>CM014732.1:52745230-54064329 GCA_004329165.1 Spatholobus suberectus
ATACTTTGAGCATGATGTGAGATGTATCTCACTCCCTTGTTTTTTGGTGTTTTCTGTATGTGTTTGTGATATATAGGTGACGTCCAGCAGGACCTTGAGGAGGAGTCTTAGAGTAGGGGCATTGGCCTCATTGCAGTTTATTTTACAGCTTCTTTTCGATTTTGTTAACTCTGATAGTAATGTGACATCAGGGTCTTAGTTATTTATTATTTTAGCTTTTAAACTTTAGACTAATAGTTTTACTTTTAAATTGGTTTATTTTATTTTATTTGGACTTGTATGGTCAACTATGGGCCACCATCATTTGGTTAATCAGTAAAGCATCTTATGGAGTTTTAGTAAATGTGAGTTGTGCATGTGATGTCCTTTATCGTGTGAAGAAAAAGATTATAAACTATCGTTTTATTTCACAAATGAAAAGTATGTTATATTTTCGTAATATTTATTTAATAATAAGCTTTGGGGTAAAGGGTGTCACAACCTCGAAGCCTATACACCCCTAAACTCATAGGCCT
The DNA here is from genome assembly GCA_004329165.1 of Spatholobus suberectus. NCBI lineage: Eukaryota > Viridiplantae > Streptophyta > Magnoliopsida > Fabales > Fabaceae > Spatholobus > Spatholobus suberectus. The sequence continues at coordinate 52,745,746 of CM014732.1, forward strand.
ATACCAAAGGAAGCCTATAATCTTCCCACACGTGCTTAAGGCACAATAAGCACACCCTTCCTTGGCACGTGAGAAAGACGCTATCCATACCACCTCTTGGAAAAGGCAGGAACGATAATAAGTTAGTTAGAGAGCACACTTCATAAATAGGTGTGATTCCCCCTTTATCACTCCAAATCATGCATGGTAGGGCTTACATGGTTTTCTTAAGTTCATAATTAGGTTTAAGACTCCCCAATAAGTGTGTTCTCTAGCATGAACATTTGGTACCCATCATGGGGTCACCGAAAAATCTCTTCTTAGCAACAACCATATATTCAACCTAAATGGTTAGTAAGATGGCGATAATTAGCAATGGATCAACTATGAAGAATGGAGGCAATAAAGGAAGTGAAGGCAATGGATGATGAGATAACCTTTTATTACAATTGTTAATGGCAATGATCAAGTGGTTATAGAAGCAGAACAAAGAATAAACACGTTGTAATTGAGAGGCAGGGGTGCAACACTGAGAGGTAGAAAAATGACTTTGAGTAATGGAGGAGCAACACCAAGAGGCAAAAACTCAACAACGGGTGGTTGAGGCACAAGAGGAGGCACTTTAGCCACATCTTGCAGCATTGAAGGAAAACTATGACCAATGGATGAAATGCAACATCTTTTTCTTCGTGGTCAGCCATTTTTGAAGGAGATTGAAAACGCGATGATCCCTCATAACTTCATAGAGCCAAACATCACATTAGATAGATCTCAAGATCTTATGCACATCTATAGGCCTTCTAAACATAAATGTATATAACTAGGGGAGATGATGCGATCACTTGTAAGATCTTCACGAGGAGCTCAAAGGAACGACATTGCAATGGTTTTCTAGTTTGCCACCATGCTTGGGCGCCAACTTTTGCAAATTGGCATTGCATTCTATATCTTAATTTGCAACAAATAAAGGGAAATGCCTTGAGGTTGCAGATTGGTTTGACATTAAACAACAACCCAGTGAATTAGTGAAACATTATTTAGCTTGATTCAATAATGCTAGAATGCAGGTGGATGATCTCGATCAAAAGTTCTATGTTAAAGCCTTCCAAAAAGGGCTCTTAGCAAGACAATTCAACAATTCCTTGGTATTGAGGAAGCTGATGAACATGGAAGCAATATGCATAAGAGCAAAAAAGAATATCGAAGTAGAAAAATATATAGATGATCATAGGGGAGTAAAGAAGTCAATAGGGAGGATGTTGGTTCAACATGGCTTTGTCAACCAACCGATAGAAAGGTAGAACCAAGCCGAGTCAAGAGATCGGGGAAGGAAGAGAAGTTGGGACACTCAGATGGAGGTGTTTACTCATCTCAACACTAGGTAGAGTCAGGTATTAAAGGAGGTAAGCTGTAGTAGATTGCTAAACACATCGCAACTAACTAGTGTTGAGATAGGGCTCGATTGAGATAAATAATGCGAGTTCCATAGGATGTATGAGCATGAAAAAAAGGAGTGCAGGACTTTGAAATGTCAAATTGAGAAGTTGATACAAGAGGGATACCTAAGGAGGTACTTTATAAAGAAGGATGTGAGGAAGACATTCAGGGGGACGAAACATTTGCCAAACTTATAATCGTGGAGATTGTGTAAAAAATCCCTACAATATTGACCAAAGAGATATAATAGAGGGAAAAAGGAGCTAAGCATGAAAGATAGTCCTGAAAAATATCACTTGGGAATGATGAGTACTAAAACTGGAGGATTTCGCACAATCAGTTATGTTTGTCCATGGGTAGGAGAAACTGAGCCACTGACCAAGACATCCCCTAATAACATTCACTAGTGATGGCTATGTAGCAGTGATGCCTCATGAAGATGATTTAGTGGTTATCTCCATCATTATTGTAAGACCTTTTTTTTTTTTTTTTATAATCTGTGAATAAATGATTGAATGATTTAGTGGCTACGTACATGCAATTTTACTTTTTCTTACACCATGTGTACTTATATGTAGTTAAAACCACTCATCTCCCCTTGTTTTTCTTTCTCCAAAGTCAGCCAACTAAGGCTTCCAAGGGAAGCCAATTGCATTTCTCTTTTAACAACTTATTTGACAAGTGTCGAATTATCCTTTTACCAAATTGCCCTCACTTTTTCCTAATTAACCATGGCCAATTTAGTAAATTGAGATCACCCCTCCCTAGCCCATAATCTAAACAAAATTCTTTGCCCCTCCCCATTCTCTCATTTGCAAACACTTCTAAGTGTGGGTGGAGAGAAAAAAAGAAGAAGTTCTAATAGAGCTATTTTTCTTCCATTTTCTTCTTATTCTCTTTAATCTTGTTCTCTTATTTCTAAATCTAACCTTGACCCTTTTCATGGTGGAAAACACTGTTCATGTTGGGTTTGTGCTTGAATCTTGAAGAGGAGTGAAGACAAAGCTCAAAGAAACTATTTTTCCTTTTTTTTTTAGTTGTTAAGAAAAGAAGGGTAAGAAAGCTCACCCATTTGCATGCTATGTGATGATTTTGGTTCTATGACAACATGTTCTTGATGTGTATTTTTTGTTTTGATGGTGAAACACATGATATATGATGATTTGTGGCTTGATACATGATGTATGTTAAACTTGTTAAATCTGCTTGGTTGATTCTGTTATAACAAGTCTCAATTTTTTAACATAAATTGCTCTGTGATTGATGAAATGAGTTGGTTCCTTTTGCGAATGAAAGTAGACACGAAGGGCTACAAAATAGGCGTAAGAAGCATATAAAAATATTAAGAAACAAGAAAGTTATAACACTTGTAAAATGAAACATGTAGTTTGGAAAATGCTGATAGGTAATACTAACTGTTAAACAAAGGGCTGGATCCAATAAGGGGGGTGAATTGGATCTTTGAAAAGTTTCAAGAATCCCCAATTTCTTTTCAATAATGAATAACTAGATTTTTCAAAAACTTTGAATCTTATTGATTTGGTTATACAAATGAAATAGAATTGGATCAATTTATCTTGAACTTTTCTATGCAAAGAGCCTTATGATTTTAAATGTAAGGGATCAAGATTCAATATGCTAGCAAGAGGATAGAGGAAAGAAAAGAGAAAACAAGATTTATACTAGTTTGATCACCACCACTGTGATCTACATCCAGTTTCCAGTCAAACCGATTGGTATTATCACTAAGTAATTCAAATGTTTACAAACACTATGCACAAACACAAGAATTACAATTAAACAAACCACACAATCAAGTTTCTTGAACCCTATGAAGAAAAACTTGAAACCTTTCTTGTGGAACCCTACCACAAGGAAGATATGAGAGACACCCTCTTAAGAACGAAAATCAAATTAAAAGAAGGTTAGATATCACCTTGGTTTGTGATAGATGGAAAAAAATGAAGAACCAATCAAACTTTACCCAAAAAAAGACTTTTCTTTATCCTCAAGATTGATCCATGATGAGCTCTTTGACTTTGATCCAAAACTTGTAGTGATGAAAAAGAATGATATGAATTTTCTCTAGAAAAGCTCTATCTCAAATTTAGAAAAGTGAAGTGTTATTGAAGTGTTATTGAAAGACTCACTAAGGTTCACTTTATATAGAGAGCTCACTGGAATAACTAGTTATTTAGATTAGTAATCAGTTATATTGTTATTTAAAATCTAGAAAATGAAGTTTGAATGAGTTTAACTAGTTATTTTCATTTATAATTAGTTAAAACAGAGGCCATTTGTTTTTAGTCTTGTTGGAATAATTAGTTACATAGCTTTGTAACTAGTTATTTTCACATAGGACAAAAATAGTGTTATATTATGTAACTAGTTACAGAATTATGTAATTAGTTACAATAGAAATATCTAATTACATATTAATTTAACTAGTTAAAACATTGTAGATATTTACTATTTATACAACTTTAAATAGATTTAATCGATTACAAAGCTAACTTAACCAATTAAATGGTTCTTAAACATAAGATTGAATTGTTCTAAAGCCTTAATATGTAGCTTTTCACTTCCTATCAATTTAAAACTTAGTTTTATCCAATTATTTCTCTTTAAACTCAATTTTAGGCTTATAGAAAACATATTTCCACTTTGTTAACCTTTAAGTCTTAAACTTTGAGCTCATCACCATCAAACCATCAAAGATAAAGATAAATCATGCAAGACACATAACCACACACACATGCATAAGCACACATTACAACTTTGCACTCATCAAGAGGCTAAATCATCAAAACTATATTAAATTTCCTTGGGGGCAAGAGTAATCTTCTTCTTGCTTCTTCAATCTCCCTCTTTTTGATGATGATAGCCACTTGATGAAGACTTGATTAAATGGAGCAACTTGTGTGTTGTTGGTGTGTCCAAGTTGTCTTCATGATTTAATTCCTGCAATTTTGCAAAAACATACCCTTCTCCCCCTTTGGCCATCATCAAAAATATAAAACCAAAATAAAGCATGGAGAGCCAAAAATAGGAAGGATAAAGATTATAGCAATTGCAGCAAACACTATTATTAAACAAGGGTAGACTTCATTAAAGTAGATCATAGAAATACATTACAACATATTAAAGAAAAACAAACAACAAATATTAGCATAAGGATTAGTCTTAATGTAACGCCCGACCGCTTGCAGGATCTGTGACTGTCCCCACAAACCAACACAAGACTTTTCAGCGTGCTTTGTCCTCACTCACACACTTCCCGAGAAACTTCCTAGTAGGTTACCCATCCCTAAATTGCTCCAAGTCAAGCACGCTTAACTATGGAGTTCTTAAGTGATGGGCTACCGAAAAGTAGATGCATCTTGTTGGTATAGGTAGCACTTATTAATTCCTTTAAGCTATCCTCAACTGTACAGTCCCATACCTGCACAGCCTCTGGATCCCTCTCGTTCAGGTGTGTATTCGATTCATTCATGTACCCCTCCCGCTGGAAGCCTGCCAGGAGCCGCTCATTGTCCGTGCCTCATCTCTTTTGCACCTGCGATCACTCCCTGCCCTCGTCAGCGCCCGGGATGTTACATGCCCACCAGCTTCCGCTTGGTTCGTTCTCGAACCACACCGTACTGGAAGAGAGGCCCTGCTCTGATACCACTTTGTAACGCCCGGCCGCTTGCAGGATCTGTGACTGTCCCCACAAACCAACACAAGACTTTTCAGCGTGCTTTGTCCTCACTCACACGCTTCCCGGGAAACTTCCCAGTAGGTCACCCATCCCTAAATTGCTCCAAGTCAAGCACGCTTAACTATGGAGTTCTTAAGTGATGGGCTACCGAAAAGTAGATGCATCTTGTTGGTATAGGTAACACTTATTAATTCCTTTAAGCTATCCTCAACTGTACAGTCCCATACCTGCACAGCCTCTGGATCCCTCTCGTTCAGGTGTGTATTCGATTCATTCATGTACCCCTCCCGCTGGAAGCCTACCAGGAGCCGCTCATTGTCCGTGCCTCATCTCTTTTGCACCGGCGATCACTCCCCGCCCTCGTCAGCGCCCGGGATGTTACACTTAAGACCAACATTAAATGCATAAGGAACACAACATAAGCAACATCAAAATAAAGCAATCCTAATGCTAAACAAATCATTCTAGCATTAAATGGGAGTTGTGCATATTTACTCCCCCTAAGTGTTAGCATTTTCCTTGGTCATTTTGAAGTATTTCTTGAGGTTGACATGGTGGTGAAGTAGGATTTTGAAGAAAGAAAGTGCAAGTTCTTATGAATTTTAAGTTGTTAACAAGTAGTATGTATAGAGGGCATCCAAATAGCAAGTAAAAAAAAAATATCAGATTTTTAAGCATTCATTCACGTGAAAATAAGGTGAGGAAAGTGTGTGAGTTTTAGTCAAAGAAATCAAGAATCTATGTGCAGAGTATAAGTGATTCTTTGACACCAAAGAGAAGAAACAAACAAACAAGAATCAATTTAATCAGTTACAAAAGGTACACACGTTTTTAGTGCAGCTAGTTGAAATAACTAGTTAAAAATGCAGATAACTAGTTAAAACAGTGAGCAAACTGTGTGCAGTGATCAAAAACGTAATTGCTTACAACTATATGTAACTAGATATATGTGACAGCTTTTTATTTTGTGCTTTTGAGTCATAAAAGCTGCATGAAATAACTGGTTACATATGTATGTAATATGTTAAAACCCAAAACACTGCAAGTCGTTTTAGTGAGCTGGGCGTAAATAATTGGTTACATGTTTATATAATCAGTTATTCCAGCAAGCTTGGTACACAAGAATGAGAGCTGTGATAAAAATAACTAGTTACATAAAGCTGTAACTAGTTATTCCAGAGAGCAGTTTAAAAACGCATAGGGCTGTTTGAGAAATAATTAGTTACATAAACCTGTAACTAGTTATTCCAACAACAAGCAGTACGTAAATTTGGTGCTGGAATGGAATAATCAGTTACATAAACTTGTAACTGGTTATTCTAGCAAGCTGTCCATGAAAATGGGTGCTTGAATTTCGAAATTAATGGGTTACAAAGTGCTGTAACAGGTTATTCTAGTGAGCCATCAATTTGTTCAAGTGAGATAGCTTTAAAAATAACTAGTTACAACCTTTATAATTGGTTATTTGTGATAGCATATTGCACTTTTATGAAAAATTCTGTAGCAAATAACTAATTACTAGGTGGTGTAATTAGTTAAAGTAGTGAGCCATTTATTTGTGTAAGTGAGACAGCTCAAAAAATAACTAGTTATAGCCTTTATAATTGGTTATTTGTGACAGCAAAGTGCACTTTTACACTAAAATACTGCAGCAATTTACTAGTTATTTATGAATTTAACTAGTTACATACAACTTGATATGAGTATTAACCACAAAATAACTAATTAAATCTACTCTAAACCACTTAGTCAAGGATCAAAATACACAAAACAACCAATTAAAACACACTTTAACTAATTACTTACTTGTTAACTTCAATCTTTAAAATATTTTTTTTTTCTACATTCATGCTTCTTTGTTATTAAAAAAAAATAAGAATCCACATATAAGAACACAATCCATGAACTTAGTTGTAAGATTTATGCATTAAGACTAATTTATGTATGAAACTTATCTAATAATTTCTAGTATGCATGTATGTATGTAAGAATCAAACACATAAATTTCTTAAAACAATAGAAACTTTCACAAATACTCAAACAAATCTAGCATTTAAAAACACACAAATGCATACCAAAAAAAAGTTTCAAACATGAATTTAGAGTGGCTAAATAACACTAGACTTATCTAGGATGCCTAGTTCATTTCTTATTAGGTAGAACCTTTCTCTCGGAAGAGGTTTAGTGAATATATCTGCAAGTTGCCTATTTGTATAAACAAATTCTAACACACAATCCCCTTTTTGGACATGGTCTTTAAGGAAATGATGTCTAATTTCTATATGCTTGGTCCTAGAGTGTAGGATAGGATTCTTTGTAAGGTTTATGGCACTAGTGTTGTCACATTTTAGAGGGATGTGGTCAAGGTCAACTCCATAGTCTCTTAATTGTTGTTACATCCATAAGATTTGAGCACAACAACTTTTAGCTGCTATGTATTCAGCCTCAACTATGGATAAGGCTACACAAGCTTTTTTCTTGCTGTGCCAAGAGACAAGTGCACTCCCTAACAAGTAACAAGTCCCACTAGTACTTTTCCTGTCAAGCTTACATCCAGCAAAGTCTGAATCTGAATATCCTACTAAGCTTAAGGAAGATCCTTTAGGAAACCAAAAACCTACATTACTAGTTCCTTTTAGATATTTCATAATTCTTTTTACTGCAGATAAATGTGATTCCTTAGGATTAACTTGAAATCTTGCACACAAACAAACACTAAACATAATATCAGGGCGACTAGCAGTTAGATATAATAGAGAGCCAATCATACCTCTATACTTGGTTACTTTTACTGATTTACCTCTTTCATCTAAGTCCAAGTAGCATGAGGTAGATATTAGAGTGGTTGATTCCTTGCAACTTTCCATTCCAAATTTCTTTAGCAATTCATTGCAATACTTGGATTGACTTAAGAAAGGGCCATGCTCCAATTGTTTCACTTGTAGCCCCAAGAAGAAGGTTAATTCTCCTATCATTGACATCTCAAACTCACCTTGCATAGTCTTAGCAAAATCCTTGCAAAGAAAGCTATTAGTAGATCCAAAAATAATGTCATCAACATAAATTTGTACTAACATAGTGTCATGTTTAGTTCTCTTGATGAACAATGTGTTATCTACTTTTCCTCTTTCAAAATTTTAATCTCGAAAGAACTTGCTAAGTCTTTCATACCAAGACCTAGGGACTTGTTTTAGTCCATATAATGCTTTCTTTAATTTGTAAACATGATTTGGATATTTAAAATCAACAAATCCAGGAGGTTGAGAGACATATACTTCTTCTTGAATGTAGCCATTTAGAAAAGCACTTTTAACACCCATTTGATACAATTTAAAATCCATTAAACATGCATAAGCCAAAAGCAATCTAATAGCCTCTATTCTAGCTACAGGTGCATATGTTTCATCATAATCAATGCCCTCTTCTTGATTGTAGCCTTTAGCTACCAACCTAGCCTTATTTCTTATTATGACCCCTGAATCATCAAGTTTGTTCCTATAAACCCATTTGGTGCCTATTATTGGATGATCATTGGGCCTTGGGACCAATTCCCAAACTTCATTTCTTTTAAATTGGTTTAATTCTTCTTGCATTGCAAGCATCCAATTTTCATCCAAAATAGCTTCTTCAATGGATTTAGGCTCAATTTAAGATATGAAAGCCATAGTACCACATTAATTTCTAAGAGAGTTTCGAGTTGTTACCTCTTTTGAGATCTCACCAATGATATTGTCTAATGAAAGGTCTCTAGCTATTCTCCACACTTTTGGCAATTCACTTGTGGTTTTTAGGCTTGCTTGTTCAAGTTCGTTTGTATCTTTTTGTTGTAATGAATCCTCATTCGTGTAAAGATCTCCATGTGTATCTGCAACATTATCTAGAACATCCTTTCCTTCCTTTTGGGGGTTAGTTTCATCAAAGGCAACATGTACAGATTCTTCAACAAGTAAGGTTCTCCTATTATAGACTTTATATGACTTACTATTTAATGAATATCCTAAAAAGATTGCTTCATCAGCCTTAGCATCAAACTTGCCAAGTTGTTCTTTGCCATTATTCAAAACAAAACATTTACAGCCAAACACCCTAAGATGTGATATGTTGGGTTTTCTCCCTTTGTAAAGTTCATAGGAGGTTTTCTTTAAAACAGGTTTTAACAGAACTCTATTTAGGACATAACTAGCTGTGCTAATAGCATTAGCCCAAAAGTATTTTGGTATATTATTCTCATTCAGCATTGTCCTAGCTAACTATTCTAATGATCTATTCTTTCTTTCAACTACACCATTCTGTTGAGGTGTTCTAGGTGCTGCAAAGTTATGATCAATTCCAAATTCTTCGCAAAACCTTTCAAATTCATGATTTTGAAACTCCCTTCCATGATCACTTCTTATGGATGCTATTTTTAAATTGGTTTCATTTTGAATAACCTTGGCAAGATTTTTGAAGGCTTTAAAAGCATCACTTTTTAGAGATAAAAACATTGTCAATGTGTATCTAGAAAAATCATCTACAATCACAAATCCATAGTAATTTCCTCCTATACTCATAGTTCTAGAGGGACTAAACAAGTCCATGTGCAGTAATTGCAAAGGTCTTTTTGTAGAAACAACATCTTTTGATTTGAAAGAGACTTTGACTTGTTTTCTATAACACCCCTACTTTTATATATTAAATTATTCTGTATGTTTAAAAATTATTTTTAAGTCATCAATGTATTTAGAAAAATTAATAATAATTTTAGAAAATTTTCTAGAATTTATTGAGATAATTTTTGTAAAATGACAAAAATACCCCTGGTTGACTGTGGGAATCAACCAAAGACTTTTTGACCTCAAAATATTTTGAAAATTTTATATTAAGTATCTCTCATTATAAAAACTTTATTTTGAAAGGAAAGTAGTGAAAAATATAACAATACTATTTCAATTCTTCCACTATTTTTTTTAATATTTGGCAAACAATTTTGAAAAATAGAAAAGGAATTTTGAAATTCTAACTCCCACCATCTGGCTCAGAATTTCAAAAGCTATTTAATCGTTATTTTTAATGATTTTTTCGAGTCGGAGCTCGGAAAAATTAGAAAATGACGATTTTGTCCCTATTTCTCAATATTAAGGGTTGACATGAAAAAAAGATTCAATTGACATTAAAATGTCAATTTGAGCTTGAAATTATGTTATATATATTAAAATATAATTTTGAAAAATTTTTGGGAATTTTCTGGAATTTTCGTGTAAAATGACCAAAATGCCCTTACGTGTCTAATAAGCTAGCCAGTATTGGTTTGACATTCAAAAAGGGTGGTAATGGTAATTTTAGTTTATTTATGGGTAAAATATTTAATTTTATAATTTTCATAAAAATTTTGGTATTTATTGAATTAAAATGGATTTTCTAGCTTAAAAATACAAAATAAATACATATAAATTGAAATAAATTAATAAAAATTAAAATTAATTATTGGAATTTTATTTTTGATGAAAAATAATGTATTTTTCCAGTTTTACATTTAATTTCATTTTTTTGATATTAAAAGCTAATTTTTGAAGTTTAGGCGTTTTATTGGTATTGGTTAATTCACCTACAGATAAAATTTGACACATGGAGGCTTGGGACAACTGGTGGATCACGTCCCCAACCATAAAATAGGTGATTCACCACCTATTGGGGATATGTGTCCCTAAAATTAATTAAAAAGAAATTAAAAATAAGTTTTATTGCATCATCCACTTGTGTCATCTTGGGGACATCTAACCCACCCTTCTCCTCTATAAATACCCATGCTTCTTGGTCATTTTTCACACATCCTCCTCTCTCTCAAGCTACCAAATTCTTAGAGAGCTTCTCTTTCTAGAAAAAATTTTCTTTTATTTTGTTTTTATGTTAAAATTTTACTAGTTTTCCAACAACTAGTAAAGTTCTCTTTCTAGGAGCTCTGCATTAATTGTTTCATCCTCTCCATCAATTATCTTAGAGGTAATGGGGGGAGTGGGGTTGGTTCTAAATTATTATTACTTTACATGTTGGTAGGAAGGGTTTTCTCCTAAACCCGTTTAGGCTTAAGTTTTATTATTGTTATTATTGTTTAATGTTAAACTTTAATTTTTCTAAGTTGTTACTCTACCCAAATTTAGATTACTAAATCATAATTATTAAATTGTTACTCTACTCAAATTTAAATTATTAAATTTTACTTGCTAAGCTATTACTTTGCTCAAATTTAGAAAATCAAAATGTATTTATTTAGTTGTTATTCTGCCAAAATTAAATTATAATTACTATATTGTTATTTTGCTAAAATTTTATATGATTACTAAATTGTTATTCCGGTAAAATTTTGATATTATACAGTTTCTGCAAGGTAGAAATGTTGATTGTACTAGTACTCAAATTAAATGAGACTAGGGAAACCTCTGCTTGAGAAGTTAGAAGTTGATAGTTTAGTGAGTAATGTAAAGCGAGTGGCATGCAGTGGCATGGCACCCTGCTAGGGAAGCTACAATTTGGTACGCTGAGGAATGAAAGGCAAGGACCCACTTGCGGAGGTCTTGGGGGTAGGCATCGAGTGGTGCAAGTCCCAATGGCCAGGGTAGCGCCCTTGAGCTGGGATATTCGCATGACCAAACTCGATAACCCTAACAACTGCTCTGCATTCCAGGATTGGTTTGAGAGTATACCTCTATAAATGAATATCCTAAATTGTTATTTTGTTCCTCAATGATGACGAGGACTGTACCATGTGATGGTGTTGAAAGAGGTATATGTACTCTCAATCACTTCCTAGGTTCTGTTGAGAACTATTACTCACTAATGAGAAGTATGAATCCATACCTAGTCAAGGGTAGTCGGATACAACTTAAAATGAACCTTAGGATCCCTTGTGTTGTCAGTTGTGTTTTATCTTTGTTTTATGGTAGATTTCCTACCTTACATGTAAAATTGATTTTAGAACAAAACAACTCACTCTATTATTTTCTTCTGTGTATAATTGATCGTGATTATTGAAGACAACATTAATGCTTTGCGATGCTGAGTACGAGATAGAGAACATCTCAATGGGGGAGGACCTGAAGACCTTTAGTATTTTCTTTTTGTATGAGGGATAGGGTAGATAAATACTGCTCTATATAGGATCTTTTTGATGTATACATTGGGCTAGGTAGTATATGTCCTTTCAATGTATTTTTGTTTTCTAACTATTTTGTATTACTCATACCATGAGGTACAGTTTTACGATATATATGTATATACAGTCTTATCTTTTATCTTTTACTACCATTTCCAAATTCTGTTAAGTTTGGAATTTCTTTTAAAAATAGAAAAATTTTACATGCATTTTTATTTACTTAAACTTAATAACTAAATTAATATAAATTGTATTTAATATGAATGGGTGTTACATTTTCCCTTTTGGCAAGCATCACACAGCTTGTCTTTTTCAAACTTGAGTTTAGGAAGACCAATTATTAAGTCCTTAGATGCCAACTTATTCAAGTGATCCATATGTATATGAGCAGCCCTTGTATGCTACAACCACACATCATTTTCTTTTCCTAGAAGACACTTAGTATGCAATGTAGATGCACTATCCAAATTTAACATGTAAATGTTTTTCTATTCTATTTCCTATCAACTTAACTTCATTTGATGCATTTGCAGTTATCATGCAATATTTTGAATTAAACACTACTTTAAAACCTTTATCACACAGTTGACTAATACTTAGCAAATTATGTTTTAAACCTTCAACATATAGCACATTTTCAATCAAAATGTTTGAAGGGTTTCCAATATTACCAACACCAAGAATCTTTCCTTTGTTGTTATCACCATAAGTCACATATCCATCTTGTCTTGAGAAAAGACTTGAGAACGCAGTGACATCTCCACTCATGTGTCTTGAACAGCCACTATCTAAGTACCACATTGAATTCCGGGCTTTCAAGCACACCTACAAAACAAGATTAAGATAGAATTTTAGGTCCCCAACTTTTATTGGTTCCTTGAATGTTAGTTGGGGTCTTAGTTCCTTTAGGAATCCACATGTACTTGCCACTAGGAAAGCCAACATTTTTAATGTAACATGAAGATGTTGTATGGCCTTTCCTACCACAATAAAAGCATGTCACAAATGGATAGCTAGTGGCCTTTCTAAAGCTGAAAAAGTTCTTATAATATTTTGTTGAGTTTCAAAATTGTAACCAATTTTAGCTTTGTCAAAGACACACTTTTGTCTACCAAGCAAAATATCCAAGTTTGCTTTTCCTTTTGTGAACTTTGCAAGAGTCTCCTTGAGATATTCAATTTTAGTTTTAAGACTAATGTTATTCTCACAATCTAAGACTTTAAGAGAGGATGAAGATGAAATAGAAAAAGCGCACAAGAAGGGGGGGGTTGAATTGTGCGTTTAAAAACTTTTTTGAAACACGTTGATCAGTATGAAAACGTTTTCAAGCGTAGGGATAGAGAGAAGAAGAACATAGAAAGTTTTATACTGGTTCACTCAACCTGAACTATGTCTAGTCCCTTCACCCAGAAGGTATTCACTAACCAACCTTAGGTTACAAGTATTGTTCATAGCCTCTTCAGGCTTTACAACGCAATCACCCTAGATTGCTTAACCCAAGTATTCTCTCACACTAAGCCTCTCCAGGCTTTCACAGCACAACAAGTGTTTTTACAAAGATATCAACTCATGTGGTGAGGATTTGAAAGATAAAGCTCAAGCACACTCTGAAAATCTTTACAAGATTTTTGCTATCGTCCACTGGACGCTTCTATTAATTGTTCAGAAATAATTTGTTAATTAGGAATTTTTTTACACCAGGCACGTATATGTGTTTTTTATAACGTTCTTCCTTGATACATGTATAGTCTTTAGAGAAAAGATCCGTTGTGAAGACTTGACTTCGTTATGCAAAGAAGGGCGTGCAAACTATCCTTTCACAGTGATCAGGCGCGGCAGCTTTTAGACTTGCACTAAAACGAAAGGTACAAGATTGTGCTAGCGGTCTGCTTTTCTGAACATTTTTCATTCGTCATAGCAGCTTGATAAGTTGACTTGCTTTATCTAATTTTGCTGCACTCTTGCACTAGAATGATTCTGATGTTATTTAATGCTTCAAACAATTTGAATGTTAGATCACAGAAGTAGTAATATGTTAATTTCAAGAAAAACTAGTATAAATAAATTAGACATTCAAAATAGAATTTAGCCGTTTGAATATTTGTCGTTGGAAGCTTGCATCAGATATTTGAATATGTTCTTCAGACGATCATCTTCATTGTTCACTAGACGGTCTTCTTTAAGCATGTCTTATTGGACGGTCTTCTTTGACACGTCTACTGGATGATCTTCTAAGGGAAGCTTGTATGCTGTAAAGAAGTTAGTTCTTTGGCAAAAACTTGAACATTAATAAGTTTGTTATCTTCAAAACTTTGAGGGTCTAGATGCTTCTACGTCTTTGGTTCCAATAGAAGATGCATAATTACATGCAGAGTTTTTGTAAATCATTTCCATGATTTCATGCTCTAATTTGAGATCATCCAACTTTTTGCAACTTAGCTAATTGTGATTCATATAGCTTAATTTTGCTTTTGAGCCTATTATTTGAAATTCCTAACTTTTGGGCCTCTTCAAGCATCTCTAAGAATGCTTCATGCAATTGATCATAGTCAGAAGAGATTTCAAAATCAAAATCACTTACAGTGCTTTGCTCATCATAGCTTGTCATTAGACACAAATTTGCTTCTTCATCTGCTTCAGATTCACTTGAAGAGCTTATGTCATTCTCATCCCATGCAATGTAGGCTCTTCTAGCTTTAGTTGGTTTCTTAGGCTTTTTCCTCTCCCCCTTGATGTTTCTTTAAGTAAGTTGGACAATTCGCTTTGATGTGTCCTTGCCCTCTACATTCAAAGCAAGTATAATTTGAGGGAGTTGCCTCATTCTTCTTGGTGACTTTCTTGAATACAGGGATTCCATTTCTGTTTTTCTTTTTCTTCATGAATTTGTTGAATTTCTTTACCAGTAAAGTCAAATTGTCATTGTCTGAATCATCCAAGCTTGAGCTATTGCACTTGTCATCTTCTTCTTTTGATGAGGAAGCCTTAAGTGCTATGCCTTTCTTCTTTTTGTCAATTTCTTCTTCACGAGCCAGGCGATGAATCTCAAGTTCATGCTCTCTAAGCTTTCCAAATAATGCAACAAGTGTCATGGTTGTAAGATCTTTGGATTTTGCAATTGCTGTCACCTTTGGTTGCCAAGATCGGTTAAGACATTCGAGTACTTTTACATTCAGCTCTTCCCTGTCAAATTGCTTATCGAGACCAGTTAAGTGATTAACAATATATGTAAACCTTTTTTGACAATCAAAGATAGATTCACCATTATTCATGCGAAACATCTCATACTTTTGAACTAATGTATGCTTTCTAGCTCTTTTAACATCATTAGTTCCTTCACGAGTAACTTGTAAATCATCCCACATTTCTTTTGCAGTTGAATATTGAGATACTCTAAAGAATTCATCAAGAGTTAATGCAGATGTTATTATGTTCTTTGCTTTTAAATTGTATTGAGCTTTTCTCTTTCTTCTTCGGTCCACTCAGTCCAATGCTTTATTACTTGTTCTCCTTTTTCCTCACGTTTAGGAACATATGGTCCATTTTCTACTGCATCCCATATAGCCACATCAATCGATTCAATAAAGATTTTCATGCGAACTTTCCAATAGGTATAGTTTTCACCATTGAAAATAAGGGATCTATTAACCGAACCACTTTCCCCGTAATGTACTTGCTTTCCAACCATTTTAAAAAGAAATCTTGAAGTAACTCTCAAGAACCTTGCTCTTGATACCAATTGTTAAACAAAGGGCTGGATCCAAGAAGGTGGGTAAATTGGATCTTCGAAAAATTTCAAGAATCCCCAATTTCTTTTCAATAATGAATAACTAGATTTTTCAAAAACTTTGAATCTTATTGATTTGGTTATACAAATGAAATAGAATTGGATCAATTTATCTTGAAATTTTCTATGCAAAGAGCCTTATGATTTTAAATGCAAGGGATCAAGATTCAATATGCTAGCAAGAGGATAGAGGAAAGAAAAGAGCAAACAAGATTTATACTAGTTTGATCACCACCACTATGATCTACATCTAGTTTCCAATTAAACTGATTGGTATTATCACTAAGTAATTCAAATGTTTATAAACACTATGCACAAACAAAAGAATTACAATTAAACAAACCATACAATCAACTTTCTTGAACCCTATGAAGAAAAACTTGAAACCTTTCTTGTGGAACCCTACCACAAGGAAGATATGAGAGACACCCTCTCAAGAACGAAAATCAAATTAAAAGAAGGTTAGATATCACCTTGGTTTGTGATAGATGGAAAATAATGAAGAACCAATCAAACTTTACCCAGAAAAAGACTTTTCTTTATCCTCAAGATTGATCCATGATGAGCTCTTTGACTTTGATCCAAAACTTGTAGTGATAAAAAAGAATGATATGAATTTTCTCTAGAAAAGCTCTCTCTCAAATTTAGAAAAGTGAAGTTGTATTGAAGTGTTATTGAAAGACTTGAAGTGTGAAAAGGGCGCACAAGAAGGGGGGGTTGAATTGTGAGTTTTAAATTTTTACTAAAAACAGATCAACAAGAACGTTTTTAAAACGAAGGAGTAGAGAGAAGAAAAACACAAAAGATTTTATACTGGTTCACTCAAACTGAGCTACGTCCAGTCCCTTCACCCAGAAGGTTTCTACTAACCAATCTTTGGTTACAAGTATTGTTCGTGGCCTCTTCAGGCTTTACAACTCAATCTACCCAAATTGCTTAACCCAAATATTCTTTTTACACTAAGCCTCTCCAGGCTTTCACAACGCTCAAGAGTTTTACAGAGAAAAGATCAACTCACGTAGTGAGGATTTGAAAGCTTAGACTCAGGATCACTTTGAGGGTTTTTACACAAAAAAATTGGCTATCGTCCACTGGACACTCTTAACAGAATATTACAGAAAGAATGTACGTTGTTGTTTTAACAAGTTTTTGCCTATTTTTGTTCTCTATTTCGCTTTCTGTTGATGCTCGTATATATACGGTCTTCAGGAAAGAGATCCGTTACAGATAACTTGACTCTTCACGCAATGAGGTGCGTGCAGACTATCTTTTCAGAAAAGTCAGGCGTGGCAGTTGAAAACTTGCACTTCAATAGAAGTTTCAGGGCTGCACTGACAGTCTGTTCTTCTGAACTTTCTTCATCTGTCTTGTTGACTTGATAAGTTGACTTGCTTTATCCATTCTGCTGTGCTTTTGTACTGACTTGATGTTGATGTTTCAAACTGTTTTGAACGTTGGTTCACTGAAGTGGTACTGTGTAGGTTTCGAGGTGGATAGCCATGATTGTTTTTCATAATGAAAAACTTGATCATTTGAATATATGATCCTCAGGATTTGGACGATCGCCTTCGGTCTGTTCATCTGGATGGTCTTTGATCGCGTCTACTGGACGGTCATTATTGCATTAGCTGGACGGTCATTATTGGCGAGTCTTTGTCTTTCGCTGTGATAAGGTTAGTTTATACACATAAATACAAACATTAATAAGCTTTGTTATCTTCAAAACATTGAGGGTTTAGACGCTTCTACGTCTTTGGTTCCAACAATCTCCCTCTTTGTGATGATGACAAACCTTATTAATTTTTTTTTAAGTAAAGAAGCGTAAAGCGAAGTTTTTCGAAAGACTTACTATGCTCCCCCTGAGTCAGATATACCAAGTATTAAGCATATTATATAATAGATGGAGCAATATGTGAAGTAAACATATCAACTTTTTATTTAACTATTCGGAGCATAAAATCTGACAAGAATATATACACACAAAATAAAAAAAACTAAAAAAACTTCCATAATGCTTTTTCCCCCTTTGTTATTATCAAAAAGGAGTCGTCATCACAGTCACTATGGCAGCGGTGGCGGAGGTGGAGGTTGAGAAGGATGGAGAAGAGCTTGTTGGTTCTGAAGAATTTGGTGCAGAAGAGTGAAGATGGGTTGAAGTTGAGTGGCGACATATTGTTGAACAGTAAGGTCAACAAGTGGGATGGTTGAGGGGGCGGTAGTAGAAACAGGGAGGCTGGCGGAGGTTTGGGAGCCAGGAGTAGGCAGTGGTGGAGGTGTGGGTGAAGTTGGTGGAGAAGGTGGACAAGTTTTAGAGGGAGAAGGAGGTGCTTCTAGGAACTTGAGGTTAGGCACGTCAAGTTGATAGGGGCGAGGAGGGTTCCAAGGGTAGGGTGGTTGGAAGGTGTTGGTATGCGTAAAAGCAGCAATCATTGTATATAAGATAGAAGTTTCCGTACCAAGGAGTGGATGCGCATCTGGTGGACGGACAAAGGCAGCAGAAGTGTCCGAAAAGTGAAAGACACGAGCTGGACGCTGCGTGACTACACAGTCCGTTGCAGTTGGGATATCGGCCTTGTCATCTCTGGAGATGCCACTGTTGGACGCTTCCTGTTCGCATTGGAACATATGTTGATGCCAGAAGCGTTCAGCATCCACCTCGTCCATGTCTGTGTGAAGACTCTGAGCTAAAAACCATTCACGGGAATGGGTTGGGTTATGTTGAATTTCAGCTCTGGACGGTAAAGGCAAGGACGGTGCCTTGGTCAGAATCTTCTCCTTCTTGCGATTTTCATCAATGATTGGCAATCTTGGGTATATTTGGTCGAGTTGGATGTGGATGGTTGTGGAAGGTCGGATATGTTAGGATGGGGGAATGAATAGTTGATTTTTCAGGAAAGCTGAGCCTTTAAGGATGTTGCAGAACATATGCTCAAAAACAAATGGAAAGAATCCATCTTCTTCCGGATCCAAAGGCCGAAACTTCAAATCTGCAGGCCTTAGTTGGATAATTCGTTCGTCCGTTCGTCCCCGTTGTTGTAGAGCTTTTTCCGTGTCTTCGACTGGAAGCACTCTGTGTTGAAGTACTCCAGGAGGATAAGCATTTATGCGCCAAGCTCATACGACATTCGGATACCTTCGTCTGATAAACCGCTTAAGCGGCAGGTGTTCAATGGCTCCAGGAGGTAGTGCCAGGTATTGCTCAGACGGCTGATGGACGTAGTCGTCCATGTACTTCTCCATATTAATTAGAGAATAGTCAAAGCCACAGTCTAGCTCTAGAAGCTCTGGACGTAGAACGATTGCATTGTCATCCAAGAAGTTTTGAGCATTTCCGTCAACAAACAACAAAGGCCATTTCTTTTTGGTTTGAGCCAAGGTTTCTGAGAGAGGGGTAGGAAAGGGATGATGGTTGAGGAAGGAGATGATTTAGGAGGCTTTATGGAGAGTTAAGGTTTGGAGATGCCAGGAGTGGGAATGGTGTAGGTGTAACCTTCATCACCAGGTAGCAACATTCCTGGTTCAGGTGTAACTTGTGTTTCGGTTTGTGGTAGGGTGAGAGGTTCATATGGTTCGTCAATAATGGATTCTATCACAACATTTTCAGGTTCATCAGCAGCAGTAGTAGAGGAAATCTTACGTTTCTTAGACTGTGCTTCCCCTGTCAGCGTGTCTGCTGGTCGTTTGGGTGAGGTGGATGGATGGGATAATGGTTGAGCAGGAGTAGCATTAGTGGCAGCTTTCTGTTTCTTGACAAGCTTGCCAATGGGCTCATCGTCTTCATCATCAGAGGCGACGATCAACTGTCTCTTTGCGGGAAGAATGGTTGGTGTAGCAGATGGAGCAGATGCAGCAACAGGAGCAACTGCAAGTGGAGCAGGTGAAGCTGAAGGTTGTTGAGTTTTGGACCTTGTAGCTCTGGCCACCTGCGCCTTAGACGTCCTCCTTCTGGTGGACGGTCTGGCAACTATAGGGTTCTCAAACAGTACCTCGTTGTCCATAGGTGCAGCATGCTAGACGCTTGGGGCTACTATTTGTAAGGGTGCCATCTCAACTGCTTCTTCTTTGACGTCCACGAGTTTGGACGTGGTTTCTAAAGGCTTCAATACGAACCCAGCCTTCATCTGTGCAACGTTGTTGCGTCCGAACGGCAGTTGGGTGAATCTATGTCCACCACCCAGAATCCTTATTTTGTTTTGCTCCCCCAAAGACAAAGCAAAGAAGGCATGGAATACCTACTGTTGCTAGAAGATTCTGTTGAGAAGGGCAGCATAGGTGATCTGGTCACGCTCTCCGCGTCCTCTCATGGTCCTGAAGATGTTGCTCAGGATGAGGTGTGGTAAGTTGAATTGTTGTCCGGTGATCATGTGGAATAGCGCGAACTTGTGCAGGAAGGTGATGCTGTCCTTTGATCCAGCTGTGTGAAGAAT
Organism: Spatholobus suberectus; assembly: GCA_004329165.1. NCBI lineage: Eukaryota > Viridiplantae > Streptophyta > Magnoliopsida > Fabales > Fabaceae > Spatholobus > Spatholobus suberectus. Next base: position 52,766,202 of record CM014732.1, read on the forward strand.
TCCTTTATTCAGAAACTGCTGGAATATCTTCCCTTCTTTCGTCAGCTTGCTGTACTCGACTGGGCCTTGTCCTTCGAGACCCATCAGTGCAACATTGACTATGTCATGCCCTCCAAAGGTATCTTCCCAGCCATTTTTGATGCAGGACCTAGCCCGTTCACATCCAATGGCTTGGGCGACGGAGCCTAGGTCTAGAGTGACCTTGACTCCCAGGGCGGTTCCAGTAATCTCTGTCTTTGAAAATACAACAGAGTTCCAAAACTGTCGGATGAGTTCTGGGTAAATGATTTCGTTCAGATGGAAATAGTTGAGGATGCCACAACTGAGCATATTGTCTTTTACAAACACCCCCATGTCGTTGAGAGCTTGTATATCGAAGCGGCTCTCGATGAGAATGACAGCTTTGTCTAGGCTCTCCACACTAGCCACGGCCTTTGCAGCGGGACCAGCCTTTTCGGTTGCCGTATCTGAGAGCTTGAAGAGAGGTTTAGGGTTTTGAGAAGATGATAAGTTCAGGTGAATTTTGAAAAGAAGTGAGTATCCAGGTTGGGTTTGAGTGTATATGAGGAAACTGAAGGGTTTTGCCTTTTTGGCGGTTCTTTTACTTTTGAAGAGAGAGGTGATGCGTAATAAATGCTGGCTCAGGCGCTTACGTATCTCGAGGTCGGTTATACGGCGCATGAATGACTCAGACAAAAAAAAACATTTATTTCAAATCATTTTCAGAGAAAACATGATTAGGTACGGATAAGGATGCACATACACGCAAATAAAGGCAAAAAAAATAAGTGGACGATGATGTATTGAACGCTATTGATCCTTGGACGATCAAGGCATGCTGAACAAAACTATTCATTTATAAATTTCATACCTAGAAGATCTCGAATATGGATGAGTTTATCTTCAGGAAGGGGTTTTGTAAATATATCTGCCAATTGATTTTCAGTATTAATAAACTGAATATCGACAACTCCCTTCTGAACATAATCTCTTATAAAATGATGTTTTATTTCAATGTGCTTTGCCCTAGAGTGCAATATAGGATTTTTTGACAGATTTATAGCAGCAGTATTGTCACAGAAAATAGGAATTTTACTCTCGTAGATACTGTAGTCTTCTAACTGATGCTTGATCCATAAGATTTGTGAGCAACAAGACGCAGCTGAGACATATTCTGCTTCTACTGTTGATAGGGCAATTGTTCCTTGTCTTTTGCTCGTCCAAGAGACTAGATTCCCACCAATGAGGTGACATCCTCCGTTGGTGCTTTTGCGTTCTATTCTATCTCCCGCATAGTCAGCATCGCAGAAACCAACTAATCTGTATTCTTTGGTCGACTTAAAACATAAACCGAGATTAGTAGTTTTCTTTAAGTATCTAAAAATTCTTTTCACTGCTGTTAGATGAGTTTCTTTAGGGTCAGACTGAAAATGAGCACATAGACATACACTGAACATAATATCAGGTCTGGACGCTGTGAGATATAAAAGAGATCCAATCATACCTCGATATGTAGATTGGTCTACCTTTTTAGAAGAGTCGTCCAGGCTAAGCATTGATGACAGATGCATGGGTGTACTCATTTCTTTTGCATCGTCCATCTTATACCTTTTCAAAAGTTTGTTGACATACTTTGTCTGATGTATGAATATTCCATTTCTAGTCTGTTTTACTTGTAGCCCTAGGAAGAACTTTAGTTCTCCCATCATACTCATTTCGAATTCCGCTGTCATAATCTTAGAAAAATCCTTGCATAACTGGTCAATAGTAGCTCCAAAAATAATGTCATCTACATATATCTGTGCAATAATGAAATGTGTTTTGACGTCTTTGCGAAAAAGAGTGGTATCTACTTTTCCTCTAGAGAACCCATTTTCTAAAAGAAAAGAGCTTAGCTTTTCATACCAAGCTCTTGGGGCTTGTTTAAGACCATATAAAGCCTTTTTAAGTTTGAAAACATGTTTGGGAAAAGTATCACACTCAAAACCAGGAGGCTGTTTCACATAGACTTCCTTGTTTATTATGCCATTTAAGAATGCACTTTTTACATCCATTTGATAGAGCTTCATATTTTTATGAGCAGCAAATGAAAGTAAGATGTGAATGGCTTCTAGTCTAGCTACTGGTGCAAAAGTTTCAGTAAAGTCTATACCTTTTTGTTGAGAGTAGCCTTGTGCTACAAGTCTTGCTTTATTTCTTACCACATTTCCAGCTTCATCAAGCTTGTTGCGGAATACCCACTTTGTTCCAATGATAGACTTGTCCTTGGGTGTAGGAACTAGCATCCAGACATCATTCTTTTCGAATTGACTAAGCTCGTCCTTCATGGCACTAATCCAGCCGTCGTCCAAGAGAGCTTCGTCTACTGTCTTTGGTTCCAGTTGAGAGATCAAGGCAGTTTGAGCTTGCTCCTTGAAGGTCGATCTTGTCCTAACATAATCTTGAACGTTTCCAAGAATTTGATTTTCTGGATGATAGGTCTTCATTTGCCAGGAGCGTCCAGTTGGTTCTCTTTCTTCTGTTTTTGGGTCGTCCATTTGATCTCTGGACGTCGAAGGTCTGGCATCGTCTAGTTTCATATCTGCAAAGGAGTTGTCTAGCTCTGATATTTCATTATCAGGCTTTTTGTCATTAAATTTTACGTGGATGGCTTCTTCAACTTCCAAGGTTCTGGAGTTGTAAACTCTATAAGCCTTAGATGTTTCAGAATAGCCTAATAGTATTCCATCATCACACTTTGAATCAAACTTACCAAGGTTGTCCTTAGTGTTTAGAATGAAACATTGACATCCAAAGGGATGAAAATATGATATGTTGGGTTATTGTCCTTTCCACAATTCATAGGGAGTCTTTTTCAGAAGAGGTCATATGTAAATCCTATTTTGTAAGTAACAAGCAGTGTTTACAGCTTCAGTCCATAAATGCTTAGGAGTTGAGTTATCATTTAGCATGGTTCTAGCCATTTCTTGCAATGACCTGTTCTTTCTCTCTACCACACCATTTTGTTGTGGTGTTCGTGTTACAGAGAAGTTGTGGAGAATTCCGTTCTCCTCAGAGAACCATTGAAAACTTTCGTTTTCAAACTCTCCTCCGTGATCACTTCTTATTGAAGCTATACTAACACCCTTTTCGTTTTGTATCCTTTTGCAGAAAGTAGAAAAGATTTTGTAAGACTCATCCTTGTGTTTTAAGAACATCACCCATGTCCATCTAGAGTAGTCATCTACTATGACTAGTCCATATCGTTTTCCGCTTAGGGAGGCTGTTCTAGTTGGACCAAACAAATCAATATGTAATAGTTCAAGAGGTCTAGTTGTGGAAACAATATTTTTTGATTCAAAAGAACTTTTTACTTATTTCCCTTTTTGACAAGCATCACAGAGAATATCAGACTTGTATGCAAGATTTGGAAGTCCTCTTACAAGGTTATGCTTATATAGCTTTGAGATTAATCTCAGGCTTGCATGACCAAGCTTCTTGTGCCAAATCCATTGATTTTCTTTGATGGATACTAGACACGATACATTTTGATTTGTGAGGTCAACTAGATCAATCTTATAAAGATTGCTTTGCCTCTTGGCAGAGAATAATATGGATCCATCTAGATTCTTGACAGTGCATTTGTCTTTGTCAAAGGAGACATTGTGTCCACTGTCACATAATTGACTTATGCTCAGTAGATTGTGTCTGAGACCTTCAACATATAAAACATTTTCAATAAAGGGAAAGGACTGCTTACCGATTGTTCCTATACCTGTGATCTTTCCCTTCTGGTTTCCTCCAAAGGTGACCCACCCATCATTTTTGGGTTGTAGGCTTTGGAACATACACCTTTCTCCCGTCATGTGCCGTGAGCAACCACTGTCCAGGTACCATAATTGGGGTCTCCTTTCTGTTGTCAAGCAAATCTGCAATAGGTATTATCATAGACTTAGGTACCTAAATGGACTTGGGTCCTTTTCTGTTAGTTCTGAAGGCATTAGACGCCTTCTTTGTTGGACGATATCTACAAAGTGTTGATTCATGCCCATTCTTTCCATATGTTTTACAAAAGGTTATATTTTTACCAAGATTATGGTTTTCTTCTTTAACAAAACCAAGTCCAGATTTGTCATGAGGACTTCTTCTATATGATAGGATTTTATCTAGATTTTTAGTACCATTGACAAATTTAGACAAACTTTCTTTTAGATGAATGACTTCTTTTTGAAGTTCTAGGACTTCATGAGAAGATGTCTCCTCTGAAATATGTTTAGTTCTCAAAACTTCATTTTCTTTCAAAACATTTTTACTCTTCGTTGAGCAAATTGAAATCTTTTGATATTTTTGAAAATTTCCTTTTCAGTTCTCTATATCCTACTGAAAGAGTTGAAGAGTTGGCAAGCAGATCATTATAGGCTTCTTGTAGGGAGATTAAGTTGTCGAAGTTTACCTCTTTGTCTTGCTCATTGTCTGAGCTATTTGAGCTTGTTCCTGCCATGAGACACATGTTGGCTTCTTCTTCTCCTTCTTCATCTGATGAAGATAGGTCCATGTCTTCCCAGGTAGCCATGAGATCCTTTTTCTTGGAGAATGTCCTCTTTTTGTTTTTCTGTAAACTGGGACATTCAGCTCTGAAATGTCCAGGCTTCTTGCATTCATAGCATACTGAAGGAATTTTTTCTTTTGGAGTTTTGTTGAATTTCTTTGTGAAGTTTTGGGCTCTTGATCCTCCTTTCTTCCTCCACATAGCCTGAATTTTCCTGGAGATGAAGGATATCTCATCCTCATCAGAATCGTCTTTCTCAGATTCTTCCTCAGAGGTTTCTTCTACGTTTAGCGCTTTGGATGCTGATCCTCTAGATGGTCGCTAGACGCTTAAAGCGATGGACTTCTTCTTCTGTCCTTCGTCTTGCTTCAGCTCCAGTTCGTGTACTTTAAGAGTTCCAAGTAACTCTTCTATTGAAAGTGTCGTTAGATCTTTGGAAGCTCTTAAAGCTGTAACTTGCGGTCTCCATTGCCTAGGCAAACTTCTCAAAATTTTGTCAATATGATCATAATTATCATAGGTTTTGCCTAAGGACCTTAGGTTGTTTGTTATGGTTTGAAATCTACAAAACATTAGTTCAATAGTTTCATTTTCCTCCATAGTAAAAAGTTCATATTGTCTTACGAGTAAGCTCAATTTTGACCTCTTTACTTGTGAGGTGCCCTCGTAAGCAAGAGACAGGGTATCCCACATTTTCTTGGCACTTTTTAGACTGTGTACCTTTCCATATTCAGATTCTGATAAGGCACACATCATAGCATTTCTAGCCTTTAAGTTTAGAAGATACTTCTGTTTTTGAGATTCTGTCCATTGACTTCTTGGGAGTTCCATTCCATCATGGTCAAGGGGCAGGTAGTCGCCAGTTTCTACTACATCCTACATGTCTATGTGACATGCATCAAAGAATGCTATCATTCTTTGCTTCCAGTAGTCGTAGTTCTGACCTTTGAAAAGAGGCGGTCTATTAATGGCTTGTCCTTCGTTTTCCATGGGAGATCAAGATCGTTTTTACCTCTGCAGTGTTAAATGCTCAACCCTAAGAGGCCGTGCTCTGATACCAATTGAAGTGTGAAAAGGGCGCACAAGAAGGGGGGGTTGAATTGTGCGTTTTAAATTTTTACGAAAAACAGATCAACAAGAACATTTTTAAAACGAAGGAGTAGAGAGAAGAAAAACACAAAAGATTTTATATTGGTTCACTCAAACTGAGCTACATCTAGTCCCTTCACCTAGAAGGTTTCTACTAACCAATCTTTGGTTACAAGTATTGTTCGTGGCCTCTTCAGGCTTTACAACTCAATCTACCCAGATTGCTTAACCCAAGTATTCTTTTTACACTAAGCCTCTCCAGGCTTTCACAACGCTCAAGAGTTTTACAGAGAAAAGATCAACTCACGTAGTGAGGATTTGAAAGCTTAGACTCAGGATCACTTTGAGGGTTTTTACACAAAAAAATTGGCTATCGTCCACTGGACGCTCTTAACAGAATATTACAGAAAGAATGTACGTTGTTGTTTTAACAAGTTTTTGCCTATTTCTGTTCTCTATTTCGCTTTCTATTGATGCTCGTATATATACGGTCTTCAGGAAAGAGATCCGTTACAGATAACTTGACTCTTCACGCAATGAGGCGCGTGCAGACTATCTTTTCAGAAAATTCAAGCGTGACAGTTGAAAACTTGCACTTCAATAGAGGTTTCAGGGCTGCGCTGACAGTCTGTTCTTCTGAACTTTCTTCATCTGTCTTGTCGGCTTGATAAGTTGACTTGCTTTATCCATTCTGCTGTGCTTTTGTACTGACTTGATGTTGATGTTTCAAACTGTTTTGAACATTGGTTCACTGAAGTGGTACTGTGTAGGTTTCGAGGTGGATAGCCATGATTGTTTTTCACAATGAAAAACTTGATCATTTGAATATATGATCCTCGGGATTTGGACGATCGCCTTCAGTCTGTTCATCTGGATGGTCTTTGATCGCGTCTACTGGACGGTCATTATTGCATTAGCTGGACGGTCATTATTGGCGAGTCTTTGTCTTTCGTTGTGATAGGGTTAGTTTATACACATAAATACAAACATTAATAAGCTTTGTTATCTTCAAAACATTGAGGGTTTAGACACTTCTACGTCTTTGGTTCCAACAAGACTCACTAAGGTTCACTTTATATAGAGAGCTTACTCGAATAACTAGTTATTTAGATTTGTAATCAGTTATATTGTTATTTAAAATCTGGAAAATGAAGTTTGAATGAGTTTAACTAGTTATTTTCATTTATAACTAGTTAACACAGAGGCCATTTGTTTTTTGTCTTGTTGGAATAACTAGTTACATAACTTTGTAACTAGTTATTTTTGCATAGGACAAAAATAGTGTTATATTATGTAACCGGTTACAGAATTATGTAATTAGTTACAACAGAAATATCTAATTACATATCAATTTAACTAGTTAAAACAGTGTAGATATTCACTATTTATACAACTTTAAACAGATTTAATCGATTACAAAGCTAACTTAACCAATTAAATGGTTCTTAAACATAAGATTGAATTGTTCCAAAGCCTTAATATGTAGCTTTTCACTTCCTATCAATTTAAAACTTAGTTTTATCCAATTATTTCTCTTTAAACTCAATTTTAGACTTATAGAAAACATATTTCCACTTTGTTAACCTTTAAGTCTTAAACTTTGAGCTCATCACATCAAATCATCAAAGATAAAGATAAATCATGCAAGACACATAACCACACACACATGCATAAGCACACATTTTAACTTTGCACTTATCAAGAGGCTAAATCATCAAAACTATATTAAATTTCCTTGGGGGCAAGAGTAATCTTCTTCTTGCTTCTTCACTAACCTTTTTGAGTTCATGGAAAAATGGGTTTGGCTTTTCAAAAAGTATTTGTACGGCCAAAAGCTAGCCTTTTCAAGCTTTAAGTGGACATATCATATGCACATTTTTATGCTATTTTTTATTTTTGGTGATTTTTGCAATTTTGGACTTGTGCACTATTTTTGTCTAGATTTCAGTCCTAAAACAATTTCAGAAATAAAACTACTATAAATAGTATATACCATATTTTTGAGTGCTTGTGGTCAATTTAAAAACTATACTTGAAGCACTTTATAGTGATAAAAATATTTGTAAAAAATTATTTCATATTGAATGCAAAATGTGAAAGGCAAGTTGGTTGTTCTTTCAATAGGACAATCTAACCTATCTAATTTCTTTATTTAATTGATTTTATTTTTTTTTGGATTTGTGTTGTGAAAATGGAGGTTTTAGAAAATATACTTAAAGGGATTTCCAACGAGCTATGGTTTGTATTTAACAAAAATCATTTGCTTGTTCAAATTTGTTTTCAAATTTGACCTAAAATAGGTACTTAGTTTTTTTATTTTCCTTAAAAACTTAAAAAGGTTTGACTTGAATTAATTGTTTAACCTTTTAAATTGCTTCCAAAATTCATTATAAAATTTATATAATTATAAATTCTATATTTCTAAATTAAAATTTTATATTTTTATTATTTTTGGCAATTATTTAGTATTTTTACAAAATTTGGAGGATATAATGTTAATAAATCAAGCTTTTAGGTTTTTCTCAAAATGAAAAAAAAATTGTGAATGAAATTAAGATTTTAAATAAATAAAGTAATTTATATTTAATAATTAAAGAATTTTTATTGTATTTTATAACATTTATAAGAAGTTTTGGATTTTAAATTTAGATGAGATTTATTAAAGAATTTACATAATTAAAGTAAATGTTGAAATTGTGAAACTAGATTTTGTGGCACGTTGATTTGTTAGATTGATACTATGTTGATCATTCCATGTTGATAAAAGTTGAATATGTTGAAATAGTTGCCAAGTTGTTGTTGTTAAGGTTGTCTCGCACTAGGGCTGTTACTAGTGCAAGAAGCCTTATTTAAATGTTCTCTTGTACTACGAGAATTAGTAATTTCATCTAGTCTCACACCTAGGGAAGTTACTGGTGTGAGATTTATAAATCTATGTTATCTCGTACTAAGGGCTGTTAATTATAAGAATTTGTAATTACATCTAGCCTCACACCTAAGGTGATTACTGGTATGAGATTTATGATTAGGTTATGTCTTGTGCCAAGGCTAATATTGGTACAGGACTTTGTACACTCACATTAACAGTGATTACAAGTGTGAGATTTGATTTCTTTTGTGTAGACTCGCACTAAGTGTTGTTACTAGTGCATGATCTAAAATCATGTGTTGTATGACACTTAGGGCTTTGACTAATGCCACATCTTAAGATTATTGTGAATGCCTATAGGACAAATGATGGAACCAAGGGATTAACCTTAGGGATAGGTGGATATATGTGCTTCTTTGTTTAGAATTGATTGTACGTTAAATCATTGAGTTTCTTGCTTATATTTAATTGATATGATGATGGTATGCTAGTATAGAATATTCTCGATGTGTGTATGTGCGTGTTATTTTCATTTTAGGTAACTTATCCTTGTAGTTGTGTCTATGTGTATGTGACTATGATGATTGTGGCGTTTGCATTCACGGGAGCAGACGTCCTGGGTGCGCTTATGCAGATTCCTTGTATGAAGAAATTCCCCATGATGAACATAAGTTCTGCTCAAACATTTTGAAGACTACATTTGGTACTAGTGCATTGTGAGTAGTGTTTTCAATTATGACCAGCATTAGGGAGTTTTGAGTTATTACTAGGTTATTAAATCAAGGTGGTTATTTTCAAGGTACATGTATATATTTGTACAGTGGAATGATGTTCAAGAAGAATGTTATTTATTCATTGTATATTGGATTCAATATACATAATTGAATTGTTGTTGAATATTGAAGGGAGTTATATGCTATATGATTTTGTTTTCTAATGCGAAAATTTTGGGTGTATTTTCATAAATAAATTAACCAATAGATTTAAATAAAATCTAATCCTTTTGCTAAATGTGGCTAAGTTTTCATGTAGTGACTGAGGGTTGTTGTAATTATTAAGGATATAATATCAAACACATCTTGATGGATCAAGGGAGATCCACAAACATATTATATTGGGACGCGTTTCAAAAGTTGGACCTGCCAGGGGACGTGTTACAGCCATTCCTCGACACTTTAATTGGATATTTTCAAGGACAAATTGAGATAAGAGGATATGTGGATCTAAGAACCACATTTGGGGAAGGAGTAAATGCAAGACAACCTATGTTAAGTATATTATGATAAATGCAATGATGTCGTACAATATTATCATTGGGAGGCCAACATTAAATGCATTAGGCCATGGTATCCACACCACACTTGCGTCTAAAATACCCATTGGAAAATAGTGGAGATAAGAACCATTAAACCGACTAGTAATTGGCAAGGAAGCCTTACAAAGATAGCTTGAAAATTAGAAGAAGAGAGTCAAGAGTTCATATGGGTGATCACCATGTACACTTCCTAAACTTGGATCCTAGGGATGATTTTATTGACAAACAACCACAACTGGTTAAAGAGTTAAAGGAAGCTTGTATCAGAGTGGAGCCAACCAACAAAGTGAAAGTTAGTGCCACCCTATTAGAATAAGTGGAGGCGAAGCTGGTGGCAATCTCAACTGTCAATGTGGAAGTCATCGCATAAAAGTCACAAAAGATGTTGGGGATAGACCTTTATTTTTTCTGATTGCCTAGAAAAAAGGAAGTTCAAAGAATAAAAGAAAAAGACAATTAGGAAAAAGATTGAAAAAGATTGAACATGGTTGGCGGATGTAGTGATGGTTAGAAAGGGTAGTGTAAAGTAGAGGATATGTATTGACTGTTTGAATTACACAAGACTTGTGTAAAGGGTTTGTATCCTATACCGAGTACCAACTAGTGGATGGAGCATTCGACTATGGCTTGTTGAGCTTCATCAGCGGTTATTCAAGTTAGAATCAAATAGGGATGCACCCCATGGATGAAGAAAAAATGACATTTATGATGGAAAACAATATTTTTTATTATCGAGTCATATTGTTCGAATTGAAAAATGCAGGAGTAACCTATCAAAGGTTGATGGATCTGAGGGAAAATTAAGGAAAAGCATTGAAGTATATATTGATGACATGGTGGTTAAGTCAGATGAGGAGGGGGTGAAATAGAAAAAACGCACCAGAAGGGGGGGTTGAATTGTGCGTTTAAAAACATTTTCGAAGCAAGTTGATCAGTATGAAAATGTTTTCAAGCGTAGGGATAAAGAGAAGAAGAACACAGAAAGTTTTACACTGGTTCACTCAACTTGAGCTACATCAATTCCTTTCACCTAGAAGGTATTCACTAACCAATCTTAGGTTACAAGTATTGTTTGCGGTCTCTTCAAGCTTTACAATACAATCACCCTAGATTGCTTAACCCAAGTATTCTTTCACACTAAGCCTCTCCAGGCTTTTACAACACACCAAGTGTTTATACAAACGATATCAACTCATGTAGTGAGGATTTGAAAGATAAAGCTCAAACACACTCTGAAAATCTTTACAAGATTTTTTCTATCGTCCACTGGATGCTTCTATCAATTGTTCAGAAGTAATTTGTTAACTAGGAATTTTTACACCAGGCACGTATGTGTGTCTCTTTTTTTTTTTTTTTGACTTTCTTCCTTGATACATATATAGTCTTAAGAGAAAAGATCCGTTGTGTGGACTTGACTTTGTTATGCAAAGAAGGGCGTGCAAACTATCCTTTCATAGTGATCAAGTGCGGTAGCTTTTAGACTTGCACTAAAACGGAAGGTGCAGGACTGTGCTGGCGGTCTGCTTTTCTGAACATTCTTCATTCGTCTCAGCAGCTTGATAAGTTGACTTGCTTTATCTGATTTTGCTACGCTCTTACACTAGAATGATTTTGATGTTATTTAATGCTTCAAACAATTTGAACGTTAGATCACAAAAGTAATAATATGTTAGTTTCAAGAAAAACTAGCATAAATAAATTGGATGTTCAAAAATAAAACTTAGCTGTTTGAATATTTGTCGTTGGAAGCTTACATCAGATATTTGAATATGTTCTTCAGACGATCGTCTTCATTGGACGATGTTCTTTAAGCACGTCTATTGGACGGTATTCTTTGACACGTCTACTGAACGGTCTTCTTTGACATGTCTACTGGACGATGTTCTCTAACATGTTTATTGGACGGTCTTCTAAGGGAAGCTTGTATGCTATAAAGAATTCAGTTCTTTGGCAGAAACTTGAACATTAATAAGTTTGTTATCTTCAAAACTTTGAGGGTTTAAACGCTTCTACGTCTTTGATTCCAACAATCCCCCCCTTTTTGATGATGACAAACCTTATTAATTTTTAAGTTTTTGTTGGAATATAAAAGGAATGAGTTTTCGAAAGACTTACTATGCTCCCCCAGAGTCTGATATTCCAAGTTTTGTAATATTTGAGACACAAGCTATATTGGTTTAAAATCCATATCGAATAACGTTCAAAATATCAAGCATATTGTATCTAACAGTTATGGATTATAAGCAGAGTAATATATGTTAGAACAAAGCATGTATTTTATTGTACTTGAAGATCATACAAAACAGCAAAAAAACAAAGAAAACAATAATGCAATAGATTTCCAGTTCTCCCCCTTTTGTCATTAGCAAAAAGCAGACAGAGAGAGAAGGGAGACGTCATCATAGTCACTGTTGTGGTGGCGGAGGAGGAGGTGGAAAAGGTTGAGGAGGGTGTAGGAGAGCTTGTTGGTTCTGGAGAATTTGTTGAAGAAGGGTGAAGATGGGTTACAGTTGGTTTGTAACGTATTTTTGAACAGCGGCGTTAACAGGGGGTATGGGTAAAGGGGCAAAAGAAGAGATAGGAAGGCTTGTAGAGGCTTAAGAGCCAGGAGTAGGCGGTGGTGGAGGTGTAGGTGATGGTGGTTGGGAAGGAGTGGGTGGAAGAGCTTTAGAGAGGGGAGGAGATGCTTGAAGACGCTTCAAGTCTTGTACTTCTAGTTGGTATGGACGTGGAGTGGTCCAAGGGTAGGGTGGTTGAAAATTTGTGTGGTGAGTAAGAGCAGCAATCATAGTATATAGGATAGAAGTTTTTGTACCAAGGAATAGACGCTCGTTTGCTGGACGAACAAAAGCAGCTGAAGAGTCCGAAAAGTGAAATACATGAGCTGGATGCTGTGTGACTTCACAGTTCGTTGCAGTTGGGATATCGACTTTGTCGTCTACTGAAACTCCACTACTGGACGCTTCTTGTTTGCATTGGAACATATGTTAATGCCAGAAGCGTTCAGCATTGGTCTCGTCCAAGTTATATGAAGACACTGAGCTAGGAACCATTCATGGGAATGAGTTAAATGTTGTTGAACATCAGCTCTAGACAGTAAAGGTATGGACAGTGCCTTGGTCAGAATCTTCTTCTTTTTGTGGTTGTCATCTATGATTGGCGGTCTTGGGCAGACGCGATCTGGTTGGATGCAGATGGATGTTGAAGGTTGGATGTGTTGTGATGGGGGAATGAAGAGTTGAAACTTCAAGGTGGCGGAACCTTTGAGAGTGTTGCAAAACATATGCTCAAAGGCAGATGAAAAGAATCCATCTTTTGCCAGGTCTAAAGGCTGAAACTTCAAATCTGCAGGCCTTATGTGAATAGTCCGCTCGCCCCCAAGTTTCCTTTGTTGCAAAGCTTGCTCGATGTGGTCTACTGGAGGTACTCTATGTTGAAGTACTCCAGGAGGATGTGCATTGATGGGCCAAGCTCGTACAACTCTAGGGTACCTCCGTCTGATAAACCACTTGAGCGGTAAGTGTTCAATAGCCCCAAGAGGCAGTGCTAGATAAGCTTTCGAAGGTGTATGGACATAGTCGTCCATGTACTTGTCAAGATTAAGTGGAGAGTAATCAAAACCAAAAACAAGTTCAAGGAGCTCTGGACGCAAGATAATAGCATTGTCGTCCATGCGGTTTTGGGGGTTGCCTTTAACAAAGAGTAGAGGCCATTTCTGTTTGGTTTTGATCAAGGTGACTGAGGGGGTGGAAGATGTAGGGAGGGAAATGATGGTTGAGGAGGAAGGTGATTTAGTAGGCTTGATGGAGAGATGTGTCTTACATATGCTAGGGGTGGGGATAGTGTAAGTATAGCCTTTGTCACCAAGCAGCAACAAATCTGGTTTAGGTGTGGCTTGTGTGTCGGCTTGTGTTTGGGTAAGAGGTTCAGAAGGTTCAATAATGATTAAATCATCAAAGTCACTAACCGTTCATCAGCAGCAGAAGAGGAAAGCTTACTTCTTTTAGACTGTGCTCCCCCTGGCAGTGCTTCTGCTAATCGTTTGGATGAGGTAGATGGTTGTGGTTATGGTTGAATAGGAACATCTATCATAGTAGCTTTCTGCTGCTTGACAAGCTTACCAATTGGCTCATCGTCTTCTTCGTCAGAAGCAACGATCAACCGTCTCTTAGCAGGAGCTTGTGCCCAAGTAGGTGAAGGAGCAGAGGTAGCGCTAGGAGCAACTGCAAGAGGAGCAGACAGAGCCGAAGGTCTTTGGGTCTTGGATCTTGTAACCCTAGTTGCTTGCATCTTGGACGAATTCTTCTTGGTGGACGGTCTGGTAGCAACTAGATTCAAAAACAGTGCCTCATGGTCCATCAGCTTAGCAAGCTGGACGATTGGCTCAATTGTCTACAGAGGTGTCATCTCCACGACTTCCCTTCTATCGTCCATTAGTTTGGACGTGGTCTCCAAAGGCTTCAGCACGAACCCGGCCATCATCTGTGCAACATTGTTACATCCAAACGGCAATTGAGTGAAACAATGGCCACCACCCAGAATCCTAATCTGACTTTGCTCTCCAAGAGATAGAGCAAAGAAGGCATGATACACCTACTGTTGCCAGAAAAGTCTGTTAAGGAGAGCGGCGTAGGTGATCTGGTCGCGCTCTCCGCATCCTCTCATGGTCCTGAAAATGTTGCTCAGGATGAGGTGTAGCAGGTCAAATTGTTGGCCTGTGATCATATGGAACAATGCGAACTTGTGCAGGAAGATAACGCTGTCCTTCGATCCAACCTTGTGAAGAATTCCCTTGTTCAAAAACTGCTAGAAAATCTTCCCTTTTTTGTTAGCTTGTTGTATTCTACTGGCCCTTCGCCTTCTGGACCCATCAAAGCAGCGTATACCGTGTCATGTCCTCTAAAAATGCTTTCCCAGCCATTCTTCATGCAGGACCCAACCCGCTCACAGCCAATGGCTTGGGCAACAGAGCCGAGGTCCAGTGTGACCTTAACTCTTAGAGAAGTTCTAGTGATGTCCGTATTTGAGAAAACGGCAAAGTTCCAGAACTGTCTAATGAGTTTTGGGTATATGATCTCGTTCAAGTGGAAGTAGTTGAGAATTCCACATCTGAGCAAGTTGTCCATTACATTCACACCCATGTCTTCCAAAGCTTGGATATCGAAATGACTTTCAATAAGAACAACAGCCTTGTCTAGGCTCTCCACACGAGCTACGACCTTTACAGTAGGACCAGCTTTTTCAGTTGCCATATCTGAGAGCTTGAAAGATTGTTAGGGTTTGAGAGGTTTCGAGAGACTGAGAGAGTTCAGTTGGATTTGAGAAGAGGTGAGTGTTTGTTTTAGGTTTGAGTGTATATGAAGAAACTGATGAGTTTTGCTTTTGGCGGTTCTTTCAATTTCGA
Source organism: Spatholobus suberectus (assembly GCA_004329165.1). NCBI lineage: Eukaryota > Viridiplantae > Streptophyta > Magnoliopsida > Fabales > Fabaceae > Spatholobus > Spatholobus suberectus. The sequence goes on from CM014732.1 coordinate 52,781,407, forward strand.
AGAGAGAAGTGATGTGTAATAAATGCTGGTCAAGCGCTTACACTTTTCGAGGTTAGTTATATGACGCTTTAGTGACTCAAATAGGAATAAAGCATTTATTTTCAAATCATTTTCAGAGAAAGACATGATTAAGTACGAATAGAGATTTTTATGCATACATAAATGTAAGTTGTTATGGAATGCGAAAAGCTATGCAAGTGGACGATGTAATATTGGACGCTACAACACATCAGATGCTCACATCTTTGGACAATCAAGGCATGTTGAATAAACTATTCATTTATAAATTCCATACCAAGAAGATCTCGAATATGGATGAGTTTATCTTCAGGAAGGGGTTTTGTAAATATGTCGGCCAATTGATTTTTAGTGTTAACAAACTGAATAACGATAATTCCCTTTTGAACATAATCTCTTATAAAATTATGTTTTATTTCAATGTGCTTTGCCTAAGAATGTAAAATAGGATTTTTAGACAGATTTTTAACAGCAGTGTTATCACAAAAGATAGGAATGTTACTCTCGTAGACACTGTAGTCTTCTAACTGATGCTTGATCCATAAAATTGTGAGCAACAAGACGCAGCTGAGACATACTCTGCTTCTACTATAGACAGGGCAATCGTCCCTTGTCTTTTGCTCGTCCAGGAGACTAGATTCCCACCAATGAGGTGACATCCTCCACTAGTGCTTTTGCATTCTATTCTATCTCTCGCATAGTCAGCATCGTAGTAACCAACTAACATGTATTCTTTGTTTGACTTAAAACACAAACCAAGGTTAGTGGTCCTTTTAAGTATCTAAAAACTCTTTTAACTGCTGTTAGATGAGTTTCTCTAAGGTCAGACTGAAAACAAGCACATAAGCATACACTGAACATAATGTCAGGTCTAGACGCTTTAAGATATAAAAGAGACCCAATCATACCTCGGTATGTAGTTTGGTCTACCTTTTTAGAAGAGTTGTCCAAGTTGAGTATTGACGATGGATGCATAGGTGTGCTCATTTCCTTGGCATCGTCCATCTTGTACTTCTTGAGAAGTTCGTTGACATATTTTGTTTGATGTATGAATATGCCATTTGCAGTCTGCTTTACTTGCAATCCCAGGTAGAATTTTAATTCTCCCATCATACTTGTCTCGAATTCTTCTGTCATGATCTTAGAAAAATCCTTGCATAAAGCGTCATTAGTAGCACCAAAATAATATCGTCTACATATATTTGTGCAATAATAAAGTGTGATTTAGCGTCTTTGCGAAAGTGAGTAGTGTCTACTTTTCCTCTAGTAAAACCATTTTCTAAAAGAAAAGAACTCAGCTTTTCATACCAAGCTCTTGGAGCTTGTTTAAGTCCATACAAAGCCTTTTTGAGTTTGAAAACATGTTTTGGAAAAGTATCACGCTCAAAACCAGGAGGTTGTTTCACATAGACTTCCTCGTTTATTATGCCATTTAAGAATGCATTTTTTACGTCCATTTAATAGAGCTTCATATTACTATGAGCAGCAAATAAAAGTAAGATGCGGATGACTTCTAATCTAGCTACTAGTGCAAAGGTTTCGGTAAAGTCTATACCTTCTTGTTGAGAGTAGCCTTGAGCTACAAGTCTTGTTTTATTTCTTACCACTTTACCAGCTTCATCTAGCTTGTTGCGGAACACCCACTTTGTTCCAATGATAGACTTGTCCTTGGGTGTAGGAACTAGCATCCAGACATCATTCTTTTCGAATTGACTAAGTTCGTCCTTCATGGCGCTGATCCAACCGTTGTCCAGGAGAGCTTCGTCCACTGTCTTTGGTTCCAGTTGAGAAATCAAAGTAGCTTGAGCTTGCTCCTTGAAGGTCAATCTTATCCTAACATAATCTTGAACGTTTTCAAGAATTTGATTATCTAGATGATAGGTCTTCATTTGCCAAGAGCATCTAGTTGGTTCCTTTTTTTCTTCTTTTAGATCATCCATCTGATCTCTGGACGTTGAAGGTCTGGCATCTTCTAGCTTCATATCTGCAAATGAATCGTCTAGCTCTGATATTTCTTTATTAGGCTTATTGTCATTAAATTTAACATGGATGGCTTCTTCAACTATTAAGGTTCTAAAGTTGTAAACTCTATAGGCCTTGGATGTTTCGAAATAGCCTAACAATATTCCATCATCACACTTAGAATCAAACTTTCCAAGATTGTCCTTAATGTTTAAGATGAAACATTGACATCCAAAAGGATGAAGATATGATATGTTGGGCATTCGTCCTTTCCACAATTCATAGGGATTCTTTTTCAAAATAGGTCTTATATAAATTCTATTTTGTAAATAACATGTAGTGTTTACTGCTTCAGCCTAAAAGTGCTTAGGAGTAGAATTATCATTTAGCATGGTTCTAGCCATTTCTTGCAATGACCTATTTTTTCTCTCTACCACACCATTTTGTTGTAGTGTTCGTGGTATAGAGAAGTGGAGAATTCCATTCTCCTCACAGAACCCTTGAAAACTTTTGTTTTCGAATTCCCGTCCATGATCACTTCTAATTGAAGCTATGCAAACACCTTTTTCATATTGAATTCTTTTGCAAAAGATTGAAAAGATCTTATAAGACTCATCCTTGTGTTTGAAGAACATAACCCATGTCCATCTAGAGTAGTCGTCCACTACAACTAATCCATATCGTTTTCCACTAAGGGAGGCTGTTCTGGTTGGACCAAGCAAATCAATATGTAGTAACTCAGGAGGTCTAGTTGTGGAAACAATATTTTTTGATTCAAAAGAGCTTTTTACTTGTTTCCCTTTTTGACATGCATCACAGAGAACATCAAACTTGTAAGCAAGATTTGGAAGTCCTCTTACAAGGTTATGCTTATTTAGCTTTGAGATTAGTCTCAAGCTTGCATGTCCAAGCTTCTTGTGCCAAGTCCATTAATTCTCTTTGATGGATACTAGACACGATACATTTTGATTTGTGAGGTCATTAAGATCAATCTTATAAAGATTGCTTTGCCTCTTAGCAAAGAATAGTATGGATCCATCTAGATTCCTGACAATACATTTTTCTTTGTCAAAGGAGACATTGTGTCCATTGTCACATAATTAACCTATGCTCAGTAGATTGTGTCTGAGTCCTTCAACATATAAAACATTTTCAATGGAAGGGAAAGAGTGCGTACCGATTATTCCTATTCCTATGATCTTTCCCTTCTGGTTTCCTCCAAAGGTGACCCATCCACCATTCTTGGGTTGTAAGCTTTGGAACATACACCTTTCTCCCGTCATGTGTCATGAGCAACCATTGTCCAGGTACCATGACTGGGGTCTTCTTTCGGTTGTCAAGCAAATTTGCAACAGGTATTATCATAGACTTAGGTACCTAAATGGACTTGGGTCCTTTTTTGTTAGTTCTAAAAACATTGGACGCTTTCTTCATTGGACGATATCTACATTCTATTAATTTATGCCCATTCTTTCCACATATTTTGCAGAAGGTTATGTTTTTACTAGGTTTGTAATTTTCTTTAACAAAGCCAAGTCCAAATTTGTCTTAAGGACTTCTTCTATAAGATAGAATCTTATTTAGGTTCTCTGTTCTGCTGACAAATTTTGACAAACTTTCTTTCAGATGAGTGACTTCTTTTTGAAGTTCTAAAACCTCATGAGAAGATGTCTCTTTTGAAATGTTCTTTTTTTTAAAAAACTCATTTTCTTTTAAAACCTTTTTATGCTCTTCGTTGAGCAAATTGAATTCTTTTGTTATTTTTGAAAATTTCTTTTTCAGTTCTTTATATCCCATTGAGAGAGTTAAGGAGTTAGCAAGCAAATCACTATAGGCTTCTTGTAGAGAGATTAAGTTATCAAAGTTTACCTCTTCGTCTTGCTCATTATCTGAGCCATCAGAGCTGGTCTCCGCCATGAAACATAGGTTGGCTTCTTCTTCTCCTTCTTCTTCTGATGAAGATAGGTCCATATCTTCCCAGGTAGCCATGAGACCTTTTTTCTTAAAGAACATCTTCTTTTTGTCCTTCTGTAAACTGGGACATTTAGCTCTAAAATGTCTAGGCTTCTTGCATTCATAACAGATTGAAGGACTCTTTTCTTTTGGTGCCTTGTTGAACTTCTTTATGAAGTTTTTAGCTCTTGATCCTCCTTTCTTCTTCCACATAGCCTATATTTTTCTGGAGATGAAGGATATTTCATCTTCATCAAAGTCATTCTCTTCGGACTCTTCCTCAGAGGATTCTTCTACATTTAGTGCTTTGGACGCTAGACGCTTAGAGTGATGGACCTCTTCTTCTGTCCTTCGTCTTGCTTTAACTCCAGTTCGTGGACTTTAAGAGTTCCTAGTAACTCTTCCATTGAGAGTGTTGTTAGATCCTTGGAAGCTCTTTAAGCTGTAACCTGCGGTCTCCATTGCCTAGGCAAACTTCTCAAGATTTTGTCAATGCGATCATAATTATCATAGGTTTTGTCTAAGGACCTCAGGTTGTTTATTATGGTTTGAAATCTACCAAACATAAGTTCGATAGTTTCATTTTTTTCATAGTAAAGAGTTCATATTGTCTTACAAGTAAGCTCAACTTAGACCTCTTTACTTGTGAAGTGCCTTTGTAGGCAAGAGCAAGGGTATCCTACATTTTCTTAGCACTTTTTAAGCTATGTACCTTTTCATATTCAGATTCAGATAAGGCACACATCATAGCATTTCTAGCTTTTGAGTTTAGAAGATACCTCTATTTGTGAGATTTTGTCCATTGACTTCTTGGAAGCTCCACTCCATCATGGTCAAAGGGCAGGTAGTCACCAGTTTCTACTACATCCCACATGTCTATGTGACATGCATCAAATAATGCTATCATTCTTTGCTTCCAGTAATCGTAGTTCTGACCTTTAGAAAGAGGTGGTTTGTTAACGGCTTGTCCTTCATTTTCCATGAGTGGTCAGGATCGTTTTAACCCCTGCAGTGTTAGATGCTCAACCCCAAGAGGCCGAGCTTTGATACTAATTGAAATAGAAAAAGCACACAAGAAAGAGGGTTGAATTGTTCGTTTAAAAACATTTTCGAAGCAAGTTGATCAATATGAAAATGTTTTCAAGCGTAGGGATAAAGAGAAGAAGAACACAGAAAGTTTTACACTGGTTCACTCAACTTGAGCTACATCAAGTCCCTTCACCTAGAAGGTATTCACTAACCAATCTTAGGTTACAAGTATTGTTTGCGGTCTCTTCAAGCTTTACAACACAATCACCCTAGATTGCTTAACCAAAGTATTCTTTCACACTAAGCCTCTGCAGGCTTTTACAACACACCAAGTGTTTATACAAACGATATCAACTCATGTAGTGAGGATTTGAAAGATAAAGCTCAAACACACTCTGAAAATCTTTACAAGATTTTTTCTATCGTCCACTGGATGCTTCTATCAATTGTTCAGAAGTAATTTGTTAACTAGGAATTTTTACACCAGGCACGTATGTGTGTCTCTTTTTTTTTTTTTTGACTTTCTTCCTTGATACATATATAGTCTTAAGAGAAAAGATCCGTTGTGTGGACTTGACTTTGTTATGCAAAGAAGGGCGTGCAAACTATCCTTTCATAGTGATCAAGTGCGGTAGCTTTTAGACTTGCACTAAAACGGAAGGTGCAGGACTGTGCTGGCGGTCTGCTTTTCTGAACATTCTTCATTCGTCTCAGCAGCTTGATAAGTTGACTTGCTTTATCTGATTTTGCTACGCTCTTACACTAGAATGATTCTGATGTTATCTAATGCTTCAAACAATTTGAACGTTAGATCACAAAAGTAATAATATGTTAGTTTCAAGAAAAACTAGCATAAATAAATTGGATGTTCAAAAATAAAACTTAGCTGTTTGAATATTTGTCGTTGGAAGCTTACATCAGATATTTGAATATGTTCTTCAGACGATCGTCTTCATTGGACGATGTTCTTTAAGCACGTCTATTGGACGGTATTCTTTGACACGTCTACTGAACGGTCTTCTTTGACACGTCTAATGGATGGTCTTCTCTGACACGTCTACTAGACAGTCTTCTTTGACACGTTTACTGGACGGTCTTCTTTGACACGTATAATGGACAGTCTTCTTTGACACATCTACTGGACGGTCTTCTAAGGGAAGCTTGTATACTGTAAAGAATTCAGTTCTTTGGCATAAACTTGAACATTAATAAGTTTGTTATCTTCAAAACTTTGAGGGTCTAAACGCTTCTACATATTTAGTTCCAACAGGGGGTGCATTGTGAAGATCTAAACGATATCTTTTACACTTTGAGGAAGTATAGATTGAAGTTAAAACTTGAAAAATGCTCGTTCGGTATATAAATAAGGAAGTTATTTAGATTTATGCTGATATGAAAGAGGATGAAGCCAACCCAGACAAATATAGAGTAATCATGGATATAAAGAGCCTATCCAACATCAAAGAAGTACAATAGCGAATTCGTGGCATGCTTTTTGTCCAAGTTAGAGTCCTCCCATTCTTTCAATGCTTAAGAATGAATGAACTATTCTAATGGACAACTAAGTGTAAAAATGCTTTCCAATAATTGAAGGATTTACTCACAACCCTTCTTATCCTAACTTGACCAACAAAAGGTATCTCCCTCCTAGAGTATTTATCAATTTCCAATGACGCCATCAGTACTATATTGGTTCAGGAAGTTGATAAAGACCCACAGTTAATATACTTTGTAAGCAAAGTATTGCAAGATGTAGAAGTGAGATGCCAAAAAATTGAAAAGGTGACATTTGTGCTCGTGATCACTAGGAGGACCTTACAACTGTACTTTCAAAGCCATGAGTTGTTATAAGATCTGATCTGCTGATCAAATTGGTGCTGAATAAATTGAATCTAGCAGGATGGATGGTTAGGTGGTCGATTGAGCTATCAAAATTCGACATATTGTATGAAATAAAGGGTCCTATAAAAGCTCAAGTGTTATTGATTTTGCAGTGGAATTAGTGTTAACAATAGTGGAAGAAATCAACCACCATTGGATGTTATCCATTGATGGCATCTTGAATTTGAATGGCAATAAAGCTAGAGTGATACTTGAAGGACCAAATGGGATGACACTAGAACAATCCCCTGTTTTTGACTTCAAAGCAAGTAATAATCAGGCTAAGTACGAGGCTTTGATAGCAACAACGTTGCTGCTAAAAAAAATATGGTGATTGATCTAGTTATACAAAGCAACACCTAATTGATAATCAGGACAGTAAATGGGGAATATCATACTAAGGACCACAACTAATAAGATACTTGGAGAAAGTAAAGAAAGTGATAACAAGTTTTATGTCCTTCAAACTCATATATCTATTGAGGGAATAAAACTCTAGCCTTTTGGTTTCAAATGTCGCTAAAACTAAAAAGTTAAGAAATAATCAGTTAATGATACAAAAGACAATTAACTAGGCAAGCCGGTATACGATGATAAATGGTCAATTATACAAGGGGCTTCTTATGACAACCTTTACCCCCAAGGCTAATTATTAAGTAAATATTATGGAAAATATAGTGTACTTTTCATTTGCAAAATAAAACGGTAATTTAAAATATTTTTCTTTACACAATAAAGGATATCACATGCATAACTTACGTCAACTTAAACTCCATAAAGCACCTCACTAATTAATAAAAAGATATTGACCCACAATTGGCCTTACAAGTCTTTGAAAATAAAATAAATTAAGAAGTAAAACTATTAATGCTAAGTTCAAAAGCTAAGGAAACAAAAGAGCAATAAACCAAGCCCCGATGTCATAATCCTATCAAAGCATACCAACCCAAGCAATAATAAAATAAACTGCAACGAGGTCAATGTCTCTACTTTAAGACTCCTCCTCAAGGTCCTCTTGGACATCACCTGTGTATCACAGACATAGACAAAGAAACACCAGAAAACAAGGGAGTGAGATACATCTCACATCATGCTCAAAGTTTGACAATGGAAACAGATAGAATACATAACATATGCATAATTTAAATATCATTAAGGATTAAAAACACACAAATATATGTAATGCAATGTCACCTAACTTCTACTTCATATGCACATACGATACCAATCTAAGTTCATCTCGAAAGTAGACTAGGAGTAAATGCATGACCATAAGAAGTGTCATCGGTGTTAATGCCTTCGGCTTTCGCACCCTCAACTAGTATGATATTCTCCGATGACTAGTTAGGGTTACCCAACTTTACCAGTATGCTTCGACTCCATGGAATCAACATGGGCCATTGGAGTTTCCATACTAGGTACCATTCTTAAGGTTAGGGTTAAACAACCCATCTTGGCCTCCACTAGCTAAATTCCTACATATTTTCTTTCTCCACATGACTCAATGTCATGATGCATCCACATACAATGCTCACAGCATTTCATAAGTTTTTTTTTTTATCATATAACATTAACACAAATTCATATCATGCTTAGTTTTCTTAAAGTAAGTAATAAACACAAGATGTAAGTTCAACAAGGCATCCAAGCAATGACAATCATACAAGAAATAGGCATAAAAGGTCAACATCATCTTTAGTGTCACAGGGGGTCATGCTCAACGTCAAACCCTCGACGCTTAGCACCACTTCACTTTACTTCCAAACCCACACTCTGGTAGGTCCACGCTTAGCGCCAAAAGACTGGCGCTTAGCGCTACTCATACATGGAATTCACTGTCATACCCACGTTCAACGCCAACTTTTTGGCACTCAACGCCAAACCTTCAGAAGACCAGGGGTTACTCCCTGCCTCCCCATGCTCAGCGCCAATATTGACACTTAGCGCCATAATGCTTAGCTCCAAATCTCCTGAGAACTCTTTGTCTCTCTCACACTCAGTGCCAACTGTGATTTTTGCAAATCGCGAGGGTTCGCAGAACGTGCAACCCACGACTTTTCTTGGTTTCCAAATATTCTAAATAGGTTAATTAATTCCTAATTTCTTCTATTACCTTTCTTAATGGTTAACCTATCCTATAAATTCCTCACTCACTCATAATCTCCTCAAATCCATTAAATCCCTAACTTAGGAAAAGTAAAAACAATCCACGACAGTCCATATTTACAATTAGACATAAAATTATTATAAAACACATCATTGATTTGGGGAAAGTTGCATTCCTATTTTTACGCAATCATACAATTTACAAACAATTAGGGTCTAGGACCAACCCCTCTACCCACGACCAAAACTATACCCATGAGCGAGATAATTCACCCCCCTTACCTTGAAAAAGGCGATCTCCAACAAGAGGATATGAATGGTGCTGTAGGGATTTCCTACGTCTCCTCACTCCTTGATTGCAATGACTCAAACGACACAATATCTCCACAGAGGCAAAAGAGAGAATGGGGAAAAGGGTTAGGTTTTCAAGAAACCTAAGAGACTTTTAAAACTAACTTTGGGCTTATGAAAACTAAGCCCAATATAAGGGTCTTAAAACTTTTAAAAACATTATAATTATAAAACCCCATTTTAAAGGGCTAATATTTCTTTTTTCCAAAATATCATTTTATTAAAAACAAAGCAAAACAGAAAATAATAATAATAATATTAATAACAATACATATTAATTAAAGAAAAACATTAGGGTGTTACACTTTTCTTACCCCTTTTTGAAATGCCTGGCAAACCTTGAGGTAGATAATGTAATAAGAGAGTGCATGAAGGAGTATTCAAAACTCATATTGGAGGATCATCACTCACATTAAAAATTCCAATAGCAAGATATTATTGGTCAACTATAAAGAAAAACTATATGGAATTCATTCGGAAATATGACAAGTTCCAAAGATCCATGGACATACATAGAGCCCGTTGAGCACCTACACTCAGTCGTCTCTCCATGGCCTTTCCATATGTAGGAGGCGGGCATTCTAGGATCTTTCTCAATAATAACAGGGTAAGTGAAATTTCTGATATAGTGGCGATAGATTATTTTACTAAGTGGATTGAAGTCAAGCTAGTCACCACCATCACGACAAAAAGGATTAGGAAATTTTATTGGAAGAAAATAATATGCAAATTTGGCCTCCTTTCAACGATTATTTTTTAGGTACACAATTTGTAACACCCTAAAGGATATTACCTTGAGCTTTACATTTTAATCATCAAAGTGCAGATAATAAGAACATGTATGATTACATTACTCAAGAATTCAGTGATCCCAGTCATACACCATTCCTAAGTAATATTATCATATACATAACAAAAAGGGCACATACCTTGAGTAAGAATCCATATACAAAAGAATAAAGCCAAAATATCATCTTTCCAAAAACTACCCTAAAAGGATACAATTATACAAAACATTAATATCTTTCAAGTCACTTCATCTTGTTTGCTTACTTGTTTAATCTAGAGTATAGAAACTAAACTACAATGTCTCAATAAGTGCTATAAACATGCAACGATGTAGTTATACCACATGAATGTGCCATATACATAAAATTTTACTTAAACACTTGCATAATCATAAACATAACTTAAATATTTCTTTTGGCGTGCTTAATTTTCATCTTTTCCTCTTTTTTCGTCCTATGGAAAAGTATTAAGCTTAAACTTTCAAGGAGTATCACCCTTGTCCTTATCCATGACCTCTTACTTATATACCCCCTGGCTCGAGTAGGTTTAGCCACTAACCTTTGGAGAATGAGAAGTGACAGAACTCGCCTATTCACCCAAAGAAGAGACTTCAGTCTTATGCACGCATTTCTTTCAATAAAATATTTATATCACAACCTCATACTTATATCCCCCTCCAATCCGAAGGGCTTTTTTACTTAAATTTTTTTGCCATTTTATGGTATCTAGAGGTTTAGCTACCCTCCTTCCTCCAAAGGAGACCTTTCACATACATATTTAAGTAAATCTTATCCTTAGGTAGTCATGTATTAGATAGAAACAATAAGCATATGAATGGAAGTAAAATGAATATGGCATGTTGTTCTAAGGGTCTTTCGCTTAGCGAAGACATGGTCTCGCTTAGCAAGTGATACCTTTTCATTTAGCGCACATAATAGTCGCTGAGCAAACTAGTGCAGGGGTCCTATACATGTTCTCTAACCCTATTTCGCTTAATGAGTGCCATAATGCTTCCAGAATCACTTTCTGTCAAATTTTCACTAGGTGAAACTGTCGCTTGTTCAACAAATACATACTAGCTCCCAAACTCACTATTTGCCAAAAATTTGCTGAGTGAATTTGCCTCGACTTTTCAAGATTCCCTTAGCCATTTCAAATTTGCTAAGCCATTAGGCAACTTTTTAGCATCATGATTTCGCGATTCCAACACCATTAATGGCCTCCCAATGGTTCTAAACCACCATGAATGACCTATAAATACATTCCTCAACCTCTTATTCATCACACACCATCAAAACAACCCATGGATCATGCAAATCATGTCAAAACCCTAAATTTCTCAAAAATTATGAATAGTAAACAAAAATGGAGGTTGGGAATTCATTGGCAATCAACAAAGCAATACTCAAGGGGAAAAGGAGGGAAAAGCACTTATAATGAGTTCCAAGAGTAATTGAGTGTATGGGTATCCCTTGCTACTTCTCTTCTCCTTTCTCTCTTTTCCTTCTTCTTTCTATAGCTAGAAATGTGAGTGCGTGTGGGAGTGAGGGTGAAGGGTGGGTTTTAAGACTAAGAGGGCCTTGGGCTTCTATTGGGCCTAATGGTTCTTTTTCTCAACTAATGAACTCTAGCCCACTAATAAATCATAATACGAAGCAACGTCCCATCTCATGCAAAGCATTTAAGAAAATATAAAAGACAAATATTTACCTAATATTAACATAATTGGTATTAGCCTATTTTGGATATGTTACATAATTCGCTAGCAACTTAATAGTAGAATTCTGTAGTAGTTTGGGGATCAAGCAAATCTTCACCTTAGTGGAGCACCTGTAATCAAAAAGGAAGATGGACAAAAGAACTACCCCAAGTTCTTTGGTCATATCACATTACACCTATGAGCAAAACTACTGAAATTATTGATTATTCCCAATCATGTATATTAGTATTAATTTATTGGCAACTTGAATATTTAATCCTACTAATTTATTAGCAACTTGAATATTTTACAAGTGATGAAAGGAGATATTTTTTCAAGGTTTATAAAAGAAATTGATCCAAAGTACCTTAGAGACAACATTAAAAATTAAAAAAAGTATAAAAAAAAATTGTTGAAAGAATTGACCTTATGAAAATTTTTGCTTAGAATATAACTCATTTACATGCATGAGAAAATAAAAATATAAAATATTGTTTCTCAAATCTCAACAACATTTATCATCTAAATTTGTCTGGTTTGTTAACAATTGGGCAACTATTTTCCAATGGGGTAGACTGTCATTAAGTAATGTTTGTCACCATCCTAATAATAAAGAGGAATCAACATTACACTCAAACCAAGTTTTATTTATTTGTGTTAAAAATTCAAATATAAATTATAGTTTGGATTAAGTAATTTTGTGAGTTCTCATTTAGTTTTAGATATTACAATATTTCTAACATATTTATATGTATGTGTATATATATAATATCCCAAGTTTTTTATACTATTAGAGTGTGTTTGGCTAGCCATTCTAGTAGTTTTTAAGATGATTTGACTAACTTCAGTTGGTTTGACCAAAATAAACATGTTTGATATACGAGCTTATATTTTTAGTAACTTCTAGCTTATATTCAAAAGCTACTTCAACTAGCTTACTATTGTAGTTTATAAACTATTGGCTTTTTTCTTTTTCCATTTTTATCTTCACTAGTTTATTTGAAATCATTTTTTTACCCTTTTTTTTCATTTTAGACCGAGGAGGATTAAGCAAAATCATCAAATTTTCATCATTCCTTTATAATATAAAATTTAAAATTATTGTCCTAATTTTTAAGATGATAAGCTATTAAAAATAAATTCAAACACACACATACACACAAAATAACTAAATATATCTTTTTATGTCATTTTGCATTTATTAACTAGCTTATAAGTTTTTAGGTAGCTTGTAAACTTATTTTGTCAAATACACCCTTAGGAGGCATTTGGTACAAGGAAAGTTTTTAGTTTCCAAGAATCTAAAGTTCAGAATGTTTATTTACATGTTTGGTTTACTATTTAAAAAATAACATTCCTAGTTACCTATGTTTCCCATGAAATTTTTCCCATGGGAAGAGATGGGAATCTAACTTTTTCGAGTTGAGAGAAAAGTTTTACTACGATAAAAATATCACATTACCTTTCTTAACTTATTTAATGTGATAAATAATTAAAGTTTTCGGGAAAGTTCTATTAAAATTAAACATAAAAATCTTTAATTTCCAAGTAACAAATATAAATAATTCCAAGAATACTTATGACTAACCAAACAAATTTTAGTCATTCCTAGGAATCATGATTCTTAGTGTAAGGACCTAGCTTGTTGGGATTAGAATTTAACCAGTTTTCATTTAAGATTAGGGAAATAAACCTTCTCTCATTTCAAGTTAGTGAAAATGTGGGGAAATTTTTCATTTTTGAATTATAAACCTGTTTTAGCATTTCATAAACCACAGAACCTATTACAAGAAAACATTCCATGATACCCCCGCGTAGGGAAAATATTAAAAGATTGGCCATTTACAGTGACTACGTCCGCAAGTACTTGATAGACAATTTATATATATACAATTATAATCCTTCTAATCAAGCAGGCGAGTACAAAACTCAATAAATCAAAAACATAAATGCTTTAAAACAAAAATGCTTATATACGTTGGTACCTAATAGCAATTGAATACAGGGTATTAGGAGTGGGAAGTACATAAATCTTAAAACATCTCAAATAGGTTCCATCCACAAATCCATACATAAAAGAAATATATTAGGTTTACAATTTCCAAGAGTACACATTTGAGAGGATAAGGTATAGTAATCCAATGAAATTACTAAATCTTATCCCAACAACCAACGACACAAACATGACCCATCAACACTGCTGATCTACTAACCCATCAAAACTACCACCCATACCATTGGCTTCAAAAGTTAGTGTCACTATCATCAAAAGAGATATTGTCACTCTCACTACTATCTTGATTAGCTCCTATCGAGCTATAATTTCAACGATGTCTCTCAAGGCTTTCACTCTCGAGAACCCCATGGTCCAAGAGAAAGTGGGTATATGAGAAAGCACCCTCTTTCTTGCTCTTGCTAAAGTCCTAAGCCTTCTTAGCCTCAAACCTGGAAAATCTTCACCCACTAATACCCCCACAAAGGCGGTGGCAATCAGAATTATCATCACTTGATACATGTCCACTTACACTTTAGGTCTAGGCTTAACAGCAGCCATAGACGAAGAAGGAGAGGGTGTCTTAGACCTACGAGGTGTATCAAAGACAAGCACTAGGAGATGCTCACCACACTCCGAAGAGGAAGCTAAACTAAGGTTACTACTAGCTAAAGCTCTATGGTGAAGAGACATCCTGACCGGGATAGTGCTTCTATGAATTGCTCCATCACCTTCCTCTTCAAACGTTATCTGCTCTTTAGCTCCCAAGATGATCCTTATGCCTCGTCGTCCATCCATCCACTACTTGGTGAAAAGCAAGGCCATAACCAAGAAACATATAACAAAGGGGTGAGATACATATACACAAATATCATATCAGGGGAGCATGTGTGCCACCATCATTGGTAGTGACCCACACAAATACATAAGCATAAAGATAACCTAGGTGGCACTACGACTATTATGAATTCCTTTATGAACTAGAAGCATTAACAAATAACACAACATACTAACACATTCATGATCCCTTAGTCTAATCATCCAATAACTAAGTTAAACAAGCATAACATCATCATATCATAGTGCATAACTTGTACAAGCCACAGTTTTACAACAACACCAGTCAGACAAGGCAATGTAGGCATTATGAGCACAATAGATCATAACCAAGTCTTAATAGGGGTTAGTCATTCTGAATGCATGCAATGCACAACCTACAATCTATTTAGTCACTAAATCTTTCATTTAGTGCACATGATGCATGAGGGTACCCGTATTCAGATATTATGGCATCATGAACTACGTAACAGGCAATTTTATGAACTCCGTATGAAGTTATTACAACCTATAGGTGTTTTAGAGAATCCAGCCAAAGTGTGCATAATACAATAGTCCTTATGGGATAGCAAACTTGTGTACGAGGCTTTTTGCCCTTTAGGCTTAAGAATCCTTATAGGTTAGGCTCCTCGAAAGGTAGTAATGTTAAAACCAAAGACACATGAAGTGTCCAATCCTTTAAAGCTTTGAAGATAACAAAAGTTATTAAATTTTAGAGTTCTTAAATATTTGCTCTTAATCAATTTTTTTAGATATTGCTTTATAGTAAAAAGCTTTTAAAGCATCCAATATTGGTTTTTGAATCTGGCGTCCAATGCACCACTTTATACTAAGCGTCTAATTGCTTTATTTAAACATATGTGCTCTTTGCAAAAATCGTCCAATGCCTTATCTGAGATGTCTTAGAATTCAACTAAGTTTTAATGTTTCAATCTACTTATTCTTGTACGCCTCGAAACTAATGTTTTATTCTTTTCTTATGAGATCCAACGTTCAAATATCTCATATTAAATGAAATGTAGATATATTTTTGTGTATAAATACAGCTTTGCAAAAAAGTAAGTTAGCCTATCAAGCGTCAAATCGAAATAAGGAATATTTAAAAAAGTAACTCTGAAATGCAGAATTGTACCTCCCACCTTGGTGCAAAAACAAAAGTTGTTTTTGTATCTCATCTGCAAACTCGAAATACATACAACCATACATGACAAAGCTTTAGAGCATGTTTTTGAAGACTGAAGCTCATATATCTCAACGACTATCTTCTCAAAGGCTATATATATATCAAGTCCAAAGATTCAAGTGAAGAAACTGAGCAACGAACAAACAAAAAATGAAATCTCTCTGTTGGACGATCTTGCAAACTTTCTTTTTTTATACTCTTTGCTTAGCAAAGTTTTGTAATCGTTCTTAAACTTTCATATTCTCACATTGTGAGTTGATTTCTTTTAAACACTTTATTTGTGTTATGAAAGTCTCTCTGTTGGATGATCTTGCAAACTTTCTTTTTTATACTCTTTGCTTAGCAAAGTTTTGTAATCGTTCTTAAACTTTCATATCCTCACATTGTGAGTTGATTTCTTTTAAACACTTTATTTGTGTTATGAAAGTCTGGAGAGGCTTGGTGATTAAAGAATACCTAGGTTTTTAAGTGATCTTAGGTTGATCACTTTTGTAAAGCCTGAAGAGGCTAATAGAATACTTGCTTGTAACCAAGAGGTTGGTTAGCAGAAATCCTTCTGGACGAAGGTGTTGGATGTAGCTTAAGTTGAGTGAACCAATATAAAATTCCTTATGTGCTTCTCTTTCCTTATCCTTACTTGTATTTCTTTTATTTGTGCCTTTTTGATTTCTGCTAAAGTTTTACCAAAAAGTTTTTCTTTTTAATACACAATTCAATCCCCCTTCTTGTGTGTTCCTGTTTCTTTCAATTGGTATTAAAGCTCGGCCTCTAGGGGTTGAGAATCTAATAGTGAAAAGGTAACAAGATCCTTAGCATCTATGGATAACAAAGGATAAACAGTTAACAGACCACCTCTCTTCAAAGGTTAAAATTATGACTACTAGAAACAAAGAATGATAGCCTTCTTGACTTGTAGGATGTTGTAGAGACAAGTAACTATCTACCTATTGATGAAAATGGAGTCGAACTGCCAAGAGGTTAGTGTATAGAAGTACATAAACAAAGGTATTTGCTAAACTCTAAAGCTCAAAATGCTATTATTTGTGCCTTTTCTAAATCTGAGTATGAAAAGGTACATAGCTTAAAAAATGCTAAAAAGATGTGGGACACTCTAGCTCTTGCTTATGAGGGTACCTCACAAGTAAAAATATTTAAGCTAAGTCTGCTCATATGACAATATGAGTTATTTGTAATGAAAGAAAATGAAACAATTGAACTCATATTTGGTAGATTTCAAACTATTGTAAACAACTTAAGATCTTTAAGTAAAACTTACGATAATTATGATCATATTGATAAAATCTTGAGAAGTTTGCCTAGACAGTAGAGACCACAGCTTACAGCCTTAAAAGCATCCAAGGATCTAACAACTCTCTCTATGGAAGAGCTACTTGAAACACTCAAAGTACACGAGTTGGAACTGAAACAAGATGAAGGACTTATAAAAGGAAAGTCCCTGGCCCTAAGCGTTCAACGTCCAATAAAAGGGTTGTCGTCCAAGGCTCTCAATGTGAAAGAATCTTCTGAGGAAGGATCCAAAGAAGAAGATTTTGATGAAGACGAGATCTCCTTTATATCAAGGAAGATACAAGCTATGTGGAAGAAGAAAGAAGGTTCTAAAGCCAGAAACCTCACCAAAAAGTTCAATAAAAAGAATCCAAAGAAAAGAGTCCACCTATCTGCTTTGAATATAAAAAGCCTTGATGCTTCAAAGCTAATTGTCTAAGCTTACAAAAGGAGAAAAAGAAGACTTTCTTTAAGAAAAAGAAGAAAGGACTTATGGCAACATGGAAAGATATGGACCTGTCCTCTTCTAAGGAAGAAGGAAAGGAAGAAGCAAACTTGTGTCTTATGGCAAATACAAGTCTAGAAAGCTCAGAGAATGAGCAAAAAGAAGATGAGATAAACTTTAATGACTTAACTTCTCTTCAAGAAGCATATAATGATTTGCTTTCTAATTCTTCAACTCTCTCTATAGCTTACAAAGAATTCAAAAGAAAGTTTTCAAAGGCATCAAAAGAACTTAATTTGCTTAAAAAGAGTCATGAAGATCTTATAAGAAAGAATGAAAAATCAAAAGACCTCTCCTAAGTGAAACCACCTCAGGAAGCATTAGAACTTTAGAAGGAGGTAAATCACTTAAAAGATAGTCTATCCAAATTTGTCAGTGGAACTGAAAATTTGAACAAAATTCTATCTTATAGACGGAGCCCACATGACAAATCTAGTTTTGGTTTTGATAAAAACAAAAAAGCCTTTGGAACGATTAAAACTATTACCTTTTGTAACTATTGTGAAAAAAGTGGACATAAATCATCCAAATGTATTTATCATCCAGTTAAGAAGGCATCCAGTACCTTCAAAACTAACAAGAAAAGACCCAAGTCCATTTAGGGTACCTAAATCTATGGTTATACTTGTTGTAGATTTGCTTGAAAATGAAAGAAAACCCCAATCATGGTACCTAGGCAGTGGTTGCTCATGACACATAATAAGAGAAAAGTCTATGTTCCATAACTTCTAATAAAAGAATGGTGGATGGGTCACTTTTGGAGGAAATCAGAGAGGCAAGATAATGGGGAAAGGTGAAATTGGTAAGCATCCCTTGCCTTTTATTGATAATGTGCTATATGTTGAAGGACTTGGACATAATGTACTGCGCATAAGTCAATTATGTGATGGTGGACATAATATTTCCTTCAATAAGGATGAATGTATAGTCAAAAATATGGATGGATCCCTCTTGTTTTCAACAAAGAGGCAAAACAATCTCTATAAGATTGATTTAAGTGATTTGACAACTCAAAATGTATCATGCCTAGTGTCCATCAAAGAGAATCAAGGATTCAGCATAAGAAACTTGGACATACAAGCTTGAGATTAATCTCAAAGCTGAATAAGCATAATCTCGTGAGAGGTCTTCCAAATCTTATATTCAAATCTGATATTCTCTGTGATGCATGTCAAAAAACAAAACAAGTTAAAAATTCTTTTGATTCGAAAAATATTGTTTCCACTTCTAGACCTCTTGAACTATTACATATTGATTTGTTTGGACCTACTAAAACCACCTCACTTGGTGGAAAACGATATAGATTAGTTGTAGTGGACGACTATACTAGATGGACATGTGTTATGTTCTTAAAACACAAGGATGAGTCTTTTAGAGTCTTCTCTATATTATGTAAAAGAGTTCAAAATGAAAAAGGTGTTTACAAAACATCAATTAAAAGTGATCATGGAGAGGAGTTTGAAAACTTCAAGGGTTTTGTGAGGAGAATGAAATTCTCCACAACTTCTCTGTACCTCACACACCCCAACAAAATGGTGTAGTAGAGAGAAAGAATAGGTCATTATAAGAAATGGCTAGAACCATGTTAAATGATAACTCTACTCCTAAACATTTCTAGGCTAAAGTTGTAAACATAGCATGTTATTTACAAAATAGAATATACATTAGAACTATCCTAAAAAAGATTCATTATGAATTGTGGAAAGGACGAAAACCCAACATAGCATATTTTCATCCCTTTGGATGTCAATGTTTCATTTTAAACACTAAGGAAAATCTTGGAAAGTTTGATTCTAACTGTGACAATGTAATATTGTTAAGTTATTCGGAAACATCCAAAGCATATAGAGTTTATAACTCTATAACCTTAACAGCTGAAGAAGTCATTCATGTAAGATTTAATGACAATAAGCCTGATAAAGAACTACTAGAGCTAGATGAATTTTTCACATATATGAAATTGGGTGATCACAAAGAACCAACGTCCAGAAAACCTTTGGACGACTCATCAAAGGATGAATCAAGAGGGCCCATTGGACAGAACTAGCAAATGAACAATTATCACCCAAAAGATCAAATCTTAGGAGAAGTACATGATCGTGTCAGAACTAGATCAAACTTCAAGGAGCAAGCTCACGCCGCTTTGATTTCTTAAATGGAACCAAAGATGATAGATGAAGCCTTGTTGGACAAAGGATGGATTAACGCAATACAAGAAAAGCTAAACCAATTCAAGAAAAATGATGTTTGGAAGCTGGCCCCTCTACCCAAAGACAAATTCGTGATAGGAATAGAGTGGGTATTCAGAAACAAGTTGGACAAGGCAGGTAAAATAGTGAGAAACAAAGTTAGACTTGTAGCTCAATGTTACTCACAACAAAAAGGTGTTGACTTTATTGAAACCTTTGCACCTGTAGCTCGATTAGAAGTCATTCACATTTTACTTTGATTTGCTGCTCATAGTAATATGAAGCTCTATCAAATGGATGTAAAAAGTGTTTTCCTAAATGGTATAATAAATGAAGAAGTTTATGTGAAACGACCTTCTAGTTTCGAGAGCGATACTCTTCTTGAACATGTTTTCAAACTCAAAAAGGCTTTATATAGGCTCAAACAAGCTCCTAAAGCTTGGTATGAGAAACTAAGTTCTTTTGAAAAATGGTTTCATAAGAGGACAAGTAGACACTACTCTGTTTTGCGAAAAACGTAAACTCATATTTTATCATTGTACAAATATATGTGGACGATATTATATTCAATGCTACTAACGAAGCTCTATGCAAAGATTTTTCTAATCTTATGATGGCAGAGTTTGAGATGAGTATGATAGGAGAATTAAAATTCTTCTTGGGATTCCAAATAAAGCAAACAAGCAGTGGCACATACATGCACCAAACAAAATATGCTAAGGAATTACTTGAGAATTTTAAGATGAATGATGCCAAAGAAATGAGCACTCTTATGCTTTCATCTTCAGTACTTGGACTGGATGACACATCTAAAAAGGTAGACCAAACCACATACATAGGCATGATTAGATCTCTACTATATCTCACTGTGTGCAGACCAGATATTATGTTTAGTGTATGCCTATGTGCTCGTTTCCAATCTAATCCAAGAGAAATTCATCTTATTATTGTTAAAAGAATATTTAAATACTTAAAAGGAACTATTAACCTTGTTCTATAATTTAAGCCAAGTAAAGTGTATAGGTTGGTTGGCTTTTATGATGTTGGCTATGTAGGAGACAGAAAAGAACAAAAAAGCACCAGTAGGGGATGTCAACTCATTAAAGGCAATCTTGTTTCTTGGGTTAGCAAAAGGCAAGGAACAATTGCCTTATCCACAACAGAAGCATAATACACATCAGCAACATGTTGTTGCTCATAACTTTTGTGTATCAAACATCAACTAAAGGACTACAATATCTATGAGAGTAAAACTCCTATTCTTTGTAATAATACTAATGCCATTAATCTTTCTAAAAATCCCATATTGCATTCTAGAGCTAAACATATTGAAATTAAACATCACTTGATAAAATTTATCTTCATAAAGATAAACTCGTCCATATAAGAGAACGTCTTGGTATAGACTTGGTTCACAAGCCACTGCTGGCATTCCTACAGTCGCTCTCATTACTCAGCCAACACCTCCTGTTGATCCCGCCATCCAAGCCTATGTCACCACACAACTCCAACCTATCATGGCCCTCCTTCAACAAATCCTCCAAAATCAACAAGAGATCTTGCGCACTCCTTAACCATCTCTTCCACCACCTTCTCCTAACACGTAGTGACCATGATGGCTAACTCTCTGTCTCTTTTTGTTGATGTCAAAAAGGGGAGATTAGAAAGGATTTTATTTTATTTTTAGTTTCTTTTGTTCATTTAACCTATGTTTATTAATAAGAATTATTTCTTTCATGCACAGCATACATATCTGATATGAATGTCTATATTAATTGACCATTGACCATATATGTTCTTTGTCTCTATGCTTACATTTACACTTCTCTGAGTTTTTAATATGTTTCTTTTTTTTTTTTTTACTCTGATAGAAATATTAGACTTAGGAAGAGTATACTTGAGAACCTAATTGGTCTCTTTTTATCTCTTTTGTGATATATCTTTGGTTATAAAATCAAAAATTTAATAAGGTTTGTCATTGTCAAAAAGGGAAAGATTGTTGGAACCAAAGACGTATAAAGCGTCCAATCTCTCAAAGTTTTGAAGATAACAAAAGTTATTAAATTTTAGAGTTCTTAAATATTTGTTCTTAATCAGTTTTTTAGATATCGCTATACAATAAAAAGCTTTTGAAAGCGTCCAACATTGTTTTTTGAATCTGGTGTCCAACGCGCTACTTTATACCGAGCATCCAATTGCTTTATTTAAACATATGCGCTCTTTGCAAAAATCGTCCAATGCCATATTTGAGATGTCTTAGAATTCAACTAAGTTTTAATGTTTCAATCGACTTATTCTTGTACGCCTTGAAACTAATGTTTTATTCTTTTCTTATGAGGTCCAACGTTCAAATATCTCATATTAAATGAAATGCAGATATATTTTTGTGTATAAATACAACTTTGCAAAAAAGTAAGTTAACCTATCAAGCGTCAAATCGAAATAAGGAATGTTTAAAAAAAACAACTTTGAAATGTAGAATTGTACCTCCCACCTTGGTGCAAAAACAAAAGTTGTTTTTCTATCTCATCTGCAAACTCAAAATACGTGCAACCATACATGACAAAGCTTTAGAATGTGTTTTTGAAGACTGAAGTTCATATATCTCAATGACTATCTTCTCAAAGGCTATATATATATATCAGGTCCAAAGATTCAAGTGAAGAAACTAAGTAACAAACAAACTAAAAATGAAATCTCTATATAGGACGATCTTGCAAACTCTCTCTTTTTTTATACTTTTTGCTTGGCAAAGTTTTGTAATCGCTCTTAAAATTTCATATCCTCACATTATGAGTTGAGTTCTATTAAACACTTTATTTGTGTTGTGAAAGCTTGGAGATGCTTGGTGATTAAAGAATACTTTGGTTTTTAAGTGATCTTGGATTGATCACTTTTGTAAGACCTGAAGAGTCTGATAGAATACTTGCTTGTAACTAAGAGGTTGGTTAGTTGAAATCCTTCTGGACGAAGGTACTGGATGTAGCTTAAGTTGAGTGAACCAATACAAAATTCCTTGTGTGCTTCTGTTTTCTTATCCTTACTTGTATTTTTTTTATTCGTGCCCTTTTGATTGCTGCTAAAGTTTTGCAAAAAAGATTTTCTTTTTAACACATAATTCAACTCCCCTTCTTGTGTGTTCCCATTTCTTTCAAGCAGCATGCTCCTCGAGGGTGGCAGCGATCCAAAGATGCCATGATGCATGATGAATTATTACGTCTTTCCCTTTATTAGAGGCCAAGATTAGAGGAACAGATATGGTTTTTATAGAGAAAAGCCCATGAACCTTTTTGAACCATTTTCCTTAATCCCCCAAAAATGAATACAATTTGTAAACTTATTTCAGGCTTGAAAGACTCCAAATGACACTTGATCACCACAGGCGATTCAAGGAAAAGCTTTTAATTCAAATTCATTTTGGAAGAAATTTCCATATGACATAAGTGTATCACAATATGTAAGGGACATCTAGACTTTGCACATAAGTCTGGACATTGACCTTATCAAAAGGGTACTTTATGAAAAACAAATCAAAACCAAACCAAGTTTAAATAAGAAGAAATCACAGATGAGTTTTGAAATAATTAGGTTGAGGGAGGAAAATATTAAGACAAACCTAGATTTAGTCTTTTTGGCCAATATAAAAAAAAAGGCTTTCTCGACAACCAATTTGGACCCACATGATTCGTTTTAGAGGATATAGCCATAGTGGCATTATGATCTAATCAAAATCCAGTTCAATAGAAACCCTAGAAAATAGTACCATCTCTCTTATCATCCTCAAGTATTTTCATAGTGTTATTCTTTATTACACCGTTGAGGTGAAACCAACTGGCCCAAGAACAATTTGGTGTCTTTAATAGACCACTACAACAAGGAAAGAGTTACAGCATTACAATCCAAGAAATCAATCATAGACCAGACATTCACATCAGATTCTCATACATTTTGGGAATGCTATAAAAGTTAATATATCATGTCTAACAAATATCACACATTTGTATTTAGTAATGCCTTTAAACAGGTGCATTCCAACATTTACATTGTAAATAGAACAGGTCATATAATTCTAAGTTGGCATCTATTCATACAAGACAAGATCTATACAATTTACACCAAGGTCTCACAGGGAAGGCATTACTAGTAACATACAGCCATAAATAAACATTTGATCATCAAAACAACAAGCTGCCCAACAGATTTCATCATGGAAACTAATATAACTCAAAAAATCCTTATAATTCATATAGACCTCCAATCGAGGTGGGATCAGTTTCATTTAAGAGCTAACACACAAGCTACAAGACTACCAAAGGGTTTTATCCAATTCCTTCTACATTAGTACTTGTTTGTGAAATAGTTTAGGCCTCATGTAGAGGGAGATTCCAACAATCTCTTCATGACTTAGATTGAATTTTTCATTTGTCCTAGGCTTGGACATGGATTTAAACTTGGGCAAGGTTAATTCCATTCACCTTTTAGGTGTAGGAAACTTGGAGAACTTACCCTAACACAAAGATGCATCCTCTTACCTCTCAGTTTAATGAAAACAATAGCTAAACCACTAGTTGTCCTATCCAAGAATAGATTTGACATCCCTAAAGAGAAAATTCACCAAATATTCTAGAAGACTATGAAAATTATGAAACCACACCAAATGGTTGTAATTAATTCCAATAGGACAATTCACATGACTTAAATGAAAATAGGATAGGTGTTGTCTAACAGTTTCAGCAATCACACCCAATATGGTTTAAGACTTTTAACTTCATGTAGCCTTAAGCAAGGCTTGACACTTAGCTATGAACACATTTAGACCCTTCTAGAGTGTGTGGACACAGGGTAATCAATCCCATAATAGTTTTGACACCTTAGTCGTTTCAAAAGGACACAAACAGTCCTTAAATGTGAATTTGCCCTGTACCAAAGCAAGCTGAACCCATCTTGCCAAAATATTCTAGGAACTAGAGAAAAATACGAGACCACTTAAGTTTCAAAGAAAACATCCAGAACTACAAGGCTACCAAAAACCAAGGACTGGTTCCTTAAGGGTTATCCATAAGAAACCAAACGAAACAAAATAGAAACAATAGAATTTTTAGCATGGCATAAAATCCATACAAGTTGCACTTAGGGGTTCCATTTGAATCCCTAAGGCTTGACCTAAACATACAGAAATAGTAATCAACATATATACATATCCATAAGTCACTAGAAAACAATCCAAAACTCGTAATTGCATGAAGGCATATATTTACCGACTTGGAGCTGTAAGTTGTAAGGAGCGATGTGCTCCTAACTAACTCTACATGTCTACATCAAGTAGACTATCTCACTACCCCCTTACCTCGGGGTGGTTAGAAGCCTCCTAGTCGCGATCTGGTGTATATTCACGTATCTTACTCCTTTTTGCTCCTCGATCTTGCGATTCAGTGCCATTTTCTCCTTAATTGGTCGATTGACAATCACAACCTATCCAATCGAAGCTTGTTACATGTAGATTATGGAAATGCTATTGCATGTAGTGTTTAGAGGTCTGAAGGCCTACATGTAAGGCTCACAACACATACCCAAGAGAAAGGGAAAAAGAGAGGGATTCGTAATGGTGACTCACTGTGGTCTCTAGTACTTCGGTACAGTTACTCCAATGTTGTTTGAGATTTGTAGGCTAGCTCTAAGTACTTCCTTGGGTTTAACTTGAGCTCAGTTCTAAAGGAGAAGGAAGGAAGCTTGCATGTAAGGGTTCCTTGGGCAACTCAAGGTGGTGGAGATGGTAGCTCGAGGGGGAGGTGGTGATGGCTTGTGGTGGTCTCAGCGGAGGCCATGTGGGAGAGAAGTGGAACCAAGGTGAAGGAGAGGAAGGGGAAGAGGTCTCATGGTGGTTGATGGTGGTGGGGGGGGCTCGCGGGTGTCCTTACGGGAAGAGGAGGAGGGAATGAAAGAGAGTTGGAGGGGAAGGGGTTTCTCGTGGTGGTGGTAGGTAGCGTGGTGATGGCCACAACAAAGTAGGGTGGTGGAGTGGCGAAGGGGAGGACTTGAATAGGGGAAGAGGTGGAAAGGAGAGAGAACTTAGAAAGGGGAGCTTGTGAATGAAGAAATGAAAGAGGGGGTGTTTCGAGTTATATAAAGAGGGGGTTTAGTAGTGTGTTTGTGTGTGTTTAAGTTCATAAGGTATTTAGTTTATAGGTATTGAGTGTTTAATTTCGTGTCAGGTATTTAGCTTACTAAGTACTTGTCACATAAAGGCAGTAAGTGAGTTTAGAGGGTCTAGTAATCTAAGCTTATAACAAATATTTTATGGTTTTGGTAGTCACGGGGATTGCCGTAGCTTAAAGAAAACTTTGGATGTGCCGGATCCCATGATGGGCTAGTTAATGAGTGGTCTCACTAATTATAGCTATAACGTAACTAGGCTTTCTATATGAGTATGTATGTAATTAATTAAAACTTCTTATAGTAAAAACCCATTTATAAACTAGTGAATATAATTAAAACACTTGCCTTAAGAAACTTGATTCATAAATTAAGTGGTTATAGCAATATATTTATAATAATAAAATACTTGTTTTAGTCGAACCCTTATAGCAACTTTATTTAATTTCAAGATATCTATTTTAATATTTTGAAAGGGACACTTTAATTTTAAAGGGCATCTCCAAGATGATTATTTTAGTTTAAAGCCCAATAAATATCTTAAATTATGGAAAAGGTATATTTATAACTCATATATTATAAAAACAGTTGCTATAGTTATTATAGCTTACTATAGCAATAGTTCCAACTTAACAAAATACCTGTAAATATAGCTTTAGTTTTAAAGGCTGTACTCATCAATCATAAATCATTAAAATGAAAGCGCCCATAAATAAAGTATCATTTCTTTTAAAACACAAGAACCACATCTTTAATTTAGTAAAACTAAGCTTTAATAGTTTAAAACTTATCACAATATATTTTCTCAAACCAAGAGCTATTGCTTTGCATAAGTATATATGAAAAGAACCCTTGATCTAAAAGCATAAGGATCTCTTAAAGAAAAGCCTTTAAGATCAAGTATAGGTAGATATATGTGTGGAAGAAATCACAGTAATTTAGAAACCCATTTATACTCTTCAAAATATAGTTAAGTTATATTTGTTAAAACATAAAACCAATGTCAAAGCATGCATATGTATGCTTCTATGTGAGCTTGTAGTAGTACAAGTTTTAGCGGCTAACAAGTACTTGTCCCTTAGCAAGGCACAAGTGCCGATCGAGGTGCTCTACCTCAGGTTAAAACTCGGGATGTTACACCCGTGATTCATGATTCCCGAGAATCATGATTCCTACGTGTAACAACCATTTATATTAAATAGAATTCATATTAATGTAGTTATTAAGTTTAAGTAAATGAAAATGCGTGTAAATTTTTTTGTTTTTATAATAGAAAATCTTCAACCATAAAAAAATTTGAAAATAATAGTAAAAGATGAAAGATAATACAATATATATATATATATATATATATATATATATATGTCGTAAAATTGTACATCATGGTTTGATAATACATGATAGTCATAAAATACAGAAAATTAAAAATACATCAAAAGATAGACATTATCTAACCCAATATATACATCAAAAAGGTCTTATACAGAGCAGTGTCAAGTTACCTATGTAACACCCCCTACTTTTGTCTATTGAACTATTTTCCTAATTATTCTGTATTTATTTCTAGAGAACCAAATGGGAATCTCAAAAATTTGATCCTCACGGTTACATTCGTATTAGTAAGTAGTACTTAGTTTAGATTTTTAATAATTTTTGGGAAACAAAGTCTGAAAAATGGTAAAATGACTATTTTGCCCCTAGAAGGACTGGATAATTGAGAAAATAAATAAAAATAGTTAGAATTGTCTAAAATTTATTTTTAAGTTATTTATGTACTTAGAATAATTAATAATAATTTTAAAAGAATTTTTATGAAATGACCAAAATATCCCTAATTGACTGCGGGAGCAAACCAGAGACTTTTTGACTTCAAAGTATTTTGAAAATTTTATAATAGGTATATTTTAATTTTAAAAATTTTATTTGAAAGAAAAATAGTGAAAAATGTAACACTATTATTTTAATTTTTCAACTATTTGACTATTTAATTCAAAAAGATCGAGAGAAAATTTCAAAGTTATGATCCCCACCATTATGCTCAGAATTTCAAAAGCTATTTAATTGTGATTTTTAATAATTTTTCCCAGCCAAAGTCTAGATAAATTAGAAAATGACGATTTTGTCCCTATTTCTCAACACTTAGAAATGACATGAGAAAAAGATTTAATTGAAATTAAAATGTCAATTTGAGCTTAGAATCATGTCGTATATATTAAAATATAATTTTGAAAATTTTCTAGAATTCTTGTGTAAAATAACCAAAATGCCCCTAAGTGTCTCAAAAGTCAACCAGTATTAGTTTGACATCCAGAAATAGTACAAATAGTAATCCCAGTTTATTTATAGGTAAAATATTTAATTTTAGAATTTTCATAAAAATTTTGGTATTTATTGAATTAATATGAATTTTCTAACTTAAAAATACAAAATAAATATATAAAATTTGAAATAAATTAATAAAAATTAAAATTAATTATTAAAAAATTATTTTTGATCAAAAATAATGTATTTGTCTAATTTTACATTTAATTTCATTTTTTTAATATTAAAAGTCAATTTTTTCAAGTTTAGGCGATTTTATCGATATCAGTTAATTTACCTACAGATAAAATTGACATCTAGAAGCTGGACAGCAAAGGGAGCACATCCCCAACCTAGGAATAGCTAATTCATCACTCTAATTTTGATATGTGTCCCTAAATTAATTAAAAAGAAAATAAAAAATAGGTTTTATGACACAATGGATGATCTCACTTTGTGGACACCTAACCCACCTCCTTCTTCTATAAATAAGCCCCAAATTTTTTAGATTTTCACTCACCTCTTCCTCTCTCAAGTTAACTAAAATATTAGAGAGTTTCTCTCTCTAGAAAAATTTCCTTTTATTTTGTTTTTATGTTAAAATTTTACTAGTTTTCTAACAATTAGTAAAGTTATTTTCCTAGAAGCTTTGCACCAACAATTCCATCCTCTTCATCAACCACCTTAGAAATAATGGGGGGAGTGGGGTTGGTTCTAAATTATTGTCACTTTGCTCGCTTAAATTTAAATTATTAAATTACACTTATTATGTTGTTACTTTGTTCAAATTTAGAAAATTAAAATGTATTTATTTAGTTGTTATTCTTCCAAATTTTAGTAACTAAATTATAATTACTATGTCATTTTTATGCTAAAATTTTATGTGATTATGGTATTGTGCAATTTTTGCAATATAAGACAGAAATATTGATTGTACTGGTACTCAAATTAAATAAGACCAAAGAAACCTCTGTTTGAGAAGTTAGGAAGCGATAAATTAGTGAGTAATGTAAAGCAAGTGACATGCAGTGGCATGGCACCTCGCTAGGGAAACTACAGTTTGGTACACTGCGGGATGAAAGGCAAGGACCCATGGTTAGGTCTAAAGGGTATGGTATCATGTGGTGAGCGTCCTAATGGCCAAGGTGGCGCTCTTGAGCCAGGACAATCACTTAACCAAGTTGATAACCCTGACAACTACTCAGCATCACCAGGATTGGTGAGACTATACCTTTATATATGGATATTATAAATTGTTATTTTGTTGCTTAATGATGACGATAATTGTACCATATGATGAGGTTGAGGAGGTATATGTGCTCCTAATCACTTCATAAGTTTTGTTAAGAATTATTACCCACTAATGGAAAGTATGGATCCATACCGAGTCAAGGATAGTATAACATAAAATAAACTTTAGGTTTCCTTTTTATTATCAACTATGTTTTATTTGCATTTTATGGTAGAATTCCTACCATACATGTAAAAGTGATTTTAGAACAAATCACGTCACTCTATTACTTTTTCTTTTATGCATGATTGATCGCAGTTAATGAAGACTCGGCTATTTATGAGGACCTATAAGGCTAGTCTAATAGTTTGTTATTTTATGGGATAGGGTAGATGGACCCTGCTCTGATTAGGATCTTTTTGATGTACTAGGAATAAGTAGTAATTATTTTAATGTATATTTTGATCTCCCTGTATTTCAGTAATTTTTCTGAATATGAAATCATGATGTATAGTTCTATGATGAATACATACAAATTTTATTTTTTTTACTACCATTTTCAAATTTTGTTAAATTTACAAATTTTCTATTATTAAAAGTGGAGAAAAATTTTACTCACATTATTAAATAAGTAAATAAGTATGGGTTATGTTGAATGTGAATGGGTGTCACACCCTATCCTTCACACAAAAAGAAAAATACTATAATATAGGTCGTCAGATCCTTGCCCGTTGAAGTGTCCTCTGACTCGTACTCAACATCACGGAGCATTAGCGATATCTTTAGTAATCACGATCAATCATACATAAAAGAAAATAATAGAATGAGGTGTTTTGTTCTAAAATCACTTTAACATATATGGTAGGAAGTCCACCATAAAACAAAGCTGACAATAGAAGGGAACCTAAGGCTCTTTCTAAGTTATATCAAACTACCCCTGACTAGGTATGGATCCATACTCCCCATTAATGGGTAATAATTCTCAATAGAACTTGAAAAGTAACTGGAAGTATATATACCTCTCTCAACATCATCACATGATATATTCCTTATTGTCATTGAGGAAAATAATATTCAGGATATCTATTTATAGAGGTATACTCCCAAGTTAGAGTGGCGAATCAACTATTCTTAGGATTTGGACATGGTATAGTGAGTTGTCCAACTCCCTTGTGTCAATTTTACCTATAGGTAAATTAGTTAATACCGATAAAATCGCCTAAACTTAAAAAAATTGACTTTTAATATCAAAAAAATGCAATTAAATGAAAAACTAGACAAATATATTATTTTTCATCAAAAATAAATTTCTAATAATTAATTTTAATTTTTATTAATTTATTTCAAATTTTATATATTTATTTTGTATTTTTAAGCTAAAAAATTCATATTAATTCCATTTTAATTCAATAAATACCAAAATTTTTATGAAAATTCTAAAATTAAATATTTTACCTATAAATAAATTGGTATTACCATTTTCACCATTTTTGGATGTCAAACTAATACTGGATGGCTTATCGGACACCAAGGGCATTTTGGTCATTTTACACAAGAATTCCAAAAAAAATCTCAAAATTATATTTTCATATATATATATACATATATATATATATGTATGTATGTATGTATGTATGTATATGACATGATTTCAAGCTCAAATTGACATTTTCAGGCTTTGGCTCAGAAAAATTATTAAAAATCACAATTAAGTAGTTCTTGAAATTCTAAGCATAATGAAGGGGTTCAAAATTTTGAAATTCCTTTCCAATTTTTTGGAATTAAATCGTCAAATATTAGCAAAACGATTCAAAAAAATTAAAATAGGGTTGTTATATTTTTCATTATTTTTCTTTCAAAATAAAATTTTTATAATGGAATATATTTAGTATAAAATTTTCAAAAATATTTTGAGATCAAAAAGTCTTT
Source organism: Spatholobus suberectus (assembly GCA_004329165.1). Classification (NCBI taxonomy): domain Eukaryota; kingdom Viridiplantae; phylum Streptophyta; class Magnoliopsida; order Fabales; family Fabaceae; genus Spatholobus; species Spatholobus suberectus. The sequence continues at coordinate 52,812,803 of CM014732.1, forward strand.
GGTTGGTTCCAGCAGTCAATCAAGGGTATTTTTATTATTTCAAAAATTATCTCAATAAATTTCCAAAAATTTTCTAAAATTATTATTAATTATTCTAAGTATATTGATGACTTAAAAATAAATTTTAAACACTTTTATCTATTTTTTTTCTATTAATTCTATTATCTAACTTTTAGAGATGAAACGGTCATTTCACCTATTTTCGAGCTCCATTCCCCCAAAATTATTAAAAGTCTAAACTAAGTACTACTCACTAATACAAACGTAACTATAGGAATCAAATTTTTGATGTTTTCATCTGATTCTCTAGAAATAAATAATTAGGAAAAATAGTTTAATAGACAAAAACAGGGGTGTTACACTAGGCATGAAAAAGTTTCTCTTTTAGCAAACACACCCTTAGAGTAGAGTCCCATGCATTCATAGGTAACAAAATTTAATACATATTTGAACTTTAAATTTTAAATTTAAGGATTTTTTAAAAATATCTTTTTCAAAGCTAAATATTACAAAATATCAAATTTTATGTCTTCTTTAAAAAAAATGTTGTGTTAGATTGTCTAGTAGCATAAATAAAATTCTTTTCTTTGAATATATCTATTTAAAAATTTTAATTTCTTCGTGCTTTACAAGACCAGCTCAATAATGAGTGAGACCTAACGCAAATTTTGAGAGATACTTTGTTACTTTAAATGAGAGAAGTATATGTTAGCCCTTTTGCTAACATTGTAGCCTTTTTGTTTTATAAAAACTAATAGTAAATATTTTTTTTTGTTGGTAATCCTAAAATTTGAGCTTTGGTAACCTTACCCTCGTGTCTACCTGCTTTGGTGTAGGTTATCTTGAAAATGTTAAAACATCAAGATTTATTACAGATTCATGCTTCATTTTATATACTTCAACATGACATTAAAAACTAAAATGAGCTTTAATTTAAATATTAACAGTGCAATTAATTTATTGTAAACCAATTATAGACACAGAAATAGAAGTCATTGTTTTGATATATAATTATATAATTACTGAATGGAATATACAAATTCGTAGGGGGGTTTTAGTCACTCTAAAAAAAATTAATTATTATTCTTGCGTAAGTATTTACTTTTTTCTTGCTAATATAATACTCTATATATAACAGTGATCACTGTTGTTGCTTCTACAATAGATTGAAATCATTATTTTGATAAATAGTACATAATTCTAGCTTGATTGTTTTTTACAAATAGAGTTTTGTCTTTTATTTAATTAGACTTGAATTAATCAAGATCTAGCATGACTTTTATGACTTTCAAATACGAATCTAAAATTTAAAAAAAAAAAAAAATAGAACACACTTGTAAGGGTTTTAAGTTATTCTAAACAGAATAACTACTATAATGATTATTTACCTTATATCATATAAGTATTTATTTGATGATACTCATGTTAGACATGATAAAATAAGTTAATATAATATATTATAATTTTGTCAGGGTCACTTGTTGTTTGATGCAAGTATTATACTATGTAACATTATTCATCAAAATTCTCTTGTTTATACATTAAAATGATCATAGATAATTTAATCAAGTCTTTGGAGAATAAGATTAAACTTGTTTAGATTTTAATTTATATATATCTTTTAAAAGCTTTTTAATTATAACCTAAAAGCATTCATCCATTTAACTACAGTAATCATTGATTCCAAATTTCTTGACAAGAATTAATTTAATTTTTAAAAAAGTCATTTTAAATTAACTGTTTTGAATTCTAATTATATAAAGAAATAAATAAAATATAGACAATAAGCCAATCAAATAATACATAAATATTTTTCATAACATTTTTTAGGATCAATCAATTATTTCATTGTTTGCGATCGACTAGATTTAATTGTTTCTTTTGCATTAACATATCATTTCATTCTAATTAAAAATATTTTCAGTAAAAGAGTTAATTAAATATGACATCATCTTAACCTTTAAAATTCTTGAGACACAAGTTGTGACAGTTTGATATGTCCCGACTCTTAAAATAAACATATGTTATAGCTATTAAAATAATCTTTTTATAATTTAATAAAAAATAAATTAATAATGATAACAATATCTTCAATAGAGAATTGATTAATTAGATGTGATATCTTTTAAATCCTAAAGTTTTAGGGCACAAATTGCTAAAGTTTGATGTCTTAAAACTTATCTCTAAGATAAAAACATAAACATAAATTAAATTACTTAAAGGGGTTAATTGGAGTGTGACACTTCTGTTAATTCTACTTTTAGAATGTATAAGCTATGACAACTCCAAAATTCTAAAATCTAGTAAGATTTATCAAACTCACAATATTTTACAAGATCATGTAACTTTAAGTTCTCCGTGCTGGATTATTAATCCAACATTGGCTTTATATGTGAATAATTCGCTTAAGGTAAAGCTCAATTAAAAGTGATCTGATAAGGTTTGGATAAATTGGGTTTTAATGTGTCTACAAATTAACTTATACATAAGTTAAAAATAAACTTTTGAAAAAGCTAACATGAAAAAATTTCTACAAATTAACTTATCATAAGTTAGTTGTAACTTTTGAAGATATTTATTTCATTTTTTCTTCTTCTTTTTTCTCTTATATAAGCATTTATGAAAAAGTTTATCTAGACAGATCCATAAACCAATGTTTCAACTTTTCAAGGGTGACTTTCAAAACAAAACTTTTCAAGGGTGACACCTTCCATCATGAGTTAAAACCGTATAAAACCATAGGCCACATTCACAGTTGTAGACAAGGTACAAGTTCTAAACTTTGCAATGGCCAAAGAGTATGGAGAAGTTCAGTTGTTTGGTATGGGGGAAAGCCCCTTTGCTAGAAAGGACAGATTGCTCTAGGACTGAAGGGAGTGCAATACACTTACTTTGAAGAAGATCTTAGAAATAAGAGTGATCTTCTCAAATACAACCCTGTTCACAAGAAGGTGCCTGTTCTTGTCCGCAATGGAAGACCCTTGGCTGAGTCCTTTGAGATCCTTGAATACATTGATGACACCTGGGGGAATCATCCCATCTTGCCTCAACAGCCCTATAATAGAGCCTTGGCTCGCTTCTGGCCAAGGTTCATTGACGACAAAGTAAGTCATATATAAAGGTTTTCTTTAATTTTTACAGTAATGTAAAATTATATGTATAGCGTAAGTACATTTTTCTTTTTTTTATTTTCGTTTCTGATCATGTCTGGTTCGAAGAAAAACTTACTCTTTATATAGACCATACTAATTAGGTTAAATTTCATTTTGATTTTGTGCGTTAGAGCATTTCCGAAGCAAGTTTCATAACCTGCATTAACAATAATGTATCAAACTAGGTTCTCCATTGGAACAATTGTAAGGAGCAGAAGCTTCTTTAAGCTATGATTACTTAACCTTAAAAAAGGACATCCTTTGAAGCGGATAGTTGCTAAAGTTAGTAAAAAAAAAATGATGTGTAATAAATGACCCATACAAAAGTTACGCAACTCCACTCCACCGGATTGCACCGATTTGAATATATCATAAATGACACTGGCTAAACTTTTGAAGTTCCAGGGTTAAATACGTCACTGTCGGTGTCTGGTTAGCATATTATTCACCGACAGATTTTGCCTTTAATTTACTCCCGAACGCACTATGCATTTTTAAAGAGTGGTAAAGAATTAGACTCATTCCATAATGTCGGGACAATATCATTCTAACATTCCATGTTTTACCGTTTTATGTTACAACTCTGATTTACAAATTAAAAAAGAAACAGATTATAACTCTGATTTACCAATTAAGAAAAAGAAACAGACACAAGGAATTTTTTCTTTGTTTCTTTTTCATAAAGAGAAAAGTGTAGAATTTAATGATTTTTATTTTTTTTTTGAAAAGAAAAATCTTAAAGAATGGTTTCTACAACATTGTACAGACTTTGAAACAGGATTTTAAATTACAAATGACTGAAATGAGGCTATTACAATATTTGATATTGTAGAAAATTGTAGATAAATGGAGATGATGCAGCTGTGACTGCTATCGCAATTCAGTCATAGAGATTCCAAAATTTTTTACGTTTTAGTAACAATTGCGGTAGCGGATAATTTTTTTAAACCTTGCTTTGAAATTCACATTTGTGCTTATTGATGTCGACATTTTCAGGACATAAAATTTTTCACGTCAATATATTCATCAATGTCATTCAATGAGAAATTATTATTAATATAACTTTTAAAATATTTATTGTAGAAGTCGATAAATTTATCATAATGGTTTGTAATTGAAGGACAGTATAAAAACGTTTTACGCGATCACAACATACACTATTTACTCAATAATAATTATTGTGATTCTTGATGAAGTTCATTTGTCTCTCAATGTAGTGCCGGCAGCAAAGGCTGCATTTACTACAGACAAGGAGGAACGTGACAAGGGCGTTGAGGAATCACTTGAGGCTCTGCAGTTGCTAGAGATTGAACTCAAACACATTCTTGAATGGAGAGACTATTGGCCTGGCCTATTGGACATAGCCGCTGGCTTCATAGCTTTCTGGCTCCCTGCGATTGAAGAGGCTGTGGAGTTGAAGTTGCTGAGCTGTGAGAAGTTTCCAAAGCTTCATAAATGGGGTCAAGGATTCACCAACCATCCTGTTGTGAAAGAGAACCTGTCCCCAAGAGATATTGTTGTGGGCTTCTTCAAAGCTCGATATGCAGCCATCACTGCTTCGAAATAGACCAATTACGGGTGTGATAGAATGATTTGGTGGAATTGTTGTGTAATAAATCTTGTAAGGAGTTTGATGGCTTCGTGACTCGTGAGGGAGTTATCTACGTGCTGGAATTTCGTGTAATATTTGTAGTGTTTGTGCACTTTGAGTTCCATTTGATATTTAAGTTCTAATTTAAATAAAATTCTCTTCTTTGAATATAATTGGTTATAAAATTTAATTTCTTCATGCTTTGGTATAGGCTATCTTTTGTTTTTTGGAGAGCAAAAATTTCATTTATAGAATAGTGAACCATAGCATAAGTCATGCTAAGGCCCAACAAAGATGCCTGTTACAATTCCTCTTAGTGTGTGTCAACAGCATTTATCTAATATTCCCCAATAATACTACCCCCTTCCTAAGACCAAAAAAAGTTCTATACATTGCATTGCATAACACCTGTTGCCACAGACGTAGCATCCGTAGCTTCATCACCTTGGATCATCCAATGATTAAAGCTCTAGATAAATAAGATGGGGTCCCATGCATAAACGCTCCCATCTAGTTTCCGCTTCTGATTACAACACCTGTATTCCACTTGGAGCACATCAAACAGCGTCACAAGCTCCAATCCATGTCCATTACATCAGTAACCCATGCTTTATGATATTTTACTGCACTCCGGTTCTGTTGTGGTCTAAAGTACACACCCCTATGCTTAACTACCCTGCAGCAATAAATGCTTGCTGCACCAAAATCCTATGAGCAACGAAACACAGAATAGGCCATACAAAACCCGTTGCACAGTTTGATAAACAACTTGCAACATGATCTACTCAGACAATTAGCTTATATTGGTAAGCCTCCAAAATGGAGTCCTTAAAAGAGAAATGCCTAGCTTTGGTATAGGCTATCTTGAATATGTTAAAACATGAAGATTTATTATAAATTCATGCTTTTTGTTATTTACTTAAAAATGACATTTAAAATAGAAATGAGCTTCAATTTAAATATTAATTGTACAATTAAATTAAAGTAAACCAATTATACACACATAAATTGAAGTCATTATTTTGATAAAAAAAAATTGTTAGAATTTTCCTATAAATTCTTGTGGATTACAGTTAATTGTGACCTTTTATTTTTCCAAAAACAGGTTAATATTATGATCCATTAGATGATCCTTGAGCTCACTAACAATGCGATTAATTGGTAATGGGTTTTGGATACCTAATACTAGTCCATATGGGAGACAGTGTAGGCCTAACTGTTAGGCTCATAATGGGAGGTGCCTAAGGTTAATAAATAACGTGGTTAGGTTCCCTTTGCCCTCACAATATACAGTCGCTCTCTACAGTTTGCCCCATTGAAAACCTAGAGTCTGGAGCATGTGATCAAGCAAAGAAAGGCTTGGCTTCTTGGCTTGCAAGATTTATGCAACGCATAAGCAATTCTTGGCACACCTAATCATGTCTTCAACAAGTAAGTAATTAAGTCGGTGTTATAAATTCATATAAAATGTGTCGTTCTTGGTATGTTGTTTTCTACATTTGGTATCAGAGCCAATTTTATATGATTTCAACCCAATAAATACATCAAAAAGATCCTATATAAAGTAGTGTCAATCTTCACTAACTTTATACAAAGAGAGTAATACTATAAACTAAGTCTACAGATCCTCGTCTGTAGGGTGTCCTCTGACTCGTCCTCAACATCATTGGGCGTTTCTGTCATCTTTAATAATTGCGATCAAACATACATGAAAGAAAAACAATAGAGTGAGGTGATTTGTTCTAAAATCACTTTCACATATATGGTAGAAATTCTACCATAAAATACAAACAAAACATAGTTGATAATAGAGGGGAACTTAAGGATTATTCTAAGTTGTACTAAACTATCCTTGATTTGATATAGATCCATACTCCCTATAAGTGAGTAATTGTTCTTAACACAACCGAAAAGTGACTGAGAGTACATATACATCTCTCACCAACATCACATGGTACAATCTTCATCATCATTGAGGAACAAAATAACAATTTAGGGCAACACAATCAACATAGAGGTATACTGGTCTCACACCAACCCTAGTAATACTGAGTAGGTGTCAAGGTTATCAAGCTGGTTAAGTGATTGTCTTGGCTTAAGAGCGCTACCTTCACCATTAGGATGCTTACCACTCTATACCATACCCTCTAGACCTTAACAATAGTCCCTACCTTTATCCCGTAGTGTACTAAACTATAGCTTCCTTAGCATGGTGTCATACCATTGCTTGTCCCTTGCTTTACATTACTCACTAACTTATCAAATTCTAAGTTCTCAAACAAAGGTTTTTCTAGTCTCATTTAATTTGAGTATCAGTGCAATCAACATTCTTGCCTTATATTGCGAAAATTGCATAATAATAATTTAAACAATCCATAAATCACAATTTCATTGCCAAACTTTTGGCCTAATAATCACAATTTTATTATAAAATTTTAGTAGAATAACGACTCAATAATTATATTTTAATCGTCTAAATTTGGGCAAAATACTAACTTAGTATAATTTAATTATTTAAATTTGAGCAAAGTAACAACTTAACAAGTATAATTTAATTATCTAAATTTGAACAGACTAACAATATAGTAAAAATTTAAGATTTAGCAACAAACATTATAACAATGAAATGATAATAGCAATAAAACTTATGCCTAAACGAGTTTAGGAAAAAACCCTTCCTACCAGCATGTAAAAGGACTATAATTTAGAACCTAACCCCACTTTCTTCATTACCTCAATGGTGGTTGTTGAAGAGGATGAAAGTTGATGGTGATGTTGGTGCAAAGCTCCTAGGAAAGGAAAATTTTTTACCAGTTAATGAAAACTAGTAAAATTTTAGCATAAAAACAAAGTAAAAAAAAAAAAGCAGAGAAAAAGACTCCCATACAAGTTTTAGCCAGCCAAGAGAGGGAAGGGATGAGTGAAAATATGAAAATTTGGGTGCATATTTATAGAGAATGGAGGGGGGTTAAGTGTCCACTTGCGTACATAAGTCATTTTGTCATAACTTTCATTTTTAATTTGATTAAGTCATTATGTCATAACTTTCATTTTTAATTTGATTTTAGGACACATATTCAAGATAGGTAGTGAGTTATCTAGGAATAGGCTGGACATGTGTCCTATGAGTTGTCCCAACTTTATTTGTGCTAATTTTATCTACAGTTAAATTAACCAATACTGATAAAATCGTTTAAACTTGACTAATTTAGCTTTTAATATCAAAATAGTGTATCTTAATGCAAAACAGAACATATACATTATTTTTCATCAAAAATAAGTTTCTAATAATAAGTTTTAATTTTTATTAATTTATTTCAAATTTTTATATGTATATTTTGTATTTTTGAGCGAGAAAATTCATATTAAATCCAATTTAATTCAATAAATTTCCAAATTTTTATGAAAATTATAAAATTAAATATTTCACCTAGAAATGAACTAAGATCATCATTTTCACCATTTCTGAATGTTAAACTAATACTAGTTAGGCTTATCAAACATTTAGGAGTATTTTGGTCATTTTACACAAGAATTTCAAAATATTTCCATAAAATTTCTAAAATTATATTTTAATGCATATAACATGATTCTAAGCTCAAATTGACATTTTAATGTAAATTGAGTCTTTTTCTCATGCCAATCCTTAATGTTGAGAAATAAGGACATTGTCATTTTCTAATTTCTCTAGGCTCCTAGTCGAAAAAAATTATTAAAAATCATGATTAGATAGCTCTTGACATTCTGAATCAATTGTAGGGAGCAAAATTTTGATATTTTTCCCGATTTTTCAGAAATAAATTATTAAATATTAGAAAAATAGTTGAAAATTTGAAATAGTGATATTACATTTTTCATTATTTTTCTTTTAAAATAAAATTTTTTATAATTAAAATATATTTAGTATAAAATTTTTGAAATATTTTGAGGTCAAAAAGTCTCTAGTTGGTTCTCACAGTCAACTAGGGGTATTTTTGTCATTTTCCAAAAACTATCTCAATGAATTTTCGAAAAATTTCTAAAATTATTACTAATTATTCTAAGTATATTGATGACTTAAAAATAATATTTTAAATACTTCTAACTATTTTTGTCTATTAATTCTGTTATCTGACTTTTTAGGGACAAAATAATAATTGGCTTAATTGAACATTTTGCAACCCATCTTTGATGATTTTGCGAATTTTGCCACCCTACTATTTTTATTTCACATTTTGCCACCCAACTTTTAAAATTTGTGCATTTTGCCACCCAATTATTTTACTTGCACATTTTTCCACTCAACTTTCAAAATTTGCGCATTTCGCCACCCTCCCTTTAGTTGACTGGCAATCAATAATTAGGGTGGCAAAATACGTAAATTTTGAAAGTTGGGTGACAAAATGTGCAAGTAAAATAATTGGGGGCCAAAATGCAAGAATTTTAAAAGTTGGGTGGCAAAATGTGCAATAAAAATAGTTTGGTGACAAAATTCGCAAAATCATCAAACATGGGTAGCAAAATATGCAATTAAGCCATAATAATTTTACCAATTTTTGGGCTCCGTTCCCCAAAAATTATTAAAAATCTAAACTAAGTATTACTCACTAATACGAACATAACCGTAGGGATCAAATTTTTAAGATTTCTATCCAATTTTCCAGAAATAAATACAAAATAATTAAGAAAATAATTCAATATGCAAAAGTAAGAGTGTTACATTATTTCCCTACTTTTTAGAATTTCGTCGCTGAAATTCACTAACATGAGAAAAGTTGAGGATATAACTCTCGCATGTTGCTATCTACCAATGATATCTCCTTTCCCCGAAGTTGTTTAATCATACGATCCTCAATTCTTACTAAAAATACATCATAAGTAATTCGCTTAAGAATTTGATAAGGGCCAATGAATTTAGCATAAAGCTTTCTAGATTTAAGGGCTTTGCCAACCCTAGTTATTAGTATAACTTTCAAGAACACATGTTCTCCTTGTAAAAAGTCAAAGGGTTTCCTCCTTTTGTTATAGTAACTTTCCTATCTGTCTTGTGATATATTCATCTTTTCCCTAATCATTTTTATCTTATTAGAAGCTTGCTGAACTATCTCAAGTCCTAAGATTAAAGATTCTCATGTCTCATACCAGCACAATGGAGTTCTACATTTCCTTCCATATAGAGCCTCATACGAAGCCTTTCCAATACGAGAATGGAAATTGTTATTATAAGTAAACTCAATCAGTGGTAAAAACATATCTCAGTTTCCTGTCTATTCCAATACACAGACCCTTAATAGATCTTATAGGGATTGGATAGTCCTTTTAGATCGTCCATCTATCTGAGGGTGATAGGCTGAACTAAGTCTAATCTTAGTTCCTAGGGCTCATTGTAAGCTATCCCAAAACCTAGAAGTGAAACACGAGTCTTTGTTAGAGATTATACTAGAACTTACACTGTGTAGCCTGATAATCTCTTTGATATACAATTGGGCTAACTTTTCTAAAGAAAATCTGATGTTAGTATGTAGAAAACGAGCAGATTTAGTTAATCTATCCACAATCACCCATATAGTATCATGACCAGATGAAGTCCTAGGTAAGCCTGTAACAAAATCCATTGATATGCTATCCTATTTCCATTTTGGGATATCCAGGGATTGTAGTTCACCAAAAAGTTTCTGATGTTCTACCTTTGCTTTTTGACACACCAAACAAGATGCTATAAACTCCACTACAACTTTCTTTATTCTCAACCACCAAAACATCTTCTTCAAGTCTTGATACATTTTACTAGCACCTGAATGAATACTTAGTCTACTTTTATAAGCTTCTTCTAGAATTAGTTTTCTCAAATCTTCCTCAAAAGGCACACAAATCCTATCTCTAAATTTAATGATTCCACTAGAATCCTCATGGAATTTAAAAATGTATTTAATTTTTATAGAGACTAAAATTGAAATTTGAAATCTTTTTACCCTATAATATTTTATGATTTCTCTTATTTATGCATTAAAATGATAGATAATTTAATCAGTTTGGAGGGTAAGATTAAACTTGATTCGATTTTAATGTATATAGTTATGTAGAAGCTTTTTAATTATAAAAGCATTCATCTATTTATTTTAATAATTAATTCTAAATTTCTTGACAAAAATTAAATTAATTTTTAATAAAAATAATTTTAAACTAACAATTTTGAATTCTAATTGAATAAATAAATAAATAAAATATAGACGGTAATTCAATCAAATTATATATAAATATTTTTAATAACACTTTTTAGGAACAGTCAATATATATAAAATAAAAATTAATACAAAATTATATAATAATGCATAGAAAAAAATAGTGAATGTGTTTATTAAAAAAATATTTCAAGCACATACAATAAAATAATGTTAAACCATCATCAAAATTTAAGACTTCTTCTCAAATCTATCATAGATATTTCATTTATATTTTTTATTAAAATTTGTTAATCACAGTGTGTAAATCTAATATTTATTATTGAAAGCACATAGTAGCCATGAGTTTTGTTTGTGGATTTTTATTTTTTTAGTAAAATAATATAACATAAAAAACTTTAAATTTTTATAAATGTAATATATTTTAAAGTAAAAATGTATTTTATAAAAAATATTATTTTTTATCATATTCACTGTTATCATCGCAAAAACATAAGATAAAATCATTTTATACAATATACAAAATTTTATACGATGCCACACCGATTGAAATTCACCAAGTAAGTACTCTTAAACCATCAAACTTTGGTTTATGTGTGTTTGTGATTTCCTTAATCATATTTTCCTGATTATTGAAATTGTGTATCTAATTCGAAAATTAACCCATGTAATAATTAACAAAAATATAGTAGAAGTATGACGTGACATAAATTTATATATATTGACAAAGAAAATACATATAATTAAACAAAAATAAAAAAGACTTCAAAGTAATAATTTTAGGCATTAATATTTTATTTATATTTAAATATTTTATACACTTAACCTCAAAGGGTTGATCGAGTGGAACAAAATAGGATCTCACATCTGACAAGTCACAAGTAGGGATGGGAAAAAAGTATACGTCCGCAGATATTCATGGATAAAATTTGTCACAGGTAAAAAATTGGTAGTTTTAATAGGTACCCACAGATAGTTTAAATGGGTATATCTACTACCTCTTCATTAACGAGACAAGCATGGGTATCACGGTATTCGTACTCGCGGAGTCCTGCTACCCACTATTGTATATTTACTTAGACACCCTTATATTAAAAATTTAATATAGATAAAAGTACATAGAATTTGCCCCAAATTTTAAAAAAGTTTCCCACTTTCTCTTTCAGATGCAAAGATGCTCGTTGTTGCTGCGCTTGTTTGAGTTGCTTCTCATTGCTGGGCTTGTTTTCGTTGCTGTGGTCAAATTCGTTGTTGCTACTCTTTAGAACAATTGTTAGAATAATTAAAATTTATGGTCAAAATAATTATTTAAACAACAACTCTTCAATATATAAATTTAAATTTATAAATTTAAAGTAATATTTACAACACCTTATGTCTGTCCACAACTCACAAACTAATTTTGTTGATTTTTTTATTTTTTTTTATTTTTGAGAAAGTATCCGAGAACATCCATGGATACTCGTGAACATTAAATAAATCTGCAGATATCTGCCTAATGAGTACCCACATGGGTAACGAGGCTAGCATAAGGCAGGTTTCTATCTAGAGAGGCGGGTGGCGAGTAGCTATTATTTGTGCCTATCCCGCTCGTTGTCATCCCTAGTCGCAAGTTCAAGCCCTCACTCGTCTCTTTAGACCTCCAAGCACATGGATCAATTGGTGTGGGATTGTTCTAGGTTAATCAATGATCTCGAGTTCAAGTCCTAAGAATGGAATTGCGTTAAATACTCATAGAGCTTTGCCACTCATAATGGTCCTAATCGGCTTGAGTAGGATTATCTCTTGCAGAAGATACTTGTGGTCTGTACCAAAACACAAGGGTTGGGTCTAGTAGAAGGGGTTAGTCCCTCATAACATGGCAAACCAATACTCGAGTCTCTGTTCGAAGAAGTGTCCACATTTAGTGTCTCCGTTCGAGTTTAATGGTCATGCACTGTCAGTGTAAAAAGTTTTATGCTGTCATCCAATCAGAAATCAGCATTAATATGACTTTTAAAGTATTTATTATAAAGTTAACAAACTTAAAATAAATGGTGGTTTGTGATTGGATGACAGTGTAAAACTATTTTACACTGTCAGTGCATGACTATTAAACTCTCCATATGAGAAATCAAAAAAAATATTTTATATACTTTGCCTTTATCAATCTATATAAATTAATGTCATGTCACACCTTCATTACATTTTTCCTAATAATTGGGAAAATTTGGAAAAAGAAACTTCATTTTGGTGATTAAAAAACTACGAAAAATAGGAAAAGTACAATTAAAACTATTTTACACTAATTTTTGGTCTTTATAATTTCTTTGATTTTGAAAACGATTGCATTAAAATTTAAATGCTTAACATTGCATTTATGTTCGCAATGTCCTACTCTTACCAATCAATTCTAGTATAATCCATTCGTGTACTATAAATTAGAAATACATAATTTGGAAAGTGAAGCTTTTACTCTCCTTATTTTCTCAATTAGACATTTTTAATATTATCTCTTTTATTTTATTTTTTTAGATATGCATTTCACACACTACCCATATAACTAGCCAAAGACAGAAAAACTCTTTCAATCAAACTATCATTTTTTTATCTTTATACATGTACTTGATTTTCTTAACTATATATCCATTTTACTCTTACCTTTTTATTTCAATTTCTAAATTGAATTTCTATAATTTTTTTTACCAAAAATTATCAATAATTAAAAATAACCTTATATCATAATTTAAACAGCTCATTGTAAATCTAACTTATAATTTAATTATATATTTAAATATAATTATTTATCATAAATTTTAATTATATAATTTATATATTTAAAAATATTTATTTATTGTTAATTAATAAAAATAAACATTTATTATATACTATGCACATGCTAATTATAATTAATAAAAGTGTCCTGTAGATGTTATGTGTTTCATTTGATGCAACTTTGTTATTCGTTGAATGATAATTTTGTAATTTTCTTATATCACATGTAAACATTTACTATCTTCTTCACTTGATAATATTTTTGTAGTTTTTCTAAACATTTCTTTTGGATAGATTCATTTTTGTCTTTTTTAAGTGATTTCATTTTGCACGGATTACTATTCTAATAAGGTAAAATGAATAGAAATCTAGAATATTTTGGCACAAATGTGAGAAACACTTTGAACAATTGAATATATCATGTCTATAATTTATCGATTCCGATAATTTTTTATATGATTTAATATTAAAATGTCTAGAATGCTCCAGCAGTCCAGCGGGAACATCATGTGTATACATCTTAACAGCTGATTGAACAATATAACTAATTAATTAATTGTAGCACTGAAGAGCGGTGATAAAATTAATATCTTCCATCACTCTTGGTATCATATCAAGAAGGTTCTTTCCTTTTCTTCTTTTTATTTCTGACATCAAGAGTTCAAGATAACTGATGTTAGGTTTACAAGTATAAATGACACAGTGAGGGATACTAATAACACTCTCTTTCTAACACTTTTTTTATTATTGATTAAAATTTATTAGAAATCACAAATTTTAGTAAGTTTTATTTATGATTTAATGAGTCTTTCTCATGATTTAAAAGTAAAACCTATTAAAATTTGTAATTTTCAATAAATTCAAACTAATAATAGAGAAAGTGTTAAAAAAGAGTATTTGGAAAAGTGTTGCTAATATGATGTACTAGGAATGCTTATAGTACATTTCTTGCCGATTAAGATTTCCGGAACAATTTATGCCACGTTGATTTGTTTGATTCTTGTAACAACAAACTGAGATATTATATGTAATTATAAAATATTGAATAAATCATGTAAGTTTCATATTTGAAATGGTCATGGTTATTTATTGCATTCCTCTTTTCCCTAGATCATAACGAAACTCTCGATGTATAACAAGTATAAATTAATACGTGAGCGCGAGTTTGTCAAACACGCTATAGTGACGCTTATAAGACATTTCTTAGCAATTAATATTTCCTGGGATCCATGCCATGTTGATATGTTGATATTCATGTCTTATATATATATATTTTTTCTAATGAAGATATATTTCAAATGAAGCCGTCTATGTTGAAGAAGTCTATATATGTTGAAAAATTGAATCTTTCTTTCTTTCAAGCTCTATTTTTTTAGTGTACACGGTAACAAAGATCAAACCTAAAACCTTGTACAAATTATCCAAATCTCCTTACTACTAGACTGATCTTAATGAGTTTCTTTCAAACTTTATATTGATATATTAAAGCAAAAGAGCTTACTAGGAAACAAAGACCAAGAATCACTACTTGTTAGTGTGCTTTAGGTCCAGCAAATTGAAGTGCTACAATGGCTGAAAATCACGAAGGGGAAGTGAAGCTTTTGGGATTTGTTGGAAGCCCATTTACTTACAGGGTGCAGCTTGCTCTGAAACTGAAGGGAGCCCAATACGAATTCCTGGAAGACAATTTGGAACACCAGAGCCAACTCCTTCTCAAATACAACCCTATTCATAAGAAGGTTCCTGTGCTCGTTCACAACGAGAAGCCCATAATAGAGTCCCTTGTGATTCTTGAATATGTAGATGAGACCTGGAATGGGAACCCCATCTTGCCTGAAGAACCTTATCCAAGAGCCTTAGCTCGTTTCTGGGCCAAGTTCATCGATGAGAAGGTAAGTTCAGTTTTGAACATTCCCAGTTCTAGGAGTGTTCACGGGTCAGTTTGGTTCGGATTTAGGGGGAAAAAAAGTCTGAAGCAATGATTTTTTATTGGTTCAGTTTGGTTCGAATTTTTCCATTTTTTTTCACTTAACCTGAACCAAACCAACTCAATCAAGAACAGGTTGGTTCGATTTGGGTTTATCGGGTCCATCTTATAAAAAAATTGCAAAAATTTGTTTTTGAAAAAAATAAAAAATTCACAGTTTTGAACAAAAATTGACAATAATGTTGTCATTAAAAGAGTTTAAATAACATATTTTGTAGTAATTAGCTTACACCAATTAAGTAATAGTAAAAAAATAAGAAAAATAAGAATGAAAAATAACAAAAATAGTAAGTTAGATCACCTCTTTGGTTCGGTTCGGGTTCATCGGGTTTGCAAGCCCAAACCCGATGCTTGAACCAATCATTCTCGAGTTTTATCGGTTTGGTTTAGGTTGGACCCAATTGACTTGAAAAATCCGAACCAATTTAATTGGTTCGGTTGGGATCATCGGGTCGATCCGAACCGATGAACACCCCTACCCAATTCTTTTACACCTTGGATATCCCGTTTGTGTTCAGATAACAAAAAACTCGTCTTATACTTAGGAGAAATGGCTAGCTGTTTAAAGTAAGTAACACTTTCTATTTAATATTAGTAAATGTATCAATACTTTAATTATATTTTTTAATACGATTTTATCTGTTCTTAGTGTCTTTGTTTAGCTACAAAATTTTGGACAAGTAATTATTGTTTTGTTTATGAATTTAATTAGAATGCATTTACAGTAAAAAAAATTACACAGTTACCTATCATAGATTGTAATCTATGATAAAATTATTGAATTTCATAATAATTATTTTAAAAGTTATATCTAAAGTGATTTTTAGTTAGTTGATTATGTAAAATAATTTACACAGCTCTATTCTTGTTTATATTAAAATTATTTTTATCTTTTAAATATAACATTTATTATTTTTTCATTCATAATAAATATATAAATATTTAAAAATGAATTATATATATATATATATATATATATATATATATATATGCATGATTAAAAAGATAATAATTAATGTTATTTAAACTTAAAAAAATAAAAATAAATAAATAAGAACAATTTTTTAAATGAAAAAAAAAATACATAGAGTAATGTATTGAGAGTACCTCCGTCTTATTACTTTTATTCAAAACATAATCCTTCTAACGGTGATAAGACGAAAGTAATCCTCACGCAAGTGGCTTCCACCTTGAAGTCTGACTTGTGGGTGGGGGTCGTGGGGACCACGCCTGTGTCACCACTAAGTGGAGCTGGGAATTGGATCCTCTACGATAATTTAATTCAAGGGATGCAGATTTAAATCTGACGGCAAGTAATTTTTAGAGGAATTTTTATGCTTCAATTTAATGCAAAAATAAATCTTTTGAAAGCTTTAGATTTGTGCAGTTGAAAATGTAACTGCAGAAGATTTTAATCCGCGGAGCTGATAATGTCAATGTCATGCTGGTAAAAATTTTGAAAATTGAGCCACACTTTGGTCATATAAGGTGGTTGTTAACAAGTATAGCTGGTTAATTTTTTCAAAAATTTGAAATAAAACAAGTCTAGTTATCTATTATTTTCCGAGCTGAAAAGCATGTTAATTAGAAAATAATAAATCTTAATACTCTTCAAAAATTTTTAAAAAAATGGATATTAAATAGTTGTGTTTTGAAGACCAGACCGAACAGGCCGGTCAGACTAGAAAACCAGTGAACCGATCACCTAATCAGTTCAAATAAATCATAGAAGTGGCCTAAAGAAAAACCGGTCAAAAAACCAAAAAACTGATCAAAAACCGATAAAATCGGTCAAAACTGGTCAAGAACCGGCCAAAAACTGGTTCACAGCGAGTCAAAGAAAAATACTTTATACAATATTATTTTGATTTTTTTCTTAAAAAAATAAAAAACTAACCTAAAGTATTTATCATTTTCTTTTTTATTTTAAACATAAACTTGTTTTTATTAATAAATGTTGATGTGTATAGTTAAAAATTATACTTAAGTATCATGACATATTTGATTTACAATTTTGTAAGTATTATAAATGTAAAGAACCTATAAAGTTATATTTTATTTTTAATTTTTGATATTATAAAATTATGATATTATGTTTTTTTAATATTATTTTATGTATTATTTAATTATTATTATTATTATTTTATTAATATCGGTTCGACGACGATTCAACTACAGTTAAACTATTGAACTTTAAACCAGTACCTTGATCAGTTCAATAACTGGTCCAATTTTAAAAACATTAATAAACAGAGTGGACCATATCCTTTCATTTTTAGTAGCTTCAAACCACTCTCAGTACTTTTGGTGCCCATCCGTCCGTAACATAATTTTGGACACATGACAAGCCAAAACAACTCACACCAATCAATACCATCCCTCTTTGCTTCCCAATTGAATTCCATTAAATTATAGGTTAAATTAGTTTTTTTTTGTTTTTTTATAATTTAAATTTTTTTTTTTTTGTTTTTTTATTTAAATTATTTAATTTGGTTTCTTTATTTAAAATGTTTAATTTGGTCTTTTAAATTTTAAAAAATATTCAATGTTATCTTTGTATTCAAATTGATACTAACGATGTTAAAGAAAGTGAACGTAACACATGACGTATTAAAGTGTAAAAATAGATACGTGTCTAATAATACTAACATTGTTACTGTCAAACAGACAAAAGAGTAACATTACATATTTTTCAAAGTTAGAAGACTAAATTAAACATTTTAAAAATAAAGAGATTAAATTGAATAATTTAAATAAAAAAGACCCCAAAAAAGTAATTTAACCTAAAATTATATGAATTTAGTTCCATAATCTAAATTTGGCTAACAGAAATCATCAAAAGTCCTAACATAATTACTAATAATGTGTACTTTAATTTACGTGATTAGTGCTTGTCTGCTGTATGGAAAGCTGCATCGACCTTTGACGAGAAAGAGCGGGAGAAGGCTGTTGAGGAATCACAAGAGGTTCTGCAGATTCTCGAGAATGAGCTTAAGGACAAGTTCTTTGGTGGAGAAGCACTTGGGTTGGTGGACATTGTTGGTACCTTCGTAGCATTTTGGCTCCCAGCTATTGAACAACTTGTGGGGCTGGAGTTGCTGACCAGTGAGAAATTCCCAAAGCTCTACAATTGGAGCCACGAAGTGCTCAACCTTCCCGTGGTTAAAGAAACTCTGCCACCTAGAGAACCATTTTTTGCTGCCTTCAAAGCTCGCCTTGAAAGCCTTACTCCTTCAAAATAGATATATAGCGTGTTTGGAAACTGGTTCAAAAGTAAGAAATCACGTCTAGGATATAAAAACTATGTATGAGTGTGTTTGGTTTTAAGTTGGATTATCCAAAATCATGTTAAAATACCAGTTAACGTGATTTTAGGTAAATTTTTATATGTTTGGTTCCACATTGAAGAATTGATTCTAAGTTGAAACAACTTTAAGTAATTTTTGCGTTAAATCAAAAATTTTATACTGAGTTTAACTACTAACTTGCTTTCATAATAAAAAATCCAAACATAAATTACATCACCTCAAAATTAATTTTAACCAAAATAAATTTTACAAAATAAATTTCTTTTCAAATCAATTTTGCCAACGCTCATCTAAACACACTATAATTATTAGCTTCTTAGTAAATGTGGAAATGTTGAACCAAAAATGCTAATAGTAATCCTCGTCTGAAATTGAGTTTTCTACTGTTGGAATTTCAAATGAAAATGATTTGTGTAACCTAGGATTTCTGGTCGAGTTTAAAATTCCTAGGCTCGTGTTGCTGTTTCAGTTTATAAAGAAAATATGTGTTACCCATAAAAAAAGTCTGTTTTACCCATGATATTAAATTGTGTACGTGGAACATGACAATCAGAGCAGCTATAATAATGTGGCTTATAGTTTGATCTTTCCTACTTTCATTTTTTAAGAAGAAAACTTGAATTTTAGCCCAAAATATGGTTAACTTGTTCCATTTTCCTGATGGGCATCTGTTGGTAGCATAGTTATTGTTGTCGATGAACTGAATGCGTTGACAAACATTGTGATGTCCTTGATAAATGCACAACTTTAGCAAAGTACCTTAGTATTTAGAAAGATAATTTGACAAGCAATCCGGGATTTGAATTCAATTGTTTGACAAATTGATATAGGTTTATAGTATCCAAGGTGTAATCAAATGAACATTATAATAATAATAATAGCACGATGCAATAACCACAAAGATCTATTGAAAATCGACTTAAAATGAAAAGAACAAGAGAATAATAGAACATACAAAGGTAAAGATAAGCAAATGGATAACTCAGAACAAAGATTTTTATTGTGTAATGACCATAAAGAATAACCCCAGATTCAATCAATAATGGAAGAAGATATCAAATAAAGAGACAACTAAATATACCCAGCATCAAGACAAATACTTGAAATTGAATTAAAGGACTACTGGACCATATCAAGTATTTCTTCTTTTCTTGTGATCTTTACATTTCAAACAATGTGATTCAAATTCCTTTATTCTCTACGCTTTGTTTTTTTCAAATTTAAACTTTCAACATCGGACTTATTTTCTTGCACTTCCCATAGTTTTTTTTTTCCCGTATCTTTTAACACACGATGAAGTTTCGAAATTTACTTTTAATATTCATATACCTTGCATTATTTTCCAATAATATTATCTTTCAGTTCTTGTCAATTTACTTTTCTTATTGATTAACATGTCACCTATTTTCCAGTAAATTAAAGATTCTATCAATTTACTTTTTATTAACATTATTTCTTCTGTCAATTTTTCCTCACTTGCCAAGTCGTTTCTTATGCTTTTATCAAACCCACATTTCTACCTCCAAGGATATTTGTCAAAATGACACGCTACTTCATTCTCAAATGGTGAGGCTAAGAACACTCTAATAGGAGTTGCTTTAGTAGTTCTTAAGGCCCATGAGGCCCATTACACTTTTATCCAACTTACATGTCTGCCTGCACTATGACATGAGACTCATCACACAACCTCAACCAACAACATATGCATGAAATGCATGTATCACAACACCACACCCACTCAACGTATATATATGTGTAGCAATACAACAACAGCGACACAACGCCACATGGGCTACCCAACCAGCACCACACGTGGTCCACAACCACTACCAACACCATACAGGCACAAGCCGACGCCAAGCATAGTCAACAAGTAAAGCCTCATCCAAGCAGCCCATACCTCAAGAGAAAACTCACACACCACAACTTTATTCACAACAAGCGAAGGTCCTTTCCAAGCAACCTATCATTCCAGGGCCCTATTCGAGCAGCCTACATCCCATGGGTAAAAACCAAGCAACAACATTTACGACAAGTGGAGGTCCTATCCAAGCAACCTACCACTCTTCCCACCTTCTCAACAATTCTCACATTGGACTCCCACTAGGAGTCCTTCTCAACCATAATTCACACAACTACACTTTCAATATTTGACCAACTGTAGAACACTACATTAGCTCAGCGACCTACATACTTGCTCAGCGAATACCTTCCTTATAGAGGACCTACTATCCTTACGAAGTCTTTTCGCTCAGTGACCATGAGTTTCGCTCAGCCAAGCAAAGTCACTCGCTCAGCGACAACTGGAGTCGCTTAGCGGATTCGTTCTAAGGACTTTCCCTAAACCTCCATCAACATCATTTCGCTCAGCGAGTCACCTACTCGCTCAACGAATAGTCATTCCAAAGAATGGCCAAAATCTGCACCCACTCCTCACTCAGCAGATATGTTGTTCGCCCAGCAAACCTCTTACAATAAAGAGCACCACTCTCTAGGGCCCCCAATTCGCTCAGCGAGCTTAGTATTCGTTCAGTGAATTACTCCCAAGCATTCTAGAATGCCCACACTCGCTCAGCGAGCATACACTCGCTCAATGAACAATCTTCTGGAAAATTTTCAGATTTCCATGAACATTCGCTCAATGAACTAGATTTCGCTCAATGAACTAGATTTCGCTCAGCGAATTGCTCTTACCCTTCATCCATTCTACCACTCAAGAACACTCGCTTAGTGACTCAATAGGTTGCTTAGCGAATCACCAACCCGATAGCCTCACTTCAGTCTCAAGGGCATTTTTCGCTCAGCGAGACCCCTAGTTGCTCAACGACTATCAGATAACAGAACCAGCAACTCTCGTCTAAAAACCCAAAGATTTAAACTTTTCACTCACTCACACCCCAAATCAACTTCCCAAGGGCTGAATACGATCATACATCAATCCACAACAACATACTCAACACATACAACATTTCAACAAAAAATCAACCACAAAAATAGCAAACCCATTTTCAACAATAGTCCAACATAACTCAGCCAAATCACATGTTTCAACCCAATCCACATCAACATATGCATACTACTACATTCATACAACAAGTATTCAACTAGTGTAAGCTTCTCTTACCTCTTAGAACTTCCAAATTCCGAATTTGGAGAAAGAGGTGAATGTGGAGACAATGAACTCTTAAGCCAAACCTTCGAGAAATCCACTCTTCTCAACACACGGACAACAAATTAAGGCTTGAATTCCTTCTACACTCTTAGTGAGTTTAAGTATTGAGAGAATGAGAGAGTTTAGTTTGGCAAAAGTAAGAAAAATGAGAAGGGAAGGTTTTAATGTCTTTAAAATCTCCCTGGGCCTCACAAAGGCTTTAGGCTCACCAAAGCCCATGGTCCGTCTAATCACTCTCCAAACCTCACCTTAGGCCCAATACTGCTATTTCTCTCAACAATCCATAAAACATAGCTACACTCCCATTTTGGCTCAAGAACATTTTCCTCAAGTTCCCTAAATTCAGATAGGAATTCCAAAACAACCAACACAAAACAAACTCCACGACAACAATTCATTTATTTGTTTTAATCACCAATATCACATATTAAAGTTCCACTTTTAGTTATTAAACCACTAAATCAAACATTAAAAAAACACGGTGTTACAGAAAATAAATTAGTGAATTAAAAAGTAAGAACAATATTAAAAACAATAAAAATCATTGTTCCTAATATATTAAAAATTAAAGATAAATTATAAAAATAAATTATATGTCCTTATTTTTATAAAATAATAAATACGTTACTTAATTAAATTACGTACCTAAAAATAATTTAATTATCATAATTTAAAACATTTTTTATTATCTTAATTAATAATTTTTATTTTGTTAGCTATGTTAGTACTACATTAACTAGAGTTAATGATAAAGACTAAAAAAACTACAAAAAAAATGTCAATATCTAAAATTAACAATTTTTTTTATAAAGACTAAAATCAGACAAAATCATATTTTAGAAACTTAAAACATATTTAAACATATTCATTTTAACATCCATGCTCTTGTTGTATTTTTCTGCCACCGACAAACCGCGTTTCAGTTGCCTTATTTTATTAATTAATAACTTAAATATAGTAATTAATAATTATAGCATTTAATAATTATTTTAGTTATTAAGATTTATTATTTATATTTATCTATTATTTAATAATTATTGCTGGTTCTCGACACTTTATTTGAGTCAAAGGCGAGGTGAAAAACACCTCTGCTATTGGTGCTTTGCCTTTGATTAACGCAATGCATTCTAGGAAGTGGAAAACGCTTCTCCTACTAGCATTTTGTAGGTTTTCACAACTTTTTAAAGAAAATTTACTGAAAACGCTAGTAATATCTACATCTTAAACACATAGTAGCCACTTATAAGTCTTCGAAGTCCACATGAAACACCCCATAATAGTGGCATTTTATGAAAATGCTAGTCATAATAGTGTGTCCTATGTGAATACCACACAAACCTTCTTTTTAATATTTTAAAAAAATGATGTGTAAGAAAAAACGCTAATTTGACAATGGTCAAAACAGCTCCATTTTAATATGTTTAAAATAAATAGGTTTTGGAAGTGCTTTGCTCAATCATAGAGTAAATGTACTTCTTAGGGCACTCTCTTCCCATAAACATGGCAGAATTATCAATTCTTCTCTGACCTGAAATTTAAACCAACCTATTATGCGCACATGACAGTGGCCCTTCCAGGTTCTGAAGTTTTTCAACTTACACAAAAGCATGTACTCTTTGCAAGTGGATGCCATAGAGAAAACGAAGTGGCTTACATTTGGAACAAAAATGGAAAAGGGAACTTATTTCCTTCCAAGTTCCACCAGTTAAAAGAAAAGGCATAGCGTATAAGGGACGGATCCTTGGGAGACAAGTATTGGCACCCCTTCTTCTTTTACTTTTTGAAAACTATATATATTATGTTTTAAGATTAATTTTTTATGTTTCAATTGTTATAATTAAAATATTATTTTTAACTATGAAGATAATAAAAAATAAACTTAAGAAAATAATATTTACAATTTAAATAATAATATAATATATTTAACTATTATAATTTAACGTTTATTTAATATTTATTATTATTATTTTTTGTCCCCCACTTTAATAGGTTTCTTGTAGCGTATCAATTTAAATTTGCGCTTCGGGTTGATTATTCTAAATTTCTAACTTATCATTCAAGTTATGCACCCTTTTCTTTTCTTTTACCCATTATTTTTGACAATGGCAACGCCGTGCAAACTTCGAAACATATCAAGAAAATATGCGTCAGAATATAGAAATTAATTGGGATTTTTGCGACTAATTTGAGATGTTAATTGTCAACAAGATATCAGCATCCACCAAAGGAAAAAATGTTACACGTTACTGATGGAAGAAGTTATCTTGGATAACACCCATTAAATGAATCCGATAGCATATACGATCCAAGGGCGAAATTCTCATGGGGACCGATTTAAATCCCAGAAATTCAATAACTACAATAAAATTTAGGAGGCCTATTGGCCTTAAATGGCACTCATATTACATTATTCTTTCGATAAAGTCAAGGAGTGAAAGCTAAAGCACCGTAAATCATTTATAACTTAAATTCTTATCTTAGACACCAAAATACTTAGGAAGGGGAATATGACCCAACTAGAACAGGTACAATGCAAGAAAAAGATCATTTGAAATTTAAATGCTCTCTTCCAAATTGATCATCTTTACTTGCTGCTGCTAGGTTCCTTGACGATAGTCACAGGGCAAGAGGCATGGGTCATCACAAAGTTGCTTACACTTCCCAATATTATCCTGTTTTTTTTTTTTTTTTGAGTCACAAACAGACATGTCAATAAAACCCATATTTCAATAAATGCAGATAATAAAGTTCCATCACTACATAGAGATACTAATAATAAATTACGGAGAATTATTATAAAACAAAACTTAGATACAGTACTTCAAGTGAAGTACTATTAATATTATTTTTTAATTAAAAGTGAAATTTTACTTCAATAATCTGCATTATAAAAATATGTATTAAAGAATTTTGCATATTACTAAAGTAAAACTCCTTTTTTTATTGAAGAGCAATATTACAAATACCTAAGGTTCTATATCGAAGGTTTTTTCATTGTTATAAGCAAAAATCTCCATGAATGCGAAAAGAAAAGTCACACTCATAATCATAACAAAAGAAAAATGAAAAACAATAAACTTAACAACAACAAAATCAAATTCCCAGGTCCTACTCACCCCAGAAAATAAAATAAAAATTAAAAGGTGTTAATACGTCTAATTCAACAAAGGACAAAATTTAGATAAAGTATCTTATGAACTATTAATACTGTTCTTTGATTAAAATTGAAAATTTATTTCAATAACTTACGAAATTTTTTAATACATGCTTTTATCACATAAATTATCGTGACAAATTTTCAATTTCAATTTAAAAACAGTACCAATAATACCTAAGATATTATTTCCAAGTTTTGTCCTTCCACAAATATCACCTCGAATAATATCTAAGCGAATAATTCTCTTGAAATTATTGGAGAGACATGCTGAACAACTTTAAAAATTAAAATCAAAAAGGCGACAAAGATGTTGTCACCTTTGGATTGTGCTGAGGCCCCTGCTTCCCATAACCAGCGAATCCAGCTTCAGATCTTCAATAGCATCCAAAAGTTTCTCTCTTGCGTCCCCCCAGTATATTTTTGTAACAATGTGCACCTAAAAAAAATTAAGAATAACAACAATAATTTTAGACACAATACTAAAACATAGGCACACCCAAAAAATGGTTGTCTAAATTGAATTCCATTTTGCAGAAACTCGGTGGAAAGAGAAAGAAAGAGAGCGATAGAAAAAGGAAAGAAAAATTAAAAAGAGAAAAAAGCACCTCTTTTTGTCTGGAAGCAGTGTCAAGCAAATCAAGAACCTCAATATCAATTTGAACACCATACTTTTTCATAACCTCAGGCTCTCTGAACTCTTGCAAAGGAATAAGAGCTATAAAAACATAAAACAAAATAAAATCGGAACAGATCAGACAAGATCGGATCGGATCACTAGAGGGAAAACGAAATCACAATTAAAGTTACCCAAAAAATTAAAAATTGACACAAAATTGAAACTCACGAGAACCAGATTTCGCCCATAGCTGGTTGCGAGACTCATCTAGAGAGTTGGAGTTGATGTGAATGACGTAAATGGTGTCACCTTTATCGGCTAAGTTCTCAAGTGCCCATCTCAGAGCATTCTTGCTGCTCTTGGAGAAATCCAAAGCCACACCAATACACCTATCCTTTGCCATGTTTTCTTACTCTGCGTGTGTAGACTCGGAGAAAGAAGCAGGGTTGAACAACAGAGAATTTTACAAGGCTTTTAACTTTGGACAAAGTAATCTAAAGCTTTGTCGTTGACGACGCGTGTATATATATCCAACGGCAACATTCGGTCCAGCTAATCCGTAATCTTTTTTGGTTCTTCAGTCTAAATGTTATACAATGTAAATGAAAAAAAAATTATACTCAATTAATTAAAAATTATTATCGTATAACTTTTAATATAATTATAGTAAAAATTAACAAACTTATTTTTGTTTATATTATTAACAAACTTATTATATATGATAGTTTGTGATTAAATAATAATATAAATTTTTTTTACATTATCAATACTAGGAGTGTTCGCAGATTAGATTTGATCCGTTTTGAAAAAAAAAACCATCTAATTCAATCACTTCAGTTTTGTTAATTCATCATTCAATCGGTTTGGTTTAAAATTTAAATCCAATCAGATCCGATCCAATTTAAAACAATTTGGATTGGATCGGTTTTTAGTTTTAATCGCACTATTTTTTTTTTAAAAAGTATTAAATAAATGATATGATATATAATAAATATATTAAAAAATAATTTAAAATATCAAATATTTCATTAATGAGTCATTATATAACTAATACTAGTATAACTCTTCAAATATATATTATTAAAAATAAATTTACACAATTTGATGATTATGTTTATGTATCTTTATTTAAATAGTTACTAAAAAACTATCTTTAAATAAATATATTTTTTATAAACAAGTAGAATTTATGTAATCATTTTACAAATATGTAAGAAATAAAAACATAAATATGAGTGATATTAAAAAATTATAAGTAAAAATATATATGTATGTATAAGTTTGGTTTGGATTGGATTGGATCAGTTTTCAAAATCAAATCCGAAATCCAATCCAATCCAATAAAAAATTTCAGTTTGTTCAATTTTCAATTTTTTCAGTTTTTGGTTTTTTCAATTTTCGGTTTTTTGGATCGATTTTTTTGGTTTTTATTGAATTAGATCGGTTTATGAACACCCATAATCAATACATAACTTATTTTCTCTTTATTCTTTTCTCTTATTTTAATTTTTACTATAGACGGCCTGGATTTATTGTGAGGGTTTCACAGAAAAAAATTATGTTGGTATTTGTATTTTGTACAAGTAGCACAAGTCATACATACGGAAAATGCGTAGTACTTATCTTCAGGCTATTTGGTTTAAGAATTTTTTTTAGTTTTTTAATTATAACAACATTACTTAATTTTTAATTTATTTTTTATTTTTAAAATAAGAAATAAAAAACAGAAACTAAAAATAATATATAATAAATTTTATTTTTACTATTTATTATATAAACTTTCAAAATAAAAATAAGATGATATTTTACTAATTAAAAAGAAAAGAAAACATTTTCTCAAATTAAAGGCCTCCTAAATTTTTCATTATCTCTCACACCCTTAAAATGATTCTTGTAACATCAATTAATCCATATTATGGAAAATAGTGAAAATACTAATGTAATAAGTTATGTCTGGTGCGGCTAATCAGTTTATACACACATGATATGTGTATTTTTATTTCAGGTAATATATGAATATTCTTATTTATAAATAATTACAAATATCCATTTATTTACGTTTGGTACTCCAAGTATCACAATTGTGCGATTTTGGTTCTCCAAGTTCCAATTGCACAAATTGAGTTCTCCAAATATTAAAATTATGCGATTTTGGTCAACATGGCACTAACGGATGACATTGCGACTGACATGATAATGATGTAGCAGTTGTCATAGGTTCTAACGTGTTGATGATGTGACATAAAAATGAAAGACAAAATTATAAAACTGGCCTTGGTACAATTTGAACCCCCCATCTTAAATTTCAATAACAATCTTTAACCACTAAACTAGTGAATTTCTTGATATGAATGTAAAATATAATATATATATATATACACACACACACATATATATATATAAATAACCTAAATAGAGACCAAAATTGCACATATATTTACTACAAATAAATAAACAAATTTATATTTATTATGTATATTATTAGTGTTAATAGAATTAGTAATAAATTAATACTATTATTAATAATAATATTATTATTAGTATATTAATAGATAAATTAATAATTTAATAAATATAAATTATTTAAAATATGATATTAAGATATGAATATTTGATATAAATTATTAGGTTAATTTAAAATATATGATATAAATATAAATTTTAGTAATTAAAATACACAAACTAGATGCTCAACATTATCATGGATCTCAATCACCCAATCATTAATACTAATAATATTTATTAATAATATTATTAATAATAATTTATACTTCTACATAAATATATTTATAAAATAATAATACTAATAATATTAATATATTTCTTCACCGTTTATATCATATTTTAAATAATTTATATTTATTAAAATATTAATTTATCTATTAATATACTAATAATATATAATAATATTATTAATAATAATATTATTATTAATTTATTAACAATAATAATAATAATATATAACAGTATAAATTTATTAATTTAGTAGTAGTAAATATATGTGTATTTTTTTGTCTTTATTCAAGTTACGTATATTATCTTTTTCATTTTTATGTTAGAGAAACTTATTAGTGTAGTGATTAAAGATTTTTATTAGAACTTAAGGTTGGGGGTTCAAATCTAGGGATGTCAACGAGGCGTGGCGGGCACTGGTAGTAGCTACCTGCTACCCTCCCTACCCGATAAAATCTGTACCCGTACTTGCTCTATTACCCATGTGGGTATCCGTTAAGCGGATACCCGTGAGTATCCGTGGATATCCGCAGATATTTTTAAAAAATAAAAAATAATTAAAAAAATAACAAATTTATTTTGTGAGTTGTGGACAATTATAAAGTGTTGCAAATATCACTTTAAATTTATAAATTTAAATTTATAAATTAAAGAGTTATTGTTTAAAATAATCACTTTGAACATAAATTTTAATTATTCTAATAATTTTTCTAAAAAAATATATAGTTTAAATGCTCATAAATTTATATTTCTTTTCTCTTGTAATATAATTGTATAAGATTTCTTTCGTAATGAACAATCTTTTTGAAAATTTTGAATAAATTTATGTAATTTTATCTATATTAATATGTAAAAGTATTTAAGTAAATATATAATTGCGGGTAGCGAGTATCCGCGAGTACGGGTACCATGATACCCATACCCGCCCTGTTAATAATCGGGTAGCGGATATACCCGTTTAGAATATCCGCGGGTACCCATTTAAAGTACCCATTTTCTACCTGTGGCGGATTTTATCCGCGGATATCCGCGAGCCCGAGTTTTTTTGCCATTCCTATTCAAATCCCATCAAGGCCAATTTAATAATTTTTCTTTCATTTTTGCATGTCAAGTCATCGACACATTAGAATTTATATCAACTGTCACATCATTGACCACATCATTTTACCATGTCATCCGTCAGTGCCAAATCAGCGAAATTCATTAAATATTTAATGAAAAACTAATGAAGAGACCAAAATAACACAATTTTGATACTCGGGAGACTAAATTTGTGCAATTAGAACTTAAGGAATCAAAATCGCATAATTGTTATAATTGAGGGACTAATTAAAAGCGCAATTAAGTCTAATTACAAATATCTATTTACTTATATTAAATTCTTATTTAATTAAGTATTAAATAAGTTTATTTCATGTAACCCATGTTATGCATATTTTATTTCAGGTAATATGCTTTTTCTTATTTATAAATAATTTTTATTTATTTATGTTAAATTAGTATTTATTCTTTATTAAATAAGCTTAATTTAGGTAATATGTGTATCTTTTCTTTTTTTAAAGAATCTTTATTTATTTATACTAAGTTTTTATGTATTCTCTGTTAGATAAGCTTATTTTAAAAAATAGACAATATGTCTATTCTTATTTATAAAGAATCTATATTTATATATTATTTATTCTCCCTCTTTTAGATTAATATTAAAATTATCTAAAACATGATATTAAAATCGTATCCTGATAAATTGATATTAAAATTGTTTAAATTAATATTTTAAATAATTACTATTAATAAAGAAATTATGTGTTTTGAATTACACAATTTTATTTTAAATTTTTATTTATTATCTTTCAAATATGCTTATTTCAGGGGAATTAACATTATGATAAAATCATAAAAATTAACATTATAATATTAAAATTATACTTTTATTTTGGTAGAAATTAAAATAAATTATTTTTTTAATATATTTTTCACTTTTTTCTAATATTTCTCTTATATAAGTATTTGTAATCAATAATAAGTGTGAATGTAATTTATATTATTCTTACTCTTCTTTTATGGCTTTACAAAACTTACTGGGCGACGTTTGTCCATTATTACTAATTTTACCGACTACTTCGGGATAAACTTCTTTTCAAATTAGTAATTGTACATATTTAAAAAGTTATTTTTCGAAAAAATATGTTTGTTCTTTATCTAACGAATGTAATAAGCAAGTCACATTAACCCATCAGGTCGGTCTAATAATGAAAATTTGCGAAGATTATATGAAGTTTTAGGTTTAAATCTTATTACCGTATATATGAAAAAAAAAAAAACCGCACCTAAAAATTTGAACTTAAATAACTAAAAAATTTCAATATAAATTAAAGGTTAAAATTTGAAATCGTGTTTAATACATGTAAATTTAAATATCAATGCCTCGTACGTAAAATATATTACACAATAAATATGATGAGTTTAAATAGTATGCATTGTTAAGATAAAATTTTGTACCTTGTCAAAATTTACTTTATGCATACTTTTAAATATTTATTATAAAAGACTCTATTTTAATAAATTTATCTATAAGTACTTATAAAAAAAAATAAGAAGGTAAAATAAATTAAAATTCTTCCATAAGTTAAATCAATTTGTGCATTTCAACTTTTATAAAAGTTTTCTCATCTATTTTTTCTAAAAATTGAAGTTGATAAGTTGATTTTAACTTATGAAATGAAAGAAATTTAATCTACTTTATTTTTTACATTTTGTTATAAGTATTTATGAAAATTTTATCTAAATAAATTAAAGTTAATAAATTTATTATATATGTGATTGAATGAAGATATAAATATCTTTACACTACCGCAAAATATTCTAATTAATTAATTTATATTATTAATGAGGATAATGTTAAATAATTTATTGATAAGAGCGAGAAAATGAAACAGGTACACATGCACGGAACACAGAATCTAATTAAGTAATGGGACAAAACTATAATCGGTGGTTTTGATGATTTTATTCAAACTCGTTTGTAATAAAATATTAATTAAATAACAAAACTAATCATACTATACAAGAAATCTCTCTCTCTCTCTCTCTCTCTCTCTCTCTCTCTCTCTCTCTATATATATATATATATATATATATATTAATTAGCATTTTAATTTGTATATTACACAGAATAAATATTTATTTTATATAATTTAAATTTATAATAAATAAATATTTTTGAAATATATAAATTATATTTTAAATTTATAATAAATAATTATTATATTATAATGTTAATCTTTTAATTATTAATAATTTTTTTAAAAATATTAAAATTTAATTTAAAACTAAAAATATAAAAAATGATAAATTAAAAACAATAAAAAATTAATTTTTTTAAAATACTCTTATTAAAAAATAACAAATTAAAACACTTTTATTAAAAAATAATAATTAAAAATACTTTCTTTCAATATAACTATTTTTATTTAATATACAGAATGATTCGAAGTGCTTGTAACTTTCACTATTTAAAGGTTTTATTTGCAATGCATCTGTATGTCGCATGAACATCGCTCATAAGAGATTTACTTGAATCACAGTCGTACGTTATTGGCAAATCGGTGGGCCCACATGTTGTGGGTCCGTTGGTAATGATGACTTTGCTTAAGAGCAACTGCAACGCAGTACTTCTCACAGTGCTTCCGAATATGACCGGTTCTTATTCAAATAAATCCCATTGGAGAGACTCCTAAATAAGAACTAGTTGCTTATAGAAGCACCGGTCCTTAGCTGAAACGTGGGGCCCCTATGTCAGCTTTGTTTGGACTTTGTTATTAAAAAAAATTAAAACTATTACTATATATTATTTTGAAGCCAGCAGAATGAACGATTTTAATGTTAAAAATGCTTGCAGATTTTAACGTTACAATTGTAACGTTAAAAATTTTAACATTAAAATTTTTTCTTGTATATAAATATAACTATCATGATTTTTTTTTCACACAACTAGTCTTCTAAAATTTTTCATATTTCTTGTTCATTGAATTTCTTCTTTTTACACATATTCTTCCAAATTTTTATCTCATTCATTTTTTTTTTACTCACATATCTCAAATTGTCAAGTTCCTCTTTTATTTTATTTTTTTTCCAATGGATCCAAACCAATTCAATTTCAATCCTTGGTTAAATTTGATGCAAAATTATCAATTTTCCACTAATCCAAATTCTCAAAATCCTCTACTTTCATCAAACCCACAAAATAATCCAAATATAGGCAATTTTCAATTTTCTATGCTCCCATTTCCATATCAATTTCCCATGTTTCAATCACCACCAACTAACCCCACTATAGATCAAGGCACTTCAATGGGTACTAGTGGAGGGCAATCCTATGAAAAAGATTAAGAAACAGCATCTGAGTTTGCATTTGAATCTCAAGTTCCACTATTTTCTAGTCAAATTGGGTTGGATAATATTATGCTTGGTGAAGAAGAAAGAGAAGAGCCAACTCATCAAAAACAACAAAGAGCAAGGTTCACCCCGGAGGAAGATAAACTTCTTATCCGAGCATGGCTAAATATTTCCAAGGATGCAATTGTGGAGGTAAATCAAAAAAATGATTCTCTTTGGCTAAGGATTAAAGCTAATTACAATGAGTATCGTGGTCATTTGCAAGAAAGGGGAGCATCACAACTGAAAGCTCAATGGCAGAAGTTGAATAAAATAGTTCAAAAATTTGCAGGGTGCTACAAGCAAGCCTGTCAAAGAAAGAAGAGCGATAGAAACAAGACTGACATCATGCGAGATGCATATACAATTTATTCTCAAGATGAACATGAATCCTTTAGGTTAGAGCATGCATAGCGATTATTGAAGGATGAACCTAAATGGTCAAACCCATCATTTGAAGGAGCTAGTAAGAGAACAAAGATGTCTGCTTGTGGAGCATATTCGTCATCTTCTAATCTAGAAACGCCATCAAGTTGCGAATACAACCCAACTTCACTTGATATGGTTCGTCCAATGGGGACAAAAGCAGCAAAGAGAAAGGGAAAATCAAAAGCAAAGGAAACATCGTCTGCTTACATTGATCTCACTATAATGGAGGAGACACAAAAGTCAAAAATTTCAGCTATAGAAGATCTGGCACGTGCTAAGCATGATCGTAATAAGTTGAGGGAGAAAGAGTTGAACATAAAGGAGAAGGAGCTCGAGTATCAGTTGATGATAAGGGAGAAAGAGCTAGAGTACGAGGCAATGATGAAGGTAAAGGAGAAAGAGCTAAAGTACGAGGTGAAGATGAAGGAGAAAGAGTTTGAGTTACAAATCCTCTTTAAGGATATATCTGGTTTGACGGCTGCACAACTACAAGATCATGGCAGGATATGCAACAAAATTAGAGAAAAATATGGAATTATGTAACAATGTTAGGCAAAGTAGTCATTATTTAATGTAATGTTGTTGGTTATGTTTAAAATTTTAAAATTTTTATTTTATAAAAAATTAGTTCAAATTAATTTCGTAGTTAAACTAGTTGTTGGTCAAAGTAGTTGTTATTCAAACTATCCGTTAGTCAAATTAGTCGTTTTTCAAAATAGCCGTTAGTCAAATTAGCCGGTTTTCAAAATAGCTGTTATTCAAAGTAGCCGTTATTCAAACTATTTGTTGGTTAAATTAACCGTTGTGTTGTCTCTCTTTATATATTTTCACATTTAAGAAGGTTTTCATAGCACTTAGTTATACAAACAAGTCTCATCTTCTTCTCAAATTCTGTCAAAACTGTAACTCTATAGTGTTCATTCAAATAGACTTCAGTGATTCATCCCATGAAGAGGACCTTGAGTGGGAAATCATCGAAGATTTCATTAATGATGACTACGAAGAATAATACATGAGGTTGGTAATGGAGAGGCAATTGCAACAACAAGCCAATAAGCGTAAATGTAGACAAACTCACATTGAAAGGAGTCGTGAAGAAGGGCATGGTCAATTGTTCAATGATTACTTCTCCAACAATCCAATTTACACAGAGGAGCAATTCCAACGAAGATTTCGAATGCGAAGGAATGTATTCCTTCGCATTGTCCAAGCCCTTGGCAATCATGATGAGTATTTTCTAATGAGAGTTGATGCAACTGGCAGAATGGGTTTTTCTCCGTTACAAAAATGCACTGCTGCAATTCGTATATGGGTATATGGATCACCTGCTGATAGTGTTGATGATTATGTGCGAATTGGAGAAAGCACTGCATTAGAATGCTTGAATAAGTTTGTAAGGGGTGTCTATGAGTTATTTGGAATTGAATATTTAAGAAGGCCAAACGTAAACAACATTGAACGCCTATTGAAAATGAGGGAGACACGTGGTTTTCCAGGTATGTTAGGTAGCATTGATTGTATGCATTGGGAATGGAAAAATTGTCCAGTAGCATGGAAAGGTCAATTTTGTCGTTGTGATCATGGCAAGCCCACAATCATGCTCAAAGCAGTGGCATCACAGGACTTGTGGATTTGGCATGCAGTTTTTGAGGTTGCGGATTCAAACAATGACATCAACGTGCTAAATGAATCTCCTGTGTTTAATGACATTTTGGAGGGCCAAGCCCCCATGGTGCAATATATGGTCAATGGAACCGAATATAACATGGGGTACTATCTGGCAAATGGTATTTATCCAGAATGGGCTACACTTGTCAAGACCATCCCAATGCCACAAGGTGATAAAAGAAAATTGTTTGCCCAACATCAAGAAGTAGCAAGAAAGGATGTGGAGCGGGCATTTGGAGTACTTTAATCTTGGTTCGCGATTATACGTGGCCCTATGCGTGCTTGGCATATGGATACAATCAAGCATATATTATATACATGCATCATATTGCACAACATGATTGTGGAAGATGAACAACACACGTATGATGGTCATTTTGATTATTCTTATGATTATCCCAACAATGATGTCTCAACAACTAATGTACGTAATGGTCCTCATTCGAATCTTGCACCATACTTACAGAGGAGAGCACTTCTTTGTGATCGGCAACATCATCACCAATTTCAAGCAGACCTTGTGGAGCATATTTGGGAACATTTTGGGCACGATAATTAGCAAAATTAATTATTATTTTAATTATGTAATTTTTATTAATTATGTAATTTTTATTTTTTTTAATAGTAGTTTTTAATTCGTCTAAATTAGCTATGTTTTTATTTTTTAAAGTTTTATTTTGTGCGGGTAAAAAAAATATTTCGCAAAAAAAGTACAAATAAATTTCTTAATTTTTATAATTTAATTATTTCATAAATAAAATAATTATAACTTAATAAATAAATTATTGATGAAATGTAAGGTTGTGGGGTTATTAGTGGGGTCAATTTAAAAAACTTTTTAGAGTTGCTGGGTTGGAGTGGTGGGGTACTTTAGCTAGATTGTGAATGCTCTAACAAAGATAAACGAACTACTTCGCGTGCCGCAATCAAGAACCAAAACATTCTTTGAGGGAAATTAAAAGAAAGCACGAAAGATATCATGGAAACCGAAAACGAAAACGAAAACCATGCTACGTTTTTTTTTTTTTTTTTTTTAATTAGCAACAAAAAAGCGAAAGTCATGCTATGTTTTTTTCTTTTTTGGTAAGCAACGAAAACCCTGCTACGTTTATGGTTCTTGTGGCAACATGTGATTGCTTCACGATTGGCAAGAAACTTGGGTTCCACTCTGGCAATCACGCTGATCAATCTGTGCAGGGCCATCTGAACCGCGTGAAACCAAATGGTCTTATTATTTAATCTATTTTTGAATTACAAATTATTCTCATCGATTTTATACTATTAGATTATGTTTGGACGAGAAATTTTATATTTTTAAAAATTTGAAATGTCTAAAATTTGAATTATTTTGATTTAAATTTTTTTATTTTTTAAATGTTTCATTTAGATAAATCAATTTAAATTTTTTAAATTTTAAATTCTTAACTTGAATAGAACAATTCAATTTTCACCATATGTAAGATTTTATTTTTAAATGTATATTTAAAAAATTGAAATTTTAACATTAAACTTTATCAAAAATAAATATGAGAAAACAGACTATGCACTGACAGTATAAAGTAATTTTACATTGTCATCCAATCACAAATTACTATTTATTGTAAGTTTGTTAACTTTTATAATAAATATTGTAAAAGTCATGTCAACAGTGATTTCTAATTAGTTGACAGCGTAAAACTTTTTTACACTGACAGTACATGACCATTAAACTCAATAAATATTAGTCGATTTTTAAATATTTGATAATTTAAAAATAATTTTAATATTAGACGATATTTAATAATTTAAAAATAAATTTTAATATTTAATAATTAAAAAAATACAAATATTAATAATTTTTACATCAATATTGAATATCAATAGAGAGAAGGGAGAGAGAAGATAGATAGAGAAGAGGGAGACAGGAGAAAGGGAGAGAGAGGAAAGAGAGGAAAAGAGGGTCAGAGATGGGAGAGAGAGAAGAGAAAGAGAGGAGAGTGTGGGTAGAGAGAAGAAAGAGAGAGAAAAAATAAGTATGAAGAATTTAAAATTCTTACTTATTTGGTGGAATTTGAAATTATCTAAATTTAAGTAATTAAAATACTTTTACAAATTACTAAAATTTTAAATATTTTTAAAATACGTTGTCCAAAAAAATATTTTAGAATAAATTACACTGATACTTCTTGAGGGTTTTCAGATTGTACATAATCCTCCTGTTTTTTTAACACTTACAACAACCTCCCATATAGGAGTGAACGATCTAATGTTTTTTAAACAATTAAGGGAGGTTAGTGTAATATGTAAGGGATGTCAATATAATGTTTTTTAAATAATTAAAGGGGTTAGTGTATGGAGAGAAAAAGGAAGGATATCGTGAGCAATATGAAAAAATTTCAGGAGGTGTTAGTATAATTTATTCTATATTTTAATATAAAGAATTTTAAATTATCACTTAAAATGAATTACACATTTAAATTTCTCCATCCAAACACATTCTTAACAAATTTGAATTAGGTTATGTGGTTTTGGATCAAGTCTAATATTCACTAGAAGATTTGATCTAAATGTAGTTTATATCCTTGTGAATATCTTCAGTTTAAAGCTCCTTTTAAACCAAAAGTTGTTTAGTTAAAAATTTTAAAATCTTTAATTTACTTAAAATTAATTGTCTCATTTAACATAATACATACATATATATATATATATATATATATATATATATATATATATATGTATGTATGTATGTATGTATGTATATATATAAGATAAAAAAATATTATGTAAAGTGAATTTTTAGTTACAATTATGTAAAATTAATTTAATTAATATATAACAAAAATACATAAAAGAATTAAAATATATAAATTTAAAGTTTTAATTTTAAAAATGTCAAAAAATATTTTAATTAATAAAAGTTAAGTTTAACTATGATTTATAAATATTTTATTATATACAATACTAATTATAAAAGTATTAATTACAAAAGATAAAATATTTAAAAAAATTGTATTATTGTTCAATAATATTTTTAGAATAAAAAATAATTTATTTAAATAGAATTCAATAATGTCAATATATATTAAATAGTATTTAGCAAATAATACAAAAAGTATTTAATTAATATAGTGTTATAATTAAAATAAAAAAACTTAATTGCAGATTAAAAATTAAAAAAATATGAAATCTAAATTAAATTTTAAGAATAAACATTATAAATATTTTTAAATGTAAAAATTTTATTTAACTACATTATTTAATCATTTTAGTAATTTTTTATTTCATGTAATAAATACATGTAAAATTTTATATTTTAATTTTTTTTAGAAATAATTTAATTAACAAAAAATAATTTTAAAGATAATTCACAAATATTTTAGTATATATAATATTAATTAAATAATTTAATCATTAATTACAAAATTTATAATATTTAAAAACTTTTATATTATTGTCCAATAATATTTTTAGAAGATAAAAAATAATTTATTTAAATAAAATTCAATAATTTCAATATATATTAAAAAATATTTTATAAATAATCCATAAAGTATTTAATAAATATATTGTAATTAAGAATTCAAAAACTCAACTATAAATTAAAAATTTTAAAAATATATGGCATCTATATTAAATTTAAAGAATGCAAATCATAAATAGTTTTAAATATAAAAAATTATTTAACTATATTATTTACTCATTTCATTAATTTTATATAAAGAATATTTAAAAAGTTAAAAAATAAATAATATTTTTTAATTTTCTAAAATAAATAATTTTAAAAAAAATTTAAACCTTACAATAAATAAATATAATTAAACTTAAACAAGTATGTGTAAGTATTATTTAATAGAGAAGCCGATGAAACTCAAATTGAAAAATGGTAAAAAGTTAAAAAAAATACTAGTTTTGGTTGCATTGAAATTTGAAGAGGAAATTGCATGAATAAGCTCTGAATAAGCTAAAAAAAGCTCATTCTACCTACTTAATTATAAGTTACTTTTTTTTTTCAAATTTTTTCTATGAAAATAAGTAATTCATTTTTTTAAGGGTTTTTTACAAAATGTGTTTGGCCCAACTTCTTCTTTTAAGGAGAAAATAAGCTTAAAAAAAATGAACTAAATGCACTCTTAAACTTATTATATAAGCACTTAAGAAACCCATTCAAGTCGACCTAATAATGAGAAGTTTAAATAATTTGTACGAGATCTTACATTTAAACCTCTTCACAGTCATTCTACACCAAAAAAATATAAGCACTTAAGTGTGTTTTGTTAAGCTTATTAAATATGCTCATAACATTCGAATAATTTTTTTAACCTGTATATTATAATAAATTTCAAGTGTAAAGCTTATTAAAATAAACTAAAGTATAAATTTCTATTAAACAAGTATTTAATTAAATTATTTATCAAAATGCGACTTAATATATAACATTAGCTTAAAGGTTGCAAAGAGAGGGGGAAAAAAAATGAAAATTGATCTGGTAACAAATGCTGATCATAACTTATTCTTACAGTCACAGTCCAAAATAATACCATCTTTTTGTCCACACAAAATAATGCTTCTTTTGTCCATACAAAAAGACACAGACACAGCATATTAGAACTCTAACTCATAACGACCCAGGAAAAAAGAGAGAAAAGAAAGCGGGGTCAGTGCGTATATAGACCTGTGACAAAGTTTGGGCCTATTGGATACTGATATCACAACAATTTGTTGTGATGGACCTAAATGATTGCTCCATATGAAAATGCGGATTGCTAACAAATGTTTCCCACAATTGCTAAGTACTTTTCCCTTTATTGCTAAACGCACTCTCCTTTTGAATTTTTGTTATTTTTTTTTCCAAAATTACCCTTTTTCAGAAAATAAATTCCTAAATGCATTTTTGCACATGGGTAAACTTTCTAGAAATTAGTTTTTGAAAATATGTTAAAAGTATAACACATTCGAAAACTAATTTTTGGAAGCATGTCACACACTTTTTTCACTTGCTAACAGGCACATATGCATTCACTCTTTGGGAGGCTCACTTTTCTCCACACGTTTGGTTCCTTTGATGGTCTGACCCATGCACTGGTTGCTTTAGACAAAGAATACGTAAAAGAGACAAAGGAAACGAATTTGAGTGAAAATGAGGTTGGTTGGTGGTTAGGAGTAATAATAGGTCAAGCCACTGACAGAAGCCTATATGAGGCTTAGTCTATATGAGGCTTAGCCAGGCAAGACTTTCTTATTAAATAAACCAGGCCTAGGCTTTTATAAAAGCTTATTTAGTTAAAAAAATCGAGCTTTAGGTCATTTAAAAAGTATTTTAAGCTAACAGATCAGCCTATTTAAGTAAATATAAAAGGCTTAATTGCACTTTTTGCTCTCAAAGTTTTACAATTTCATGAATTTGGCCCTTCAATTTTTTTTATGAATTTTGTCACTCAATTTACAAAATATCGTGAATTTTGTCCTCAAGTAGAAAAACTACCACAAAATTATTTTAATTGTGGTGGTTTAAAAAAAAACTGCCACAAAATATCTTAATTGTGGTGATTTTTTTATGTTAGGACAAAATTTGCAATATTTTGAAAACTAGGGGGCAAAATTCATGAGAAAAATATTTGGAGGGAAAAATTCGCAAAATTGTAAAACTTTGGGAGTAAAAAGTGCAATTAAGCTTATAAATAATAATTTTTGTTAGTATTATTATTATTATATGAAATTTGTAATAATGTATTAACATTATATATGTATATATATTTTTACCTTTTTTAAATATTAAGCATGTTGATATACATGAAGAATTAAACCTAAAAGCTTATTGAAAGATAAATTTATACCTTGTTTAGAGACTTTATTACAAAATATAATTTTAAATAAGTTATCATGAATGTCGGATTACACATTAAAAATAAATTTATATCATATAAATATGTTAGACTTGACTCTTATAAATTTTATTATTTTTTTTACTTGTCTTCACCTTTGTCTCATGCTTTGAGTAGCAGCAATTTTAATATTTATAGATTATAATTTGTTTTACATAGAGGTTTTTTCCATTGACCTATAAGTCTATTAGTCCATGTAAAGAGAAGTTAGATTTATATAAAAGTTTTAATATAAAATAAGTCTTTAAGTAAACTAATAGGCTAAGTTAGACTTTCAAATAAGTCAGACCAAGTCTAAAAATAAAGCCTATAACAGGTAATAGGCTAAGTTCAGGTCATAATTTTTTTAAATAGACTATGTCTATTTAAACAAAGCCTTATTTGGCCTAACCTATTTTCACCCGTATAGGTGGTTTCATAGAATCGAGGGAGCAAATAAGGTTTCATACAAAGTAGTTCTATTATCATCCCAATCTCCCAGACACCCTCTATCACTCTTGCAGCCACCACTTGATCTGCAAAGAAGGGCTCAACTAAGAAGGTTTATTGATAATGTCACGTCTCATAACATTGGAATTGGCATCATATAGTATAATCTTATTTTACTAAGTTCTCACGTAGTGTTTTACTTAAAAATATCAAAGCCAACAGCCACTACAATTCGCAGGCTGCCTAACACAAATCTCACACAAACAGCTAAATTGTTGCAGCTAAGTTGATCAATTCATCAGAACCAAAATTTGATAAATATTGTTTTGGCTGAAGTGCAGGAATTGGATTAGGATCCTCTAAAGTGAGCCTTATCACTTTTGAGGGCAAAGTGAGTTTATATCCACCGTTTAATTATTCTATGTCCATGATTAATTCATGTTTAATATTTTCAAAATTTAAAAAAACAAAAAAAGTTACTGTGCCCAACATATCTCCTTCCTCCCCAGTTTCAACTCCAGTACGCATCTTGCACGTTCCACTGAAATCGTCCATTACATTGTATTGCGCCACTAATTTTTAACTGGTTTTGTCTCTGCCTTTGCTCCCCGATTAATCCATGCTTGATGAAAATTTGTTCCCCGAATGCTTACTTAATGTCCAATATTTCCGATTAGTTCATTTTGCATGAAAATCCAAGTAGTCCATTTGCTAATGATTTGTGTCATGTGAATAAGGTGATAAGTCCCAAAGTTACGTGTAAATGTAATTATGCAGGCTAAATGCTACCAAGAAGGGTTGAAAAGCCTTTAATTTATTTGTTCTCGTCCAAAGCCAATGGTACAAGGCTAAATTTCACATATTGATTCGGACATGATACATCAGGTAACTTAAATAATTGTTGGAAAGATGAGTTGATCTTTTTTTGTTACACAAAGTGAAGTCAATCTGCTGATGTACTAAATTTTTAAAAAAATGGTTAGTAGTAACTAGTAATTGATTATTTGTTCACGTTTTTCTAAGTCCAACACATTTACAACATATTACAGTGGCTCAGTTCAGAGCCTATTGACCATAAATGCTAATAAAAACGTCTTCCCGTCCAACAGACACATTATGAAAGCACATGTTTAAGTTTAATTTTAATCATTAATAAAGGAAGTAATAGAACAAGGGCACTCAAAGAATAAACCTGGAAATCCCAAAAGACAAGAATAATCATTGTCATCTGGGACAGAAATTCTTTAAGCTATATTTAGTCTCTATCTTCTTTATTGACTGTTGTTTTCTTATTTCTTTTAGTTGTGTTTTGATTCAGAGAACACTTTCTTCCACTTATTTGGCAATGTGGACCTGAACAGAAAAGCACACTAGAGACTAAACAACTTAACTTCTAAGAATGGCAGAGTAGGCGTTTGTAAGAAGACCTATGTAGAGTGTGTTTAGTGGTTTTTCACACCTAGATTCTCTCAAGAATGATAGAGTACTATATGCTATTTTTTATTTTTTTTCATAATTCTTTCTTGAGTAATGGTAGAGTATTGAGAAGGATTCAAACTGCGATTTGTAACTTTGTGGGGAGCAAATGGTAGAGTATTGACAAGGATTTATTTTAATAATAGTACAAACAACATAAAACACATTTTGTATCCTTGTCAATGCTCTACCATTACACAAGCAAGATATATATATATATATATAATGTAGCATTCAGTACTGTCTAATTCTTGGGAGAATCTTGGTGTGAAAAACTACAAAAAAGTTTAATAGTTATGTAATGTCAGTGTAAAACATTGTGAATCAATCAAAAATTGCTTTTAGTATGACTTTTAAGATAATTGTTGTAAAAATCAACAAACTTATCATATATGATGGTTTGTGATTACATGACACTGTAAAACTGCTTTACACTGTCAGTACATAATCTATTTTATTTTATTATTATTATTATTATTATTTAGGTCGAGTTACACATTGCTTTATGTGGTTGGAAAAAGTTCCTCTCCAATTTTTTATAACTAGATGAAATCTCAACCATTGTTTATTTTTAATATTTAATAATTTTAATATATAAAAGATAATAATAAAAAAAAGCATCAATGGTGAGATTTATTGAACTGCACCCTCTCCAGTTTTTTAAAATCGGCGAGATTTATGCAGTCTGTACTGTACCGTAATACTCAAGGCTCCAGACCAACTCTACAAAACAATGACCACCCTAAGCTGGGCTAGACCCCTCTCCAGTAGATGGGCTAGAAATGTTAGCTCTGTCACTAAACATTTTTCCATGAGAATTTTCTTTCTACGAAGAAATGTCCAACAATATTTAAACTTTGATTTTTTTTTTTTGTAATTATGTTTCTCTAAATAAGAATTGTTTTAATCACAATTGATAGTTGTTAAGCGTTTTTCTTCAGTAGTTTAGGGTGGATGCTTATCATTATTTTAGGGTTGTCCTCTTCTCTAATTACATTTTTCCTTCTAGATCACTTGCTTTAACCATAGTTTATTACCCAAGAAAATAGCAAAGAATTAATTTTAAAATATAAAATTGATTATCGAAACAAAGTTAGAGCATTAACACACACACACACACACAAGAAGAGAATGATAAATAACGTGAATAGAGCAAATAATAAAGGGAGTAAAGAAATCTCTTTCCATGAGAGTAAGTTCTACAAACTTATTTTATTTAGTAACTCTTTTTATAATATGATTTTGATAAATTTAATCGATAAATTATGTGATATTACCTTGATGATCTTGAATGTAAATTAGTTTTATATAAATTAAAGGTTAAATTAATTTGTAAGTCCTTATAGTTTTATAGAGTTTTTAATTAAGTCTTTATAGTTAAAACACTTTAAAAAAGTCCTTGCAATTTAAGAACTTTGTAATTAAATACCTACACATTAATGTTGTTATAACTCCGTTAATTTATATTTAATTTAATTACACTTTTAGTTCTTTAGGTATTGCAATTATGAAATTTTAGTTCCCAACCTTTCTCTTATTTACATTCAAGTCCCTCCAAATTTAGGTGATGATGTGGTGCGGTGAGGTGGTATGCAAATATAGGAAAAAAATTAATAAATTGTTAAAGGTAAGGATTGAACCCACACCCTTGAAGTTCACCAATAATATTAAAATCACTAAACTAATGACTTTATTTGATATATAAATAAAAATTATATTATATATAACTTAAACAAGAGACTAAAATTACTACTAATAAATTAAATAATATTAACATTATATAAACTAATAATATTAAAATTAATATTAATAAATATAAATTAATAATATATACTAAGGACCAAAATTACACATATATTTACTACTAGTAAATAAATAATGTAATATTGTAAAACA
This sequence comes from Spatholobus suberectus, assembly GCA_004329165.1. NCBI lineage: Eukaryota > Viridiplantae > Streptophyta > Magnoliopsida > Fabales > Fabaceae > Spatholobus > Spatholobus suberectus. The sequence goes on from CM014732.1 coordinate 52,857,627, forward strand.
AAACAGATAATAACTTATATTTTTTAATACTTGTATCTTAATTATAACTTAATCACTCTATTTTAAATAATTTTTTTATAAAATTGTGTTGTTTTAATTTTTTTATTTTTTCTCTGCATATTTTAGTGTCCGAAATAATATATTATTATCAATGAAATAAATGTTTATATATATTTCACTAAAAAAGTATATTTATATCATATATTTTCAATTAAGCTTCTTCTGATATATTTATATCATATCTAATATATTTAAATTTTTCTATAAGTTTATTAATATATACTAATTTATATATATTTGTGAACTTTGAGGGTGGGAATTCAAACTCTATTTATGCTACTAACATGTCATTGGTCCGAGTGATACTGGGCTTGGATCACTTAAGTAAGGTCTTGGGTTTAAACCTCGTGGATGGAAAAAATGTAGTTGAAAGGAGAGATCCCATTAAAGGTGGCCAGCCAAATTCTTCGTCAAAAATTAGTCATTGGCAAAGTTAGTAGATACTTCACATCTATGTCATGGTTAGCCAAAAAAACTCTATTCATGTTGACAAATAGATATTATTAATTTATATTTATTAATATTAATTTTAATATCCAATAAATATATACTAATTTATATTTATTAATATTAATTTTGATATTATTACTTTATATGATGTTAATATTATTTAATTTAGTAGTGGTAAATATATGTGCAATTCTAGTCTTCTGTTTAAGTTATATATAATATAAATTTCATTTAAATATCAAATAAAGTCATTAGTTTTTATGGTTTTAGTGTTATTGTTGGACTTCAAAGGTGGGGGTTCGATTCCCACCTTTAACACCTTTATTAATTCCTTTTTCATTTTTGTATACCATCTACATTCGGGCTTGATGGTAAATAAGAGGAAAGTTGGGAGGCCAAAAGTGTAATTAAGTTAAATATAATTATATAAATTAATGGAGTTATAACACCGTTAAAGTGTAGGGATTTAATTACAAACCTTTTAAACTATAAGGACTTTTTTAAAGTGTTTTTAATTGTAAGAACTTAATTAAAAACTCTATAAAACTATAGGGACCTTCGGATTAATTTAACCTAAATTAAATATTCATAAGTATGTAATCTTATATTCAACACACACACGGTTTTTCTAAAAAAATGTTAAAATGATTTTTTGTTTGATTTTAAAATTAAATAAAAAATAAAAAATTACATAATTATCTATAATTGAAATATCTTTGTAATATGCAAATTTTTTGCCTCAAGTAAGATTTTATTTTTTGTCAATTTCTTCATTCTGTTATGGATATTCCGTCAATAAAGTTTAAAAGGTAGGTTAATCAAAATGAGCAATAGCATGGCAAAACACTAACCATTAAATATGTAATGACCCCCTACGTCTACATGACTACACTTACTACTTTTGGTTTGGAAAGATTCATTTTAAATAAAGACCTCAAGTTAAAGTATTTTGAAAATGCACACTATTTTTTTTCCACATCCTCCAATTTAGAGAAAAAGAAAAACCATCAAACTACTCAATTGAAAATATCATCATAAGTACATAAACATCAAATGTAAAATCTAATAATCGAAAACATACTATGAGATATAAAGGTGTGTGGAAAAAACAAGACATATAAACCGGTATGCCATTAAAAACCATGTTTACATCATTATGGGGGAAGGGAATTATAACACTCTTACTTTTATATATTAAATTATTCTATATTTATTTTTGGAAAAACTGGATGAGAATCTTAAAAATTTAATCCTTACGGTTACATTTGTATTAATAAATAATACTGAGTTTAGATTTTTTTTAAAAATTTTGGAAAATGGAGTTCAAAAATTTGTAAAATGACCATTTCGTCCCGAAAACATAATTAATAAACAAAAATAATTAGAAATGTTCCAAAAAAATTTTTAGGTCATCAATGTACCTAGAATAATTAATAATAAATTTAGAAATTTTTTGGGAATTCATTGAGATAATTTTGTAAAATGACAAAAATACATTTAGTTGACTATGGGAACCAACTAGAGACTTTTTTACCTCAAAATATTTTAAAAATTTTCTACTAAGTATTTTGCATTATAAAAATTTTATTTTGAAAGAAAAATAGTGGAAAATATAACAATCTTATTTCAATTTTTCAACTTTTTTTTAATATTTGACAATGTAATTCTTAAAAATCGAGAAGGAATTTCAAAATTATGATCCACACCATTATGCTTAAAATTTCAAGAGCTATTTAATCTTGATTTTTAATAATTTTTAAAAATACAAAATAAATACATATAATTCAAAATAAATTTTAAAAAATTAAAATTTATTATTAGAAATTTATTTTTAATGAAAAATAATATATTTGTCCATTTTTTCATTAAAATGCATTATTTTGATATTAAAAGCTAATTTTTCAAGTTTAAAACGATTTTATCAGTATCAGATAATTTACCTACAAATAAAATTTACATTGAGGAGCTTCAGGACAAATCATATAGCACGTTCCCAAGCCTAGGAGGGGTGATTCACCACCCTAAATGGTGTATGTATCCCTAAATTGATTAAAAATAAATAAAAATAAGATTTATGACATAATGCATACATAATGGATGATGTAAATTTGTGGACACCTAACCCCCCTCCTTCTTCTATAAATAGGGTGAAATTTTTTTAGATTTTTACTTACCTCTTCCTCTCTCAAGCTAGACAAAATATTAGAGAGTTTCTCTCTCTAGAAATTTTTTATTTTACTTTGTTTTTATGCTAAAATTTTACTAATTTTCCAACAGCTAGTAAAGTTCTCTTCCTCAGAGCTTTGCATCAACAATTCCATCCTCTTCATCAACCACCTTAGAGGTAATGGGGGGAGTGGAGTTGGTTTTAAATTATTGTCACTCTGTATATTAGTAGGAAGGGTTTTTACCTAAGCTCATTTAGGCTTAAGTTTTTTTTTTATTATTATATTGTTTGATGTTAAACTTTAATTTTTTCTAAGTTGTTACTCTACTCAAATTTAGAAAATTAAAATATATTTATTTAGTTGTTATTCTTTCAAACTTTTAGTAATTAAATTATAATTATTATGTCATTATTTTGCTAAAATTCTAGTAATTACTAAGTTATTATTCAACTAAAATTTTATGTGATTACTAAATTGTTATTTTGTTAAAATTTTGGTATTGTGCAATTTCTACAATATAAGATAGAAATGTTGCTTGTATTAGTGCTCAAACTAAATGAGACCAGGAAAACCTCTACTTGAGAAGTTAGGAATTGATAGTGTAATGCCTGTGTTTTTCTTAAGGTGTGATTTAGTGATTTAATAACTGAAAGTGAAAATTAAAATGTGATTTCGATAATTAAGATAATTAAATAAGTTGTTGTTATGTGATTATGGCTTGTGTTGTTTTGTCTTGGAATTCTAATCTAGATTTTTGGAACTAAAGGAAAATGTGCTTGAGCCAAAAGAAAGTGTCGATGGTATCTATCTAGATTGTTGAGTAAGCAGTGACGTCGAGATAGTTTGGCGTTTTAGGGAGTGGTTAGGTGGACCTTAGGCCTTAGTGAGCCTAAAGCCTTTTGAGGCCTTGGGGGACTTTAAGATGCCCAAAATCCCTTCCCTTTCATTTGGCTGCTCTACCCACAAACCACCTTTCTCAACCTCTCTCAAACTTTCTCAACCCACCTTACCCAATTCTTCAAGTGTGAGGCCAAATTCGGAGACAAATCCTATTTCTAGGTGGTGTGAGAGTAGTGAAGCTATTATTGATTCCCTTCCAAGGAGTTTGGCTCTAGGACTTCCCCTTCCACATCCTCCTCTTCCATAAATTTGGATTTCAGAAGCTCCAAGAGGTAAGGGTAGCTTACACTTGTTGAATTCTTGATGTATGAATGTGGTTGTGTGTGAATATTACCTTGGTTTATGATAAGAATTGAAATGGAGTGAGTTTTGTTGGATTTTTCTTGAAAATGAGTTGTTGATAAATATGACAATTTTGTTGTTAAAATGTTGTAATGGTTGTGAATCTTGTTGAATATGATGTTGTGACATGTTAAGTAACATTGTTCGATCTTTGTGTGAATACCCAATTTTATCCGGGCAGTCCACGCAATAATAAAATAATAAAATAAATATATAAATAATAGTTATAATAAAAAATTTTTAGTTAAATAAAGTCCTTTGTCTTACGCTTATTGGGCTATAAGTGCATAGGACCCATAATCCTTTTAGATAGGGGCAAAAGGAAAAGATTAAAAAAAAATGTAATAATGATAATAATAAAAAATAAAAAAAATTAATTAAAGTAAATAAAAAGATAATAAAGTAAATAAAAATAATAAAAAGTAATAAATATTCAATTTTGAGAGGAAAAGAAAATATAAAAAAGAAATATATAACAAAAGAGTAAATAAATTCTTTTAAACCAAGAATAAGAAGTGAATAAAAATGAATATAGTTATAAAGTTTTTGAGGATTAAATGTCTATCTAGTAAAATGAAGTTTTGAGCAAAATTGGGCCTTTTCGGAAGAAGAGAAAACAAAAATAAAATGAAGGGTGACAGTGGCGAAAAGGGGAGCTAAGACGTGAAGAGCAAGCTAAACGGAAAGCTTCCTAGACAAGTTTTAACCGAGGCTATATATAGCCTTTTGAAAATCGGAAAAGGGGCTTTTTTTCATTTTTGGGAAGAAACTCTCAACCATTCTCACAATGGTCGCTCTCGTGGATTCTCACGTCACCATGAAATTTGAGAATAGTGCTTGAGTTCAAAAGAAGGAGAGAAATAGAATCTGAAAACTTTGGTCCGAAGAAGTAGCCATTGGTAAGAAGTAGATGCTGAAGCAGAATATGTGAAGAATAACTACGGAGGAGACTGCATAGGTAACATTTCATGTTCTGCTGGTTTATTAGCAATGGTTAATAAATGTGTTATCTGTTTTAATTACTATCGATTTACTGTATTTGTAACTATGTATGCATGCTCCGACGAACACTATTCTGGTTCGGATGATTGAAACACACTCTATGCCTGTGTATCTCCTACCTTGTGCCTTTTGCCAAAATTATTCCACAATTACACATTTCTTCTACTCTTTCAGTAACGTACACACATGAATTCGAAATTAAGCACACAAACATCACAGATCTACAAGCAATTCCATATTCTCTTATTCATTGATGCATTGTTCTTTTAAACTTGACCGACACAAATCACACCAATATCCACGCCTCCATGAAAAAATAAAATAATGAAATCAATCGAAATTTAGTTAGTGAGGATAGAGTGAATCTAAGAGCCCCTAATCACCCTGTTCTTCGTGACGGTGTTCTTGAATGAGCACCAACAGCACGCCGTTCCGCATCTCCCGTCGCTGCTTTGATATTAGGAACCATCGTTGCAGAATCATTGGACTACTGTACCGCCGCCGGAAAGTGACATTTCTACCACGGTGAGCCTGTGGCCCGAAGTCACCTCATCGTCGATCGAAAGACGATGTCGCACTGTCGTGATAAGAGCCACTATCGAGTCGTGCCATATCCGTCATCACAAATCCATGAACCACTAATACTTCCAATCAAGTTGTAATCACTACCGAGACAAAGAGACAGGCTGCACACCAATAACGATTGCAGTATCGCGTCGGCTGCTTCATGTTCGTGATGCGGAGGTCTCGCGCCGCTTCTGTGGTTGAGATAAAAAAATAAGGGGTCTGAAAAGGGTTTGCTGTCCAACGTTCTTGAGCGATTGGGCTTGGCCCACGTCATAAACCGACTACTTAAAATAGGGAGGATGCAATCTCTTGATTTGGTTAAAACGCATTACAGTAAAATTATTTTCCTCACGTTTGGCAAATATAAGGATTTTTTTTTTTACTTTGAAACGTAAGGCAAAAATTAATAATCGTAATAATTTTAGGGTAGTTAACGTAATCATTAGAATTCTTATATTGCTTTACGTTTTGCTTTCTTTCTTTTATAATAAAAGTTATGACTAGATTTTTAATAAATAAATTAATAAGTAAGTAAATGGAATAAATAAATCATAAAACCTTGACAATGCTCACTTAGGATGCACTTCTTATTTGGGCACTATTAAAGTTCTAATGATAATCACTTAAGATGCACTTCTTATTTGATTATCTTTTTCTCTAAATGAATAAATAAAATAAAATAAATAATAGTCATAATAATAATATTAAATAAACGTTAAATATTTTCTTAATAAAGTTTCTAGTAGTAGCCACTTAGGATGCATTTCCTATTTGACTATTGTTAGAATTTTAAGGTATATTGATAACCACTTTGGATGCACTTCTAATTTGGTTATTAAGTATACCTTTACCATACTAAAAATAAAATAAAATAAAAATGCATAATAATTAAATAAAAATATCAACCAACAAAACGTTTTTCTACAAAGAACTACGTGAGTCTGAGTTCCTCATTGCACCAGAGGATACGTAGGAGCAGGGGCTCACCCCTGTCGATCTCAAAAACCTAAAAAGATTTTAATCCCTTTTTAATGTTCAAAATAAAATGGCTAAGCAAGAGATAAGACTTTCACACATTAGGATGGAAAGGTAACCATCTTTTGATGGACGTGTAGGGTGCTAACACCTTCCCTACACGTAAATAACTCCCGAACCTTTCTCTCGGTTCAAGACCTTCATTCGTAGGTTTTTCTATGATTTATCCTTAATAAATCATAGTGGCGACTCTTCTGATCATTTTCTTTTTCGCCATCCGGTCGTGACCCCGGTTACGACACTTTGTAGGGTTGATTTGAAGTGTAGGTGAGAGTAAAGTTTGAATTTTTGGATTTTCAATGGAATTTTTTGGTTCTATTACTTGGCAATCATTGAATGACGAGGTCTTTTGCTGAGCGAGAAAGCCCTTGGGAGTAAAGTGAGGCTTTTGGTTTGAACTTTGTTGAGCAACCCTTGGTGTCGCTGAGCGAATGTTCTTAAGTTGTAGTTGTGATTGAGGAGGAATAAGGAAACCCGCTAAGTGAGGTTCAACAAGCTGAGTAAGTGTTCATAGAAATCTGGAAATTTTCTAGAAGGTAGTTTGCCGAGCGAGTAGGAGACTCGTTGAGTGATGATGGGCATTCCAAAATGCTTGGGAGTGATTCGTTGAGCGAAGACTAGGCTCGCTAGGCGATTTTGTGTCCTAGAGAGTTAGTTCTCTCTATTGCCGGCCTTTCGCTGAGTGAGTAATGTGTTTGCTGGGCGAGAGGCGTGTTTTTAAAATTAATTGCTCTCTGGAATGGTTGATTGCTAAGCGGGTAGAGCACTCGTTGAGCGAATAGTGATTAAGAGAAAATTGTGACAGTCCCTGGAATGGATTCACTGAACGACCCCGGTTGTCGCTGAGTGAAAATCTCTAGAGCCAAAAAAAGGTGCTATCTGGAGTAGGTATTCACTTAGCGGGACTTATAGTCGCTGAGTGAGAACCTTCGTGGGGGAAAGTAGGTCCTTTGCAAGGGAGACCTTCGCTGAGTGAGTATATGAATCGCTAAGCGAATGGGGTAGCCTATTGTTGTCCTAATTAAAGATTTAATTGTATCGAGCGTGGTTTAAGGGGGGAACTCCTAATACGAATCCAATGTGAGAATTGTTGAGAGTGTAGGAGAAGTGAAAGGTTGCTTGGATAGGACCTCCACTTGTTGTAAATGTTGTTGTTTTGAGATTTTTCCTCATGGGGTATGGGCTACTTAGATAGGGCCTTACCTATTTACTATGTATGGTGCTGAATTAAGCCTGCATGGGTTGGTAATGGTTGTCTGGCCATGTGTGGTATTGAATTGAGTCCATATGGGGTTGTTGTGAAATTTATCAACTTGTTGATGTTGAGGTGATCGTAGTGGTGTTGTACATGCATTCATGCATATGTTAGCGGCTGAGGTCACTTTTATGGACCTCATGCCGTGGTACGAGCAGGCACGTAAGTTGGTTGGCTAACTGGAGTAGACAGCTCAAACAAGGCCTCCAACCTAATGTTGGATGAGAAATGGGGTTGTTGTCATAGACCTTCGGGGATAAGTGGATGGGCAATTCCATAGGGGACCAAGGTAATGCAAGACTTGAGTTGCGATGAGCCACTATCTACATATGCTTATCCTGCCGGATTACATAATCTTACCCGTAGATCAAAGTTTGACAATCCTTGAATGGTGAGAAGTACGTGATGAGGTGCTATTGACGCCATGTTAGGGGGTGAGACCTAGCTGATCGCTCGAATTGTTGTAAATCTCTCAAGAATCATGTTTTCATGCATTGACATGATAGTGCTGAAATCATTGCATCATGTGGCCTAACATTATGGAATCCATATCATAAGATTGTGCATTTGTATTACGTGTGAGTGAGGATGTGAATTGTCGATGACTCCTTTAATGATATGTCATGATGTTTTTAAGTAAGCTTACCTTTGCCTTTTGATGTTTTGTTGTGGTTGTTGTTATTGTCGTTGTTGCCTTTGATTGACTGTGATGATCACGTCGTTGGGTGTGGGAGCAAATGGTGAGCCCTCAATGGATCCAGCTACTTAGAACTGAAGGTGGAGCTGCTAACAAAAGGTGGTGTGATGTGATGAGTCACGTTTTTGTATTTTGATGGTTTTTGTGATTTCTGTTTCTTTTGATGGGATGTATAGTGTGACTAGCCATAAGGAGTGTGTTTTGTACCCCTCTGCCCTTGTTGATGTATATATATTGGCCTTGGTGTCATCCCTCCTATTCGTTATTCTTTTGGGCTGTAAAGGTCGTATGGTAGATTTGCGATGAGGCGGATGGGTCTCATCTTGATATTTATAGATGGGTGGGTGTGTGTGTGTGTGTGTGTATAAGTTTATATGTGATGATAATGCTCAGTATTGTGGTGTAGTAGTGGCTATAGGTCATTACGGATAGTTTAGTGAGTAATGCATAGCAAGTGACATGTAGTGGCATGGCACCTTACTAGGGAAGTTATAGTTTGGTACACTAAGGAATGAAAGGTAGGGACCCACTGGTGGAGGTCTTAGGGGTAGGTATCGAGTGGTGAAAGTTCCAATGGCCAAGGTAGTGCTCTTGAGCCAAGATATTTGCTTGACCAAGCTCAATAACCCCAAAAACTACTTAGCATTCCAGGATTGGTTTGAAAGTATACCTCTATAAATGGATATCCTAATTGTTATTTTCCTCAATGATGATGAAGACTGTACCATGTGATGAGTTTGATGAGGTATATGTACTCGCAGTCACTTCCTAGTTCTGTTGAGAACTATTACTCACTAATAGGAAGTATGGATCCATATCAAGTCAAGGGTAATGTAGTATAACTTAGAATAAACCCTAGGTTCCCTACGTTAATTGTGTTTTAATTCCTACTATACATTTGAAAGTGATTTTAGAATAAATCACCTCACTCCATTATTTTTCTTTCTTGTATAATTGATCGTAATTATTGAAGATGAGAACAATGCTTGATGCCTAGTGCTTGTTTAGCAAGAACTTGAATTCTACAATTTGCAACCCTTTGCAAATCTGCATTCCCATGGCTATACTTGGCACCCAATCAGTCCAAAGCATACGAAATCATTCCTAGTTACTTCTATTATCTTTATAATCGCATAATCTACCTAATAAACCCCTCAATCATAAAAATCCCTTAAAATCCATAAATTTCCTTCCTAGGGTTCAAAAGGGGAAAAACATATAATCAAAGGGAGGGGAGGACAAGGGAGAACCACTCACCTCCAAGGGTTGTCCGGGTCTGAGCTATGGGGTCGAGTCTCTAGTCTCTGGTCCTTTCCTTCTCTTCCTCCTTTCTCATTCTTTCTCTTTATCCCTTTTTCTATCTTTTCCTCTCCCTTAAATAGCCATGTGTGTGTGAATGTCAAGTGGGCCTCGTAGTCCCATCTAGGTCATATCATCCTATTCCTATAAATCCTATCATAGAAGTAACTATTATTATTATTGGTGCCTATGGGTATTCTTAACCATTGATTATATTCTCATTTCTATTGTCCTAATTATATTCTCATCTTTTTCGAGGCATGATCCAATAGTAAATGTGGGCACCTTTCCCAACAGGGATTCGAACCTTCGTTCGCAATGTTTTGAGGGGCTAACCCCTTCCACAGCATCCAATCTTGTTGCTAAATTATAAAATATATATTACACTATTTCATTTTGTTTAATGTTTGTCAAATAAGACTTATCAAGGACTTTTATAGTGAATAGTTACATCCTTTTGCCCACAATAGACAACAAATATGGCTCATTTTAGTAATTTATAAATTAAATTTTCTTAAAATAAAAATTGTTAAAAAAAGGCTCAATATATAAAAATTGCTTATGGTGTGCACAAGAAGTGACTAGGGTAGCAAGGCATGGGTGAAGGTGAGTTGTTTGTGGGATTCACTAATGCAAAAAAAAAAAAAAAAACGATTTCAGAATGCATTTTTACATCAATTCTTAAAGAACCAATGTAAAATAAAATGTAGTGGCATTTTTGTAAATATTTATAACTTTTTTAAATCAGTTAATTTTTAACCGATATGAACAAGGCTTTTTACATCGGTTAAACTTATAACTGATGTAAAAAAAGGTTCTTTTTATATTGGTTAACCGATGTGAAAAGCCTTTTAAAAAAGGGTTTGACAACCTTCCTTTCCCACGCGAACTTAAACCCTTCATTCCCTACTTCCCTTGCCACGACCTTCATCATGAACCACCGTACAAGCCACCTATGACAGCTATTGTGAAACACCTTTGAGTGTGAAACTACCCTGCGAACCACCTAGGACCTACATTGCGAAACCACCATGTGAACCACATTCGCATCCTTCCATTGTCATTGAGAATGACATTACAAACCACCATCAATGTCAAACTCCATTCCCACGTCCCCTTCGTTCGTATTCACCAGCATCAATGATGACATCAAGGCCAAGGACAATCGTGATTGGCTCTTTTTGATCCTATCTCTCTCGCCCTCACTTCTGGCATTTCAGGTATAAATGGTGTCATTGTTTGATGCAATTCCAATCTAACATCGTTAAGTGTTCTTTCAACAAGTTCTTTCAACAAAGGACTTATTTTGTGTTGTGCAAGGGAAATCATAAACACCATTATTCATTTTACTACCTTAGTTTTTTTTTTTTCAAATTTTAGGTGACATTTATCAATTTTATATATTGTGTAATGTGTTTGGTACTGCAAATTTATTTTGGTGTTAGTAATTGAATTGTTGTCATTTGGTACTGGAAATTGAACTATTGTCATGATGGGGTTTTGATGATTAAAAGCATATTTTAGAATTGTGATTGTGGTTGAGATAATTATGTTGTGACTAAGATATTATATTGTATGAAAATTAATTGAAAATAGACACATAAGATTGTTGTGGATTGGACTAGAATTTGTTGTGGATTGGATTGTCTGCCTGGTATAGTGATTGAATACCTGTAAACAGGTATATGGGAAAGTACTAGAAAACAGAGCAAAGTTTGTCGGATTTTTTGTAGAAATTGTGAAACCATACACATTGTGTCTTGCATGAACATGATTATGAAACCTTAGTTTGGGTCTATGAATAGTATCACATGATCATGATTTCTCAAAGTGCCTCACGTGGTTTCATACCTAAATACACAATATGTGTGAGCCTTGGTTACCAACATTACAAACCCTTAAACATTATAACCAAAAAAGGGTTTAGAGAAAATAAATCAAAACATTAAGAAAACATTGAAATGAAATGTGTACAGGGACTAGTTGTAACTCAGATTGGTCAATTTATGAAATTTGAGGAAAATTTTGAGACATCTTCAAGTCATGGCGGTCTACCTACTCCTCTTGTCCCTCACTTGCCTAGATTGTAGGATAGTGTCTCCAACTCAATGTTCTTCTACTGAGGCATGAGTTAATAGGGATAGTGATGAAACACTGTTGTTTATAAAATCATGCAGGAAACTAGTTTTTTATGGGCAGAGATGAAGTAGACTTGAACTATGTGCATCATAGGTTGTTGGAAAAGAATATTACACATGTAAAAGCATTTTGCTCATGTCATTGTTTATTGTTGAAGTTTATGTTTTTCCTATGGCTTATATGCACTTGTTTATTGTGTTATTTTTTATTCAAGTTATACATTATAAGTGAACCTTTGTTTCTCGTTTGAGATTCAATACAATGATTAAAGTATTAATCGTTGTATTAAATCTTGAATTGTCCAAGTTGGAAAGTTTAGGAAAATTTATTTTTTTATACTTGATTAATCTGTAGAGGTTAAGTATCATCTTAAATTTGATGAAATTTAGGTTTAATGCATTTCGTGTTGTTCTCCGGGTGTATACTTGATTGTGGTGGATTTGATGTCATCACTTTTAATTTGTGTACTTAGATACTAATGCGAAATGCTACCAAAATTTTGTCAAATTTAAGACATGAGACTTAACGTCTACGTATTAATCAAGTATAAAAAAATGTCTTTTTAAATGGGGTAAGGCCACACCTTATATAAAAAGGTGAGGACATGTCATTATTAAACATATTTGCTAGTGAATTTATCTACAGAACGTCGTCATGGATTGTAGTCCAATGAATAGTAGATGTACAAGTGATAAGTGTGAGAATGGAGTAGAAGAATTTCTACAATTTATTGAAAGAAATCTTCTTGATAGGTGCCCCAATTGTGGGGTATCACACTATAAAGTGAAGGATGGTGATTCTAGTATTGATGAAAGCACAAAGGAAGGTCCCCCTACGAACATATTATGATATCTCCCAATAATTCCAAATTGAAGTGATTGTTTACTAACGCAAGTGACATAAAGAACCTTAGAAGCATGTAGATGAGAGAAAATGTGATGGATAGCTTTGCCATCTGGCTAATTCTCTGTAATGGAAGAAAATTGATAGTTTTTTCTCTCCAAATTTAGGAATGAGCCAAGAAACCTTAGGTTTGGATTTGCTATGAATCGAATGAATCCATACGATAACTTAAGAAGTAAGCATAGTTCATGGCCTGTTCTCTTGTAATTTACAACCTGACTCTTTGGTTGTGCATGAAGTGAAAATACGTTATGTTATCTATGATGATTTTAGGCCCAAGACAGCTAGGAAATGACATAGATGTTTATCTAAATCCCTTGATTGAAGACTTGAGAATGCTGTAGGAGGAAGGTGTTGATGTGTTTGACACTATATGTAATGAAAATTTCACGATGCGTGCAATGTTATTCTGCATCATTAATGATTTTTCAGCATACGGGAACTTGAGTGAGTATAGTTTTAAAGGGCATAATCATGCCTTATATGTAAAGAAGACATATGCTACCAACAACTGCAACATCAAAGAAAGACAATTTAGATTAGGCATCAAAGATTTCTCAGACCCAATCACCCATATCGTATGTTAAAAAAAAGCTTTTAATGGATGTCAGGAGGATGAAATTGGGTCGATGACCTTAATCAATGGTTATGAATAAGTAAAGGACATCAATGTTCTCTTTGGAAAGACCCAAAAGCAACCTATTGAAAAAAACAATGGAAAAAGAGGTTGATATTCCTTAATCTTCTATACTAACACAATCTAGATGTTAGACACTATATAGATGTTATGCATGTGGAGAAACATGTCTGTGATAGTGTAATCAAAATGCTTTTCAACATTAAGGGCAAGAGAAAGGATGGTGTGAATGCTCGTCTAGATTTGGTTGAGATAGATATACGACAGCAGTTAGCTCCACAATCTAATGGTAAGTGAACATATTTGCCCCCAGTATGTTAAAAATCATTTTTTATGTCGATTTAATGTCTGATGTAAAAAAAATTTCCCATTTTATAACGGTGGGATCTAAATTGATCCTACAACCGATGTAGAAACCTCATTTTAACTAATGTTAAATGTCTCCCTTACAGTAGTGTTTAGACTTGTTGGTTCAAGGAATAGCAGGGTTTGGCTAAGATGGAAGAAACGGCGCAAGTCTAATGTTCTATAGATTTAACAAAAAGCATGGATCATAATCTCTCGTATTTCAAATCTTTCCAAAAGAAGAATCAAAATCAACACATAAATCATCCAAAAAGAAAAACCCATGAAAGAAACCCATAAGTTTTGGGAAAAGGAGTAGGCTCGCAATGTTGCTTGGACCTTGCAATGATAGAGCATTTGAGATATGATTGGGAGCTATGTTGAAGTTAAAAGGGAGACAATGGGAAAGCTTTTGGAAGCCAAATGAGACTTGGACAAAGATTGTTAGAACTAAAGATGTATGAGATAAGAGTCCTAAAATATTTTCATGATAACATAACTTTAATATTTAAATGAAATTCTCTTAAGAGAACTAGTAAATCTATATATTAAGTGTATGAAATTAGATGACACCTAACAAATAAGATGTTGAGAATTACAATCTAAAGCATCAGACTATGGTGCCTTATAAGGATCGTTTGAATATTGTGTGAAGATAGACTTTTTAAAATTTTTATGCTATATCGTTTAAAATCAAATTTTGAACAAATTTATTCATGATAAATATAAGTCCAAACCTTAGTATGAAAAGACAAAAGAATTAAGGAAAAAAATTAAAAAGAGTTGTAATGCTACAATACAAAAGGAAGAAAAACATTGACAAAAGTATAACAAACCTTTGAAAATAAATTGCTTATCGGATAAATCAATCATACAAGATAATTACACTTCATCGACTCCATGCATTAAATGAAGGTTTGGAATGTTCACCCAACCTTAGAGCCTTAAGTCATAATGTTCATCTTCTTCAAATTTTTACAAAGGAGCCATTTGGGAAAAAGATGAAGGTCTTGTTGCTCATTAAAGTAGCTATCAAATATTTCTTCCTTCTTTGTTCATTTCTTTAAGTTTCATTGTATTAGTTTACAAATATTTTGTTCAATTTTAAATAATATTTTCAATTACCATTGAATGTTTATTGTATATGTCTTGATAGTATCACAAGTTTTTTTTTTTTTTTTGTAAATACCTCAACTATGAGAGTGATATTGAACAAGCTTCTTGAAGAAAGAATACTTAGGTTTATAACTTAGAGGTATGTAAAGAATACTTATGTAAGGAAATTGTTTGTAATATCATACTATGCATAGTAAAAAAAACATTGATCTCATCAAGGAATAGACATAACTTTTGTGTGGTTTAAGAGTGAATAAGGTTAAATCCATTGTGTGATTTTCTTTCCCTTGTCTCTTTTGAGTTTTATTTTCACTAACTTGAGGGTAAACTTGTGAAAAGTCTTTTTATTTATGATTTATATATGTTTTTAGCTTTAACTAGTGTTCAAGGACGTCATTTAAAACATTGAACACTTGATTTTAACTACCTCAAACAATCATATTGTCTTGTTTCAAAAACTCTCTTGAATGTAATGCTTACTTTTCTTAAAAAAAAAAATGTTTCTTTTGTTTTACCAAGAAGTTTTGAAACACAATTCTACCCCTTTTTAAAAATGTTTCTTATGTTTCTTTGGCACGTAATTGATCCTTAAAGGAGCTTACTTACTAGAGGAACAAAATGAAAATATTCATAAAGTCTATGCAATACACATATTGGAATGTTAATGCTAATGGTGACTAAGATGTTCCAAGATCACCTATAGGGATTCCCCTTCTTAAGGAATAATGGCCAACAAAAAACATGAACAAGATTCAAATGAATGAAAAAGCCTATTATCATATAACTTGTTCCTTATAAAAAAAAAATCAAAACATGAAAAGGTTTAGGGATGTAAGATTGCAAAGGAAATGTGATACACCTTGGCTTTTACTCATGAAAGGACCAAGCAAGTCCAAATAATAAAGATTAGCATGTTAGCACACCAATATGAAACATTTAAAATGAAGGAAGACGAAACCATTGATAAAATATTTGGAAGACTTCAAACTATCATTAATGGGCTTAAGGTTCTTAGGAGATAATACAACCATGAATTGAAGATAAAATCATCCAACTTCTCATAAGTCTACTAAAGCATTGGGAATCTTAGATCATTGTTATTTAGGGACAAATTAAGGATATTAACACTGTCAACCTGGATGAGCAATTACGTTCATGAACAATCCATGAGTCATATCTTAATAGAGACACACCTAAGAGGGAAAGCAAATCCATTTCTCTTAAAGCTAACTCAAAACTATCATCATCTTCATAAAAACTTTGAAAGTTGAGGACACATTTGAAGATTTTAATGAGTCAAAAGATGAAGATGATAGATCAAGAACAAAAGATAAACTTTCCTTGATTATTAGATGGATCGAGAAGATTTGATAGAGAAAAAAGGAAAGGACAACAACCTTACAAGAAAGGTCACAGAAAAAAAATAGAAAATTATGTTAGGGAAGGAAAGTTTGAGGTAATATACTTCAAGTGTAAGAAATCAGGTTATATCAAAGCAAATTGTCTTAGTTTAAAGGAAAACCTGAATAAGCTCTCACATATGAAAAGCAAGATTCGATGGATACCTGGATAGATATATATAAAATCTAATCAAACAACGATAAGAAGGTGTTTGAAGTTGCATATATTTGTCCCACGATAAATATTAAGTTTAAGTCAGACACTACAAAATCTTAGGTAATTTCTGAACTTTTAGAATTACAAGATCCTTATAAACTTTACTGAAGAGATTCCAATGTTCTTCTTGATAAGATCTCGAAGTTGAAAAAGAAAAATGAAGTTCTTTATAAAGATCTAGAAGAAGAAAAAAAAACTACAAATTTGGGACTCATTAAGAAAAGCAATAGTATAAAGACTTATAATCGTACTTTAGCCATAATGCTCAGTTAAGCTGAGGTCCTAATTGACATCAAGAAAGTTGTTGAACTCAAAATACTTCAACAAACAGTAGATGAACTGACCAAGGACATAGCCAACTTCATAGCACTACAAATTTAAATAAAAATTCTAAAAATAAAATAAAATTTATATGACAAAATTGATATTGGCTATAAGTCCAAGAAAAAAAAAAGGTTTATAAGAAGTCTAAAACAACTATTAGAGTTTAGACAATTGATACCCCAAAATTTTGATAGATAGCAAAGCATTAAGATTTGAATAAAATGTTATAAAGCTTATATGTGTATTAAGTGTGCATCAAATTATGTTATAGCCTACTAAAATATAGTGTTTATTAAGACTAGTGCATATAACGACTAGACTAAAGAGTCTAAGTATAAAATATTGCTAAAAGTGTCTAATATGATAATCATCCTAGACTTTGAATATGTAAATGTATTTAAGAATCTATCTTTGAGCGTGAAAAAGAAAGATGTGACCATGGTCAAGCTAAGAACAAAATGTTTTACCTGTAAAGGTTAAAAAACAAAAGGATGTAGCTACAATATCACATAAGAACAATTTTTATATAGGAGAATTAAAGCAATGTATAAATGCTTTATCTACATGAACTTAATGTAATCTTGAAAGTTAAAGAATAAGCTATATATCTTACAACTAGAAGAATGTTAAGAGATATAAATACCTCCAATTGAAGAATTTATAAGAAACAAACCTACCTTAAACAAACATTCTTTCATTCAATAAGAGCTCAAAATTCTTTATATAGTAGTTTGTTAAGTTCTGTACTTTTATTAGCTATAATCAACTCATCTATGTAAATCATCAAAATAACATTAAATTTCCTTTTGAATGTTTCTTAAATTACTTTAGAAGTGTGAAGCTTGCAAAGGCTTAAGCAAGAATAATGGGTATATTAAGCCTAAAAAGGCTTATGCAATAATACTTAAGTAATGAGAAATCTTTATTTGTGTAAGAAAAGAAGCAAATAGTGAAAATTCCTAACTTATTTGTTAAGGACTGGATGTAGCTCAAGGTTTATGGGGCAAACAACTATAAATTCCTAATGACTTATTTTGGTCTCTTAATTTTTAATTTCACAATTTTAGTCCCCAAATTTTGTAAAATTTGCAATTTTGGTCCAACTATTAAATGGATAACACGACAATTAATATTTAATGATATTTAGGATAAATTGTACTTTTGGTTCCCCTTATAATATATAATCTGTGATTTTGGTCTACCAATTTTTTAATTACATAATTTTAGTCTCCCAACGACATTTATGGTTTAGAAATTGGTAAAAGTAATTGAAGGAGGATTTGAAACCATGATATTCCCCCCCTTTTTTTACCACCTAAACCACTGAACCATTTAGATTGTTTGAGTCATAATATAAACACTATATTATTTATAACAAAAATAAATACAAAGTTTTTAAAATACTTATTTAATATTGAATCTAGTTTAAAAATAATAAATAATAAATTTATATATAAAAAATAAATATAAAATTTCTAATTAAATAAATTACATAATTTATTATTTAATATATTTTTTCATACAATAAATATAAACATACAGCCACTTTTGTCTTTTATCTCCTTTTTTACCCATTTTGTTCTCATCTTTTTCTAACACATCGCTAATTGTTAAAAGAGTAAATGATCACTTTAGTCCCTAAAAGTGGTGAACACTGTCACATTAGTCCCTAAAACTAAAAAAATGTAAAATAAGTCCCTAGAATGTCAAATAAGTTCCCTATACTTATCTACTTATTGCCATTTTAGTTCCTAAACATATGTTAATATTATCACTTATGTCACATTTTTTTGAATTTTGGACTAATGTAATTATCGATTTGCACTTTTAGGGTTTTTTTTTTTTTTCAATTTCCCTTGATTCAGTGACTAATGTAATAGTGCCGTCCAATTTCAAGGACAAAAGCGACTATTTACTATTGTTAAAAAGATGATTGTCATCTAAAATAAACAATATAATATTAGTGATATGGTAGAAAAAGATGAGAAGAAAATAATGTAAAAAGGAGATAAAGGACAAAAGTAAGTGTATTTTTATATTTATTGTATGGAAAATATATTAAATAATAAATTATATAATTTATTTATTAAAAAATTATATTTATTTTTGTTAAATAAATTCATTATTTATTACTTTTAAACTATATTTAATATTAAATAATTATTTTAAACTTTACCCAAAAAAATAAGTATTTGAAAAAAAATATTTATTTTTGTTGTACATACTGTAGTGTTTATATTATGTCTCAAACAAGCTAATGGCTTAATGGTTTAGGTGGAAAGAGAAGGGGGAGGTCATGTATTCAAATTCCTCTTAATTACTTTTACAATTTTCTAAATTATAAAATTTGTTGGGGGACTAAAATCATGTAACTAAAAAACTGGGAAACCAAAATCGTGGATTGGATATTATAGGGACCAAAAGTGCAATTTAGCCTATATATTATTGAATATTAATGGCTATGCCATTTGCGGTCAATGGAAAAACATTTAACAGTTGGACCAAAATTGCAGATTTTACAAAATTAGGGGATCAAAATTGTGAAATTAAAATTGAGGGACCAAAATCACAAATTAGATATTGTAAGGGGACTAATAGTACAATTTAGCCTTTTTTTTACCATTCTTTATCTCTTATTTACATAACAAGTTTTTCAATTGTGATCTTTTTGTTACAAAATATATTATCTTAAAATCATTTGATGATAGGTGTGATAGATCAATTTTAAGGTATTTAATTGTGACTTACACTTGGCCCAATTGACTTCTATTTATGATTAATGTTGATGTATTGGTTAAGTTTTGGATTAGTGAGCTTCATTAGGCTTAATTGATAATCATTGTTAATTTTTGGATTTTCCCTCATTTTGACATCGTTGTCTTCTGCATAGCATATTTGGAGTTATAGAGTTCAGATTTTGACTTTCTTGGTGTCCCTAAAAAGCTAAGATGAATATCTACAATTTCATGTCATGTGTTTTGGCTAATTCTAATGGATTTAAGGAGAAAAATGGCCACGAATTTGAAGACATTGTTCCCACTAGCAGCTTGACATAGGTGTAGTATTTTGAAGATATCTTAAGTTGTAAAGGTCGTATCAATGCAAAACCAATGCCCAAATTTTGAGGATAAAATTATATACAACTTTCATGAAGTCACCAAGGGCAAATTGGCCATTTGAAGGGTCAAATAAATGCAAGAACAGTAGCTGGGTAATTTGGAGATGATAGATCTCATTAGAATATGTTTTATCTTATCTTGTTTTATCCCATCATTAGGATAAGGAATTCTATCTTTTCTTTAGAATTTGATTAAGATTTGTTTTCTATTTGTTTTTCTTTATAATTATGGATTCATGTAATTGAAACATACCTTTGATTACACAAAAAATTTTGTGCAATTGAAGAAGTTGTTTTCTTTCTCTCCTATCCTCTTTCACTTCATTATTCTTCTATTTTTTTCATTATTTATTCTTCAATGGTGAAGACTATGGAAGGCTAAGGGCTTAATCGATTCAAGGATTCAATGAACATGGTTAGGGTTTTGAGTTTTTGTTTTTAACTTTGATTTTTCATATGCATGTCTTCCTCTTCTTCCCTCTCCAATTTTGATTTTTATTGTTTAATGATTGTGAATTTCATCTTTTAGTTTATAATTGAAGTGAAATTAGATTAGAGTTGATTAATCTGAAATCTAATTGAGGTTAGGTAATTGATGCATAGTCGAAGTCAAATTGCTCATAAATTAATATTATTTCAGGATTGCAATTATGATTTCAATTTTGTTAATTATATTCTAGGTGATTATCTAGTGAAATTTGAATTGACAAACATGCATGTGAAACTCATCCATCCTTTTGAACTATGATAAACCCAACCACCGAATTTGAATACCTTAAATTGATGTTTTTTTACATTTGATTTTTGTTCAATATATTTTTGTTTTTCTTGCAATTGAAAACCCCTTTTCTTAATTTTCCTAATAAGATCCAAATCAATTAGTTATGTCTTA
The DNA here is from genome assembly GCA_004329165.1 of Spatholobus suberectus. Taxonomy (NCBI): domain Eukaryota; kingdom Viridiplantae; phylum Streptophyta; class Magnoliopsida; order Fabales; family Fabaceae; genus Spatholobus; species Spatholobus suberectus. The sequence goes on from CM014732.1 coordinate 52,878,493, forward strand.
GATAAGTATGACCTAGGTTGTTCCTTATACTACGAGTTTAAAGGGAATCTAATGCTTTTGATAGTAGCTCAACATTGCTATCAAGGTGTTAATCCAACAAATTTTATTCCCACATAGTTTTAGAAATAATTTCAATAACACAATTAATAGGTTTGAATCTTCAGGGACTGGTAAAGTTTACTTCTTTTATGAAATTAGAACGAACAATAAAGAGAAACAATGTTTAAGGAGGAGTTGCATTTAAAGAAAACAATAATTAAAACATTAGGCAAAGCAAAAAGATGATTAAGATTCAGTTATGAGAAAATTTTAGCCCAAGATATAATCTTAGCTTCATTCTTAGGATTGATCATTGATTCTAGGATATGTCTTTTCCTATAAAACATATTGGTTCTGGTTATTAACAAGCTTTAATAATCAATATCTCCTTACTTTCTCGATAACTAAGAAAAATTGGTTGATTACCTCCTTTACCAATAGACAACCTAAATAAGTGCTTAAGATTTAACCTATCAATAGTATTAAGTCCTAGAGAGACCAAACTCTAGCCAACAAATGTGCAACTTTGGTTCATTTAGACTAGATTATACTTACAAATAGACAATTACAAATCCACAGTCCTAATTGATTTTGTACTACCTTAATAATTGGACAAAAAGACCTTTTACACAACCAACAAAACAATTATTCGAAAATAACATAGTAAAACTCTAAATGCTCAAAAAAGAAAAATAGATAAAGAACAATTAGAGCTCACAATTCTTGATCAACTTAGCCTTGATTAACTTTGAACTATAAAAACGTTTAGTTTTTCATGGAAGCTATAAGAATATAACAAAATAAAAAAAAGAGATGAAGAAAGGAGAAATCCTAGTTGTCAAGAGAGAAACAAAAAGTCTTTCTTAAGATCTTCTAAACCTTTTTTATAAACAGGGTTTCTAAATTAGGCCCAAGATAAATTAAAATAAAAAAGTTTGAAAGGAGGCCCAAAATACAATAGAAACAAAAGAGTTCTTAAATAAGGCCTAAAAACAAAATAAACCTAAAAACTAAAATATTCTAATTAATCTTTGGTGTTTGATACATGTGGTGCACTCCACAAGGAGATATGGTGATCTATGACTTCTTGTTTCCTTCCTCTATTCAATCTCAATTAGTTTCTATCTTGTCTAAAGGTTAAGTTTCCCCAATCCTACATAAAATATAAACAAAAGAATAGTAATATGAGTTAATAGATGAAACTATGCAAATTCCTAAGCAAATATGCCTAAATGCACTATGAATAAGTAAAAAAGGAATGAAAATTTGTTATTAAATTGAGATGGATCAAATTACCCTAAGCTTAGAGCTATGCTTGTCCTTAAACAAAACCATGGTTAAGAAAAGCAAATGGAGAATCAAAGAAATCTATTAAATAAGTGACCCAAGACACAAAATAATCTAAGTGATGAGCATAAGCAATTATAAAGGATATAGACAATTATGAGCAAATTCAATTAGAGACTTAAGTCCTTCGAAAGTAATTCCACTATCAATTAGGTACTCACATCCCTTTTCTCTCAAAATGTTTAATAGTATAACTCCCAATTCCTCTAAGGTAAAATGCCTTGCCATAGGCTTGAAAGACAACCTAATCTCCATTATTTATTTAAATTGCATGCAAGAAACAAAATGTCTTTTCATTTGGTTATAACATGGCTATAGGAAAGGATTTTAGTGAAGATATACAAAGAAATGGATACACAAAGGGATGAAAATCAATTATGATGATAATGTAACAATGAAAGGTACTTTTCAAAATATAAAAGAAGTAGTGAAAGATATACAAAATAAAGAGCATCAAGAGATAATTTCCACTTTACATTCTACTTTTTTTTTTTCAATTTTCAACTAATTCACCTCTTTTTTTCTTATTCTCATAATTTTTTCTTTTTCGTTTTTCCTTTTTTACCATTCAGGGGAAAATTTACAACAATTATACATACCAAGAGAAAATTCACTAATAATTAATCACTCAATTGTACTCTAAATGTGTACCACTAAATATACAATCCAATTAAAACAAAGGCCATGAAAAAGCATATTTATGTATCAAATGGCTCAAAATAGAGAACTAAAAGACATTCAATGCAAGCTCTAAGGTCTAAAAAATGTCTAAAGTGCCCTAATCATTTTAAAGTATGCAAACATTTTTTTTAGTTAGCCTTGAAAAGGTTACATGTCAAGTTCTAGAAAACACAAACTTGGATGAAAATTTTGTACCATAAAAAGAAATAAGGCATATATCACAATGTATCACAAGCCCTAATATAAGTCCAAATCTCACATTTAAAAGCTAATTCAATGATGGAAGTCAAGATAAGGAGCTTCATGCTAATTATCAATTTACTCAAAATTATCCTTATTCAAAGTTTACCTATTAATAAATTACAATATGAAAAATTGGGTCTTAATTTAATAAAATTGCAAATATTGTTAAAAAATTGACACAAAATTATTATAAGAGGACAATCAGTAGGGAATAATAGTCCTATAATATTCTTAATGCAAGAGAATGAGTAAAATGGAAAATACTAAACATGTTTCCCCCAAGCTTAAAACACACATTGTCCTTAATGTGGACTAAACAATGAAAGAGAATGTAAAGAATATGGTTACCTAGTGGAGGAAGAAGTGGCATAGCAACGAAAATGGAAGGTCGACAAAAGGAAGTAAAGATAATGGAGCCAAAAGACTTTTTTTTTTTTTTTCAATTTTTTACATTGTCATACCTGCAGTGCTAGCCATAGAGGGTGTGATGGCCTTTTTTTTTTTTTTTCCTATGTTGCAACATCCATGACATTAGCCACAAGGGTTTGGGATGGCCTCCGTGTTCTTTAGAAATAATCACTTAAACATTGCAACAGCTATGGAAAGAGCCATAAGGGGTTGTGACAGCCTTTAGAATCCTTTCTTTTTACAATGGAAAGAAATTAAATACAAAGATAATGGGTTGCCTCCCATTAAGTGTTTTTTTTAACGTCTTTGGCTACATGATTCTCCTTTATTGGGTGATTTCTTCAACATGGCTTGCTAGGAAACCCTTATAAAAAGGTCTTGTATAATGATCATTCGCCTCATATGCCTTCCTTAATGCTAATGTTGTGTCTGAAGTGTTATCAGTTGACTTTGATTAAACTTCATTCTAGCTTTTGATTGAAGTAAGGCTCTCATTGACTGAGATTCGAGTTATACAAGGTGCTGACTCTTCCTTCCAGTGTAAATAAATTATAGTGGAGAAGGGTTGGGTACCTATAAAAGCACTACAACGCTCAAGTCAATAGTAATTTTGGCAAAGTAATGGTGAGTAACAATGTATACTTAACACTGTTGACATTGATTGTATTTATATAGTGCTCAAGATGGTTTAGATAGCATGGTGTAGAGCTTAAGGCCTCTCAAAGGCAATGCTAACATATTTAGGAGTATAACATTATCAGTTTACTCTAGGTAAAGGTAGGTTCGACTATACCTAAGTTTATTGTAAGGACTTTGCTCCTAATTTGTATAAGTGTTGACTTTTTGGTCAACACTTGATTTGGGTTTCCTTTTTTACTAAGGTGGCTTGTTAGGTAGATTGCGCCTCAAGCCTAGTTTGGAACAGTTGCCTCCCAACTTAATATGCTCCTAAGGTGAGTGTGTTTAGTTTTTACTTTAATACCAAGGCCTATGCTAACTGGAGGTAGAGCTGTCAAACGTGTCGGGCTAAGCTAGGCTAGCACGGTATCTCTTTGGGCCATGTTTTTCTGACCCAGTCTGACCTTAGTCAAGCCACTAGGCCAATTTAGCCTTGATTTTTTTGACACCAATTAATGTTATTATATATATATTTATTATTTTTTCATAAAAAATTATTTAAAATTAAATTGTTTAAATCATATAAAATATTAAAATTAAATCGTTTCTTTTAAATTGCAAATGTTTACACCAATTAATGTTTATTGTTAGTAATACAAGTCTTATTAGCATTTTCAATTCAAAGCTCAAAATCTGATTAAAAAAATCGCAATGTGATTCATCCATATAGGTAAAGTCAAATTACAAAATAAGGGCATTCAATCTTTGACCTAAGGACCATGCCATTAAAATATTCAACATAACAATAGTATGTAATATGCACGTGGCATGAATACTTAAGGCTGGCACAGGGCAGTCAAATTCTTTAATAAATTATGAGGACATACATTATTCTCATGTTCTTTCCTTTTATTTATGACTTCTTCATGAGATCTAGAAATATATGTTTCTCTCCTTCAAGCTTATCCTTTTAAGTTTTATTTCATTTTTCTCATCTTTGTTTTTGTTTTTGTTTTTGTGCCTATTATTTAAATTATTAGAGAAAACTAAATGAGAAGTATTAATCCATAGTCCATAACCCACAATATAATATTGTACAAAGACCATTATAAATCTTTGAATAAAATTAGGATGTTAAAAGTTTAACTTATGAACTACTTTTTTATGTGTAGACCACCCAGCAAGTAAATGAGCAAATGCATATTTCTTACTTTTACAAGACATGATGTACTAATAGTTTTAGAATCCTACAAAGAATATGTTCCATTCTTTAGTCAAGCCAACAATCCTATCATAAATGGTTCATTCCATTTTCAAGAATTAATTTATTCATACCAATAAGTGAACTTAAATACTAAGCACTCGATAGTTTTTTTTTTTGGCACAACATATATATAATATACGTATATTGAATTGACATCCTTCTTCAAATTTTTATTATCTATGTATAGTCTTTCATCTAAACATCTCATCCAAAGTGGATGTATTTTATCTATCTTCTAGGCCAGGTCAAGGCATAATAAGCCAGTTTGGCCTAGGCCCAATTGGCCCGTCGGGCTAAACGAGCCGAGCCAAAAAGTTCTGATTTCTTTTAGGCCACCTTTTTAAAGGCCCAACCCAACCCTTTTTGCGAGTTGTAATAGTTACGTCTAACTAGAGGTGAATGGACATCTCAGTCTAAAGTGTCATTCTAGTTATGTCTCCTCATATAAGTTCGAGTTGTAATGTGCTAGTTAGGGGGACACCTATTGTTTCATGTTTGGAAGTTAGTCTTCAAGGCTCGTAATAGTTATGACAGTAGTCATAGGGTCTCATGAAACAATCATGGAAATTTAAATTGTTGGCTATATGTGCCATTTTGAGGCCTAACTTTGAGAAAGAAAAAATAGCTTTACCCTTATCAAAATGTCTATATATAGCTCTCGTTTCACCTTTTTTTTCTTTCCATTTCTTCTTTTTTGAACCTTGATCTCTCTCTTCTTTTTTGTGAATCCTGACCAACAAAGCCACCACAAGTTCCTTTATTTCAATGCATTTTCTCATTATTTTCTAGCTTCCTTTTCATTCTAGGTAGATTCTTCTACCTTTTTTTCTTCCTATTTCTTACCTTTTAGCCATGGTTATGTTGAGGGAGGTGGAGGAAGAAGACAATGAAAGTTTTATGGAGGTTTTCATAAAGCCTTTGCTATCATGGTTGAGGTCTAGTCATAATGGGTTTTCTTCTAGCAAGATTGTCTAGGGGTCAAGTTCCACCATAACTTACCTTGTTACCTCGAATTCTTTTGTCTAAGGTAGGATAATTGAGGCTAACCAAATAAAAATGGCTGAGCTAGCCTCTTTAGTTTCTTATGAACTCTTTGAACTTTTTGACTCTTTAGATTCCAATATGAGTTTTAGTCTTTACCTAACCCCCTCTAATTCTAACTTGACCCTTATAAGTCAACTGCTAATAATAAGGAAAGCTTAGAAGGGTGAAGACTTTATAGTCCCTACAAGACTTGATAGATTTGTGTGGGTGGACCAAGAATTACTTAGAACACCCATATGCTTCATAACAACTCAAGAAGACCAACTTAGGGAGAGTGTGATCCTCACCTCGAACAATGACAAGAAAATGATTATCCACTTATCATCCCTAAGACTAGCGATTGAGTTTGTGAGTTGGATGAGACATCAAACTCTTTTATGTAGGTGTACAACTACATCTTCACCACCCTTAGAGGTCGAATTCCTTTCACCAAGTTTGAGATGGGGATTCTTGGATACCTCACGGTGGTCCCATCCCAATTGCATCCCAATTGTTAGGCTTTATTAGGGGCTTTTAACTATTATGTGAATATTTTGGTGGACAACCTTTGGGATCCCTTTTCCTCAATCTCTTTTAGGTACTTCAGAATTTGATAGAGGGAAATGGTAAGGCCTGGGTTAGCCTTAGAGGCTACAAAAGAAGAAGGTCATTTTGGCCTATGATGGCTTATACAAAATTAAAAAAAAAAATTCCTTTAAAGAAGGAGTGTTTTAAAATTGTCCCTGTTCATAAGGAAGTTGTCTTTTTTTATACTAACCCCACTAATTCCCAATGGCCACCTCAATTTTGTATTTATTGGAACAATGGTCATTATTCCCTAACACCAAAGAATTTAACTATTTAAGACTTTAACCTCTTTCTTCCTAAGATAGATCTTAAAGAACTATTGTTGAGAGTTGTGAAAGAATTTGTTAATCTCTTCAATTGTCACTGTATAATGGATGCCTTCTTAGAGAAACTAGACATGGTCATAAGTAAGGATTCTTTTATATGTTGCCATGCCTTTTGATAACCACTCACTAAGTTACTATTTAGTTCTTGCATCAACTAGCATGGCAGGTTTATCACTTCAATGCTTTCTAGCAACAATGATTACTAACCCAAATGTCGTTGTGAATCCCATTCCAACTGCCACCTTGACTTAGTCACAAGTTGATCTAACTCAACGTTAGCCCAAAGTTTTTATTCCAACTAAGGGTGGCTCATCTAAGGAAAGTCAAAAAAATAGGTCTTTTTCTACTTTAAATCGAGCCCTTAAGAAAGGGAAAAAGTAGATTGAACAAGTGGAACCCATTGAAGTTGAGGCAATTAAGGAAGTCAAGACCAATGCCAAGGCCAAGGGAGTCAATGGCCAAGGGCCTCAATTTGTTTATTAGATGACAACTTCAATACATCCAAGGTTAGCAAGTTCATCTACACCAAGGATGAGTTACATCATCTCCTCGAGGCCACTCTTGATAACTAGGTTAGACCTTCCACCAAGCCTTGAAAAGGAAGCTTATTGAAATGTTGTGGCCAAAGGGAAACAAGTAGATAAAGATGTTGAGGTTGCTAATTAAAAGGTGGTTGAGTTAACTATAATTGTGAGTGACGCTGAGTCTATGAAGCTAAAGTTGTAGTAGGACTTGGTCACATCTGCTTCAATATTTTAGGATTTAGAAACTAATTTGAAGGAGACAAATGAAGCATTAAAGGAGAAACAAGAATAGTTTGAGAAGGTGAGGGCATAATGAAAGGATGAAAGGTCCAGGATGACATTGAGCCGAAAGGTGTAAATCACAACGAAACAAAAGAAAAGGGTTAAATTATGTTTCTTAAAAATTTTCGTAAATCTTTTCTTAAAACACTTTATATCAAACAAACAAATACTCCAACAAAGCCTCCTCATATCATGTTTATTCTTATGCAAAGAGGTTTTAGTGTACTCTCCTAGAAATTTGGTGAGGGACTATCTTGGCTTCTCTTGTCTATTTTTTCTACAAACGTGACCTCTATTTTTCTTGAAAATCTTCCTTATCAACTCAGTCTTTTTTAACATACTGACCCAAGCGCCTATGCCACTTCTTCCACATGGCCTTTTGAGGTCACCTTAGGGCATGTTGCTTAACATTAAGTGCTACCATGCTGGGGGTGGTAATTGAATTTATCAAATTCTCACATACAAAGCCAATGATGTGGTTTGAGATGTTCAATGTTGACTTTGATTAAGTACTAAGACAAGTTCGTGATGACTCCCTTTTCTGGCACAACTAAGCTTTAGAAAGGGTCAGTTGGGTACCTGCAAAGGCACCCTAACATTTAAGTCAATAAAGATTTTAACATAATAATAATGTATGTAATAAATGTGTACCTAACACTGCTAATGATGACTATATTTATAGGGTACTTGAGATGGACTAGAGTGCATGGCACAGGGCTCAAGGCCCTTTGGGGGGAGTTTTTACCTATTATGGAGAAAAACTCTATTAATTTACTTTATACCGAGGTACGTTGTCCTATTCTAGGGAATATTGAAATTATTTTGTGATTGGATCACCTGTAGTAGACTTTGGTCCAAATGTCCTTTAGTCATTTGAGCATATTAGTATTTTTGAATCAAAGTGGTCTCTTTTGATGAATTGAACTCTAAGAGTCTAGTCCAAAATGCTATACATACAGGTCGCCAAACCTTGAGCTATAATTGAGTTACACCTTGCGGTTAAATTATTCTTATTTATGGCAATTATGACTAGATTAAACCAAAAATTTGACAAAAAATTCTATACACTCTCAATTCTCAATCTTGCAAAAATAGAAAATGCCTAAGTTTCCATTAGCTCGTGACTTGGTCTGTTCTTCCCAACCAAAATACAAATCGATCGATTCATTCTTGTTACGATACGATTTGATATCTCTCTTATTTTTAAAATAACATTATTATTTTAAATAAGAGATACATGATTGTTTATATATTGCCTCAGTACTCAAACCTAGAGCAGCTATATATGACATCGAACTCGGTAATATGTGACACCGAAAGAGCAGAATAGCCACTGTGTGCATTAATCCTAACACACACTTTTAGCATCCAAAGCAAAGCGTGAGTGGGTCACAAATATCCATATGTGTATAGAACTTTGACTAAATCCCACATCATCAAAGTTAATTTAAAGATCATTTATCGAGGTATAATATCACGAAGCAATCATTGTGCCAATGGAAATGAAGTCCCATCACACCCAATTTGCGATTCAACCGATTCACCTAAATATATGTTGCCTTTTGCCAAGGGGCCTACGAGCTCAACACAAAGAAGGAATAAAAATAACAAATGGAACCTAAAGACGAAAATAAGAGGTTGATTCAGGAAGATAAATGAGACAGAGAGAACTTTTTTTTCCACAAAAGAAAAGAGACGTGGCTAGCAAAAGCAGCACAAAGTAGAGGAGTTGAATAAAATAGGGCGCACAGCAAGAAGGAATAATTTAACCAAGCGTCAGAGATACTCAATAAGAACTTCAAATAACAAATGAAAAATATTATTGGTGCAAAACACAACACATTCGATTCGTACTCATTTACACATATGCAGGCCCAAGATGCTAGCTTGTTAGCTGCCTTAAAATGAGAAGTAGAAGCTGTAAGAGTAAGACCCACAAACCCTCCTGGATTCCACTAAGTCACTTGTCAGTCACCACTGACCACTACTCACGGCTTCGATTATCAAATTTTCCCCATAAAATCTGCATTTTTTCTCGGTTGACATCCATCTCTCTCAAATTATTAGTATAGATGAAACTTTTTCTTTTCCTTCTATTCATTTTTTAATGAGTTTAATGAGTTTTATTTTAATTATAAAAAAATTACACTATTAATTAATTAAATAATATTTTAAATATAATTTTTAAAATAATTATTATAAAACTAATGACATTTAATAATATAATAACTTATATGATTAATTAAGAGTATAAAAAGCCTTTATACTATTATTACATTCCAATTAAATCCTATTTATATTAGGATGTGAAACTTTATTGAAGAAATCATTTCTTTTTCTTGAAACGACACAATTACTTCATTTCATTTACATATGTTTAAAGTTTTCTATTCATTATTTTTTCTTTTGAAGAAACATTATATAATTAATAAGTGGATAATCACATGATCATAAGTCTAAGTCTTAATTAAATCAACTAACTAAGATTGACTAATATATATGGGTCAGGATTCATTAACACTATAAAAAGTTATTGAAGATATAATTTGACTAACTTTGACACCAGGTGTCAAAGTTAGTCAAATTACACATTCAATAACTTTTTGTATAATGCAAATTTAACCAATCCAACCATTGAATTTGATGTTCTTAATTAGATTAAGTATACAAAATTTCATACAATTCCAAAATTGTTTAATAGTTCATCACATCACTTTATTTTAACGTACAATATGATATTAAAATATATGTAAATATTCAATGTCAGATAGTATATCTAATGAAGTCAAAATGATGTGAACTTTGATATACATATTCATAAAGATAATATCATATAATTCAACGGTTAAATTAGTTAAATTTGCATTTAACAAAAAGTTATTGAAGGTGTAATTTGACTAACTTTGACATCTCATATAATTCAACTAACTAAGATTGACTAATATATATGGGTCAGGATCCGTTGACACCACAAAAAGTTATTAAAGATGTAATTTGACTAACTTTGACACCAGGTGTCAAAGTTAGTCAAATTACACCTTCAATAACTTTTTGTTAAATGCAAATTTAACTAATCTAACCGTTGAATTATATGATATTATCTTCATGAATATGTATATCAAATTTCACATCATTTGGACTTATCTAGATATGTTATCTAACATTGAATATTTACGTATATTTTAATAACATATTGTACGTTAAAATAAAGTGATGTGATGAATTATTAAATAATTTTAGAATTATATGAAATTTTGTATACTTAATCTAATTAATAAGAACATCAAATTCAATGGTTGGATTGGTTAAATTTGCATTCTACAAAAAGTTGTTGAAGGTGTAATTTGACTAATTTTGACACTTGGTGTCAACGGATAGATTGATACCAGATATAAGTCTAAAGACTTACACCAAATCTAAATTATTAATATAGGTTAATACTACGGTTTATAACATCTTAATAAATATAACAACTTTAACATATTTTGTGACAATCAATTAGTTAACTTTAATTAATCAATTAAATTATTTGATTTGATTTAATTAAAGGTTTGGTTAATTTAAATTTCTATTTTAATTATTTATGAAAATTATTAAAAAATAATATATTTTACAAATTTGTCTTAAAGTAAAGTATATATTTTTCTCTATTTATGATTTAGATAACAAATAAAATATTTTTTTTTTAGTTTTTCTCTGTTTTTAATAAAATTACATTATATTAAAATGTATAAAATAAAGAATGCAATATAACTTAATGCTTTTACACTAACTTATGAAATTACATTATATTAAAATGTATGAAATTTTCCTAACTTAATGCTTTTATACTACAACATATAAAATAAGGAATACAAGATAAAAGAATTATAAATAAGCTAAAATAGTAATTACATTATATGTTATTTTTCTCTATTTTTTAATAAAATTAACAAAATATTTAACAAATTGAGAAAAAGTTTATTAAAAGATTTGGCCAGTTTTATTGAAAATAGAAAAAAATAAAAAATATAATATAATTACTATTCTAACTTGTATTCTTTATTTTATACGTTTTAATGTAAAAATATAATATAATTTTGCTAATTTTTTTTTGTATTCTTTATTTTATACATTTTAATGTAAAATCATTAACTTAGTGCTTATTTATTTTAATTTTTCATGCTTAACTAATAATATATTCCAGTAGATATGCATTATCTAAAACTTTTTTATTTTCAAATTTTATTTTCTCATAATTAATTTTAAAATTTGGTAAAACAAATATCAATGAAAAGGGGATTAATTATTAATAAATCAAAATATATTTAACTATGTATATTGATCATATAAATAATGAAAAATAAACATTCATGATAAAAATATGATTTATTATGATTTTAACATAACCAATTTCGACTTCCTAAAAAAAAAAAAAATACCAATTTTGTTACATTCTAATTGTTAATTTTTTTTCTAAATTTATTAAAACAATAGCAACTAAAAATTTTATGATTCTTAATGAATCATAAGAAAATATATATTTTAATTGTTATGTAAACATAAATAGAGAAAAATAAATATATACTTTATAATAAAAAATATTAAATTTGTTAATAATTTTTATAAATAATTAAAGTACAAAGTTAAATCAATCAAGGAATCAATTAATCAAATCAAATGATTTGATTGATTGATTTAAATTAAATAATTTATTGTCACAAGATATTTTAAAATTACTACATTTATTTAGATGTTATAAATCACACAATACAGGGTCAGGATCTGTTGACATTATGTGTCAAAGTTGGTTAGTCAAATTACACTTTTAATAACTTTTTATAAAATGTAAATTTAACCAATCTAATCGTTAAATTATGTGATATTATCTTCATGAACATGTATATCAAATTTCATATCATTTGGACATTGCTAGATATGTTATCTAACATTGAATATTTACATATATTTTGATATCATATTGTACTTTAAAATAAAGTGATGAGATGAGCTATTAAATAATTTTAACTTTTTGTAGAATGTAAATTTAACCAATCCAATCGTTAAATTATGTGATATTATCTTCATGAACATGTATATCAAATTTCACATCATTTGGACATTGCTAGATATGTTATCTAACATTGAATATTTACATATATTTTGATATTATATTGTACGTGAAAATAAAGTGATGAGATGAGCTATTAAATAATTTTGGAATTATATGAAATTTTGCATACTTAATCTAATTAATAAGAACATAAAATTCAACAGTTAGATTAGTTATATTTGCATTCCACAAAAAGTTATTAAAGGTGTAATTTGACTAACTTTGACACCTGGTATCAACGGATCCTAACCCAAGACACTTGGTGTCAACGTGTCAATGGATCGTGACCTATATTGGGTCATTGGGTCAGGATCCGTTGACACCAGGTGTCAAAGTTAGTCAAATTACACCTTTAATAACTTTTTGTAAAACGTAAATTTAACCAATCCAACCGTTAAATTGTGTGATATTATCTTCATGAACATGTATATCAAATTTCACATCATTTGGACTTTGCCTTATGTGAATCTTTAAAAGAATAGATTAATGGGTTAGTCTAAAAAAGTTAAAGTTTTAAAGTCAAATTTATTAAACTTGTCTTTATATATTATATATTTTAGTATTATTATTCACCAAAAAAATATATATTTTGTAAATAAATTATTACAATTTAATACCTTAAAAGTACATTTGATATAAATTTAGTTATTAAAAAAATCAAGATATCAAATAAATTCCTCAGTTGATATCAAAATAATCATTCTATCAAGTTACTATAAATTAAAATAAGTACTGTCTTTGTGTCTTTCAATATTTGAAGGACTTGATATCACGATTATTTCAAAGACTGAAATGAATGTTATGTGAAGGTTAAATTAGTATCTAGATCCCTAAATTATTTGAAAATTTTTAAATAAGTCTGTATACTTTAAAAGTTTGTAATTGAAATTTTAAATTTATAAATCATTTTTAATCAAGTCCTTCCACAAATTTTTATTAGGGTTCCTTTAAGTACTTAACTAAAAAATTTAGAGACCTATAGAATAATTAAATTAACAACGTAGTTTCTGAACCATTTAAAAATTTTCAGTTAGGTTAATGAGACACTGAAAAAATATGTCTAGGGGCTCAATTCAAAATGATTTGAAGGTTCAGGAACCCAATTGAACTTTCAAAGTATAAGGACTTATTTAAAAAGCCTCCAAATAATTTAGAGACTTACATATTATTTTTGCCTTATGTGAATCTTTAAAAGAATAGATTAATGGGTTAGTCTAAAAAAGTTAAAGTTTCAAAGTCAAATTTATTAAACTTGTCTCTATATATTATATATTATATATTTTAGTATTATTATTCACCAAAAAAAAAATATTTTAGTACTATGGTAATCATTTAAATATATGAAAAAATATTGATTGACAAAATAAATTTCATTTATCTACGCCAACAAAATGATCGGTTCATAATATGCATTCTAAGTTTATACTAATTTTTAAAAAAATGTCAAATTTATTAAAACTTTTTTTTTTTTTGTAATTTCAATCTCATACAAAGAAAACTAAGAGAGTTTGAAGCTAAATATTTTTCCTTTTATTCTCTTCCATTCATATTTTTTAAAATATTTTAAACAATTTTTAAAATTTTATTTAAATAAAATATTTTTTTTAAAAATTGTCTATTCACTAACCACTATTATCAAAATAAATATTATCTTTATGAAATTAAAGTATTGACAACGTTTTTTAACTCATAAAATATATATTTTATGACTCTCTAAAAATATATCTAGAAACTCAATTAAAAATGATTTAAAAGTTCAGGAACCCAATTGAAGTTTTAAAATATAAGAACTTATTTAAAAATCCTCAAATAATTGACAGACCTACATATCATTTTAACTTTATGTGAATCTTTGAAAGGCTAAAAAAGTTAAAGTTTTAAAGTCAAATTTATTAAACTTATTTATATATATTATATATTTTAGTATTATGGTAACAATTTAATATATATGAAAAATGATTGATTAACTAAATATATTACATTTAAAAAAAAAATGATCGATTCATAATATGTACTCCAAGTTTATACTAATGTTTAATAAAAAAAAATTACATTTATTAAACTTCTTTTATAATTTCAATCTCATGCAAAAAAAAATTGAGAGAGTTTGAAGGCAAATATTTTTTCCTTTTATTCTCTTCCATTAATATTTTTAAATATATTTTAAACAAATTTTAAAACTTTAATTAAATAAAATATTTGTGTTTAATAATTTTTTGTCTATTCACTAACCACTATTATCAAAATAAATATTATCTTTATGAAATCAAAATATCTAGCAACATTTTTTAACTCATAGAATATTTTATTTATATTATGTATTTTAAAAGGTATGTACAATAAAATTTTAAAATTAATTATTACAAATATAATACTTTAAATCAATAGAATTTATGAAAATCGTGTATACAATCATTTATAGAGTGATTATACAAAAAATTATTAATGAAATTAATTAAGTGAATTCAAATAAACCAATGTCATGTTCTCTAGTGAAAATTAGTTACCGATAAAGCTGGTGAATACTTCATACCAATGTTATGGTATTTCAAAAAAAAAAAAAAATTATTAAAATTTAAACTTAAGACCTAACTCAATCTCAAAAAATTAACTTATAAAGTGAGGAATGTCCAAATTTTATAAGGACTATATTAGTCATATTTCTAGTTAATGTGAGACTATAACACACCATTCAAGACTACAATTAAGTCGGTCCAAAGAGTCTATAATTAAGACGGATTAAAAGCGGCTGCAATTAAAGCAAGTTTCCAACAAAAGCTTAGTTCAACAAACAAATTCAAATATTACAACTCAATCTCTAGATTAATAAACAAATAATACTAAAAAAGAGAAGGATCATAAGATCACACTACTTTTTTATCTTGATTTACCCTTAAAATCACATATGGGCTATTTCTATATCCTCCAACACACACGTTACGAATTTTTCACTATGACAAAAGTCTAAGGGCACTGGGTAACACTTCATTTCCAAGTATAATTACACAAATATCTTCCTCTTCAAAATTTAACTATTTTTTCTTAATTCAAGGGGACGTTTGTTTCAAGGTATCATATTATATTTTTAAGAATCGCATTTCAAGGAATATTATAACTAGGAATGTTATTCCTGAGTATATCTGAAAATGTGTTTGGTTACATTTTAATATTCCTAAATATTTTTTAAAATTCAAAATAATATTTTTTAAAATACATTTTACCACCATCGTGAGATAACAGTAACGAAACCTTTTAAGAATCACATGGTACAACTAAAACATACTCTCGTAAATAATAAAAAAATAAAACATAGTTATTTATTTATTAAAAAATAGAAAAATCAAAAATCAAGAATAATAACCAATATTTGTAAGAGATTTGGTAGATTTAAATCTGTGTCATACGGTTCTTAAGCATTTTTCCTAGATGGTTTTTATTTTCTGGGTAAAACTTGATTATAAAAATCGATAAAACCAATTGAATTGCATGAAGGACACATGACGTGACCTAGTTAAAATATTAAATTCTTATGATTTTATTGAATGTAGTCAGTTAATTGACATATCAATTAAAATTGATTCGAAATGAAATTTGTTGACCAAAGTAATAATACAAGATACGAATCTAGACAGTATAAGAAGATATATTCTTCAACATATTTTTATGTTAGAAAAAATATATAGAACTCATTAAATAAAGAGTAAAACTTACATTATTTAATGTGATTAACGTGAATTTTATCCAATGTTAGAAAAGAAAAATGTACTTGTGTGTGAAGAATTAATTAAATATACAATAGTAGAGGGTGTAACACACGCACCTTTGAGGAGAGATAAAAAGAAAGTAAATGGTGAGTATAGTAACAAAGTGACATGTCAAAAGATTGGTTGTGTAACTGGAGGTGCATGGTGATGGGTTAGAAGACGACATTCACTGGGCCATTTGGTCTGTTTGTCGACCATACCAGCGTGGTGAGGTGGGCCCCACTTAGTGGGCGGGTACATGGATGCGTGTTAGCGGGTCACATGCTTAGTTTGAAACCCCACCCTCCAACCCATTAGCCACTAATTAACTTCCATGCACCCCATGAAAAAAAAAAAAGTAAAAAAAAAAAAAAAAACCCCACCAAGTACCCCTCACTCCACTAATTCTAATTTACAAAACTGCTTCCTTGGCTTTTGAAAAAAAATTAATTTTTACACATATTTTTTATCTTATTTGAAATATCATTTATCAAAATACTTTTATTCTCAAGCTAATCATATATATGAAATAACCATGAGTTGGAAATTTAGGCCTATTTAAGTATGATGTTTCATAACCTTAGCTTTCAAAATCAATTTAATATAATATAATTTTTTTTTTTGCATAGACAATTTGATTGTGGAAATTGCGTAATAAAAGAAATTTTACACAAAAAGCACGAAACACTAAATCAACGGCCACCCATAATTTCTGTCAATTCTTTTTTTTTATTTAATTTTTAACCAATAAAAAAAAGCAAGTGTTTCGTACGTTTCTTCGTCATATCTTGTTTGTAACATACTAGTATGTGGACTTGTGCAATGCACGAGAAATTAACATTTGATTATTATTTTGATTGATATGGAATATTAACTATTTGTAAGGTAAATATAACGTTTGTTAATATGTAAATTTCTAAATGTATTTATTTTAATACTTAGTATAATTAGTATAAAAAAGAAGGACCATAAGTTTTAATATTATTAGTGAAATTAAGTACGTTGATGCTTATTTTAATGTCAATATTATAGTGATATTTTGTATTTTTAATATATATATATATATATATATATATATATATATATATATATATATAGTTTAGATGATAATTCTTAAATGTGAATATTGTATAAAATATTAGTATGATTTTTATAAATATGATATGATATTTGTGGACTAAGTCGCTATTAGGGATGACAATACTGCAAGGTGGGCACGGGTAGTAACCTCTTGTCACTACTCTTCTTAAATGAAAGTACACCTCATGGTTGCCTCGTACCTACATGAATATTTGTTGAGTGAGTATCAATGAATTTTATAAATATCCATAGGTATTCACGGGTATCTATGGATATTTATGAAAATATAAAATTAAAAAAAAAGTAAATGAAATTAAAAACAAACAATTTTAAAACATATATTTATACTAAAATAAATATATTTATACTAAAAATAAATTAGAGCAACTTAATTTTTATATAATTAAAGTTATTTAAGTAATTTCAAATTGCGGGTACCCACAAGTTTAGGTACTTTACTACCTACCTTGTCTCGGTAATAAGTAGATAGAAAAAAATTCATTTATTTTATCAGCAAGTACCCCATTAGGATATCTATTTTCAATCTATAGTATATTTTACCCACAAGTACAATTTTTTTTTGTCATCCCTAATCGCTATACTTATAGCCCAAATTAAAAGATGTATGTGGCAAAAATAAAATCTAAGAGATTTCAAAGGGTTTTATAGTTTTTTTTGGTATCTTTGTTCGAAATTAAGCTTCTGTTTAAAAAGAAAAAAAATAGAGCGTTTCAATATGAAAGATTTGACACTAAATGAAATTAATTGACCTCTTTTGACTATAATTATGACCATTGAGTTTTTGTATGAAAGATAAGTGATAATTGCAAAAAGATGAAAAAAAATCCAAGATATTAAAAAAATAAACACAACACTCCAATTGAAAAAAAAAAAGGAAAATTGGAATAAAACTCATGTTAATATTTTTGATCATGTTAAACATTATCAAATATTTCTCGATACATAATGTTTTTGGTTGATGTACAAACTCTTTGATCATCATCAAATATTGAAAGTTTGATACATTTTCTTGATTTAAATCTAAATAACGCAACACACAATTAATCGTGGTTGAAAAACTACCTTAATTAATTCATTTCAGAATATATATTGACTGTAATTACATTAACTATTTGTAGATGATAATTACATTAATTACCTATATTAACTCAAATTAAAATATATATAGTTCGTAAAAAAAAAACAACAACATTTTGGTAGAAAATGTTAACTATATATAAATTCAAATATATATAAATTACAGGTAACTATATTAACTATATATAATTAATAATTACATTAATAACTTTAATTATACAACTTAAAAAAATGTAATTACCTTTATTTAAAATAATTTTTATTACCATAATTAAAATATATATTGATCATAATTATATTAATTATTTCAAATCACAATATATGTGTGTGTGAATTGTAATTTCTATAATTAATATAATTATATGTTTTCATCAATAAAAATTGAAAATTTTAACAACATTTAATAATTTTAGTCAATAAAAATTAAATTATTTATAATAATTACATTACCTTAAATTTTTATTTGTTTTAATTGAAACACAAAATTTCAATTCAAATGTATATAATAATTTCTGATAATTACCTTAATTGTATATACTTGATTATTACATTAATTACTTCAATGATACAATTTAAAAACATCTAATTACCTTTGTTAATAATAAATTTTTTTATTATAATTAAAACATATATTGTCATAATTATTTTAATTAATTCAAATCACAATATATAACAGTCATAATTAATATAAATTATAGCAACATTTTATAAAAAATAAATTATGTATAATAATTACATGTAATTAATACTAAATATACTCATTTTCCGATACAACTTTAAAGATGAATTTTTCAACGTTTGCATTGTTGAAGTCAAGGAGTTTTCATAGACAAATAAAATTAAATATTAAAAATCAAATAAAAATAAGAATTAATTTTAACTAAAAAAACTCACATAAAATTTCATAAAAACCATTTTTATGGAGTTCACTAATTTAGCATCATGTAAAATATTGAAAATAGAATTAAGTGAATGAATGAAACAATATAAGTTTAAGTATACATATTTAAATGATTAGATGTCAATACAATTTATATCATATATCACATTTATTTGTGTTAAATTTGATCTGATGTGATGCATGGATAAATTATGTGTGTGAGAGATTTTTTTTATTATTTTGAAAGACTATTTATATGTAAAATAAAAATAAAAGATTAACAAATTAATATTTTCATTATAATTGAGTTAGAAGTTGTTGAAAAACTAATGTCTATTTTCATATATTAGGTAATATAAATAAATTATCAAATAATTAGCTACTTTGTTTCATTAAATACATGTACATAAAAGACAATTAAGAATCACGTCAATCAATTTCCATCAGTTCTCATCAACCCCATAAATTAATCATCTTTTTTTACTTTTTGTTCATAAAATTTTTAATAATTAATAAAAATAGCAATAATAATGGTATCACAGTGCAATGTACGAGAATTTTATCACCGTAATAAAAGAAAATCTTTAATAAATTAGTTAGATGAGAAAATAATAAATAAAAATTAAGCAATGATTTGTTTTAAAAAATATTTTATATATTAAATTTGCATGGAAACAGTTAGTAGGTTTACAAAGGATTGTCCCTATGCCAACTTCTATTTTAATTTTTAATTTAGTATATTTACTAAAGAAAATGTTGTGGAACAATTAGATATTAATTTTCAAAAAATCAATGTCATAGATTACATCTAATTGCTTGTTGATGGTATAAATGCTTAACAGTAGAATTGATACTTGACTATTTAAAATTCAAAATTCATACTTCCCAAAGATTTTATTTAAAAATTAAGAATGGTGTATCAATGAGCAAACCCTTTTCATATGAGAGTTAGACGTGCAAACTTTAACCATTAAACCTAAACTTGAATAATAAATATCACTATATAAAATTAATTTTTAATGTTAACTATTTGAGTATGATTTTATAGCTCATTTGGTATGAATAATTGTTACTATTAGATGTTAAAATTATTAAATATAATATGTTATTCTTTAATAGACAATTTATATTGCATTCCATTAATTCTTCAAGATATTTTACATTAATTTAAGAATCTGTAATATTATCTCTTGTAATTTGATTATCATTCATCTTTAATTGACTTTTGTTGTTTCAAGTATTAAGCGAAAAAAATTATCTATTTTATTTAAGAAATAATTACAAAAAAACTAATATATAAATCAAATTATTAATAGATTTAAATTGAAAATATAGATATAAAAATTTATATTTAATTATTATCACAATAAATTAAAAAAACTATTAAAAACACAGACAAATTTGGAGTCTAAATTTAAATATAATGGAAAAGATAGAAACAAACACATGAATTAATTTTAATATGTTAACAAGTAATTGAATCTAAATTAATTAGGTTAAAAATTCAATTTTTCTTAGATAAAAAAAAAATCTTCAATGAATTTGGGTGAAAAGACACTTTAAAGGAAAAAGTTGATTCATATCAAAATTAATAAAATAATAAATTAAAGGAATGTACAAAAATTATAATTTTATAATAGATCATTTTTATAGATTATGAATTCTATAATAGTTACTTAAGATGAATTTGTAGAAAACATATATCCCTTATTTCTCCATTATGGATGCATCATAATTTTCATTTATGTTTGATTTTGTTATATCCTTTGATTTCATTTGATGAAGCTCTTCGTCAAGACTCTCTAACTTCATCTTGTAGCTTTATGATGTTTTGGGTCATAACTTTCTCAACAATGGTTGCTTTGTTCAAATAGGATTCATTAGCAATATCCATTCCATTAGCAACCTAATTACCTGAAATTTGTAAAAACATGTGATAAAAAATAGTTTCTTCAACTACAATAGAATAACATATGATATATGCATAGAATGGAAAGTGAATTAATATAAAATCAAGAGGGTAGACTCATCATTTCGCTAATCAGGAAGTCACTGTTCTCTAATAAACAAATATTGATCTTCCTTAACTTATTATTTGGCGAAATAGTATTTACAAAATGAGAGAAGTTTGGAAATCAAGAATCATAAAATTATAAAATACAAATATAAATAATATGTAAAACAATTGCTAACCTTTCTTCAGAAAGAGCTTGCTTTGGATACTTAAATCATGGCTGCAAAAAAAAAGATAATTAGTAAATTTGTACTGATTTTCAATGGAAGAAAGAAAAACAAAGTAGTGCAAAGAAAGAAGTCATTTTTCAATTGAAGGTAAAAGAAAGACAATCAATAAATTTGTAACGATTTGTAAAAAAAAAAATGAGGAAAAATAATGTATAAACAATGTTTATTATTAGAATAGTAACTTTGCTTACCTATAGGGAAAGGATTCTCAAACCAAATGCTTTACTTTTTAATTTTTTACATGATGTTTTTCTTTCTTTGAAAAAAAGAGTGTAGAATGAAGGTTGAAAGAAAAAAAAAACATGGTGTCAATTTGCAAGGTATTTGGTGCTTTTATTCCCTCATTGAATAACCAAAAGGTAAAATCACTGTTTCAAAATTACCTTTGTAATAATAATTATTACATTTTGAAATTAGAATTTCATAAAAAGGGAAATTAAGGCCAAAATTACTATTTCAAAATTTACAATAATAATTATTACGTTTTGAATTTAAAATTTGATAAAAAAGAGAGGAAATTATACATATCACATAACTTGTGCAAAAACAATTAATTTTAATTGTTAAATGGTACAATAATATTTACAATCAAGCAATAATTGATTTCATGAATAAATTTGCATTATATCATCAAAATAATTATTGTGTCATAAATCTCCATACACTGATTTATGTGAAAATGAATGTAAGCTCGACACCTAAGCAAAAAATGGAGGGAAGCATTGTCATGAAGTCAAGTGAGATGAGATTTTGTGTGAAATTGCTCCAGAGATCGACACATGGAAGTTTCCTATTTGAAATTATTTTCTTTTGTATATACTATAGATAACAATACTCTTTGATCATTTTAGCACATTATCTTATTTATTAATATGATATGTCAATATAGTGAATTCATATTAGATGTCTGTATAAAACAATTTATACTAATAGTTCATATAAATTAAACTCTTTCAAAATAGTTTTAAAAGTTAGAAAATAGAAAATTTGTTTGGATCCCATCTACCAATTTTCTTTGCTCAACTTTCCAAACATCTTGGCCCTTATGTTACTGTTAGACTAAATTCTCACCATCATTGACTCTTCCTTAAAACTACGATCTTATAGTCAGAATATGGATGCTATGCACAAGGCTAGTTAGAATATGGATCTCCTCATAGACATGAAACTAATAGACAAATAAGCAACAAATTCACCTTCCCTGGATTTTTTGTTTTGTTAATGGATTCAAAATTGGCTTTCCATTTGAGTAGTATCCCGTCTTTAATTTTGATATCTTCACTAGGAAGCAAGATACATAGGAAGCAAAGGTCATTGAAAATTAGTAAGACATCAGTTGGGAGGCAAGGGAGGGAAAAAAGAGGTTTGTTGGGGTGAAAATGTGGGAAAAGGGCCTAAGAATGTTGAAGAAAAGGAAACATGTTTTTCTCTTTGAGGATAAACAAGAGATGGAGGCTAGGGCAGAAGACCCTATCATGTCTCCTACCATGGGAAAGAGTTTTTGGATCATTAGATTTTTATTTTTTTGGATTGATGGTTGAGATTTTTTCTTTTTTTCTCTCTCTTTCCCAATTTACCCCTCTCTTTTCCCCTTTCCTCTTCTTTATCCTCTTCTTTCCCAATCCTAGATTCTCAAAACTGAAACCTACATTTTCAATGTTATGCCCACCGCCATGATCAACCTTGATGCCCTCTAAATAACTCCAAATAGCATTGGCAATGAGATCTTCACCAACTGCTTCGGTAAAGTCTTCTTCAAAAACCCTTTCACACTTTGGGACGACAACAACTTCAACAAAAAACTCATTTCCATCAACACCTCTTTCTTTATCAACCCAAAAACAATGACACTTCCAACGAGTGGATCGCCTTCCTCATCATGCCTTCTCCCTCCAATATCCTTCTCATCTGCTCTAGCAAGTTCCTTGGCCTTACCAATGCCACCATTGACGGCTAAAGCACTAACCAAATTGTTGTTGTCAAACTCGAACTCGACCTCGCTAAGCAAGACTTCAACCCCGACAATAATCACATCGAGCTCAACGTTAGCAGCATTAGATCCAACAACATTATCTCTCTAAAACTAGATTATTTGTTTGCTGGGTTTGGCCAATTTGGTTTGGTGGTGCAGGTGGTGTTGGTTTTCTCTACAGGTGGTTTAGGAGTTTTGTGCCCACACGCAAAACATAAACTCGAATGACGCAACGTCCACCTTGACTCCATCATTGTAGATCTAAATGAAAGGAACCACACATTGATGCTGGTGGAGGGTTGGGGGAGAATGAAGATTGGTGTAGGGACAAGCACAAAGGAAACGATAAGGGAGTAAGAGTACGTAGCGATGAGGGATTAGAGGAGGGGGATGCGGGACTCAGAGAAGTCATTGACGAGGATTGTGAGTTTGTCGCGATGGAGGTTATGTACTGAAGCACTGCCATAGGCAACAATGGAGATAAAGAAGAAGGAAGGGAAAACGGGGAAAGAGGGGGAGAAAAAGAAAAAAGAAAAAGAAAAAGAAATTAGCCATTGCTTTAAAAAATTAATAAATCTAACAATGAAAAATCACTTTCCCATGGTGGGAGACATTGTGTGGTCTTTCACCCTAGCCTTTGCCAAAACAAGATACAAAACATGTAAAAGTTGTTTTGGGTTTATTTTAAAAGTAAATTGTAGATACCAAGTTCTCAAAACAATTTTTATAAGACAAGTAACCAAACAATTTCTTTCACTATTTTTTGCTTTAGAAACTAAAATTCACTCTAGAAAATATAAATTAAATAAGCCCTTAGTTTGATTGAACTTGACTTCTTAATATAATTTTTGAAGGTAATAAAATTGGTATTTTCATCCTTAATTAGTTTATTTTGGATTTAAAACTAGCTCTAATTTTTTATTGTTTAATTTAGTCTTCAATCCTAATTTTACATTATAATGTTTGTCTTACCATTAATTTTGTCTTGGAACTTAAAGAAAGTGATTCTAATGGAGTTATCCATGTTATATATTAAATCAAAGTTATTGAAAGTTGTGCATATAGCATTTAGCTAGTGTCCCATGTAATTGAACTTGTCTCACATTAAACCAAAGTAACGAAAATAATCTAGTTTCTAACAAGACAACACTATCCAATCACACTCCTTATCTTTACCCACCTACATAGCATCTAAGAAAACCCATTCTCACCTCATCAACTTACCCAACCTTTCCTCATTGATCATTAGATAAGGCATCAATCTAAACTTCTTTTGCTTCATTTTCATCTGAAGGCAACTCCAAGTTTTGCAAATAAAGAATGATTTAGTATATAACATTGATAACTCTATTAGAGTTGCTTCCATTAAGTTTCAAGATAAAACTAATGGTTAGATATGACAAAATGGGTCAACCCACCACGCCTTACCCTTGACACACCAAAACTTTGGCAAAAGGTGACCTAATTTTGAAAAAAGGTTTAACTAACCTTATTTTTTAGGTAGGTTGGTTTGCCTAAATCAAAAAACAAAAGAATAATAAAAAATAGAAAAACATTCTTATTAATTAAAATATGTAAATAAAAAGTGGAAACATGCTAAATAATCCATAATATGCAGGACACAGAACAATTCATTATTGTTAAAAAATATCAGAAGTCATTTGTATGGTATATTTTTTAGGTTAGAGATGAAATATTGGGTAATTGCAAGTAGATCTTTAAGTTCATAATAATTGAGTTTTTACCCTATATTTATTAGAACACCTAGGTTTCTTAAGCCAAATATTTTTAACAAATATGTGGAATGTAAAAATGGATGATATAAATTATAATTATTCTTCTAATGTTATTTTTCAAGAATTCTCTCAATTATGAATAAGATGTTGTTGAATCCAAATTTTTGTTTTAATTATGATAAACCTTCTAAAATTAATTCATAGGTATACGAGAAATGAAAGCATCTAACATTGTTGCTAAGTGTTTCAGAAAGGTCATAACTGTCAAAGTTTTTTTTAAAGGCTTAAAGCGATGATCATGATTTGGAGTATTCAACTGAGGCATCAAACTGTGCTTTTTAGAAGTTCAAAATTCATTACAAAATGAATTAAAGGGTCTGCTAGATCATTAGAATGGTGTTTTAGAAAGAAACATTAGAAGCAAGTGTGCTTTAGAAAGGTACTTAAAAAGTGTTTATCAAAAAGAAGAAGAGTTTAAATTTTGCAGAAAAATTAATAATTGTATCTGACATGTTATGACACATATCTCTACTACTCCAATGGTTAGTTTTCTCTACTAAGCATATATGGAAGACATCCTAGCCATTTGATTTTTCATGGAAGTTAACTAAGAAAAAGAACAAGTGAAATACACAGATGTGAGGCATTCTAAGCTGAAAAAAAAGAGCTTCTATACTTAAAATTCTCTATATGAGAAACTGTTCACTCCTACATTTGTAAGCACAGTATTGTATAAAACATATAGGAGTGTAAAAAGGTGTCCAAACTGTCAAAAATCCTCTCTATTGGGAGTTGGTTTGGTGCTGTTTTCTTCTGTGCAGCAAATAATTATAGAAGGGACTTGTATCTCATTGTTGGATACCTTCAAACCAAGTGTGTGGTACTAAAGAGTAGAGCAATGTGTTGCTACTATTTTTTGGTGTAAAGTGAGTTGTACCTCCCAAGAATCAGTGTGGTTCTCTAGTGGAGAAGAACCTATGAAAGGTTGGTTGTAAGTTATTTATTGGTGAAGTGAAAATCCCACAAGGTTGTGGGAACTAGATGTACCCCTTTGGTAAGGGTGTAACAGGATAAACTTGTAACACCCTTAACTGTCAACTTTTATGTAACTCAAATTCGAGCTCTAATAGCTCAGTAGTAGAAATTAAGGTAGAATTTTTTTTAAAGCTTTTAGATTGAAAGTGTAACATAATATAAAACATAATTTTTTTCCTTTGTAAAATGAACTAAGGGTTTTTACTATTAAACTACTAGTAAAATACCATGATAATGATTATCAATAAAAATGAAATACAATTTACAACTCTACAAATATGCAACTACATATTCTTGACACAAAAAGGTTTACATTACATTCTAATGATACTATAGCATGGTGTACTACACAACTGGATACTCCCTAGATTAGAGTATTACCATTCTACTCTTAGAAAGAATACTAGCCTTGACATCACACTAGACTTTTTCGACATCATGTATGATAGGATTAAACTCTAAAATCCTCATTCCCAAGGAACAAGTCCTCTACATCTTGATACACGCTTCTGCCATGCCATTCTGATACCATCCTAGTTAAGGGTTGTAAGACTTCTAATTCTATTAAAGCTCTCAACCAGGGTGCTTCCTTTGCCAATACCACGCACTTCTAAGCCATGTACCTATTCACGTACAAACCAACAGGTAATCCACTCTCTATTACCATTCCAAATATCCGCAGATGAAGGAAGTGACATATTAATTTGGGGTAAGAACTAGACAATTTGAAACTAAGAAGTCAAATAAACCTAGAGACTCACCTAAACCATAGTTCATATCACACAACTAATATGACAAACATTAACATAGTAGTATCTTACAATAAACTATAAAATCATGTATCAAACGTCATATCATTCAATAGAAAGCATATTCATAACTCATAACATATTATCACAACATATGTAATTATCACAATCATTTCATACACATAATGCATCATATTTTCATGCTGCACACAAACAAAGATGTGATGCATGACTTATCATTTTTCTTTTAAATCTATCAATCATTTCTATCGAGTTACTCAATAAATCTAAATGGTAGCACTACAAGTCCATCTATACTACTACCATCCAAAATTGATGCGTCCCATACCACACCAATTCTGGGGTTTTATTGAAACACTCATTAATGCAATGCATATGGGCCCATAATCCACTTAATGTTCACCAATATTCATGGGAAGTGATTGGGAGTACATATACCTCTCTCACACCAAGGTACAATCCTCATCATCATTGAGAAAACGAGTAATCTTTTAGCTTAGAACATTTACAGTCCAAACAAAGGTATGCTCTCACACCAATCCTAGAATGCTGAGCAGTTGTCAGGGTTATCAAGCTTGGTTAGGAGAATATCTCGGCTCAAAGGCTCTACCTTAGCCATTGAAACCTTCACCACTAGATACCTTACCCCTAGGACCTGCGCAAGTGAGTCTCTGCCTTTCATTCTTCAGCATACCAAACTGTGGCTTCCCCATCCATAACACATGCATTAATGCATTGTTCACAACATCAATACATATGCATATGATGTATGAACATCTACAAGAACAATATATTCAATTATAAACATTCACACTTCTCTAGAAAATTTAGCAAAACCTCATCTGTTTTGGTACATTCCATCATACCTTTCAACAGGTATGGAAAACAATTCAATCATCCAATTAACTCAGTTCACTAGAGTATATCACAGTACTCATATTTTCCTCCATTTTTCATAACCAAAGTCATTATCATTCGTTATTTAATCCACATCCATCACCATATAAATCAATCAAGAATAATACACATAACAAGAGTTATTGGCCAAATGGCCTACTATCCCAAACCATCAAATTAAATCATTTCTTTATTGCTTTTCTCTTTAGTTTAAAACTAAAGACAATACATACATTCTTACATCATTTAATTGAGCATCATGTTCATAATTCTCAATCAAAATCATAGGTTAGATTTATATTTGCCACTTGTTTTTCAAAAGAATTACTATATTAGAATTCAATTTCGTTGATCATTAACCATTCATGCTATTAATTGCCAATTAATAAAAGGATCTCATTTCTTGATTCAAGAACTCACATTTCTTTAGATTTCTTAATTTCCAATCAAAATATCCCATTAGTTACCCCTTAATTATACAATTCCCATTACTTTGATTATTTTGAATTCATTCCAATTAATGGACAAAGTCGTCAAATATCCAAATAAGCTCTCACATATGCTATCATTATAAAACACTAATTATAATTTTAGCTAACTCAATAGCAACCCACAATTTCATGTATAACACTTTAAGATTCAAGCAACTACATTATGTCCATCGACTCAAGAGTCCCAATCGTGCATTCCATTTAATTAGTTACAAATCATGTAATTCATCTTAAGCTCGCCGCCAATTAACAAATCAATGCTTATTATGATTAAAAGACATTAACTTATATTTGTTCTATCCTATATTATCTTTTGATTACCAATTTGATGATTCTAATTACCTACCCATACTATAAAACACAAAGCTAAACTTTAGGAACACTAATTACATCATTAGCAATTTCCTGTTTTCTACTATATTGTGATTCCCTATTTTTGTTGATCGTTTTGGCATAGCAAATGAATTTTTCTTCTAACCATCTTTTGAAGTATTAACCTTCAATATGTCTAGTTTCTAAATATATATATATTTTTTCTAATTTTTATAAAATTATTTAAGGCTTCAATTGAGCACTTTTTCACGGCTGGTTATTGTTAGGATTTGATAGAACAACGGTCAATTAAGTAATTTTATAAGTTATTTACAAACTTATTTTTAGAAAACTATTATAGAGATTTCAGTTTGAGTTTTCTTTGTTCAGGTAAGGTCTAGGCACTATGAAATAACAAGGATCACACAAGAAGGAGGGGTTGAATTGTGCGTTTTAAAAAAGACTGTTTAACCCTTTTTGATAATGAGTTCAATAGTCAGTTAAAGAAGGATAAGAGAAGACAAAGACACAAAGTTTTATATTGGTTCATTCAACCTTGAACTACATCCAGTCCCTTCATCCAGAAGGTGTTCACTAACCAACCTTAGGTTATACAACAAGTATTCTTCATTGCCTCTTCAGGCTTTATAACGCAATCAACCCAGATTGCTTAACCACCCAAGTATTCTTTTTTACTAAGCCTCTCCAAGCTTTCACAACATAAACAATTGTTAAAAAAAGGTCTACTCACAAAGTGAGGATGTGAAAGTTAAAGTGCGATACAAATGCTTTTATAGAGGAAAGTTTCTACGTTGTCCAGTAACTGTAGTCGTTCCCTGTGTCACACTATTTCTCATTTTCTCATTGCTTGCTTTCTTCTTTCTTGAGTTGGTATAGTCCTCGTAGAAAAGAGCTGTTGAGAGGATTCAACTTCAGTCTTCAAGAAATATGTGCGTGTATCGAGCTTTCAGAGGAGTTAGAAAAGTAACTTTAGTTCTTGCACTAAAATGGAAAGTGCAGGACTGCGTTGAAAGTTTGCTTTTCTGATCATTCTTTATTTGGCTTGGCAGCTTGATAAGTTAACTTTCCTTTTTCTGCAACACTGCGCTTATGTACTACAATGTATTTGTCTTTTATTTAATGCTTAGACATATGAACGTTATATCTCTTAAAATAGATAAAGCATTAGTCTTGAGATATACATGTGAGAAACGCATAGGCAAGCTTTGAATATTTAGTCATTTAGAGATAGACTTACTCTTAGATGAACTTTGTATTTGAGTCTCAGCTTTAAACACTTAGTCATTAAGAGAGGGACTTACTTCTGGACGGTCGTCATAACCAGTCAATTGGATGCTTGTTAAAATTGGTGCATTGGACGCCACAGTTTTGGATGTTGTAAAAATATTTTTACAACAGAGGCTTAAAACTTAATAAGTTTGTTATCTTCAAAATTTAGAGGGACTAGACGCTTTATATGTCTTTGGTTCTAACAATCTTCCCTTTTTGATAATGATAAACCTTATTAGTTTTTAAATTTTGCGAATATATATATAAAAATGCATCGCATAGACAGGATTCGATAGACATACTATAATACACCCCCTGAATCTGATATATCAACAAATTTACATGCTTGAGACATATAAAATATCAGTACAGATATTCATCCAGGCAAGATTCAATATGTATGAATGCATGTAATGCAAAAATATTTAACAGACAGAAAGTATCAAAGCAATAAAATACTTAAAAACAATAAAATAGAAGGCATTAGAGCAATAAAAAAATACTTTATTTTTGTTATTTCTCCCCCTTTTGTCATTATCAAAAACAAACAGACAGAGAAAAAAAACATCATCATCACTTGGGTGCTGAGGGAGGTGGAGGTGGAGGTGGAGGTGGAGGTGGAGATGGAGATGGTTGCAAGGTTCGGATTAGTTCTTGCTAGTTTTGGAGAATTTGTTAGAGAAGGGTCATGATGGGTTGGAGTTGGGTGGCGACATATTGTTGAACGGCGGGGTCTATGGGTGGAAGGTTAGGAGGGGCAGTAGTGGTAGTAGGAAGGCATGTGGAGGCTTGGGAACTAGGAGTTGGAGGTGGGGGAGGTGTTGGTGAGAGTGGTTGAGGTGGAGTTGGTGGTTGGACTTCTGAGGTGGTGGTGGTGCTTCCAAAAATTTAAGTGTTGGAAAGGTGAGTTGATATGGACGAAGGGTGTCCCAAGGGTAGGGTGGTTTGAAGGTTTTGGGTGTGTGATGGCAACAATGATGGCGTAAAGAATGGAGGTTTTTGTGCCAAGAAAGGGGCGCGTATCGGCTAGATGGACGAAAGCAATTGATGTATAAAAAAAAAGAAATACACGAGCTAGATGCTACGTGTACTCACAGTTATTCATAGTTGGAGTTTTGGCCTTATTGTCCATTGAGAGTCCATTGCCAGACGCTTCTTGCTCACAGGTGAACATGTGTTGGCGCTAGAAGCATTTAGCATCTTCCTCGTCCATGTCTTGCATTAGACGCCTAGATAGGTACCATTCCAGAGTGATGTTAGCATGCTATTGAAACTCGACTCTGGATGGTGGAGAAAGGGAGGGCAGCTTTATGAGCAACTTCGTCTTCTTACCGTTCACGTCCAAGGTTGGGAGCTTTGGGCAAATGCGATCTGGTTGGAGGCGAACTATTGTTGATGGTGAAATGTGTTGAGAGGGAGGAATGAACAGTTGGTACTTCAAGGTTGCAGAGCTCTTCAATGAGTTGCAAAACATTTGCGCCAAGGGTGAAGGGAAGAATCCAACTTCCTCAGGGTCCAAAGGCCTAAATTTCAAATCGGCAAGCTTGATATGGATTGTCCTTTCAGGTACTCGACCACGCCTTTGTTGCAGAGCTTGTTCAATCTCCTCAACTGGAGGTACTCTATGTTGAAGTACTCTAGGAGGGTGTGCATTGAAGCGCCAAGCTCGTACAAGTCTTGGGTACCTCCTTCTAATAAACCACTTAAGTGGCAAGTGTTCAATAGCTCCTGGAGGATGAGCCAAGTAGGCGTCTGATGGTTGATGAACGTAATCTTCCATATATCGCTCAAAGGATATGGGCGAGTAGTCAAAGCCAAATTCTGGCTCAGGGAACGGCTCTAAACGTAGAATCATAGGGTTGTCATCCATTAAATTTTGCTAATTGCCTTGTACTAAAAGCAAAGACCATTTCCTTTTTGTTTTCTCCAAGTCTTCTGCGCGTCCAACTGATGCGGAAAAGATAGCTAGATGCATGGAGGAAGTTGAAGAGGATTGTTTAGGTGGTTTAATGGAAAGGTATGGTTTAGTGAGGCCGAGGATGGGAATGGTGCAAGTGTAACCATCATTACTAAGTAATAGCATCTCTGGTTCAAGTGTTGCTAGTATTTGGGCTTATGTTTGTGTTTGTGTTTGGGTTAGTGTTCGTGGTTCGGTTGCTTGTTCAGCAGGCTCAACAATAATAGAATCAACAAACTCTTTTTTAGTCACAACAACATCAGAAGCAGATAACTTACTTTTCTTTGTCATTGCTCTGTTGGTTAAGACTCTGCTGGACGTTTGAGAGAAGGAGTGGGTTGGACAGTAAGGGCTTTATGTAACACCCTAAGGGGTATTACTGTAACTAGGTCTAGATTTAAAAAAAAACAAACTTAAAAAGGTAGAAACAACATACAAATGCTACTTATAAATATAATTAAATATTATATACGAACAATACAATAAAAAAAACCTACATGCCAAATATAACTTATCTATCACCCGAAGGTATCGTACAAAATATAAAAAGAATATAAAAAAATAATATAAACTAGACTACGTTTTCTTGCACGTGACTTCAAGCTCCATCTACGCATGTCTTCACCTGTATCCTGAAAAAGGAGAAACTTAAAGGAATGAGACATAATGTCTCAGTGAGTGCTTTAAGGGCTCTACGGTTGGGTTAGACTCTTCTATTCGGACAACCCTCATCATTTATTTGTTATGGCTTTAAACTCACTAGGTCTCTCATAATTTGCCATACCTACGGTCTAATCTACACATTTTAATCTTCAATACTTTCTGTGTTAACTACTCTCTCATTCTCCTGACTGTTATATTAGTTTACTATCTCATTCTCAACCTAAGAACTCTTTCTTACCCAAAATGCTCTCTAGTATTTAAACCCTTCATGTTTCGATTTTACTTTTCTTTCTTTTAATATTTAAGGTTGTTGTTTATGGGTCAAGTCTAAGGTCACAGACATTCTAAAATACTTTTGATTTCATTCTCTCTTACTTGTCTTATACCTTTCTAGTACGCCATGAGGGAATTCACCCTTTCTCTATCTTATTCACAACTATTATTATCCAACTAAAACCCTCATAACACTATCCTAAGGTCTAGCCTTTCACTTATCCTTAAGGTAGCAAACACAATTCCAATTACAAGCATATAATTGTTTCACATTCTTTGTCTAGTAACTAGACATATACCTCGTTTTGTTTTATCAAACAGGAACGACACTCGTGCAAGATATGATCATATGTCCACAACTTTAATACTTCATCACAAGGCACAATTACATTCTTACATAGAATTCACATAAATAGGGTCACATAGAATTCACATAATTACAACATAGCACACTCTAACATATCACACTATAACAAGATACATATGCGTGCTATGTTCCTAAACCACTACTCATGCACATGTGGTACCAAACTAAACTTTTCGGAAAGTAGACTAGGAGTAAATGCAGGCCATAAGAAGGATCATCGGTACTGATGCCTTCGGCTTTTGCACCCTCAACTAGCATGATATCCCCCGGTGACTAGTCAGGGTTACCCAGTTTTGCCAGTACGCCCCGGCTCCATGGGATCAGCGTGGACCATTGGAGTTTTCCCAACCGAATAACCCTATAGGCTAAGGTTAGACTACCCATCACGGCCTCCACCAGCCAGATTCCTACATACTTTCCCCATCACATAACTCAAATGTTAAGGATTTGATGGGTTTTGAAGGAATTGTGAGGAAGTAAGGAATTCATAGATTAGATAGTCTTTTGGCGACTTTTCTTCAAAACCCATCAAATCCCTAATCTTATGCATAAGGAGGGGGAAAAGGTAAGTAGATGAAAAATAACAACATAAAAGACAAGGAAGAATATGGGGGAGAGCACTCACCTTTGTGGACATGCAAAGTTGAGTTATAGGGTTTGGATTCTCCGGTTTCTATTCTTCCTCCTTCTCTTCCTCTTCTTCTTCCCTTCTTTTCCTCATTCTCTCTAACTTTTTTCTTTTTCTATTTTGTGACGGCTAAACCTAACCTTCCTTCTCTATTCCCTTCTTATAACATGTAGGTGAGTATGTAGCTTAGTGGGCTTTAGTCTCCCTATTGGGCCCTAGATACTCTTTTGAATTCTATGATAATATTCCTACTAATTTATAATACTAAGGCATTAATAACAACAACAACAATAATAATATAAATAAGAATAAAAACAGTAATAATAAGAAATATAATAAGAATAACTTTTAAAGCATTTTTTGTCTAATAACACAAGGGAAAGGTCCTACTAAGAGTTACCTCGTGGTTTATTTCTAGTACTTGAAATTTGGGGTGTTATAACTCTACCTCCCTTAAAAGATTTTTGTCCTCAAAAATCAAAGCGTAAAAACATGTTCATGATTGCTCACCTACTCATCATTTGTGATCACTGAAGATTCATCCCTCTAATTGCCTCTTGAACAATTTCAACTCTAAACAGTCTAGGATTCTTCCTTAACTTTCTCTAGAGAAAGTTAAGGAAGAATCCTAGACTGTTTAGAGTTGAAATTGTTCAAGAGGCAATTAGAGGGATGAATCTTCAGTGATCACAAAGGATGAGTAGGTGAACAATCATGAACATGTCTAGAGAAAGTTAAGGAAGAATCCTAGACTGTTTAGAGTTGAAATTGTTCAAGAGGCAATTAGAGGGATGAATCTTCAGTGATCACAAAGGATGAGTAGGTGAGCAATCATGAACATGTCTAGAGAAAGTTAAGGAAGAATCCTAGACTGTTTAGAGTTGAAATTGTTCAAGAGGCAATTAGAGGGATGAATCTTCAGTGATCACAAAGGATGAGTAGGTGAGCAATCATGAACATGTTTTTACGCTTTGATTTTTGAGGACAAAAATCTTTTAAGGGAGGTAGAGTTGTAACACCCCAAATTTGAAGTACTAGAAATAAACCACGAGGTAACTCTTAGTAGGACCTTTCCCTTGTGTTATTAGACAAAAAATGCCTTAAAAGTTATTCTTATTATATTTCTTATTATTACTGATTCTATTCTTATTTATATTATTATTATTGTTGTTGTTATTAATGCCTTAGTATTATAAATTAGTAAGAATATTATCATAGAATTCAAAAGAGCATCTAGGGCCCAATAGGGAGACTAAAGCCCATTAAGCTACATACTCACCTACATGTTATAAGAAGGGAATAGAGAAGGAGGGTTAGGTTTAGCCGTCACAAAATAGAAGAAGAAAAAAGTTAGAGAATAAGGAAAAGAAGGGAAGAAGAAGAGAAAGAGAAGGAGGAAGAATAGAAACCGGAGAATCCAAACACTATAACTCAACTTTGCATGTCCACAAAGGTGAGTGCTCTCCCCCATATTCTTCCTTGTCTTTTATGTTGTTATTTTTCATCTATTTACCTTTTCCCCCTCCTTATGCGTAAGATTAGGGATTTGATTGGTTTTGAAGGAATTGTGAGGAAGTAAGGAATTCATAAATTAGATAGTCTTTTGGCGACTTTTCTTCAAAAACTGAATTTTGCCTTGGCGCTGGGCGCGCAAACCCGCTGGGCGGGTTAGGTTTCGGGGCGAACTCGCTGGGCGGGTTCGCTGGACCGTTGGGCGAATACAACTTTTAATATTTCGTTCTTTGTGTTTTTAAACTCCTTTTTGCAGTTTTTAACTCATTGTTGTTTGTTTTCTTATGCCCTGTTGAGTTTATATTATATGATTATTATTTACCTTGAAAGAAACTGAGTGTGATTTGAAATTGTGTCAATGTTTCATGATAAAAGACTATAAAAAGTCATAAGCATTATTTGTGACCATGCATCATAACATTTGAGTTATGTGATGAGGAAAGTATGTAGGAATCTGGCTGGTGGAAGCCGTGATAGGTAGTCTAACCTTAGCCTTGGGGGTTATCCGGTTGGGAAAACTCCAATGGTCCATGCTGATCCTATGGAGCCAGGGCGTACTGGCAAAACTGGGTAACCCTGACTAGTCACCGGGGGATATCATGCTAGTTGAGGGTGCAAAAACCGAAGGCATCGGTACCGATGATGCTTCTTATGGCCTGCATTTACTCCTAGTCTACTTTCCGAAAAGTTTAGTTTGGTACCACATGTGCATGAGTAGTGGTTTAGGAACATAGCACGCATATGTATCTTGTTATAGTGTGATATGTTAGAGTGTGCTATGTTGTAATTATGTGAATTCTATGTGACCCTATTTATGTGAATTCTATGTAAGAATGTAATTGTGCCTTGTGATGAAGTATTAAAGTTGTGGACATATGATCATATCTTGCACGAGTGTCGTTCCTGTTTGATAAAACAAAACGAGGTATATGTCTAGTTACTAGACAAAGAATGTGAAACAATTATATGCTTGTAATTGGAATTGTGTTTGCTACCTTAAGGATAAGTGAAAGGCTAGACCTTAGGATAGTGTTATGAGGGTTTTAGTTGGATAATAATAGTTGTGAATAAGATAGAGAAAGGGTGAATTCCCTCATGGCGTACTAGAAAGGTATAAGACAAGTAAGAGAGAATGAAATCAAAAGTATTTTAGAATGTCTGTGACCTTAGACTTGACCCATAAACAACAACCTTAAATATTAAAAGAAAGAAAAGTAAAATCGAAACATGAAGGGTTTAAATACTAGAGAGCATTTTGGGTAAGAAAGAGTTCTTAGGTTGAGAATGAGATAGTAAACTAATATAACAGTCAGGAGAATGAGAGAGTAGTTAACACAGAAAGTATTGAAGATTAAAATGTGTAGATTAGACCGTAGGTATGGCAAATTATGAGAGACCTAGTGAGTTTAAAGCCATAAAAGATAAATGATGAGGGTTGTCCGAATAGAAGAGTCTAACCCAGCCGTAGAGCCCTTAGAGCACTCACTGAGACATTATGTCTCATTCCTTTAAGTTTATCCTTTTTCAGGATACAGGTGAAGACGTGCGTAGATGGAGCTTGAAGTCACGTGCAAGAAAATGTAGTCTAGTCATAATTTATTTTTTTGTATTCTTTATATTTTATATGACACCTTTGGGTGATATATGAGTTTTATTAGGCATGTATTTTAATTACTGTATGGTTCGTATATAATATCTAATTACATTTATAAGTAATATTTGCATGTTGTGTCTACCTTTCAAGTTTGTTTTTTTTTCATTCTTAGAAATATAGACCTAGTTACGGTAATGCCCTTTAGGGTGTTACACTTTATGGTTATGGAGGAATTGCAACAATGGTAGTCTTCTGCTTCTTTAAGATAACTGTGATGAGTTCACCATCCTCATCATTAGATTCCACTTGCAGTTGGAGTCTCCTTTTGGCAGAAGCAGGTGCAGCAGGTGGAGGAGGAGCAACAACAGGAGGAGCAGACAGAGTTAGAGGTTGTTGTGTCTTAGACCTCATTACTCTGGACGACCTCCTCTTGGATGGTTGCCTCCTGGTGGACGGTTTGGCAGCTGCAATGGGATGGATGAATAGGGCTTCTTCATCCTACTGCTCAACTTGTTGGACAGCTTGTTGTTCAACAGGTTAAGGTGCTTCCTCAACTGGTTCTTCCTTGACGTCCACTGTCTTGGCTGTGTTCTCCACGAGTTTCAGCATAAACACAGCCTTCATCTATGTTATGTTGTTGCGGCCAAAGGGTAACTGGGTGAACCTGTGGCCACCACCCAGCATCCTGATTGTTGCTTGTTCGTGACTAGACAAGGCAAAGAACTCATGATATACTTGTTGTAGCCAGAATATCCTGTTCAACAGGGCAGCATAAGTAATCTAGTCGAACTCTTCTCAACCCCTCATGGACCTGAAGATGTTGTTGAGAATAAGGTGAGGGAGGTTGAACTGCTGTCCAGTTATCATATGGAACAGAGCGAACCGATGCAAAAAGGTTACACTGTCCTTAGACCCAGCTTTGTGAAGTATACCTTTGTTCAAAAACTACTGGTATACTTTCCCTTCTTTCGTCAACTTGCTGAATTCAACAGCACCTTCAACTTCAGGCCCCATCAACGCCGTATCCACAGTTTCATGTCCACCAAAGCTGTCTTCCTAGTCGTTCTTGATGCAAGAGTCAGCATGCTCGTATCCAATGGCTTGAGCAATGCTCCATAGGTCTAGAGTGACCTTCACACCCAGAATGGTGCCAACCACATTGTTTTTAGAGAATTCTACTGTCTTCTAGAAATGTCGAATGAGTTCTGGGTAGATGATCTTGTTCAGATGAAAGTAGTTGAGGATTCCACACCTCATCAAGTTGTCCTTAACCTTGACCCCCATGTCGTCAAGGGCTTCTATGTCAAAGCGGCTTTCTATTAGAACGATGGCTTTATTCTACCTTTCAGCACGGGTCGCTACCTTTATGGCGAGGTCTGGGTTCTCTAATGCTGTTGTTGATTAATTGAGGTTTAAGGTTCGAAAGTTTTGGAAGTTTGAGAGAGAGAGAGAAAGAGAGAGAGCAAGTTCTAGAGAGATGTTAAGTGTATAGGAAGTAACTGAAAGGTTTTGGGTTTTTGGCAGTTTTTGAAGAGAGATAGTGCGCATTTAATGTTGGTTCAGGTGCGCACGTTTCTCGATGGCGGTTTACGACGCATCAGTGACTCAGACATAGAATAAAGCATTTATTTCAAATCAATATAAGTGAAAACATGATTATGTACGGATGAAGATATTTATGCATATAAATGTGAAACGTTAAAAAATGTAAACCGTAATGCTAATGGACGTATGCATGTTAGACAATGTTCTGATAATGGACGCTATATGACATTGGACACTACTTGTCATTGGATGGTCAAGGCACCTGAAAGTAATCTATTCCTTTATAAATTCCATACCAAGACAGTCTCAAATATGGATGAGTTTATCTTTAGGAAGTGGTTTTGTATATGTATGCTAATTAATTTTCAGTGTTAATAAATTGAATATCAATAACCCCTTTCTGAACATAATCTCTGATAAAGTGATGTTTTATTTCAATGTGCTTTGCTCTATAATGTAATATAGGATTCTTAGATAAGTTTATGGCAGTAGTATTACCATAGAGGATAGGAATTTTACTTTCATAGATACTATAGTCCTCTAATTGATGCTTGATCCATAGAATTTGTGAACAACAAGACGCTACTGATATGTATTATGCTTCTGTTGTGGATAGGGAAATTGTCCCTTGTCTTTTGTTCATCCAAGAGACAAGATTTCCACTAATGGGGTGACATCCTCCACTGGTGCTTTTTTGTTTTATTTTGTCTCCAGCATAGTCAGCATCACATAATCCAACTAACCTATACTTTTTATTAAACTTATAGGATAGACAAATGTTAGTAGTTCCTTTTAAGTATCTAAGTGTTCTTTGTATTGCTGTTAGATGAGTTTCTCTGATATCAGATTGAAAACGAGCACAGAGACATACACTAAGCATGATATCAGGTCTGGACGCTATAAGATATAGTAGAGATCTAATCATACCTCTGTATATGGTTTCGTCTACATTTTTGGATGTGTCGTCTAGTCCAAGTACTGAAGATGGATGCATTGGTGTGCTCATTTCTTTGGCATCGTCCATCTTGTACTTCTTAAGTAGTTCTTTTGCATACTTCGTTTGATGTATGTTTATGCCATTTTTTGTCTATTTTACTTGTAATCCTAGAAAGAATTTTAATTCTCCCATCATGCTCATCTCAAATTTTGTCGTCATAAGCTTAAAAAAATCCTTGCATAGAGCTTTGTTAGTAACACCAAATATAATATCGTCCACATATATTTGTGCAATAATAAAATATGAGTGAATGTTTTTGTGAAATAGAGTTGTGTCTACCTTTCCTTTAGAAAAACCATTTTCCAAAAGAAAGGAACTTAATTTTTCATACCAAGCTCTAGGAGCTTGCTTGAGTCCATACAATGCCTTTTTAAGTTTGAAAACATGCTTAGGAAAAGTATCACACTCAAAACCAGGAGGTTGTTTCACATAAACTTCCTTTTTATTATACCATTGAGAAATACACTTTTTACATCCATTTAACATAGCTTCATGTTGCTATGAGCAACAAATGAAAGTAAAATGCGAATGGCTTCTAGCCTAGCTACAAGTGCAAAAGTTTCAGTAAAGTCTATACCTTCTTGTTGAGTATACCCTTAAGCTACAAGTCTAGCTTTGTTTCTTACCACTTTACGTGCCTCATTTAGCTTGTTACGAAATACCCATTTTGTTCCTATTATAGATTTGTCTTTAGGTAGAGGAACTAGCTTCCATACGTCATTTCGTTCGAACTGACTTAGCTCTTTCTTCATAGTTTTAATCCAACCTTCGCCTAAGAGAGCTTCGTCCACTGTCTTTGGTTCCATTTGGAAAATTAGAGCAGTTTGAGCTTGCTTTTTAAAGGTTGATCTTGTTCTGACATGATTACGCACATTTCTTAGGATTTGATCTTTTGGATGGTACGTCTTCATATGCCATTGTCGTCCAGATGGTAGTTCTTGTTCTTCTCTCTTTGGACCGTCTAACAGAGTTCTGGATGTTGGTTGCTTGATGTTGTCCAACTTCATATTTACAAAAGATTTGTCCAGCTTTGATAGTTCTCTATCAGGCTTATTGTCATTGAACTTAACATGAATGGCTTCTTCAACTGTTAAGTTTTTATAGTTATAGACTCTATATGCCTTGGACGTTTCAGAATAGCCTAACAATATTCCATCATCACACCTAGAATTAAACTTTCCAAGATTGTCCTTAGTGTTTAGAATGAAACATTGACATCCAAAAGGATGAAGATATGATATGTTAGGTTTTTGTCCTTTCCATAATTCATAAGGAGTCTTTTTCAAAATAGGTCTAATATATATTCTGTTTTGTAAATAAC
Source organism: Spatholobus suberectus (assembly GCA_004329165.1). Taxonomy (NCBI): domain Eukaryota; kingdom Viridiplantae; phylum Streptophyta; class Magnoliopsida; order Fabales; family Fabaceae; genus Spatholobus; species Spatholobus suberectus. Next base: position 52,919,333 of record CM014732.1, read on the forward strand.
ATGCCGTGTTTACAGCTTCAGCCCAGAAGTGTTTAGGAGTAGAGTTATCGTTAAGCATGGTTCTAGCCATTTCTTGTAATGATCTATTCTTTCTTTTTACCACACCATTTTGTTGATGTGTACATGGTACAACGAAGTTATGGAGAATTCCGTTCTCCTCATAAAACACTTGAAATCTTTCGTTTTCAAATTCTCCTCCATGATCATTTCTAATTGAGGCTATGCAAACACCTTTTTCGTTTTGAATTCTTTTACAAATTATAGAAAAGACTTTGTAAGACTCATCCTTTTGTTTTAGGAATATAACCCATGTCCATCTAGTATAGTCATCCACTACAACTAACCCATATCGTTTTCCACTAAGAGAGGCTATGTAGTAAGTCTAAACAAATCAAGATGTAGAAATTCAAGTGGTCTAGTAGTGGAAACAATATTTTTTGAATCAAAAGAGCTTTTCACTTGTTTCCCTTTTTGACATGCATCACAGAGAACATTAGATTTGTATACAAGATTTAGAAGTCCTCTTACAAGGTTATGCTTGTTTAGCTTGGAGATTAATCTCAAGCTTGCATGTCCAAGTTTCTTGTGCCAAATCCATTGATTCTCATTGATGGTTACTAGACATGACACATTTTGATTTGTGAGGTCATTTAAGTCAATCTTATATAGATTGCTTTGCCTTTTAGCTGAAAATAATATAGATCCATCCAAGTTTTTGACTATACATTCATCTTTGTTAAAGAAGACACTGTGTCCACTGTCACATAATTGACTTATGCTCAGCAAATTGTGTCTAAGTCCTTCAACATATAAAATATTATCAATAGAAAGAAAAGGGTGCTTACCAATTTTACTTATTCCCGTTATCTTCCCTTTCTAATTTCCTCCGAAGGTAACCCATCCACCATTCTTATGTTGGAGGCTTTAGAACATAGACTTTTCTCCTGTCATGTGTCGTGAGCAGCCATTGTCCAGGTACCATGATTGGGGTTTCCTTTCTATTGCCAAGTAGATCTGCAACACGAATAATCATGGACTTGGGTCCTTTCTTGTTAGTTTTGAAGGCATTGGACGCCTTTGTGACTGGACGATAAATGCATCGTGATGGTTCATGGCCATTTTTTCCACATATTTTACAAAAGACATTATTTTTAGTTGTTCCAGAAGTTTCCTTTGTAACAAAGCCAAGGATTTTGTCTATAAGACAAGATTTAATTTAAGTTTTTAGTTCCATTGACAAATTTGGATAGATTTTCCTTTAAGTGAGTTACTTCCTTTTGAAGTTCTAATGCTTCATTGGAGAGTGTCACTTTTGGAACATCCTTTTCCTTTAATTCTTCATTTTCTCTCAAAATATTTTCATAATTTTCTTTGAGCAAATTGAATTCTTTTGACATTTTGGAAAACTTCCATTTTAATTCTTTATAACCTACTGAGAGAGTTGAAGAATTAGAAAGCAGTTCATTATATGCTTCTTGAAGAGAGAATATGTCATTAAAATTTACCTCTTCGTCTTGCTCATTTTCCGAGCTTTTTGAACTAGTTTTAGCCATGAGACAAATGTTTGCTTCTTCCTCTCCTTCTTCTCCCGACGATGATAGGTCCATGTCTTCCAAAGTAGCCATGAGTCCTTTCTTCTTCTTTTTGAAGAAGGTTTTCTTTATCTCCGTTTGTAGACTTGGACATTTAGCTTTGAAGTGTCTAGGCTTTTTACATTCGAAACAAACTGGTGGACTCTTCTCCTTGGGCTCCTTGCTAAACTTCTTTGTAAAGTTTCTAGCTCTAGACCCTCATTTCTTTCTCCACATGGCTTGCATCTTTCTAGATATGAAAGATATCTCGTCCTCATCAAAGTCATCTTCTTTGGACACTTCCTCAAAAGATTCTTCCATATTCAGGGCTTTGGACGATGATCCCTTTGTTAGACGTTGGATGCTTAAGGCAATCGACTTTCCTCTTCTGTCCTTCGTCCTGCTTCAGTTCCAACTTGTGAACCTTGAGAGTTCCAAGTAAGTCTTCCATGGAGAGAGCTATTAAGTCCTTGGACGCTCTCAAAGCCATAACCTGTGATCTCCACTGTCTAGGCAAATTCTTTAAGATTTTGTCAATATGATCATAATTATCATAAGTTTTACTTAGGGATCTTAGGTTATTTATTATGCTTTGAAATCTACCAAACATGAGTTCAATAGTTTTATTTTCTTCCATAGTAAATAATTCATATTGTCTTACAAGCAAGCTTAGTTTAGATCTCTTTACTTGTAAGGTACCCTCATAAGCAAGAGCTAGGGTATCCCATATCTTTTTAGCACTTTTTAAGTTGTGCACTTTCTCATATTCAGATTCAGACAAAGCACACATAATAGCATTTCGAGCTTTAGAGTTAAGCAGATACCTCTGTTTATTTCCTCCTATCTATTGACCTCTGGGCAACTCATTTCCATTTTAGTCTAAAGGTTGATAGTCTCTTGTTTCCACAACATCCCACATGTTGATGTGGCAAGAATCTAAAAAGGCTGTCATTCTCTGTTCTAGTAGTCATAATTTTGACCCTTGAAAAGAGGTGGTCTGTTGACAGCTTGTCCTTCGTTATCCATAGTTCTCAAGATCTTTTAACCCATATACTGTTAGATGCTCAACCTCAAGAGGCCGAGCTCTAATACCAATTGAAATAACAAGGACCGCATAAGAAGGGTGGTTGAATTGTGTGTTTTAAAAAAAAAAACTTTTTAACCCTTTTTGAAAATGAGTTCGATAGTTAGTTAAAGCAGGATAAGAGAAGACAAAGACACAGAGTTTTATACTGGTTCACTCAGCCTTGAGCTGTAACACCCTAAGGGGCATTACCGTAACTAGGTCTAGATTTAAAAAAAAAAAACTTAAAAAGGTAGAAACAACATACAAATGCTACTCATAAATATAATTAAATATTATATACAAACAATACAATAAAAAAAATACATGCCAATATAACTCATCTATTACTCGAAGGTATCGTACAAAATATAAAGAAGAATACAAAAACATAATATAAACTAGACTACGTTTTCTTGTACGTGACTCTAAGCTCCATCTGCGCATGTCTTCACCTGTATCCTAAAAAACGGGAAACTTAAAGGAATGAGACATAATGTCTCGGTGAGTGCTCTAAGGATTCTACGGCTAGGTTAGACTCTTCTATTCGGACAACCCTCATCATTTATCTTTTATGGCTTTAAACTCATTAGGTCTCTCATAATTCGCCATACCTACAGTCTAATCTACACCTTTTAATCTTTAATACTTTCTGTGTTAACTACTCTTTCATTCTCCTGACTATCATATTAGTTTATTATCTCGTTCTCAATCTAAGAACTCTTTCTTACCCAAAATGCTCTCTAGTATTTAAACCCTTCATGTTTAGATTTTACTTTTCTTTCTTTTAATATTTAAGGTTGTTCTCTATGGGTCAAGTCTAAGGTCACAAACATTCTAAAATACTTTTGACCCTCCCTTAACACTCACCTTAATGCCGTCATTTTGTTCTCTCTTATTTGTCTTATACCTTTCTATTACGCTGTGTGGGGATTCACTCTTTTTCTACCTTATTCACAACTATTATTATCCAACTAGGACCCTCACAACACTATCCTAGGGCCTAGCCTCTTACTTATCCTTGAGGTAGCAAACACAATTAATTACAAGCATACATTTATTTCACATCTTTTGCCTAGTAACTGGACATACACATTGTTTTGTTTCATCAAGCAAGCATGACATACATACATAACATGAGCACATATACATAATCTTGACAACTTATCACAATACACAATCACATTTCACACGTGTACACATTACATCATTCGCTTATGAACAAGTCACATAGAATTCACATAATTACAATGTAGCACACTTCAACATATCACACTACAACAAGATACATATGCGTGCTATGTTCCTAAACTACTACTCATGCACATGTGGTACCAACCTAAACTTTTTGGAAAGTAGACTAGGAGTAAATGCAGGCCATAAGAAGCGTCATCAGTACCGATGCCTTCGGCTTTCGCACCCTCAACTAGCATGATATCCCCCGGTGACTAGTCAGGGTTACCCAGTTTTGCCAATACGCCTCGGCTCCATGGGATCAGCATGGACCATTGGAGTTTTCCCAACCGGAGAACCCCCAAGGCTAAGGTTAAACAACCCATCACGGCCTCCACCAGCCAGATTCCTACATACTTTCCTCATCACATAACTTAAATGTTATGATGCATGGTCACATATAATGCTTACAACTTTCATAGACTTTTATCATGAATCATAGGCACAATTTCATATCACACTCATATTTTTAAGGTAAATAACAACCATACAATATAAACTCAATAAGACATAAAGAAACAAATAACAATGAGTTAAACACTACCAAAAGGAGTTCACAAACACAAGGAACGTAATAGCAAAAGTCGTATTCGCCCAGCGGTCCAGCGAACCTGCCCAGCGCGTTCGCGCCGAAACCCAACCCGCCCAACGGGTATCGCACCCCGCCCAGCAGGTCCGCGTCAAGACCCAACCCGCCCAACGGGTGTTTCACCCCACCCAGCGAGTTTGCGCGCCCAGCACCAAGGCAAAATCCAGTTTTTGAAGAAAAGTCGCCAAAAGACTATCTAATCTATGAATTCCTTACTTCCTCACAATTTCTTCAAAACCCATCAAATCCCTAATCTTATGCATAAGGAGGGGGAAAAGGTAAATAGATGAAAAATAACAACATAAAAGACAAGGAAGAATATGGGGGAGAGCACTCACCTTTGTGGACATGCAAAGTTGAGTTATAGGGTTTGGATTCTCCAGTTTCTATTCTTCCTCCTTCTCTTCCTCTTCTTCTTCCCTTCTTTTCCTCATTCTCTCTAACTTTTTTCTTCTTCTATTTTGTGACGGCTAAACCTAACCCTCCTTCTCTATTCCCTTCTTATAACATGTAGGTAAGTATGTAGCTTAGTGGGCTTTAATCCTCTATTGGGCCCTATATGCTCTTTTGGGTTGTATGATAATATTTCTACTAATTTATAATACTAAGGTATTAATAAGAATAATAATACAACAACAATAATAATAATAACAATAATAATAATAGGAAATATAATGACAATAATTCTTAAGACATTTTTTGTCTAATAACATATGAGAAGGGTTCTACTAAGAGCTACCTCGTGGTTTATTTCTAGTACTTGAAATTTGGGGTGTTACATGAGCTACGTCCAGTCCCTTCGTCCAGAAGGTGTTCACTAACCAACCTTAGGTTACACAATAAGTATTCTTCACTGCCTCTCCAGGCTTTACAATGCAATCAACCAATATTGCTTAACCACCCAAGTATTCTTTTTCATTAAGCCTCTCCAGGCTTTCACAACATAAACAGTTGTTAAAAAAAAGGTCGACTCATAAAGTGAGGATGTGAAAGTTAAAGTGCAATACAAATGCTTTTACAGAGGAAAGTTTCTACGTTGTCTAGTAAATGTAGTCGTTCCCTATGTCACACTATTTCTTGTTTTCTCATTACTTGCTTTCTTTTTTCTTGAGCTGGTATATATAGTCCTCGTAGAAAAGAGCTGTTGAGAGGATTCAGCTTCAGTCTTCAAGAAATATGCACGTGTATCGAGCTTTCACAGAAGTTAGAAAAGTAACTTTAGTTCTTGCACTAAAATGTAAAGTGCAGGACTGCGTTGAAGGTCTGCTTTTCCGATCATTTTTTATTTGGCTTGGCAGCTTGATAACTTGACTTTCCTTTTTCTACAACACTGCGCTTATGCACTAAAATGTATCTATCTTTTATTCAATGCTTAGACATATGAACGTTAGATCTTTTAAAATAGATAAAGCATTAGTCTCGAGATATACATGTGAGAAACGCATAGGCAAGCTTTGAATATTTAGTCATTTAAAGATACTTACTCTTAGGCGAACTTTGTATATGAGTCTCAGCTTTAAACACTTAGTCGTTAAGAGAGAGACTTCTTCTGGATGGTCGTCAAAACGAGTCAATTGGACACTTGTTAAAACTAGCGCGTTGGACACCATGGTTTTGGATGCTGTAAAAACATTTTCACAACAGAGACTTAAAACTTAATAAGTTTGTTATCTTCAAAATTTTGAGGGACTAGATGCTTCATACGTTTTAGGTTCCAACATACCAAAGAACCTCTTTTAATTTTTTTGCAATTTTTAAAGATCATTTATGTTAAATTACAAAAATTCTCGAAAAATTTCAAAAAATTCATGATAAATTTCTACTCATTTTCCTAAGCTTAAAAATTATTTTTCTTAATTTTTTTGACCATTCTATAATTTATCTCTTAATTATCTTTCTTTATTCTAATTTATTAATTACAATAAATCCAATTTTATTTTTAAAATACCAAAAATTATATTTATTTCTTAGATACCTTTCTAATATTATTTTAAGTATAAACATAATTTTCTCAAATTTAAAAGGGTAGTTGCTAATTACTTAAGCTATTCTATATGATTTCATTTATTGTTATTATTATTAATTTTAGATATTCTTCATTCATTGGAGCTAAATCAATGCTTTCAAAATTTATAAATCTCTATCTAGACTTTTGATCAATATTACAAGACAATTAAATAAATGATAATTATTAGATAATTATGTATGTAATATTTTGAGGATGTAACAAAACTCGTGTGCATTGTCCTTATTTCTCGCCTTTTCATTTATTAGCTATCTCTTTACTCTGTCACAAAATTATAATTCTATTTTGTTTAGAAAGGACCTGCATTAAATAATCATTTCACCTAATTGATAAAAGGTCTTCTTTAAATTAGTTTCTTTTTAAACTAGTAATTAAATTATTCAAGAATCATTTTCGAAGAGAATAAACAATCCAGTTATAATTAAGGGATTTTGATTACACGAGAACTAAAAGAATATAGAAGTTTTAATCATAACGAAATGATTTTTTTGAAAAACCCACAATTCAACCCCCTTCTTGTGGTATTATTAGTCACTTTAGTTGGTATCAGAGCTCATCTCTCAGGGTTGAGGCGCACCAAACAGTGTAGGAGAAAGATCTAAGAAGAAGTGATGGCTACTCAAACTGCAAGCATGTTCATACTAGAAAGTTCCTCAACGAATAGACCTCCAAGCTTTGGTGGAAAGGATTACTACTACTGGAAGGATAGTAGACTAGGAGTAAATGCATGGCCATAAGAACTGTCATCGGTACCGATGCCTTCGGCTTTCGTACCCTCAACTAGTATGATATCCCTCAGAGACTAGTTAAGGTTACCTAGCTTTGCAAGTACGCTCCGGCTCCATGTGATTAGCATGGGCCATTGGATACCATATGACTAGGGTTAGACAACCCATCTCAACCTCCACCAGCCAAAATTCCTACATACTTTCTTTCTCCACATGACTCATTGTCATGATGCATGGTTACATATTCATAGCTTTTCATAGATTTTTATCATAAAACATTAATACAAATTCATATCATTGCTCAGTTTCCTCATGGTAAATAACAAATACAAGATGTAAATTCAACGAGGCATCCAAACAATGGCAATCATACAGGAAATTCACTATCATACGCACGCTCAGTGCCAACTTTCTGGCGCTCAGTGCCAAATCTCTAGGGAACTAAGGGTTGCTCCTTGCCTCCCCCACGCTCAGCGTCAAACCTCTAGAAGACTCTTTACCTCTCTCATACTCAGCGCCAACATTCTAGCCCTTCGCGCCAAATGCGATTTCTGTAAATCGCGAGGGTTTGCAGAACGTGCAACCCATGACTTTCCTTGGCTTCCAACCACTCCAAATAGGTTAATTAACTCCTAATTTCTCCTATTACCTTTCTTAATGGTCAATCTATCCTATGAATTCCTCACTCACTCATAATCTCCTCAACATTCATTAAATCTGTAACTTAAACATAAAGGGGAAAAAAGGAAAGTAGTCATGACAGCCTATATACACAATCAAACATAAAATTTGCTATAAAGCACATCATTGATTGGGGAAAATCACATGCCCCTTTACACACAACCATACAATTCATAAACAATTGGGGTCTAGGGTCAACCCCTCTACTCATGACCAATGCCATACTTATGAGCGAGATAACTCACTCTCCCTTACCTTGAAAGAGATTGTCTCCGACAAGAGGATGCGAACAATGCAGCAATGTCTTTCTACGGTTCTTCGCTCTTTGACTGCAACGACTCCGACAACTTAATATCTCCACAGTGGCAAAAGAGAGAATGAGGAAAAGGGTTAGGTTTTCAAGAAACCTAAAAGACTCTTAAACATTAGGCTTATGAAAACTAAGCCTAACACAAGGGTCTTAAAACTTTTAAAACATTTTAACAACAAAACCCTATTTTAAAGGCCTAGAATCTCTTTTCCCTAAAAGACCATTTTATTGAAAACAAGGCAAAATAATAATAATAATAATAATAATAATACGTATTAATTAAAAAGAAAACATTAGGGTGTTACAACTCCCCCTCCTTAAAAGAAATTTCACCCTTGAAATTTACCTGAAGCAAACAGTTCCAAATAAGACTCCTTTATTTAGCTCTCTAACTCCTAAGTTGTACTATCTTTTGTAGCTCCTCCCCAAACAAACTTGAACAATGGAATTTCCTTTCCTCTTAGCTGTTTCACCCTTTGATCCTCAACTCGCAATGGCAAAGTCTCAAAAGTCAGGTTCTCCTTCACTTGGATATCGTCCAGCTCAATTACATATGATGGATCATGAACATATTTTCTGAGTTGGGAAACCTGAAAGACACTATGGAGATTTGAAAGAGACAGGGGTAAAGCCAATTGATAGGCGACTTCGCCAACTCTTTTTAGGATTAGGAAGGGACTAATGAAACGCGGAGTAAGCTTACAGGGACTTCAACGCCCGACCAACCCTAGTCCACAAAGTGACTTTCAAGAACACATAATCACCTTCTTAAAATTCAAGAGCCTTCCTTCTCCTATCATGGTAAATTTTTTGTCTACTTTGAGTTGTCCTCATCTTATCTTGGATCACCATAACCTTTTCAATAGTTTGCTGCATTACCTCAGGTCCTATAAAACAAGGTTCTCACCGGGTTCTAACCAACACAAATGTGTCCTACATTTCCCATACAAGGCTTTATAAGGTGTCATCCTAATGCTAGAATAGGAACTACTGTTATAGGTGAACTCTATAAGAGGTAAGAAACTATCCCAACTACCACTTTGCTCTAACACATAAGCACTCAAAAGATCTTTTAGGGATTGGATGGTTCACTCAGTCTGACCATTTGTCTGTGGATGGTAGTAAGTTGAACTTAATCTAAGCTATGTCCTTAGGGCCCCATGCAAACTCTCCCAAAATCTAGAAGGGAACCTAGGGTCTCTATCAGAAACTATGCTAGAAGGCTCACCATGCAACCTCACAATCTCACTAATGTACAGGGTAGTCAACTTCTCTAAGGGGTATCTAATGTTAATTGGAATAAAGTGAGCAGATTTAGTCAACCTATCCACCATTACCCAAATCGAATCCAACCTTTTGGGGGTTATAGGCAAACCCACCACAAAGTCCATGGATATACTATCCCACTTGTATTCAGGAATGTCCAAGTGTTGCAACTTACCTGATGGTTTTTGGTGCTCTACCGTAGATTTCTTAACAATCTTATTGGAACACAAAAAGAACTTCTATGATAAGGTTGGATTAGGCTATAATGATCATAAAGCAGTGTTTCATAAGATACCAATAAGCTCTTTGTGACACCCTTTACCCCTAAACTAATTATTAAGCAAATGTTATGGAAAATATAGTGTACTTTTCATTTGCGAAATAAAAAAGTACTTGAAAATCTTTTCTTCACACGATAAAGGACACCATATGTATAACTCATATTAACTTAAACTCCATAAAATACCTCACTAATCAATGAAAAGATATTGGCCTACAATTGGCCTTACAAGTCTTTGAAAATAAACTAAATTAAGGAGTAAAACTATTAATGCTAAGTTCAAAAGCTAAGGACTTAAAATAGTAAACAACTAAGCCCCGATGTCACATCCTATCAGAGCATACCATACCCAAGCAACAATAAAACAAACTGCAATGAGGCCAATGGCTTTACTCTTAGACTCTTCCTCAAGGTTCTGTTGGACGTCGCTTGTGTATCACAGACATAAACAAAAGAACACTAGAAAACAAAGGAGTGAGATACATTTCACATCATGCTCAAAGTATGATAACGGAAACAGGTAGAACACAACACATGCAAAATCAGAATGACATTAAGGATTAAAAACACACAAACATATGTAATGCAATGTCACCTAACTTCTACTTCTTATGCATATGTAGTACCAATATAAGTTCATCTCGAAAGTAGACTAGGAGTAAATGCACAGCCATAAGAAGCGTCATCTGTACCGATGTCTTCAGCTTTCGCACCCTCAACTAGTATGATATCCCTTGGTGACTAGTCAGGGTTACCCAGCTTTGCTAACACGCTCCGACTCCATGGGATTAGCATGGGCCATTGGAGTTTTCCAATTGGATACCACCTCCAAGGCTAGGGTTAAACAACCTATCTCGGGCTCCACCAACCGAATTCCTACATACTTTCTTTCTCCACATGACTCAATGTCATGATGCATGGTTACATACAATACTCACAGCTTTTCATAGATTTTTATCATAAAGCATTAACATAAATTTATATCATGCTTAGTTTCCTCATGGTAAATAACAAACACAAGATGTAAATTCAACAAAGCATCCAAATAATGGCAATCATACAAGAAATTCACTGTCATACTCACGCTCAGGGCCAACTTTCTAGCGCTCACGGCCAAACCTCTAGGGAACCAGGGGTTGTTCCTTGCCTCCCCCACACTCAGTGCCAATTCTGGCGCTTAGTGCCACGATGTTCAACGCCAATATCTGGCTCTTAGCACCAAACCTGTAGAGGACTCTCTACCTCTTTCATGCTCAGTGCCAACTACAATTTCTGCAAATCGCGAAGGTTCACAAAATGTGCAACCCACAAATTTCCTTGGCTTTCAAACACTCCAAATAGGTTAATTAACTCCTAATTTCTCCTATTACCTTTCTTAATGGTCAATCTATCCTATGAATTCCTCACTCACTCATAATCTCCTCAACATTCATTAAATTTGTAACTTAAACATAAAGGGGAAAAAAGGAAAGGAGTCATGACAGCCTATATACACAATCAAACATAAAATTTGCTATAAAGCACATCACTGATTGGGGAAAATCACATGCCCCTTTACACACAACCATACAATTCATAAACAATTGGGGTCTAGGGTCAACCCCTCTACTCATGACCAAAGCCATACTTATGAGCGAGATAACTCACTCCCCCCTTACCTTGATAGAGACGATCATCGGCAAGAGGATGCGAACAGTGCAGCAGCGTCTTTCTACGGTTTCTCGCTCCTTGACTACAGTGACTCCGACGGCACAATATCTTCACAGAGGCAAAAGAAAGAATGAGGAAAAGGGGGAGGTTTTCAAGAAACCTAAGAGAATCTTAAAGCTAACTTTGGGCTTATGAAAACTAAGCCCAACATAAAGGTCTTAAAACTTTTAAAACATTTTAACCAAAAAATCCCATTTTCCCCAAAATACCATTTTATTAAAAACAAGGCAAATAATAATAATAATAATAATACATATTAATTAAAAAGAAAACATTAGGGTGTTACACTCTCAAAAGGTCAAGGGAAAATGTTTTAATTGTAACAGAATAGGACACAAGCCTTCAAAATGTTACAAGAGAAATTAAGCTTTCCTTAGAAAGGTTACTAACAGAAGAAGACTCAACAAAATATGGGTACCTAAATCATTGTTAACCATTAATACAGGAATGCTTATTGATGAACAACAAAAGAGGGTTGTGGTTCTTGGACAGTGGATGCTCTAGACATATGGCTGGAGATAAATTCCTACGACTTAAAAGACAGGAAAAATGAAGGTTTTATCACATTTGGAGACAATAGAAAGGCTATGATTAAAGGAGTAGGTAAAATAGGCAAACCTAACCCTACTTAAATAGAAAATGTTTATTTATGTTAAAAGGCTAAAACACAATCTTCTTAGCATTGGTAAGTTATGTGACAATGGCTATAAAGTACAGTTTGAACCTATAGCTTGTCTTATTAAGGAAGCATCAACTAACAAAGTCTTATTTTCTGCCACAAGAATGAAAAATCTATACTGCATCGGTTTGGATTCATTGCCTAGTCAATCATGTTTAGTAGCATTTGATAATGATCAGTGGCTTTGGCATAAAAGAATAGAACACATAAATATGAAAACCTTGTCAAAACTATCTAAGCATGATTTGATAAGAGGGTTACCTAAAATCAAATATGAAAAGAATAAAGTGTGTGTAGCATGCATCAAAGGAGAACAACCTAAGTCTAACTTTCGCTCTAAAAATGTAGTAACTTCTTAGAAAGTCTTACAACTGTTGCATATAAATCTTTTTGGACCTATTAAGACTGCTAGTCTTTGAGCAAAAAGATATGGCTTTGTGATAGTTGATGACTACTCTAGGTTTACATGGGTTCTATTCCTCTCTCATAAGCATAAGTCATTTGATGCATTCAAATCCTTCTGTAGGAACGTTCAGAATGAGGTAGGTTCTAAAATAGTCTCAGTTATAAGTGATCATGGAGAAGAATTTGAAAATATGTCTTTCAAACAATTTTTTGATGAAAAGGAGATCACTTATAATTTTTCCTATCCAAGAACACCTCAACAGAATAGTGTTGTGGAAAGGAAAAATAGAATCTTACAAGAAATGGCTAGAACATTGTTAAGTGAATCTCGCATTTAGAAATATTTTTGGGCAAAAGCTATGAATTTAGCCTACTACATTCTGAATTGGTTTCTATCAGAAGGATTTTGAACAAAACTCCATATGAGTTATGGAAAGGAAGGAATCCAAACATTTGCTATTTTCATGTTTTTAGATGTAAATGCTATGTCCTTAACAACAAAGATAATTTAGGAAAGTTTGATGAGAAATCTAAAAAAGGGATCTTCTTAGGATATTCTACAACATCTAAAGCTTATAAGTTGTATAATTTGAGAACACTTGTTGTAGAAAAAAGCATGCATGTTATTTTTGATGAATCTGATACTTTACTTGAGAAGAGAAAGATTGCATATTTGAAAGATGAGCTTGAGAAGCTCAAAATGACTTAGAAAGATCAAAGTAATGCTAAAAAAGAATCAGACATGGAAATCAAGAAGATGGAAGAAACATAAACAATTGAAGCAATTCAATAATACAGAATCAAGAAAGAAAAGACCCTAAAGAAAACAACATGCCAAGGTGTTGGAAATATAATACATCATATACTCCTGATCTCATCATTGGAGAGACATCTTTAGGAGTGAAAATTAGAGAGCAGCAGTCAACAAAGAGAAAGGAAAAATGGCTTTGATTTCCTAAATTGAGCCTAAGAATATTGAACAAACTCTTTTTGAAGAATCATGAGTGAAGAAAATGGAGGAAGAGCTAAATCAGTTCATAAAGAACAAAGTTTGAAATCTTGTTCCTCCACCAAAAGACCAATCAATAATAGGAATAAGATTGGTGTTCAAAAATAAGCTTGATGAAAAAGGTCAAGTAATCAGAAACAAGGCAAGATTGGTAGCTCAAGGATATAGCCAACAAAAGGGAATTGATTATGATGAAAACTTTGAACCTATAGTAAGGTTATAAGCTGTCAGAATTTTATTAGCTTATGCAGCTCACATAAACATCACTCTATACTAGATGGATGTAAAGAGTTCCTTTTTGAATGGATACATAAATGAAGAAGTATATGTAAAACAACCACCAAGATTTGAAGATGAAAAGAAGCCTCAGTATGTATACAGACTTATTAAAGCTTTGTATGGCTTAAAGTAAGCTCCAAGGGCATGGTATGAGAGACTAAGCTCATTCCTAACTGAAAATGGTTTCACAAGAGGACAAGTTGACAAAACATTGTTCAAAAAGGCTCAGAAAGGACATCTGTTGATTGTCCAAGTCTATGTAGATGATATCATTTTTGGAGCCACCTCTGAAGAAATATGTCAAGATTTCTCAAAATTGATGATAGGAGAAATTGAAATGAGCTTAATGGGTGAACTCAATTTTTTCCTTGGACTCCAAATAGTTCAAAAGGATGAAGGAATCTTCATTCATTAAGAAAAGTACACCAAGGAGCTTCTAAAGAGGTTTAAAATGGAAGATGCAAAGTTCATGTTAACATTTATGCATCCATCAACTGCTCTAAACAATGATGAAGAAGGAAAAGATATTCTTGAAAAAGGAATACAAAGGCATGATAAGATCTTTACTCCATCTCACAACAAGCAAGTCAGATATTTTATTCTTAGTAGGACTCTGTGCCATATTTTAGTCAAAACCTAAAGAGTCACATGCTACTGCAGCTAAAAGAATTTTGAGATATCTAGTGGGAACTGCAAATCATGGCCTCTAGTATCAAAAGGGTACCATGTTTAATCTCACTAGTTTTTGTGATGCAGATTATGTTGGTGATAAAGTAGAAAGGAAGAGCACAAGTGGTGCCTGCTAGTTTCTAGGGAATTCACTAATTTCTTAGTCCTTAAGGAAACAGAATACAATTGCATTATCAACAGCAGAGGCAAAATATGTGTCAATTGCTGCATGTTGTACTCAAATAATCTAGATAAAGTATCAAATGATGGATTATTCATTAAATTTTGAAAGGATTCCAATTTTTTATGATAACACAAATGATATTAACATGTCCAAGAAACCAATTCAACATTCCAAATCCAAGCACATTGACATTAAATATCACTTTCTACGAGACCATGTTCAGAAAGGTAACATTGAGCTTATTTTCATTGATACAAGTAATTGATTGGCTAATATTTTGACCAAACATTTGACTGTTGATAAATTTAATTTTATTAAATCATGTCTACATATTTGTGAATTACCAAAATAGGCAATATTGGGCTAGAATTAGATTCGGGTTTGTCTTGCTATGTTTTGGGTTCAATTACGTTGAAGCCCAATTCTTTTTAACTGATCTATTAGGCTACAATTAATCATCTTAGCCTACTCCTTTTTCTACCATTACCAACAGTCAAAAATTTTAAAATTATCGCTATTAGCAGCTATTTTCAAGGGGCAGTTAATTATCCCCTTCCTAAGTGGTAGAAAATAGGTTATAAATCTTAAGTTCATCTTTTACCGCAACATTCCTTTTACCTCATCCTCTCTAACTTCTTCCCTCCAAAAACTTTCTTCGAAATCTCTCCATGGCTCGTACCAAAACTATTGGTAGGAAAGCCCCTTCTCCTCAATCTGGGAAAGAATCCAATAACTATTCTTCTAGTTCAGAAGATAGTTCCATCTCTTCTCGTTCCACTTCCTCATCTCCATCTCCAATACAGAAAACCCATACCAATCCTTCTCAAACACCCTCCAAAAAATCCTTTCTCGTGAAAGGCTTACTAAGAAAAAGGAAGACAAAAAGAAACAACATGCAATAAATGTGGAATCTATCTCTGACTAATAAGGGACTCTTTTGAAGACTCTACCCAGAACTAAGGGAATTGTGATTGGATCACCTAAGAAGGTAGCACCCAAGGCTGCCAAGAAGGCCAAGAAAAAGATCTCCTTGTATAACACCCTTACTTTGCCTATTCAACTATTTTTGTAATTATTCTGTATTTATTTATAGAGAACCGGATGGGAATCTTAAAAATTTGATCCATATAGTTACGTTTGTATTATTAAGTAGTAGTTTAGATTTTTAATAATTTTTGGGAAACAGTGTAACGACCCAACTATCGCTACTAAACAACCCTACTAAACATACACCATATACACCTCCTCAGGCAAATAAAAGCATAACATATCTGTATATAACTCATACACATCAAATGAGAGATCCATCTATCTCTTTTGTCATCCTCATGTATACACAACTATGGGATAACACCAGTCCATATCAAGGATATCAAAATATACAACATATTAGGAAGCGGGATACAAAACTCACTCCCTATAGCTGGTCAATCTATACAATCCCACCAAAAGAATAACTATACAGAACAAAACTTCCTAAACAAAAAGGATTGCCTCACAAGCGACTCCACCATCATCTTTGGGCCGCCGAGTCCACTGAAGCCTCGCCATCTACTCCCACGCCATAGGACACGATCATCATAGGCACATCAGCGCAAACAACAACAGGACAACCAACAACAACAAAACAATGCAAGGGTAAGCTTACTAAACAACACCATAACATATAATTATGGAGATCATCAATAATTCATTCAGTCACGAGTATATGGCACACCATCATATATCCATAGTCCTTAACATCTATATATATATATATATATATATATAAGATACATTCATACAGAGAAGAATTCTCAACTCAGGAATCCATGTTACATCACGCCCACCACAACTATGTCAATGCATGATGACACGACTCTCGAGAGATTTACAACATATCAGACGATCAGCCAGGTCTCATCCCCTACTGTGGCCTATCTAAGCACCATTCAGGGATTGCCAAACTCTGATCTGTGGATAAGCTTAGTGGTTTGTCAGGATGAGTGTATGTGGGTGGTGGCTCATTGCGACACAAGGCCTGCATCGCCTTGGCCTCTTGGGGAGTCGCCCATCCACTCATCCCCAAAGGCCCATCGTCAGCTACCCCACGTCTTATCCAGCACTAGGTTGGAGGCCTATCTGAGTACCAACTCTAGTCACCATCCAACTTACGTGCCTAGCCGCACCACGGCATAAGGTCCATCATCAGCTACCTCAGCCGCCAACTATGCATGAATGCATGTACTCCACACCATCAACTACTCAACCACAACCAACAAACATACGACATATATATATGTATATCAATACAGCTAGTGGTAAAGAGGTCCATCGTCAGCTACCTCCCATGGCCACTCACACCCATCGACACCATATCGGCCCCAAACCGACCTCAATCATAATCAACAGGTAAGACCCTGTCTAAGCAACCCACCTCGTGAGGAACAATATCATACATATTCAATACACAAAAACAACGGCCTGAGATCCATCGTCAACTACCTCAGTACCTGCACAACAACATGAGGTCCATCGCCAACTACCTCAGTTGTCAATCCACACAATGGCATGAGGTCCATCATCAGCTACCTCAGCCAACAATTTATCAAAAACAACTCCACCTCAATAATGAAGAAAACCAAAAGCCACTTTAGAAAACCATTTGAACATTCTATTATTTTTAAAATGTACATTTAATAATTATATGTGTCAGCGAAGTCATCATACATAACCACAACATTATAACAACACAACAACACCTTCAACAACATCACAAGCCATCAATTTATAACAACACTAATATCCTCAAAATCAAGCATACCATAGGAATTCATCTTTCTTTTAAATCTAAACATTTTATTTTCCAACGTTTCAAAGGATTACACCTAAACATGAAATCCAAGGCAATCAAGAAAATTGAATATTCACAGTCAGCAAAGTTCACGGGCAGCTCGTGAAATACCCTTCAACCCCGTGAACAAATCTGCTAGCACATTAGCACCAAACAACGGAGTTCACGGGCATCCCGTGAAACACCTCTTAGCTCGTGAACGACTCTGTTAGTACATCAGACAATAAACAACAGAGTTCACGGGTAGGCCATGAAACAACCCTCAGCCCGTGAACGACTATACCAATACATTAGACAGCAAGGTTCACGGGCAGCCCGTGAGCAACCCCTTTGCCCATGAACCATCACCTGCGATTTGCGAACAAGGTAGATTGGCTTCGATTTTTCAATTCCTTCAGTTCTAATTGCTATACAATCATTCCAAATCAATTCTAAGCACTTTTAATGCATTCCAAACCGATTATACAAAAATTTTAGGTGTAAAACATCCTCAAGTCTCAAAATTTCTTCCAAAACCCATTTTGCTTCAAAGCTTTCATACGTAAGATTTTCACCAAAATCAATCCATTCCAAGGCAAGAAATCAATGTATTAATAACCATAAACACAAAATCAAGCATTAGTAAGCTTCCCTTACCTCTTAGAGCTTCCGAATTCGAGCTTGGGGAAGGGAAAACGTGATAGACATAGAACCTTGAGCCAAACTCTGTGAAAGCAAGGCAATAACCACTCTCTGACGCCTAGGAATGGGATTCTTCATTGGGTTTGGCTCTCACACTTCAAGAGTCTCAACAAGGTTTGGAGAAAAGGAAAAAAATGAGAGGATGAGAGAAGAGAGTGAGAGAGAGAT
Organism: Spatholobus suberectus; assembly: GCA_004329165.1. Taxonomy (NCBI): domain Eukaryota; kingdom Viridiplantae; phylum Streptophyta; class Magnoliopsida; order Fabales; family Fabaceae; genus Spatholobus; species Spatholobus suberectus. The sequence continues at coordinate 52,937,697 of CM014732.1, forward strand.
GGGATAATGAGAGAGGAATAAGAGAAAAATGGGGCTTTTAGTTGTTTTTAAAGCTTCCCATGGGCCTCAAAAGACTCTGGGCTTACTAAAATTCAGGGTCTGTTTATTCCCTCTCCAAGACTAACGACTGTTCTCACTTTATCATTTTTCTCTCAACAACCCAAATCAATATCAACAACACTTTCAATTTGGCTCAAGCACCTTTGTCTCAATTCCTTAACTCAGATAGAAATTCCAAGTCAACAACATAAAGCTAACACCACACAACAACAATTTAGTTATTTGTTTGTTTTAAACACCATAACCACATATTAATTTTCACTTTTAGTTATTAAACTATTAAATCATGCATTAAGAAAAACACAGTGTTACAATTGGAGCCCGAAAATTGGTAAAATGACCATTTTGTCCCTAAAAAGCCAAATAACATAATTAAAAAAAAGTTAGAAGTGTTTAAAAATTATTTTTAAGTCATCAATATACTTATAATAATTAATAATAATTTTTAAAAAATTTCAAAAAATTATTGAAATAGTTTTTGTGAAAGGACAAAAATAACCTTATTTCAATTTTTAATTATTTTTCTAATGTTTGACAATTTAATTCTGAAAATTAGGAAGAAATATCAAATTTCTATTTTCCTTCGTTATATTTAGAATATCAAGAGCTATCTAATCATTATTTTAAATAATCTTTCCAAGCCAAAGCCCGAAGAAATTAGAAAATGACGATTTTGCCCCTATTTCTCAACATTAAGGGCTAACATAAGAAAAAGACTCAATTGAAATTAAAATTTCAATTTAAGATTGAAATCATGTTATATATATTAAAATATAGTTTTGAACATTTTTTGGAATTTCGATACAAAATGTCCATTGGTGTCTATTAAACCTAACCAATATTTGTTTGACATCCAGAAATAGTGAAAATCATAATTTCAGTTTATTTATAGGCAAAATATTTAATTTTAGAATTTTCATAAAATTTTTGGTATTTATTGAATTAGAATGGATATTTTATGTATTTTCTAGTTTAAAAATACAAAATAAAGATATATAATTCGAAATAAATTAATAAAATTAAAATTAATTATTAAAAATTGATTTTTTATGAAAAATAATGTATATGATTAGTTTCACATTAAATTGAATTTTTTTGATATTAAAAGTCAATTTTTTTAAATTTAGGCGATTTTATCAGTACGGGTTAATTTAACTACAAATAAAATTTACACTAATAAAGCTGGAACTGTAACACTCCTTTAATTTTGAATAATATTCATATTAATTTAATTATTAAGTCAAGTTGATGAAAATGTGAGTAAATTTTTTTTTAGATTTTATAATAGAAAATTTCTAAATTTAACAGAATTTGGAAATAAAAGTGAAATGATAAAAACTGCATATATATATATACATATATATATCAAACTATACATTATGGTTTGAGTAATACATAATAGTAAAAAAAAAATGTATATCAAAAGACATATACTACCTAGCCCAATATATACATTAAAAAGATCCTATACAAAGCAGTATTTATCTACCCTATCCCTCAAGGAAAATATTATAAACTAGATCTACAAATTTGGAAGAGTATCCTCTGACTTGTTGTCAGCATCATCAAGCATTGCCGTCATCTTTAATAATCGCGATCAATCATACAAGGAAGAAAAATAATGGAATGAGGTGATTTGTTCTTAAATTACTTTCACATGTATGGTAGGAAATAAAATACAATTAACGAAGGGAACCTAGGATTTATTCTAACTTATATTACATTACCCTTGACTTGGTATAGATCCATACTTCCTATTAGTGAGTAATAGTTCTGAACAGAACCTGGGAAGTGACTAGGAGTACATATACCTCATCAACATCATCACATGGTATAGTCCTCATCATCAATAAGGAAAAAATATCAATTAGGACATGCATTTATAGAGGTATACTCTCAAACCAATCCTGGAATGCTGAGCAGTTGTCGAGGTTATCAAGCTTGGTCAGGTGAATATCCCAGCTCACAGGCACTACCTTGGCCATTGGGATTTTCACCACTCGATGCCTACCCCCAATACCTCCTCCAATGGGTCTCTGCCTTTCATTCCTCAGTGTACCAAACTGTAGTTTCCCTAACAAGGTGTCATGTCACTACATGTCCCTTGCTTTACATTACTCACTAATTTACTAATTTCTAAAGATTCACTCTGGTCTCAAAAATTTGAGCATTAGTATAATTTCTACTAATATCTCTGTCTTATATTATAGAGATTTGATCTGATCCATACATATCATTCACATTATTCATAATTCATATTAAAACACACAACCAATAATTCAATAAAAATAAAGATATAAAAATTAAAATAAAGACTGATAATTTAGAGATAAATCATAAAATGGTCAAAAAAATTTAAGCTTAGAAAAATTATTAGAATTTTGTTATGAATTTTTAGAATTTTTTGAAATTTAGTGTTTTTAAGTAAAATATGTCCATAGGCACTTATAGAGCACAATTAGAAGTACTAAATAAACTTTAAAATTTATGAAATTTTTACAAATGGTCTATTAGTGTGTCTAGACCTTAGCTGAACAATAAGAACTTAAACTGAAATTTCTACAGTAGTTTTCTAAAAATAAATTCATAAATAGCTCATAAAATAATTTTTGTGCTTAGTTTCATATTATGAGATTTATAGTTTATTTCTTCTACTATTTTTACTAAACTAATTGAGTATTACTAAAACTTGTCAATATAACAATTTAACTGTCTATTATAACAGCTAAAAATATTTTATCTAAATTTAGGTAGTATAACAACTTAATAATTTTAATATAGTTGTTTGAATTTAAGCAGTATAACAACTTAATAATTAGATATAATTGTCTAAATTTGAGTAGCATAACTACTTAATAAGTGTATTTTAATTATAAAAAATTAAGCAACATAAAAACTTAGTAAAAGTTTAAATCCAATAAAAAATAATATAACATTTATAAAACTTGATAAACTTAACTATTGAAAGGTTTAGGGAAAAACCTTTCCTACCAACATGCAAAGTAATTCAAATTTAGAACCAACCTCACTCCCCCCATTACCTCTAACAGGGGTATTCACGGATTGGATTGGATCACTTTTGAAGAGAAAAACCATCCAATCCAATCACTTTGGTTTTGTTAATTTATCATTCAATCGGTTTAGTTTAAAATTTAAATCCAATCTGATCCGATCTAATTAAAAACGATTTGGATTGGATCGGTTTTTGGTTTTCATCGTACTATTATTTTTTTAAAAAGTATTAAATAAATAATATGATATATAATAAATATATTAAAAAATAATTTAAAATATCAAATCTTTCATTAACAAGTCATTATATAACTAATACTAGTATAACTCTTCAAATATATATTATTAAAAATAAATTTACACAACTTGATGATTATGTTCATGTATCTTTACTTAAATAGTTACTAAAAAACTATCTTTAAATAAATATATTTTTTATAAACAAGTATAATTTATGTGATAATTTTACAAATATATAAGAAATAAAAACATAAACATGAGTGATATTAAAAAATTACAAGTGAAAATATATATGCATTTATAAGTTCGGTTTGGATTGGATTGGATCAGTTTTCAAAACCAAATCCGAAATCTGATCCAATCTAATAAAAATTTTCAGTTTTTTCTATTTTCGATTTTTTCAGTTTTTGCTTTATTCGATTTTTGGTTTTTTGGATTGATTTTTTTAGTTTTCATTGGATTGGATCGGTCTATGAACACCCCTAACCCCTAAGGTGGTTGATGAAGAGGATAGAATTATTGATGCAAAGTCTCCTAGGAAGAGAACTTTACTAGTTGAGAAACTAGTAGAATTTTAGCATAAAAACAAAGTAAAAGAAAATTTTTCTAGAGAGAGAAACTCTCTATGGAGACTCACGGTCAGTTTTAGGAGAAGAGGAATGAGGAATTCAGTTCAAGTTCATGGCTATTTATAGAAAAAAAATGAGCTTAGGTGTCCATATTGATTATATCATGTATTATGTAATAATTCAAAATTTATTTTTCTTTTTAATCCATTTAGGGACACATGCACGAAAGTAGAGTAGTGAATCATTCCCCTAGGCTTAAACATGTAACATCAGCTGTCCCAAAATTTTTCAGTATAAATTTTACCTGTAATTGGGTTAGCCAGTACCGATAAAATCACCTAAACGTAATAAAATAACTTTTAATATTAAAATAATTAATTTAAATATAAATGTAAAAAAATGTATTATTTTTCATCAAAAACGAAATTCTAAAAATAAATTTTAATTTTTTATAATTTTTTTCGAATTATATATATATTTTGTATATTTTAAGCTTAGAAAATTCATATTAAATCCATATTAATTCAATAAATGCTCAAAATTTTATGAAAATTCTAAAATTACATATTTTACCTAGAAATGTACTAAAAATATTATTTTCACCATTTCTAGACGTCAAACCAATACTGGGTTGGTTTATTTATCAACTAAGAGTAGTTTGGTTATTTTGTACCATAATTTTAAAAAATTTCCAAAAAATTTTCTAAATTATATTTTAATATATATGACATGATTTTAAACTCAAATTGACATTTTAATATCGATTGAATCTTTTTCTCACGTTAGTCCTTAATGTTGACAAATAAGGACAAAATCGTCATTTTCTAATTTTTCCGGACTCTGGCTTGGAAAAATTATTAAAAATCACGATTAGATATTTTTAGATATTATGAGTTTAACCGTGGGGATCAAAATTTTTAGATTCCTTTCCGATTTTTTAGAATTAAATATAGAATACATAGATCAAAAAAATAATTAATTAAGTAAAAGTGAGGGTGTTACAGGGACAGTTCACTATGCACATCCCCAAGCCTAGGAGGGGTGATTAACCATTTATTTTTGAATATGTGTCCTAAATTGGATTTAAAAATAAATAAAAATTAAATTTAGGACATCATGGATGATGCAATTTGGTGGACACCTAAACTCCCTCCCTTCTGTAAATAAGCCTTCAAAATTTTAGATTTGTCACCATCCTTGGTTAGCCAAAACATTAGAGAACTTCTCTCTCTAAAAATTTTCTTTTCTCTCTCTTATTTTGCTTAAAATTTATTAATTTTCATCAACTAATAAAGTTTTCCTCCCAGAAGTTTTGAACCAACAATTCCATCCTCTTCATCAACCACTATAGAGGTAATGAGGGAAGTGGAATTGGTTCTAAATTATTGTCACTTTGCATGTTGGTAGGAAGGGTTTTCCCCTAAACTCATTTAGTCATAAGTTTTACTATTATCATTACATTATTATAATGTTTGATATTCAACTTTAATTTTTGCTAAGTTGTTACTCTGCTTAAATTTAGATTATTAAATTGCTAAGTTATTACTCTACTCAAGTTTAGAGTATTAAATTATAATTGCTAAGTTGTTATTCTGCCCAATTTTATAATTAAAATGTTTTTATTAAGTAGTTATTCTAGTCAAATTCTGTTATTATTTTGTTATTAAATTGTTATTTTGCTAAAATTTTAGTAATAATATTTTGATTATTAAGTCATTATTCTGCTAAAATTTTGGCAATTAAATTGTGATTACCAAATTGTTATTCTACTAAATTTTGGTAAGTAGTTATACTACCAAAATTTTGATGATTGCTAACTTATTATCATGTAATTTCTATTATATAAGACAGAAATGTTACTGATGCTCAAATTAAATGAGACCAAGAAAACCTCCATATGAGAAGTGGAAATTTGATAGATTAGTGAGTAATGTAAAGCAAGTGACATGTAGTGGCATGACACTCAACTAAGGAAGTTACAGTTTGGTACACTGAGGAATGAAATGTAGGGACCCACTTGCAGAGGTCTTGGGGGTAGGCATCGAGTGGTGAAAATCCCAATAGCCAAGGTAGCGCTCTCGAGCCGGGATAATTGACTGACCAAGCTCGATAACCCCAACAATTGCTCAGCATTCTAGGATTGGTTTGAAAGTATACCTCTATAAATGAATATCTTGAATTGTTATTTTATTCCTTAATAATGAAGAGGACTGTACCATGTGATGATGTTGATGAGGTATATGTACTCCTAGTCACTTTTCAGTTTTGTTGAGAACTACTATTCACTAATAGGGTGTATGGATTCATGCCTAGTCAAGGGTAGTCTAACACAACTTAAAATGAACCCTAGGTTTCCTTCTATTGTAGTTGCATTTTATCTTTGTTTTATGGTAGATTCCTACCATACAGGTAAAAGTGATTTTAGAACAAAATACTCACTCCCTTATTTTTCTTCTTTGTATAATTGATTACAATTATTAAAGATAACGGTAACATCCAGTGATGTTGAAGATGAGTCAGAAGATATTTTGACGAGCGAGGATCTATAGACCTAGTTTATAGTATTTTTTTTAATAAGGGATAAGATAGATTGGCATTACTCTGTATAGGACCTTTTTGATGTATATATTGAGTTAGATAGTGTCTATCTTTTGATGTATTTTTAGTTTTTTAGTATTTAATGACCATCATGTATTATCAAACCATGACGTACAATTTTACAACATATATGTATACATAGTCTTTCTCTTTCATTTTTTACTACAATTTCCAAATTTTGTTATGTTTGGAATTTTTTTCTATTATAAAAGCAGGAAAAATTTTACATGCATTTTCATTTACTTAGACTTAATAATTAAATTAATAGGAATTGTATTTAATACAAATGGATGTTACACCCTATTTAGAGACAAGGAGACAAAAAAGAAGTATGAGAAGGGATCGGATCGGAAAAGAGTTGTGGCATGACGTGTATTCAAATTGAAGAAAATCAAGGAGCTTGGATGGAATGTTTTGAGCTTTGTGAAGAAATTGAAATGGGAGAATTTCTTTAAGAAGAAAGAACAAGTGTATGCAAGGCTGGTTAGGGCTTTTTATGCTGCTGCAAAGGTGGATTATGAAGAGATTACCATCAACTCTTGCATTAAAGGAACTAAGATTCTAATCTTAGAAGATATTTTGGCCACCATTCTGAAAGTGCCCTTTCATGAAAACAAATTGTTTGATAGCACTTGGTTTGATAGTGCTGGTGTAGAGAGAAAGAGTGTGATAAGAGATTTTCTAAAAGCTCAGAACATTGAAATAAAGTCGAATAATTTGAATTGTTTGAAGATTGGTGCACTGTATGTGCATGCATAGCGTCCTACCCAAAGTTGGAACCTTTGAGAAGGTTACTAATCAAAATTTATTAGTTTTATTTCACTTATGGTATATGCAGCCCCTGAGTCCACCTTATTTGATCATTGACCACATGATAGCTACAACCAAGCCTATCAAAACCACATCCTATTTCCTTATGGAATACTGTTGACTAGGATTTTTAAATTCTATGATGTTCCTTTAAAGGATGAAGAGTATGAGGATGACTATGTGTTCTGCGAAGAAAAGAACCCAAATCAAATAAAGTTGGAGCCTTAGCCTTCTATGAAGTGGGCTTGCAAAAGCTCAAATGAGGAGGAAGGCAAGAAAAAGAATAAAGAAGAGAAAAAGAAAAAGAAGAAAGATGAGAAAAAGAAAAGGAAGAGTAAGGTGGATCACCTTTCTAAAGAACAAGAAGGCACTTCTATACTAGAATGACCTTCTCAAAAGAAGAGAATCAAGATGAAGGCAAGACCAAAGGAGCATGAATTGCTCTTGGGAGAATTAGGAAAGGAAGAAAAAGAAGTTTCTGAAGAAAAAAAGGCTTAGAAAGGCAAAGAGCCATTTTTGGAATGAAATGCTACCACTCAGTGGGAGCATATAGAAGAAGAATAAAAGATAAGCTGTTGAGTGATATACAAGATGAATAGTTTCAAGATGTCTTTGTAGAAATTCCCATTGAATGTCCAGAAATGGAACTTGAGGATGAAAAAGGAAATCCAGTTGAAGGCAGTCCTCAAGATAACCCTTCTCAACATATTCTTGAAGAAGGAAATGAGGCACCTATACCAGAATTGACAAAGGAAGTGGTTGACCAAACCATTGCAAAGGTCTTGGCCTAGCTAAAATCAAGAGAGTCAAGTGAGATGCAACTTGATGCTGGTGCTGAGAAAATCTTTATGGAAACTCTTGATAGAATTTTTAATGAAAAGGATCAGGCTTTGGGAAATGATGCTTTGAAGTTGACATTCAGAGTTCTGGACACACTTCTCCCTAAAAGGACACTATACCTTATGTCCAGAATCAACCTACCCCCTCTGCCCAAACTCCTTTAGCAAAGGATTCTATGCTTAATACAGAATTGATGTAGAACCTGCTTCACACTCCTATCTTTGATAGCTTTGCTAGAATTAGATGTGGCCCTTCCATTCCTTAATTCTTTCCAGGAGAATCATATAATTTCTTTTTCCCATTTCCTCCACTGCATCCCTCTACTCAAGAGGTTGAAACTACAATGCCTGGGGAGACACCTCCTATTGCATCATAATCCCCTCATTCTAAGCCTTAGTCTACTCCTAAGCACAGATTTGTTGACCAAACGCTTAATTCACTTGAAAAGTAGATAACGAAGCTTAAGTCAGATCAAAAGCTCATTTTTAAAGGGATGGAGTTGTTTCAAACAACTTTAGGAGAATTCTTTAACAAGTTCCTGAAAGTGAAGAATGGCTAATAGACAAAGTTTGACCTGTCCTTATTCTAGAAGTTGCTCCTATGACTCATGATCCTCCTCCTCCTTCTAGATCAACTCTTATTCCTTCCTCATCCTCATCATCATCATCTGAAGATTCCTCTCCCTTTAAGGAGTAGGACTAACTCTGGCTGGTCCCCCCTATCATTTTTTTGCTTGATGACAAAAGGGGGTGAATGATTTAGACTGATATATTTTAGAATTTAAATTAGTTAGGATCAGACTATTTTAGTGCAATCATGGTTGCAAATTATCTTTTGTAATTAATTTGGAATTATTTTGTATTTGATCCTATAATTATCAATGATCTGACCTATTATTTCTAAAAAAAATTGTGAAGTATGATTACAACTTAGTTTCTTTACACGTCATGGTTATCAATTGAACAATGCCTATAAATCTGAAATTATGAGTTGAAATGTTGGTTAACTTATGATTGTTATCACACCCTGTAAAAATAAGTGTAAATCATTTCTTATCTACATAAGTTCAGGGGGAGATGTATTGTTTGAATATCAAATGTGCTAAAAATTTTCTACAAACTTAGAATTAATTCATGGTGTGTTTATCATCATCAAAAAGGGGGAGATTGCTTAATCCCAACCTTTGTTTTAATTATGACAAACCCTCTAAAATTAATTCATAAGTATGTGAGAAATGAAAGGATCTATCATTCCTGTTAAGTGTTTCAGAAAGTTCATAACTATTAAAGTTTTTTAAAGGCTAAAAGTGATGATCATGATCTGGAGTATTCAACTAAGGCATCAAATTGTGTTTTCTACAAGTTCAAAATTCATTACAAAAAGCTAGACCATCAAAATGGTATTTCAGAAAGAAACAACAAAAGCAAGTGTGCTTCAGAAAGGTGCTTCAAAAAGGTACTTTAGAAGGGTTTATCAGAAAGCATAAGAGTTCAAGTTCTGCAAAAAAAATTAACAATTGTATCTAACATGCTATGACACATATCTCTACTACTCTAATGGCTAGTTTTCTCTACTAAGCATATATGGAAGACATTCAAGCCTTTTGATTTTTCATGGAAGTCAACTAAGAAAAAGAACAAGTGAAATACAAAGAGATTGTCCAAGTCCTCTGTGTAAGGCATTCTTCCATACTTAAAATTCTCTATGTGAGAAATTGTTCACTGCTACATTTGTAAGCAAAATATTGTATAGACATATAGGAGTGTAAAGAGGTGTCCAAACTGTCAAAAATCCTTTCTATTGGGAGTTAGTTTGGTGCTATTTTCTTCTGTGCAATAGATAATTACAAAAGGGACTTGTATCTCGTTGTTGCATACCTTCAAACCAAGTGTGTGGTGCTGAAGAAGAGTATAGCAATGTGCTACCACTATTTTTGGTATAAAGTGAGTTGTACCTCCCAAGAATTAGTGTGGTTCTCTAGTGGAGAAGCACCTATGAAAGGTTGGTTGTAAGTTATTTGTTGGTGAAGTGAAAATCTCACAGGGTTGTGCGGACTGGATGTAGCCCATTGGTAAGGGTGAACTAGGATAAACTTGTGTGCACTATCCTTCTTTCTTGCCTTTTCATTTATTAGCTAACTCTTTACTCTTATTTTGTCACAAAATTATAATTCTGTTTTGTTCAGAAAGGACTTGCATTAAATAATCATTTCACCTAATTAATAAAAGGTCTTCTTTAAATCAGTTTCTTTTTAAACTAGTAATTATACTGTTCAAGTATCATTTTTGAAGAGAAGAAACAATCTAGTTATACTTAAAAGATTTTGATTACACGAGAACTGAAAGAATATAGAAGTTTCATTCATAAAGAAACAAATATGTTGAAAAAACCACAATTCAACCCCCCCCCCCCCCCCCCTTGTAGTATTATTAGTCACTTCAAATGTTAGATAACTATAGCTTGTACCCTTAATTTTCTATGACTAAGAACATACATTGTCTTTATCCTTAGTTTTGTTGCCAGTAAAATTTTATCTAGAATTAAGATCAAAACTTAAAGTTTATCTAAAAAAAATTAGTAAACATTTAGATAAAATTTAGTAATATAAAACATGTACAAATTAATGAGAGTTAAGTAGTGTAAGTATTTATGTTACTACATATTATATTTATTATTTTTCTTTACATTTATCCTATGGTAATATAAAAATCTAGAATTAAGTGAGGAATGTGTGGTGTGAAGGAGGGGGTTTCAAACAAGCAAAGAAGAAAATAAAGAAAGGGGAGGCTGAGAGAAGAGTAAGAGAAATTCATAAATTCTCACTAAGGTGATAGATGAAAAAACTCATCTTTTTTTTTTCCCTTTATTTTTCTTCCATATATCACTATGTTTGATGAAACACAAGAATCCTATTTTTTATGCTCTGAGTAAATCTTGAGTTTTAATGGTTTCATGAAACACTTTCACCACTATTCCTATGTTTTTATGTTCAAATCTGAGTTTGGTGCATGTTTAATATATGTGTCAATAAAATCCTAATTAAAATTAAGTTTAACACTAAACATTAATTGAACAATAAAATTACACTTAATAAAAGCGAGTTTTAAGTTCTCAAATTGATTAGAGAATTTATAAAAGATTTTATAAAAAGATTGTCCAAAATCTAAACTAATCTAGTTTAGGATAAAAAATTCCAAATAAATTATATAAAGGGTATTTTCATAATTCCTCTTTTTGGAAAATTTTATTATATTAATTATGAGTTATTTTCAATCACAAATATATTTTATACTTAGATTTGATATTTTTAATAAATTTGGAGTTAAAACTAGTTTTTTTTACTAGTTTAGTGAAAATTTTGATAAAAAGGTAAAATTATCATTTTACTCTTTAAAAATACTTTTTTATGATTTAAATAATATATTTTAATATTATTTACTCAAAATTTTGAATTTTCGAATTTACTTGTATTAAAAATGACTATTTTAGTATGTTATTCAAGATTAGGGGTAAAATGAATATCACACTAAACTAAAAATTCTCAGAGGTCATAAATAGTAATAGAGACTCCCCATGAAATGATTAAGTCAAAATAACTATATGTGAATTAATTATGAATTTTTAAAATTTACTAGAATTTAGTGAATAAGGGTATTTTGGTAATTTCAAATTTTAATTAATTTAAAATCTAAAATAGTAATTTAAAGGTAGTAATATGGATTTAAATAATTTAATTAAAATATTTAATAATTCTAAGTCGAATACAATTAAATCCCTTATTAAGACTGAATAATTAATAATGTACATTATCTATGAGCACAAAAATGGAGGAGTGTAAAGTAGAAAACATATATGGAAAATTCTAAGAAAATTCCTATGTACTTATACCTAATTATTATTGGGAAATGCAAACCAAAACCAACCATGACAGAAAAACTTTCCCATCCCCGCATCCTTGCAAAAGAGCATAAATTTGTGATTTAGGGTTTACCTCTTGGAGTGTGAAGCTATCATCAATCAAGTAGTCCAGCAATCTCGAACTAAACCTCTATTGCGTCCACACGATCAGACTCCGCTTTCGTCTCATGACCGAGAAAGGGAGGGCAATGCCAATTGCACCTTCAGAAAAATCCCATGACGCCTAGGGTTTTTTCACACACACTATGTAATATGCGGCTAGAGAGGTGTCTCTTAGGGCTTCAGGTGCTACCTATATATAGGAACTCCTTCGCACTTTAACCTAGCAATACTGGGTCCTTACATTAAGAGTTCAGCCAATGAGAAACATGACATACTATTTCTCATTATTTGGGCTCATACTTTACAAGCCCAAACCAAAAGAAATATTTATGGTCATACTTAATATTTCTTTTCTTCTTTAATCTACTTTATGCGTGTGACCCTTGTAGGTTCTTATTACATTGGCAATAATATTAAATCTTATTTAATATTATAAATAGTGAGCGATATCTAGCAATACATCATTGTTACCCAAGTAATAAGAATATCTTGTGATTTGACATAACCTTTCCATGACATATGTTCTTGTGCAGCTTAGTCCTTTTGTCTAAATATCATAATTAAACATAAGGCATAGATCGTGTCATCCTTGTATAGTTTAATTTCTTTATTTCTTGATACTAGAGAAGACATTGGAATAAACGAGATCAACATCCCACGTTGACTCATTTAGCATGGCCATGCATAACTGTCTTGCTTTATCAAGAGGGCCCACAAATATTACTCTTGTTACGAAGGATGGACAAATCTCATCTAGATCATTCACATCCCTTTTCACGATTTGATCTATGTCCAATAACTAGCTTTAGAGTCACCTTATCATAGGCAACATTTGATGGCATTAAAACTTACAACTCCTTATGTAGGAATCATAGGGACTTCAAGTCTAAGGACTATATGCACCATAGTTACTTTAAGAATCGCTCATGACACTTCTATAACTCTTCTATGTAACGTTCTCATAATGGGTCAATCTAGTACATCATTACACCTAATCATGTACCCATATGAAGAATAGATATCTCATATCCACGACCCGTGATATGATTATCAATTCACTCGCATACTAGTTTCAATGTATTATTGTTGTCCGTATTAATATTAATACTTGACTAGGGATATTTAAGAATAAATTATTCTATGGATTTTATTATGTTCCAATACACACATAATAAATGAAATGTCTCATATCATTAATAAATGAAGAAAACAAGATACAAATGTAAATAATAAGGTATTGGCCTCTAAGGCTTACACCAACATTTATAAGGTGGGTAAATGCTTAGTACCTTATAAATGGTCATAATTAAAGTGACAAACTTATTGAAGACTAAAAGTAGGGTCAGTTTTGTTGGACTATAACTTGGGTTTGAGACTTAAGGACAGTTTTACTTTTGTCTTATCCACAGGAAGGTCCAAGTATTAACATGATCAAAATGTTGATATTGTATATGGTGGAATTGGTTCATGCATACATGCATAAGTCCACGTTGTTGTTTTGAGCATGCCTTAAGTTGGAGACTAGGTGGAAAGGTTAGTGGAGGTGATATTAGGTAGCCTTGAGGATATGTAAACATGTGATTCTACATATGGCTAATGTGACACCCTTTACCCCAAAGATAATTATTAAAAAAATATTATGAAAATAGAACATATTTTTCGTTTGTAGAACAAAATGGTAATTTAAAATCGTTCTCTTCACACAACAAAGGAAATCACATGCATAACTTGTAACATTTTAAACTCCATAAAACACTTCACTAATCAATAAAAAGATGGTGGCCCATAGTTGGCCATACAAGTTTTTGGAAATAAAACCAATTAACGATGTAAAACTACTAATGCTAAGTTTAAAAGCTAAGGACATAAAATAGTAAACAACCAAGCCCCAATGTCACATCCTATTAGAGCATACCAAACCCAAGCAACAGTAAAATAAACTACAACGAGGCCAATGCCTCTACTCTAAGAATCCTCCTCAAGGTCCTACTGGATGTCACTTGTGTATCACACATATAAACAGAAAAACACCAGAAAACAAGGGAGTGAGATACATCTTACATTATCCTTAAGTATGACAATGGAAATAGGTAGAATACATGACACATGCATAATTTGAGTAACATTAAGGGTTAAAAATACACAAACATATGTAATTCAATATCACCTAACTTCTATTTCTTATGCACATGTGGTACCAATCTAAGTTCATCTCGAAAGTAGACTACAAGTAAGTACACAGCCATAAGAAACGTCATCAGTACCAATGCCTTAGGCTTTCGCACCCTTAACTAGTATGATACTCTGCGATGACTAGTTAAGGTTACGCAGCTTTGCCAGTACACTCCAGTTCTAGGGGATTAGCATGGGTCATTAGAGTTTCCACACCAAGTACCACCCCCAAGGCTAGGGTTAGACAACCCATCCTAGCCTCCACCAGCTGAATTCCTATACACTTTCTTTCTTCTCATGACTCAATGTCATGATGCATGGTCACATATAATACTCACAGCATTTCATATGTTTTCTATCATAGAACATTGACACAAATTCATATCATGCTCAGTTTTCTCAAGGTAAGTAATAAACACAAGATGTAAGTTCAACAGGGCATCCGAGTAATGGCAATCATACAAGAAATAGGCATAAAAGGTCAACAACATCATCTTTAGTGTCATAGGGGGTCACGCTTAGCGCTAAATCCTTGGCGCTTAGTGCCACTTCACTTTACTTCCAAACCCACTCTCTAGTAGGTCCATGCTTAATGCCAAAAGACTAGTGCTTAGTGCCACTCATACAGGGAATTTACTATCATACTCATGCTCAGCGCAAACTTTCTGACGCTCAATGCCAAACCTTCAGAGGACCAGGGGTTCCTCCTTGCCTCCCCACGCTCAGCACCAATCCTAGCGTTTAGCACCACGATGCTCAACACCAATTTTCTAGCACTCATCAGCACCAAACCTCCAGAGAACTCTCTGTCTCTCTCATGCTCAATGCCAGTGCTTAGCGCCAACTACAATTTCTGCAAATTGCGAGGGTTCGCAGAACATGCAACCCACGACTTTCCTTAGTTTCCAAATAACCCTAATAGGTTAATTAATTCCTAATTTCTCCTATTACCTTTCTTAATGGTCAATCTATCCTATGAATTCCTCACTCACTCATAATCTCCTCAAAATCCATTAAATCCCTAACTTAGGCACAAGAGGAAAAGTAAAAACAATCTACGGCAATCCATATTCACAATTAAACATAAAATTACAATAAAGCACATCAATGATTTAGGGAAAGTCGCATTCCCCTTTACACACAATCATACAAGTTACAGAGAATTGGGGTTTAGGGCCAACCCCTCTACCCATGACCAAAGTCATACCCATAAGTGAGATAATTCACTCTTCCTTACCTTGAAAAAGGCGATCTCCGACAAGAGGACGCGAATGGTGCAGTAGCGTCTTCCTACGGTTCCTTACTCCTTGACTACAATGGCTCTAACAGCACGATATCTCCACAGAGGCAAAAGAGAGAATGAGGAAAAGGGTTAGGTTTTCAAGAAACCTAAAAGAATCTTAAAGCAAACTTTGGGCTTATGAAAATTAAGCCTAACATAAGGGTCTTAAAACTTTTAAAAACATTCTAATTATAAAACCCCATTTTAAAGGTCCAATATCTCTTTTTTCCAAAATACCATTTTATTAAAAACAAAGCAAAATAGAAAATAATAATAATAATAAATATTAATTAAAGGGAAACATTGGGGTGTTACAGCTAAGTCATTGCAAACCTTGTGTTGTGGTAGCAATTACCCCCATATGAAAAGGATTATAGAGCTACCTACTCATAGGATAATTCATTGTATACTATGTGGTCATAATTTGGTAATACAAAGGTTTTTGATTTTTGAATGGCTTTATTATGGAGGAATTTAATTGTAATTTGACTGAAACTTGTGACTATATCTTTCAACTAGCAATATTTTTTATAATTTTATTTTGACATCATGACAAATATATGTATAGTTATAACCTAAGTGGCAAATGATTTTGATCTACATAATGGTCATTGTTTTGTATCTAGCATTGTATTATCAATGTCTTGTATTGCTAATCCATTTTTTATGGTTTGTCCTTTGATGGTGTATTTTTCTTCAAGTTCGGTTTTTATTTAGATATTAATAAGTGGTTTTTGTAGTGAATAATTTAATGAGATACTCTTAAGAAAGCAGGGGAAAAAGCTTAGGTGATTTGGTATGAAGGTAAAACTCATGCAGATTTGTTTCTCTATGTAAGTTAAAAGTAATGCAATTTCAAACTTTTGTACACTTAATAATACAGACTCAAATACTTTGTATTATGCGATTTTTTTGAATTTGGCATTTCAATTATCCTTGTAAGTTTAGCTAAAAAGGGAACCCATGTAGCATACATGTAGAACTAATTTTTTTTTGCTAGGAAACATGAATTGATCTCCCTTCAACCTTATAGAGGCCTATTTGATTTCTTAAGCTTAAATGTGGCTATACCTCCTACTTAAGAACTTTCACCTTTACATTTGCATATTTCTTCTAGTTTTGGCTTCACAACACAATTAACTATTTTGATAGAATTCATAAAGTTAAAGTAAAAGATGATTGATAATCACTTGGTGCGTTTGCCCACAGAGCATTTCTATTACTAATAAATTGAGATAATAAAGTTAACTTGTATTGATTAGTTTATGTCCTTTTTCGTCTTTCTATTTTTCGTGTAAAGGATGTCTTATTATCTTGGAATTTATCTTTCTTCTCCTTAATGTAGGTTTTATTTTCTATTACAATAAGAAAACAAAGGATAATGGACTACTAAGGGGGCATACCATAAATTATCAGCCAATTTTGTAATTGGTTTTACAAAGTCAGCCATACACTATATTCATACCTGTTATGTAGTTTGCACACTTCTAATTCAAGCAAATCACCCAACTATGTGCAAGAACTACCATATCATAACTACTAGCTCATAGTGATGTTTATTCTATAGATAATGTTACATACAATTGTTCTTGGCAATGATTGATTATGACTTCCTTATTAGATGCTCCTGAAGAATATGAACATTATAAATGTATGATAGTTATGTTAAAGTTAACCATGTAAGCATCTCTTATTTGATTGTAATGTATCTTGGAATACCTATCTAGAATATCCTTGATGGATTTGTTAAGAGAGAATCATGGAGGATCCTTGTGGCAAGGCTTCAACTAGAAAATATTGTCTATACTATAACTTTTCTTTTTCAAGTTTATAGTAATTCTTGTAAGAGTTCAACTATGTGTTATCCTTTTGTTTTGCCTAATAAACTTTTAATTTTTAACCATGTTGTATAGGATCCACTTCGAGGTGGTAAAAATGACCTATTCAATCATGTAGTTATCATTGCATGTTCCAAGATAGCAATGTTCTTGCAAAGGATGCCACTACACTCCCAAGAAGACTCTTTGGTTATGAGATTTTATTGAAGTTGGCTTGCAAGATAATCCTTGCTAAGCTTGTACATTCAAATGATAGTCCTTTCTCTTTACTTTATTTTATTTTATTGTAATTGAAGCATTACTTTAGTTATTTTAAGTAGTGTCAAAAAGGTATTACTCTCTCTGGTCCCTAATATAAGACACTTGTAACAAAATTACATAAACCAATAAAAATAGTTAAATTAGTTGGTTATATTGGTTTTTAAAAAAAATATTATAATATACCAATTTTACCCTTGTAAATCATTATTAACTTGTTATGGGTGACATGAAAACATTAAAGTCCAAATGCATTATGCACCACTATCAAATAAAGGCACAGATACTTAGTTTTTAATAAGCACAAATAATGGGAAAAAAATCAAATGCTTCATAAGAATTGTAAAATGCCTTATTAAAAAGGACCATCAATACCTTCTAAATAGTGCTTTATATTAAGGACCAGGGGGAGTAATTCATTATCAGCATTATGGAGTTTAACTTGTATTTTGAAGATTACAATTGATGTTTGAACTATAAATGCTTGGGTTATTGAAACTTTGCTATCATGTTAAAAACCATTAATCTTCAAACCATAAGTTAAGACCTATTACTGTGGGTATTTCTTTTGTTTGTTGTATGCAAATTACGTCAGTCTTAAACTGCCATATTTATGAACAAAATATAATTGTTTTGAATAGACATTTTCCCCTAAAATGCCTATTTATCAACAAATTATGGCAATTTAAAACTACCATTTTTAATGGCAAAGAACCACTATTGTATATAAAATGTATAAAATGGCAGTTAACCAGTTGTAATGGTAGTTTATGGTAAACTATTGTTTTATATTGAATGACAGAACAAATTATGATGTTCTGGGAAATTGCCATTCATATATAAAACGACAGTTATAACTGCCAAATTTTACAAAAATAACCCCCACATTTTACAAAAGAAAGGTTGGACTACTAGTGATTGAGCCCTTACTTAAGGATAAGTACAAATTTTACAAAAGAGTGGTTGAACTACTGAATCCATCCACCTAAATCAAGAAAGGTAAATTGATGGATTTCCCTCGTTGATGGAGGAGAGACAAAGTATGAATAATAAATAGAGAAGTAAAATAAAAGAGAGTACGAGATTTGAAAGAAACTAATAGAATAGAAAATGAGGGGAGGGAAAAAAAACTTTTCTTTATGCATGGCCACCAATTAGGTAGAAAGCTTGGCTACAAAGGTCATTGGTTTTAATCATTTCACATCTTCTCATAAAAATCTAAAATTTAGAGTTTTGCAGGAAAAGAAAATATCACATGTGTGAGAGAAAAAATCTTCCCAAGAGAAAAATCATAAGCATTTAACCACCAATATTTAGTAAAAATATTTTTTTATCTTCTCATTATTTTATAATAGAAGATATTTTTTATTATCTCATTGTGATTATATGTGGAAAAAAATCATACTCGAGAATAATAAATTAAAAAATGCTAACCAGTTTCCCTAGAGAATTAGTTAAGGAATCAAAATTAATAAGTTTTTATTGAAAAATTTAGTAGTGTACTCTCCCATGATTTTCAATGCAATCCTTCCAATAAAAACTTTTTATTTGTTGATTTCTTATCAGTGTCCTAAAGGCACTGGTTAGCAAGATCGTAATAAATTACACTATGAGAAAGGCAGCCATTAGCTACGAGTATTAAGCGACAACCTTAGATCAACACAACTAGCATCAACTAAGCAGTCTGTAGTCCAACACAAAAGTAATTATTATTATTATTATTTATTTTATAAAGAAATTATCATATATTATTTTTTAAAAATTATCTTTTAGTTGTTGCGTCGGTCTTAGTAGTCACTATGTATTAATATATATATATATTTTTTTTAAAAAAAAAATAAAGTTTAGAGTCAATTTTTGGCCGACACTATATTATAACAATAAAATAATTTTGTAATCTGTATTGTAAAATGCTCAAACACACGCCCTATCCCTCTTTCTAAATTTTTTCTTAACACAAGTCCACCACCCTTACCCTAGCAACGCTCAAGTCCATCTCCATTGTCCTAGCAACACACAACTCCACAACCCTTGCCCTAACATTGCTAAACTCCACCCATTTCCCTATAATCACTTAACTCCACCTCTTGCCCTAGCATCGCACAACTCCACCACTGCTCTATCGAGTGTAAGTTTAAATTGCCCTCCTCTACTAAGTAGTTCCTGAAGTACAACTCCTCCTCTGTTGAGTAGTTCAACGTATAGTCAATGCCTTCATATTTTTTCACTCAATAATACATAAACAAGATAGTGATGATTTATTTATCCTTGAAGGTTTTTGAATTGCTTAATTCTTCTCTCAATCACTCATCTCTTTCACATTTCGAATTTGAAGTCTCTCGCCCTAAGCCCCAATTTCAAGTATAATTATTCTCTTAATTGCTTTGTTTTGTTTTTCTTCTCTTTATAATAATGAAAATTGGTTGATAGATTGCCTATTTGAAACCTTCCCAAATTTTGTCTTCCTTCTTAATTGAAATTAAACTGTCACAACTTTATAATATATTAAATTGAGAAGATGAGTGTGAATGGCTTGCTTAGTTTCTACTTTCTACATTTATAATAGAGTAGACACAATATTATAGACCAGCACGAGAATGGAATTATAAACTATTCTTAGGTTAGACTATTTATGGCTATTATAAATTCAAGTACAAGTCTTCTTTTTTCATGTATTTTTAAATAAAATAGAATATTGTTATGCAAAAATTTTGGTTTTTCTACAAAAGGATTTTTATTTCATGTGTTGTAATTATCTACTTTCTCTTGAATGAATGCATGCACTATTACTATGGAACACATTAATGAAAATTAAGAATAACACTATAAGGATTAAAATTAATAGCACTAAATTCCTCAAAATAAGGTATGATACTAGGCCCCTACTAGAAATATCCTAAAAGGATAAAGAAATGCTAAAGCTGCAAACTACATTTTCAATCCAAATTACATGTATTCTCCTGCCATCAAACAAGAATTTTAGATTTTGCACTGCATAAATGTCACCACACCCTCCAAATACATATCATAAGTGGCTACGCTTCATTGACTTAAAATCCTGATCCCCTTCTAGACACATGTGCTAAAGACAAGTTATATAGTATAACAACATACTACACCTAAAATAAACCAAAACAAAGAAAAATCCTTAGCAATATAGCTTACACTAGTATACTAAAAACACAACATTGGAGGACTCCTCAAACACTCGAAGCAACCTAACTCCATGCCTCCAATTATTCGAAATAGCTAGCTACACAATGCTATGCCTCCACTCAAGTGTAGCATGTCATTAAATTTCTCCTAACAACACAACTTTTGATTGTCTATAACACAACCTACTTCATTTGTGAAGGCTGTTAAACCCCTTTCCAAATACAAAACCTACAATTCCACAATCAACAGTCCACACCCACACACAACAACTCCGCTACATATGCTAAATATGAATACCAAAGTGCACCCTACGTGCCATACTCTAGCTGGTAGTTGCATCAATTTTTAAAGATAAGATACTGATAACCTGCTATCCCTCCACCACTACTACCACAGATAATGCATAGTAATTTATCAGCACCTATAATCTTAGTATTGCACCACATGATCTTCTCCTATGTTCTTAACCAAAGTGCTCCTCTACACCCAATTTCAACTCCTATCACATGATAACCAAAAGAGCATCACTCATTCATCTTGAGTCAGCATTTAAGTGCCTCTCCCATCATTCTACAACTCCATATTGATTTTAATTCTAATTATGATAATAATCCATGTTAAATTGTATATAGGTGAACCTTTTTAAACAGTCATAAAAGTTTGGGGTCAATTCCTTTTAACGTCAGCAATAGCATATAAAAGTCATGAAAGTTTGGTCTCAATTATAATAATAACAATCTTTGTTAAACAGGCTTTTTAAACAGTCATAAAAGTTTGGGGTTAATTCCTTTTAAGGTCAGCAATAGCATATAAAAGTCATGAAAGTTTGGTCTCAATTATAATAATAACAATCTTTGTTAAACAGGCTTGTTCCATTTTATTTTAATTTATTTTTCATCTACCCTAAACCCCATGTTAATGAAGAATTAGGTGTTATTTTGCTACATGTATATGGTTGCTGCTGTATTTTGAATTTCATGGTATAGTCATGTTTTAAATGAATTATTTTGTGGTGATTTAAGTGTTATATGATTATCTCATGATTATATACTATATGTGTGTTTCTTATATCCCTTATTAATGACTATACTTTAATTTGGCATAATCTTACAAAGTGTGGAGCTGATAGGTGAAATTGTAGAGTTTCTAAATGGCATCTTTCAACTGTTAGATACAAATAGAGTACGTAGTAATGTTTTCATTATCAAATCCTTGACCTTTATTATGTGCCTTAACCTGTTATTTATGTGTGTTCTTTTCAGGTGGTATTCCATATCTAATATAGTTTTTTTTTCCTATTCTTTAAACCTTGATTCTGTCATGGATTGAGCCCTATGACCTGCTAAGTTGATAAGTTATTGTGTACTGCTCTAGAAAGGTGGTCTTGCTACCTTCCTCCCCCCTAACTTTCCATGTATAAAAAAAATAAAAAGTTAATTCATCTTTTAATTGTCCTTTTTATAAGCAGTATCTCATTAGTGTCATATTTAGTCTACATAATTAAATTACTATTTTTTACTGTCGATGTAGAACTTTAGGTTCTAGAATTGGTTGATCGCCTTTAAAAGCTTTAACTATTGCTTCAGTCATAGAAGGAAATTATTAAGATAAGTAGTAGATCTAACAAAATTGGGTAATCATTTCAAAGAGAAGAGAACATACTATATGATATACTGCTTATACTCACAGAGAATCAAAATAGACTTGTTTCCTATAAAGTGTTTTGGTAAGTGATAAATGACTTGCCTTTTAAAAACCTTAACCCTTTATGCATCTTGGTTGGAGATTTCGTGCAATTTTGCCGATCAAGTTTTGTGATTGACGTTATTTTTATACTTATGTCATGATTTCTATAAGAGATACTAAATGGAATTAAATTTAGTTTACAAGGGAAAAAGAAGGGGTAACCTATAAAGTATAATCTACAATAATTGTTTGATAAGGTAATAATGAGTCACGTTCTTTTTGCTTGAAAAACTATTTATTCTTACTCTTAGGGAATGGATAATTTCAATCACTAGAGACATTGCAACCTCCAAAAGTGTGATGTGATTCTTATTCTGGTGTTGTGATTTCAAGAAACCAATTACTTTAAGGTGTTTTTTTTTTTTTGTAAGGGGGTTGGGGCGAGCATTGTTCTTGTTAATTATTGATTGTGTTAGTGACTATGTGCAAGTGAGTGAGTGATTTAAGTGTAGAAAGTGTGTGAGTGAGTGATGGTGTAAGTGAGTAAGTGATTCCAGTACAGAGTGTGTGTGAGTGACATAAGTGCAGAGTGTGTGTGAGTAACTTAAGTGTATATTGCAATGTGGTGACATAACTGCAATGTGTGTGTGAGTTACTGTAGTGAGTAAGTGCAGTGACTATATGTAATTACAATACCATATGTACTGGTTTAAGTGTTGTAGTAAGTACAGTGACTTACTACAGTAAGTGCATTGAAGTGAAATGTAGCAAGTACAGTGAATGTGTGTAAATGCTTAATGCCCAAATGTTTTGGTTTAAACAAATACATATGTACGTATGCAATCATGTACATATGTAGTCATAATTGTACACATTATACGGTCAAAACTTGTTGATGTATTGTTAAAACTGTCTTATTGTACTATTGGTGCTTTTTATTTTGATCACACATTATTAATTAAATAATATAGTAGCACTTGAACTCTTTAGGATACTTGGAATTGCTTGGAAGAATTCCTCTCAGCCACTATGAATATATACTTAAATCTGATTGCAATTCAAATCTTGTTGATGCTTTGGCAAAGGTTTGTATTTGTACATATGAATGTCTGCATTCTTTACTATGCCTTTAATTCCTTACAACATTTTATTTTTTAGCATGCTTTAGGATACTTGGTGCAATATCAATGTACACTGTGTAGGTAATGGCTTTATTTTGATATGTACTATTTGCTATTGGGGTCTATCTATAAAGTGTTTAAATCCATTATTAAAGAAAATATAGTATTTCTGAGGTTTAATTCTTCTATAATCTTTATAATATATCTTATTGATGCAAATTTTTTTATGCAAATTTGTATCCACAAGGTTATATGCGTGGTGTTCTAGTGCCTTTTGCCCTAAGCCTAGTCAGTTGTTCCTCTCATAATAATGGGTCTTTGAGGTATGCATTTTGCTGATGTTAAATATTTGGTGGAATTTATCACTAAGAAGAACACTACAAAGTTTAATTATTGTTCATTTATGTTAGGACTTTGTTTGGCTTCCTTGGCAAAACTAGTCCAGCCAGAGTTCACATTCTACGTCTGCTGCTATTGCTGTTCACTGTGGCAACATTGGTCTTACTGGCACCAATGGTTCTGTACCTAGGCAAACTCTGTTACCTCATTTCCTTCAACTACTTCCACCCCCGAGTTGTACGCTAAGTGTGAATAGATTCCTTGCTCCATTTCATAGAGGGTGGTTCATTAATTTCAACCAAGTTTACCTTTGGTATTTAGCATGTGTTGGGATTTGGCAGATGGTCATATATATCGTGCTCTAGTACAAAATATACTAATAAGAAAAGCTTCATAAAATACTATGTGTGGCTGTCGTGATGGAAAAGCTATCCTAGCTAACTAGGTTTTTGAAATTATTAGTGAATTGACGCTTTTGATTACCAATTTTAACTAACTTCGACAATGTCTGTTTCATGTGATATCTTTTATACTTTGTTAAGTTTTATGATTAAATGCAATGCAACTGAGGTTGGAAATTTGAGATGGCTTGTTTATTCATGCATTTGGTGTTGTTCTTGTTAGTTTAACCTTTTAGGATAATCAAAATTGTAAATTTAACTTATGCCTGGTCAAGATATTGCATGTGTTTAAAAAGAAGATAGCTTTCCTAAATGATATACGTTTGAAAATAGATGCCTTTGCTTCAATGGAATTTGCCTATGTTATTCTTTGATTTTTGTTTTGTTTTTTTATCCATCTTAACAAAAAAGAATAAAGGTGTTGTTAGACATCTATTGGGGGACATTGCATAAACCAATTTATTGGATGAGCACTTACTCAGTGTTTATCATTCAATAGGGCCTTGAAACCCAAACCTACATATTTGAAATAGGGCCACCAATTGTGCCATGGGTTATTGATTATTTCTTTTGATTGACTATTATCATGTAAAGCTTGTTTTAGATGTTTATTGACAATCTTTATGCCATTGGTTTCAATTGGAAGCCATGGTCTGATTCTGCGAATGCAAAATATAGGTTTAATGCTCTCAAAAGTATGATTATCTCTTTCTTTTTTAGTGTCCTTGTAAGATGTATCAACTTTGGTCCTAAGAATGAATATAATTTATGATCTTTTGGTATAATTTTCGTATTTGATTTTTGATCTTCATATGTGTGTGTGTGTGTGTGTGTGTACTTGTTGTGTATTTAAGCATTCACCATATTACAAATGCTAATCCTTTCTTTTGTGCTTTCCACTTTCTAGTATTATTTGAAGACAAGAACTTGCAAATTTGAAGCCACATGTAAGTTTCATCATCATCCTAGAGACAAGGTTGGGATTACTGGAAGAGTTGCCTTAAATATTTTAGGTAGCAGATTTTTGTTAATTTGTGGCCCATTTTGGTTTGATTAGTTGTTTGGTGCTTCTTTCTGTTTTTTATACATTCTTTTCAATACGGAATGACCCTCAATGGCACTTGATTGTTTCATGGGATTGTAAAAAGTCTAATTGTATATAATGAAATATATGGAGTGGAATGAAATCTCCATTCCATTTTTGGATATTGTTTGAATTTTATTTTTTTTAATTATTCAGGACAAGTTTTATTATGCTAGAATATGATAGCCACAATTTTTTTACAAAAAAAAAATAGTAGTGTCAGCTCATCTGACACTAATTACTTTAATTTCTGCGACACTTATTAGCGTCATCCACTACGACACTACAATTGTGTCAGCCTATCTAACACTAACCGACACTACATAGAGTCCATTTAGCCAACACTATTGAAAATGAATTTAAATTAAAAAAAAATTGTTAGCATCAGCTTTATGTAGTGACGGATTTGTGTCAGTTTTGTCGACACTATTTAGTGTCAACTTCGAGAAGTTGTCAAAAGTCTATTAGGGTCGAGTGTTTTAGTGTCGGCTTCCACTTCAACACACAACCGACACCAAAACCATGTTTAGCGTCAGCCTCTTTAATTTAGTGTCAACTTTTGGTCGACACTAATACCCATAATTATTGTAGTTTTATTTATTAATCTTGTATTAGGCATTTTTATTTATTACTTTTCCCAAAATAAGTCCATGCATGTTTTTTTGGTTTCGCTCTCTCAAAAGCAATCATATTTGAGACACTGTTAGGCACTAAACATGAACACCTTTCTTAGTAAATCTTCAAACCTTGGTTCACCAAATTGGAGAACTAATCCTTTCCACTACACCAACTACTGTTGATTAAGTCCATGCATATTTAAATATTATTATTATCACTATCATTTTCTTTTCAATTATGTTTGAGATATTTAGTAACATAAAATACAACAAATTAAACGTGGTGCTATTTTATTGGACCCATTTTTTATTTGAAATGCACTCCTCTCAATAGCATGTTCATTTATTTTAGTGTATATGTTTTGGAGTTCAGTTTGGGAGGATGAGAATAATTTTGTATTTTTAAGAATATTCTCTAAATTTATTAATTTTTAAAATAAAAGAAATAAAATAATAAATAAATTTAAATTGAATGTGTTATTCTTTTGTTTGTTTTTATAAATATTATATAACTCTTTTACTTTAAAAATAAATTATACGCCCTCTCCCCGCTTTCTCTTCAAATTGTGCATGGTAGTTAAAGAATTGAGCCAGACAAAAAAAAATTTGACATTAATTTAAACTAGTTGAGTTTTGGCAAATGTACCAAACAAATAGTGCCTACTACCCATGCATGCAAGGCCGTGTTATATATAGATAATTGTTTGACATTTGACATGCTTAAGCATGACTCTACAATGTTGTCTACTTTTGTTTTGTAAATAAAACTCCATGCTTATCCCATACCCTTATCAATTAATCTACTGTGGCAACGAGATTTGAGACAACAGAATCCAACGGTGATCTAGGGTTTCATGCACGCTCAATTCCCAAACGTGGAGCATGTTCTTGCTCATTGACCAAGCCTCTGAATAGTTTATTGGAACGTGTATTTGTTAGTTTAATTCTTTAACAGTGGGAATGACCGAAAACCGCAAACCAATTCCGAAAAGTGCCGAAGCCAAACGCATGTGTGGACAATTGCGAGCTTCTTCTTATTGTCCATATTTATTCAAAAGTTTCGGTTTTCATAGTTATTTTCAGAGAAAAGAAAATGTTTATGTTTGGTGAGATTTAAATATTTTGACCATAGAAAGGAAGAAATTGAAAAAAAATTCAAAATATGCATAGATCACTTGCATAAAAAAAGTAGCTCGTGCTAATGGCTGAAAAAAGCGAATGGAAAGAAATATAAATATATGCCTTAGTATAAGGTTTTAATAATGAAGAAAAATCGTTCCTTTAGGGTTTATGTAATTTATATGAAGTGTTGAGAAACACGTTGAGAACCAAAGAAACTTGAGAGACAAGAGACACATGAAAAAGGTGAAATTTACTAAATAGTAAAAATTGTTTAACAAAAAATCAAAGTGTAATAGGAAGGTGATTAATCATCTTAGTTACATCCATCTATGACTTTGACTGATCACTGACTAACTAATCCAATCATCAATAGGCAATCACGTATATGTGTCTGGTAATAAGAAGTGATGAGTTATACTTTTATGTCACTTTTTATTAAAAATACACCATTTTATATTTTTAGACTGATTGATCAAAGAGTGAAGTGAAAATTACTATCCACTGGTAGATTTTAAAAAAGAAAAAGAAAAGGAGAAATGGGTAAAATGATAAACTAGCCCATAAAGAGAAGACAGAAATCAAGAGCAAATCATGATTTGGTGTATGAAAAGTGGCTCAAAGTCGAAAACATTCTCAGAGTAGTATGCTAACATTTCAAATTATTACTTTACCATATATTTAGATCTAATATTTTAAATTAAATCTAACGATATGTATAGCTATATCATGTCGTGCGTAATGTTCTCAATGGATTGGCGTAGTTCTTTAAAAGTATATACTCTGTTTTTATTTCTGGTAGAGATTATAGCTATGAGTGATCTGTGATCCCGCTCCAAATAACTCCTCTTCATTAGTAAAAACAATCACAAACAATATATATATTGCCTTACTACCAAAATTAAAATCTCACTCCATTACTCCTAAATAGGCACTGCCAACAAATAAATAATATATTAATTATAACAATACAAAGTGCTTGCGCTCAATACAATGCTTAAGTACGTAAACAAGGAAAAATATACAGTTACCAAAGTTTATAGTCTTGAACCCACTACGATCGGTCTCAGTGCTGGCCCTAGTCTAGGTCCGAGGGGCGACAGCCTAGGGTTCAGAGTTGAAGGGGGCTCAATTTTTTTTAAAACAATTTTAAAGAGAAAAAAATAATTAATTATTATTTTACTATTTGTTTTTTTAATTTCTCAACCAAAATAATTTACTATGTAAGTTTATAAAACTCAAAATTTTTAAACTCTTAATTTTGTAGTATTTTGAATTTTTCATTTTGTTTATCATTTAGTTATAGTAAGTTATGTAGTTATTTTTCAATTTTTCATATGTAGTAAAAGTTTGATGATTGTTCATTGTTGTTATCAAAACTCATTGGTTACCCTGATGCATTTTTAAAGGAAGAAAGGGTATATTAACATAAGATAAAAAAATATAATTTATGCATTTATAAAAAAAAATGTAGCATTTTATCTCTTGTGCTTTATTTGGATTAGGAGCAATGTTTTTAAAACCAGACCGATCATTAAACAGGTCAAGATACTGGTTCAAGGTTCAATGATTCAACCGTGGTCGAACCAGTATTAATAAAATAATAATAATAATAATAATTAAATAATACATAAAATAATATTAAAAAACATAATATTATAACTTTATAATACTAAAACTAAAAATAAAACATAATTTTATAGGTTTTTAACATTTACAATACCTATAAAAGTTCAAATTAAATATGTCATGATACGTAAGCCTTAGTTTTAATAATACACATCAACATTTATTAATAAAAACAAATTTATATTTAGAGTAGAAAAGAAAATAATAAATACTTTAGGTTGATTGTGATTTTTTTAAGAAAAAAACATCAAAATAATATTTTATTAAGCATTTTTTATTGACCAACTATGAACCAATTTTTTTATCGATTTTTAACCAGTTTTGATTGGTTTTTGACCAATTCTTTAACTAGCTGATTTTTTGGTTCTTTTAGACTAGACACAGGACCAATTCATCAATTTTTCGATTGAATCAATCGGTCCGGTCTGGTGTTTAAAACATAGATTAGGAGTGAAATACGGAGGAAGAAAATAAGAAGGATAGAAATAAAAGAGAAATAGAGTGAAAAAGATGTGTTGCTTGGATGGATAAAAATTAGAAGAAAAGCAGTGAAAAAAAATTCGATTGTTTGTATAAATGAAAAAAAAAATAAGTGATAAATAAATTATATAAAAAAATATTTTTATATTAATTAAACAAATAATTTTTTACTCTATTATTTTTTATTAACATAAAATTATTTATTATCATTTTTTAAAAAATTTATGTTATAAAAAAAATTATTTTATTTTTTAAAAATTAAAACAAAAACATTTCAATAGTTGAGTTTTTAAAAAAGAATTAAAAAATGATTTCACACTTAAGAGCATGAGAATTTTCAACAAAGTGCTAATGTTAATAACTTCCATCTTATTTTCATCCTCCATATTTTCTTCCATCCTAATTCAATTTAAACAAAACAAAGTGTTAATGTTTATGTTATCATTAGTGATTTTTCTTCTCAAAATATTCAAAGAAACCATTTTTTATGATAATTTATGAAGAAGCAAGGAGAAGACTACTCTTGCCCTCAAGGAGATTTAATATAGTTTTGATGACTTAGCCTCTTGATGAGTGCAAAGTTGTAATGTGTGTTTATGCATGTGGTGTGTGGTTGTGTGTCTTGCATGATTTATCCTTATCCTTGATGGTTTGATAGTGATGAGCTCAAAATTTAAGACTTAAAGGTTTAATAGAGTGGAAACAAGTTTTAAATTGAGTTTAAAGAGGAATAATTGGATTAAACATAGTTTTAAATTGATAGGAAGTGAAAGCTGTAACATCTTGTTTTTCCTAATATATGATTAAGTGTTTTAATAACTAAAAAGTGGAAATTTGATATGTAATCTAGGTGATTAAAAGAAATAAATGAAGTGTTGTTATGTATGCTATGTAGTATGTGTTTGAAATTCTGGTTTGCATTTAGGAAACTTGAGATATGTGCTTGAGCCAATGTGGGTGTATTGTTAGTGTGATTTTGGGTTTTTGAGAGAAAACAATTGAGTTAAACTAGTTTCAAGATAAAAGGAGTGGCTTGGTGAGATTTGGGCCTCAGTTGGCCAAAAGTCTGTGTGAGAGTTCCGAGAGGTCGAATATAAAAGGAAGAGAGGGGGAAGAGTTTCCCCATTCTCTCGTTCTCTTTCTCTCTCTTCACTTCATCTCTCTATCTCTCTCTAGAATCTCTGAAGTTAGTAAGTGTATTAAAGGATTTCAAATTCAATTTCATGCTTTGGGTGAAAGGAGGAGCAATCTTTAGAAGTTTTGGCTCAAGACTCTAGATTCTCAAGGAACCTAAATTCAAATTAGGGGACTTTTAGAGGTAAAGGAAGCTTACTATGTGTTAATTTCTTGTTATCAGTTGTGGATATATTGATTTCATGTTGTATAAACGGTTGAATTTTGATGAAGATTGTCATGTAGTTGGTTTTTGGTAAAAATGGGTTTTTGAAAGGGATTTTGAGATTTGTTGATGATCTGTGGATAAAATTGTTATGTAATCAGTTAGAAAGGCATTAGAAGTAACAAAAATTGTTTTGTGATGCTTGGTGTTGATTGATTTTGTCAAAAATGGTTGTTGGTTGTTGAATTTCGAGCAAAAAGATCGCATTCGCACCCAGCAACATATTCTGTTGCTTAGCGACGAAAATGCTCGCTTAGTGACGGATCTTGAAGGTCGCTGGAAGTCTGTCACTCACTTAGCGACATATCTTCCTAGTTGCTAGAAGTCATTCGCTTAGCGACGGAAATCTCGCTTAGCGATAGATGCTAATGATTCTTTGTAAGTCATTCGCTTAACAATGAAAAAGCTCGCTTAGCGACGGAATTCGCACTCAGCAAGAGAAAAACATAATTTTCTTTACTTTATTATTATTGTTGTTGTTGGTTGATGACTTTATTGACTCCTACGGATGTCAAATGTATATTTTAAGATAATTGGATGTTCAAATGGTTTCTAAACTAGCTTTTGGTTTTTCTTTATTATTATTGTGGATTTGATTGATAAATTGTTAAAAAGTGGTAGTTGGGTGGAAGGTTGCTTTGATAGAACTTCCACTGGTGATGTTGTGTTATTGTGGTGAGACTTCTCACAAGGGATATAGACCTTAGTGCTGTGTGAGAATTTTCACAAGGTATGTGTTGCTTGAATAGTGCCTTATCTATTGACCATACAAGAGGCTAGATTCGGCCTGCATGGGGTTGATGGTGACTGTTGGACCACAAATGGTGCTAAGTAGGCCACGTGGTGTGATGATGTGATATATATGTATGTATATATATATATATATATATATATATATATATGGATATTGATGAATGACTATGGTTGAGTTGTTGTTGTTGTTATGGCTCATGCATACATGCATATGTTATTGGCTGAGGTTGTATGAGCCACATGTCGTATGCGGGTAAGCATGGAAGTTGGGGGTGAAAGAAACTGCAGCTCAGACGAGCCTTTAGCCTAGTGCCTGAATAAGAAGTGGGGTCTGAAAGCTGGGCCTAAGGGATGAGTGAATGGGTAATCTCGCAGGGGGCCAAGGCAGTGCAGGCCTTGTGTCGTGGTATACCACCACCCACATTCACTTATCCTGACAACCATAAGCTTATCCATTGATCAGAGTTTTGGTAATCCTTGAATGGTGCTCAGAAGGCCATGGTAGAAGGTAAGACCTGACTGATCACCCAGAATGTAGTAAATCTCTTAACAGTCGTGTCATTCATACATTGACATGTGGTAATGAAAGCATGGGTGTTGAATTGTGGTGTATGTAACCCATTCTTGATGAATTTGATTTCAATTTGGCAAATAATGGTTTAATGAAATCAATTATATATGCTATGGTTGTTGTTATTTCGTAAGCTTACCCTTGCCTTGTTGTTCTGTTTTGTGTTGTCATGGTTGCTGTTGTTGTTGGTGTGGTTATGTGTGTTGTTATGACTGTGATGATCACGTCATTTTCACATGGGAGCAGAGGGAGAGGCTTTAGCAAATCTGGCTTCCCACAACTGATGGTGGAGGTTTTCAGTTAGAATTTGAAGGCCCTTGTAGGTGGATCTTTTGAAGAGATCCTTTTGGTTTTCCTTTTTGTTATGTATTATATAGTTGACCAGCTGTAGGGAGTTTTGTTTTTGTACCTCCCGTGGTTTTGTTTTTTTAGGCCTATATATCATATTATTTTATATCTTATACATATATTTTATATAACATATTAATTACTTATTATTGAATATCTTAATAATATATAGGATTGTATGGAATACTGTAGCGACAGAGAGTCGTTACAAAAGCTACATATTAAAGCTTTAGAACAATTCAATCTTATGTTTAAGAACCATTAATCGATTAAATTAGTTTTGTAATCGGTTAAACTCGTTTGAATTCGCATAAACAATGGAAATTTACACTATAATGATATGTAATCAATTACATGTTTTCTATTTTAACTAGTTACAACATTATGTAATCAGTTATTTCTGTTGCAACTAGTTACATAATTCTATAACCAGTTACATTTTATAAAACTGTTTTGCCCTATGCGTAAATAACTAGTTACAAAGTTATGTAACTAGTTATTCCAACAAAGATAAATTCGTGTAACTGCTGTTTTAACTAGTTATACACGTAAATAACTAGTTAAACCCATTCAAACTTAATTTTCCAGATTTCAAATAACAAAATAACTGATTATAAGTTAAAATAACTAGTTATTCCAGTGAGCTCTCTATATAATGTGAACCTTAATGAGTCTTTACACATAACTTCAATTCTCTAAATTTGAGAGAGAGCTTTTTTAAAAAGAATTCATATTACTCTTCTTCATCACTGTAAGTTTTGGATCAAAGTCAAAGAGCTTATCATGAATCAATCTTAAGGATAAAGAAAAGTCTTTTCTTGGGTAGAATATGGTTGGTTCTTCATTGTTTTCCATCTATCACAAACCAAGGTGATATCTTACCTCTCTTTTTGATTTGATTGTCATTCTTGAGAGGGTATCTCTCAAGTCTTCCTTGTGGTAGGGTTCCACAAGAAAGGATTCAAATTTTTCTTGATAGGGTTCAAGAAACTTGATTCTTGAAATTTTAGAAAGATCCAATTCAACCCCCCCTCCCCCCCCTCCCCTCTTAGATCCAACCCTTCTTTTAACAATTTATGTATTTTATTTTATAGATGATAAGTAACAATTTTATGAGTAGGAAAAAACATTTTGTTGATGATAAATGATAATATAGGAGTAAATTCAATGAAAAATTTGGTATATCTTTTTTAGACTTGTTAAAACTATGTTATTTGCTTAATGTAATAAAATATATTATTTTTTAATAAAATTGTGTTTATTTTTTTATAGAATATGTATTTATATTATAAAATACAAGTATGTAAAATGGTCTTATCTATTATTTCATCTTAGAGCCTATAAAAAGTTAGGATCGGCCCTGGTTAGCCTAGTGGTGGGGGGTTTGGGTAATTAGCATTAGGTCTTAGATTGGAACCTCATTGCTAACACTATACACAAAAAAAAATTAAGTTTATTGTCTTGTTTGGATAAATTTCTCAACAAGTACTTATAGGAAAAAATAAGAAAATAAAATGAATTAAACTTCTCTAATAAGTTAAATTAGTCAATGCATAAGTTAAAGTCAACTTTTAAAAAAGCTAAATGAGAAAGCTTCTATAAATTAGCTTATGTATAAAGTAATTGTAACTTATGAGAGAAGTTTAATTTATTTTATAAGTACTTTCTGAAAAATTTATTCAAACAAGGGCCTATGTAGATTTTTGTAAAGGAATGTCAATTGAATCACTAAGTAAATCTGATGAAAAAAAATATGGTTTATTGTATATCTAGCATGATCCTTAATACAAAATAAGTCAAGTTTTCTACCATTGCAAAGAAGAAATAAAAGAAAGGAGTCATAATAATTTAGTAACAGTGGATGTCATATATATAAAAAATTCGTTCTAATTAAACAATTAGTAAGATAATTATTGCCTTACCAACATGTCATTGGTCCAAATGGTACTGGGCTCATATCTCTCAAACAAGGTCTTGGGGTTTGAATCTTATGCATGGAAAAAAATGTGGTTGGGAGGGAAGATCCAACTAAAGGTGCCAGCTAGGTTCCCCCATAAAGATTAGTCATCAACAAAGCCAGTGAATACTTCGTACCCATAACATGGTTATCCAAAAAAAAGATAAATATTGCATTTGCACTACTACAACAAAGGATTTCCCCATCAATTGTTCAGGGATTCTACATCGGTTCTTGAACCGATGTAGATTTGGTCGATGTAGAAAGTGGGACATTTTTACATTGAATATAGAACTGATGTAGAAAGTCAATTCAATTTTGAATCAATGTAGAAATGCGTTAGTTTCTACAACTGTTTAAGCTTTAATTGATGTAGAAAGTCAAAATATATGTAAAAAGTTATTTTTTAATATTTTGTCTGTTTTTATAAATTTTCCAACCTGTAATTTACAAATAGACCCAAATAGATAGTTCAATCATATTTAAATATGCTAAATTCGAAATATCATCAAAAAATATTAATATACGCATTAAAACATAGTTATATGCTAAAGTACCTCCTTCAAACAATTCTAAACTACCTAAATCCATCATAAACCTATAAATTTCATGTACAACTAATTCTAAACTACCTCCTAAATACATTTAAAAAAATTCTAAATTGCCTAAATACATTCTAAATGAACATTAAAATCATGTATTACTAATTTCTACCAAGAACTTCGCCCAAGTGTGCCAAATGTCAACAATTGCCTCAAAACCAATGGTTTCGAGTTGTCGAATAACTACAACATATAATCACATAACATTAGATCATAAACAATAAAAACTATAATTACTATAACTTGTTAAAGTAAAATTATATTACTTCATCCCAAAAATCCACAATACTAGCTTGGACTATGGTCAACATCCATTGCTTCACATAATAGCCACACTCATAGGCTCCATTTTGTTTATTACACTACAATTCAGTATGAAATGTAATTATATCATGTAATTGTTATAGAAACTAATAAAATATGCTTTTGAATGTTGGGATTGTAAACTACTTACCTTGGGTAGAATCCATTGAAGCTTATTTGAGTTTGTTGTGGGCCTACCCTCCAAAATATGATCTGCGAACACAACACTAATTAAAAAACATATGAATGTAAAGTATCTTATAAGATTAAGATTTATAATACAAAGCAGAAACCAAATGTGTTACATATTAAAGCTTACTATTGCACTAGGTTTTGCATCTCTTTCGTGGACTTTATGTGCAACAAACATAACCACACGGCAACATTGTCCCTAAGACAAACAATTAGGAACTACCAATGGGACCTATGTTGGAGAACAATTAGTAACAATAATGACATAATTTAAAAGCAGTTCTGAACTTGTACTTCTTGATGGATGACATGTGCCATGTAAATTTGTTTCTTTGAATCATTCATCCATTTGGACATGTATGTCTAGGATTCTTCTTTCTTATTCCCTGACTTCTAAATGGCTTGAGGCTCAAAGAAACCATATGTATATGCACTCCCCTTTCCATACTTAATTAATGCATATATCAAAAATAGAAACAAATGTTAATTATAAATCAATGATATTTAATTAGTAAATGAACCTACAAATAAAATGTACTTACATCATCCATAACTATATAATTGAAATGTTCAACATCATGTTGCCTCCACCTATTTCCAAAATATCGCTGAAATGTGTATATAATGGGACAATGCTTTCCTTACCAAAGATATTAACATCCCACTACACTTGTATAAGATCAATTTGGTGGTCCTTAGCCAAATCAAACAAGTCTGTAATCAAATCACGTAGGGGTTCCAACCTTTTTTTGCATAAAACCATTATCTTTGGTCTATTAGTATCCTACAAAATAAACATAATTTAATATTAGTAAAATATGGCTAGGTTATTTTAATTTATAATAGGAAAAAACAAAAGTAAAGAATATTCCTTTGCTGGAATAGGCTTCACAAGATGTCTTGGTCAGGGAATGAAAGTTTTGAGGGCCTATCCCACTAATTGAATCTCCGTAGTAGGCATAGGAACTCGAGCACCAACATCTTAAACCCATCCAACCACCACCCTCACCAAATCATCCTACACATGTGGTGTATGGTTGACCCCCTCATAAACTCTCCCAATGGCCACTAGGTGTAGATGATCATGTGAGAGATTATAATTGATCACGAAATGAAGAGGTTGATGCTACATTTCATGAGCTCTCCATTTGGATTATTTTATGTTTTGATGATTCCCTCTCCTTGATTCCCTTTTGATTATATTCCATTTGAGTTGTATTTGTTATTTTCTTATTGACTTTGAATGCCCTTAAGTTATTCTTTCAGGTAGTAGTGCTTATCATTGAGTGTATATGTGCTTTGGCAATTTGGTTTTCCCCTTGGTTTTGTGAAAATGTTTTTGAAAATGTTTCTAAAAGGGATATAGGCTTATTAAATTGCTTTAAATTGGTTATAAAGTATTCCTATACTTTAATGTTCTTTAAAATGACTTGGAATACTTTAGAAAATGGTATTTTTCACTTTTAGGGACAAGTAATCAAATACCTTGAGGAAGTATTTGAATATCCTTGTCGGAAATTTTTTTACAGAGAGCAAACTTCTCAATCCTGCAAGAAGTATTTGAATACTTGACCAAGTATTCGAATACTTTGGATCAAGAATTTAAATATATCAACAAGAATTTGAATACTCCAAGTAAAAGTATTCGAATACCTGCAAAAGTATTTAAGTGCTCAGCCCTTGGAATAGATTTCGAAAGCCCATATTTAAATACTATTTTTACACATTTTACAAGAGCGAACATCTTTGAAAAATAAAGGAAAATTCTACCAAAATGTTTTCACTACTGGTTCTTACTGTTCTCTCATTGAATTAAGTTCTTGCACACTAGGGTTGTGTGTTTTTGGGTTATTATTGCACTTTATGCAAGAACTGTGAAATCTTGATGATGCATTCAAGCAACTAGGGTGAGGCTATCTATAGTGTTCTCATTGGAGTTGAGCATTAGGGTTCTTAGGTAAGGTATTCCATCCACAAAGTGAGGTATCTTTGTGTACAAGAGAATTTTAGTGGTAACACTCAATCCTTTGGATTGGGGACTAAATATAGCTCTCAAGTGGATAAAAGTGAACCAATATAAATTTCCTTTTGCATTCTTCTAAACCCTAACTCTCTTTAATTTTGTTGATTGAATTGGCGTAATTGCAAATTGACCTAACAATGGCTATGGGTAATTGAAACAGCATAATTCTTCATTCACTTGAATACTTATTGATCTTATTATATCTATCACACATTCAATTGGTGTTTTGCTTGTAATTTCGCTACACTCTCTTGGGTTATTCATCATTAGCATTACATTGCACATTAAGAAGACATAATCATTACATTGCCATATTTATTATATCATTAGTTGTTGTGGTTGGTCATTATCATGTATATCATATCAACTACCTCAATTAAGAGATTTATAAATCCTTGATCCTTTAAAAGTGGGTTGGCTAAATTTTTTTTTAGAAAATTTTTTAAAATTGATTTTAATTGGGGCTCACTACTATTTTTGAAACACTTGTAAAAATTTCAAGGTATTCAATTCACCCCTTCCCCCCCCCCCCCCCCCCCCCCCCCCCCCCCCCCCCCCCCTCAACTACCCATTTTGTTTTCCTCACTAGGCAGAAAAGATCCTCATCAACATACAACTCACACTAATTTGGGAAATCAATAAGAGTCTCCTCTTTTAATGGATCTGCAATAGTACAACTCTCCTTTTTGCTGACATGGACAGTAGAAGGTATTGTGTAACACCCCTATTTTTCCATATCACATTATTTTTAAGTTATCAATATACTTAGAGTAATTAATAGTAATTTTAGAATTTTTTTGGGAATTTATTAAGACAATTTTTGTGAAATGACCAAAATACCCTTAGTTGACTATAGGAGCAGCCCAGAGACTTCTTGACTTCAAAGTATTTTTGAAATTTTATACTAGGTATATTTTAATTATTTTATTTTGAAATAAAAATAATGAAAAATGTAACACTCTTATTTCAGCTTTTCAACTATTTTTTTGATAATTGACTATGTAATTCTGAGAAACCGGGATAGAATTTAAACATTCTGATTCCCACCATTATGCTCAAAATTTCAAGAGCTATTTAATAGTTATTTTTAATAATTTTTCTGAGCTGGAGCCCGAAAAAATTAGAAAATGACGATTTTGTCCATATTTTTCAACATTAAGGGTTGATATGAGAAAAAGATTTAATTGAAATTAAAATGTCAATTTGAGCTTGGAATCATGTCATATATATTAAAATATAATTTTGGGAATTTTTTGGAAATTTTCTGGAATTTCTGTGTAAAATAACCAAAATGCCCTCAAGTGTCTAATAAACTAGCCAATATTGGTTTGACATCCAAAAATGGTGAAAATGGTAATTTAAATTTTTTTTATAGGTTAAATATTTAGTTTTATAATTTTCCTAAAAATTTTGGTATTTATTGATTTAAAATGGATTTATTATGAATTTTTTTAGCTTAAAAATACAAAATAAATAGATAAAATTTTAAATAAATTAATAAAAATTAAAATTAATTATTAGAAATTTACTGTTGATGAAAAATAATTTATTTTTCGAGTTTTACATTTAATTGCATTTTTTTGATATTAAAAGACAATTTTTTTAAGTTTAGGCGATTTTATCGCTACCGGTTAATTTACCTACATATAAAATTGACATCTAGAAGTTGGACAGCTAAGGGAGGACGTCCACAACCTAGAAATAGCTGATTCATCATTCTAACTTTGATATGTGTTTCTAAATTAATTAAAAATAAATCAAAAATGGGATTTATGACATAATGGCTTATGTCATCAAAGTGGAGACCTAATCTCATTTTTTCTCTATAAATAGGAATGCCTTTGGACAAGATTTTCACCATTCTTCTCCTCCATAAGCTGGAGAGCTTCTCTCTCTAAAATCTTCTCTCTCTAGAAATTTTTCTTATTTAGTTTTTATGTTAAAATTTTACTAATTTTCAACTAGTAGAATTTCTCCTCCTAGAAGCTTTGCACCAACAATTTCATCCTCTTCATCAACCACCTTAGAGGTACTGGGGGGAGTGGGGTTGGTTCTAAATTATTGTCACTTTGCATGTTGGTAGGAAGGGTTTTTCCCTAAACCCGTTTAGGATTAAGTTTTATTATTGTTATTATTGTTTAATGTTAAACTTTAATTTTTGCTAAGTTGTTACTTTGTCCAAATTTAGATTATTAAATCATAGTTACTAAATTGTTACTCTGCTCAAATTTAAATTATTAAATTATTTTGCTAAGCTGTTACTCTCCTCAATTTTAGAAAATTAAAATACACTTGCTAAGCTGTTACTTTGCCCAATTTTAGAAAATTAAAATGTAATTATTGAATTGTTATTCTGCCAAAATTTTAGCAATTAAACTATAATTACTATGTCGTTATTCTGTTAAAATTTTAGGTATTATGCAATTTCTGCAATAAAAGGCAGAAATATTGATTATACTGGTGCTCAAATTATAGTGAGTAAGGTAAAGCAAGTGACATGCAGTGGCATGACACCTTGCTAGGGAAGCTACGGTTTGGTACACTGCGGGATGAAAGGCAAGACCCCTGGTTAGGTCTAAAGGGTATGGTATCAAGTGGTGAGCATCCTAATGGCCAAGGTAGAGCTCTTAAGCTAGGACAATCACTTAAACAACTTGATAACCCTGACAACTGCTTAGCATCACCAAGATTGGTGAGAGTATACCTCTATAAATGGATATCCTAAATTGTTATTTTGTTCCTCAATGATGATGAGGACTGTACCATGAGATGATGTTGAGAGAGGTATATGCACTCCTAGTCACTTCCTAGGTTCTATTAAGAACTATTACCCACTAATGGAAAGTATGAATCCATATCGAGCCAAGGATTGTATAACATAGAATAAACTTTAGGTTTCCCTTTTATTGTCAATTGTGTTTTATCCGTATTGTGTGGTAGAATTCCTACCATACATGTAAAAGTGGTATTAGAACAAATCACCTCATTCCATTACTTTTTCTTTTATGCATGATTGATCGCGATTAATGAAGACCCGGCTATTGATGAAGACCTATAAGGCTAGTCTGATAGTTTGTTATTTTATGGGATAGGGTAGACGGACACTGCTCTGACTAGGATCTTTTTGATGTACTGGAAATAAGTAGTAACTATTTTTATGTATATTTCAATCTCCCTGTATTTCATTTATTTTTCTGATTATGAAATCATGATGTACTGCTCCACGATAAATACATATAGATTTTATTTTTTTATTGTTGTTTTCAAATTCTGTTAAATTTGCAAATTTGCTATTATTAAAAGCGAAGAAAAAATTTACTCGCATTTTCAAATAAGTAAATAAGTATGGGTTGTGTTCAATGTGAATGGGTGTCACATATTGCATGTGGCTCGACTGGAGCAACTTGCTGGGAAAGACCCAAAGATTTCAGTCCCTGGTCAAACTCTCGTCTCAACCTCTCTATAACCTCCTTTGTAATTTTTGTGTCAGTTGCTTCATCACTTCCTGGTTGACTAATGCTGTAGGGTGGGAAT
Source organism: Spatholobus suberectus (assembly GCA_004329165.1). Lineage (NCBI taxonomy): Eukaryota > Viridiplantae > Streptophyta > Magnoliopsida > Fabales > Fabaceae > Spatholobus > Spatholobus suberectus. The sequence goes on from CM014732.1 coordinate 52,978,710, forward strand.
CATGTGAAGGTAGTCTAAAGTAATACTAAATCCCCACACCAACTCCAATAGTAGGAACACGGCTTGGGTACTCCGATCACCCAATGGTAGTTGTAATTATATCCTGACATCCATAGGGAACAAAGGAACCATGTATGCTCTGCTCAACTAGGGAATCCTACAACCAACAAATAGGGAATTTGTAAGAGAATTTGTAAGATTGTTACAATTACAATTCAAACTCAAAATTAACTGACAATCCTGTTAGCAATGTCACATGCCTCTTGAGTAGTATAATTGCCCTTTGATCCCATGTGGGCATGCTTCCATTTCTATAAGCATATGGATGGTGATAGAAGATTAACAACTGCTGCTAAATCAAATTGGTCTGATTCCTTTTGTTTCTTCAACTTCTCCATCATCTTCGCCTCAAGCAAGTCATAACCCTCACGAGACAATTTGTAGGGGTGTCGTTCTTTTTCTAGATGTCCTGTGCCTTTTTTCTTATTCCCTGTTAAAAATAGCAAACCATTAACTTCATAAAAATAATAAAGCAACATATAAATGACATTTTTAAAAACAATAACCCTAACTAACCTCCTAGGTAGTGTCCAACTAGCTCTAAACAAACCTTTGCCATATATCCTTGCCAAAACCATACTTTTGACTAAGAGATATGTCCCTTTTATCCCCAAATATGTATTTACTAGTTAGGCTTGTCTTAAATTGCATCCACTTTGTAACCACAAATGAAAGTGTCTTCTTTCTCAAGGTTTCCGTTTAAGGAATATCAAAGGTGGTCTACAATACAAATCAAAATTGAAGAGTTAGTGTCTAACAATACCAAAACAAGGGTTTATTAGGGGAAATACCCAAATATCCTACCAAATTCGATTCTTTTCTACCTTTAATACATGATCCCAATCAGGAACCAAAATAGAAACCTTTGATTGAGCTTAGACCCCAAGTTAACTATTGAACTTACTTGCATTTGGCCCTAAAGCTCTACTAGTGTGAGAATGTAAATCAACTTGTACATTCAACTGAGCAACTCTCCTAATGGCCATATCTCTCACCCATGTTGCTAGAACCAAAGACATATGAAACGTCTGGTCCCTCAAATTTTGAAGATAACAATAACTTATTAAGTTTTAAGTTTTTTATTGAAAAAAGGCTCTTTAAGCGTCCAATGCGTCCTTGACAATAGACTTCCAACATGCCAATTTCTAACAAGCGTCTGATAGACTCTTTACAGTGATTGTCTAAACATAAGTATCTTTAATGACTATGTTTGAAAGTTTTTTTAAAACTTTGCAACTGATATTTTCTTGCCAATTAGAGTGATCTAATGTTCAAAAATCTAAGCATTAATTGAAAATCAGATACATATTGGTATACAAGCTTAGTGTTGCAGAAAAAGGAAGTTAACCTATCAAGCTGGCAAGCAGAATAAAGAATGTTCAAAAAAACAACTCTTCAACTCAATACTGCACCTTCCTTTTTAGTGTAAGAACAAAAGCCACTTTTCTGACTTTACTGCCAACTCAATACACACGCATGCCTTTCTCTCTTGAAGAATGAAGCTAAATTTTCAACGAGTACTTTCAAAAGGCTATATATATCAGCTCAGGAGAGAAGAAGATAAAACAGAACACAGCGACAAATATTGTACTTACTACACGACTCAAAATATCTTTAAACTCTTTGTAGAAAAATTCTTGTACTACACTTAAACTTTCATATCCTCACACTGTGAGTTAAAACTATTTCATCAACTGTCTTTACGTTGTGAAAGCCTCGAGAGACTTAGTGACAAAGAATACTTGGGTGGTTAAGCAATCTAGATAGATTGTATTGTAAGGCCTGAAGAGGCGGAGAAAAATACTTGTTTGTAACCTAAGGTTGGTTAGTGAATACCTTTAAAACAAAGGGACTGGACGTAGCTCAAGATTGAGTAACCAATATAAAATCCCCTACATGCTTTTTCTTCTTTTATCTTTTTACACGCCTAGTTCATCCGCTTTCTATCTAGTCTTTAAAATTTGTTGAAAAGCTTTAATACACAATTCAAACCCCCCCCCCCCCCTTCTTGTATATTACTTGTCATTTTCACATGTGGCTTCTCTAGTCTGCTTTGACATAGACTGTGAAGGAGGACTGATAGATGGATTAGCCATATGCTTGTTTAAACAAGAAAAATAACAAAGGTGAATAGCAAGATAAACAATAAATAACTTGTAAATATGAATATAAACAATTTCTACAAAAAATCCAACAAAATTTACTCTATTTCCAAGTATTTTTTCCATATACCTATTTACATGTATTCAATCAATTACAATACCAGAATATCATACAAGACCCAACTAAGCTCTATATAGCCAATCATACCAACACATTACAATCCTTAAGAATGGAGATAGCCAAACAAACCAAACCCTATTTTTAACAGGCCTTGACTCGATCGAACCAAAGATATAACACCCCCATGTTTTCCTTTAAATAATATGTATTATTATTATAACACCCCTACTTTTACCTATTAAACTGTTTTCTTAATTATTTTGTATTTATTTCTAGAGAACCGAATGGGAATCTCAAAAATTTGATCCCTATAGTTATGTTTGTAGTAGTAAGTAATAATTAGTTTAGATTTTTCTGAGAAACAGAGCTCGAAAATTAGTAAAATGACTGTTTTAACCCTAAAAAGTAAAATAACATAATTAATAGACAAAAATAGATAGAAGTGCTTAAAATTTATTTTTAACTCATTAATATACATAAAATAATTAATAATAATCTTAGAAAATTTTCATAAATTTATTGGGATAATTTTTTGTGAAATGACAAAAATACCCCTAATTGACTGTGGGAATCAACCAAAGACTTTTTGACCTCAAAATAATTTGAAATTTTCATACTAAGTATATACCATTATAAGAATTTTATTTTGAAAGAAAAATAGTGAAAAATATAACAACCCTATTTCAATTTTTTAACTGTTTTTTTTAATATTTGACGATTTAATTCTGAAAAATCGGGAAGAAATTTCAAAATTCTCATCCCCACCATTATTCTTAGAATTTCAAGACCTATTTAATCGTGATTTTTAATAATTTTTCTGAGCCGAAGCCCGAAGAAATTAGAAAATAACGATTTTATCCTTATTTCTCAACATTAAGGATTGACATGAGAAAAAGATTTAATTGACATTTTAATTTCAATTTGAGCTTGGAATCATGTCATATATATTAAAATATAACTTTAAAAATTTTCTGAGAATTTTTTGGAATTTCTATATAAAATGACCAAAATTTCCCTAAGTGTCCGATAAGTTTAACTAGTATTGGTTTGACATCCAAAAATATTAAAAATGGTAATCCTAGTTCATTTATAGGTAAAATATTTACTTTTAGAATTTTCAAAAAAATTGGTATTTATTGAATTAAAATGGATTTATTATGAATTTTTTAGCTCAAAAATACAATATATATATATATATATATATATATATATATATATTTGACATAAATAAATAAATATGTAAAATTAATTATTATAAACTCATTTTAGATGAAAAATAATGTATATGTTCAATTTTGCATTAAAATACATTATTTTGATATTAAAGGCTAAATTATTTAAGTTTAAGCGATTTTATCAGTACCGATTAATTTAACTGCAAAGAAAATTAACACAGATAAAGTTGGGACAACTCATATTGTCACATGTCCAGCCTAGGAGTGACTCACCTATCTAAACTTGAATATGTGTCCTATAAATGGAATTAAAGATAAATAAAAATTGAAATTATGACATAATGGCTTATGTCATTTGTTGGATACCTAAGCTCCTTCCTTCCTCTATAAATAGCCATAGTTTTGGACCATTTTCCAGTGCCTCTTTCTCTTTCAAGCTGGCTAAAAAAAATTGGAGAGCTTCTCTCTCTAGAAAAAATTTTATTTTTTTTATGCTAAAGATTTTATTAGTTTTCCAACTAGTAAAGTTATCCTTCTAGGAACTTTGCACCAATAATTACATCAACTTCATCAACCATCTTTGAGGTAATGGGGGGAGTGGGGTTGGTTCTAAATTATTGTTACTTTGCATGTTGGTAGGAATGGTTTTCCCCTAAACTCGTTTAGGCTTAAGTTTTATTATTATTGTTATATTGTTTAATGTTAAACTTTAATTTTTGCTAAGCTATTACTCTGCCCAAATTTAGATTATTAAATTATAATTGTTAAGTTATTACTCTACTCAAATTTAAATTATTAAATCATAATTACTAAGTTGTTACTCTACTCAAATTTAAATTATTAAATTATACTTGCTAAGTTGTTATGCTGCTCAAATTTAAAAATTAAAATCTATTTATTTAGTTATTATTCTACAAAAATTTTAGTAATTAAATTATAATTACTGTATCTTTGTTCTACTGAGATTTTAGTAAATACTAAGTTATTATTCTACTAAAATTTTATGTGATTACTAAATTGTTATTCTATTAAAATTTTGGTATTAAGCAATTTATGTAATATAAGGCAAAAATGTTATTTATACTAATGCTCAAATTAAATGAAACCAAGTAAACCTATGTTTGAGAAGTTAAGAAGTGATAAATTAGTGGGTAATATAAAACGAGTGACATGTTGTGGCATGACACCCTACTAGGGAAGCTACAGTTTGGTACGCTAGAGAATAAAAAGCAAGGCCCCACTTGCAAAGGTCTTGGGGGTAGGCATCAAGTGGTGAAGGTCCCAATGGCCAAGGTAGCGCCTTTGAGCCGAGATATTCACCTGACCAAGCTCAATAACCCCGACAACTAGGCAACATTCCAGGATTGGTTTGAGAGTATATCTTTATAAATGGATATCCTAATTGTTATTTTTCTCAATGATGATAAGGACCATACCATGTGCTGATGTTCAGAAAGTTATATGTACTCCCAGTCACTTTGCAAGTTTTGTCAAGAACTATTACCCACTAATGGAGAGTATGGATCTATATCAAGTCAAGGATAGTCTAGTACAACTTAAAATAAACTCTAGGTTCCCCTCTATTGTCAACTGTATTTTATCTATATTTTACAGTAGAATTCCTAGCATACGTGTGAAAGTGATTTTAGAATAAATCACCTTACTCCATTATTTTTCTTTCATGTATGTCTAATCGTGATTATTGAAGAAGACAGAAAAACCCAACGATGCTGTGGACAACTCAGTGGACACCTTACAAACGAGGATCTGTCGACTTAGTTTATAGTATTTTCTTTTGTATAAAGGATAGGGTAGATGAACACCGCTTTGTATAGGATCTTTTTTATGTATATATTGGGTTAGTTAATGTCTATCTTTTAATGTATTTTTCATCTTTCTATATTTTATGTCTATCTTATACTATCAAACCATAATGTACAGTTTTACGATATATATATATATATATATATACACACACATACACACACACACACAATCTTTTTCTTTCATCTTTTACTACTATTTTTAAATTCTGTTTAATTTTTGAACTTTTCTATTGCAAGAATCGTAAAAATTTTATTCGTAATAATTAAATAACTAAATTAATACGGACTATGATTAATAAGAATGGGTGTTACAATTATTATTTTTTATTTTTCTTTGTTTTTAATAAAAAGACATTTTGGTAAAAAGTGACATTGGGCCTTAAAATAAGGTTTTGTGATTAAAATGTTTTAAAAATTTTAAGACCCTTGTGTTAGGCTTAGTCTCCATAAGCCCAAGTTAGCTTTAAGAGTCCTTTAGGTTTCTTGAAAACCTAACGTTGTTTCTCATGCTCTCTTATGCCTCTTTAGAGATAGTGTGTTGTCAGAGTCGTTGCAGTGAAGGAGTAAGGAGCCGTAAAAAGACACCATTGCACAGTTTGCATCCTTTTCCTAGAGGTTGTCTCTTTCAAGGTAAGAGGGAATGAGTTATCTCACTCATGAGTATGATTTTGGTCATGGGTAGAGGGGTTGGCCCTAAACCCCAATTGTTTATAGATTGTATGTCTATGCGTATAGGGGAAAACGAATTTCTCGATTATTAATGTGTTTTGTGATTTCATATTCGATTTATGAATGTAGACTGTTATGACTATTCTTCCTTTCCCCTTTGTGCCTAGATTAGGGATTCAATGGGTTTTTAGGGGATTATGAGAGAGTGAGGAGTTTATAGAATAGATTGACCAATAAAAAAGGTAATAGGAATGATTTGGAATTAATTAATCTATTTTTTAGAGTGTTTGGAAGCCAAGGAAAATCATGGGTTGCACATTGTACGAACCCTCGCGATGTGTAGAATTCGCAGCTGGCACTAAGCACCAGAATTTTGGCATTAAGAGTGAGAAAGACAAAGAGTTCCCTAGAGGTTTAGCGCTAAGCGTGGTGGCACTAAGCGCCATAACTAGTGCTAAGCATGGGAGAGGCAGGGAGCAAGCACTAAGCATGGTGATGCTAAGCGCTAGAAAGTTGGCGCAAAGCGTGAGTATGACAATGAATTCCCTATATAAGTGATGCTAAGGGCCAATCTTTTGGTGCTAAGCATGGACCTACCAGAGAGTGGGTCTAGAAGTACAGTGAAGTAGTGCTAAGCGCCAAGAGTCTAGTGCTAAGCGTGACCCACTGAGACGCTCAAGTTGATGTTGTTGACCTTTTATGTTTATTCCTTGTATGATTGCTATTGTCTTGATGCCTTGCTGAATTTATATCTTGTGGTTGTCATTTACCTTGAGAAACTAAGTATGCTTTGGACTTGTGTCAATGTTTTATGATAAAAACCTACAAAATGTTGTGGACATTGTATGTGACAATGCATCATGACATTGTGTCATGTGGAGAAAGAAGGTATACAGAAATTCACCTAGTGGAGGCCGGGATGGGTTGTCTAACCTTAACCTTGGTGGTGGTATCCGGTTGAGAAACTCCAATGTCCCATGCTGATAGGTAACCCTAACTAATCACCAAGGAATATCATACTAGTTGAGAGTATGAAAGACGAAGGCATCAGTACCGATGACATTTCTTATGGCCATGCACTTACTCTTAGTCTACTTTTAAGATGAACTTAGATTGGTATCACAAGTGCATAAGAAGTAAAAGTTAAATGACATTGCATTACATATACTTGTGTGTTTTTAATCCTTGCAAATTAATGTTATTCTAATTATGCATGTGTTATGTATTCTACCTGTTTCCATTGTCACACTTTGAACATGATGTGAGATGTATCTCACTCCTTTATTTCTTATGTTTTTTGTCTATGTTTATGATGTACAGGTGATGTCCAATAGGACACTAGGGAAGAGTCTTAGAGTAGAGGTATTGGCCTCGTTGTAGTTTATTTTACAGATTTTTGGGTTTGTAAGCTTTGATAGTAATGTGACATCGGGGTTTGGTTGTTATTGTTTTATGCCTTTAGCTTTTAACTTAAAATTAATAGTTTTACTTCTTTAATTGGTTTTATTCCAAAAACTTGTAAGGCCAATTGTGGGCCACTATGTTTTTATTAATTAGTAAGGTGTTTTACAGAGTTTCAGTTGATATGAGTTATACATGTGATGTCCTTTAACGTGTGAAGAGAAAGATTTTAAATTACCATTTTATTTCGCAAACACAAGGTATATTAGATTAAGGGTAAAAGGTGTCACATTTAGTGGTATTAGAGTAGGTCGATTCATTCGACCGTGTGTGCTATGTGTCCATTATGTTTCCATATGTACTTTGTGGTTTGTTTGTTGAATGTGCGTGTTGTGGCCGATTGCTTCTGGCTTGTGCAACAAGTAATAGCTGCTAATAGGAATGACCGTGCTATTACTGATGCTCTTCATGCCTTAGCTCGGGCTGTGGGGAGGAATCAAAATAGAGAGGATGGTACTACTAAGTTCCATAGGCTGGACAGGTTCCAAAGGAATAATCTACCAATGTTTAAAGAGGGATACAACCCCAATGGTGCACAAAATTGTTTGCTAGAGATCGAGAAGATATTCTAGGCCATGGTATGCACAAATGCTCAGAAGGTGACTTTTCGCATCTTCATGCTAACTGAGGAGGCGGAGTATTGGTGGGAGAATATCCCGTCAATGCTTGGAAGCTAGAGATAGAGCCATCACTTAGGAAGTCTTCAAAGAGATGTTCTTAGAAAATTACTTTCTCAATGACGTTCACAACCGCAAGGAGATGGAGTTCTTGAAGCTTAAGCAAGGCAACATAACTATGGCTGATTACGCAGCCAAGTTAGAGGAGCTATTGAGGCACTTTCCTCATTACCATAACGAAGCTAGGAAGCGTTCCAAATGCGTGAAGTTCATGAATGGCCTACGACCTGAGATTAAGCAAGCTATCAACTATCAAGAGATTTGACAATTTTTGTATTGGTGAATGGATGCAGAATCTATGATGGAGATAGCAGGGCAAAAGCAGCATATTACAAAAGCGTAGGTCTCTCTCGTGAGAAGAAGTTTGGCAACTAGAATTGCGAGAAGCCATATTCAGTTACGCCTACCAACTGTTTCAGTAATCAAAAGCCTACAATGAGTCAGCCTACTAGTGGTCGTAGTGGGGGCTTAGTTCTTTCCACCCCCACAAAGATGTAAAAAGTGTGGATGGCTTGATCATGCGACATTTGAGTGCAAGGACAAAGAGGTGATGTATTTCAGATATGGAGAGAAAAGGCACATTGGAAAGGATTTTTCTAATCCTAAGAAGGAGCTACGTAGTAAAAGTCAAAGTTCGCAAGCCAGTCAACCAAAGATCATAGGAAGAGTCTTTGCTCTTAGTTGTGTTGAAGCCTCGGAGTCCAATGGCTTGATTTAAGGTACATGTCTTATAAGCGAAACTCCATTAGTTGTACTTTTTTATTCCAGAGCAACTCATTCATTTATATCCTATTATTGTGCTAAAATTTTGAAATTGTCTGTGTCTTCTTTGAAATTTGACTTCGTTGTTGATACCCCTACTAGTGCTAAAAATTTGAAATTGCTTGTGTCTTCTTTGAAATTTGACTTCGTTGTTGATACCCCTACTAGTGGTTCTGTCATTACATCTAATGTTTGTTTAAATTGTCTTGTATTGATTTCTAAAAGAAATTTTTTGGTTGACTTGATTTGTTTGCCTCTAAGTCAACTAAATGTTATTCGTGGTATGGACTGGTTATCTTCCAACCATGTCTTCTTAAACTGCTTTGATAAATCTATTGTGTATGGTGAGTCAATTGAGGGTAAGGATGCGAGATTCCTTACCGCCAACCAGGTAAAGGCGTCTTTGAGAAAGAATGCCCAAGCGTACATGATGTTAGCCACCCTAAAACTCGAGAGCAAGGTTATAGTTGGAGATATACCTGTAATGAGAGATTTCCCTAAGGTATTCTTGGAGGATGTTTCTAATCCACCCTGTGAGCGTAAAGTTGAGTTTTCCATAGATTTAGTGTCGAGAACTAGACCTATGTCAGTAACACCTTATAGGATGTCTCCCTTAGGGTTAGTTGAGCTTAAAAAACAATTAGAGGACTTGTTAGAGAAATAGCTTGTAAGGCCTAGTATGTCACCGTGGGGAGCACCTGTTTTGCTAGTAAAGAAAAAAGATGGGAGTATGAAGTTGTGTGTAGACTACCGTCAGTTGAACAAGGTGACAATTAAGAATAAGTATCATCTTCCTAAAATAGATGACCTTATGGACCAGTTGGTAGGAGCCTATATGTTTAGTAAGATAGATTTGAGATCAAGTTACTATCAAATCTGTGTAAAGTCTGAGGACATCCCGAAGACTACTTTCAAGACAAGGTATAGTCACAATGAGTACTTGGTTATGCCTTTTGGTGTGACCAATGACCCTGGTGTGCTCACAGACTACATGAACAGGATTTTCCACCCCTTACCTAGATAGATTTGTAATGGTCTTCATATATGATATCCTAGTGTAGTCTAAGTCTAGGGATGAACATGCTAAGCATTTGAGGTTATACTACAGACCCTTAGGGACAAATAGTTGTATGCTAATTTGTCTAAGTGTGAGTTCTGGTTAAACAAGGTTAGTTTCTTAGGACATGTCATATTTAGAGGATAGTTGTAGACCCATCTAAGGTAGAAGTCGTGTTAAGGTAGGAACCCCCAAAGTTAGTTTTTGAGATTAGGAGTTTCTTAGGTTTAGCGGGATACTATAAGAGGTTCATATAGGTTTCTCTAAGATAGTCATGCCTTTGATTCAGTTGACTTGTAAGGGTCAAGCTTTTGTGTGGGATACCTAGTCTAAGGATAGTTTTCAAGAGCTTAAGAGGAGGCTAACTTTCGCACCTGTTTTAGTTTTGCCTAATCCGAGTGAGCCTTTCATAGTGTATTGTGATGCATCTAAGATCGATTTAGGTGGTGTGCTTATGCAGAAGGGGAAAATGGTAGCTTATGCATCTAGGTAGCTTATGACCCATGAAACCTTACCCATGATTTGGAGTTGCTATTATAGTGTTTGTGCTTAAGTTGTGGAGGCGTTACCTGTATGGCTCTAGGTTTGAGGTCTTTAGTGACCATAGGAGCCTTAAGTACATGTTTAACCAAAAAGAATTGAACATGAGATAGAGGAGGTAGTTAGAGTTTCTTAAGGACTACGATTTTGAGCTTAGTTACCACCTAGGTAAAGCTAATGTAGTGGTTGATGCCATGAGTAGGAAATCCTTACATATGTCCACATTGATGGTTAGAGAGTTAGACCTTATAGAGTAGTTTAGAGATATGAGCCTAGTATATGAGGTTACCCCTAGAAGTGTAAGGCTGGGTATGCTAAGAGTGACTGGTAAGTTGATAGATGAGATTAAGGAGGGTCAAAAATCTGATCCATTTTTGCTAACCTAGTTAGAGTCCATAGCCCAAGGTAAGGAAAGTAGGTTCAAGGTAGGAACAAATGGAGTCATTAGATTTCAAGATAGGATTTGTGTACCTAGTGTGTCAAAGCTTAAAAAAATAATTGTAGAGGAAGGCCATAGGAATGGATTAAGTATCCACCCAGGAGTCACAAAGATGTATTAGGACCTTAAAAAGATGTTTTGGTGGCTTGGTATGAAGAAGGAGGTAGCTAAGTTTGTGTATGCTTGTCTAGTGTGTCAGAAAGCTCTAAGGTAAAGCATCAAAAGCCATCAGGTATGTTACAGCCCTTGGACATTCCTAAATGAAAGTGGGATAGTATATCCATGGACTTTGTAGTGGGCTTGCCTAGAACCCCCAAAGGGTTAGATTCGATTTGGGTAATAGTGGACAAGTTAACCAAATCTACTCACTTTATTCCAATTAATATTAGATAATCCTTAGAGAAGTTGACTAGCCTGTACATTAGTGAGATTGTGAGGTTGCATGGTGTGCCTTCTAGTATAGTTTTCTGATAAAGATCCTAAGTTCACCTCCAAAATTTTGGGAGAGTTTGCATAGGGCCCTAGGGACTAAGCTTAGATTGAGTTCAGCCTACCAACCACAGACAAACGATCAGACTGAGCGAACCATTCAATCCCTAAAATACCTTTTGAGGGCTTGTGTGTTAGAGTAGAGTGGTAGTTGGGATAGTTTCTTGCCTCTTATAGAGTTCACCTATAACAACAGTTACGATTCTAGCATTGGGATGGCACCTTATGAAGCCTTGTATAGAAGGAAATGTAAGACACCCTTGTGTTAGTTAGAACTCGGTAAGAACCTTGTGTTAGGACCTGAAGTAATGCAACAAACTACTAAGAAGGTTAGGATGATCCAAGATAAGATGAGGGCAGCTCAAAGTACATAAAAAAGTTACCATGATAAGAGAAGGAAGGCTCTTAAATTTTAGGAGGGTGATCATATGTTTTTGAAAGTCACTCCGTGGACTGGGGTTGGTCAGGCATTGAAGTCCCGTAAACTTACTGCACGTTTCATTGGTCCCTTCCAAATCCTAAAGAGAGTCGGTGAAATCACCTATCAAATTGCTTTACCCTCATCTCTTTCAAACCTTCATAATGTCTTTCATGTTTCCCAACTCAGAAAATACGTCCATGATCCATCACACGTAATTGAATTGGACAATATCCAAGTAAAGAAGAACCTAACTTTTGACACTTTGACATTGCAAATTGAGGACCGAAAGGTGAAACAACTAAGAAGGAAGGAAATCCTGTTGGTCAAGGTTTTTTGGGGAGGGGCTATAGAAGATAGCGCAACTTGGGAATTAAAGAGTTAGATAAAGGAGTCTTATCTGAAGCTGTTTACTTCAGGTAAATTTCGAGGACAAAATTTCTTTTAAAGAGGGGAGAGTGGTAACACCCCTAATGTTTTCCTTTAATTAATATGTATTATTATTAATATTATTATTATTTTATATTTTGCTTTATTTTTAATAAAATGGTATTTTGGGAAAAATATACATTGGGCCTTTAAGATAGGGTTTTGTGATTGAAATGTTTTAAAAGTTTTAAGACCCTTATGTTGGGCTTAGTCTCTATAAGCCCAAGTTAGCTTTAAGAGTCCCTTAGGTTTCTTGAAAACCTAACCCATTTCCTTATTCTCTCTTATGCCTCTTTGGAGATACTGTGTCGTCAAATCCACTGCAATCAAGGAGTGAGGAGCTGTAAGAAGACGTCGTTGCACCTTTTGCATCCTCTTGTAGAAGGTCGCCTTTTTCAAGGTAAAAGGGAGTGAGTTATGTTACTCATGTGTATGACTTTGGTCATGAGCAGAGGGGTTGGCCCTGGGCCCTAATTGTTTGTAAATTGTATGTCTATGTGTAAAGGGGAAACGAATTTCCCGATTATTAATGTGTCCTATGGTGACTTCATATTTGATTTGTGAATTTGGACTATTTGACTGTTATTCCTTTCCCCTTTGTGCCTAGATTAGGGATTCAATGGGTTTTAAGGGGATTGTGAGTGAGTGAGGAGTTTATAGAATAGATTGACCAATAAGAAAGGTAATAGGAGTGATTAGGAATTGGTTAATCTATTTTGGAGTGTTTGGAAGTCAAGAAACATTGTGGGTTGCACATTGTACAAACCCTCACAATGTACAAAATTCGCAATTGGTGCTAAGCGTGGTGACGCTAAGCACCAGAAAGTTGGCGCTAAGTGCAAGTATAACAGTGAATTTCCTGTATGAGTGGCGCTAAGCACCAGTCTTTTGGCGCTAAGCGTGGGCCTACCTGTAACACCCCAAATTTCAAGTACTAGAAATAAACCACAAGGTAGCTCTTAGTAGGACCCTTCCCATGTGTTATTAGACACAAGATGCCTTAAGAGTTATTGTTATTATATTTCTTATTATTATTAATATTATTTTTATTGTTATTGTTATAGCAGTTATTATTATTATTATTACTATTATTATGTTGTGTTGATATTATTATTATTATTATTATTTTTATTATTAATGCCTTAGTATTATAAATTAGTAGAAATATTATCATAGAACTCAAAAGAGCATCTAGGGCCCAATAGGAGACTAAAGCTCACTAAGTTACATACTCACTCACATGTTATAAGAAATGAATAGAGAAGAAGGGTTAGGTTTAGCTGTCACAAAATAGAAGAAGAAAGAAGTTAGAGAGAATGAGGAGAAAAGGGAAGAAGAAGAAGAATAATAAAAACCGAAGAACCCAAACCCTAGAACTCAGCTTTGCATGTCCATAAAGGTGACTGCTCTCTCCCGCATTCTTCCTTGTCTTTTATGTTATTATTTTTCATCTATTTACCTTTCCCTCCCCCCCCCCCCCCCCCCCCCTCTCCTTATGCCTAAGATTAGAGATTTTATGGGTTTTGAAGGAATTGTGAGGGAGTAAGGAGTTCATAGATTAGATAGTCTTTTGATAGCTTTTCTTCAAAAACTAGATTTCGCGCTAGCGCTAGGCGCACGAACCCGCTGGGCGAGGTGAAACACTCGCTGGGCGGATTAGGTCTTGACTCGAACTCGCTGGGCGGGGTGCAATGCCCGCTGGGCGAGTTGGGTTTCGGCATAGACCTGCTGGGCGGATACGACTTTTGCTATTCCGTTCCTAGTGTTTGTGAACTCCTTTTGGCAGTGTTTAACTCATTGTTAATTGTTTTTTTTATGCCTTGTTGAGTTTATATTGTATGATTGTTATTTACCTTGGAAAAAATGAGTGTAATATGAAATTGTGCCTATGATTCATGATAAAAGTCTATGAAAAGTTGTAAGCATTATATGTGACCATGCATCATAACATTTGAGTTATGTGATGAGAAAAGTATGTAGGAATCTGGCTGGTGGAGACCGTGATGGGTTGTTTAACCTTAGCCTTAGGGGTTATCCGGTTGGGAAAACTCCAAGGGTCCATGCTGATCCCATGGAGCCGAGGCGTACTGGCAAAACTGGGTAACCCTAACTAGTCACCGGGGGATATCATGCTAGTTGAGGATGCGAAAGCAGAAGGCATCGGTACCGATGACGCTTCTTATGGCCTGCATGTACTCCTAGTCTACTTTCCGAAAAGTTTAGGTTGGTACCACATGTGCATGAGTAGTGGTTTAGGAACATAGCACGCATTTGTATCTTGTTATAGTGTGATATGTTAGATTGTGCTACATTGTAATTATGTGAATTCTATGTGACCCTATTTATGTGAATTCCATGTAAAAATGTAAGTGTGCCTTGTGATGAAATGTTAAAGTTGTGGACATGTGATCATATCCTGCACGTGTATTGTTCCTGTTTGATAAAACAAAACGAGGTATATGTCTAGTTACTAGACAAAGAATGTGAAATAATTATATGCTTGTAATTGGAATTGTGTTTGCTACCTTGAGGATAAGTGAGAGACTAGACCTTAGGATAGTGTTATGAGGGTTCTAGTTGGATAATAATAGTTGTGAATAAGATAGAGAAAGAGTGAATCCTCACACAATGTAATAAAAAGGTATAAGACAAGTAAGAGAGAACAAAATGAGGGTATTAAGGTGAGTGTTAAGGGAGTGTCAAAATTATTTTAAAACGTATGTGACCTTAGACTTAACCCCTAGAGAATAACCTTAAATATAAAAAGGAAGGAGAGTAAAATCTAAACATGAAGGGTTTAAATACTAGAGAAGGTTTTGGGTAAGAAAGAGTTCTTAGGTTAAGAATGAGATAGTAAGATTGTATAACAATTGTGAGAATGAGAGAGGAGTTAACATGAAACACTGATTATTGAAAAGTGTAGACTCGACCATAGGTATGGATTATTATGAAAGGCTTAGTGAGGCTAAAGCCATGAGAGATAAGTAATGAAGATTGTCCGAGTAGAAGAGTTTGACCTAGCCGTAGAACCCTTAGAGCACTCACTGAGACATTATGTCTCACTCCTTTAAGTTTCCCCTTTTTTTCAGGATACAAGTGAAGACATATACAAGTGGAGCTTGGAGTCACGTGCAAAAAGATGTAGTCTAGTTTATATTTTTTTCTTGTATTCCTCTTTTTGTTTTATTCGACACCTTCGGGTGATAGATGAGTTGTATCAGACATGTATTTTAATTATTGTACGGTTCGTATATAATATCTAATTACATTTATGAGTAGTATTTGCATGTTGTGTCTACCTTTTAAGTTTGTTTTTCTTTTCATTCTTAGAAAGCTAGACTTAGTTACAGTAATACCCCTTAGGGTGTTACACTACTAGAGAATGGGTTTGAAAGTAAAGTGAAGTGGCGTTAAGAGCCAAAGGTCTAGTGCTAAGCATGACCCATTGAGACATTCAAGTTAATATTGTTAACCTTCTATGCTTATTCCTTGTATGATTGTGATTGCTTGGATGACTTATTGAATTTATATCTTATGGTTGTCATTTACCTTGAGGAACTGAGTATGCTTTGGACTTGTGTCAATGTTTTATGATAAAAACTTACAAAAAGCTGTGAACATTGTATATGATCATGTATCATGACATTAAGTCATATGGAGAAAGAAAGTATGTAGGAATTCGGCTAGTAGAGGCTGGGATGGGTTGCCTAACCCTAGCCTTAAGGGTGGTATTCGGTTGGGAAACTCCAATGGCCCATGCTGATCCCATGGAGCCAGAGCATACTAGTAAAACTAGGTAACCATGACTAGTCACCAGAGAATATCATACTAGTTGAGGGTGCAAAAGTGAAAGGCATCAGTACCGATGACACTTCTTGTAGTCGTGCACTTACTCCTAGTCCACTTTCGAGATAAACTTAAATTGGTACCACACGTGCATAAGTAGAAGTTAAGTGGCATTGCATTACATTTGCTTGTGTGTTTTTAATCCTTGCAAATTAATGTTATTCTAACTATGCATGTGTTATGTATTCTATCTGTTTTTATTGTCATATTTTGAGCACGATGTGAGATGTATCTCACTCCCTTATTTCCTTTGTTTTTTGTCTATGTTTATGATGTACTAGTGATGTCTAACAAGACCTTGAGGAAGAGTCTTAGAGTGGAGGCATTTGCCTCATTGTAGTTTATTTTATAGTTTTTTTGGGTTTTTAAGCTCTGATAGTAATGTCATATCGGGGTTTGGTTGTTGCTATTTTATGCCTTTAGCTTTTAACTTAAAATTAGTAGTTTTACTTCTTTAATTAGTTTTATTCCAAAGACTTGTAAGGCAATTTGTGGGCCACTATGTTTTTAATAATTAGTAAGGTATTTTATGGAGTTTAAGTTTACGTGAGTTATGCATGTGATGTCCTTTATTGTGTGAAGAGAAAGATTTTAAATTACAATTTTATTCCGCCAACGAAAGGTATATTAGATTTTCATAATATTTACTTAATAACTAGCTTGGGGGCAAAAGGTGTCACAAGAGACATATAACTCGGACTACATTCCCCCACCTTGCAGCCAATAGCCCACGTTGCCCAAATTAAGAAACTTCGCCCTCCCTACCAAGATTATAGCTAATAACCTTAAATAACACACCAAGGAAGGAAAGCCCACATTCATGGCAGATAAGATGCACCCCAAAGAAGAAGGACTAGATACACAATGATCCTCAGACATTGTACCCATCACCCATACTTAGTATAAGTAGGACCTTATCTTAGGTTTAAGGCATGTTCTACTCACCAACCGCAAGAACCTGCCTACGAAGATCTAGGTCCAAAGGCTCCAGAGTAATTGTAAAAACATCTAACGCCCACCTTGGGGCCTTGATAAAATGATTCCCAAGCCACCGCCATATAGATGGTACGCACTCGCAACGATAACACCATCAACAATGACGGTGAAGCCATCCTTTAAGAAGCTCTCACCCAGTTACAAGAACTCTAACATGAATACCAGAAGGCACGAGATAAAAACAACTAGAGGTGAGAGGAGATTAATAAGATGAAAGCTCAACAAGTACACGATGTAGACAGTTCCCAACTGAACAAAGAAGTACCACCTAACACCGCTGTGCACACCCATTACCCTTTCTCAAACAAGGTAATGTCGACCATAATTCTCGATTCATTCCATAGTCTCACTCTTCCTTTCTATGAAGGTACTTTTGACCCCCAATAACATTTAACAATGTTTAATACTAGAATGCTAATCACCATAGGTTACAGAACCTATGTTGTGCAAAATTTTCCCTAATACATTAGCAAGATCGCCCCTCCAATGGTTTGCTAGCCTGCCAAAAAAGTCGATCCACAGCTTTGACGAGTTGTCGCAAGCTTTCCTTAACCAATTAGACTCTAGTGGCCCGTATCGACGCATAAAGTTAGACCTTTTCAGCCTGTTCTCAGAAGACGATGAACCACTAAAAGACTATACCAATCATTTCAACTAAGAAGCGGTTCAAGTCAAAGACCTTGACCCCAGGATCCACCTCAGAGCAATCATGAATAGTTTGAAAGATTGCCCTTTCGCGCACAACTTAGTGCAACGATCACCAATTGACATGACTAAGTTCAGGAAGAAGGTCACAAGAGAGATTGACATAGAAAAGCCATCGCCACGAAAAGGCAACAAAGGGAGATGCTGGCAAAAATTAAACCAGCCAAAGTAGTATGGTAGCATATGTCCATCCAACCAGTCAAAGATAATACCAGGCGAAAGCCCGGCTGACCACCAGCTCATCCTTAGATAAGAGCACTACACTACCCTTGATGCTAAGCAAGCTCAAATACTATGAGATGTATAAAACACAGACCTGATCCACCTATCACCACCTCTGGACGAAGAACCGAACGACGTGGACAAAATAAGACGCTGCAAATTCCACCGTGCTTATGACCATGACCTTGAGGAGTATCAAGCACTTAAAAACCATATCAAACAAATGATCCATCAGGGACATCTTTGCCACTATGTGTACGCTGGTAGAACTCAGAACAAAGGACCCAAGAGCCCGACAAGGAGCTCAAAAGGTAAGGAACTACCGAAAGTACCAAAACAATAACAACAAGCACACCCAACCGAGCACCCCCAAAAAGGTAGGGTCCATACACACCATCGTAGGCAGTTTCGCCAGTGGAGGATCCATTAATTCAACGCGCAAGCAACATCTCCGCATCATTATGTCCATTGAGACCTCAAGTATGCACAATAAACCCACTCCCTTTCCCCCAATTACATTCTCAGATGATGACTATGCAGGTATGAAAGAGCGTAACCACAAGGACCCCATGGTGATCAAAATCAATATAAAAGGATGCTCCATGTGTAGAGCCTTGGTTGATCAGGGCAGTTCGGTCAACGTGTTATTCTGCAACACTTATAAGAAAGTGGCCCTTCCAAGCGACATCATACAACCCTTTGGAACCCACTTGGTAGGTTTCTTTGGAGAACAAGTGGAGGTACGAGGATACGTGAACACCACTTTCAATCCAACTAGCAACTATAAAACAATGCGAATACAATACTTATTGGTGGATGCAACAACCTCCTACAACATCATCATAGGACACCAAATTTTGAATAACCTCCGAGCGGTCGTCTCTACCCCCATCTGATAATGAAATTCCTTATTGACTAAAGGACCATCAAGGTGGTTCACATCAATCAAGGTACCACCCGCAAGTGTTATGTGGAGAGCGGAGATCAACAAGGCCTCGTAAACTTCATGCCACGCCCAGCACCTCAGAGTAAACTTGATGGAACTAAATCCTAGAGTTGACCTTAAAGATCACCGATTGCAACCCACAGAAGAGATAAAAACCATCTAGATTGGGGCCTCTCCTGCCCACACAACCAAAATAGGCTCATCACTCTCCGACAACTGGAAGCCAAACTCGTCCACTTTTTATGCCAAAACTATGACCTCTTCACATGGAGTCCAAAAGACGTGCCTAGCATAGATCCCAATTTTCTATGCCATAAGTTGATGGTAGACCCCGTTCGCCAACCAATCTCTCAAAAGAAATGGAAGTTAGGAGAGGAAAGATGACAGGTTGTGATTAAAGAAACCAACTGATTACATAAAGCTAGGTTCATTGGGGAGATTGACTACACCACATGGTTGTCCAATGTGGTCATGGTTAAGAAGGCCAACGGTAAGTGTAGAATGTGCTTTGATTTCATGGACTTCAATTAGGCAGTGCCACAAGGACAATTGCCCAATGCCCAATGTGGACTGCCTCGTTGATAGAGCATCAAGCTACCGACTATTAAGCCTCATAGATGCATATCAGATCTGCTTAAACCAGCCGACAAAGATAAAGTAGCATTTATAACAGACTATTCCAATTTTTGCTATCAGTTGATACCTTTCGGTCTCAAAAACATAAACACCACATACCAAAGGTTGATGGACAAAATTTTCGAGGACAAAATTAGACGCAACATAGAAGTATACATTAACGACATGGTTGTCAAGTCTATGGCCAACAATGACCACATATCTGACATTTCACAAGCCTTTGCCCACCTTAGGAAAAATAATCTCTGCCTGAACCAAAAAAAAATGCACCTTTAGGGTCAAGGGTAGGCAATTCCTTAGTTTTTTGATATCGAAACGGGGAATAGAGGCCAACGCCGCTAAATGTGAAGCAATCCAGTCCATGAAGAGCCTAGAGACGATGAAAGAGGTCTAGAAATTGGCCAACTGAGTGGTCGCATTATCTCATTTTCTTTCAAAAGCAGGTGAACGTCTACTCCCTTTCTTCGATTGCATTAAGAAAAAAGGACGATTTGAATGGACCCATGAATGTCAAGAACCTTTTTAGAACATAAAAAAAAATACTTATTTGCCCCACCAATCCTCAAAAAACCTATCCCTAGTCGTAACCTGATTCTTTACCTAACCATTACTAACACAACAGTAAGCGCAATTTTAGTCTAAGAAATTGAAGGCTAAGAACACCCAATCTACTTCGTCAATAGAGCACTTTAGGGAGCTAAACTTTGATACTAGAAAATAGAAAAGGTTGCTCTCACTTTAGTCACCATTGCCAAATGACTTTGCCCTTACTTCCAAAGCCATACCATCGAAGTAAGGACCAACCAACCCATCAAGCAAATACTTCATAAGCCCGAAATTGCCAAACACATGATTAGTTGGTTAGCACAGCTCTTTGAGTTCAACACCATCTACCGATTGAGAGGTGTAGTCAAGTCCTAAGCCCTAACTGATTTCATAGTAGAACTTACCCCAGTATACAACCTTGAGCACCTCACCATGTGGAAACTATACATAGATGGCTCGTCTAATGTGAAAGGCAATGGAGTTGGCATAATTTTGGAAGGACCAGGTGAAGTAATCATCAAGCAATCCCTCTATTTTGGCTTCAACGCAAGCAATAACCAGGCCAAATACAAAGAGTACAAGCTTAAGGACCCACTCCTCATACTCTACCTTGCCAAGGTACGTGCATTAATTAAAAGCTTTGAAACTTGCTTCGTTGCCCATATCAATAGGGAACAAAACATTCGAGCAAACTTTCTATGCAAATTAACTAGTACAAAAAGGTCGGGATGCAACAAAACTATCATACAAGAAGCAATCGAAGCACCGTTAGTCATTTAGAACAAGTCAACCACGTCAATGAGGATGGCAAAACTACCTAGCTGGACCCAATTAGGCTATACTTGACGACTAGCACCACACCTTTGGACCCCGAGGAAGCCCAACGCTTGATTCAGATAGCAAACTTTTATATAGTGGTCGCCAACCAACTATTCCAACGGGGATTTTCTACACCCCTCTTGAAGTGCCTAAAATACCAAGTAGAAAACATCTTGAAAGAGGTAGGCAGTTGCGGTAACCATTCAGGCAATAGATCATTAATTGCAAAAATACTCTAAGCAAGATTTTAATGATCAACCATGCAACATGACACGGTCGAGTTCGTAAAAAGATGTGACAAATGCCAACAATTCGCCAATATTAGTCATGCAAAGTCAAAGGATTTGCATCACCTTTGCTCTCTATAACCATTCACCATGTGAGGATGGACATTCTTGACCCCTTTCCAATAGCGGTCAACCAATGCAAATATCTGGTAATCATCGCCAATTACTTCAACAAGTGGATTGAATTTGACCCACTTGCCACCATCACTGTTAAGAGAATAAGAAAGTTCACATGAAAGTCAATCATTTGCCATTTTGGTATACCCCACACACTAGTCACTGATAACGGTAAATAATTTGATTGCAAATTTTTCGACAAACTATGCTCATCCCTCAACAATAGGCACCAACATACCTCGGTCGAACACATGCAAAGCAATGGTCAAGTTGAGGCAGCAAACAAAGTTATTCTAAATGAGTTGAAAAAATGTCTTGATAATGCAAAAGGATGATGGGTGGACGAATTACCAATGGTCTTATGGGCTACCATACCACAGTATAAACAACCACTAGGGAAACACCTTTTTGACTCACCTATTAGGTGGACGCGATCATACTAATTGAAGTCATTGGCCAGTCACCTTGAGTGGAACATTTTCTAGAAAGCTCCAACATCCACCTCCACACGAAATTAGATATACTTTAGGAGGAACAAGATCTAGTGCACATTTGGGAATACGCATTGAAACAAAGGATAGTTGCATAAGCCAAAACCGCACCATAACGCTTAGGTTTAACATTGGAGACTTAGTGCTAAGATGGACCAACCAAGCTCGTAAAGACCCTTGTAGAGGCAAACTTGTGGCGAATTGGCAAGGTTCATTCAGAATTAACAAAGTGGTGGGGAAAGGCACATATTCTCTAGAAACCCTACAAGGCAAAGGCCTTCCCCATACTTGGAATATAACTCTTCTTCACAACCTAATAGTTTTTGTTCCCTAAGGAGGGTTTTTCTGTTAGGAGGTTTTAGTGAGGCGCACATGAAGTGACAATGTGTACTCAAAATTCAAATATTATGTTATTTGCTTCAAACATGTGTTTTCCATTTCAAAAAAGCAATGCCACCCGACTGATACCAAAAGCCCTTTTCCGAGAGGCACATGCTCCGTGCATGAAAAATCAAGCCTTCTTCTAAGAGACATATGCTTCGTGCATGAAAAAATCAACACTCTCCCGAACTATCAAAAACTCTCAGGAAAAATCAAAAACTCTCTTTCCAAAGAAATTAAAATTTTGATGTATTCGGCCTCCAAGCACCTACTAAACACGGCTAAACGATGAGTAAACTAAGCAATGCATAAACAAAAAAGAAACAAATTTCAATTATGAAGATTCAAGCATCATTTATACAAATTTGAAAATCAACACACATTACAATACAAGTCCACTGACAAAATCTATACAAAAGACAGTTAGCCTTATAACTCGGCCTACACCAACTATCTTTCTGTGATGATTCAATAAAGGAAAAAACTAACCAACCCCAACCACTTTTCCATAATGACCCAAAGAAGGGCGCCTAGGAGACATCAATCATCTTTCCACAATGATCCAAAAAGGGAGCACCCATTTCAAGCCAAGGACTACAACATGCACCCATGAGGACGTAACCCTCCTATAGTACTAGAGACGTCCTCATCCTTATAGCCCCCACCATTAAGACATAGCCATTTTGGACCATGCAAAATCTAAGACTCTGAGCACACACACCTACCCCCTGATGCATGAATCAACAAGACACTCCTCCCAAAATGAGCTTTAGTTGCATAGTGCAATCCAGGAATTACCCAACATGTTAGGCACCCAACCAATCCAACAACCAGTATAGAAAAAGCTGGAGTGCGATGGGCAACTAATACAAAGTAAAACCTCTAGCTAGTAAAAAATACAAGACAAGAATCGGATAAACATCAAAAATTTTAAGGAAAAGGGTAACACAATTTGAATCACGAAAAAAGTAATGCCAAGCCACACACTCCCTAGTTTGCTATTTATAGACCCTAAATGACCACCACAGGCACTTAATGCATCTAGTATCACACCTATCACAAGGCAACACGTAGGTTTCAAGCCCCCTTTTAGATGCGCATTCAATTCCCAATACAAACAATCAGCAACAATAAAAATGTGCATTAATTAACTTTACACAACAAAAAGTTATATAGTCTATGTCATAAATGTTTTAATTACAAGTTTCATTCAAAAACAACACGCTAAAGTAAAAAAAAGGAAAACAAGGACAATGCAACTACTCAACCTCCTCTTCATCACTAAACACATCCTCTAATCCAAGTTCGTAGGCAACCAACTTCCCATCAAGAATTTCTTTCAAAATGCCACACTCTAACAAGTCCACCTTAGGATGCAGAACTCTAACTTGTTCTAAAGCAAAGTTAAATCCATTTTCGAATTTGGATGTAGCAGCCTCATGCATCTCATTGAATTGACGCCTAGCCTCGGCCTTGTCTTCTGCTCAACCAAGTTTCTCATCCTCCAACATCTTTATTGCTTGGTCTCGTTCAAATTTAACGCCCGCCATGCCATCCTCCTACCTTTTCCGCTCTACCTCCCACTCAGCTCTCTCTTTTTCAACCCTTTTCCCAAACCTCTACTACATTTACCAACTTTTTTTCAGTCTTCGCCAACCTCTCCTTGGTCTCCTTCACGTTCTTCAACAATTTCTCATCCTCCCACAGCTTCTTCACAACAAGGTTGGCCTCCTTCAATCTCCTTTCCATATGCTGACCAAGAAATGCCATCTGAAGACCAACAGCCTCAACAATCATAGCTGCAACGATACCACGATCATCACCGAGGCATTTTCGGTCGACATCACACGATAATGATCATCTATCACCTTTCGAACGAAAACCTAACATCCCAGAATGATTTAGCCTCAGCCCCATGATTGGTGTACTCTTTGAACACCGCAAACTCCAAGTCTCCCTTGGCCTCCAGATCCATGGGTTTGAAAGCAAAACTAGTGATGTCCTCCAATTCATTTTGTTGTCTCTTTGTGCCCACTGAAGACATGATGACCTTCGCATTCTTATCTTTTCCTTTCTTACGTTGGGCAATCACCCTCTACAGTTCCTTTTGGTCCATCTTCGCAAGTATAGGATTTGAAAAAATCACAAAAACATTAGCACCAAAGTTCAACAACATCAACCTCAAAGAACAATATATCGAAGCCATACCCATATAAACAACAAGCTTGCTCAGATTATTCTCCAAATTTATCAAGGCAAAACTACTCAATAAATTTAAACCCTCCAAAAACTCAATTTCAACTTTTTTTGAAGGCGAAAAACAACTATACACAGTATGCACAATAGCAACTGCCTTGGGTTGCCAATATAAAGGAAAGCATCTCTCACACTCATTATCTAAGAAAAACAGCCATTCCTCTTCCTTGGACATCACACGAAAAAAATTATTCTTAAAACTCTTAAATGAACTAGTGTACGCCTCAAGTATTCTCCTCCTTAGTTTGTCACTTATAAAAATCAAAGATAAAGGCCTACTCAAATCCACCCTAAAAAAGTAAAAGAACTTCCGCCCAGTCAACATGAAACCTAGATACTCATACAGTATCTAAAAAGCTAAAATGAATCCCTAAGAATTCGTATGGAGTTGTGAAGGTGCAACATTCATCATGCTCAATACCTTACACTTAAAGGCAGTAAATGGAATTCTGACACCTAAGCGACTAAAAAGACAGCCATACATGAAAATGCAATCTCCATCCCCCCTTGTCAATCTCATGAATACTCCGTCATCACCACCACACGGCAAATACTCCAACTTCTCATTAGCGACGCACAAGTCACGACCTTTTTAGAGATCGGTAATACTATTGGAAGATACATAAACAGATTGAATCTTCCTCACCACATCAGGAACCCACAAATACTTAACAAAATCATCACAACCCACATCAGCACTCGCTTCTTACCCTTTCAAAATCAAGCCTTTCCACAAACCCTTGCCACCAAATGGACACATTTTGTTTTTTTGCCATCTCTTTCCTATTTTTTTGACAACTTTCGATGACACACCACCATCACTTTGCCCCACGACAGCATCATCACCAACCTCGTTCAAACCCACGGGATTTTCCTCCGAAACCCTACCAACATCACTCACAACAATCTCATCACCACCTTCCCTCTCTATAAAAGGCACAAAACTAAAAATCAAAAGAAACTAAAAAAAGAAATACAAGATTAATTATTACCTGATGAGGAACAAAGTTGGGTTTTTAGCATGAAAGTAAAATGAGTTGAAAAAGGAACAAATGTTTAAACTCCAAAAATGTTTTCTCTATCCAATTTAAACACCACAACTGACAACTATAACCTCTACTCCACAGAATAATGGACACATGGCACTCTCATGAAAATCGAACTAACCCTATTTTCCCGCCCCATGCAAATATTAACTCAAAACAAAAAGTATATGTGACACTAGAAGTTACTTCGCACTATGTGCTCGTGGCTTAGAAGGCCGTGTAGCAGGCCTTCACCCGATTGACCCAAAGACAACAACACTAGAAGCCACTTTGCACTATGTATTTGTAGCTTGGAAGGCTGTGTAGCGAACCTCAACCCAATCAGCCCAAAGACAACTACACTAAAGCAACTTCGCCTTATGTGCTTATGGCTTGGAGGATTGTGTGGTGGGCATTGACCCGGTCAACCCAAAGACAACGACACTAAAGCCACTTCACCCTATGCGCTCATAGCTTGGAGGGCTGTGTAGCGGGCCTCGACCTGGTCTGCCCAAAGACACATAACTCAGCCTACATTCCCCCACCTTACAACTAGTAACCTACATCGCCCAAATTATGAAACTTCACCCTCCTTGCCAAGATCATAGCTGATAGCCGTAGATAACGCACTAGGGAAGGAAAGCCTACATTCATGGTAGACAAGATGCACCCTGAAGATGAAGGAACAAATACATAGCGTTTCTCAGACATTGTACCCATCACCCCACTTAGTATAAGTAGGACCTTATCTTAGGTTTAGGGCATCTTCTACTCACCAACCGCGAGAACCTGCCCAGGAAGTGCTAGGTCCAGGGGCTCTAGAGTGATTATAAGAACATATTTAATATAATTAAATCAAGTATTAAACAAATCAAGTTCAATATACACAATTTAAATGAATCAATAATTTCAACCCGATACACCTAATATTAGCATGTATATAGGTAATATTGAGCTTGAATTTAGCTTGAAAAAGAATAGTAATAGCAATCTAATCCTAACTATGCCTAAAGCATTAGCTAGCAAAACGCAAACCAATTAAGGGGGACAATGTGGCCAAACCATCAAGGAAAGATATGAGGCTGCTCCAAATTTAACCAACCACTATTACAAGTTCCTAAGACTAAGATAGCACCAAACCACTCTACCATTAGCATAAACGAAAGGATACGAGTGGCATCACAGAAGAAAAGAAGAAGTCGCTTGTGGTGGAAGCGAAGGCAGTGGCGGCAACGGCAAAGGCGACAGCGACAGAGCGGTGGCACTGCAAGAATAGCATACCAAATATGGTGGCATTGTAATGGCGATGGCAAGAACCAATATCGTAGTCACAGTGGCAAGGACCAAAGGAGGGAGAGCAATGGAGGGAGTGGTTCGAGTTTTGCAGAGAGGGGGGAGGGTTTGGGAGGGTGATCACGCAAAGTAAGTTGTAGGGAGGGAAGGTTACATTTTTTTGAAACCTTATTACATTGGTTATAAATATAACAAATGTAAAATAGGACTTTTTACATGGTTATATGTATAACAGATGTAAAAATTGTTATTTTACTCGGTTATATATTAACTAATGTAGAAAACTTCCAAAAAATTACAAAATTGTCATTGCCTTCTTTTTTAAACAGAGTCGTAAAATGATCTTTTCCCACTAATGTTGGATGAATATATTGTAAAAGTATCCCTTCTCCTGTGTAATGGTAGCAATGGGTAAAAAACCAAATTAGTATTTAAAAAAAAACAATTTACCAAAATAATGTAGAAAAAAAACATTTTACCAAAATAATGTAGAAAAAAAAAACATTTTACCAAAATGGGTTGTTTGCAGATGTATAGAAGGTGCCTGTACATGCGAAAAAAAGGAAGGCGCTGGTTTTATTCAATCACTGTAGTAGAAGGCACTGGTCAGACCAGTGCCTTCTATGCAATCAAAGGCACTGGTCAGTCCAATGCCTTCTATGCAGTCAAACACGTCAGACTGGCGCCTCCTGTACTGTTGGCACATGATAGTTTTTTACTTTCAAAAAAACGAATGCTCCATATCCGCACACATGCATTGTAATATGAAATAAATTCACAACAATTTTTTTTAATTTCAAATTATGAACTAAATTATAGCTACACATTTATGTAAGTTTAAAACATATATATATATATATATATATATATATATATATAAAATTATATATTTTTAATATATATACATAACTTAAAAACGTATAAATATATTAAAATTATTTTTAACCTTAAAAACATAATACAACTATTTTTTCATCTGTAAAAAAATCTTATCTGATTATTATTTTTGGTTTAAACATAATTTTAAACAAAGAAAAAAGACGTAATTTGTTGATAAAATTAAAAACAATTGAACGCACCGCATTATACTAAAAACTAATCATTGTAAATGAAATTCAATTGGCTAAAGTGTTTTACTAGTCTCAACCTAACCTACAGCCCCTAGAAAATCCTATCTAAATTTTTAATCCACAAAACAATAAACAAGTCTCAAATCAACACTTAACAGTCTTAAATTATTATCAATATGAAAAATATGCATCTATACACACATCATAAATTAACCCAAAACAATATACCAACTTAATGCAATTTTTAAGGGACAACACAATATTGTATTAAAATTAGAAACGTAAATTTCACCAAGTCAGGCTTACCTCTATGATTTCACCAAACAGGCTTCCTCCTTTTTTATTACTAATTTGGTCAAAAAGTCTATATTTGATATTACAATGCATGCGCGCGGATACGGAGTATTTGTTTTTTCAAAAGTAGAATTATTAGTACAGGAAGCACCAATCTGACTGACTGCATAGAAAGCACTGGTCTGACCAGCGCCTCCTACTATAGTGATTGAATAAGTGGCGGTGGTTTGAGCGGTGCCTTTCTTTTTTTTACATGGCTCCGGTTCCACCAGCGCCTTCTATACATCTGCAAACAACCCATTTTGGTAAAATAATTTTTTTCTACATTATTTTGGTAAAAAAAAAATTCTACATTATTTTGGTATTTTTTTTTTTTAAATACTAATTTAGTTTTTTTACCGGTAGCAGGAAGCAATATTGCTTGCTAAGCTTGAAGTTTTGACCGGTCTGTGGTTCACACACGAGTAACTCCTTTCTTTTTTAACACTCGCGTACGAGTAATTTAGTTTAGTTTAGGATCCTAAAAGATGAAGTTGCCACTTTTCAAAATTTTAGTTGGATGTTAATAATTATTTCATTGAATTGTTAGGGAAGGATAAAATGTTTAGAAGAAAATCAATATTCAGTCATGAACCTTTGACAATGATCTCTCGTAGCATAACTAGAGCACTATTTGTGTCACTTTTAGAAATTGTATTATATAGGTTGCCAACTGTCAATTTGCTTAATCACAGGCGCATATTATTTTGGGTCGCTGGCATATGGCAAATTGGCAATTGCGAAGAAATTAGTTGCCTAAAAGTTGGACTTGGTTATTGTTTCATTACGTGAGAAGCAAACAAAAAGCAAAAATGATAATGAAATTATGGTCTAAGTAGGATTAGAACGACATACGTCCTCACATTTCTTTCGGCGCCAAAGTTGCAAAAGGTGTAGTCAAACGAATATGAAACAAATCTGTATGTTTTCTCTCGTAGTATAAAAAGTATAAAAAAAGAAATTGTTGCCTAATAAAAATTAAATTGTTAGTATAAATATTATGAACCTGCACTAATAATACGATATATTATATTAATATTTAATATACATATAGTATATATCAAAAACTTATACCCACGAAATTATCTATTGGTATAATATATCATACAGTTAGTTTAAATTCAAAATATTTATACTAACAATTTAAATTTTATCAAACAAAAATTAATAGTAAAGGTTAATTAAGTGTTAAAGAGTTTAATTTTGATATATCATCCATATATTTAGAGTAATTAATAATTACTCTAAATATATAATTTTTAAAGTAGTTATTATGAATTAAAATTAACAATATTATTATTCTAGAAGTAGGAAGTGGTGCTCATTATGGTGTGCTACGTGGACTCCATGGATGTTCTTGGTTAGATGGTTGGGATTGGTATGATGACGTCAAGCTAAAAGTGAGGGGACATATCTATAGAGACTCCAACACTTAAGTTAGAATTCAGCAAAGTAACAATTATATAGCGCGTACTTGGAATGGCAATATGTTAACTCCAAATCAATTAAGTTTTCGCGTTTAAATGAAGTAACAATTTATCACTTTTAATTTTCCCATTTTTTACGCAATTTTGGAGACCCCACCACCAAACCAAACATGCTAATAATGGATTTTAGGCGCACTTGGTTAAGATTACCATGGGGTATCTATAGAGAGGACATTGAAGTTAGTAGCATCCTTCATCATAAGTTCACTACATTTTGTACTAAGAATACCTGTAGGGTGAGCGGATATCCCTCCATGTGTGGGGTCTAAGCCCATAGGGGCTGCTTGATGGAACAACTAAGATTGCATGACTGATGGTGATTGATGTGGGATGATGGTTGTTCTTAGGACAGGCCGATCTACTGATCGATTGAGGAGAAGGTGAACAAGTCAATTTTGTGTAGAATCTGAATAGAGCACTCGACCTGTTTCACCTCCAAAACAATGATCATACATGATAATCTATGATTAAATAACTGTATAAAAAAAACTTAGGATCTGTTTATTTCTATTTCATTTTCTATTTTTATTTTCTGTTTTCAAATATTCATATAAGAAACGGTAAAAACAACTTTTTAATGCCATTATTTTAATAATAATAACAACAACAACAATAATAATAATAATAATAATAATGTATCAGAAAAATATTTGCTAATCATGTCTAACTTAAAGGAAAAAGTAATTATAATCATGGTATGACATTTCTTTTAAATTTAAAGACTGGAAATATTCTGATTTTAAATTATAGTGTTAAAAAATCATATATTTTTTAATTTTCTTTTTTTTTTGGTAGAGATTCTTTTATAATTTTCTGCCATAATATGTTTTGTTTAGGTATAATAAAACTTGAGAGAGAGAGAGAGGAGAGTTACGCCAGAAATGCCGTCTAACGCCGGCAATTTGCGAAAAAAAAAAACGAAATTACAAATGGGTGGAGTGATATTTGCCAAAACGACAACGTTGAGAGGAAGAGAAATAGCCTATAGACTATAGAGTATCTGAGCAGCATGAAATAGATCATGATGCCACGTCAGCATAGAATCTTTCGTGCCTCTCCCACTTGCCAGCGCCACGTTACTTCCTCACTTGCGTCGCGCGACTAGTGATTCAGTCTTTCGCAACGAAATTATCCTTGCAGTTATCAAATTAAGCAAAAGCCACATGAACATTTTGTAGGATGTAAATTTAATTAATTTAATTATTAAATTATGTAATATTATCTTTATGATTAAATATATGAAATTTTACATCGGTTAGACTTTTTTAGATATGTTATTTAACATTAAATATTTATATATTTTTTAATATTATATTGTACGTTAAAATAAAGTAATGTGATGAACTATTAAATAATTTTGGAATTATATAAATTTTGTAAACTTAATCTAATTAATAAGAACATCAAATTCAACAGTTATATTAGTTAAATTTGCATTCTACAAAAAGCTATTGAAAATGTAATTTAACTAACTTTGACACCTAGTATCAACAGATCCTGACCCTATGTATATATATATATACATATGTATGTGCGTAGAGAGAAAGAGAGAGAATAAAACTTACATGACTTAATAAACAATTATATATCTTTATTTTTTTAATAAGTATTCAAATTTATAATATACAAATATATAATTTCTATATATATGCATTTTAATGTTAACAAAATTATTTTTATTTGGTTTTAAATGCTATAAATAGTTTTATTGTTTTTGTATACATTTAAATAGTAACATTTAAGTAGAGAAGATACTATTTAAAAAAATATTAATAGCGTAAATACTTGAATTTTGGTTCATATTTCTTCATTGAATATTTAGTACCAAATTTGCTACTTTATTTCTTGAAAAAACACTCACCCTTTCTTCATCTTCAATTTCCTTTATGCTAGTATTTTTTCCTTCATATCACTAAGTAAGAATGCAATGAACTTGGTTTCATGTAATATATAAAATTGAGCATGATTTATTTATCCAAAATTAAAATAAAATTATGTAATTTGTACATTTACATGGATTATTGTTAAAATAAAATTTGTGTCTATCTATGTTCCATAAGAAAATTATCAATTAAATAATAACATACCTAAATTTTAGATGTGAGAATATGCTTTGTTCATTAACTGGCTTTGTTATTCTTTGGTTCGAATTATAAAAATGTTGAAATAATTAATAATTTCGAAAAATAGTAAAAAGATAAGTTGTATCTAAAGAAATGTTGATTCTAATATGAAAGAAATAACTAAACATCCTTCAAAAAAAACTAAATATTCATAATTTTGAAACTATACTTACTTGATAGAAGCTATTGTATTGATTTTTCCTCCTAGTGGTATGTATACTTGCAATTTTCAATTGCTACATAAACATTATACATGTAATGGTTGTTAAAAAAAATAAAGTGTTGTATTGTTGTCATCTTTTTAATACCATAATAAGTCATTGTGATTTTTTATGAAAATTGATTTTATATTTGGCTGTTACAATTATGAAGAAATTATATTTATTATTGTTGTTATCATAATAGATGTTTTAATTTGAATTTGAAAAAAACATATTTAACTATATTTATTATTGTTATTATTATAATTGACTGTTTTGAATGGAAAAAAAAATCATTTTTATCATCATTAATCAAAATTAATTTCATATTTGGTTGTTATAAATATAAAGAAATTATAGTTATTATTGCTATTACGATAATTGGCGGTTATAAATGGAAAGGAATCACTATTATAACATCTATAATAGTATTTAAAATTTGAATAAAATAAAATAATATACATTAAACATATTTTCGGTTAAAAACTAAGAATTTAATGGTCATGCACTATCAGTGTAAAAACTTTTACACTGTCAACCAATCAAAAATTACCATTGATATGACTTTTAAAGTATTTATTATAAAAGTCAACAAATTTACAATAAATAGTGGTTTATGATTGGATGATAGTGTAAAACTACTTTACACTGTCAATGTATGGCCTGTTTTCTCAAAAACTAATAGTATTTAAGAATTATAAAAGTGTACAATAACCATTGGCAAGAAAAATAAAATGAATAAATAAAATCATATATGAAAACTAAAATTAAATTAAGGTACATAATTTTTGGTTGAAAACCATTAAATAAAAGGAAACATTAAAAATGTGAAAAAAATAACAAAATCTAATGTTTAGGGTTTATTCAAAAATATAATTTTTATCCATAAAGAAAGCATAAAAAAATTATATATTCTATTTAATAAATACAAAATAATAATTAATATTATTGAAGAAAAATCTATTTATTTGTATATTTGTAAAAATACTACATTAATAACATTAAAAAATTACATTAATTTTTTTTCTTGAGTTCATTTTACTATTTTAAACTTTTTATTTTAATATAAACAATAATAACTGAAGATATATTTTATTATTTATGCATTTTATTATTATTATCTTTTTAATTGACATATAAAAATTAGTGAATAAGTTTTTTTTACATTTTATTCAAATTAAATTTGTGTTCAATATTAAGATTGTATTATTATTGTGATAATTTATTTTTTGAATGAAAATGAATTATTATTATTATTATTATTATTATTATTATTATAATAACAACATTTATAATATTTGTAAACCATAATAAGCAATTATGATCTCTAACCAAAATTAATTTCATATTTATCTTTTACAAATAGTCAGTTATCATAATAACAATGATAAATATATTTAAATATAATTCTTTCATATTCAAAACCATCAATATCATAATAACAATAATAAAATAAGGTTATCACAATGAAAGATTAAAAGGTGATATCAAATTATACTTTTTCTTCATTCATCTTGAACTTCCCAAAAACTCCTTTTGGTCTTAAACTTCCAAAATCTCCTTTTGATATAAAATATGGTTTATATAATGATTTAAAAAAATTGGTTTAAAAATTATTCAATATTTAATATAAATAGGAACTATATTATTATAGGAACCATATTGTTAATATAAATAGGACCTCATCACAAAAAAAAAAGTAGACCATATTATTAAATATAAATAGGATAATATTTTATTAAATATGAACGGACTATAATAGGATAATTAAATATCTATTTCACTTTTAGATAATGAAAGGTTCATTCTAATTTTTAATATCATTAATGTGAGCAATTTAATTCGTCGTTGAATATAAATAGGTCAGTTAAATCTGATTAAGTCTAATCAATCAATAAGTATGAATGAATCTGATTTGAAAAAATATATTATTAACTAAATTATAATTATCAAAATTGAATAATAAATATAGTTAATGCAAGTAATTTAATTTTTCATTAAATACAATTAGGTCTATTAATTTTGATTAGGTCTGATCAATGACTATAGATGAATCTGATTTGAAAATATATATTATTAATTTAATTAACCTAATTATAATTATAAAATTGTGTAATAAATATCATTAATACGATCAATTTAATTCGTCACTAAACACAATTAAGTACATTAATTCTGATTAGGTTCGATCAACGACTATCTAAAGTTCAGGACTTCATCGTACGGCTATACGAACTTCAAATCTCTTTTATATATATACTAGATTTTAAACACATGCCTTGCACGAGTTTGTTTAAACTATATATTTTTTATATTTGTATTTAGTATTTTTTTTAAATATATGTAAATAAATAAAAGTATCATTTTTTAGACTATTTAATTAGTATTATATTAAATATAATTACATTAAAATTGAGAAAGATGATTGATTATATTTTTAATTGAGCAAATCTTATCTTTAAAATATTAAGCCTATTGAAATTTATTATGATTTATTCTTTTTCCAAGTAATAATAGTGATGCAATACTTATATGAAATGTATAAATTGAAAAAGAATGTAAATATAATAAATATGAATGTATAATATATAATTATTTAAATTTTAGTGTTCATTTTTGTTATTGTGGATATTATATTAACATATACTTGATTTTATGTGTTTATAATTAATAATTTTTAAATATTGTAAAAATTAAAATTTATTTTGAATTTATTGAAATAGTGCAATTTTTATTAAATAGATATAGTTTTAATTTTTTTAAATTATATTTTTAATCATTTTGAAGATATTAATTATATTTATGTGATATTGTAGAAGTTAAGTTGGTTAACCACATCATGACATAATTTGAACCCTCTTAATAGTGCAATGAGATTTATCTGTCATTATTATTATTATTATTATTATTATTATTATTATTATTATTATCATCATCATCATCATCATCATCATCATCATCATCATCATCATCATCATCATTATCATTATTATTATTATCATTATTATTATTATTATCATTATTATTATCATCATCATTATTATTATTATTTGATTTTAATTTCATTACTTGTACTTTTTAAAGTTATTTGTCTATAAAGATTATTATATGTTTCCTACTTTATATGATAATTTAATTATTATAGGGATTATTTATCTATAAGAATTATTATTTACATGTGTTACTAATTTTTTTAATGTTATTACATGCTTTTTTCATATTACTATTTTTATTTCTCATTCTAAGTGAATTTAAAAGGATAATGTTATTAATAATCATAACTATACTATTATTGCGTACTCTACAATTCTTTTGTATTTATGATATGTAATGGGCATTGATTAATCTTTAAAATTTGAATTTATAAAAATTAAAAATCATTATGTCTTATAATTGACCATTATGAAAAAACTCTATTATTGTTGATGATGTTGTTGTTTTATTTGTATATTATTTTTATATTAAATTTAATAAGTGTCATAGATTATATACTATTTAATTGATCAATTTAATGCATTACTATTACTATTATTATTAAGACTTGAATTTATAAGAATAAAAAATTATAATATTATTGACCCTTATAAACTTTAAAGGACTTTATTTAAGATTATTATTATTTATTATTATTATATTATTAACTTTCACTCATAAAAATTCTATAATAATTATCATTAAAGTAATCAATTAAATTATTTATTAAAAGTAAACTTCAAGAATATATAAAATTGAGTTTTTATTTTTGTTATTGCGGATATTATATATTAACATGTATTTTTATATTTTTATAATTAAAAATTTTTGAACTATATTTATTGTAAAAATAACAGATAACATGAAGAATAAAAACACATATAAAATAATAAATAAATTGATAGTGATACATGCAATAATAGAATATTTTATTCTTATAATAGAAATATAATTTTTATTCAAAAAGAAAACATAAAATTAATTATGTATTAAACTTAATAAATACAAACAACAAGTAATAATACAAAAAGAAAAAATTATTTATTTATATATTTACAAAAATACTACATTAATAACATTAAAAACTACATTAATTTTTTTCTTAAGTTTATTTTATTGCTTTAATATATATTTTATGAACAATAAAACTAAAGATATATTTCATTATTTATGTATTTTAATATTAATTAGCTAATTGTTATTTGTTTTGTAAATAGTTCTTATGATTTCTTTATTGGTAAATATTAATTTATCGTTATGTAATATTTATTTATTCATATTTTTTATCATTTTAATTTATTTATAAATAATTAAAATTTTCAATTAATTTATATATTTTGATATTTTTATTCAATAAGTAAATTTTGACATAACTTTTATAAAGTCTCATATAGATTAACGTCAAAATTCAACTTCATATTTCATACAATTATTAATTCAATTTAATACCATTTTGTAAAAGTCTCGTATTGCAAAATTAAACTTCAAAATTAACATTTTATCATATTACGATATTACAATAGTTAAAATTGGTAGGTTGTATACCAATTATCATCAATGTTATTGCTAAAATATTTTTTTTATTTTTTAAATTGACATATAAAATTGATTCGATAATTTTTGTCCATTTTATTCCAATTAGTTTTATTATTAGTGTTAACAATGTCAAAAAAAATTATTAATTGGATAATGTATTTGGTTGCACAAACATAAACATGTTTATGACTAACAATTAATTGAACAAACACTAAAAAAAGTTGCTATAAAATTAATCTTTTTTTCTTATACATCTAGAACTTCAAAAAGTCATTTTGTTCCTTATCACATGACCCTTCTTCATTCAATTACAACCTGAAAAAAATTGTAACAAAAATAAAAGTTACATTTCATAATTACAGTCTCAGTGTATTAGAATTTGTTGTATACATTTTACCTAAATTTGTCGTTATCTTTTAATGTCACAAAATTCTTAGTCATGTATACTTTTCCTTCTTACAAACTTGTCTTGAACTTATGTACAATATTTCTCCCTATAATAGTATACATACGATTGCTCTTAAACAAACAATATTAAAAATTATCATAAAAGAATATATGGAGCAAATGATTAAAGAATCAATACAAAGAAAACCACTTTAAATTGTTAAAAAAAAAATAGGGTTAATCAATAGAATAAAGTTGTGCAATGATATAACCAAAAATGGTTACTGGTCAGGCTTAATTAAGAGAAAGCGATAAGTAAATCACTAAAATAGAAAAATAAATAAATAACCATTAAAATCAAAATAAGAGGGATCAAAATGCTTACTCTCGTAACATTTTGCTTGAGCTTATACAGATAATACAATCTAGCAATTTAATTGCCAAAAGTTAGAAACGATAATATAATATTAATTTTAATTAATAGCTATAAATAGTATTAAATTTAAAAACAGTTTCATTTTTTATTTTAGTATCATTAAATACTAATTTAATATAATTAAATTTGTTAAATATAATTAGGTCATTTAAATTTAACTAGATCCAATCAACAGCTCACATTAGTTCAAGTCTATTTCTCACAGATATATAATTATTTAAAATTTAACTACATATTTATAAAATTATTACTTTTAATTATTCGTGAAATATATTTTAATAACTAAATTAAAAAATATAAGGATATATATTAACTTTAAGGATATATATATATATGTCATTAAGTTTGAAAAATATCTAACTTTTCTATGATATTATAATATTTAATATCATTATTACAGTATTTATATATCTAACTTTTATCTAAAAAATCTAGACTTATGTATATAGATAAAAATTTGTTTTTTAAGTCATATACTTAATTATTAATTAAAATAAAATATTATGAATCATTTTAAATTTAACTACATATTTATAAAATCATTAGTTTTGAAATATATCTAACTTTTTATAATATTATAATATTTAATGTTATTATTATGCTTTAAAAAAAGTTTTCAAATATATTTTAAATAAACTAATTAAAAAAATAAATTTGAGCATAAGTATTAACATAATATTTAATGTTATTGTTATATTATTTATATATATACTTTTTCTATTGTCTTTTGGTTTTAAAATATATATTACTAATATATATATATATATAGGTATTAAATTTTATTATAATTAATTTTTATTTAGAATATTATATATATATTCTAATGAAAAGTGATACATTTAATAAATTTATATTTTAATAAATATATTATATTTAATAAATACAATATTTAATACTATTTAAATAAAATATTTATAAAAATACTACATTAAAACATTAAGTGTTACATTAATACCTATGTAATAAATATCATTAATGTGAACAATTTAATTCATCATTAAATAAAATCAATTATGTTAAATTTTATTAGATCCAACAGCTATTATTAAGCTTTAGTCTCTATCAATGGGTTACAAAAGTTCAAATCTCCTTTATTATATTTCCAAAATATAATGAGGTTCGTTGCTTTAGTTAACGAAAGCATGCGTAACTTTGCTATCTATCATTATTAAAAAATGGGTACTACTTCAACTCTCCATGCTTGAAAATTAATTATTATGGTACGTAAGATGTTTTGCTTAAAATTCAAGATAAGATGTGGTAATAGCCACTTATTATGAGAGAAGTGCAAATAGTTTTCAATCTATGGTAATAGCCGCTTATTATGGTAAGGCTAATTATTTTAAATATTATTAACACACAAAAAAAGGATATGTATTAAGAGTGTAAATTTTTTTTACATCGTTATTCAAATACAAATCATCATGTATGGTAAGTTTGTTAACTTTGATAATAACTATCCAGCCTAAAAGTCACACCAAAGTTATTTTTTAATTGATGTATAGTGTAAAATATTTTACTCTAATAATGTATATCCATTAAACTCTATTGTTAATTATTAGTTTTCATTCAAACTTCATAATTTTCGAATGACAATTTTGTCCAATTAACTTTTTAAATAAAAAATTATAAATGTAATATAAGATAAAGTTTAATTTTAATGCATTGTTACTATAAAGATTTTTAAACCGTCAATTAATTAAATCATCATTTTAAAACAATTATTACAAAAATAAATAATCTTATCATATACAACAATCTGTAATTAAATACCATGATAAAAATATATATACACTATCAGTACATTTTAATTAAATTTATGAAATATCTATATTATATATGGATAACCACCAACATAAATATCACGTGAATAGTTAAATTTATTAAATTTGTTTTGTCTCCCTTCTCATTTGTTGAATTTATAAGCAAATTTTATTAAAAAAAAAAATCTGATCCGAAACTTAATAACCTAATCCTTACAACTTCTTGATGCACACAAATTGTACTTATCACACAAGTAATATGGAGATTCAATTCTATCATGGTACAAAACATAAAGGTCCATGACCAAGTAGAATTAAGGACGTCTCCTTAATCTTGAAATTAACCTATTATGTGCATTGAGTTTTCATCAAATACAAAACACTTAACCTTGTGTTTGGATGAGGAATTTTAAGAGGATAATTTTTTTTTAAAGGAATTTAAAATGTTTTGTGGTGAAATATGTTGTTTGAATATGGAATTGAATAAGAAATTAAAATTCTAAAAATTTGTAAAGGTATTTTGATTATCTAAAATTATAAAATTTCAAACTCCACCTAAAAAGTAATAATTTAAAATTCTTGATGCTTACTTTTTCTCTCTTTTCTCATCTCTATGTCTCTTTTCTCACTTCTCTCTCCTTTTCCCTCCTCTCTCTTTCTTCTCTCTCTCCATTCCCTCTCTCTTTTATCTGTCTCTCTTCTTTCTCTCTCTTCTCTCTTTCTCTATGGCCTTACTCTCTTCTCACTCTCCTTTCCCTTTTTTCACTCTCTTTTTTCTCTTTTCTCTCTCTCATCTCCCTCCCTCTTCTTTATCCTCTCTCTTCCCTCTATCAATATTGACATAAAAAGTATCAATATTTGTATTTTTAAATTATTAAATATTATCTATTATCAAAAGTATTTTTAAATTATTAGATATTTAAAAATTGGCTAATATTTTTTTCGATAAAGTTTAATATTAAAATTTTAATTTTTTAAATATATATTTAAAAATCATATTTTCCATATGGTGGAAATTAAAATGTCATATTCATACTAAGAATTTGAAATTTAAGAAATTTGAATTGATTTATTCAAACAAAGCATTTAATAAATGAAATAAATTTAAATCTTTTAAGACAAAGGATGAATTTGTAGCCCTTAAATATTTTGATAATAACAAACAGTTAAAATTATATCTCTCGCTCACATTATTGTCTGATCTCTAGTATGCATTATATCGTCTGATGTTTTTCATATTGAATATCGTCTTATCTTTAATTGTATAAACTTTGTAACTAACAAAGTTTACAGACGATGACAACGTTCTAAAATGATCTGCATATCAATCAAAGCGTAAGCTACCTCAAAATGCATAAAGCCTATAACCTATTCTCAAGGAAAGTCAGCGAAAAAGAAGGAATATGTGTGCGAATGTCAGAACGGGAAAGCGAACATAACAACTACTAAAAGATTGAGTACAAGAATAGAAAAGATAAGCAAACTACTTTATCTTATCATATGACAAAGTTGGTAAAAAGCATTAAATGCTGCATTTAATGCTCCAACGACTCTCTTCATCAAACGAAGGTTGTCTCCTACAAAATACTCAACGGATACTTTTGGAGAAGCCTATAAATAGAAGAAGAGACCTCTTTCGAGCGTTGGTCGAAAATTAGAAGTGTTGTCGATATATTTGCTACTAAATCTGAAAATTCATAACTGCTTTGAGAAAAGAAAAAGTCTTGTAAACTTAGTTTGAAAATCTATTTTGTACTTCAATATATATAATCGTTTGATAGGACGTTAAACCTAGTGAGGTAAACTCACACAAACCTCCTTCTTTATGAGATTGGTTGAAGCCTAAAGAGGCTATGTTTCAAAGAATACTTGGGTGTTTGCTTGGAGAGGCAAGTGAAAGACTACTTGGGTTGAGCCTGAAGAGGCTTGTGGAAAGAATACTTGTAACTTGAAAAGTTAATGGAACTTGATTGTTGCCAAGAACTGGATGTAGTCTCTAGGGTGAGACAAACCAGTATAAAATCTGTGTGTCTTTCAATTTTGATCTTTTAGCTTTCGTCTGTCTTTTAAAACGTTTTGAAAATCTTTTTGATCTTTTTCAATCTTTACGTTGCTTAGTAAAAGAATTGCAAAATTGGCTTTAACACAATTCAAACCCCCCCCCCCCCCCCTTTCTTGTTTATTTTGTATTCTACAATTTGGTATCAGAGCTCAGCCTCTAAGGGTTAAGCACCTTAATAAGTGTTAGAGGAAAAGATCCGCATGACACACCTTGAAGGACAGTTCATTCCTGAAGGAGCCTCTTTGTCAAGGCCTCCAGCCTTCAATGGAGAAGATTATGCATACTGGAAGGATAGAATGGAAATGTATATCAAGTCCATTCACTATAGTATCTAGAGAATCATCACACATGGAGATCATGCTGTAATCAAGCCAAAAAACGAATACAATCAAGATGATTACAACATGTTACAACAAAACGCAAAAGCTAAGTATATTATAACCTGTGCCTTATCAAAAACTGAATATAATAAATTTTGCAGTTACAGAACTGCTAAGGAAATCTGGGACGCTATACTCATAACACATGAAGGCACAGAAGATGTTCGTCTTAGGAGAGCAGCAACTCTTCAAAGACATTATGAGATGTTCACCATGAAGGAGACTAAGACCATTGATGAAATGTTTGGAAGATTTCAAACAATTCTAAATGGACTTCAAAGTCTTGGTGTTGAATTCTCAAAGGCTCAGAACAATCTTAAGATCCTAGACTGTCTTCCCAAAGTGTGGGAACCCAAAGCTACAGCCATAGCTGAAGCAAGGGATATGAAGACTTTAACTCTAGATGAGTTATTGGGAGCCCTAAGAGTACATGAAGTACATCTATTCAAAAGAGACAAAGTCAAAAATAATGACTATGTTGCTTTAAATATTGGAGAAACAAGTAAAAAAGCAGACGAAAAAATTGAAACAAAAGGAAGAAACAAAGCGTTGAAGGTTCAATATAAGGAATCCGAGAGCTCAGATGAAAGCTCTAACTG
Source organism: Spatholobus suberectus (assembly GCA_004329165.1). Taxonomy (NCBI): domain Eukaryota; kingdom Viridiplantae; phylum Streptophyta; class Magnoliopsida; order Fabales; family Fabaceae; genus Spatholobus; species Spatholobus suberectus. Next base: position 53,020,850 of record CM014732.1, read on the forward strand.
CTCAACAGACGATGAGATCTCCCTCATCACCAGAAAGTTCAAGAAGATGCTTAAAAAAAGGGACAGATTCAAGCAATCTTCCAGAAAGAAAGACACTAGATACAGAAAGTATCCTCAAGAAGAGAACAATGAGATCTGAAATACGAAAAAGCGCACAAGAAGGGGGGGTTGAATTGTGCCTTGTAAAAACTTTTTTGAAATAAGTAGATCAAACAAAAATGTTTTCAAGCGTAGGGATAGAGAGAAGAAAAACACAGAAAGTTTTATACTGGTTCACTCAACCTGAGCTACGTCCAGTCCTTTCACCTAGAAGGTATCCACTAACCAATCTTAGGTTATAAGTATTGTTCGCGGCCTCTTCAGGCTTTACAACGCAATCTCCCTAGATTGCTTAACCCAAGTATTCTTTTACACTAAGCCTTTCCAGGCTTTCACAACACACAAGTGTTTTAAGAAGAAGGGTCAACTCACGTAGTGAGGATTTGAAAGATTAAGCTCAAGATCACTTTGAGAATCTTTACAAAATTTTGCTATCGTCCACTAGACGCTCTTAACAAAGTATTACAAAAGTCTTTACGTTCTTGTTCTTTTTCACAGACTTTGCCTTTTTCTATTCACTTTTTCGTTTTTCGTTGTACTTCTGTTTTCGTTGGTGCACGTATATATATAGTCTTCAGTAAAAAGATCCGTTGTAGAGAATTTGACTCTTTATGCAATGAGAAGCGTGCAGACTATCTTTTTAGAAATGTCAGGCGTGGCAGTTTGTAGTCTTGCACTAAAAGGGAAGGTGTAGGACTGCGCTGGCGGTCTATTCTTCTGAACCTTCTTCATTTGTCTTGTCAGCTTGATAAGTTGACTTGCTTTATCTATTCTGCTGTGCTTTTGCACTGAATTGATGTTGATGCTTCAAACAGATTTGAACGTTAGTTCACAGAAGTAGTAATATGTAAGTTACGAGGCAGACTTAGCACAAATCTAATTGACGTTCAGACTAAAAACTTAGCCGTTTGAATGTATGATCTTGGAGACTTGGACGGTCGCCTCCAGTTTGTTCAACTGGACGGTCTTTGACATGACAACTGGACGGTCCTTGTTGGCGAGTCTTCTTCTTAGCTGTGACAGGGTTAGTCTATATGCACAAATATGAACATTAATAAGCTTTGTTATCTTCAAAACATTGAGGGTTTAGATGCTTCTACGTTTTTGGTTCCAACAAGATCATCTGTTATGAGTGCAAAAAGCCTGGACATATTAAGGCTGAATGCCCCAAAATAAAGAAAGGATGGAGTTCAATGAAAAGATACAAGAAGAAAAATCTTCTAGCCACTTGGGAAGATCTGAACAACAGCAGTAGTAGTTCAAATGATGAAAAGGCCAATATTTGTCTCATGGCAGACGCAGAAGAAGTAACAGCTGAGGTAAATTATGAATATAATAACTTTCTGCATGAGTCTAATGACAATGAATCTGAATCTGATGACGAAGATATGTCATATGACGCTCTTCTTACTAACTCACACAAGATTGCTCTTGAGTACAAAAAATATCAAGAAAAATATCAAGAAGCTCTTTTAGAAAATGAGATACTCAAGAGAGATCTAACAAGAATGCAAAAGAGTCTAGCCTCAGATCCTGAAAAGGCAATGCTTCTTTCTGAAGTTGATAAACTAAAAAAAGATGTCATCAGTCTGAAACATGATCTGACCAAATTTGTAGACGGATCTTCAAAACTTCAAATGATTTTAAAACATAAAAGATCTTAGTCTAACAAATCTGGGATTGGATTTGTAGAAGACAAAAGTGTTAAAACATCGTCTTCTAAATCTTATTCAACCTTCTGTAACTTTTGTGGAAAATCTGGACATTCATTCCAAAGATGTCAACACAAAAGGAAACAGAGGTCAAATAAGACCTTTAGGACTAACATAAAAGGACCCAAAAGTATTTGGGTACTAAAATCTCAAATAATTCCTGTTGCAGATATCCTTATTAGGAAAAAGGAGGGATTCATTCTGGTACCTAGACAGTGGATGCTCACGTCACATGATAGGAGAAAGGTCTATGTTCCTAGACCTCCAATCACATGAAGGAATAGTCTCTTTTGGTGGAAATGGAAAAGGAAAAATCATTGGTATAGGTAAAGTCGATAAGCTGCCTCTGCCATCTATAGATAATGTCCTGTGTGTTGAAGGATTAAAATACAATCTACTTAGCATCAGTCAATTTTGTGACAGTGGATTTATTGTATCCTTCAATAAAGAATCATGCATAGTTAAAAGAAATGATGAATCTATTCTTTTTACTGCCAAAAGACATAATAATCTGTACAAGATTGAGTTTGAAGATCTGAACAAACAAAATGTTACTTGCTTAATGACCAAAGAAGATGAAAAATGGATTTGGCACAAAAAGCTTGGGCATATTAATTTGAAACATATTTTGAAGTTATATAAAAAGAGTTTAGTAAAAGGATTGCCTGAGATTTCTTGAAAAACTCATCTTCTTTGTGAAGCATGTCAGAAAGAGAAACAAATCAAAACCTCTTTTAAATCAAAAGATGTTGTTTCCACTTCCAAACCATTAGAATTACTGCATATGGATTTGTTTGGACCTACAAAAACTCTTAGTCTTAGTGGGAAAAAGTATGGTTTTGCATTATTGATGACTATTCTATATATACATGGGTTTATTTCCTAGCTCACAAACATGAGTCTTTTAATGTGTTTGAAATATTCTGTAAAAGAGTTCAAAATGAAAAAGGTTTTTGTATTACTGCAATTAGAAGTGACCATGGAACTGAATTTGAAAGTGCTGAGTTCAAATCCTTCTGTGAAAAGAATGGAATTTTTCACAACTTCTCTTCACCGAGAACACCTTAACCAAACAAGGTAGTTGAAAGGAAAAATAGAACTCTACAAAAGATGGCAAGAACCATGTTATGTGAAAATTCAGTTTCTAAGTACTTCTAGACAAAAGCTGTAAACACAACATGTTATGTACAAAACAGAATATTAATTAGACCATTAATTAAAAAGACTCCTTATGAACTGTGGAGAGGTAGAAAACCCAACATTTCATACTTTCACCCATTTGGATGTGAATGTTATATTCTCAACACTAGAGATCAATTAGGAAAATTTGACTCTAAGGTTGATAAAGGTGTTTTTCTTGGATATTCCGACACATCAAAAGCTTTTAGAGTATTCAACTCTAGGACTTCTGTTGTAGAAGAATCTATCCATGTTAAATTTAATGATACACTAACCCCTGATAGGAGACTATTAGATTTGGACGAAGATTTTGCAGATCTACAAATAGAACCGTCTAATCAAATAAGAACAGACGAAGCAAAAGAATCAGAAGAAACTCCTCAACAACAACAAATAGACAATCAGACGAAAGGATCTCACAAGGACTGAAAGTTCGTTACCTACCATCCTCAAAATCAAATTATTAGAGAACAAACAGAAGGAGTTAAAACAAGCTCATCACTAAAGAATCAAGCGTCTTGTGCCTTAGTCTCAGAAATTGAACCTAAGACGATAGAAGAAGGATTAACAAACGATGACTGGATAATAGCAATGCAAGAGGAATTACATCAATTCACAAGAAATGATGTTTGGATTCTTGTTCCCAAACCAAAACATAAGAGCATCATTGGAACAAGATGGGTATTTTGCAACAAACTAGATGAAAATGGTAAAGTGATCAGAAATAAAGCAAGGTTAGTGGCTTAAGGTTACAATCAATAAGAAGGTATTGATTTCACTGAAACCTTTGCTCCTGTTGCTAGATTAGAAGCTATTAGAATTATGCTTGCCTTTGCCGCTCATAAAAACATTAAGCTTTTTCAAATGGATGTGAAAAGTGCTTTTTTAAACGGTTTTATTGAGGAAGAAGTCTATGTTAGACAACCTCCTGGTTTTGAGGATTCAAACTTCATAGATCATGTCTTTAAACTTAAAAAGGCTCTGTATGGTCTTAAGCAAGCACCTCGTGCTTGGTATGACAGACTGAGCAGTTTTCTTATTAAAAATGGGTTTATGAGAGACAAAGTAGATACAACTCTCTTTAGAAAGGAATCCAACAGAGATTTTATTATAGTTCAAATTTATGTAGATGATATAATCTTTGGAGCTACTAATGAAACTCTATGTAAGGATTTCTCAAACTTGATGCAAAGTGAATTTGAGATGAGCATAATGGAAGAATTAAAATTCTTCCATGGCCTACAAGTTAAACAAGAAGAGAAGGGTATATACTTTCATCAGCAAAAATACACAAAGGAATTGATTGAAAAATATAAGATGAACGAGTCAAAACCTATGAGCACACCAATGCATCCGTCTGTGGGTTTAACAAAGGACGAATCAGGTAAACCTGTAGACCAAACTATCTATAGAGGTATGATTGGCTCACTTCTCTACTTAACTGCCAGTAGACCAGATATCATGCATAGCGTCTGTTTATGCACCAGATTTCAATCTGACCCTAGAGAGTCTCATTTAAAAGCTATCAAGAGGATTTTTAGATATCTTGTTGGTACACCTAACCTTAGTTCATTCTATGAGAAAAACAAAGATTTTAGGTTAGTAGGATAATGTGATGCAGACTATGCTGGTAATAAACTTGAACGAAAAAGCACAAATGGTGGATGTCACTTCATCGAACCATGTCTTATATCCTCGACCAGCAAGAAGCAGAACTCAATTGCATTATCCACTGCTGAAGCAGAATATGTATCTACTGCAAGCTACTGCTCACAACTCCTATAGGTAAAGTACCAACTTGAAGATTGCTCTAGCTTTGAACATAACATTCCTATGTTATGCGATAATACCAGTGCAATCAATTTATCTAAAAACCCCATTCAGCATTCTAAAGCTAAGCATATAGAGATAAGACATCATTTTATTCGAGACTATGTTCAAAAAGGTGTTTTTGAAATTAAGTTCATCGATACAGACCATCAATGGGCTGACATCTTTACAAAAGCTCTACCTGTAGAATGTTTTAACTTCATCTTAGAAAATTTGCACATGAAAGTTTTGCAAGAATAAATCGTCTCATATGCATCGTCTCATTTGATCTTTTACAATTCGTCTTACTCTGTTTTGTCTTATCTTACTTCGTCTTACTCTATTTCGTTTCATCTTATTTCATCTTTCTAACACGATGGTTTTTGAATATGAAAAGTTTTTAAGTTCATTAGTCTAATATTCCCTCTAATGATTACTCTCGATAACCACCCAAGAAGCATGCGCCGTATCCCCGGCGACATCAAGTCACCATGAATACACGCCTCTTCAGTACTTTCAGAAGCTTTCTTTTTATTCAAACTAACCGCTCTTTCTTTCTCTTTACGCACTCTGAAAACCTCTCAAACTCTCTGAACTGAAACTCAATCCATTACCATTTCTCTCAAATCTCTTTCTCTCAAACTTGCACTCATGGTCGCCCAAAAACAACTTTTGGCCATGGAGAGATATCCAGAAAGTGACTTCGTCGCCGAAAAATAGGTCAACTTACAAAAGCTTGAGGACAAAGGATTCCCTCTGCAAATGTATATCAAGAACGTCGGATAGGAAGCTTTTGTGCAGAAGAAAACTTCCTAGTACCATGCATCAAATGCCTACTTTTGGGCCTCTACATCTGAAGTCAACGGAACTATCACTGGAACCATTGACAATAAAGCCATCATCATCTCTACCGATGCCATTACAGCAGCATCTGGTTGTAAAGAGGAGGGTGACCTCTTTACTGAAGATTGGGAAAAGGTCATAACCCTAGAAACTATTGACAAGGCATTGTATGGAAAGCCCAGGCCTTAAACAGAAAACAAGGATGTTCTAAGGAAGTTTCTATACGCTTCAAACATGAAGCCTATATGCCGATTGCTTCACAACATCCTGTTGCACATTATTCTGCCTAGAAAAGGCTCAAAGGATAATGTAACCTCCAAGGACAGATTCTACATCTACAAGATAATGACTAGTCAGAAGGTCAATCTGCCTGCATTAATCCTGGACAACTGGAGATCTTGTCTTTCCAAATCAAAGGAAGGTGCCCAGAGCAAGCAGAAGCATCATATTCCCTACGCCATGCTCTTCACGAAAATCATCTGTCTGGCAGGAATAAAAGAATTTGGGTCGAAGAAAATGAAACAAGGTTCTGAGATCAATGTATCCATCATCCGGAGGATGAGGATTGCACATCTCTTCTCTGGATATGTTGCAAGACATCCAGAGTTGGCATTGATCAAGGAAGAACCACCAAAAGAAGTTGTCGGAACTGCATTCAATGTGGGATCGTTTGCTGACCCCTCTGTTGGTACTGCATCTATTCAACTTCCACCATAGACGAAACCCCAACCTTCTTAACCACAACCCAAACAGACCAAACCACAAAAACCTAAGCTACCTACCAAAAGACCTTCACAACCAGACTCTCAACCATAACAGACTAAACCCCAAAACCCATCGTCTCCACCTCACAAGAAACAAAAACCCTTAACCATTCGTCTGAGATCCAAACCAACTCCTCATCCTGACTCGGACGATGACCTTCCCATTAACACCCTTTTTCCTATTCCAAGCACAACCATTCCTACCCCTCCATCAGAACTACCACCTACATCTTCTAAACCCACTCCATCTGCCCAACCTTCTAAAAATCCCTCAAAATCCAAAAACATTCCAGTACCAAAAACAAGGGCTCAAGAAGAAAAGTAGCTCAAGAGAGCTCGAGAAAAATCAAAACGGGCTGAAAAGAAGAAGAAAGAAGAAGCAGAAAAGCTAGCTAAGGTTGAGCAAGAACAGATTGAGGAAGCAGTGCTTCAACCTGTGATTGAGCACTCGTTACAAACAGCCCCTGCAAAGCGTGAAGCGTAAAAGCTGTTGACTAAAGAGGACATAGCTGCTACCTCAAAAGGTAGATTACCTAGATCTCTTTTCTGGGAAGTTCCACAATTTGTTTTTGTCTCTCAAGTCTTCAACCATCTTTTTGTAGACTTAACAGCTGCACCCAGCTTTGATCAGCCTACAAAAGCTGTTTCACTCTCTGTTTCCTTCATGGAACGTGAAGCAGAAGGAACTTCGTCTGGAGGAGCTGCATCTATGATAGACTAATGAGCACCAGAAGCTTATCGCTCTGAAACGCCTCCTTCTGAACGTCTCCAAAGGTGGATGATGATTTACTTTAAGCAACCTGAGTCACATTAGACTGGCACAACAAAAGAATATCATTTACTAGAGCCCTTTGACCCAGAAATTCTCCAAGCCTTCATCAACTATGAACTGGGGGAAGTTAATAATCCAAGGATGTGGATGACTCTCATCAATGAAGAATAGCCATTTTTGGTCCGCCATGGGTATGCTGAGAAATTTCCTAATATTCTAGAAAAAGCTACCCTCGCACTATCTTATGAACCGCACATCACCCCCTACGTTTGGGAGGAAGGATACAGCACTCGGTCAGACGCTTCAATCTTTGTCTATCCACCATCAACAAGAACGAAATTTCTAGTTGGATATGAAGTTTGGAGATAGCGTGGGACCTTACGTCACACTTCTCCTTTCATGCTGAAATGCAACTACTCTGAATATCTGATCATGTGCAGAACGTATCATTATAAGCCCAAAACCATTTATCCGTTTTGTCATGATATGATCAAGACTTACTCCCTCGCCATCCGTCCAGAAGATAGTCCAGACTTTGAAAAATGGCATATTGGCGATGATGACTAAGAATTAGGAAGAGTGATGAACAATTTCCTGCGAGAGAAGATGCAGATTTCTTTACAGCATGCTATCTATGAGTGAAGGTGTCTAGACCTTGAACTAGGCTAGCCTAGATTCATGGCTACTCAGACGTGGCTCCTCATGAAGCCATGGATTACCTTTTGCATAAGCTATCAGAAGAACTATCCATGCCAAAATCTATCTATGGGGAAAGGAAAAGAACCAAAATTCGGGCAAAACCCCCAAAGGCACGTGATGATCAGACAAAGAGCATTATCATCTGCACAACTAACCAAATTAAAAGGCAAAGCAACTCTCCAAAGCACAGACCGCAAAAGGTTGCAAGACCATGTAGAAACACTCAAACACTTCTCTGGTCTATCTGCTGATGAGAAGAGTCTGCTAAGCCATGAAGTTGTACTTCATCTAACGGGTCACTAGACGTAAGTATCTCCGTCTCCCTCAAGCTGTACATCCAATCCTCAAAATCAACTATCCATAAACCTACCCCAAACTTATATCTTCTTCTCCTCTGAAACCTTTGAAATATCTCTACCCTGTGGTCACTTTTGGTTCTGTGGTCCTCCTGTGCCATATGTTTTCAATCTATGTTTTGTAAAGGAACCCAGTGATGAAGTTGCAACCAGTTCTGCACCTGCACCTTCAGACGACAAACAAGCTTTCAATGAATTGAAGCAGACTGTGCAACGTCTTGAAGCTGATCTTAGGAAAGAATGCAGGAAACGCAAACGAGCAGAAGTTCTGTTAGGCAAACTGGCAAAGTGCTTCAAAAGTGACCTCGACTCATCATCTACACCTTCAGACTCTAAGTCCTTTGATTGATGCTGCCAAAAGGGGGAGAAAAATAGAAGACAAAGGGAAGTATAACGATATCAATCTTAGGGGGAGTACATTTCTTTTTATATATACAAGGATGAATTACGTTGAATGATATCGTCTGGTTTTCTTTTAGTAACTTCACTATATATATTGCATCTGCTTAACTAAAGTACACCTATATAAAATACATGTTTGTTAACAACTCACTCATCAAAAAGAACTTTCATAAAAAATAAAAAAAAAGGTTTTACAAGAACTATAATTGTTTGTCATTATCAAAAAGGGGGAGATTGTTAAGACAAAGGACGAATTTGTAGCCCTTAAATATTTTGATAATAACAAACAGTTAAAATTATATCCCTCGCTCACATATCGTCTGATCTCTCGCTCACATTATTGTCTGATCTCTAGTATGCATTATATTGTCTAACATTTTTCATATTGAATATCGTCTTATCTTTAATTGTATAAACTTCGTAACTAACAAAGTTTACAGACGATGACAACATTCTAAAATGATCTACATATCAATCAAAGCGTAAGCTACCTCAAAATGCATAAAGCCTATAACATACTCTCGAGGAAAGTTAGCGAAAAAGATGGAATATGCGTGCGAATGTCAGAACGGAAAGCGGACATGACAATTGCTAAAAGATTGAGTACAAGAATAGAAAAGATAAGCAAACTACTTTATCTTATCATATGACAAAGTTGGTAAAAAGCATTAAATGTTGCATTTAATGCTCCAACGACTCTCTTCATCAAACGAAGGTCGTCTCCTACAAAATACTCAACGGATACTTTTGGAGAAGCCTATAAATAGAAGAAGAGACCTCTTTCGAGCGTTGGTCAAAAATTAAAAGTGTTGTCGATATATTTGCTACTAAATCTGAAAAATTCATAACTGCTTTGAGAAAAGAAAAAGTCTTTGTAAACTTAGTTTGAAAATCTATTTTGTACTTCAATATATATAATCGTTTGATAGGACGTTAAACCTAGTGAGGTAAACTCACACAAACCTCCTTCTTTATGAGATTGGTTGAAGCCTAAAGAGGCTATGTTTCAAAGAATACTTGGGTGTTTGCTTGGAGAGGCAAGTGAAAGACTACTTGGGTTGAGCCTGAAGAGGCTTGTGGAAAGAATACTTGTAACTTGAAAAGTTAATGGAACTTGATTGTTGCCAAGAACTGGATGTAGTCTCTGGGGTGAGACAAACCAGTATAAAATCTGTGTGTCTTTCAGTTTTGATCTTTTAGCTTTCGTCTGTCTTTTAAAACGTTTTGAAAATCTTTCTGATCTTATTTCAATCTTTACGTTGCTTAGTAAAAGAATTGCAAAATTGGCTTTAACACAATTCAACCCCCCCTTCTTGTGTTTATTTTGTGTTCTACAAAATCAAAGCAATTCAAATTTTAAGTATTTCAAATTCTTTGAAATTTTAAAATTCCTCATTCAAACACACTGTAAGAGAATTTTGATAATGAAATCCTATAACAACATTATAACTCAAAGATGATAGTTCATACAACTTCATAAGCAAAGTTATAAAATTTTTGTAAAATATCATAAATTCCACGTAATGGCCCGGAACATGATAAAAAAAGTAAAAAGCAATGACAATAGTAGTATATCTGGCCTTTTTATCAGGATGGTGGAGCATGAAGTTGCTCAATTGGATCATCATCTATGAAATTTGACATTGAATAAAAGAGTTTAAAAGAATTAAGTAAGGAAGTGTAAGAATAATCAAAATCTTTGATGACCTATTCTATAAGTAGGGATGAAAATAAGTCAGACCATTCGATAAGAACCTATGGCTTAGCCTACATCAAGCCAGGTCAGGCCAGGCTTTTTTACTAAATAAGTTAGGCCAAGGCTTTTATAGAAGCATATTTGTTTAAAAAGGTCGTGTTTTAGGCCATTCAAAAAGGTTTTTAAGCTTAATAGGCCGGCCTATATAAGTAAATATGAATAATATATAATCTTTTGTTAGCATTATTATTATATTAAATTTTTGTAATGTATTAAAGTTATATGTTTATTTACCTTTTTAAATATTATGCATTTTACCTGCATAAAGAATCAAACCTATAATCTTATTGAAAGATAAGTCTATGCCATATTTAAAGACCTTGATGCAAAATAAACTTTTAAATAAGTTATCATGAAGGTTATATTACACATTAAAAATAAGTTTATATCATATAAACAAATTGGACTCGACTCTTATCAAATTTAACCTACCTATTTTCACTTCTACCTTATGCCTTGAGTAGTAATGGTTTTAATTTTCATAATTTATATTTTATTTTACATAGAGTTTTTCTCCATTGACCTATTAGTCGATTAATTTATTTAGGGATATATCATACCTATCTAAAAGCTTTAATATGAAATAGGGTTTTAAGCAAACTAACAGGCTAAGTCAGGCTTTTAAAAAGGTCAGGCCTAGCCTAAAAAAAGCCTATGACAAGTAACAAGCTAGGCTTGAGCCTTGGACCTTTTTTAAATAGGCTAGGCCTATTTAAGAAAAGCCTTGTTCGACCTAGCCTATTTCTACCCTAATCTAGAAGACCAACCTTACACAACCAATTTTATAAAAGTAGTCACAATTACACATGTTTGTTTAACAAATACCATGTAATCACCCCCAACATTTTTACCATGCAAATTCAACTTTTAAGACTTATGCATGTATGATAGAGGATTCTACCTATGTATACATAAGAGATAGTTTAGGAAAAATTAATTTAAACAAAATCAATTCAAATGTGTTTATGGAGAAAACCTTGTTGAGAGGAGAGAGCCCACCTATGAGTGCCAACAAATCTCTCGGATAAGATTGAAAATTTCGATGACCAACTGAGATACTACTTTGCAATCATAAATATGTTAGAAATTTTTTTATCTTTATGTTTTTATTTCCATATTTCTCTCCTAATTTGTAGGGGAATTGTTTTTCCATTTGTTTCCATATTTGTAACAAAATCGATTAATTAATTATGTATAAATACTACCTATGTATTATTCTTTGTGTATATATCATTAAGAAATAAATTTTTCTTAAAACCTAAACGGTATCAAAGCTTTGGCTTTGAACTATTTCAACCATGGTGATGACATGCTAGAAAATTAATGAAAAACCACCTAATTGGAAGAAGAAACCTATCAAAAGTGGGCATGCCTTTCAAATCACTGTTGAGGAGATTCAAAAGCCTTAACCTACTTCAAAGACAACCCTTTTCACAAAGGAACTTTGAAGCAACTTATCACATGACAATGCTTAAAACTATTATTTTCCTATAGTTATTATGCAAGAAATAAAAAAAAAATACAATTACTTACAAAACTCTTTCTACGTACCTAGTTTAAAGGAAAAATAAACATTTGTTAAAGATAGCTAGAGTTTACTTTTTTTAGAGTATAGTTCCTACATACCATTAAGGTGAAGCCATCTTAATAGCAACCTATTTGATTAATAGGATGCCTAGTAAAGTCTTGAAATATAATATTCCCTTATGTATGTTTCTTAACAATTTTGCAACAAATAGGTTATCATCTAATTTACCTCTAAAAATTTGTGTGCATAGCCTTTGTACATGTTAATACACACCAAATCAAAGTAAACTTGTCCTTGAGCAAAAAAGTGCATGCCTGTTGGCTATAAATATTTTCATCCAATTTCTAAGAAGGTTTTTTTGACTATGGATGTTACTTTTTTTTTTTTGGTCAAAACTTTTTTCTAGTCTCATCTTCAGGGGGGAAGAATAATAAATACTAAAAAAATACCTTTAACTTGATGAGTCCACTACTACAAAATGCACATTCTACAACAGGAGATTAAATCAATTTTTTCGGGCTCGATATAAATAAAAATGCGGTGGCATTTTTGTAAATAAGTGAAAACTATTTTTAAATCAATTGCATTAGAACCGATTTAAAAAATAACATTTTAAATCGGTTCAACCTATAACGAATTTAAAATGTAACTTTTTAAATCGGTTACGGGTAGAATCGATTTAAAAAGTTATTTTTAAATTGGTTTTAATGCAACCAATTTAAAAAAAAAAAAAAAGCTTTTAAAAACACCACTTTTCTCCTTCTTTACCACTCCTGTAACACCTCCCTTCCCCTTTTCTCCTCTATTCAATTACCATATTCTCACTCTTAGATTAAATGCTTCAAAACAAACATTCTTGTCGCTCACCCTCATGCTCTTCCGCTCCATCACTCAACAAATACCCCTCCAATTCCAATTTCATTCGCATTGCTATCCTCTGAGCAATTAGTGAGAGGGCAAAAAGTGAAAAACGTAGTCACACACTGCACTCCACTTTCTTTGTCACTTAATTCGTTAATGTCATTTGGCATTCATTAATGGCAGTGCGTTTTAAAGGCTTCTTGACAACGCCGTTTGATTTCAAACTTAGAATAAGGCAACTCAATGTCGCCCTGCTACCTAAGAGTCACACGCTTGAGTTAGGTCTGAGAAAGCATAAAAAGTTGTGCTTCAATGTTGATCAAGTTGGACTCGATAGTGGTGAAATAAGAAAAAGTGCACAAGAAGGGGGGTTTGAATTGTGCGTTTAAAAACTTTTTCGAAAAAGGTAGATCAGTCTAAACAAAACGTTTTTAAGCGTAGGGATAGAGAGAAGAAAACACAGAAAGCTTTATACTGGTTCACTCAACCTGAGCTACGTCTAGTCCTTTCACCCAGAAGGTATCCACTAACCAACCTTAGGTTACAAGTATTGTTCGTGGCCTCTTCAGGCTTTACAAAGCAATCACCCTAGATTGCTCAACCCAAGTATTCTTTTACACTAAGCCTCTCCAGGCTTTCACAACATAACAAGTGTTTTAAAGAAAAGGAATTAACTCACGTAGTGAGGATTTGAAAGATTAAGCTCAAGATCTCTTTGAGGATCTTTACAAGGTTTTGCTATCGTCCAATGGACGCTTCTATCAGAGTATTCTAAAAGTCTATTTTGTTCTTTTCACAGACTTCGCCTTTTTCAATTCACTTCACTTTTGTTCACAGTCTCTGTTTGCTTCTTCGTTGGTGCATATATATATAGTCTTAAAGGGAAAAGATCCATTGTAGAGGACTTTGACTCATCTATGCAATGAAAAGCGTGCAAACAGTCTTTTCAGAAAGGTCAGGCATGGCAGTTTTTAGACTTGCACTAAAAAGGAAGGTGCAGGACTGCGCTGGCGATCTGTTCTTCTGAACATTCCTCATTTGTCTTGGCAGCTTGATAAGTTGACTTGCTTTATTTATTCTGCTGCGCTTTACACTAAAATGGTGTTGATGTTATTTAATGCTTCAAGCAAATTTGAACGTTAGTTCACAGAAGTAGTAATATGTCAATTACGAGAAAGATTTAGCATAAATAAAATTGACGTTCAAACTAAAAACTTAGCCATTTGAACATAAGATCTTGGAGGCTTGTGTGAGTTTATTCATCGGACAGTCGCCATCAGTTTGTTCATTGGTAGGTCTTTTTCGGCGAGTCTTCTGGACAGTCTTTTAATATGTCAACTGGACGGTTGTTAACCTGTCTGTAGGACGATCTTTAACACGTCTACTGGACAGTCTTTAACTCGTCTATTGGACTGTCTTCTTAGCTGTGACGAGGTTAGTTTTTAAGCACATAATTAATCATTAATAAGTTTGTTATCTTCAAAACATTGAGAGATTAGACGTTTCTATGTCTTTGGTTCCAACAATCTCCCCCTTTTTGATGATGACAACCTTATTAATTGTTAATTTGCTAGAAAATAAATAGGCACATAAAGGAGTTTTCGAAAGACTTACTATGCTCCCCCTGAGTCGGATATACCAAGTTTTTGTATACTGAGACATAGAATATTATCATACCAAGCATCAAGTATATTATATATAAAAGATATAGGCAGAGCAATACTCAAAGTAAAGCAGATCAACTTATGTATTTTATTTAGATGTTCTGAGCATAAATTACAAGAACATATGCATCAATGAACATAAGAGATATGCAGCATAAACATAAAAACAAATGCTTTCTCCCCCTTTGTCATCAGCAAAAAAAGAAAGAAAGGAGTCGTCATCACAGTCACCGTGGCGGCGGCGAAGGAGGAGAAGGTTGAGAGGGATGGAGGAGGGCTTGTTGGTTTTGGAGAATTTGGTGAAGAAGAGTGAAAATGGGTTGAAGTTGGGTGGCAACATATTGTTGAACGGCGGGGTCAACAGAGGGAATTGATGAGGGGGCGGAAGGAGAGATAGGGAGGCTGGCGGAGGTTTGGTAGCCAGGAGTAGGCGGTGGGAGAGGTGTAGGAGAGGGTGGCTGAGAGGGTGGAAGAGCTTCAGAGGGGGGAGGAAGTGCTTCCAGAAACTTTAGGTTTGGCACGGCAAGTTGGTATGGGTGAGGAGAAGTCCAAGGGTGTGGCGGTTGGAAGGTGTTGATGTGAGTAAGGGCAACAATCAGAGTGTAAAGAATAGAAGTTTCTGTACCAAGGAGTGGACGTTGATCTGGTGGACGGACAAAGGCAGTTGAGGTGTCCGAAAAGTGAAAGACACGAGCTGGACGCTGTGTGAATTCACAGTTTGTGGCAGTTGGGATATCGGCCTTGTCGTCTATTGAAACGCCACTGCCAGACGCTTCTTGTTCGCATAGGAACATATGTTGATGCTAGAAGCGTTCAGCATCAGTCTCGTCCATGTCTATATGAAGACACTGAGCTAAAAACCATTCATGGGAATGGGTTGGATGTTGTTGAAATGCAGCTCTAGTCGGTAAAGGCAAGGATGGTGCCTTGGTCAGAATTTTCTTCTTCTTGCGGTTTTCATCAATGATTGGCAATCTTGGACAGACGCGGTCTGGTTAGATGCGGATGGATGTGGAAGATCGGATATGTTGGGATGGAGGAATGAACAGTTGATACTTCAGGAATGCTGAGCCTTTAAGAGTGTTACAGAATATATGCTCAAAGATAGATGGAAAGAATCCATCTTCCTCCGGATCTATAGGCCGAAACTTCAACTCTACAGGCCGTAGATGAATGATCCGTTCGTCTTTTGATCTTCTTTGTTGTAGAGCTTTCACGGTGTCTTCGACTGGAAGCACTCTGTGTTGAAGTACTCCAGGAGGATGAGCATTTATGCGCCAAGCTCGTACAACTTGAGGATACTTCCGTCTGATAAATTGCTTCAGCGGCAAGTGTTCAATGGCTCCAGGAGGTAGTGCCAAATATTCTTCCGACGGCTGATGGACATAGTCGTCCATGTACTTCTCCATCATGATCGGAGAGTAGTCAAAATCATAGTTTGGTTCGGGAAGCTCTGGACGC
This sequence comes from Spatholobus suberectus, assembly GCA_004329165.1. NCBI lineage: Eukaryota > Viridiplantae > Streptophyta > Magnoliopsida > Fabales > Fabaceae > Spatholobus > Spatholobus suberectus. The sequence continues at coordinate 53,036,755 of CM014732.1, forward strand.
AGAATCATGGCATTGTCGTCCAAGAGGTTTTGGGAATTTCCTTCAACAAACAGTAGGGGCCAATTCTGTTTGGTTTGTGCCAAGGTTTCTGAGAAAGGGGTAGGGAAGGGGATGATGGTTGAGGAAGGAGATGATTTAGGAGGTTTAATGGAGAGGTAAGTTTTTTGGATACCGGGAGTAGGAATGGTGCAGGTATAACCTTCATCACCAGGCAGCAACATTTCTGGTTCAGGTGTGGTTTGTGTTTCGGTTTGTGGTTGGGTAAGAGGTTCATATGGTTCAATAATGATAGATTCTATAAAATCATTTTCAGGTTCATCAGCAGCAGCAGGAGAGGAAATCTTACGTTTCTTAGACTGTGCTTCCCCTGTTAGTGTGTCTGTTGGTCGTTTGGGTGAGGCAGAAGGTTGGGATTGTGGTTGAATAGGAATAACAACCATGGCAGCTTTTTGTTTCTTGACAAGCTTACCAATCGGCTCATTGTCTTCGTCATCAACGGCGATGATCAATTGTCTCTTAGCAAGAAGTATAGTTGGTGCAACAGAAGGAGTAGATGTAGCAAAAGGAGCAGTTGCCAGTGGAGCTGAAGGTCGTTGGGTCTTGGACCTTGTAGCTCTGGTTACTTGCACCTTGGACGACCTTTTTCTGGTGGACGGTCTGGCAGCAATTGGATTCTCAAACAGTACCTCGTCGTCCATAGGTGCAGCATGCTGGACGATTGGCGCTACTGTTTATAGAGGTGTCATCTCAACGGCTTCTTCTTTGACGTCCACGAGTTTGGACGTGGTCTCCAAAGGCTTCAACACGAACCCAGCCTTCATCTACGCAACATTGTTGCGTCCAAACGACAGTTGTGTGAATCTATGGCCACCACCCAGAATCTGAATCTTGTTTTGCTCCCCAAGAGAGAGTGTGAAGAAAGCATGAAATACTTGCTATTACCAGAAGATTCTGTTAAGAAGAGCGGCATAGGTAATCTGGTCGCGCTCTCCGCGTCCTCTCATGGTCCTGAAGATGTTGCTCAGGATGAGGTGCGGCAAGTTGAACTGTTGACCAGTGATCATGTGGAACAACGCAAAGCGGTGCAGGAAGGTAACGTTGTCCTTAGACCCAGCCTTGTGAAGGATTCCCTTGTTCAGAAGCTGCTGGAATATCTTCCCTTCCTTCGTCTGTTTGCTGTACTCAACTGGGCCTTGTCCTTCGGGACCCATTAGTGCAGCATCAACTGTGTCATGTCCTCCAAAACTGTCTTCCCAACCGTTTTTGATACAGGACCCAGCCCGCTCACAGCCAATGGCTTGGGCGACTGAGCCTAGGTCCAGTGTGACCTTAACTTCTAGAGTGGTTCCAGTGATGTCCGTTTTTGAGAAAACGGTAGAGTTCCAGAACTGTCGGATGAGTTCTGGGTACATGATTTCATTCAAGTGGAAGTAGTTGAGGATTCCACATCTGAGCAGGTTATCCTTTATATTCACCCCCATGTCGTCAAGAGCTTGGATGTCGAAGCGGCTCTCGATGAGAACAACAGCCTTGTCTAGGCTCTCCACACGAGCCACGGCCTTTGCAGCAGGACCAGCCTTTTCAGTTGCCATATTTGAGAGCTTGAAGGAAGGTTAGGGTTTTGAGAAGTTGAGGGAGTTCAGATGGATTTGAGAGAAGGTGAGTATTTCATTTGGGTTAGAGTGTATATGAAGAAACCGAAGAGTTTTTTCTTTTGGCAGTTATTACACTTTCGAAGAGAGAGGTGATGTGTAATAAATGTTGGGTCAGGCGCTTACATTTCTCAAGGTTGGTTGTACGGCGCATGAGTGACTCAGACCAACAAGAAAGCATTTATTTCAAATCATTTTCAGAGAAAACATGATTAGGTACGGATAAGGATGCACACACACACAAATAAAGGCAATTAAAAAAAAAGGTAAGTGGACGATGAAATATTGGACGCTTATGAAAAACATTTGACGATCAAGGCATGTTGAATAAAACTAATCACTTATAAATTCCATTCCTAGAAGATCTCGAATGTGGATGAGTTTATCTTCAGGAAGGGGTTTTGTAAATATATCTGCCAATTGATTTTCAGTGTTAATAAACTGAATATTGACAACTCCCTTCTGAACAAAATCTCTTATAAAGTGATGTTTTATTTCAATGTGCTTTGCCCTAGAATGCAAGATAGGATTTTTTGACAAATTTATAGCAGCGGTGTTATCACAGAAGATAGGAATGTTACCCTCATATATACTGTAGTTTTCTAACTGATGCTTGATCCATAAGAGTTGTGAGCAACAGGACGCAGCTGAGACATACTCTGCTTCCGCTGTGGATAGGGCAATCGTCCCTTGTCTTTTGCTCGTCCAGGAGACTAGATTCCCACCAATGAGGTGACATCCTCCGCTGGTGCTTTTGCGTTCTACTCTATCTCCCGCATAGTCAGCATCGCAAAAACCAACCAATCTGTATTCTTTGTTTGACTTAAAATATAAACCAAGATTAGTGGTTCTTTTTAAATACCTAAAGATTCTCTTAACTGCTGTTAAATGAGTTTCTCTAGGATCAGACTGAAATCGAGCACATAAACATACACTGAACATAATGTCAAGTCTGGATGCTGTAAGATATAAAAGGGATCCAATCATACCTCGGTATGTAGATTGATCTACCTTTTTAGAAGTGTTGTCCAGGCTAAGTATGGATGATGGATGCATGGGTGTACTCATTTCTTTTGCATCGTCCATCTTATACTTTTTGAAAAGTTCGTTGACATATTTTGTCTGATGTATGAAAATGTCGTTTCCAGTCTGCTTTATTTGCAATCCCAGGAAGAACTTTAATTCTCCCATCATACTTATCTCAAATTCTGCAGTCATAATCTTAGAAAAGTCCTTGCATAAAGAGTCATTAGTAGCACCAAATATAATGTCATCTACATATATTTGTGCAATAATAAAATGTGATTTGATGCCTTTGTGAAAGAGAGTGGTATCTACTTTTCCTCTAGAGAAACCATTTTCTAAAAGAAAAGAACTTAGCTTTTCATACCAAGCTCTTGGGCTTGTTTAAGTCCATACAAAGCCTTTTTAAGTTCAAAAACATGTTTGGGAAAAGTATCACACTCAAAACCAGGAGGTTGTTTCACATAGACTTCCTTGTTTATTATGCCATTTAAGAATGCACTTTTTACATCCATTTGATAGAGCTTCATATTTTTATGAGCAGCAAATGAAAGTAATATGCGAATAGCTTCTAATCTAGCTACTGGTGCAAAAGTTTCGGTAAAGTCTATACCTTCTTGTTGAGAGTAACCTTAAGCTACAAGTCTTGCTTTATTTCTTACCACGTTGCCAACTTCATCAAGCTTATTGCGGAATACCCACTTTGTTCCAATGATAGACTTGTCCTCAGGTGTAGGAACTAGCATCCAGACATCATTCCTTTCAAATTGACTAAGTTCGTCCTTCATGGCGCTAATCCAGCCATCGTCCAGGAGAGCTTCGTCCACTGTCTTTGGTTCTAGTTGAGAAATCAGGGCAGTTTGGGCTTGCTCCTTGAAGGTCGATCTTGTCCTAACATGGTCTTGAATGTTTCCAAGAATTTGATTATCTGGATGATAGGTCTTCATTTGCCAAGAGCGTCCAGTTGGTTCTTTTTCCTCTGCTTTTGGATCGCCCATCAGATCTCTGGACGCTGAAGGTCTAGCATCGTCCAGCTTCATATCTGCAAAAGAATCGTCTAGCTCTGATGTTTCATTATCAGGCTTGTTGTCATTGAACTTAACGTGGATGGCTTCTTCAACTGCTAAGGTTCTAGAGTTGTAAACTCTATAAGCCTTGGATGTTTCAGAATAGCCTAACAGTATTCCATCATCACACTTCGAATCAAACTTACCAAGGTTGTCCTTAGTGTTTAGAATGAAATATTGACATCTAAAGGGATGAAGATATGATATGTTGGGTTTTCGTCTTTTCCACAGTTCATAGGGAGTCTTTTTCAAAAAAGGTCTTACATAAATTCTATTTTGTAAATAACATGTAGTGTTTACGGCTTCAGCCCAAAAGTGCTTGGGGGTTGAGTTATCATTTAACATGGTTCTAGCCATTTCTTGCAATGACCGGTTCTTTCTCTCTACTACACCATTTTGTTGTGGTGTTCGTGGTACAGAGAAGTTGTGGAGAATTCCGTTCTCCTCACAGAACCCTTGAAAACTTTCGTTTTCAAACTCTCCTCCATGATCACTTCTTATTGAAGCTATACAAACACCTTTTTCATTTTGTATCCTTTTGTAGAAAATAGAAAAGATTCTATAAGACTCATCCTTGTGTTTTAAGAACATAACCCATATCCATCTAGAGTAGTTGTCCACTACAACTAGTCCATATCGTTTTCCATTTAGGAAAGCTGTTCTAGTTGGACCAAACAAGTCAATATGTAATAGCTCAAGAGGTCTAGATGTGGAAACAGTATTTTTTGATTCAAAAGAGCTTTTTACTTGTTTCTCCTTTTGACATGCATCACAAAGAATATCAGACTTGTAAGCAAGATTTGGAAGTCCTCTTACGAGGTTATGCTTATATAGCTTTGAGATTAATCTCAAGCTTGCATGTCCAAGCTTCTTGTGCCAAATCCATTGATTTTCTTTGATGGATACTAGACAAGATACATTTTGATTTGTGAGGTCAACTAGATCAATCTTATAAAGATTGATTTGCCTCTTGGCAGAGAATAATATGGATCCATCTAGATTCTTGACAGTACATTTGTCTTTGTCAAAGGAGACATTGTGTCCACTGTCACATAATTGACTTATGCTCAGTAGATTGTCTCTGAGACCTTCAATATATAAAACATTTTCAATAGAAGGAAAGGAATGCTTACCGATTGTTCCTATACCTGTGATCTTTCCCTTCTGGTTTCCTCCAAAGGTGACCCACCCACCATTCTTGGGTTGTAGGCTTTGGAGCATACACCTTTCTCCCGTCATGTGCCGTGAGCAACCACTGTCCAGGTACCATGACTGGGGTCTTCTTTCTGTTGTCAAGCAAATCTGCAACAGGTATTATCATAGACTTAGGTATCCAAATGGACTTGGGTCCTTTTCTGTTAGTTCTGAAGGCATTGGACGCCTTCTTTGTTGGACGATATCTACAATGTGTTGATTCATGCCCATTCTTTCCACATATTTTACAAAAGGTTATATTTTTACCAAGATTGTGGTTTTCTTTTTTAACAAAACCAAGTCCAGATTTGTCATGAGGACTTCTTCTATATGATAGGATTTTATCTAGATTTTTAGTACCATTGACAAATTTAGACAAACTTTCTTTTAGATGAGTGACTTCTTTTTGAAGTTCTAGGACTTCACGAGAAGATGTCTCCTCTGAAATATGTTTAGTTTTCAAAACTTCATTTTCTTTCACAACATTTTTATACTCTTCGTTGAGCAAATTGAAATCTTTTGTTATTTTTGAAAATTTCCTTTTCAGTTCTCTATATCCTACTGGAAGAGTTGAAAAGTTGGCAAGCAAGTCATTATAAGCTTCTTGTAAATAAATTAAATTGTCGAAGTTTACCTCTTCGTCTTGCTCATTGTCTGAGCTATCAGAGCTGGTTCCTGCCATGAGACACAGGTTGGCTTCTTCTTCTCCTTCTTCATCTGATGAAGATAGGTCCATGTTTTCCCAAGTAGCCATGAGACTCTTTTTCTTGAAAAATGTCCTCTTTTTGTCTTTCTGTAGACTGGGACATTCAGCTCTAAAGTGTCCAGGCTGTTTACATTCATAGCATACTGAAATACCTTTTTCTTTAGAAGTTCTGTTAAACTTCTTTGTGAAGTTTTTAGCTCTTGAACCTCATTTCTTCCTCCACATAGCTTGTATTTTCCTTGAGATGAAGGATATCTCATCCTCATCAGAGTCGTCCTTCTCAGATTCTTCCTCGGAGGATTCTTCCACCTTTAGTGCCTAGGACACTGATCCTCTGGGTGGACGCTGGACGCTTAGAGCAATGGACTTCTTCTTCTGTCCTTCATCTTGTTTCAGCTCCAATTCGTGGACTTTAAGAGTTCCAAGTAACTCTTATATTGAGAGTGCTGTTAGATCCTTGGAAGCTCTTAAGGCTGTAACCTGCGGTCTCCATTGCCTAGGCAAACTTCTCAAGATTTTGTCAATATGATCATAATTATCATAGGTTTTGCCTAAGGACCTTAGGTTGTTTATTATGGTTTGAAATCTACCAAACATAAGTTCGATAGTTTCATTTTCTTCCATAGTAAAGAGTTCATATTGTCTTACGAGTAAGCTCAATTTGGACCTCTTTACTTATGAGGTGCCCTCGTAGGCAAGAGCGAGGGTGTCCCACATTTTCTTAGCACTTTTTAGACTGTGTACCTTTTCATATTCAGATTCTGATAGGGCACACATTATAGCATTTCTAGCTTTTGAGTTTAGAAGATACCTCTGTTTGTGAGATTCTATCCATTGACTTCTTGGGAGTTCTACTCCATCATGGTCAAGGGGCAGGTAGTCGCCAGTTTCTACTACGTCCCACATGTCTATGTGACATGCATCAAAGAATGCTATCATTCTTTGCTTCCAGTAATCGTAGTTCTGACCTTTGAAAAGAGGCGGTCTGTTAACTGCTTGTCCTTCATTCTCCATGAGTGATCAGGATCGTTTTTACCCCTGCAGTGTTAGATGCTCAACCCCAAGAGGCCGAGCTCTGATACCAATTGAAATCAGAAAAAGCGCACAAGAAGGGGGTTGAATTGTGCATTTAAAAAATTTTTCAAAAAAGGTAGATCAGTCTAAACAAAACGTTTTTAAGCGTAAGGATAGAGAGAAGAAAACACAGAAAGCTTTATACTGGTTCACTCAACCTGAGCTACATCCAGTCCCTTCACCCAAAAGGTATCCACTAACCAACCTTAGGTTACAAGTATTGTTCGTGGCCTCTTCAACCTTTACAAAGCAATCACCCTAGATTGCTCAACCTAAGTATTCTTTTACACTAAGCCTCTCCAGGCTTTCACAACACAACAAGTGTTTTAAAGAAAAGGAATTAACTCACGTAGTGAGGATTTGAAAGATTAAGCTCAAGATCTCTTTGAGGATCTTTACAAGGTTTTGCTATCGTCCAGTGGACGCTTCTATCAGAGTATTCTAAAAGTCTACTTTGTTCTTTTCACAGACTTTGCCTTTTTCAATTCACTTCACTTCTGTTCACAGTCTCTGTTTGCTTCTTCGTTGGTGCATGTATATATAGTCTTCAAGGGAAAAGATCCGTTGTAGAGGACTTTGACTCGTCTATGCAATGAGAAGCGTGCCAACAGTCTTTTCAGAAAGGTCAGGCATGGCAGTTTTTAGACTTGCACTAAAAAGGAAGGTGCAGGACTGCGTTGGCGATCTGTTCTTCTAAACATTCCTCATTTGTCTTGGCAGCTTGATAAGTTGACTTGCTTTATTTATTCTGCTGTGCTTTGCACTAAAATGGTGTTGATGTTATTTAATGCTTCAAGCAAATTTGAACGTTAGTTCACAGAAGTAGTAATATGTCAATTACGAGAAAGATTTAGCATAAATAAAATTGACGTTCAAACTAAAAACTTAGCCATTTGAACATAAGATCTTGGAGGCTTGTGTGAGTTTATTCATCGGACAGTCGCCATCAGTTTGTTCATTGGTAGGTCTTTTTCGGCGAGTCTTCTGGACAGTCTTTTAATATGTCAACTGGACGGTTGTTAACCTGTCTGTAGGACGATCTTTAACACGTCTACTGGACAGTCTTTAACTCGTCTACTGGACTGTCTTCTTAGCTGTGACGAGGTTAGTTTTTAAGCACATAATTAATCATTAATAAGTTTGTTATCTTCAAAACATTGAGAGATTAGACGTTTCTATGTCTTTGGTTCCAACGAATGGCATTATACGTTATTACTGTTCCGACTTGGTTACTCCGATTTGCAAAATAAGTTGACCTAGCAATGATGGTGACAAGAACTAGGAATGGAGGTTCGATCCCAAAAAATACTATTTGTTCTTGGGTTAAAGCACATTATTTTACCTTCATTTCTTGAAAAACCATGAATACCTTGATTGTCAAGTGGAACCTTAAGCCAAAGGCTTAAGTTTGGGTTGTTCATACCAAAAGTTTTAAGTTTTTTAAGAACAATAGCAAGAGGTTCAGATTTATGTCCTCTTAATTACACTAATTGGAAGGCTTTGGACAAAGACCCTATATGGGATTATGTCAATGTACTAACTTATCCATTTGAATGTGTATGTGTTAGTATACTTTAATGAATTGGATCTTTCTAACTATGTTTCTTTTCTTTGTAACAAAAATACATCATTCCAGAGAAAGGATAGAAGGCTGTGATTGGTATTATAAATGATGATTGGAGGCGATATAAATGCTTGATTAAAAGGAAGCATTTTAGTAAGTATAAAAACTTGCGTGATTGATTGAAAATTTGTCCTCAAGAGATACCAAAAGCACACTTTAAGGAGTTAATGGAATATTGGAGACTTGAAGCCATTCAAGTAAGATAGACATATATATTATTATGTATTATACTAGTTGATACACTTTCCAACTTTAATCAAAATGCATTTTCCTTTACTTTATTTAGGAAATTAGTCACAAGAATGTTCAAAATATAGCTCAACAAAAATGGAGACATCGAGCAGGACCTATAAGCTTTGCTCGTATAAGGGAAAGTTTGGTATTGCATTTTTTAATATTATAAGTTAATATTTAAATTGTTTGATTCCATTATTGTGCTCATATCACTGTTTGCTTAGTATAGTGTGCAAGTAAGAAGGATAAAGAACCTTTTACTTAAGCTGAAATGTTTATTGCAACTTGACAAAGTAAAGGAAAGCAGTTGGATGTAGAAACAAATCATGCAATTGTAAGTTTTACTTTATGACTTTATTAATTTGAATATAATTATCTAAATTGTTAACTAATATTACTTTTTCAAATATGCTAGATAAAGCTTCAAGACTTGATTGAAAATTCTAGCCAATCTTCTTCTAAAGCTTTTCAAATTGTGTTCGGCAAGGAAAAACTAGGGAGAGTGCATTGCCATAGATGAACTACAACGCCTACTCTCTTGAAAAGAAATTTCAGAAATTGAAAAAAAAAATGTGTTAATGAGGTGAAAGAATTAAATGATAAGATCCAAGAGACAAAGGAAAAATGTGGTAGAGAAATTGTAGCAGCGGACAAAAAATGTCGTTAGGAAATGGCAGCAATGGAGCAACGATTTTAGCTTCTTAAAGACCATCCTAAATCAAAACAACTTAGGATTAAATGTGGCAGCTTTGGTAGCATTGTTCTCAACTATGGCTAATGCTAATAGTGCTTTACATTCTTCTACATCAACACATGCTCCAAGTAATAATGAAGTAAGATTGAGGCTTAATCTTCTATAGTTGTATATATGTTGATTTATTTGTTGGCTGTTGCTTGAAATCAGCATTCTATGCATTAGTCTAATGTTAAGTTGTTGGCATTTGGGTTTTATCCCAATAGGTGTTACTAGCTTTTCATTAAATTAATGCTGCAATTATTAAAAAAAGTATTTGGTGCTACTAGTGGTTCCCTTTGTGCATATATAGGTTCTATATATTTAGTTGTCTTTTCATAATTTTTTGGGCTTGAATGTGATTTGGGTTTGAGGAACTTTATTGCTCATTTAGATGGGATTGTAGTATATGTATTATATTGTCCTTGTACTCTTTTCTATGTATTAGTTCAGATGTTAAGCTACTAGCATTTGCATTTTTTCATCAAGGACTCTATTCTTTTTATTAATCTGATGTTAAGCTGCTAGCATTTGGGTTTTTTCTAGGAATCTTTTTTAACTATGTTTTTCACGAAATTGTTTCCATGAGAGGAGGTGGGAATCTAACTTTCTCAAGTTAGAAGAAAAGTTTTACTACGATTAAAATACCACATTATCTTTATTAACTCATTTAATATGACAAGTAATTAAAGTTTTTAGGAAAATTCTATTAAAACTAAACGTAAAAATCTTTAATTTCCTAGTAATAAATATAAATATTTCCAAGAATATTTATGACCAACCAAACAGATTTTAGTCATTCTTAATAATTATGATTCATGATATTCATGATTCTCAGGAATCATGATTCCTGAGTATGAAAAAATTTCTCTTCTACCAAACACACCCTTTGTTTTTAATTTTTATCTAAATATGAAGGTAACGTCTTTTAAAACTAGTTGTCATGACACTAAGAGTTATTGAGAAAAAAGAATTATGCTTTTGATAGACCTTTTGGTATTTATTTGATGATAGACTCATTCACATTGAAATAAACTAAAATATAATACATATTAATATTTTAAAAAATATATATTATTTTTAAATAAAAAAAAGTTTAATGAGAGACTCAATATTTGTCATAAATTCCTTTGAAAAGCAAAAATATTATCAAATGCTATTGATTTATGTCTCATATTTTTCATATTTACTTTTTCTCCTTTTTTCATATATGTTTCAATCATTTTATATAAAGAAAGGGAATATTTTACGTTGTACAAGTAGCAGAATATTCATAAAAGAAGAATATCAATAACACACTTTTTAACATATTCTTTATTATTGGTTGAAATTTATTAAAAACTATAAAATTATGAATAAAATTTTTTTAAATAAAGGATGAGACCAATATAATTTTTAATTCTTAATAAATTTGAATTAATAATAAAGAATGTTTTTAAAAAATGTGTTAAAAAGTGTTTGTCAAGTCACGTCTAAGGTGATATGTAGTACAAAAAATGTTTTAACATTATTAAGAAAGTGACATGAGAATAAATTTTTTTCATACTTAATAGAAGAGAATAATTTTGTCTCAGAATAAAATACTTATAAAAATATAAAATTATGAATAAGTGAGAATAATTTTTTTCTAAGATAAAGTTACTAAACATTCTCATTATAACTTACGGTAAATATATTATTTTTAAGAAAATTTAATAATAATCAATATATTTTATAATTTTTTAAATTCTATTAATAAGAATTTCATTTCTAAAGAAGTAATTTAATTGGAAATGAAATATTTCCTGTAATATACCCCATCTAAAAGTATGTTTGGGAGTGAATTTTTTAAAAAAAGAAGAAAGTTTTTTATTTTTAAATTAATAAAATTATATAATATTTATAAAAAAAATTAAAAAGATTAAGACGTTATATTTATATTAATTTATTAGTTTATTTCTTTTATCTTAAAAAATCATTAAATAAAAAAACATTTATTAAAAATGAAAATTTTTATCTCCCTTCCTTGATTTCTAAAATCTGACTCCCCATTATGTCCCAAGAGTAAAAGCAGAGTTAACATACAGCACTTTTGGCTCCCCAGGGCCAAGCCATCAGAGAATTTGATTGTCCCATGGAAAGCAGAGTTAACATCCAACACGTTCCAGAAGGCATTGTTCAAAAGTTAATAGAAATGTCTGTATAATTAAATCAATATATATGATCATTATTTTAGGGTTTTCTTTCTGCTTGTATAGCTGCACGTGATTTTGTTAGAGAATTTGCAAGTATAAAGTTTTAGGTGAGAATATTTACCAAATCAATGAAGAATATGCAAAAAAAAAATTAAAAAAAATCCCTCAACCAAACAATATTCCACCATATATAATATCCGCTGGTTAAAATAATAGCCTAGCCCAGTCAACTACAGTCCACCCCCTCCTTGACATTTCACATTTACAGCGTGGAATTATTTTTTATATTTATCATATTATTTCATATCTATCATTTACATTTATTTATTTAGGTAAAAAGAGTTTGTAAGGTAACTGAGTTAATGTTTTGTTTGGGTAAAAAGAGAAATAAAAAAAATAAATAAATTTTTAAGGTGTTTGGATTAAAAAAAAAAAAGTAAGTGTGTATTGTAAAGACATATTTATCCTTAATAACATATTTACATAATTCAAAATTAAAGAATAAATAAGTAATTTTAATTTTTTAATGAGTCCTCCAATTTTTTTACACTTTCTCGCAAAATCTTGTCACATATGGAGAGTGTTTTTTGAGTGGATCCCACATTTTTCTTCTTCTCTCCTCTCCTTTATCAAACAACCAAAAAATTTATTCTCTTACATTCTTTTTCATATACTTCTCTCTCTTCAAAATTTATTGAAACAAATGATGCTTAAGTGATGAATAACTAACGGTCTTTTATTTTTATTCGCTTTGAGAATTTTTTTTATTGTTATGAATAATTATGAAAAATTGTTTTATTTTCACTTTTTTTATAATTTCAAATATTTATATAAAAATAGTAAAACTAAAAAAAATATTATTTTCATTATTTCTTGTATAAAACTATAAATCTTTGAAACTAAAAAATAAAATGACATTTTTATAATTATTCGTAATAAAACGTTTTCTAATTAAAGTCAAAGATGATCTTAATTATAATTTCAGGTACAATATTCCAATTATGCTATGAAAAAAGTTTGACTTTAATTTGTATGCACTGTTGGTATAAAATGTTTTATACTGTCAAGTATTAACCAATCAGAAATCATCATTAGTTTGATAATTATTATAAAAGTTAACTTACCATACATAATATTTTGTAATTATATGACAGTGTAAAAATTCTTTACATTGTCGGTACACCCACCGTTTACTTAGAATGCTTTCTTTAACTGTGATTCAGTTTTAGAATTAGACTTTCTTACTTAATTTTTTAAAATTCATAAAGTTCTTTTTTATTTAAAAAATATTAACTTTATTGTTCATTAATTAATTATTTATTAATAAAAAAATTCAACAAATTACTCATGGCACGGAAAAGATAAATAGTTTTGTATAAAAGTACTTTTTATGTTATTATTCAAAAATAAATTATATAAAAACAATGTGAATAGAATAAAAATATCCCCTTTACAATGCAATTCCCTCAACTAATTACAATTTCCATATTACAAATGAAGTTATAATTTTGGATAAAAAGTTTTAATTCCATTTAAAGTTCATGTTTGATTTTTTTTTTTCCCGTTTCTCCAGACTTTGATTTTACAAAAAAAAAATCCTTGTAACGGTGAGTTTTAACATGTCAAAGTGAAAATTGATCCATAATGGGTCAGAAAATTTTTACACCTTGTAGTAAGTTTTTAACAGGTTTTAAAATTTGCTAATGTCTAAGAAATAAAAAAAAATGGTGTTTAATCACTACACAAAAATTTTGGGCAAGTTTGATGGGTGCCCAAGACGACTCTAGTTGGAAAGCATGGGGACATCTAATTTGTTTATTTGACAAAAGCTATTTTAGGCATTAAGCTCCAAGATAAAAATGACAAAAATAGTCCAAAGGAGAAACTCAGATAATGTGAAAACCGAAAACTTGCAAGCAAAGGATGCTTGGTCGAGACAATGGAAGGAAACAGGAAAACAAGGAACCCAAAACCAGGAAAACAGATGCTTCATGTAACCAACAAACCGAAAATCGCATGCAATGGAACTAGGGTACACTGCCAGGTGGACATCGTGGGGACAAATCAGAATCCCAAATTAAAAAAACTTTGGATGAAAAATACCACACAGAATTTTCAATGAATAAACAATATTTATTTTTGTTGCTTTTTGAGTGGGCCCAAAACAATGCTGGGCTGCGTGCGCAATGGTTCAACTGCTAAGCAAACGAGGGATGAGTGAGGGGGAGCAACTCACTCAGTCACGTCGTGGTGCCGAGTCACTCGTTTTCAAACTTTCTGTGGCACTCGCCTTCACACCTCACCCCAGGTGTTTCACACCTTCCAAATCTTTCTGAATTCATTGGGTCAACCCACCCGTTCACATGATTGAGTTATTGGATCCCCTAAATCATCATCTCTAAAAAAATTAAAAAACGGCCAAATAAAAACGTGCAAAACAAAATACGAGGATTCATTCAACCCATTTTCCTCTTTCAGGAGAAAAAACCCACTAACTATTAAGCAATTAAATAAATACCAGCAACACATTTTTTATTATTTTTTAAATATTTTTTTGTAAATGATTGAAATTTATTAAAAATCATAAAATTTTATAAATTTCACTTATTATTTAATAAGTTTCACTTATGATTTTATATTTTTTAATAAACTAATATTTTAGCCTATTCATCTGAAGAGATCCTCTCCAATAGAAATAAAACTTGACATGATTAAGTCTTTTGATCTCACCATTTATTTTTTAAAATTTCTTTATAATAAAAATATATCATAATTATAAAATTTATTAAAGGGTTAAGAACTCTTGCAATGGTAAAGTCATTATAAAGAATCCATTCTCATGAGCATTGCACAAGACAAATATTTATTTTTATATAATTAAAATTTATAATAAATAGATATTTTCAAACATATAAATCGAAGCATCTAAGTAGTAAGCTCACCTCAAGATGAGTGCTCTCGTATTCTAACTTTCTTAGAGCCTCTAATAACACAGTTGAGTCATTGATGGATTATCTGTCCTTGTGAGATGATGCATAATCAAAATTTATAATAAATAAATATCTTTAAATATATAAGTTATATTTTAGATTTATAATGAATTTAACTATTGACAACTTCTTCTTTTTAAAAAAAATACTAGTGAAAAGACAGACACTTCATGTTTGTCTATTCACATTTTTTATTCTTGGAAAATGGATTTAGTTTTATATGCAGTTTGGTACGATTTTTTTTTAACAATGTAATTGACATTGGAATTGGAATAGAATAATGAAATGATTTACAATGGTGAAGGTTAAAAAAGTCTAAACAAATGTGGAGACTAAATGGGATATCCTCTTTAGTGTTGTTATAGATTATATAGATTATTGAATTTAATTTAGACATAGAGATAAAAGATGATATATTAAAAGGGATAGACAATTAAGAAAATCAAATATGTAAAGATAAAAGGAGAGTAGTTAAGATGATTGAAAGAAATTTTTGGGCTACTTGTGAAGTAGTGTGTAAAATGCATTTTTAAAGGAGAGAAGAGAGAGTATTTGAAATGTCTAATTAAGAGATTGGAGGTAATAAGAGTCTCACTCTTTAAGTTATATATTTTAATTTATAATATAAGAGTAGATTTTAACCAATAATAAAGAGTGCAATAGAAGAAATATGTTAGAAAATATATTATTATCAAATCTCTTAATAAAATTATTGGCTTGCTATTCATTTTATTTAAGAATTTAATTAAAATATAATGGTAGTGTATCCTATTATTTAATAACTAGGAGAAAGAGAGGCTCATGTCTCTCTATATTCTTAAAAAATAAAAATAAATAAAAGAGGGAGAGAGAGAGAGAGAAGAGGTTAAATAAAAAGTGGGAGTGAGTTGTTAATTTTTTAGTAGTTATTTAATAAAAAATAAGGGTAAATGTGTCCAACAAAAATATACACCAAAATGGGATATTCCTACTATAATAATTATATATTATATGTTATAGATTTAAAAAATAAAAATAAAATAAAAGAGGGAGAGAGAAGGAGGAGGTTAAAAAAAGGTAAAAGTGAGTAGTTAACTCTATAGTATAGTATGTGACATTAATTATTATTTTAATAATTTCTTCTCTTTATTTAATTATTAAATAATATCATTTTTTGTATGTTTATTATAAATGAAAATAATAAAATAAGGTGATATAAGGAAGTTAAATATAATTTTAATATGAATGAGAAAACTAATTATATTTCTTAGTCTATGTGTTATCTTTTAAAAAAGGAAAATATGAGAATCTTATTATCATTTCATTGTCTTATATGTTTTATATTTATATAATTTCAAAACAATTATCCTTCGATCTTATTTTATTTGTCATTTTTAAAATATTTCCTTCAAACTCAAATATAAGTTAAAGAAAACTCATGTATGGTGGTCTAAAATATAAGCAAAATTTAACAAATTTCATCCTATTTAGTGAAATTATCTCCAAATATCCTTTATTTAATTCTAATTTTATTGGTAATGATCTTTTGATTCTCGTGATGTCAACCATATGACATTCAAAAATGGAGAAAAAGTAATCCTATTTGAAAAAAATTCTAATAAAATTGAAAAAGAAAATCTTATAAAAAATTCTCATGATTTCAACCATATGACATTCAAAAAGGATTTCTTAAGCAATGTTTCCGAGTTTAAGTCTTGTGAATAAAAAAATAGTTGGGTGGGGAGACCCCACTAAAGGTAGTTAGTTTGGTTTTCGATGGAGATGAATTATCGACAAAGTTAGTTGATACTTTGCACACCAATGTCATGGTAACAAAAAAATTAGCGTGAATGGTAGTTTAGGAATGAAGTTTATTTTAAAATGAGATTGAGAAAATTAAATGAAGTTAACTAATATACTTAAATAGCATGAATTATTATTTTTTGCTAATATTCAGGTCTAGAAAAAATATTTCTTTGTCTTAAAGTATTAGTCATTTTAGAATATTAAGAAAACATTAATTACTTTTTTCATAATATCCTTAAGATAAATATCCTAGTAGATACAATATATAATTAAAACTATACAATGTAATTAATCATTTATGAAATAAAGATATTTTAGTTAGATAAGTTTATTTTGTCATGAAAATAAATATAATTAAGAGTTTAAAGGATATGTACCATCAATATAAAAGATTTTACACTTGTCAACTAATTAAAATTAATTTTTGTGTGACTTTTAAGATAGTTGTCAGCAAAGTCAACTAACATATCATACATAATGGTTTGTGATTGAATCACTAGTGTAAAAAACCTTACACTATTAATGCATGTACTTTTTTCTCTATAATTAATTATATTTTAAGATGTGTGGATTAAATAAAGGGCAAATGCTAACTAGTGCCCTTAGGGCACTAGTTAAGGAGTAAAAAATGGAAGTTTTAAAGTGTCATAATATACTATGATTTCCAATGCACTCCTAACATGAATTCCAATAAAAATTTCTATTTTGAATTCCTTAAACAATGCCCTAAGGGCACTGGTTAGCAAGACCCTAAATAAAATGAGATAAAAAAAAGTAGTATTAAATATTTGCACTTTTCTCAATGTGTATTAATGCACAAATTAAACTTTATTAGCATTAGTAATGAGGGTTATTAAATATTGGTGATGAAATAATTTATTAACATAAACTTTAATTTTCAATTTTCATCAACAATTATAATTATTTTAAATATTTATAGGAGAAATGCTAGTAACACTACTCTTTAACACACTTATTTGTATACACTCTTTATTATCGCCTAAAATTTATTAGAAAGCACATTTTTTTTGTAGGCCTCACTTCTTATTTAATAAGTCTTTCTTAATTTTATAATTTTCAATAAATTTCAGCCAATAATACAGTATGTGTTTGAAAAAGTGTGTTGCTAGCACTTCTCTATTTATAATGCTTAGAAAATCATGATTAATTATTTTTTACATAAAAATAGCTAATAAATATTTACCTATTCTTCATGGTTACCGTACTATATAATAGAAGGCATCAAATTTTGTAAATAATAAAAGGTAAACATGCAAAATTAGTTCTTGTTACAGGACTGGGCCTTTGGTTGGGCTAATTGCCTTCTCAAGCACCTTCACAGAAGGGTTCATAACTTTTGGGACTATGTTATGGATTTGGCCTTTAGTCAACCCAATTGCTCTCTCAAGCCACTTCACACGAGTGCTCATGACTTCAAGGACTATATTACGGAATGGGTCTTCAATCGACCTAATTGCCTCTTAAGCCACTTTGTATGACCCCTTTCATAAGTTGACCAGGACTCAATAGAAATATTAAACTACCAAAAAGGAAAGATCGAATCATCCTCATTCACCCACTTGATAATCGATATTTGCAGGCATGATAGTGACAATCATGGCACTCATATAGCAAAGATCCACCAAGATCCCATCACTACTATAGAATACATAGGATCACCAAGGCTCAATAGAGGAATCTTCAAAAAATGTAACTAAGGGCTTCCCTAGGTTTAGTACTATGTAGGAAACCCTAGAAGACTTATAAGAATAGTTCTTAGTATTTTTTTTTTGTTATTAATTTTTTCCTTTTTATTTTTTATTTTATTAAAAACATTTAATTTTAATTTTTCTATAATATTAAAATTTTAGGATAGTATTAATTATTACTTTTTAAGTACATCCTTATTAAGAAATAAAAATAATAATAGATGAAGTGCTAAAATAATAAAAAAGAAAGATAAATAATATATCAAAAAATAATAAATAATTTTGGCACAAATGAAAATATAAATTATATTTTTTAATCTATGTGTTCTAACATTAAACAACTAAAATAATGGGAGTGTTATGACACTCGTGATGGCATATCTCTATTTATTTCTTAATAAAATAATATTAATTAAATAAAAAATAGAAATTTAAAAATAGAAATTATTAATTGATAAAAAAATGATTTTTATTTCATTAATTAGTAGCATTAATATTTTTTTCCTAGAAAATCATGATTAGCTAGAATTGATCTAGATTTTATTTGCATTCTCTAAAATTAGAAAAACTTTAAAAAATAAAATAAAAATTTAATTATCAATTTGAAACTAATAAATAAATTTTATTGGTTAGAATTTGTTGAAAGTTACCAAATTAGGAGAGAAACTCATTAAATGATAAGCGAAACCTACTAAAATTTGTGATTTCTAATAAATTTTAGTTAATAGGTAAGAGTGTGTTACTAGCATTTTTCATGAAAAAATAATAATAAATGTGATATTAGGAACTTAAATACAACTTTAATATAAATGAGAATATTAATTATATTTCTTAGTCTATGTGTTATCTTTTAAAGTGAATAAATAAAAAGAAAATATAAGAATCTTACTATCATTTCATTATTTTATTTGTTTAATATTTATATGATTTCAAAATAGTTATTCCTTCCGTCTTATTTTATTTGTTACTTTTGAAATATTTCCTCCAAACTCAAATATAAGTTAAAAAGAACTCATATATGGTAGACCAAAATATAAGCAAATTTTAACTAATTTCATCATATTTAATAAGATTGTCTCCAAAATACCTTTTATTTAATTCAAATTTTATTTTTAATGATCTTTTGATTCTCGTGATATCAACCATATGACATTCAAAAATGAAGAAAAAATATTCCTATTTGAAAATTCTTATAAAATTGAAAAAGATTTTTACAAAAAATTCTTGTGATGTCAACCATATGAAATTCAAAAAGAATCTCTTAAGCAAGGTCTCGAGTTCAAATCTTGTGAATATAAAAAACATGGTTGGGAGGAGAGACCTCATTAAAGATGATTAGCTAGGTTCTCTGGCAAAAATTAGTCATTGACAAAGCTGGTGGATACTTTACATCAATATCATGGTAACAAAAAAAAAACGTGAAGGGTAGTTTAGAGAGTTAAGTTTATTCTTAAAACTGTGATTGAGAAAATTAAATGAAGTTAACTAACATACTTAAATAGCATGAATTAATTTTTTTGCTTATATTCAAGTATGGAAAAAAATATTTCTTTGTCTTAAATTATTATTCACTTTAAAATATCAAGAAAACATTAATGACTTTTTCCATAATATCTTTAAGAAATAAATAACCTAGAACTATACAGTGTAATTAATCATTTATGAAATAAAGATATTTTAGTTAGATAAGTTTACTTTATCATGAAAATAAATATAATTAATTATTTTTTTAGATGTGTGGATTACCTTAAATAAAAATAAAATGCGATAAAAAAGTAGTATTAAATATTTGCACTTATCTCAATGTGTATTAATGCACAAATTAAACTTTATTAGCATTAGTAATAAGGGTTATTAAATATTGGTGATGAAACTATTTATTAACATAAACTTAATTTTAATTTTATCAATAATTATAATTATTTTAAATATTTACAATGCTTAAAAATCATGATTAATTATTTTAACATAAAAATAGCTAATAAATATTTAACTATTTTTCATGATTACCTTATTGTAAAACAAAATGCATCAAGTTTTGTAAATAATAAAAACTAAACATTCAAAATTAGTTCTTCTTATGTACTGGGTCTTCGGTTGGTCCAATTGGCCTCTTAAGCTACTTCACATGAGCGCGCACAATTTTCGAGACTATGTTACGGATTAGGCCTTTGATAGACCCAATTTCCCTTTCAAGCCACTTTGTGCGACCCCCCTTCATAAGCCAACCGAAACCCAATAGAAATATTAAACTACCAAAAAAGAAAAGCTCGGATCATCCTCATTCACCCGTTTGACAACTAGGATTTGCAGGCACAACAACTACAATCACGACATTAACACATCAAGGATCCCCATGGATGCTGTCGAGATTCCATCACCGTCGTAATATACATAAGATCACCAAGGCTTAGTAGAGGCATCTTCAGACAACATAAGAGGGACTATCAAGGTTTAGTACTAGATAGGAAACCCTAGAAAGTTTGTAAGAATAGTTCTTAGTATTTTTTTCTTATTAATTTTTCTTTGTTTCCTTTTTATTTTATGAAAAAACGTTTTATGTTAATGTTTCTATCACATTAAAATTTTAAGATAGTTTTGATTATTAATTTTCAATAATATCAAAAAAAAGTATTACTTTTTAATTACATCCTTATTAAGAAAGAAAAATAATAATAGCTAAAATGCTAAAATAATAAAAAAGAAAGACAAATAATATATCAAAAATTTGTCAATAATTTTGGCATAAATGAAAATATAAATTATATATTTTTTAATTTATATATTCTAACTTAAACAACAAAAACAAAGGAGGTGTTAAGACACTCATGATGGCATATCTCCATTTGTTTTTTAATAAAATATTATCAATTAAATAAAACAATTACAAATTTAAAAGGGGGAAATTATTAATTGATAAAAAATGATTTTATTTTATTTCATTAATTAGTAACCAATAATACTTTTTCCTAGAAATTCACGATTAGCTAAAACTGATTTGGATTTTATTTGCATTCTTTAAAATTTGGAAAAATTTAAAAAGTAAAATAAAATTTAACTATTAATTTAAAACTAATAAAGAAATTTTAACAAATTTACATATTATTATCTACATATTTTATCATAAACTTATTTTTAATTTTCATCAATAATTATAATTCCTTATAAATTTAATTTAGATACTTTTTTAGTGTAAAGATATTTTTACTATAAATTAATTAAAACTCATCTTAAATATGAATTTTAAAGTAATTATTATCAAAGTCAATACATGAAAACTCATTATTAAATAAAATAATGATATATCTTCCTACAAATCCTCCCATAAATCTTCCTAATAGGATAATGTTATAGAAATATTTAGAATTATTCTATTAAATAATAATGTAAAAAATCTTTAATGTTATGGATTCTAATTAAATTGGTTATTTATTTTACCTTTAAACAATATTTTTTTACTTTAAAACAATCAAATTAATTTCTATATTATAAATTCAAATATTTATTTATAAATTTTCTATTTACATATAATAAAATCAACTTTATTATTTTTAAAAAATTCTTTTTCTGTATCCTAAATAGTATGATTTATGACAAATATTCAAAAATTCTTTTGTTGCTAAAAAGTAGCTAACCTTAGTAGCATAGAGGGGTGTTACAAGCAACACACTTTAACACACTCATTTGTACACATTCTTTACTATTAACTGAAATTTATTGAAAGTCACAAATTTTTATGGGTCCCACTTTTTATTTAATGGGTCTTTCTTCTAATTTTGTAGTTTTCAATACATTTCAGCCAATAGTAGAGTGTGTATTAAAAATAGCATATTAGAGAGTGTGTTGTTAGCACTCCTTTATTTATAATGATTAGAAAATCATGATTAATTATTTTTTTACGTAAAAATAGCTAATAAATACGTAACTATTCTTCATGATTAACTAACTGTAAAACAAAAGGCATCAAGTTTTATAAATAATAAAAGTAAACATTCAAAATTAGTTCTTGTTATGGACTGGGTCTTCGATCGACCTAATTGCCATCTTAAGCCATTTCATGTAAGTGTTCATGACTTTTGGGACTATGTTATGGATTGGGCCTTCAGTTGGCCCAATTGCCCTTTCAAGTCACTTCATGCAACTTCCAGAACTATATTACGGACTAGGCTTGAGGTCAACCTAATTGCCCTTTCTAGCCACTTTGTATGCCCCCCCCCCATAAGTCGACCAATATTGGACTACCGAAAAAGGAAAGCTTGAATTAGGCCTCACTCACCCACTTGATAATCGAGATTTGTAGGCACGATAGGGGTAATCATGACACTCGTACAGTAAGATTCCTAAGGATGGTGCTAAGATTCCATCACCATTATAGTATATATGCGACCAAGGCTCAATAAATACATATTCAGATAATGTAATCGAGGGACTCCCCTAGGTTTAGTACTATGTGGGAAACCCTAGAGGGCTTGTAAGAACAGTTTTAGTATTTTTTTTTGTTTCCTTTTTATTTTTTATTGGCTTAATTGTACTTTTTGTCCTCAAAATTTTACAATCTTGTGAATTTTGCCTCCTTAATTTTTTTTTTACAAATTTGGTCCCCTAATTTACAAAATCGTGAGATTTGCCCTAACATAAAAAACCTCCACAATTAAGACATTTTGTGACGGTTGTTCCTTTAAATTGTCACAATTAAGACAAATTTGTGGCTTTTTTTCTTTAATTGTAGCGATTTTTCTACTTGAGAGCAAAATTTGCAATATTTTGAAAATTTGGGGGAAAATTTGCAAAGAAAATTATAGGGAGACAAAATTCAAGAGATTGTAAAACTTTGAGGGTAAAAAGTACAATTAAGCTTATTCAATGAAAATCATTTTATTTTAACTTTTTCATCATATTAAAATTTTAAGATAATATTAATTATTACTTTTTAATTACATCCTTATTAAGAAATAAAATTAACAATATATGAAGTGCTAAAATAATAAAAAAGAAAGATAAATAATATATCAAAATTTATAAATAATTTTGGCACAAATGAAAATATAAATTATATTTTTTAATTAATGTATTCCAACATTAAACAACTGAAACAAAGGGAGTGTTATGACACTCATGATGGCATATCTCTATTTGTTTTTAATAAAATAATATCAATTAAATAAAAAATACAAATTTAAAAACGGAAATTATTAATTGACTAAAAATGATTTTTGATTTCATTAATTAGTAATCAATAATATTTTTTTCCTAGAAAATCATGACTAGCTAGAATTGATTTGGATTTTATTTGCATTTTTTAAAATTAGAAAAGCTTTAAAAAATAAAATAAAAATTTAACTAATTAATTTAAAATTAATAAAGAAATTTTAAC
The DNA here is from genome assembly GCA_004329165.1 of Spatholobus suberectus. Taxonomy (NCBI): domain Eukaryota; kingdom Viridiplantae; phylum Streptophyta; class Magnoliopsida; order Fabales; family Fabaceae; genus Spatholobus; species Spatholobus suberectus. The sequence goes on from CM014732.1 coordinate 53,060,094, forward strand.
AACTTTACATATTATTATATATTTCTATAGATTTAATCATAAACTTAATTTTTAATTTTCATCAACAATTATAATTCCTTATGAATTTAATTTAGATACATTTTTAGTGTATAAATATTTTTACTATAAATTAATTAAAACTCATCTTAAATATGAATTTTAAAGTAATTATTATAAAAGTCAATACATTACAATTCATTATTAAATAAAATAATTATATATCTTCCTACAAATCCTCCTATAATTTTTCCTAATAAGATAATGTTATAGAAATATTTAGAATTATTCTATTAAATAATAATGTAAAAAAACTTTAATGTTATAGATTCTAATTAAATTTGTTATTTATTTTACCTTTTAAACAATAATTTTTACTTTAAAACAATCAAATTAATTTCCATATTATAAATACAAATATTTATTTTTCAATTTTCTTTTTACGTATAATCAAATCAACTTTATTATTTTTAAAAAATTTCTTTTTCTCTATCTCAAATAATATGATTTACTACAAATATTCCAAAATTCTTTTGTTGCTTGTAAATAAAATAAATAAGAGTTTTAAATAAAGTAAAACAAGAAGTAGCTAGCATTAGTAGCACAGAGGGTGGTTACAAATATCATACTCTTTAACACACTCATATATACACATCCTCTACTATTGGTTGAAATTTATTGAAAATCACAAATTTTTATGGGGTCCCACTTCTTATTTAATGAGTCTTTCTTCTAGTTTTTTAGTTTTCAATAAATTTCAGCCAATAATATAGTGTGTATTAGAAATAGCATATTAGAGAGTGTGTTGCTAGCACTCCTCGATTTACAATGCTTAGAAAATCATGATTAATTATTCTTTACATAAAAATAGCTAATAAATATTTAACTATTCTTCATGATTACCTAACTGTAAAACAAAAGGCAACAAGTTTAGTAAATAATAAAAAGTAAACATTCAAAATTAGTTCTTGTTATAGGCTGGGTCTTCGATTGACTTGATTACCCTCTTAAACCACTTCATGTAAGCGTTTGCAACTTCTTGGACTATGTTACAGATTAGGGCCTTTAGTCGGCTTAACTGTCCTCTCAAGTCACTTCATGTGAGCACTCGAGGTATTCAGAACTATGTTATGGACTAGGTCTTCAGTCAACCTAATTGCCATCTCAAGCCACTTTATATGACCCCCTCCCTTATAAGACTGATCGAGACCCAATAGAAATATTAGAGTATCGAAAAAGGAAAGCTCGAATCATCCTCACTCACCCACTTGATAATCTAGATTTGCAATGCACGACAATGGTAATCATGACGCTCACACAACAAAGATCCCTAAGCTACCAAGATTCCATCACCATTGTAGTATACATTGGATCACCAAGGCTTAATAGAGACATCTTCAAACAACATAATCAAGGGACTCCCCTAGGTTTAGTACTATGTAGGAAACACTGCAAGGCTTGTAAGAACAATTCTTAATATTTTTTTGTTTCCTTTTTAATTTTTATTTTATGAAAATCATTTTATTTTAATTTTTTCATCATATTAAAATTTTAAGATAGTATTAATTATTAATTTTTAATTACATCCTTATTAAGAAATAAAATTAATAATAGATGAAGTGCTAAAATAATAAAAAAGAAAGATAAAGAATATATAAAAAATTTATAAATAATTATGGCACAAATGAAACTATAAATTATATATTTTAATTTATGTATTCTAACATTAAACAACTGAAACAAAGGGAGTGTTATGACACTTGTGATGGCATATCTCTATTTATTTTTTTAATAAAATAATATCAATCAAATAAAAACTACAAATTTAAAAAATGGAAATTATTAATTGATAAAAAATGATTTTTGATTTCATTAATTAGTAATCAATAATATTTTTTTTCTAGAAAATCATGATTAGCTAGAATTGATCTGGATTTTATTTGCATTCTTTAAAATTAGAAAAACTTTAAAAAATAAAATGAAAATTTAACTATTAATTTAAAACTAATATATAAATTTTAACAACTTTATATATTATTATATATATCTACAAATTTTATCATAAACTTAATATTTAATTTTCATCAACAATTATATATTCTTATGAATTTAATTAGATACATTGTTAGGAAGAGCTTTGTCATCCATAGTAGTCCTACCTGACTCGAGTAAGATTGTCTCCCGTAAAAGATACATGTGATCTCTACAAAAAAAAAAAGATACATTTTTGATATATTTTCACTCTAAATTAATTAAAAATATCTTAAATATGAATTGTAAAATAGTTCTTAAAAAAGTGAATACATAACAACTCATTATTATAATGTTATATCTTCTTACAAATCCTTCCATAAATCTTCCTAATAGGATAAATCTACCTAATAGGATAATGATATAGAAATATTTAGAATTATTCTATTAAATAACAATGTAAAAAAAAAATCTTTGATGTGATGGATTTTAATTAAATTTGTAATTTATTTTACCTTTTAAACAATATATTTTTTTTACTTTAAAAACAATCAAATTAATTTCCATATTATATTTATTTTAAATTTTCTATTTACATATAATCAAATCAACTGTATTTTTTTCAAAACTTCTTTTTTTCTATCTCAAATGGTATGATTTACTACAAATATTCTATTAAATTTTCGTTTACAAATATTCCTTCGTGTTTGGTGCCATATGATCGAATACGACCTATGAAAATAGCGAAACTAAGGAACCATTACCAAAACCAAAAGAAAAATACTAATGAGTACCCTTAAAATACTAGTTAAGAAATCAAAAATAGAAAATTTATATTAAAAATTGCGTTAGAATTACATTAGAAATTATGACAGAGTGTACTAATATATTTTTCAATAAAAAATTTATTATTAATTTCTTAATTAATACCCTAAGAACACCTATTAGCCGTACCCATCCAAAAACGGTAGAAGTTAGAAAATGGAACGAGTGAAAGATCATAACCCATTACCCATACCATACCCATACCCACTCTGCGTGGCAGGCACGCGTGTACCCAATCCCATCCCACCGCGCGTGAAACCAAATGCACCGCCTCTTTTCCCTCTCCCTCTCTCTCTCTCTACAAACACACCCTCTCTCGTTGCCCCACCTTCAATTTAATATTTTAATAATTTAATAATAATAAAAAAAACAAAACCGTTTCCCTGTGTTTCGAGACAGAGTGTATACTTAAGGGATGCCAACCCTCTCACTCTCAGATCCATATCCTATTACTTTCCCTCTCATTTCACAAAGCTACCTCACTCTCTCCAACATTCCACAAACTCAAAATTCAAATTTCGTTCTCCATGGCTGACAACTTGGACGACGGCGAGTTTTGGCTCCCACCTCAGTTCCTCACCGACGACGACACGTCGTTCGACAACAACAACAACAACAACAAAAACCTCTCCAAAAACGACGACGTCTTCGACGCCGTCTCGAGGGCTCTGTTCCCGTACCTCAGCTCCGCCAGCGAGACCGAGAGCGACGAGGAAGAGCACCTCGCCGAGTTGACTCGCCGAGTCGCTCACTCTACTCTGGAACTCGATCTCGAGAAACCCAAGGTAGCAAAAAACAAAACAAAACAAACCCGACACTTATCCTTTAATTAACTGACTTTGTCGATTTTGTCAATAATTAATTTTCGCTGGAGAATCTGGTCATTTTTAGTAGAGTCTTCTTTCTTAATCACGTCTTTTAATCCATGAGAGAGTTTTATTTGTTTATTTATTAATTGATATATTATTTATTGTTTTTGTTAGGGCGTGTTTGGGGGTGGTTCGCCGCAGTCAACGCTGAGCGCGTTCGGGAGCAGCGGGAAGGGCTCGAGTCCAAACGGCGGCGTTTTGCACGCGAACTCGCAGAGCGCGACGCGGGATCTGCTGCGCGCGGCCGCAGGGGAAGTCGAGAGGATGCGCCTCGGCGAGGACCGTTACGGCTACGGTTCTCTCCATAACAACGCGCCGAAGTCCTCTCTCGTTGGGTTAAGATTTTACTCTCAGCAGCAACATCAACCGTCGCTTTCTCACCAGCAGTTACAGATTGCGCAAGTAAGCAAAAACGATATATATAACTACTCTCCGGTTTAACTTTACTCTTTTGTTTATTGGTACTTATTTTGTTCTTTTTTGCAGTTTCAGATGCTGAGGCAGCAACAGATGGCGAAGCAGCAACAGAGGGGAATGGTCCCCAACAGAGGAAGGAACAACAACGTTAGGGGTGGCAGCAGCAACGTTGGTTTGTCTGCTTCTGCATGGCCTCCTTTGCAGCACGCGTCTGGCATGAGGGCTGTTTTTCTGGCTGGGAAAACGGAGAGCACCGGAACCGGCGTGTTCTTCCCTCGCTGTGTCGATACTCGTAATGAAACTCGGAAAGAGCCAGGTAGAAATTGAAGAACCAACAGAATGAATTTAATAATCTTTTTAATTAATATTTTGTAATTAATGTTGTGGAATTGCAATTGTTGACTTTTGGTTTTTGGTGTTTTGGGTTACAGCGTGTAATACTGTGTTGGTTCCAGATAGAGTGGCGCAGGCGTTGAATCTGAGTCTGGAGGGTGTGGTGGGTGGCCACTTGCAGCACCACCACCAGCAGCGTTTCAATGGGGAAAATGGTAAAGTGCAATTGGCATTTTTGTATCTTTTTTTCTTTTATTTTTGTTAATTTTTTTGAGAGAAATCTTATTTGTACAAATTTTTCTGTGTTTAGTGTTTTTTTGCACATTATTTATTATATTTTATATAATAATAAAAAGAGATAAATATAAAAAATATTACTGCATAAATTATCGTATAAATTGTTGGTTGAGTATCATATCTTTTTCTCTAATGGGTATGTGAATGTGAATTTCTAATTTGTTGGTCATGTGCAGGATCGGCGGTTCCAAGGGTTCGGAGTAATAATAATAATAATAATTATTATTATGGTTTTTCTCATCCGAAGCGCAACAACATAAGGCCGCCGCCACAAGTGAACCATGAGATCCAGTTGCCTCAGGAATGGACTTATTGATCTATAGTATTATTAGTTTTTTTTATTTTTTTATTTGGGGTTTTGGTGAGATGGGTGATAGGTTTTAGTTTATATTTTACAGGGTGAATAGCAATATTATAGGGTAGAAGAAATTAAGAAATAGGGTTTTCTTTTGGTTTGGGAAAAAGGAAAATATAGGGGTTTATCAGTAGATGAAGGTAGAAAATAATTTGGGGGGTCTCTGGATAAAGCTATTGATGCAGCTCCAGCGGTAGCAGCAGAAGATGGCAGTGTGATATCAGTAACTTTTGTTCTTTTTGATGGCTTCGGAAAGGCAAAAGCGGTGGATGGGTAAATTTTTGCCCCTCTTTTTCAGGGCTGTGGTTTTGGATAAAATAAAAAAATTGGGAAGTTAAAGAAGCAATTAACTTTCAGAGCCGGATTTGCCGAGGTTACGGCCTTTCATGTAGTTGAATCAGAATGTAATCATTTGGGGGAGTTATAAGTTTACTCTGATTACAGCCTGTCCACCCCAATTACTATAAAGTAATAATGGAATGAAAGTGAATTTTCATTTAATGATGCTCTTTCTCTATGATTTTTGTATTCAAATTTTTATGATCAACCATCACGACCCTCTGTGTATGTAGTAATTTGAGACTGGCTAAACTAATGACAGATGTTAGTGTAATTAATTACTATGTTAAAATTGGTAACTCATTATCTTAAATTGTAAGGAAAGTGTTTTGCTTGCTGACGCGCCCACTTGCTAGTATAAATTAAAGTTGCATATGCTTACCCAAGAAGCAGTGGCAGCTGGATTTGATTTGTATTTGCTTGGATTTATGTTATTTACTTTTTTATTATGCACTGGGTTATCTGATTTTAGTTAATTTTTTTTTATCATTTTAATTTTAATTTACTTCGTTTTGTTTCGAAGTTATATAATTAATTCTGATTTTTTTCAAGAAAAAAAATATACGTTTTGATATAAATGTGATTGGAATTAATTTAATATGCATACATACGTTTTTATTGCATTTAACGGGAATTGTAATTAATTATATCAAAACTCTAAATTAATCGGCACTTAGCTCATTATTTATCTGTTCATACATTTTAACCAATTGTGGATTGTGGATTCTTCTTTAAGTGACTCTTAAAATTTTGAAATCTAGAATGGATTAAGAAAAACAAGTAGTGGGAACGGAAATATTTTTAAAGCGAGTTACGACTTTGCTTTTTTGAGTTTGTAGCATAGTTATCAAAACTGGCTCGGACCGGCCGGTCGGACCGGTCTGACCGGAAACCGGACGCACAACTGGTTCGAGTTAGCAATTGGATCGGATACGCCATCGGCCCGGTGACCCGGCCGGTCGAACCGGTGACCCGGCCGGTCAACCGGTAACCCGGCGGTCGAACCGGTTTATAAATATTGAAAATAAAAATAAAAATTGACTTATAATATAATTTACATATTTAAAAATATTTATTTACTAATGATAATAATCACCAAAATCATAAATGCAGGTATGCGTATAACATAAATGTCTCTTGTATTAACATGAATGTATAACCTTCATTCACTTGTTCTTATTTGTTTGTCCTTAATGCGTAACCTCTAGTCCTTTTACCCCCATCTTAAATATAATTGTTGATTGTTTATTTATTTATGGGTTACACATCACCATTAAAATTTAATTTAATAAATTTTATAAGTATGGAATTTACATGTCATGAATACTTTCAAATTTTTTAATAGAGACCGAGTCATGCGGTTCAATTAGTAATCCTTCGGTTCGACCATTGATCCAGTGACCCAATACCCTGACCGGGTCGATGACCGGTCCGAGTTTTATAACACTGGTTTGTAGCCTTTCCCGAGTGAGAATTTTATTTCGTAATTTTCTAACTGGGTTAGGCCCTGTAGGACCTGTGGTTAAGCGGGTAGCTTTGACACGTGTAGTACGCCAAGAGTGTTCTGTTTTACTTTTTTGATAAAAGTGTTGAGGAAATAGTTTTTGATTTTGCTTTTATTTATGACAAAAAAACTATTTATGAGTTTAGTAGTTGTATACCGTTTTTACAATCTCAATCAATCAAAAATTATTTTTTTTAAAGTAATTATTATAAAAATTAATAAAATTATTATATATAATGATTTATGATTGAATGAGAATGTAAATTTATTTTATATTATCAATTTTTTATTTATTTTTATTTTGAAACTTGCCAAAATAAAATGTTTCAAGTTATTTTTTCATCTCCTATTCTCAGGATATAGAATTAGTGTTTTAAATTTTGATAAAAATTAATTTTAAATTTAATTAGAATGTATTGATTATAAAAATATTAGTATTATGTAAAAATTAAAATTGTTATGAAAAATATTTTTTATATCATTATCTAATTATTAATTGTGATGCATTTTATTATTTGGTTTAAATATGTGTTTGATCTCTATAAAATACCAATTTATTGGTTTTGGTCCTCGTAAAATTATTTTTTTAAAGTGGTTCTTGTAATTTTTTTTGGTTTTGATCTTTGTTATTTTGTTTTAGTCTTTCTAATATTTTTGTTTTGTTTTTTTCTCTATAATATTTTGATCATTTTGAATTAGTCTTTTTGAAAAGAATTTGACAGAGACTAAAAGCAAATTATTTACATATTACAAGGACAAAAATAAAAAATAAATATATTACAAGGACTAAAACAAAATAACAAGCGCAAAAATAAAAAAGAGAATTTTACAAGGACTATTTTAAAAAAAATAATTTATAAGGATCAAAACCAAAAAGAGTATATTACAGGGACTAAAAATATATTTAAGCTTTATTATTTTTGTAATATTTATTTGAGTTTAATTGACATATATGGTCAATTAATAAGAGATTATTTTTAATATGATTTTTGAGGTAATTACTAATAAACTTATCATATATGATCTTTTATGATTAAATGATAGTGTAAAAGACTTTTATAATAGAGAAAACAAGTCATGTACTGATAGTGTAAAGTAGTTTTACACTGTCATTCAATCACAAACAATCATTTATTATAAATTTGTTGATTTTTATAATAAATACTTTAAAAGTCATACTAATGGTGAGTTCTAATTGATTAACAGTGTAAAACTTTTTACACTTACAGTACATAACCATTAAATTCTTTATAATATGTGTACTATTCATTCTAACTATTTTATAGTATAAAATTCTTAGTGCAAGAAAATTAAACTTTTGATTTTTATTAAAATTGAATTTGATCAATTGAACACGACTGAGATGGCTGTCTAAATTGATTTTGTACTACATTTGAACGTGTGAAGTTAATTGAGCCCTAATCAAACAAGCATTTACTTGTAAGGAGGGATACAAGTAGGTTGAAGCATGACAGACACTACGCTATGTGACGTGGCTAAGAAACACCTTTTTTTGGGGATTTGAGAGATTGGCATGGGGACACGCCAAGCGCGTGAAGGACATGGTTGACGGGTTCGATGCTTTGGTGGATGTGTGGTGGTGATGGTGAACGTGCCATGCGTAACGCTGTGCCATGTTGGGTTATGTGTAAAGTGTATCTGACCCGGTCATCGCTGATGCTGTGTGTGTGGTACACTCGCTTTGCGCCCAGCAACACCATAACTTCCTTCGTTCGTTCCTCTATTCGTGCCCCACATTTTCCTCTTTTTCATTTTTGGCCAACTCCCTCGCATCGCAGCAGGCCTACTTGTAATGCTTTTTTCCTTCTCTCGATTTCGAATTCTGGAATTGGAATGAGAAAGAGTGATTGATTGTCCACTGGATTGGAATTTGTTTCTTTGAATAATGATTATTGTAATTAAGTTTCTTTTAACGTCAAATTTACTTTTCTTTCATTTGTTCGTCATGTCATGATTTGCTCTTTATTTTGAAATGTGCACGTTTTCATTTTAGGTTTAGATTTTCTTACCTTGAAAACTAACACAATATTATGTTGAAAAGAAAACACAAAAATGAAGTTAATAAATTTTACACAAATAATAATGAATTTTATGATAATTATTGAATTTAATTAAAGTAAACTGACAATATAATGTTTTTTTTTTTTTTAACCATACGTATAATCATAGATTGCAATGTATGATGAGATTGTTGATATGCAATATTTACTTTATTTAGTTAACAACATAAAAAATATTTGAATTTAATTATAATATAGTGACAATGTAAAAGTTTTTTATACCATTCGATCATAAATTATGTCATAGAAGGTTAGTTTGTTGACTTTAATAATAACTATTTTAAAAATAATATGAGATGATTTAAAAAAATTTACAATACAATGCATAAAAATTTAAAAATTAAACTCATTATTATTGTATATCTCTTATAATATAACATTTTCATATTAGTTACTGTCATAAGTTGATTTTGATCCTTTTTTCCACTCAACTAAGACACATTTGTGGATGATAAGTTATAAATTATAGTAAAAGAGGTTGTTGTAAATTTTTTGGATACAACAAGATTGTATAAAAGAATAATTAACCAAAAAAGTAATGTATATAACAATTTGAAGGATTTGAAGTTTAAAATACCCAATTTTTAATTATTTATATATTAGCTTGTGCTGCTGAATTCATTAGGACTAGTACATCATGTCGTGAGTCGTGGTTTAATGCTAAAAAGCTGTGCTATTAGTTGTCCGCTATTAGTTTATGCTTCCGGACACAATAATACCGAAGAACATATGATAAAGTTTGTCTAGCTTATGATTTGATGACGATGTTTAGAGCTATATTTCATTTCCGTAGAGCATTTTTTCATTTGTCAAGCTGACCATCAATTGAAGACATATCATGTGAATATATGTAAATTGTCATACTTTTAGATTGACTTAATCAGGTGGTGTGAGGAGTGTGACTGTCTGACTGAACCAGAGAAAGAATGACATGAAGGAATGATCATTGAAAGAGTTCACGCTAAAGATAATTCACAAAATATATCAATTATTTTATATTTTTTAATTTAATTTAAATAAACTTACATCTAATTATAAATTGGTAAGATTATTGATTTTTGTAATAATTACTTTGAAAGTTGCATTTAAAGTAATTTCTCATCGATTTAAAGTGTAAAAAGTTTTATACTAATATTATATAAAAATTAAACTCATTTTTTTGGTTTAATTACATTTTTTAACCCCAAGTTTTACAATTTTGTAAATTTTGTCACCCTAGAATTTTTTTGCGAATTTTGTCCTCAATTTTCAATTTTCGCGAATTTTACTCCCAAGTAGAAAAATTACCATAATTAAGACATTTTGTGATAGTTTTTTCCTTCACAATTAAGATAATTTTGTGGTGAATTTTTTTTTTTTTAATTGTGGCAATTTTTTTACTTAGAGATAAAATTTGCAAACATTAAAAAATAGGAGGGCAAAATACGCAAAAAAATTTTAGGTGGCAAAATTCGTAAAATTGTAAAACTTAGGAGACAAAAAGTGTAATTAAGCTTTTTTTTTTTTTAATTTGTCTAAAGTCACTCATTTAAAAAAAATAATGATTTTCATGTATATTAACTTTTCTATACATTACCCATTTTTTTTTAAAAGATAGATTATTTAAATATGAAGAAAAGGAATGGTTTAGATTCTAATAGAATCTTAATTTTAATTAGTCCACTATTCTGTATAGTAAGACATTGCATGGCTTCTCAGATTTATATTTTCTCTTTAACTACAGGATCTTTTTCTTTGCCGAAATATGATAGTGTTATAGTCAAATTTGGATACCACAATAAGACCATTTGAAGAATGTGCACATGGCCAGCACTTGCAGCAAGAGTGTACAAAAGAAACTACTACACACGCAAATTACACATTGTATTGTGTGGTATGGACATATGACATGAGCCAGATTTGCAGATTCTAACAGGATCGTTCTGTTCAGAAACAGTGTTTTTTTACTGCAAAATATCTGATGCAGGCAATAGGGGTGCCTTAGTCCTTAGGAAAGTGAAGCATCGGATTCCATTCAAGTTTCAAGAGGGGCTCCTTCGTTTTTCCTTGGGATGCATGCCCTTTGTTTTACATGTGTATGGTAACTCAGTAGTCCTGTTTTTGCATTTTTCAGTTTGCCCTCTTCTATCTTTGCATTTATGTGCTTGGGAAATAGACCTTGTACATGCATCAGAATTAATATAAGTAGATAGATAACATTATTCAATAAATAAAAATGAAAAAAAATATGAAATTTTTTTCCTCCAAAATAAAAATAAGCAAAAGCAAGCTTTTAACTTGTATTGAAAAAACAGAGGCAAGCATAAGAAAAGGTTAAATTGAGTTTTAAAACTTTTTCACAAAAAAAAGTTGACTTAAATAACTTTGTAGTCCTTATAAGGTTTTTTTTTTTTTTATATTCTTAATTTTTTTTCTCTTTTGGTCTCTATATATATTTTTTTGTTTCATTTTAGTTTTTTTTATTGTTAAGTGATGATGTGGTTAACATATATTGAAAAACATGCCTAATGTTTCTTAAATAACAGGGTTTAAAATGACAATATTTTAAGATAAGAGTAACCTATATCAAAAATTTATATTTTTATAGGGATTGAAATAGTAACCTTAGAGATTAAAATGAAATAAAAAAAAATTATACAAACCAAAATAGGAAAAAATTTAAGAGAATCAAAATAAAAACAATTCTATATTATAGGGGCCAAAAGGTTATTTAAGCCTAATTTTTTTTCAAAAGTCAAATGCTTAAGGAAATGAATTAAAAAGATAAGATATTAAGACTCTCTAGAGTTTGCAAGCAATCTCTACAGTTTATATGTATGATATTTCATTATTATCAATTCAAAATAATGAAATACTCTCAAACAATACAAACTTACGTCTTGTTGAGTATAAGATGACTAAATCTCAAGGTTTTAATTATTAACAAACAAACAATAAGATGAATAAATGGTGTGTAAAATATTGATGCTTTACTCTAAGCTCGAAGCATGTATATAAACTGACAAAGAAAGTTTATTTTTGTCGACAAAGTCATTCGTCCTATGCCAAGCACATGCTTCATCCTAAGGGAACGAACATATATCAAGCTCTGCAAAGAGAAGCTATCTCGAGCACCACATTTGACACAAAAAGAAAGATGGGACAAAATAGACTTACGAAAATGTCAACATATCAATTACAAGAATAGAAAATTCTAGCCTAAATTATATTTTTGGTTCTCCTATTTTTTTTAATCCACAATTTTGATCATCTTACTTTTTTTAGAGATATTTAGTCCACTTATTTTTAAAAATTCACAATTTTGGTCATCCTACTTTTTTAGAGACATTTAGTTTCTTATTTTTAAAAATCCTGTAATTTTAGTCCTTCCGTCAAATTTATTACATTGATCGTTAGTAGTTTAATGTTGACTTTGACTTTAACATGTCATTTAAGTATTGATACGTCATAATTAACGTTAAATTACTAGCGGTCAACGAAAGAGATTTGACGGAGGGACCAAAATTGTAAATTTTTAAAAATAAGAGGACTAAGTGTCTCTAAAAATAATAAGAAAACCAGAATTGCGGATTGAAAAAAATAGGAGAACCAAAAATATATTTTAACCAACCAAAATTCTACCAGTTATGCATACCTATCACGTAAAAGGGACAACAAAGTATCTTTTGCAATCTAATATTCCAATACAACAAATCAATTATTAAATGTGCAGTTATTGTGACGTTGTTCTCCTTCTAATAACTATCAAACGTTAAAGGCTATAAATATCGAAAAGTTTGCCTTAAAGAGCAGAAGAAGCAAGCATATTGAAAGCACATTTTTTACTCTTTGCAAACTCCTTATTCTCTGGAAAGTAAAATAAATGGTAGGAAAGTAAATAACTAAAAAATAAAAATTAGTAATGAACTGGTATATAATTGAAGAGTAAAATAAATGGTAGAAATATAAATAATTAATAAATGAAGTAAACCATTTAATTTAAAGATTTTAATTACTTTATGTTGGTGTTTTTATTATTTAGTAGAATTTTAGTGTTGAAACTTATTTTTGTAGAAATATATAGAATAGCAAAGAGGGAGTAGAAATAGTAAAATATAGGACTAGGGCAATCCTATGACTCAAAATAATTATATTGCTTCTTTTTCAACATGATAAAATAACTATCTCCTTCCCTAACTTGGTTTGTTGAAAAGGTGGTCCAAATAGGACTATGGCCATCCTATGACAACTTGCTATCGCTACATGACACCAAAATAACTTACTTTGCGAAAGATTCAATTTAGTAAAACTCTTTGATTAACTTATTTATGAAATTATGTGTAGAATTTTTTTCTTCTCTTTTTCCACTTTGACCTAACACTCATCAATTTAAAACTTTGTGCGTAAAGGTGTAAAATGAAACATTACGACAAGCCAAATAAACCATGCATACGTTGTCAAATATTAATATGAACATTGTGCCTTAGGGCACTACAACCATTAAACATCAGAGTAGCTCAAAAGGTGGGGTATGTGCATCCAATAGTGCACCCATCTACCAAAGATACATCAAAAGAGTGATGGGGAATTACAATATTATGCACACCCTAGCTGGTCGTAACAATTACACTTTACACCTAGTGACAATGAAGAGATGTGGAGGCGACGTCCTCCCCTAACTTTCTGTTCCTATCTGTACTTCCTTGGGAATGTAATCCCCCACAAAACCTGCAACAATATGTAGAAACTATCACAAAATCTACAGTCATACAAACAGGAATGGTGACAACTATCACACCAACAAGAATGTACCAAACAATTAGGACCACATGGAAGAGGGCCTCTCATGCCTCCCAATCGATTTTCCATTTGTCGCTACATCCCTTGATGTCTGGTGCAAGCTCAATGTTGAAAGGTCTCATTCGACAATGGTTAGCCATATGCTCCCATGAACACATTGTTCGCAATCATCATAGTCACAACAACATGCACAAACGATGTAAGGGTAAGCTTACAAAAATTAACTAATACATGTACGTTCTACATACATTTGAGATATTCAAATAATGACAATAATAATAATACAATAACAATTCATCATCAACAATAATCCACATTCAACGATTCATTAATCAACATTCGACATATAGAATACTACATTAGTCACACTATGCATGAGACTCACTCTAAGGAGACTTTTCAATAGTTTGAGCAATCATCACGGAGACATCCCTTAACATAGCACCATAGTCACAAGGAACTCACGGATCCTATCAAGACACAACTATTCGGGGAAACACATGACTGATCTATGGAGATGTTGTATGGTTTGTCAAGATAGATAAACATGGGTAATGGCACACCACAATACAAGGCTTGCAAGGACCTTGACCTCATGTAGGATTTGCCTATCTATCTATCCCCAAGGCACCATCACACAACCCCGCCAACTTCTTTGGCACTGGGTTTCAAGGACCATCACATGCCTCCAACCTTGTATGCTGCTTGGTCACAACCACCGCTGTGGACATATGAATGAAATGCATGTTCAACTCAACAATCCATGTTAATAAATCTACAATAATACCAATATTCTTAACTCAATAATTCAACAACATTTTCACAGTGGCATACTTAGTCACCCTTGTGGTTTAAGATATGACAACTCTGTACCTAGCATCTTAATTATGGCCTTCCCTAAGGTTCAAAGTTCTACCACTAACAATAGCGTAAAGGGTTTAATAACCAATCTCTATTAAGTAAGGGCTACGACACACATGATTCATACATTTTATAACATGTTTAGTAAAGTTTTCATTACTAGATTGCATGCATTTCATTACGGTTTAGGACTAGTTATGTGTTTAATTGCATGATTTTCCCCTCTTGTATCATGATAAGCCTTTTCCTTTGCTTGCCTTTGGTTTTAGGAAAATCTTGTAGGTTGCTTGGGCTTGGAAAGCAAAAGATTTACAATTGGAAGTACTTTAGATGATTTGAAGACCTTTAAGTGCTTGGAAGTCCATTTGGAAAGTATGGGAGTCATCCTAAAGCAATTGGAAAGCAAAAACTTGAAGAAAAAGCTTTGGAGACCTCGCCACCACGTGGTGGCGCCTTTAAGACAAAGAACGAATTTATGACCCTCATTTATTTTGATAATAACAAATAGTCACAAACACTCTTTTCAAACAATCCTCTGATTACTTATTTATATTGCACATATTTGCTATTGTCTGACCACGCGTTCAATGTCGTCTTTCTTTCTCTATAAAGATTCTATTACTAACTCTATTCAGATGATGCTTTACTTATCTGTGCTCTAAAGATTTTAAAATAGCATAAATCACCTCGAAAGAAAAAAAGTCTACGTACCTGTCCTCGAGAAAAGTCTACTTTATGCATAAAAGAAGGGATTTGTGTGCAGTTGTCAGTACGAAAAGCAAATATGCTCACTGCTACAAGATTGAGTATGAGAAAGGTTAGATAAGCAAACTGTTTTCTCTTATCAGAATGACTTGTTGGTGAAAGGTATTAGATGTTGCATTTAATGCTTCAAAGACTCTTTTCTTCTTTCATAACGCTAAGACGAAGGAAGTCTCCTACAGCTCTCACAATAGACACTTTTTGGACAACTTTATAAATAGAAGAAGAGACCTCAGTCTCAATTGTTGATACTAATAGTGCGTGGAATTGTTGAAAATCTTTCTCTTATTTTGTAATCTCTAAATACATCACTTGTAAATGCTTCCCTGTGCTTCATTGTATATTCGTCTGATAAGATGTTAGCTTAAGCGAGACAACTCACAATCAACCATTTCTTTAAGAAATTGGTAGAAGCTTGAAGAGGCTTTGATTTAAAACATACTTGAGTTTTTGCTTGGAGAGGCAAGTTAAAGACTACTTGGGTTGAGCCTGAAGAGGCTTGGTTAAAAGAATGCTTGTAACTTGTTTAAGTTAGTGGGACTTGGTAGTTTGCCAAAAATTAGACGTAGTCTCTAGGGGAGATGAACCAGTATAAACTTTTGTATTTCTCTGGTTTGTGTTTTCTTTCATCTTTATTTAAACATCTTTTAAAAATCTTTTGTTTAACCCTTCAGACGAAACGTACTTAAAAGGTTTTTTTCAAAAATTTGGTATAACATAATTCAACCCTCTTTCTCATGTTATTTATGTGTTTTATAGTTTGGTATCAAAGCTCAACCTCTAAGGGTTGAGCACCTTAACAAGTGATGGAGGAAAATATCCTTATGGCAAACCTTGAAAGATAGTTCATTCCTGAAGGAGCCTCCTTGTCAAGGCCTCCAGCCTTTAATGGAGAAGATTATGCTTACTGGAGAGATAGAATAGAAATGTATATCAAGTCCACTCATTATAACATTTGGAGAATCATAACTCGTGGAGATCTTATTGTAGCAAAGCTAGAAAATGAATACAATCAAGACGACTTCAACATGCTACAACAGAATGTAAAGGCTAGGTATATTATAACTTGTGCCTTATCTAAAACTGAATATAAAAATTTCGCAACTGTAGATTGAAATAGAAAAAGTGCACAAGAAGGGGGGGTTGAATTGTGCGTTTAAAACTTTTTCAAAACAAGTAAGTATGAAAAACGTTTTCAAGCTTAGGAATAGAGAGAAGGATAACACAGAAAGTTTTTATATTGGTTCACTCAACCTGAGCTACGTCCAGTCCCTTCACCCAAAAGGTGTTTACTAACCAACCTTAGGTTACAAGTATTGTTCGCAGGCCTCTTCAAGCTTTACACAGCAATCACCCTATATTGCTCAACCCAAGTATTCTTTTTCACTAAGCCTTTCCAGGCTTTCACAACACAGACAAGTATTTTTACAAGGATATCAACTCACGTAGTGAGGATTTGAAGGATAAAGCTCAAAACACTCTGAAAATCTTTACAAGATTTTTGCTATCATCCAGTGGATGCTTCTATCAAATGTTCAGAAGTTTTTTGTTCGCTGAGAATTGTTACACTAGGCACGTATATCTTTGTTTCGTTCTTCCTTGGTGCTTATATATATTCTTCAGGGAAAAGATTCGTTGTAGAAGACTTTGACTTCATTATGCAATGAGAGACGTGTAAATTGTGCTTTCAGAAAGATCAGGGTGGCAACTTTTAGACTTGCACTAAAGAGAAAAGCACAGGACTGTGCTGGTGATTTGCTTTTCTGAACATTCTTCATTCGGCATGGAAGCTTGATAAGTTAACTTGCTTTATCTGTTTTGCTACGCCTTTGCACTAGAAGGAATCTGATTACAATTAATGCTTCAAACAATTTGAACATGTTAGATCACAAGAGTGGTAATGTGTTAGTTTCGAGGAAAACTATCATAAGTAAATTAGACGTTCCAATAAAACTTAGTCGTTTGAATATTGTTGTTGGAAGCTTGCATCACATTTTTGAATTTGTTCTTTGGATGATTATCTTAAGTAGTTCACTAAATGGTCCTTTTATAGCGAGTCTTCTGGACGATCTTCTTTAACACGTCTACTGGACGGTCTACAAAGATAAGCTTGTTTGCTGTGACA
Organism: Spatholobus suberectus; assembly: GCA_004329165.1. Lineage (NCBI taxonomy): Eukaryota > Viridiplantae > Streptophyta > Magnoliopsida > Fabales > Fabaceae > Spatholobus > Spatholobus suberectus. The sequence continues at coordinate 53,077,609 of CM014732.1, forward strand.
AGGTTAGTCCTTTGGTAGAAAACTTGAACATTTATAAGTTTGTTATCCTCAAAACTTTGAGGGTATAGAAGCTTCTACGTCTTTGGTTCCAACATAGATTAGTAAAGGAAACGTGGGATGCTATACGTATAACATATAAAGGTATTGAAGATGTTCGTCTGAGAAGAGTAGCAACTATTCAAAGACATTATGAGATGTTCACCATGAAGGAACATAAACCATTGATGATGTTTGGAAGATTTCAAATAATTCTTAATGGACTCCAAAGTCTTGGTCTTGAGTTTTCCAAAGCTCGAAACAATCTTAAAATTTTGGACAGTCTTCTAGAAGTTTGGGAACTTAAGGCTACAGCCATAGCTGAAGCCAGGGACATGAAGACTTTAACTCTTGATGAGTTGCTAGGAGCTCTAAGAGTCCATGAAGTTCATCTCTTTAAGAGAGATAAGAGAAAAAGCAATTACTCTATAGCTCTAAAGAATGGAGAAACCTAGTCGAAGAACAGACAAAAGGATAGAGACAAAAACTAGGAACAAAGCCTTGAAGGTTCAGTCTGATGAATCAAAAAGTTCAGATGAAAGCTCAAGCTACTCCACAAACGATGAGATTTCTCTTATGACTAAAAATTTCAAGAAGATACTAAAAAAGAAAGGAAGATTCAAACAATCTTCCAAAAGAAAAGATAATAGACTCAAGAAGCCTCCTCAAGTTGAAAATAACGAAATTAAATGCTTTGAGTGCGAAAAGTCTGGACATATGAAAGCTGAGTGCCCAAAGTTAAAAAGGGGATGGAACTCAAAGGAAAAGAATAAAAAGAAGAATCTTCTAGCAACTTGGGAAGATTTGGAGAACAGTAGTAAGTAGTTTAGACGAGGAAAAGGCTAACATCTATCTCATGGAGAATACTGAAGAAGTAATACCTGAAGTAAAATTTGTTCCTAAGAACAATTTGTATTCGTTTGATTGTTGTGAATCTGAGTCTAATGACGAAGAAGATATGTCCTATGACATTCTTCATACAAATTCTTATGTGATTGCTCTTGAGTATAACAAATACAAAGAAAAGTATCAAGAAGTTATTTTAGAAAATGAAATACTAAAGAAAGATATGAAGAGTATGCGTAAGAATCAAGCCTCGGATCTTAAAAAGACAATATTCTTATCTGAAGTCGACAGACTAAAGAAAGAGGTTATTAGTCTGAAATAAGATTTGGCTAAATTTATGGATGGGTCTTCTGTAACACCCTAAGGGGCATTACTGTAACTAGGTCTAGATTAAAAAAAAAACAAACTTAAAAAGGTAGAAACAACATACAAATGCTACTCATAAATATAATTAAATATTATATACGAACAATATAATAAAAAAAACCTACATGCCAAATATAACTTATCTATCACTCGAAGGTATCGTACAAAATATAAAAAGAATACAAAAACATAATATAAACTAGACTACGTTTTCTTGCACGTGACTCCAAGCTCCATCTGCGTATGTCTTCACCTGTATCTGAAAAATGGGAAACTTAAAGGAATGAGACATAATGTCTCAGTGAGTGCTCTAAGGACTCTACGGCTGGGTTAGACTCTTCTATTCGGACAACCCTCATCATTTATCTTTTATGACTTTAAACTCACTAGGTCTCTCATAATTCGCCATACCTACAGTCTAATCTACACCTTTTAATCTTCAATATACTTTCTGTGTTAACTACTCTCTCATTCTCCTGACTGTTATATTATTTTACTATCTCATTCTCAACCTAAGAACTCTTTCTTACCCAAAATGCTCTCTAGTATTTAAACCCTTCATGTTTAGATTTTACTTTTCTTTCTTTTAATATTTAAGGTTGTTCTCTATGGGTCAAGTCTAAGGTCACAGACATTCTAAAATATTTTTGACCCTCCCTTAACACTCACCTTAATGCCATCATTTTGTTCTCTCTTATTTGTCTTATACCTTTCTATTACGCTGTGTGGGGATTCACTCTTTCTCTACCTCATTCACAACTATTATTATCCAACTAGGACCCTCACAACACTATCCTAGGGCCTAGCCTCTCACTTATCCTTGAGGTAGCAAACACAATTAATTACAAGCATACATTTATTTCACATCTTTTGCCTAGTAACTAGACATACACATCGTTTTGTTTCATCAAGCAAGCATGACATACATGCATAACATGAGCACATATACATAATCTTGACAATTTATCACAATATACAATCACATTTCACACGTGTACACATTACATCATTCGCTTATGAATAAGGTCACATAGAATTTACATAATTACAACGTAGCATACTTCAACATATCACACTACAACAAGATACATATGCGTGCTATGTTCCTAAACTACTACTCATGCACATGTAGGTACCAACCTAAACTTTTCGGAAAGTAGACTAGGAGTAAATGTGGGCCATAAGAAGCGTCATCGGTACCGATGCCTTCGGCTTTCGCACCCTTAACTAGCATGATATCTCCCGATGACTAGTTAGGGTTACCCAGTTTTGCCAGTACGCTCCGGCTCCATGGGATCAGCATGGACCATTGGAGTTTTCCCAACCGGATAACCCCTAAGGCTAAGGTTAAACAACCCATCACGGCCTCTACTAGCCAGATTCCTACATACTTTTCTCATCACATAACTCAAATGTTATGATGCATGGTCACATATAATGCTTACAACTTTCATAGACTTTTATCATGAATCATAGGCACAATTTCATATCACACTCATATTTTTAAGGTAAATAACAACCATACAATATAAACTCAACAAGACATAAAAAAACAAATAACAATGAGTTAAACACTGCCAAAAGGAGTTCACAAACACAAGAACGTAATAGCAAAAGTCGTATTCGCCCAGCGGTCTAGCAAACCCGCCAAGCGAGTTCAGCGCCGAAACCTAACCCGCCCAGCGGGTATCGCACCCCGCCCAGCAGGTCCGCGTCAAGACCCAACCCGCCCAGCGGGTCTGCGCGCCCAGCGTCAAGGCAAAATCCAGTTTTTGAAGAAAAGTCGCCAAAAGACTATCTAATCTATGAATTCCTTACTTCCTCACAATTCCTTCAAAACCCATCAAATCCCTAATCTTACGCATAAGGAGGGGGAAAAGGTAAATAGATGAAAAATAACAACATAAAAGACAAGGAAGAATATGGGGGAAAGCACTCACCTTTGTGAACATGCAAAGTTGAGTTCTAGGGTTTGAATTCTCCTGGTTTCTATTCTTCTTCCTTCTCTTCCTCTTCTTCTTCCCTTCTTTTCCTCATTGTCTCTAACTTTTTTCTTCTTTTATTTTGTGATGGCTAAACCTAACCCTCATTTTTTATTCCTTCTTATAACATGTAGGTGAGTATGTAGCTTAGTGGGCTTTAGTCCCCCTATTGGGCCCTAGATGCACTTTTGAATTCTATGATAATATTCCTACTAATTTATAATACTAAGGCATTAATAACAACAACAACAACAATAATAATAATAAATATAATAACATCAACACAACACAATAATAGTAATAATAATAATAATAACAACAACAACAATAACAACTTATACAACAACAATAATAAATATAATATTAATAAGAATAGACACAGTAATAATAAGAAATATAATAAGAATAACTTTTAAGGCATTTTTTGTCTAATAACACAAGGGAAGGGTCCTATTAAGAGTTACCTCGTGGTTTATTTCTAGTACTTGAAATTTGGGGTGTTACATCTTCAAAATTACAATTGATTTTGAAACATAGAAGGCCTCTAGTTGACAAATTTGGCATAGGTTTTGAAAAAGACAAAGATTCTAAATCATCGTCTTTTAAATCTTATTCAACCTTTTGCAATTTTTGTGGCAAATCTAGGACACACATCTCAAAGGTGTCAACACAAAAGAAAACAAAGGTCAACTAAGACCATTGGGACTAACACAAAAGGACCCAAAAGTATTTGGGTACCAAGATCTCAAATAATTTCTGTTAGCAAATATCCTTAACAAGAAAAAAAAAAGGATTCATTTTGGTTCCTGGATAGTGGATGCTCACGTCACATGATGGAAGAAAGGTCTATGTTCCTAGACCTCCAACCACATGAAGGAACCATTTCGTTTGGAGGAAATGGAAAAGGAAAAATCATTGGTAAAGGTTTAGTGGGTAAGCCACCTCTTCCTTCCATAGATAATGTGCTATGTGTTGAAGGACTAAAATATAACCTGCTTAGTATAAGTTAATTTTATGATAGTGGGTTTGTCATGTGCCTTTAACAAGGAATCATGCATAGTCAAGGGAAATGATGAATCCATTCTATTTACTACTAAGAGGCATAATAATCTGTACAAGATTGAGTTTGAGGATTTAAACAAACAAAATGTCACTTGCTTAATGACCAAAGAAGATGAAAAATAGATTTGGCATAAAAATCTTGGGCACATCAATTTGAAACATATTTCAAAATTATACAAAAAAGATTTAGTAAAGGGATTGCTTGAGATTTCTTAGAAAACTCATCTTCTTTGTGAAGCATGTCAGAAGGGAAACAAATCAAAACTTCTTTTAAATCCAAAGATGTTGTTTCCACTTCTAGATCGTTATAACTGTTGCATGTGGATTTGTTTGGTCCCACAAAGACTCTTAGTCTTGCCGGCAAAAAGTATGGTTTTGTTATTATATATGACTATTTTAGATACACATGGGTTTACTCCTAACTCACAAACACTAAGTCTTTTAATGTGTTTGAAATATTCTGTAAACGTGTTCAAAATGAAAAATATTTTTGTATTACTGCAATCAGAAGTGACCATGGAACTGAATTTGATAATGTTGAGTTCAAATTCTTTTGTGAAAAGAATGACATTTTCCATAACTTCTCTGTACCGAGAACACCTAAACAAAATGCGGTAGTTGAAAGGAAAAATAGAACTCTACAAAAGATGGCTAGAACTATGCTCTGTGAGAATTCAATTCTTAAGTACTTTTAGGCAGAAGTTGTAAATACTATGTTCAAAACAAAATATTGATCAAACCATTTATAAATAAGACTCCTTATGAATTGTGGAGAGGTTCAAGACCCAACATTTCATACTTCCATCCTTTGGATGTGAGTGTTATATTCTTAACACTAGAGATCAATCGGGAAAGTTTGACTCGAAAGTTGATAAAGGTGTCTTTTTAGGATATTCTGATACATCAAAAGCGTATAGAGTGTTTAATTCTAGAACTTCTGTTGTAGAAGAATCAATTCATGTTAAATTCAATGATACACTAACCCCTGATAGGAGACTATCAAATTTGGAAAATGATGTTGTAGATAAGATCGTCTAATCTCATAAGGGCAAATGAAGTGAGGCAATCAAAAGATAACCCTTAACAACAGCAGACTGATGATTAGACGAAACAAACTCACAAAGACTAGAAATTTGTCATATATCATCCACATGATCAAATCATTGGAGAACGGATTGAAGACGTCAAGACAAGGTCATCATTGAGAAATTAAGCATCATGCGTTCTAGTCTCAAAAATAAAGCCAAAAACTATTAAAGAAGCATTCATAAACGATGACTGGATTGTAGACATGAAAGAATAATTACATCAATTACCAGAATATACAAGTATCATTGGAACAAGATGGGTATTCTGCAATAAGCTTGATGAAAATGAAAAAAAAATAAGAAATAAAGCAAGGTTAGTAGCATAAGGGTACAATCAATAATAAGATATTGACTTCATTGAAACTTGTGCTCCTATAGCTAGATTAGAAGCTATTAGGATTATGCTTGTCTTTGCTGCTCATAAAAACATTAAGCCTTTTCAAATGGATGTTAAAAGTGTCTTTTTAAATGGTTTCATTGAGGAAGAAGTCTATGTTAGACAACCTCTTGGGTTTGAAGATCTAATTCTTTCAAACCATGTGTTTAAAAAGGCTCTGTATGGTCTTAAGCAAGCACCTCGTGCTTGGTATGACAAACTGAGTAGTTTTCTTATTGCAAATGATTTTACGAGAGGCAAAGTTGACATAACTCTTTTTAGAAAGGAATCTAATTAAGATTTTATAATAGTTCAAATTTATGTAGATGATATAATTTTTGGAGCTATTAATGAAATTTTATGTAAGGATTTCTTAGACTTGATGCAGAGTGAATTCGAAATGAGCATGATGAGTGAATTAAAATTCTTTCTTGGTCTGCAAGTTAAACAAGAGAAAGAAGACATATACATTCATCAACAGAAATACACCAAAGAACTACTCAAAAAGTATAAGATGAATGAATCAAAGCTATGAGCACACCTATGCATTTGTCTGTTGCTATGACAAACGACGAATCAAGTAAACCTATAGACCAGACTATCTACAGAGGTATGATTGACTCATTTCTCTATTTAATTACCAGTAGACCAGATATTATGTATAGCGTTTGCCTATGTGCTAGATTTCAGTCTGATCCTAGAGAATCTCACTTGAAAGCTATTAAAAGATATTTAGATATCTTGTTGGTAACTCTAACCTAAGCCTTTTTTATGAGAAAAATAAAGATTTTAGGTTAGTAGGATACTGTGATGCAGACTATGCTAGTGACAGAATTGAAAGAAAAAGTACAAGTGGTGGATGTCACTTCATCAGGCCATGTCTTATATCCTGGACCAACAAGAAATAAAACTCAATTGCACTTTCTACTGCAGAAGCAAAATATGTGTCAGCTGCTAGTTGCTGCTTGCAATTTCTTTGGGTAAAATATCAACTTGAGGATTACTCTAGTTTTGAGCATAACATTCCAGTGTTATGTGACAATATTAGTGCAATCAATTTATCTAAAAATCCTATCTAGCATTCTAAGGCAAAATATATAGAAATAAGACATCATTTCATACGTGATTATGTTCCAAAAGGTATTTTAGATATTAAATTTATTGATATAGATCATCAATGGGTTGATATCTTTACAAAGGCTTTACCTGAAGAACGTTTTAATTTTATCTTAGAAAACTCGCATATGAAAGTTTTGCATGAATAAAACTTTATGCATGCATAGTCTTATTGATTGTTCTAATTATCGTCTTATGCTTCATCGTCTTACACTTTATGGTTATACTTCGTCTTACTAACATGTGTGCTTTTGAATATGAAAAGGTTTTTTTTAATTGTCTGGCTTTCCTTACATTAGTACTCCTCAATAACCTTAAGAAACGTGCCTCACCTTTCCTTGCCCCATCAAGTCACATTAAATGCACGTCCTTTCAGTACTATCAAACCCCTTATATATTCAAAAATAACTGCCCTTTTTTCTCTTTACACTCTCAGAAACACTCTTTTGTGTTCTTTGTATTCAATCTCTCTCGCTTTCACTCTCAAACACCTTAATTCTTCAAAGACTTGCACTCATGGCCGCTCCAAGCAGCTTGCTCCAATGGAAAGATTTCCAGAAGGTGGTTTTGTGCCTGGCAAATGGGTAGACTTGAAGAAACTAGAAGAGGAAGGATTTTTCCTATGTTTCTTCATAAAAAATGCAGGATGAGAGTCATTTGTTCAGAAGGGAGCCTATTGGTGCCATGCCCCTTATGCTTACTTCTGGGCATCTGCATTTGAGGTTGATGGAACTATCATTGGGGCAGTAAACAACCAGACCATGATCATCTCTACTGACACCATTGTAGCAGCATCTGGCTGTAAGGAAGAAGGCGACTTGTTTACTAAAGACTGGGAAAGGGCCATCACCCTAGAAACAGTTGACCTAGCGGGCTATGGGTGTCCTAGACCCCAAACAGACAAGAAAGATGTTTTGAAGATGTTTTTATATTCTTCAAACATGAAGAGGGACTACAGACTCATCCACAACATTCTTCTGCACATTATCCTACCTCGCAAAGGCTCAAAGGATAATGTATCCTCCAAAGATAGATTTTGCTTGTACAAGATGCTTGCCAAACAAAAGGTGAACCTGCCTGCTCTCATCTTGGATAACTCGAGGTCATGCCTCACCAAGTCAAAAGAAAGCTCAAGAAGCAAACAGAGGTATCCTATTCCCCACGCCATGTTATTTATTACAATTATTAAACTGGCTGATATCAATGAATCTAGTCGTAAGAAGAAGAAACAAGGTTTTGAGATCGACGTGTCCATTATAAGGAAGATAAGGATAGCCCATCTGTTTCTTGGATACGTAGCCAAGCATCCTGAGTTGGTTGTGATCAAGGAAGAACCTGCTGATGAAGTGATTGGAACTACATTCCGAGTGGGATCATCTGCTGATCCTTCTGCTAACCTAACTTTTGTTCAACAACCTCTACTACCTCCGTCACAGACGAAACCTCAACCAACCAAACCGCACCCCAAACAGATCAAACCCACAAACCTAAACTTCCCATCACAAGACCATCTTAAAAAGACAAACAACCGCAAACACATCACCAACCCTTTTCCCTACTTAAAAAACAACAGCACCTCACCATTCATCTGAGATTTAAACCAACTCCCTAACCCGACTTAAACGATGACCTCCCCATTAACCAACTTCTTACAACTACACAAACAACCATCCTTGAATCCACATCAGAACAGCTACCTCTACCACCTGTTGCATTTGAATCATTTGCCCTTACAAAACCAACCAAACGATCCTCAAAGCCCAAGAAAATCCCTGAACCCAAAACAAGAGCACAAGAGGCCAAATAGGTGAGAAAAGCCAAAGCCGACTCAAAGAAGGATGAAAAGAAGAAGAAGAAGAAGAAGAAGAAGAGAAGCTTGTTGTTCAAGAAAAAGAGCAGACTGAGGAGGAGGTGCTTCAATAAGTCATTGAGCACTTGCTACAAACAATCCCTGAAGAGCCTGATGAAGAAGAAGACATCATGGTTACCTCTAGCCAAAACTTGTCAAGATCCTTCTTATGGAAAGTTCCTCAATCTATCTCATTTTTCCAAGTCTTTCAGTGTCTTACTGCAAACCTCACGGCTAAACTAAGCAATTTTCAGCTAGCAAGAGTTGTTACTTTTCGTCCGTCGAAAGCTAAAGGCCCTTCGTCTGGAGGATTGACTGAACCTATGATAGATGAAGCTTCACCTAAACTCTACAAAACAAAGACCCTTCCTTTTGAATGCCTTCACCGAGATGCCACCCAATTCGAACATCATGAAACTTGAAGTGTTGGCAAGACCAAAGAGTACCAACCTCTAGAACCCTTCGACCCAGAGATTCTTTGAGCTCTTATTAACTATGACTTGGCGAAGTCAACAACCTGAGGATGTGGACATCAATTATTGCTAAAGAATGGCTGAAGAATGGCTATTGTTGGTGCGCCATTGGTACATTGATAAGATGATTGAATATGGAGAAGTTACCCCTGCTCTGTCTATGAGCCAAATATTCAACCACACGTCTAGAGGATAGGTACAACACTTTGTCGAATACACCCATCTTTGTCTACCCTCCTTCCACCAGAACTAGATTTCCCTCTGGATATGAAGTATGGAGACAAAGAAGAATCCATTGCCATACCTCGTCGTTCATTATCAAGTGCAATTATTCAGAATATCTGATCATGTGCAAAACATATAACTTCAAGCCCAAGATCATCTATCTATTTTGCCATGGAAAGATCAAGACTTATCCTTTCACCATCCTTCCAGAAGATAGTCTAGACTTTGAAGAATGGCAGACTGGTGATGATGACTGGGAGTTGGGCAGAGTGATGTATAACTTTTTTCGAGAGATGATGTAGATCTCCCTGCAACATGCAATCTGCGAGAAAAGGTGTCCCGACCTTGAGCTAGGTTCACCTAGACTCATGGCAAGACAATGTTGCTTATGTTAAAGCCATGGACTACTTTCCGCATTTGCTGTTAAAAGAAGATCAACTGTCAAAATCTGTCTATGGGTAAAGGCAAAGAGCCTAAGTTTAGAAGCAACCCTAAGGACATTTGATGATCAGAAAAAGAGCACTTTCCCCTGCACAGCTAGCTGCTCTAAAAGGCAAAGAAACTTTATGGAGCTTAGACCGAAAGAGGGTGCAAGAACATGTTGAAGCCCTCAAGCATTTTTCGGGCCTGTTTGCTAAAGAAAAGACCATTATGAGCCATCAAGCTGTTGTATACCCAATTGGTCATTGGGGGCAGGTCTCTCCACCACCATCATCTTCTACTTCCAACCCTTATAACTAGCTCATCTTAAATTGCCCACACACCTACATCTTTTTCTCCACAAATGGTGATACTTTTAAGTTTCCCTATCCATTGGCCACTTTTGGTTCTGTGGCCCTCCGATCCCCTATGTTTTTAATTTGTGTTTTGTAGAAGAACCTACCGAAGACAAGCCAATAGCTCTGCTCCTGCTCTAGAACCTTCAGACATTAGACAAGAAGTCAAAGAATTAAAGCAGACTGTTCAACGTCTTGAAGCTGCACTAGTAAAGGAAAGCAAGAAGCAGAAGCGAGCGGAAGCTTTGCTTACAAAATTGGCGAAACGCTTCATAGGGGACCTCGGCTCATCATCCACACCGTTAAACTCTGAATCCTCTAATTGATGATGCCAAAAGGGAGAGAACAGAAGAAGCATAAAAAGGGGGAGACCAAAAGATCATAAGGGGGAAAGTCGAACAGAAAGCAAAGTCGTAAAGGGAGTATTTTCTTACATTACAATGAGTATTCTCTTATGATCATTCAGACTGCAATTACTTTACAATTTAGTATTCGGTATTTTCTTAGCTATGTTGTTTGATATTATGTCTGCTTGATTGAAGTTTTTAATAAATTTTTGCATGAAAAATGTTGCCTGTTAAAACTTATGTCGTAAAACTATTTTTATATATAAAGATGTTTGTCATCATCCAAAAAAGGGAGATTGTTAAGACAGAGGACGAACTTATGACCTTCATTTATTTTGATAATCACAAATAGTCACAAACAGTCTTCACATATTTGCTATCGTCTAACCACGCATTCAATATCGTCTTTCTTTCTCTGTAAAGATTCAATTACTAACTCCATTCAGACTATGCTTTACTTATCTGTGCTCTAAAGTTTTTAAAAAGTGTGAACCACCTCGAAAGAAAAGAAGTCTATGTACCTATCCTCGAGAAAAGTCTACTTTACGCATAAAAGAAGGGATTTGTGTGCAGTTGTTAGTATGGAAAGTAAATATGCCCACTACTACAAGATTGAGAATGAGAAAGGCTAGATAAGCAGACTGCTTTATTTTGTTAGAGTGATTGGTTGGTGAAAGGCATTAAATGTTGCATTTAATGCTTCAATGACTCTTTTCTTCTTTTATAACGCTAAGACGAAGGATGTCTCCTGCAACTCTCACAACGGACACTTTTTGGACAACTCTATAAATAGAAGAAGAGACCCCAATCCTAGTTGCTGATACTGATAATGTGTGGAATTGTTGAAAATCTTTTTCTCATTCTGTAATCTCTAAATACATCACTTGTAAACACTTCATTGTGCTTCATTTTATATTTGTCTAATAAGATGTTAGCTTAATTGAGACAACTCACAATCAATCATTTCTCTAAGAAATTGGTAGAAGACTGAAGAGACTTTGATTCAAATAATACTTGGGTTTTTGCTTGGAGAGGCAAGTTAAAGACTACCTGGGTTGAGCCTGAAGAGGTTTGGTTAAAATACTACTTGTAACTTGTTTAATTTAGTGGGACTTGGTAGTTTACCAAGAACTTGACATAGTCTTTGAGGGAGACGAACTAGTATAAACTCTTTGTGTTTCTCTAGCTTGTGTTTTTCTTTCATCTTTATTTAAATATCTTTTGTTTAATCCTTCAGACGAAGCGTTCTTAAATGGTTTTTGCGAAAATTTGGTATAACACAATTCAACTCCTTTTCTTGTATTATTTCTGTGTTTTACAGCGCCTTTCCTTGATGCTGAATTCGCACCTGCGCATCTACTATCACGTGGTGGCGCACCCCCTAGAGCGAAATTTCACACCTACGCGTTTATCACCAGCTGGTGGTGCCTATCACCAGGTAGTGGGCGAAAATACCTGATGGATTTTGCAAGCTTTTAATTTTCTTTTGAGGATTTACTTAGGACCAATTATAATTAAGATATAAATAGACATTCTCAGGGATTTTATTTTTATCTTTTGAACTCTATTGGAAGTACAGAGAATTGAGAATTTCTCTCTATTTCTTCAATTATATCTGGGTTTGTTTTTATGTTCTTTCTCTTTTCCTTTTGGTGTTATCTCATGACTATGAGTCCACCCTATCTTTCTAGGATTGGGTGTAGCCCTACAATTGTCTTAATGAATTGATTTCTATTTGTCTATGTGTGATCTTGTTTCTCTTTTGATTTCTCTTGTATTGCTTTATCTATGTTAAACAAATTGGCCAGCGTTTTTCATAACCTTAGGGATTTGAGGAAGTACTAAAAGGTGAACCCAAAAGTCGGACCCATAAGAAAGGAACTTAGGTTTAAACCACGAAAGTAGGTTAAAGCCTTCGAGGAATAATTGAATTAATAAAGAACATAATGGGTCTAATTGAACACAACCATCATGACAGTAGGTGGTAAATTTGGTTAGATACCCCTTTGTATCTTGAAAGAGAATGAAGGGTTCTTTAGGTTAATTCACTTTCAATGAGAACAAGTGAAACACATAGGTAGCAGAATTAAGACTTTAAGCGTCATCGTGTGAAACCCCAATCCTGGAAGTCTTCCTTGTTGAATTACATCCAATTTTAATTACAGTTTAATTTAATTTCTAAATTGTATTTTCTCTGAATTGCTCTATCTTAATTTTTTCCAATTAAAATTCCTTTTGTTTAATTTCTATTTATTTAGCGATAATCACTAAATACACAGTCCTTGTGGATACGATTTTTTAATTATTACTTGACAACAACTATGCACTTGTGGTTTTTGTACATCAACACATTACGCACAACAACGTCATCTGTTGGTCCATAGATAACAACTGTTATTAAGTTTTATGAAACAACCATAAGAATTTCACTTTCAAGTCTTTTTAGCCTTCATTATTCTCATCTCGTCCAATACTTTTATGGTTATTTAAGGTTGGGACGGTTATCTTCATCAACAAGTTACTTAGGATGTTTAAGGAAAAATCCCATTCAACTATGGGAAGCCTTATAGTCTTCTAAGTTAACAAAAGCTTTAAGGTTTCCCTTTCAATCTCATTATTCATTAAGTTTAACTTATCTTTCCTTCATGATTTTCCTAAGTCATTCAATAATCATGTTAGATAATTATCCTCTTAGGGTTCCTTAAGGAAGGTAAGGGATTATCACTGGGGTTTCTTTTCTAATCTCTTGTATTACATTATGTTATGGGGAGTTAGAGGGTTCTACACTTAGCATGACCTTGTAGCACTTAGTGCACTACCAATTACAAGTTATGTGAGTCTCAAGTTCAACTGGCACTTAGCACGAATGTACCCGTGCTTAGTGTGTCGACTATAGAGAGTTGATCCTTATTAGGTTTGCGAGGTCGCTTAGCGTAAATCTTGCATGCTTAGCGAGCAGTCATAAGGGTTTATACGTGTTTTAAGTCATCATTATTTGCGCTTAGCACACAATCATGGTTGTTAACATCACTCATTTTAGGGTCTTTAATGTTTTCTAGATTTTCATTTGGTGCTTATTCATTGCGCTTAGCCTGCATTTAATGAGTTCTTCAGTTTTATGATCTGCGTTTAGCGCGCATTCACCCTAGTTAGTGCGCTTTCAACAAAACCCAGAACCTGATTTGTGCTTAGCACGCATTCATCGTGCTTAGCCCAGGGGTTTAAACTCAACAACTAGAAAACACAATTTTTCTTATTTTCAACATAAACAACATATAAACACACCAAAATGGTTCACAGTATCATTTATACAACTGCATAAACATGTTATAAACATAAAAAACAATAACAAATAAGGAGTTGCAGAAGATCATGCAATTCTCATATAACTTATGTTAACCATAAAAACTCAACCAAACTTGAAATCTGAGTAACCATACACTTATGTAACATGTTCTTCAACATTTCAAGGCAATGTACAACAGATTTAGAACATAGAACATAGAGGAGGGACAGCTTCCCTTACTCGGAGAGTTTGGAGGGTGAAACTTCAAAGAAAGAGGAGAAAACTCAATAAGATGAAGGGGTGCTCCAATTTGCACGAAAATTAGTAGCTAATGGGAGTAAAAGCTCTACTTTTTTAGTTGGGTTGGGTATTTATAAAAGGATTAGGGAAAGGTTTTGTACAAGGTGAAATAGAAAAAGCGCACAAGAAGGGGAGGAGGGGTTGAATTGTGCGTTTAAAACTTTTTCAAAACAAGTAAGTAAGTATGAAAAACATTTTCAAGCTTAGGAATAGAGAGAAGGATAACACAGAAAGTTTTTATACTGGTTCACTCAACCTGAGCTACATCCAGTCCCTTCACCAAGAAGGTGTTTACTAACCAACCTTAGGTTACAAGTATTGTTCGCAGCCTCTTCAAGCTTTACACAGCAATCACCCTAGATTGCTCAACCCAAGTATTCTTTTTCACTAAGCCTTTCTAGGCTTTCACAACACAGACAAGTATTTTTACAAGGATATCAACTCATGTAGTGAGGATTTGAAGGATAAAGCTCAAAACACTCTGAAAATCTTTACAAGATTTTTGTTATCGTCCAGTGGACGTTTTTATCAAATGTGCAGAAGTTTTTTGTTCGCTGAGAATTGTTACACCAGGCACGTATATCTTTGTTTCGTTCTTCCTTGGTGCTTATATATATTCTTCAGGGAAAAGATTCGTTGTAGAAGACTTTGACTTCATTATGCAACGAGAGATGTGTAAATTGTGCTTTCAGAAAGATCAGGGTGGCAGCTTTTAGACTTGCACTAAAGAGGAAAGCACAGGACTGTGTTGGTGATCTGCTTTTCTGAACATTCTTCATTCGGCATGGCAGCTTGATAAGTTGACTTGCTTTATCTGTTTTGCTGTGCCTTTGCACTAGAAGGAATCTGATTACAATTAATGCTTCAAACAATTTGAACATTAGATCACAAGAGTGGTAATGTGTTAGTTTCGAGGAAAACTATCATAAGTAAATTGGACGTTCCAATAAAACTTAGCCTTTTGAATATTGTCGTTGGAAGCTTGCATCACATTTTTGAATTTGTTCTTTGGACGATTATCTTAAGTAGTTCACTAAATGGTCCTTTTATAGTGAGTCTTCTAGACGGTCTTCTTTAACACGTCTACTGGATGGTCTACAAAGAGAAGCTTGTTTGCTGTGACAAGGTTAGTCCTTTGGTAGAAAACTTGAACAATTATAAGTTTGTTACCCTTAAAACTTTGAGGGTATAGACGCTTCTACATCTTTGGTTCCAACACAAGGGTCATTAAGGGTTTTATTATATAAGGTTTAACACCAAAAATGGATATCAACTTTAGACAATTATGGTAATTGATGTGTTGATTGTTTTTTCCTATATATGGGGTGTTTATCTTTTGAATTTCTTGTTAAAAGTGGCAAGGTGATTTACCATAAATGGTATGATAAGCTTTTTGCCAAAACGATAAGTCAACGGGTAATTATCCTTGGTCAACGTGCTAACTATCTAGGAAAATGTGTGAATAACACTTTGATACTAGCTCGTAGTACACCTCGGCTTGGTTGCTTACTCTTTCAGTATGCACTTACATTGACACAACACAACTTTGTTGATGCAGGATCACCACATTCTTGACAGTAGCACACACACTTACTTTAGAGAGATTTCTTAAAGGAGAAGAAAACAATAAATAGAAAAAGAATGATATACACTCACGTTTATTGATCATAGCAGTATGCCTTTTATACACTTTACACTATATTCCCAACAGTAGATGGGTCAGTTACTATTGACAGGTAATTACAGTTAACAAAATTTTAAAAGTACCCAAACCATTAACTAATAATAGAGAAACTGAATTACATTCAACACACCCCCTTAATTCAGATTTGCCAAAGACAATACACCCAACTTGTTTCTTAAGTTATGAAATCTATCTGCCTTTAGTGGTTTTGTGAATATATCTGCAATCTGATCTTCAGTGTTGCAGTATTCCAATTTCAAATTTTCTTTGTTTACTTGGTCCCTTTAGAAATGAAAGCAGGGTCTCAATATGTTTGCTTCTTCCATGGGCAATTGGATGCTTTGCCAAATTGATTGCAGACTTGTTGTCAATCCATATCTTCATAGGCTTAGTTGCTTTTAGATTCATCTCTTTTAACAAAGTTTCAAGCCATATAGCTTGACATGCTCCTAATGATGCAGCTATATATTTGGCTTCACAAGAGGACAATGCTACCACATCCTACTTCTTAGAACTCCATGAAATTGATCCGTTGCTACACATGAAGACATAACTAGTTGTACTTTTTCGATCATCTTTATCTCCGTACCAATCAGAGTTAGTATATCCCACAATCCCTACATCTCTACACTGCAAGTCATTTGGGAATAGCAAACCAAAATCAAGTGTTCCTTTAATGTACCTCAATATCCTTTTTCCAATAGCATAATGGGATGCTCTTGGTTTCTCCATAAACTTGCTTATCAAACCAACTCCATACGCCAAGTCTGGTCGAGTGTTACACAAATATCTCAGTGATCCAACTAGTTACTTATACTTTGTTATGTTTACTAGATCTTCATCTCCATCTCTGGTTAACCTTGTACTAGTTTCAACTGGAGTTGATATGTTTGCATACCTTTTCTGGTGCATGAAAATTTCCTTACTTGTTAGAATAAATTCCATTCCAAGAAAGTAGGCTAGCTCCCTTAAATTAGACATTTCAAATTCAGCCATCATACTTCCTTTAAAGTCAGTAATTTCTCCTTCATTGCTTCTTGTTATCAGCAAGTCATCAACGGATAGGCACACAATTAACAAGTCAACAATGTGTGATTCTCGAGTATGGACCCTATATTCACTTGTACACTTTAGAAAGCCTTGTTGCAATAGAAAAAGTACAATTCTCTTATTCCATGCTCTAGGAGCTTGCCTTAGGGCCATACAAGGCTTTCCTGAGCATATAAACCTTCTCAACCTCTCCATTTACTTCAAATCCAGGTGGTTCGTTAAGGTAAACCTCTTCATCCAAAGGCCCATTCAAAAATGCTGACTTGACATCTAATTGGTGAAGAGACCATCCTTTAAAACTAGCAATTGATGTCACCAATCAAATTGTTTCTAACCTGGCCATTGGTGCAAACACCTCTTGATAATCCACTCTTGCCTTTCGTAGAAACCCCTTAGCTACCAACCTGGCTTTATACTTAGCAATAGTTCCACCAGGCTTCTTCTTAATCTTGTAAATCCATTTTACAGTAATAGGTCTTTTATTGTGAGGCAGTGAAACCAATTGCTAGGTGTGATTCTTCTCAATTGAATTCAACTCCTCTTTCATAGCACTCACTCACTTCTCATCTTTAATAGCGCCTTCAAAAGTCACAGGTTCTGCATCTGTAAACAAGGCTAAATGGACCAAATCTCCTTTTGTAGTCACAACATTATCAGGCCATATCTCACAATCATTCAACCTTGAAGGTTATTGCTTGCTTCTTTAAGGTTTTTGAGGTGTTTGAGGTTCAACAGTACCTGCTGGTTCAGTTTCAAGGACCAGATCATCATTTAATCTTAACATCACTCTTACTTTGGAATTGCACTCATCCCAATTCCACCATTTAGACTCATTGACAATCACATCTATACTTATTACAAATTTGTTGGCTCTTGGATCATACAACTTGTAAGCTCCTATTGGATGGTATCCGAGAAAGATCATTGGTCCACTCCTATCATCTAGCTTCTTCCTCACTTGTTTTGGAACATGCTTAAAACATAAGGAGCCAAAGATTTTGAAGTGGGACACATTTGGTTTCCTCCTAGACCAGGCTTCCTTTGGCGTTATCTCTTGTAGGCCTTTTGTAGGACATCAATTCAGAATAAAGCAATCTATTGACATAGCCTTTCCCCAAAGGTGTTTAGGCAATTTCCTACTCTGTAACATACTTCTAACCATATTCATGATAGTTCTATTCTTCCTTTCAGCCACCCCATTGTGTTGGGGTGTATAAGGAGTAGTTATTTCATGAAGTAACCCTTCTTCATCACAGTATTTTTGAAACTCATGTGAAGTATATTCTCCTCCACTATCAGTCCTTATCACCTTGATTGCCTTCCCACTCTACTTTTCACTAATCAATTTAAACTTCTTGAAAACATGTAACACTTCACTCTTCCTATTTATAAGGTAAATCCACATCATCCTTG
Source organism: Spatholobus suberectus (assembly GCA_004329165.1). Classification (NCBI taxonomy): domain Eukaryota; kingdom Viridiplantae; phylum Streptophyta; class Magnoliopsida; order Fabales; family Fabaceae; genus Spatholobus; species Spatholobus suberectus. Next base: position 53,095,884 of record CM014732.1, read on the forward strand.
TATATTCATCAATGAAAGACACAAAGTATCTATTACCTCCAAGGGATTGAGTCTCAAAAGGTCCACACACATCTAAATAGATCACTTATAACTTGTCTTTTGATCTAAGAGAACCTTTGGATTTGAATGCATTTCGGGGTTGCTTGCTCGCACAACAATCTTCACATATTTGTTATGGTTGAGTCAATTGTGGAAGACCTTGAACCATTCCTTTACTCTGCAGTAAGCTCAGACTTCTAAAATTTAGATGCCTGAACCTATAATGCCACAACCAATGCACATCATTCAACGTGGCAATAAGGCACTCTTGTTCAAGTACTTGGATACCAATCTTGAAGGTCTTATTTTTTGACAAAGGATCCTTCAAAATTAGTTTCCTATATGCATCATAAACCTTCATTAGATTCTGTTGTAGACTTATAGAATAACCTTTCTCTACTAATTGTCCAAGACTTAAAAGATTGTTCTTCATTTTTAGGACATAAAGAACATCTATAATGCAAGCATTCATTCCGTCCTTCCTTTTAATCATTACTTTGCCAGCACCTTCTGTAGTAACTATTGAATTGTCACAAAGTTTCACTTTACTTTTCACCTTTTCATTGAGATCAACGAACCACTTCTTTCTCCCTGACATATGATTCGAACAGCCTGTGTCCAGATACCAATAATCAGAGGAATCTTTTCATATTTGGTAGTTACCATTAATAACACATGATTTGAATCAGAATCTTCATCATTTGCTAGTTGGGCCTCATCTTCTTTATCTTGCACACCTTTTCCTTTACATTCATCAGCAAAGTGTCTCCACTATTGACAATTATAACATTGAATCCCCTTTTTGTTGAATTTCTTCTTGCTATACTTGCAATGACCTCCATTCTTCTTGTAGTTTCTTTCACTGTGATTCTGATTTGAGGCATTGCTTTGTCCTGCTCCAGAATTATGCCACTTGTTCTTCCACTTTCCTTTCCCCTTTTTGTTCTTGCTACTTCCTCCATCATTCTTTCTAGTAGTTTATGCCTGCAAGGCTTGTTCAGTTGCTTTTTCTTGATTTCTATCATTGAGTCTTTGTTCATGGGCTTTAAGAGAGCCTTGCAACTCCTCCACTTTTGTTTCAAGATTCTTGGATTCTTTGATTGCAACAGCAATGTGATCGAATCTGGGTGTTAAGGTTCTCAATACTTTCTTTACAATCATTTGATTTGAGAACTTTTCATCGTAAGACTTCATCGAATTAAGAAGCGTTTGAATTCGGGTAAAGTACGCACTTATTATTTCTTGTTCAGTCATCAATAACAGTTCATATTGTCTGCGCAGCGACTGCAATATGACTTTATTGATCTTGCCTACCCCTGTGTAAGACTTGTTTAAGATGTCCCACGCCTCTTTCGCCGGGCTAGCTGAAGCTATCTTCTCAAAATTTGCTTCATTAACACATTGATGGATTAGGAAAAGAGCCTTACAATCTTTCTTTTTTGCCTCCCTGTAAATTGCCTTTTGTGTTTCTGTTGAGTTATCCTATGCTTCTTGGATATCTTCAATCACAATTTCCAACACATCTTGAAAACCAAAGATGATCCGCATCTAGATACACCATTTTTCAAAGTTCTTGCTATCAAGAACTGGCAGGTTGGTTGGAAAAGAACCATTAGAACTAGCCATGAGTCACTCCCTTAGATGCCTCCACACCTCACACAGAATCACCTTCTCATGTACACAGGTCCCAAGTTAAAGAAGCTCTAGATACCACTGTTGATGCAAGATCAACACACTCTTAAAAGTAGCACACACACTCACTATAGAGAGATTTCTTAAAGGGGAAGAAAACAATGAATAGAAGAAGAATGATATACACTCACGTTTATTAATCATAGCGGTATGCCTTTTATACACTTTACACTATATTCCCAATAGTAGGTGGGTTAGTTACTATTGTCAACTAATTACAGTTAACAAAATTTTAAAAGTACCCAAACCACTAACTAACAATAGAGAAATTGAATTACACTTAACAAACTTAACCAATTTTGATAGGATCTCTTTGCAGAACTTCTAAAAAAAAATTGTGTAACACCAATTAATTAAATCTTTTCATGAAACTAAATTTAATTTCTTTTGTAATTATCTTCAATCACTTAATTAATCACAGAGAAGAAAATGACAGTGTTACACATCTTATGACTCAAAATAATTATGTTACTTATTTTTTTCAAGATGATAAAATAACTATCCCTCTACCTTGGTTTGTTACAAAAGGTGGTCCAAATAGGACTAGGACCATCCTATGACTCAAAATAATTTTTTTTTTTCAGGATGATAAAAGAACTATCCCCCTACCTTAGTTATTTAAAAAGGTGATCCAAACTTTTGCTTTAATTTTGGTTGGATGATGCATTAGCTTTCAATCTCTCTCTTTACATCTCCTTCTCTCTTTCTTTCTTTCTCTCGCTCTCTGTCTCTCTCTATTCACATGGACCTTGGAAAGGAGAAGGAGAAAATGTCTTTGTAAAGGAAAAACTAAGTTCCTAAGCTGATCTATTTATAGCGAAGGATTAGGCCACTTACTGTGGTAATTTAATTTAACCTAGGTTGAGTTTTTATTCACCATGGTTAATGTTCAAATTTTAACTCAGTTTTTATTGGTTTAAGGATACAAGGTAGTGTGGGAATTGAATGGGAGTGCAATCAAAGTCATGCTTAATTAATGCTACCTCATCTTAGTCATTATGTACATATACTTAAATCTTATCCAACATTTATATTGTTCTCTCTTATCAAAATATGCATATATGCTGCTCCATTTATTGTCATCTTTTTAATTTGATTTTAGCTGGATTTACACATCTAATTAGTGTTTAATTGGGTTAGGTTAGTACGTTGACTTGCATTGACTTGGATTTATATGTATTGGTTCTTTAAATTAGGTAAATTTTTTATCAAGAAATTTTAATATTCTAATTTTGTTTGATAATATCTCAATATTTATTTTAATTAAAAAGTATATTTTCATTTATGTTTAATAATAAATTTAAACTTATGTAGTTTATTAACTTAAATTAGGATTAATCCTATTTTACTTATAAAAAACTTGTTTGATCAATTAGACTTAATATCTATGGCTATACTTAATTATTTAGTTATTATCTTAATTAAAATTTAAATAATAATTTTTCTACTAAGGACCTGTTAGCAATGCACTAAACTTTTGGGGACTAATTAGAAATTTTCAAAAATTTTGGCTAAGGACTATCAAGTAATTTATTAAAGTTCACAAAGTTAGTTTATAGTTATTATAAATATTAAAATAGTTTAATGTCCATACAATGATAGTGTGAAAGGTTTTTACTTTGTCAACCAATAAAAAATCACATTAAGAATGACTTTTAAGATAGTTATTATAAAAGTCAACAAAATTATCATAAATGACAACTTTTGATTGGTTGATAGTGTAAAAATTCTTTACATTGTCAGTGCATATACTATTTTCTTATGTTAAAAAGTATTAAAATTGTAATTTACAAAATTTTTATTTATTATATTAGATAAGAAATTTACATTTTTTCTTAGAAAAATTGGGACGTTACACATATCATCTCGTAAAAAGTTATCATCATCAGCCTTTGGTATATATGGCTTTGGCATTCTTTAAGCTAAAAGGCATTGTCTTGTAGCAACAGACCCTTTCATTTATCATGGTGGTGGTTTTAATCTTGTCAATGACATACATGGGGCTTTGGTTATAACTAGAGTAAGCATCCATACAAGAAATGAGCTTGTAGCTAGACGAATTATCTACTGACCTGCCGAATTTGGGAGAGGAAAAGGGTCCTTTAGATAAGCCTTGTTAAGATCTATATAATCAACACACATTCGCTGTAACACCCTTACCTTTTGTTATAATTGTTTTTCTATTTTTGTTTGATTTTATTTCTAGACAATCAACAGGAATCTCAAAATTTTGATTCCTACAATTGCAATTAGAATTTCAAGAACTATTTGATCATAATTTTTAATAATTTTTTCATGCCAAGATCTGGAGAAATGTAAAAATGATGGTCACGTCCAAAAAGGATTAACATGAGAAATAGGTTCAAATGATGATAAAAAGTCATTTTAAGCTTGTAATCATGTTATACACACACACACATAAAACATGATTTTGGAGATTTTTTGAAATTTTTTAAAAATTCTTGTATAAAATGATCAAAATGCCCTTAGTGAATTATAGAGTCAAATCACTATCTTTTTGATGCATAAAAATAGTGAGAAAATTACCTAAGACATATTTCCATGTAAATAATTTATTTTTGTAATTATTGTGAAAATTTTTGGATTTATTTAATTAAAAATGGAATTAATAATAAATTTTGACTAAAAAACATTTTTTAATTAATTAAAAATTAGTAGAAAATATGCCAAGGGCCTTAATTTTACATGTTGAATAATTATCAAGGGGATTTACATTGAATTAGTACATGCATTAATTGAATTAGTGAAATAAGATTAATTAGTATTAATTAATTTTAATTGATAAAATTTGAATAAAATATAGTTTAACCACTACATTGGGTTGCATGTCTAGGATTGTAGAGTGCAAGGACCAAATTGATACAATTAAATTAGACTTAAGTGTTTAAAATTAAAATAAAATGGGAAACTTATAAACAAAGTTAAGAAATGCTTTGGTGGGATCCTTGTTGCTATCCTATTGTTTTTGAGTAATCTTTTCTTTTGAAATTTTGTTAGTAATGTTTAAAATTGGTACCTTGATGAAATAAGTTATTTTAGTGAAGTGTGTTTTTGTGATGTTGTTGTTGTCTTGATTTCTAGAATTGACACCTTTCAATATTTTGCTCATAACTTGAGTTGTGGTTGCTATATTTGAGTGCTTGTTTTTTTTTTTTTTGTATAAAATTAGACTCAATAAGCTTCATAATGGGCTCAAGAATCACCTAAAAAAGTTAAGAAATGAAAAAGTTGTACTTGTTGAAATTTGAACTTGTTGCCTGAAAATATGGATTTAGTAGCGTGTGCTTTTTTATGATTATGAAATTTTTGGATGGTTATTTGTTAAAACTCCTGAAACGAATGAAAACTATATTTCAGCTTTCGATTCATATATGATATGCTTATTTTTATGGCCATTTACTATTTTTACCAATTTTTGGAAGCTGATGGTTATGCACTAATTTTGGCTAAAATTGTTTTCTAGAACTGTTATCTTTCAAAAATCGCTATAAATCGTGTAAATCTTTGTTTTTGATGATGTTGGTCAATCTAAAAAGCTTATTGAATGTAATTTTGGAAAATGTTTTCCTTTTCTACTAAATGTTCTTAAATGATTGAGAAAAATGAAAAACAATTTCACTAGTCATCTAGTGGTTCTATTTGACCTTACTAACTTGTCATTTTTGTATTTTTTTTTTTTGTAGATTTTTATTTAATGTGATTTTGAATACTTTAGAAAATAGACAAAATTATTTTTTCAATAAGCTATGTATTACATTTTATAAAAATCGTTTAGTTATTTAATTTTGAGGATCAAATCGAACCACTAATTGTGAAAAATTCTATTTATTGTTTTAACCTAAGTTTTCAATCTTTTTCACAAATTTTATGTTAATTCAAATGAAAATATTTTAACTCTTTATTCCAATACTTTATTAGAAATTAAAACAATTTGTTATGAATTTTTGGTAAATTAAATGAATTTCATCTAATTTCTAAAAGTATTGTGGTGTATTATAAGTTATCTAATATGAATATTTAGCAAACTAATTACTTAATTGTGTAAAATACATTATTACTTTATGATATGTTGTTGAGGACAAGTCTCTGTAAGATGAGATAGATATAGTGATGATGATGTGTACAGGTACTCACTCCCTGAGACCAAAGATATCTTTGATTAAGAGATAGACCTTATACAATTGTGTTGAGTTTAGATTTGATGAATAGTTAAGATGTGTGGGTTATCCTGAGGGCATGAAGTCTTGAGGAAGTCATAGTTTGGTACACTATGAGACAAAAGATAGGGACCATTGAAAAGGTTTAGAGGGTATGGTATCAAGTGATGAGTGTCTTAATGGCCAAGGTAGCACTCTTGAGCCGGGACAATCACATAACTAGCTTGATAACCCTGACACTTGCTCAATATCACTAGGATTGATGTAGAGTATACTTGTGTATGGGCTGTAATAGCTGAAGGCTAAAAGATGGCTCATTTCCTTGAAATTGGTGACGAGGGATTGTACCTTGATGTAAAAGAGATATATGTACTCGTAATAGCTTCTCGATTATGATGTGCATGTTGCTCATCAATGGGGTGTATGAATCCATATTGAGTCTTGGGTAAAATAGGACACTTAGACAAAAACTCAAGGTTTCCCTTTTTATAGTCAGCTATGTTTTATCTTTGTGCTTAACAGTAGGACGACCTACCTATCTTTATGAATGAGATTTTGAGAACCATATACCTCACTTTTTTTGCTTTCTTTTCATTATATGTGCATGTGCATGGTACAAAATTACTACTAACAGTACTCAGAGATGTAGGATGAGGACGCTAAGATTGAAAGAGACCTAGAGAAAGGCCATGTCACATGAAAAGATATGATAGACAATAAAGATGATGCTATAGAATGTTCATTGTAGCTGTGGAAAATGCTTATGTTTTATTTTAGGATAGGCAAGGGTTTGCATATAGCCACTACTCTGACTTAGGACTTTGATAGGTAGTTAAAATCTTTTTAAGTATTTACATATATAAATATGACATATTATTGCTTCGAGTGATTGTATTCATATTGATAACAATGGTGTATGTTTCTTATTGATGCATGGTATATGAATGTATGATGTATATCTTAAAGTATTATTTTATATTTTTCCCAAGATTTAAATTAAATGAAATTTAAATTTAAAATAAAATCAATTAATTGAATACAAAATCTTATCAGTGTTGGGTTTAAGAGTCAATGTGATTGGCATCACATTTGACACTTTCTATTAGACTTTCGAATGAACTTCTTAACTAGGACCATGTTGGCTAACCAAGTGTCATCCTCAGTTTCTCTAAAGAAGCTAAATTTTAGTAGCTCATCTACTTACTAGTGTGCAGCCTTCTAACATTTTAGCCCCATATGTCTCTTCTTCTGATTTACCGGATTAAAGGTCAAAATGACAGAAAGTTTATGGCAATTGTATTCAAGGTCCACTCTTGACATACCAGTTATGATCCAAGTAAACAAATCTTTGTTTTTTAAAAGTAGCTCCTTCTCTCCCTTGTCTATTGATATAGGTCGGTTCCAACCTTAATGGTTTTTTCTCCTTTGTTTTTGATTTAAAAAGGTCGAGAATCCTCCACAAGTTGAGGTCTTTATGGATTTACTTCTTTGTTAGCATTGTTCTTGGGGTCGAAATCTGTTAACAGGACTTTAGGATGGACTGAGCTATTTGTGTTGGTTTTGTGTTTTTTCTAATGTCCCTCTTATTTACTATCTTTAGTGGCTTGGTCAATCTACCACCAAAAACTTCGTAAGAAATGTCTTTCCCTCTATTCCATCCCCCATAGTGAGTAAGGTTTTTAGGTAATTTAGAGGTTAAATTCAATCACCATTAATGTTGAGGTCAAATCCCTCATATGATGAAGTTTCAATAATAACAAATTATAAAATAGCAAATTCTAGATCTTTTAGACTTAAGATTACTAATGGTTTGCTTTGAGATGTGGCTTATAGAACAGGAGTAGATTAATAAGCATGAGACAACATCAAGAAGCATCAATCTAAAGTATGCCAACCTCTAAAAATAGGATTTGCCTGTTAGAAGTAGCCTTACAAGAAGGAAAGGTTATCAGAAGCATACATGACTGATCATGATATTAGAAGATCAAAGTGCAGCAAGATCAAAGGCTATATATGATCAAAAACATGTTTAGAAGATGAGTCAGGCCAAGGGATAGTATGACTAGAAGCTACACATGACCATAAGATTCATTATAAAATGCAATTTTGGACAAAGAATGAGATACATATATTTGCATTATTTAGAAGCAACAATAGAAGCAGAATCATGCTTAAAATCATGTCAACAAATGTTTAGAAATAAGAATTTGCATGAATAATCAATTTTTGATAAAAAATAAAGCAATCAAAAGAAGAGAAGACTAATGCATTAGCACTGTAGTAACCAAAAGCAAGTCTGAGAAGTAATCTACAGATAATAGTCTTTAGAAGCAACATTCCTGACGGAATTCAAAAGTAGTTAGAGAATGAACCACTAGAGATCTAGCTAACACTAATTATCACAAACTCAAATTTGAATTTGTGCTAGCTATCCTTGAAAAAAGGAAGTAGAAATCACCTTGATTAAAATTCTGAAGCAATAGAAAAGTCAAGGAAGACAATCAAATGAACAGCTGTATGAAAGGGACAACTCATACATTATTTGATTGAGTTTGAATTCTCTCCAATAGCTATAAATGACTACTTAGAAGCTTGTAAAAGGACCCTTATTCAAAGGAGTTCATTGCAAGGAAAGAAAACAACCAAGAGGGGTAAAGATTAGAATTAAAGAGAATTTCTAACTTCTAATAAAAGAGTTTTTTAGCCTAAACACTCTAGTCTTATGAACTCTGTGTCTACCTTAAAGAGTATATGTAAGCCTTTTTGCTCTATATGAAACTTAAGTAGTGAGTGTTGAGAAGGAAAGCAGTAGAGTCTGTCCAAATAAAACTTGTGAGGGGAACTCAAAAGATTAGTTAGGGGACTAATACTTCCAAAATGTGTTTGTAGGCACAACTGAGTTAGCTGTGTGATTTTGTAGTAACGTTGCTGTGGGTTGAAACTTGGATAGGCTTGTGAAAGAACACTTGGATTGAAAAGACATGTAGAGGTTAGAATACTGGTTCAAAACTTGCAAAGGCGAAAATATTGGCCTAGAAAAGTGAGAATATTCAAGTGCAAACTTGAAGAGGTGAGAATACTTGGAGCAAACCTACAAAGGTGAGAATACTAACCTAGAAAGATGATAATACTTAGTGCAGACCTACAAAGGTGAGAATATTGGTGTGGTGCAGCCTATAGAGGCTTGAGAAGAATACTATACAACTTGTAAAGGCTTGAAAAGAATACTGGGTGAAAGCCTGTGGAGACTTAAGGACAAAGAATGCCTACTATAATTAGTGTTGGTATTTTAGTGTTAATCTTGTATAATGACTAGATGTAGCCCAAAGTTGAGGAGTGAACCAGTATAAAACTCTGTGTGTAGTTTCCATCCCTTGTGCTTCTCATTACTTTTTGTTGATTATTGTTTCTTAGACGAACTATTTTTTTATAACTAAACATGTCCTCTTTGATGAGCTTAGTCTTAGCAACTTAAGTTACTATAACAAAAAGCTAGAATATGATATAAATTAGAAATTGATCTTTTAAAATTTGTCTTGAGAAGTAGCTTTTCAACATCTCAAGTTATCTTGATTGACATTTATACCTTATAGCTAATTATTTGAAAACACATCCTTGCTCCTAACCAATCTACTGATTGTCAAAAAGCATCTTAAACATATAAGATCAAAAGATATTATTGTTTGTGTAGAAAAAAGGCATAATTTATTAAGGGTCACTATTCAACCCCTTTTTTGGTGACTCTCTGATCCATTTCAGTTAAAACCTACTAGGTCACTGTTGTATGGTAGGAAGTGTTCTATTCTAATGCCTATTTGGCAAAAGGCTTAAAAGTATAGTACGTTGACCAAGCTCCCCTAATCAACAAACATTTTTCTGATGTCTACATTAGTTATAAACTGCCCTAATAACCATAAGGTCATCATGATATAGGATTATGTCCTTGTAGTTGACATCTAAGAACTATTAGAAAAAATAAAATTAGTGATTAAAGAATCTAAACATAAATTTTAAAAAATCATTTCTAAAATTTTGTGACCTCATAATTAGTGAAGGAAACATAATTTTTTGTCACTAAACTTGGTCACTAATTAATTAAGTTTTAGTAGTGGAAAAAGATATTAAGGGGTAGTAAAGTATGTTTAAATACTTTAGTCTTTTGGGAGCTTTCTCGAGCTTCTACTCCCTTTACGACCCTCAAAGCTTTCTTTCTAGCATTTGTTGAGCTTCTTCCTCCAACAAATCTTCCAAATATCATGTTTATTTTGATATGAAGGACCTTTTGTTATTTTTCTTGGAAATTTTGTTATCTTGGTCCTTTTTTCTTATCCTGCCTCTTAACGATGGTTCCTCTACTCATACAATTTGGGAATCCTTTCTGTTAGGTTGGTTCTTCATAACATATTAGCCTAAGCAGCATTATTGGATTAGCTTTTCAATAATATCCCTTAGTTGGATGCACTTGTTGATATAGATGGAAATGGATAATACCGTATACTCAAAAGGGGGTTAATTGAGTAATTTAAAATTTTCAAAAATGTTTTCAATTCCCTTTTTTGAAAAAAATTAAGGAAATTTTGTGTTTCTCCTTTTTTAATGGATCGATAAAACTATTTTCCTTAAGGTTGTGATTATAGATACCAAATATGTTTGCTCTTAACCTCTAATGATTGTTGTAATGAAAAACCAATGAAAATTTGTAATAAATAAGGGAACACACAAGATGGTGGAAGGAGAGGGGGTCGAATTGTGTGTTGTGTATTTTTGAAAACTTTTCACAAATAGGTTTTTGTATGCACTATATAAAAGATCGTCCACAAAAAGCAATGTGAAGGATTAAGGTTAAGGAGAGAAGATAGCACACAAAGGTTTATACTGGTTCACTCTTAATTAAGAGCAACGTCCAATCCCTTCAAACGAACGTGTTCCACTAAGCAAATTGCTTATACAAACAAGTATTCTCTAAGCCTCTTCAGGCTCTCCAACAAAGTAATCCTTAGCCCAAGATTACTTCAATCCAAGTATTCTTTAACATTAAGCATGTCCAGGCTTTCGCAAATATTGTTCTTTGAAAACATAACTCACAATAGTGAGCTTTTACATGTTAGAGCACAAATACAAATAACTTTGTGATTACAAAGAATATGAAAGTTTTAGAGCAAGTATGAGATTGTCCAAAGAGTAATAAAGCTTTCTTGCAACGTTGTTACTTCGTCAATTTGTCAACTTCACTTCTTTACTCTTGTGTCTTCTTATAGAAGCTTAGGAAAAATATCCATTGAGAGATAGAACTTCTTCTTGTTTTGAATGCATTTAATGCATAAGATATCGTAACACATAAAGTTAAAGGGAGAGATTCTAATGCCACTAGTACCAGTGGCAGTTTATACCAAAAAGAAGTTTATTTTTCCTAACACGCATAAGGTGTTTTCGACCTTTATCTCTTTGTTGAGCTATTTTGGTACTTCTTCTGATAAGTTGTGTTGTTTTTATACTTTAGCTTGTACTAAGTATCAAAGCATTTATTTGATCTAAACCTGCTTTATAACATTTGAAAAGACAAAGTGCGCGCGCGCACACACACACACACACACACACACACACACACACACACACACACACATATACAAGGGGTATATCTAGTGAGAGGACCATTTTTTTATGAGAGTGAAATGAGTAAATCTAAACCATATAATCATACATGGATGGTCATAATTTAATGTTATGTGAGCACTTAAAAAAGTTATGTGGCTTTTGAAAAATCTCACATAACTTGTGTGTTTTAATATTTACCATTCATGGTAAGATCTAATAGTCAAGTTTTATTCCTCTTACTCTCAGATAAAAATACCCTCTCACTAGATATGTTCCCTATATATATGTATGTAGGGTCAGGATCCATTGACACCAGGTGTCAAAGTTAGTCAAATTACACCTTCAATAGCTTTTTGTAGAATGCAAATTTAACTAATCTAACTGTTAAATTTGATGTTCTTATTAATTAGATTAACTATACAAAATTTCATATAATTCCAAAATTATTTAATAGTTCATCACATCACTTTATTTTAACATACAATATGATATTAAAATATATGTAAATATTCAATGTTAGACAAAACTATCTAAAAAGGTTCAAATGGTGTGAAATTTGATATACATGATTATGAAGATAATATCACATAATTCAACGGTTGGATTGGTTAAATTTGCATTATACAAAAAGTTATTGAAGGTGTAATTTGACTAACTTTGACACCTGTTGTCGACGGATCATGAGCCATATATATATATATATATATATATAGTCATTGAAAACACTTAGTCATTTTTTGAGAAAGCATGTTAATATTTCTTTTCCATAGGATAACTTTGTCTAGATATATAAGCGATAGATGTATAAAGTCTTTTATAAAGCACATTTGTGATAAAACAAATATTGGATGGTTTTTATAGGACTAATAAGGATGCTTTTATTTTATGGATGCTCGTCTATAAAAACATTGGATAACTTATTTAGCAAATAATGGACGCTCATATGCATAAAGTGAATAAAAACTAAGTTAATATGGAGCAATATGATAGTGTATTTTATAGACGCTTGAGGTCTCACAACATTTATATCCTGCAAAACAATGATAGTTAGACTTTCATAAATTTTAATCGCCTTTGTTATCATTAAAACATTTTTGGGGCTAGACGCTTCATATATTTTTGGTTCCAACAATCTTTCCCTTTTCGATGATGACAAACATTATTAAACTTTTGATCAGAACATGATAGATATATCAAAACATATTAGAGCAAATATATATCAAATCAATTATGTATAAAGTTCATCATAATGCTCCCTTCAAGATTATGAATTAACTTATAATTTCAGAACATAACAGAGCTTTATATATATATCAGAGCATATGTGATTTTCTAATAAAATAGAAAGTAATATATATCAGAGTATTGAAGAAAAGAAAACGCTTTATCAAAACATAAGACATCAGAGTAAGCATTAAAGCATAAGTAAACATATGGGTATGAGTGATGCATGCAAAATTTTAATCAAAACATACTCCCCTTTTTGTCATCAGACATAAAGGTAGAGAATGAAAACCATAATTGTCTAGTCATAATTAAAATTTGTTTTGATAAAAAAAAAAAAGATATAAAGAAATGGTTAAGGTTTGGGCAAAGAAGGTGGAGGCTGTTTTGAGTAGAAACTTTAGGTGGAAGGCTTCAATAGTTGTTGTCTGGTCAAGACCACCTTGAAGTACTAGAGAAGTAAGGAATTGATTTATATTTTCTATACCAAAGGTGGCAATAGAATCAGCAATGTGTTATGGTTGAAAAGGGTTAACTTCTAGTAAGATGTCCATTTCCTCTATCATAGGTATCAAAATAACAAAAATTGGTGGAGCATGGATGATAATCTCCCTTGTTTGTTTAGGATTTTTTTTTATGTGTGATTGCAAACTCTGTTAGCATTCTTGCTGCCATATGTTGTGCTTCTTGCATACTAGCATCTTTTTCCTTAATATCCACAAAGGCTTCAACCATCACAATTTCTACATTCTAAGATGTGAATTCCTCTTCATCATCTAAGATTTTTAGAATCTCAATCTTTTCAAAACCTTGTGATCTTATTCATTAGGGAACATGTGATCTTCCTTTTCTACTTCTGGAGAGGTATATTTTCTTCCCGTCTCTTCTTCTTCTTGTTTAGTTGCAACTTTCTTTGTAATTATTATGAAGCTTCTTCTTTAGCAGAAGGTTTTTTTTTATTATTTATTTCACTTCTTCTCTTCCTTCAACTTTAATAAAAATTTCATCATTTTTACAATATTCTTAGCTGTAACTTCCTTTTTTGCAGCATTTCCTTGAAATAAACAATGTAAACACAAGAAGGGGAGTTGAATTGTGTTTACTATAACTTTGAAATTTATTCGAAGGTGTTCAACAAAAATGCCTTGGATCAAATTTGTTAAAAATATATTTTGAGTAAAACTAGTTTCTTAAAGAAAGAAAAACTTTGGCAATTTAAATAAAAAGGTTTAAAGAAAAAGAACACAATTGATTTATCCTAGTTCACTCTTAAATTCAAGAGCTACGTCGAGTCTCTTCACCAGAAGGATTTTCTATCAAGTTACCAAACACTTACACAGGTATTCTTACTGTCTCTTCAGGCTACAAACATTGTAACCTTACGCACACTAGTTATAATATAAGTATTTTTTTGTCATTAAGCCTTTTTAGACTTTCACACAAACACAAAGCTATAGAAATAACTCACATAGATGAGAATATAAAAATAAAATGGATTGTATTCTTTTTAAAAAGAAGTAAGTGAATAAATGCTTTTTGCTAAAGGGATTAGATGCTTTCTGCTAAAAAGAAGTATGTGAATAAATGTTTTCTGCTAAAATATTTAGGGAATAGCTGCTTCATACGTCTTTGATTCTAACACTCCTTCTACTATAATAGTTGTTGTAACTTCTTTAGTCTCATCATCTAGGGCAATCTTATCTACAACTTTGTCCAGGTGCATTTCCTCCTTTTTAGTCATCATAGAGCCCCTTTTTCTCTTTCTGCTAAAGGTTTTTCTAGTAGAGTTTTACCTAGTTTCTCAGAGGCTAGTATTGCTTCTAATTTAGCAATTGTTGACTTAGTTGGTTCATCAGAAGTAACTTCTTTTACTACTTCTTATTGGGGGATTAGAACCACTTCTTCTTTTGGTTCCATCTCAGCAATGTAAGGTTTAGGCATATTGACTTCTTCTAATTTTAATCCATTTTTGGATGCGTGCTAATCCTTTTCAAGAACAATTTGTCCTCCTTCTTTAGAAGTTGCTTCTTTCTTCATGGTTTCTTATAATACTCCTTCAACACCCTTTTCAATGTCAAAAGCTTTTTTTTCTCTAGAGGCACCTTCTCTAACTTTTGATGTTTCCTTTTCATGCTTCTTCTTAGTTTTTCTTTCTAGCTTCTTTTTTATTTCTTTTTCTTTAGAGAAAGGACCCCATCTATTTCCTTTAGGCTTAACAAGCCTTATCTTAATATTTTCTTCCCTAAAGAACATAAAGGTTGAGTCCTTTGGTTCCTTCCAAGGGCATGTTGCATGGCTTTAAAATCTTGGTGAGAACTATCCCATATGGTAAGCTACGATAGGGTTTGGCAAGGAAAGAGCTTGCCACACATGTTTGGTAATAATATAGCTAAGATCAAGCTTCTTCTTCCTATACACTAGGAAGTACATGATCAAAAGATCTTAATTAGTGACTTTCTTAAAAGTTCATTTTCTTGGCAACAAAGTATGACAACACATGTTGTAAAAGATTCTTCCCAAAGACCTTAAGTCTTTAGACTTTAGTTGATCACTCTATTCTTTGTAGAGCACAAAGATAACATAAGAAGGGGGGTTGAATTGTGTTATAGCAAATTGTCGCAATTCTTTTCTTAACGACATATTGTCTGAAATAAGATCAAAAAGATTTTCAAAAACGTTTTATAAGACAGACGAAAGCTGAAAGACAAATTGGAAAGCACATAGAATTCATACTGGTTCGTCTCACCCCAGAGACTATGTCCAGTTCTTAGCAACAACCAAGTTTCACTAACTTTTTCAAGTTACAAGTATTCTTTCCACAAGCCTTTTCAAGCTCAACCCAAGTAGTCTTTCACTTACCTCTCTAAGCAAACACCCAAGTATTCTTTCAATTAAAGCCTCTTCAGGCTTCCACCAATCTCGTTAAGAAAAATGTTTACATATGAGTTACCTCATCGGGTTTAACGTCTTATCAGACGAATATACAATGAAGTATAAAAAAGGATTTTACAAATAGAGTTTATAAGAGCTTTTTCTTTTCTTAAAGCAATTATGATTTTTTTCAATCAGCAGCAACTATGACAATAACAACAAACTCGGAGGAGGTCTCTTCTTCTATTTATAGACTTCTCCAAAAGTATCCGTTGAGTGCTTTTTAGAAGACGGCCTTCGTCTGATGAAGAGAGTCGTTGGAGCATTAAATGCAACATTTAATGCTTTTTACCAACTTGTCATATGATAAGATAAAATAGTCTGCTTATTTTTTCTATTCTTGTACTCAATCTTGTAGCAGTTGTCATGTCTGCTTTCTCGTTCTGACATTCGCACACATATTTCTTCTTTTTTGTTGACTTTCCTCGAGAGTAGGTATATAGGCTTTATACGTTTCGAGGTAGCTTATGCTCTGATTGATGTGCAAATCATTTTAGAACGTTGTCATCATATGTAAGATTTGTTAGTTACGAAATTTACTAATCAAAAGATAAGACGATATTCATTTTAAAAACGTCAGATGATTGCTTGCGAACGAATGATCAGACGATTGTGTAAGGACATATATAATTTAATTGTTTGTTATTATCAAAATATTTGAGGGTTATAAATTCTTCATTTGTCTTAACATTCTCTTATTAGCTTCTTGATAACTTTTTTTTCCTTTTAACACCCATCTTCTCAAACTAATCACTACGATATAGTTCAAGATCTCCTTCTAGGAGGTTTAGATATTGAACGATATGCTCAAGAGTTACTAATGCAACAGTGTTTAGAATCCTTCCTACCAGAAAGGAGGTAATTTATGAAATGTAAAAATGCCTTTATATATACATTTATTTTATTTTTTATATATTAAAAAATGGGAAGAGAGTTTTTTCTATTTTTTTTTGTTTGAATGAAACTTTTTATTCATTTTTTATTTTTTTTTAAATATTTAATTGAAATACACTCATAGTATAAAATGTTTTTTATATGATCACTCTATGCAATCACTTTTTAATATTCTTATTCTAACTCACTCTCTTACTAGTTAAAGTTTAAGAATGAGAGCTACCAAATGGGGAATGGGAGTCATATATTTAGTGAGACTCACATGTAAGTTTACTTAGTAAGATAGAAGGAATGAGTCAGAAAGAGAAAGTTAAAAGTGTGTTACTAGATTTTTCTTGTAAATAATCTACTCCTATATTATTAATTAGAATGTATAACTTGAAGTGTGAAGCTTTCACTTTCTCTACTTTCTCAATTAAAAACATTCTCAATATTCTCTCCTTTGTCACGTCTGGATATGTTTTTCACACATTACTGCCACAACTAGCCAAATTTTTTCTCTCTCAACCGTATCAAATTGCCATTCTTTATATTTGTATATTTGATCTTCTTAATTGCTTATCCTTTTCATTCTAATCTTTTATCTCTGTTTCTAAATTAAATTTCAATAATTCTTTTAAAAGAATTTGTCTATAGTTAAAAATAATCTTATATTACAATTTAAATTGTTTATTGTAAATCCAAAATATAATTTACATATTTAAAAATATTTATTTATTATGAATTTTAATTATAATATTTACTTCTATATTGTAATTATAAATTATAATACACAACTTAGAGTATGAGTCTCTTATTTTCCTTATTTTCTCAATTAAATTCTAAATATTCTTTCTTTTCTGTCTTTTGGATGCACATTTCATATACTATTTCTATAACTTGACAAAAAATTTCTCCCTTAACTACTTCAAACTACCCTCCTCCTTTTATTCTTATCTGTATATTTGATATTTTTAAATGTTTATCTCTTTCATTCTACCATATTTTATCTCAATTTCTAAATTGAATTTATATAATATTTATAGCAGTTTATTACTGTCAAAAGTTTTTATAGTAGTTTTATGAGAAAAAAATATATACACTAATAGTGTAAAGTTTTTTTATATTATCATTCAATCTAACAGTATAAAGTTTTTTTATATTATAATTCAATCACAAATTATTATGTATCATAAATTTATTGGTTTTGATAATAACTATTTTAAAAATAACACTAAAACTGATTTGGTTAACGATGGACACTCACCATGCATACATATCATTAAACTGTAGTTTTATACGTGTAAGAACTAGAACTTACATTTTTTCGTATTAAGAACCAAAACTTAAAATAAACATAATTACATGGTCACGTTCAGGGTGTATGATAGAATCCGCCTTTTCATCCCACGAGTTGAAGAATAGTCAACGACTGCGCCGGATCCGTACCTTACCGGTTCCTCTTCAAATCAGGTGAGCAACGAAACTCACCTCTTTCGTTACCCTTCTAATTTATTTCAATGCAGGTTTTGGCATTCTAGAAAATGCCAATAACTATACCAAAGTTACAGTTGGTTTTGTTTGTTCACCAACTTCCCAACTAACCAGACTCTTCTTCAGTAAATGGAAAACCTTCTGAACTCTGCGCCTCACCCCAAATAAAATAAAAAAGAAATAAAAAAAGAAATCGAATTTTCTCTATTTCCTCTATTTCCTCCCAATACTGACCAATTTTGTCTATAGTTGATAATTCAGCACAATCAGAGTACTCTTCTGGAAATTGGGGTTTGCCAAGGACTGAATTTTGGACCTAATTGGTTGAAGTTTATAGTTATAGGTTTTGGTAGCTGAAACCCTCTTCGGGAAATTCAGTGATTTGGCTTATTGTTAGTGGCTATGGCTGCAAATGAAGATGCTGCACAGGATTTTGCACCAAAAAAGAAGCCACCTTCAGAGGATGAGAAGAGGTATAATTTTTTTTTATTACTTTTTGTTTAATTTTCGTGCTTTGGCTCTGCTGATTTGTTTTAGGTTGTTGTGATTGTGGGTGGTGATTGTGTTCTAAATGTTGTTTCTTTGTGAAAATGAAGGAAGAAGAAAATTGTGCCTGGGAGTTTGATGAAAGCTTTGATGAGGCCTGGTGGGGGTGATTCTGGACCTTCTGATGGTGATCAGGTTATTTCTGTTTTCCCTAGGTTGTGGATATGCATTTTTATGATGTATGTAGGCAAGCTAGAAATGCTTTGGAAGGAAACCAATGGTTGTAGTGTTTTCCTTAGTGGGTTGATGTTTATGAAGAATTTTGTTATATAATGTGTCACAGATTATCTATCACTGCACGATTCGAACTTTGGATGGAGTACTGGTGGAATCTACCAGATCTGATTATGGAGGTGAGGTGAATTTAAGCTGCTTGGGACTTTTTGGTGTGTTTTGATTAACAAGATGATAGTCATTTCTGTTGATTTTGTCTTGCACTTTTTTTTTAAAATAAAAAATGAACTGTTTTTTATCCTCTATTTTTGGTTACTGCTTGCTTTATTTTTTGTTTGAGAATTGACACAATGGACGGAGGCTTCTTGTTAGAACCTGTTGTCTACTCCTAGGGATTACAAATACTTGACCCCACTGTAGAAAAAATTGGAAGTTGGAACTTCAGATTTTGTGATTAGGCTTTGAGTAAAGATAGTAATCATAGTATTAGTGCCAAATTATTGTCTTCTGTAGTTGACATAGTTGTTGGGTTGGATAACCTTTTGTGTCACTGCAACAGGCAAGGGCACTCCCATAAGACATGTTTTGGGCAAAAGCAAGATGTTATTGGGCTTGCTAGAAGGAATTCCAACAATGTTGAAGGGAGAAGTGGCAATGGTAACATACTAATTATTGAATATTATTGTCTTTCTGATATATAATTATATACCCTTTTCCTGGTGACTAAAAGCTCGTGTCATCTTTCTCATGCTTATCCATAATATACTGTAGCTTCTCATTGGTCTTGATTTATTATGATTTTGAACTTAAAACCTTTATTTAGTGCATGCTGCAATACAGAGACAATTTTGTTTCGTTTGTATATTTAACAGAATATTACTTCTACTGTGCTAAACTAACAATGAAACTGTTGTTATAAGCATCATCATCATCATCTATGACTTCTACTATTATAATGAAAGAGGAGGAAAATTGACTGTAACCTGATACTTCTATTTGAATGAAATACATTGTTGCTTTTCTTGAAACCGTAGGTTCTTGTTTCCTTGCTTTAGTTTTGGCTGCTCCTATCTGTGTTTTTTTCTTATGGATTTGAGGTATCATCTTTGAAATGTATCATTGTTTTCTTAAACATATTAATGGTTTGAGTGATCAATATTCCTAGGGGAATAATGAAAGTCAAATTCTAATGTATGATGGGATCTTCCAATGGTTTCTTTAGGGGTATTACTTTGGTGGAATCTTAGTTGAGACGAGGACAATTCTGAGCTGGCTTCTTTTTCTTCTTTCCCTCTATTCTTCTCTTTCTATTAGGCGGTTTCCTTATTCTTTGTTTGTGATTTTTTCTTTAATATATTTTTATTTTGAATTGAAAAAAAATTACCTGATTATACCAAGTTATTTTTTTTATTTACTAGATTGTATTATTTGTTCTTACAGTTCAAGATGAAGCCTCAGTTGCACTATGGCGAGGATGATTGTCCTATTTCTGCTCCTGATGGTTTTCCTAAAGATGATGAACTTCATTTTGAAATTGAGCTGATAGAATTTTTCAAAGCCAAGGCAAGGATGTGAACTTTGAGTTTTTTGTTTTATTCTAATGTTTATGTTCTGTATCTTTGTTATCCTGATGATTATTTTGGTTTCAATCTACTCTTTTGCACATGTTGGCTTCTCACAATTGTTTCTCTTTTTCAACACTTAAGGGTTTTGTTTTGCCAGTGTTTGCTCATCCTTATTTTGATATTCATCAATATTGTTGCTGTGTTCCCCATTACTGCAGTACTGGTTTTCTCAATTTATATATATTTACATTTTCAGAATAACTATTCCTTGTTATTTATCTCAGCATTGTAGTCCTAATTTCTTGCCTTTTGTGTATATTTCCAGGTTGTTACTGATGATTTGGGAGTTGTAAAAAGGTATAAATGGCTATAATGTATTGCTGCATAGTTCATAAATTTATTTTGCAAATTTCTACCATCTTGGATGGATCTCATGGGAAATATGAATGTTAAACCCAAAAGGAAATTGAAAAAGAGCTGTGTTGTGTCTAACACAAATGTTCAATACATCTCCGATTTGGAAATTTGGAATTGGCTCCCTTTCTTTGAAGTTTTAGGCTTCATAACATGCTTTTAAATTGTGGTTGTAGTTGTGTTGTGATTACCAAAATTGTGGGTGAATGCAGCCGTGATTGTGGTTGTGTTGCACTTGCAAGCCCTCAATTTAAAACATTGCTTCATGTATTAGGAGGAAGCATGGATGCATTTTTTTTTATTAGGTTTATATATGTTTTTAGCCATGCAAATATGACAAATTTTGGTTTTAGTTCTTCAAAATTTTTGTTGGTTTTACTCCTCATTAAATTAATTTTATATTAAAAATGGTCACTATCATAATGATGTGGCATGTATCTAGGCATCCACGTCAGCAATTGCTCTAAGATGGCATGTGATGTGGCATGTCTAGATGCATGTCTCATTTTCAGTAAATGATGATAGGGACCAATTTCAAAACTTTTAAAATTTATAAGGACCAAAACCAACAAATTTTTTTTTGTAAGGACTAAAACAAAAATTCGTCATATTTGTAGGGACTAAAAAACACATTAAACCTTTTTATTTTGATATATTATTGTGAATGAAGTATTTATAAATTTTCCTATTTCATATCATGACAGAGTTCTATGATATTTGAATCTAAGGTATTCATATTGAATCTTGTTGGTATATACAGGAAATTCTGAGAAAATTGGAATTGTACCATAATTTGTCAGAAAATTCCCCTAAATATTTTGGCACTTCCATATAATTTTTACATCATGTGTTGTCATGTGTGTATCTTGTGTTCAGCAAGTCAAAACTTGAAAGGAGAATTCAATCTTGAAAGATATCCCCTCTTGGGGAAGTTTAATCATTGTTATTCAATAGTGTCAATCACGTTATATGTATTTAAAGTTTCCTCTCTGAGTGTAGATAGTACGTGAAGGGCAGGGTTGGGAATCTCCAAGAGAACCTTATGAAGTGAAGGCTTGGTAAAACAAATCTTCGTTCCCCTTTTCCTTTTGTTCACCTCTTCTCATGTCAGGCTGTATAATGGGTTGATGGGAGTTTCTGATGATATTTTGTTTGGTTGTTGCCAGGATTTCAGCAAAGACAGTTACTGGGAAATTGATCATGTCACATACCGAAGGAGAACCATACTTCTTTACATTTGGGAAGTCAGAGGTATTTAAATCACTTCACACCTTGTCTGTTTATTTTAATGATGATAATGATATCATGGTGGAATAAACTTATAATGAGTTGGTCTCTATATGCCAAATATTTCAGCTATGATATGATATGGATATGCCCATGTTTTTTATTTCCTGATTTCCTGATTCCAGCAAGCCATGCAGCTCCCTTAAAATAAATAAAAATGTCAAGAAAACAATTCATTTCTTAGGCATTGTTGTGCTGGCAATATCTTAAAATATGCTTATTAATATTGATTTCCGCTATTCGCATCTGACTGTGGCCCTCCTCTTAATGCAAATCAGATACCTAAAGGCCTTGAAATGGCGATAGGAGCAATGGTTCGGGAAGAGAAGGCTGTTATATATGTTACTAGTCAGTACTTAACTGAGTCTCCTCTGATGCCTGTAATAGAAGATTATGATGAAGTCCATTTTGAAGTGGAGCTGGTTCACTTTATTCAGGTGAGCAACATCTTCCTTGCTAGAAATCATGGTTTATTATTGAACTTGTTTGTTGTGGCATGTATCATGTATGTGTGGTAAGATATAAATATAATATGATGAAGGATAAATTTTCTCAGCATTTTCCTTTGACTATCCACTTTACTAAAGTTACTGAGGCATTCGCAGATTTAATTTTCTTCTATCTTGAGTACCCATAACCAATTTTTAACCTGTATATTGCATGGTTGTATATGATAGGCAACTAAAGATTTTAGTACTGGGGCTTGTAATTATGTTTTTATGTTTGGCAGTCATATAGGAATACCTCACATTACGTCTTTCAGTGCCTAGAGGTCAGGCTTGGCTGATTAACTCAGACTAGTTTTTCAATTTTCTTTCCTATATTTGTTTTACTCATAGTTAAGAAGTATTTGTCATACATATACTTCACTTTTTATGAAACTTTGCAATAATTATGAATAATCAACTGTGTTACAACATTAATGTTGTACCCAACATTTTGTACATTATTCTGTTGTGATTCATGGTGTACATAAATTTATATGCACTGTAATTGCTGATCTTCATAAGTGTATTCTGAGACCTGTATTTTTTCTCCTTCATATTATTACTAGTGGTGTCTGAAACATATAATTTTGTAACTTTTTCTCTGACCAAGATGTTGAGCATATGAAATTTCATCTTATTAATATATCAACAGGTGAGGGACATGCTTGGAGATGGGCGCCTAATAAAACGCCGAATTCGTGATGGGAAAGGTGTGGATTGAGACTCTAGAGTTATTTACTGGTACCAATCCTACAAGGAATGCAGAGATTATAATAGGCTTCTTGACTTCTCTTTAGCTAAGGAAAAAATAAAATAAAAATGAAAGATATGGAAAATAATATTGTGAAAAGCCTGGCTGATGCTTGAATTTATATTAAAGATGTTTTAATTATACTACGAGTTCAGTAGCGCCATATTTAGTTTTTCTCAATTTTTATTATTGTTCTTCTGTTAAGGTGGTATGTTAGGAGGAGGTAAATTTTTTAATTTTATGCTTGCATTCACATTGTTTAAGTGCCAGTTGTTTATTTCTATTCAAAGTCTTATGATAATATTGCATTTTGTTTGTATCTAATAGGTGATTTTCCAATGGATTGTCCCCTTCATGACAGTCTACTTCGTGTTCATTACAAGGGTACTGTTCTCAATGAAGAAAAGAGGGTGTTCTATGATACAAGGGTAGACAATGATGGTCAGCCATTGGAGTTCTGTTCAGGAGAAGGGCTTGTGAGTTTCCAGCTTGAGCATAAATAAACTCGACTTCAATTGTTTCTCTTTCTTTTATTTTTTGTTTTTTGTTATAGATTATGCAGTCTTAAAATTCCTGATGTGTAATTGTTTATCTAGAATGACTGCCCTTTCAGATCAATGCTATTAATGCAAATACATTATACATCAATGTTTGCATTGGTTATTGCTCTGGAATCTCATTTTCTTTCTGTTTTAGGTACCGGAGGGATTTGAAATGTGTGTTCGTCTGATGCTTCCTGGAGAGATAGCTCTTGTCACATGCCCTCCTGACTATGCTTATGATAAGTTTCCAAGGTTGCTGATGAAACTACACCCTTTACTGTGTGTTCAACCAATAATTTAGGTTTCTTGATGCATTTTAGTGCAGGCAATTGCCAATTGAATATGGTTTCTTTCTCAACATCCACTGTCATTCTGTTCTATTCCTATGCTTCATGATACCTTTGGCATACTTCCTCCTTTTATGATCAGGCCTTTAAACGTCCCTGAGGGTGCTCATATTCAATGGGAAATTGAGCTTCTAGGTTTTGAAATGCCTAAGGTACTTTTATGAATTGTTTAGTTAAATTCACGTCATTTACTATAGTAGTTGCATATATGCATTTAGCACTTAGAAGACCTGCAATGCTGCATGGTAGTGAGTGTTTAGTGATGAAGTGTTGCAACAGTAAAAATAAGTGTCAAAGATGACAATGCTGATGAAGTTATGTTTATATTGTTCTCTAAATTGTTCTTTCTTCTTTTTGGTTCAGTTAGCATTCCTTAAATATTCTTGAATGAGATGGATTTCAAGTTTATTGTTCTATGATTTTGGTTTGGTCCCTGGCTGAACTATGATAATTATATGAAACAGCATAAGACAAATCATACATGCTGGATTTAATAATTTTTCAAATATAATTAGCTTACACCATTTTGTAAACCTTATTCGCTTTTGGTTTCTATTTTACATGTTTTGTACCATATCCTTATAGCTATGCCTAATGCAGTATGGATTTTATTCCTTATTGCAGGACTGGACTGGATTGGACTTTAAAAGTATAATGAATGAAGCTGAAAACATCAGAAACACGGTATGCAATTGAACCAGTACAATTTTCTTCATCTGGTCCTTAGCTTGCTATTACTGGTGTCTTGATGGCGCTTGATACAAATGCTGTACATGCTTGTGCAGATGTTTTATGTATTTTGAGCATAGTATGGGGCAAGGAACCAATATTCTACTCCTGTTGAAATGAAGCTTTCAATTGTTTTAAGCACAAATTTTCTGAGCAAGTGATGAAGGAATTTTCTTATTTCTGAGCCACTTTCTTTAAATGATTATTTTTGAAAAGTTAAGTGGAGGGTTTTCTTTTCTTTTCTGCTTTTTTTTTTTTCCCCAGAAGACTTACTATATAAGATTTGTTTTAATAGACAGCTAAGTTACCCAATAGTGGTTGGTTGTAGTATGGGTCAAGGAACCAATATGCTACTCCTGTTGAAACGAAGCTTTCAATTGTTTTAAGCATGTATTTTCTGATCAAGTGATGAAGGAGTTTTCTTATTTCTTAGCCCCTTTCTTTAGGTTATTATTTTTTAAGAGTTAAAGGGAGGGTTTTTTTTTTCTTTCAAAATAATAAATATATTTGTTTTTATAGACAGCTAAGTTATTGATAAGCCCATAATGAAAGTGTACAAGAGGAGAGGCAAGGAAAGGAAGGAGGAATTTGGTCAAGGGCCTATGGTATAAACAAGGATGATAATAGGATGGATGCATTAGAAAAATGAATGGAAGACATGACAAGAGAATTAAGGGAGGAGAATCGACAGTTGGTAGAAACAATGGTACAACAAATGAGGATGTTGATTTCTCAGAATAATAGCATGGGAGAAGATGAAGGGGCTGGGAGTAATGCAAGAGCAGTGATGTGATGTGAGGAAAGAAGTAGGAGGCTGGAGGTACCTTATTTCATAGGGGAGGACCCATATGGGTGGATATACAAAGCTGAAAGATACTTTGAGATCGATTAGATCCCAGAGGAAGAGAAGGTGCTAGTAGCATCCATTTGGTTAGACAGAAAGGCCCTCAACTGGTTTTAATGGTGGGAGGCCAGAAAGAGCACATTTCTTGGCTTACGCTGAAACAGGCCATGTTGGGACGTTTCCAAGATTCGACGTCAGAGAATCCATATGAAGTGCTCGTGAGTCTTCGACAAACCCATTTTGTGGAAGAGTATAAGGAGATGTTGGAATTGATATCATCTCTGTTGAGGCATGCAGAGGAGGAGGTCTTAAAAGGGGCTTTCATGAATGGATTGAAGGAAGAAGTGAGGGCAGAAGTGCGTTTACACAGCATTGGAGACCTGGGAGCTATGATGAAAGTGGTGAAGAGAATTGAAGAGAAGAATCACATGTTGGGTAAGGAGGAGGAAGGGCTAACGAGAAGAATTGGGCCTGTTACAAACTGGCCCGCACTGGGCAATAGATGGAATGGGCCAACTGGGTCCGTTGAAGTAAACATGAAACCCAAGTGGGTAAATGCGTCGCAAGGACCCGAAACAACAATTACAAATAGAATTGTAGCATAAGACAGCTTGAATGAAATGGCGACACGATCAGAGGGTAGTGGCAGCATAGGAAATCGCCGAAATTCCTCATTCTGCAAGATGATCGACGAAGAGATGTAGGAAAAGAGGAGGCAACGACTCTGCTATCGTTGTGACGAGCCATTTCCACCGGGTCACATATACAGAAACAAGCACATCCATGTTTTAATTCTGGGTGAAGGAGAAGACACAGAGGACGATGGTGCAGGGGTTGAGGAAGAAATAGGGAAAACGGAGGAGCAAGCCATGCAACTGCATATGAGCAGTGTGACCGATTGATATTGTAGAGGAATTGGGCATACAACTGGAGGAAACTAAGGAGTATATGGTGGAAGTGGGGGATGGCCATTGGGTGAAGAATAAAGGGGTGTGCAAAGATGTTGAATTAGAATTGCCTAATCTGACAATTAAGCAGAATTTTTATTTGTTCGAATCGGGGTTGAGAATAGCGCGCTATAGCATCTCTATAGCGCCGTGGCGGAGCGGAACAGCACTTGGCCGTGACGAGGGCCTCTGTAGCAGCGTGGTTCAGTGTTGCAGCTGTAGCCGCCAGGATAGCGGGTGTGTAGCGGCTGAGGTAGCGCCGCTATTCTGTTTTTCCGAAATCCCATCTCTCTATTGCATCTTTTATGACCATCTTTAGCAACGTTCATGCGGCCATCTTCAGTGGCATGCAGTAGTTCTATAGTTTTCGAGCCTCTCTGTTTTGCAACTTCTACCCTTGTTTCCTCTGTTGTTTTGTTGTTTTGCCCTAGGGTTTTTTGAAAGGAGAAGATGGCGGCTGACACCTTTCTACTTTTCTAAAAGAAGATGACGGTGGATGAGAGAAAGTTGCTAGGGTTTTTTTGTTTCTAGTGTCATAGGGGTTGCTGGGCCTGTACCCAAATTGGGCCATTCTGTATCCTAGGGTTTTTTGAAAGGAGAAGATGGCGGCTGACACCTTTCTACTTTTCTAAAAGAAGATGACGGTGGATGAGAGAAAGTTGCTAGGGTTTTTTTGTTTCTAGTGTCATAGGGGTTGCTGGGCCTGTACCCAAATTGGGACACACACACACACACACACACACACACACACACACACACACACACATATTTAAGAATATTTAAAAAATAGAAAAATATTAATGCATAATTATATATTATGTAATACTGCATAATAAAGACAGATATAATATATAATAATTAAATAGCATTAATATAATAAGAAATATATATATATTAATAATCATGATTCATGAGTAATAGAATACACACACACACACACATACACACACACACACACACACACACACACACACACACACACACATATATATATATATACATAAGGAATTGAATATATATATATTAAAAAATTTAGAATAGCAGTCATCCCGCTATGCGCTATCCCGCTAAAGCGTTTTTGGGGTTGGCCGCTACGCTTCGCTATCCGGGATTTAACATTGGTTTGAACTGGGTGGAGTGGATGTGA
Organism: Spatholobus suberectus; assembly: GCA_004329165.1. Classification (NCBI taxonomy): domain Eukaryota; kingdom Viridiplantae; phylum Streptophyta; class Magnoliopsida; order Fabales; family Fabaceae; genus Spatholobus; species Spatholobus suberectus. Next base: position 53,123,691 of record CM014732.1, read on the forward strand.
TTTGGGGTATGAGTGGCTAGAAGGTTTGGGGAAAATTGAGGCTAATTTTAGGGAGCATGTTATATAGGTGAAGGTGAAAGGAGTTGAAGTGGAGACAAGGGGAGATCTAACATTGTCTCGTACTATTGCATCTCTGAAAGCAATGCTGAAAGAATTAAAAGAGGGATCTGAAGCTTATTATGTGGAGTTGGGGATGATGACAATGTATTCCCAAGAAATACAAGCTGATGTGGAGGGCATTGAGGTGGTGTTAGAAGAGTATGGAGAGCTATTCCAGGAGGCCAAAGAGCTACCACTGAAATGGAGGTCTGATCATGCTATTGTCATTAAAGAGAGGTCCATGATCCCAAATATCAGGCTGTACATATCCCCACCATTAGAATGAAGCAATTGAGGCCTTTGTCCTAGATATGTTAGCTGTTGGTCTCATTAGACCAAGTGTAAGCCCTTGCTCCAGTCCTTTGATTTTAGTTAAAAAGAAAGATGGGAGTTGGAGGTTTTGTACTGATTATAGGTAGGAGGTTTTTTTTTTTATAATTTTTCTTTCTATTTTTGTAGTTTGAATAGGTTTTATGCATCTCTCAAAAATATGAATGATTCACTTCTCACCCAGTTTTTGGGCATCATAGGAAAAATGGCCGAGTGGTTCAAGGCGTAGCATTGGAATTGCTATGTAGGCCCTGAATAGCATTGCTACCCTTAATAAATTTCCTATTCCAGCTATAGATGAGTTAGGAGGAGCTATAATTTTTTCAAAATTGGATTGGAAATCGAGTTATCATCAAATTCGGATGAAGGAAGGAGATATTCACAAAACAGCATTTAGAACTCATGAGGGACATTATGAGGACTTGGTTATGCCGTTTGGATTCACCAATGTTCCCTCTACCTTCCAAGCCCTCATGAATGAAATTTTCAGACCCTATTTGAGGAAATTTGTGCTAGTGTTTTTTGATGATATGCCTGTATATAGTGCTAACCAGCAAGTTCATATTGATCACTTGAGTTAGTGTTGGAAGTGTCGAGGACTCACTCATTGAAAATCAATTTGAAAAAGTGTAGTTTTGGGATGCTACAATTGGACTACTTGGGTCATATAATTTTTGCAGAAGGGAATGTTGCGGATCCAAGTAAAGTGAAGGTGATGGAGGACTGGCTTGTTCCTAAAGACATAAAGGGGCTGAGGGGTTTTCTTGGGCTAAACCGGCTACTATCAGAGGTTTGTTCAGAATTATGGGGTTATTGCTAGACCATTGACACAATTGTTGAAGAAGAACAATTTTAGCTGTGGAGAGGAGGCTATGAAAGCTTTTCACAACCTTAAGAAAGTGATGACTGAACTGCCTTTATTGGGTATGCCCAATTTCAAAATACCGTTTGAAATAGAGGCTGATGATTTAGGAGTGGGGATAGGGGCGGTGTTGATGCAACAGGGCAGACTCTTGGCTTTTATTAGCCAAGCCTTGTCAGAAAGGGCTAAGCTAAAGTCAGTATATGAGAGGGAGCTAATGGCTATAGTGTTTGCAGTGCAAAAATGGAGGCATTATTTGATGGGCAGTCACTTTATTATAAGAACAGATCAGAAAAGCTTAAAGTACCTCTTAGAGCAGAAAATATTAGATGGAGATAAGCAGAAGTCGGTGTCCAAACTCATGGGTCATGACTTTGAAATTCAATATAAGGAGGGGAAATTCAACAAAGTGGCAGATGCCTTGTCCAGAGTTATGTGTGTGCAAGCTATTTCAATGATTTCCAATTATGATTTGATGACAGTAGCTGAGGAGACAATGCAAGATCGTTAAAATTGATAGTTCAAGAGTTGAGCATCGATCCTAGGTCCCATCAATACTACAGTTTCACAAAGGGTTGTTAGCAGCACAAGGGGAAGTTGGTATTATCATCAAAGTCCTCAAGAATCCCACTACTGTCGGCAGAATTTCATGCCTCACCATGGGGAGGGCATTTGGGTGTATTCAGAACATATAAAAGGGTGGCTAATGTATTCTATTGGAAAGGGATGAGGAAAACAATTGAAGAGTATGTGTAGAGTTGTGAAGTGTGTCAGCTAAACAAATATTAAACGTTGAAGCCTGCAGGATTATTGCAACCGATTCCTATTCCTAATCAAGTAGGGGAAGATCTGTCTATGGATTTCATAGGAGGCTTGCCAAAGTCAAAAGGAAAAGATACCATCACGGTAGTGGTGGATAGGCTGTCCAAATCAGCTCACTTTATTCTGTTATGTCATCCTTATTCTGCTAAGACAGTTGTAGAAGTTTTTATAGCAGAAATTATTCGCCTCCATGGGTTTCCTAACACTATCATTTCTGATAGGGACAAGATGCTTGTGAGCACTTTTTGCAGGGAGCTTTTCAAGATGGCTGGGACAAAACTGAGGTATAGTACGGCATATCACCCCCAATCTGATGGGCAAATGGAGGTAACTAATCGCATCCTTGAAGCTTATCTCAGATGCTTTGCGAATGGTTGTCCAAAACAGTGGTTCAAGTGGCTAGCATGGGCAGAATTCTGGTTTAACTCGTCCCATAATGTTTCTATTGGGATGAGTCCTTTACGGCCCCAGCTGTAATCAAGTATCCCATAAGGGGTACAGTTATGCAAGAGGTTGATCAGATGTTAAGGAAAGAGATGTCATTCTGGAGGAGTTAAAAGATAATCTCAACAGAGCTTAGAATAACATGAAAATGCAGGCAGACAAGAAAAGAAGAGAAGTGGAGTTTCAAGTAGGGGAAAAGGTATATCTGAAGGCCCAACCATATAGATTGAAATCACTAGCAAAAGAAGAGAACTGGAGTTTCAAGTAGGGAAAAGGTATATCTGAAGGCCCAAACATATAGTTTGAAATCACTAGCAAAGCCGCCCCAATTAGAAGCTGAGCCCAAGGTTTTATGATCCTTTTGCAATTAAGGAAAAGGTGGGAGTGTCACTTATAAATTGGAGTTGTCTACCGATGTAAGAGTTCACCCCGGTTTTTCATGTCTCACAACTTAAAAGTGCAGTTTCAGTAGCTGCTTCATGTCAGCAACTGCAACCTTTTTTGACACAAGATTGGGAGTTGCTGGTGGAACCATTTGCAGTGTTAGATGTTAGGGATGAGGAAAATGGCACTAAGTACTGATGCAGTGGACTGAGTTACCAGAATTTGAAAACACATATGAGGATAGTGATATTATTGACAAGGCATTTCCCGATTTTCACATTGGGGACAAGGTGAAACTGTTGGGAGGAAGTATTGATAAGCCCATAATGAAAGTGTACAAGAGGAGAGGCAAGGAAAGGAAGGAGGAATTGGGTCAAGTCACAAATGGGCCTAAAGGGCAGCAAGGTATGTGGGTGTATGTGAGAAGAGGAGGACAGGTGGCACTAAAAGAAAGGGAAAAACAGAATGAGGGAGAGAGAATAACTGAATGGATAGGTGGCAACAAGGGATTGGGAGAAGAGGATGCGGGAATCATACAAGAGGAGGGGGGAAGAACGGATTGAGGGGGGAGGCAATTTCTGAATGGTTTTGGGTGGTATTGACTCTGTTGAGTAAGGAGGAGGTCCTTATTCATCTCTGCCAGAATTTATCTGTTTTCGAGTGATTTTCTTGTTCGTATTTTAGTTCGGAAGGAGCCCAGCTCCATTGGGTTTTCTTTTTATTTTAATTCCAAACAGTGCTTACTGGTAAGAGGGGTTTTTATCTCTGATCGTGAAGAGTTATTTCCTATTAAATATAGTTGAATTTCTCTGTTTATATCTTGTGTCTATCAGTTACCCAATAATGGTTGGTCGCAGTGGAAATAGACTCTGATCCCAGGCGAATATTGCCTGTAATGTCCTTGGGGAGGTTTTACTTAACCGCCACTTGACTCCAAGGTCTCGTCTCAGCTATGGTTGTGGGATGTAATGACGGAAGATCAAATAAGAATTGAAATAATGAACGAAGGAACAAATGGATAGTATGGATAAATCTCTGTATGTATTCGAATAGATGGGACTTATTACAATGAAGAAGAAGGTTGCTATGCAACGATAGCAACTACAGAGACACTAGAGAGGAAAAACAGAATGCAACAATACCCCCTCCTTCTCTCCTCCTCTCAGATACTATATATAACTAATTGCTACCTCACACATAATCCCTCATGCATGAATTGGCCATCCTCATCCTGCACTTCTTCGGTTGTCCACAATCATAGGATCACTTGTCACCTGTCCATTCTCCCTCACAGAATTATTCTCCTCCACGTCCATTTCCTGAATTGCCCTTGTATTATTTCCACTTGGGACATGGGATACTAAGTTAAATACCAGAAAAATAGACAGCTAAGTTGACTACAGTTACACTGAATTATTCAAAGCTATTTGAGAACTAGGTGGCAATGCCTCCTTTTTCTTATGTATAAGGTTTTATTTTATATATTTTTTTGGTCATTGTTGTAATTCAGTTTATATTTTTTGACAATATATCATCCTACATTGGCACTTCTGTTAAACATAAGTATGAAACTGTGTTGAGCAAAAATAAAATAAAAAAATTAAGAATAAGAAAGGGTAAACATTTAAGCTGTGAAGGCTGTTTTTAAATGGCCCTTCTGTTAGTGATCCATGATTACTACTCTCTTAGCTACGCATGCATAACATGACGATATCATTTTTCATTTATACTGAAATAATCATGAAAAAATTTGAATAATACAAGGAAAGTTCATTGGAAATCTCAATAGTGTCTTTAGGTATAATACTATGAAATTTCTTGTTTTGTTAAGATTATTATTTCTGAAAAATAGGTAGTAGATGTTTATTTTCTAAAAGTATCCTCAATTTTCTTTCAAATCTTGCCCTCTTGTTTAGATCAATAATTCTGGCTTAATACTCATTATTTGTTTTCATACTTGTGCTACAATCACTTACAGAGGTATTTATGGGTTTGCTTTTGGTTTTGAATGAAGGGAAGTTGAGTGTTTCATGCTGATATTCTCTTTCAGGGTAACAGGCTGTTCAAAGAAGGAAAATATGAACTTGCCAAGGTGAAGTATGAAAAGGTATTCATCTTTCTCTTTTGAGCCAAGTTGACTTTTAATGCTCTTGTATTTTGGTTAACATTTTTCTCATGGAAAATTTACTCATTGGGGTCGGAATTTTTGGATGGAGCAGCTGTGTGTTTTGCTACATCAGGGTACAAACTATGTACCTAAACATTATAATTGTTGAATTGATGTCAGCTTGATGGTGGTGTAATGGCACACACCTTGGTCTTATGAGGCTGGGAGAGAGTTGATGCTCAGGGTTTAAATCCCTGCTACTCCCTTCCCAAGGTCCTCAAGACCAATAGTTGTGGTCGAGATAAATGACATCAGCTAACAGAAAAATAGTTCACTTTTATTTTGGTATTCTGCTTCTGCTATCTATATTCACACTTGCAAATGAATTTGCAATCCTATGATTTGAATACTATTAAATTCTGTTTATTTTGTTTCTGTTGGAATCTCTTTGTTAAAGGATTGGATCTGTATATTACATGTATTGGATTTCTATTGTATATTCCATGATAGTTGGATTTGTATTTCACTTGGAATTTTGTTTTTGGCTCTGAATGTTTAACTATTCCATAAAACTTATTAACATTATGTGGTAGTTGGTAACAGGTGCTTCGAGAATTTAATCATGTTAATCCACAAGATGACGAAGAAGGAAAAGTTTTTGTAGACACACGTGTGAGTGATCTTTTGTCTCTTTTCCCAGTATATTAAAGATAGGAAGCATAGTTGCCTAACTTAAGCTTGGTAGGTTGATTTAAATTTAGACTAAATCTTTCTACCTCTTTTTCATTCTCATGATTGAAGAATTTGCTACACCTGAATGTTGCTGCATGCCTTCTAAAATTGGGAGAATGCAGAAAGTCCATTGAGACTTGCAATAAGGTATGTTTGATGACCTCAGCTATCATGTATCTTTAATTTGTTTCATTGGAAAAAACAGAATAACAATAGTTAATTTTGGTAGTTTGGAGTTGAAGTAGACAATTTTGATGGTAAAACAAAGTCATGAATTCTATTTATAATTAAGAATGTTCCGTAGCAATGTTCTAACAGTGTGATGTTTCTATGATGAGGGTGAGCGGGGTTTGTTGCATTAATTTGTTGTAAGTCCATCTGAATTATTAACCAGCCTCATTTCTAATTAATCCAAGTCAATCACCATGACTTTCTACTTTCTAGAATTAATTGCTATTCCACAATCAAATGTTTGTTAAGGGCTAAAACTTAAAAGGAGTAAATATTTTCATTCTTTAATTAGTTGTTATACATCAACATAGGCTAACTTCTGCTGGAGTAAAATTTCTTCATGTGTAAGGATTTGATTTTCTTCAGAAAACAAGCAATGCTAAATGGATGAAAAAGGAGAAGAAAAGAGAAATGACATGAAGAATACTGTTTTGTTATAAATCTCCTGTTTAATTTCCTCAACTCTAAGCTAAATGGAAACCTGCACTATGTATTTCTCACTATCATACCTGATAGTTTTGGTCTAGTTGGTGTGGTGTATTCACACACATTTTCCACCTATAATCAAACTCTATGCTCTTTGCACAAGAGCAAACCTTGTTACCGTCTTTGCACGGTCAATTCTTTTGGTTGTATGGTAAAGGTGTCCTCAGACCAGCTTTTGTATCAACTGAGTCTTGGTCCCTTCCTGGTCAATCTTAAAGGTACACCCTTCGCTTTGGCCTGGTGCATTTAGGATAATAACCCAATTTTTCCTCCTTTTTCCACATTTAGAGTCAACCATTACATTGTCATCTCTGCCTCTCGTTTACTTGTGTTCATACCGAAAATTATAAGAAACTTGCTCCTTATCATTTTATCATATGGTATTTGTCCTCTTATATGTGGGTGAGGTTTGGCACAATGGTAAGGTTGCTGCCTTGTGACCTCACTAGGTTTGCACAGGGATTCAAATCTTTAAGACAGACTCTCTTGCTTGTGGGGGTAAGGTTCTGAAACCTCACTAGGTGCATGCCTTGTGCACTGGGTCCTTTCTTTTTAGGAAAATGTTAACCAAGGCATTGGTTAAGGAATCAAAAGTGCAAAGTTTTTTATTGGGAAGTGTAACAGTGTACTCCTATGATTTCCAATGTAACCCCAATGTAATATTCAACAAAAGCTTTTTATTTATTGATTCCTTAACTAGTTCCCTAAGGGCATTGGTTATAATTCCTTAACCAGTTCCCTAAGGGCATTGATTAGCAGGACCCTTCTTTTTATCCTCCTATATCTTAAAATTTTAGTGAGTTGACCTAAAATGCCTAAAATAGCCACCTTTTTTATTATCCTAACTATCCTCAAATCCATTAATTGATTTTATACTTATTAAAATGGATTGGAATTAAGTCAACCCCAAAAACTAGTTCAAGGGTCTGAGTGGTATAATTATTGTGGTCATATTCCTAGCCAATGTGAGACATCTTAACAGCCCCCTTACACCTAAGACTAAACATTTGGATATGAAATTTGCAAGAATAGACATTTGCAGGTAGCTCAACATTAAGATTACATAGGCTCTAATACACATTAAAAATGAACTAAATCTAACTCTACTCCAAAAGGTAGCTTAAGGGTGGAGGTTTGTTGAAGTCTTAAAAAATATTGTGGTCATATTCCTAACCAATGTAGGACCTCTTAACAGTACTAAAGTTTATATATATATTTCTCATGGTAGATACTTCAAGGAGTTGATTGTTATCACTTTGCTGTTCTTTCATGCTTATTAAGTTTCTATTTGTGGGTCCTTTTCCTTTTCTTCTCTGGCTTAAATCTGGTTTCTGGCGTTGATTGTGTTGTATATCTTAATTTTGCCCATTGTCCTGTTTTCCCCAATGAATCATGCAGGTTTTGGAAGCAAATCCTGCACATGTCAAGGGTCTTTATCGTCGTGGAATGCCTACGTGGCTGTGGGAGATTTTGAAGAAGCAAGGGCTGATTTCAAAATGGTACAAATCTGCATGCTTAACTTGCTTAGCTTCTAAAGTTGTATTGTTAACCATTTCTAAAATCACTTGAATGCTATGTTAGATGATGAAAGTTGACAAGTCAACTGAATCAGATGCAACTGCAGCTCTTCAAAAACTGAAGCAAAAGGAGCAGGTGGGTTTGAAATCAGTTATTTGGTTATATGCTTGAGTTGAGACGTCACGGAAGGAAATACTAAGACTTTATTCTTATATTAATTCAATTGCAGGAAGTTGAGAAGAAGCTAGGAAACAATTTAAAGGGCTATTTGACAAAAAGCCTGGAGAAATTACAGAAGCTAAAGCTGATGTAGATGAAGATCAGATAACAAGTGAAAGCCAAAGGACGATGAAGTACATGGGGACTCAGATGGAACAAATTCAGAGCATTCACATGAAGCTCCACCTGAGGCACATAGAACGGGTTGGTTCTCTCTCTTTTGGCCTTCTGGCAGAAGACTTTTTGAATCGCTTGGGCTTAATAGATGTACCATACTATAATTTAACTCAGCATGTGGTAGTTGGTCATAATTTTTAAAAGAAGGCATTCCAGATCATTTCATTACACTGGCATATAAAGAATGACAGTTCAGTCATTTGTAACTTTTATGTTACCAGGGAATTTTATGATATCTGCTGATTTTTATTTTATTTTATTTTTTCAACTTTTACATTGTCATATCTATAATCGTTTCCTTTATATTTAATAAAAGAGATTTGTGAGCATAATAGGAAATGGCAAAAGGTGAACAAACTGAAGCAATTGTTAAGAGTGCTACATTATATTTGAGGAGTTGTTACTTGTAGGTTTTATGATTCAGAGGAGTTAAAAGTGAAAGTTTTGGTAGTTTTCACTCGTATGTATGAACATGTTTAGATTTTTGTAGCATCTGCTGTGTGCCCTCTCAATCACTGCTGAGCTTCTACTTTCTGTGCCACAGCCAACGAAGTATTTGTAGGTGTCATGTAGGCACAGTACAGTATTTACAATTTTGGAGCCTATATGATTTGAGAAAACAATTTTTTGTTTTTGTTTTTACAAACAATTGCAAATACGTTCCCTTAAACATTACATTTTATTTTTAAAAATTTATATAAGAAATAGTAAAATATTGGCCATTTTTTTGTATTAAATTTTGCAAGCAGAAAATGCAGTAAACATAAGGTAGTACTTTTGTAATTATTTGCGATAATGACAATTTTTCAAATTAAACACGCCTTTATGAATTGAGTAAAAGGTATTTGTCTTGAGGTGTAGACACTGTAAAGTGTAGCTTGGGGTTAGATTTTTAATGAAATGAAGTTGGAAAAATCAATGTAAAAATTGTGTATTTTAATGTTATTAGGATTGTAAAAGAAACTTGTATACTGTGATGTAATAAATCCTGTGGTGGACTCGAGTCTCTTAAATAAGTGGTTCGGCATTTGAATTTGACTGTTGTGTATGGAGAAAGCTTGGTTAGGAGGCAACTTACTTATGAGTGTCTTTAGATATTTCGAAAGAGATTAGTCTTAGTGAACAATCGGAAATATTTCTTACATTTATATACGTAAACTAAAAAGTAATAAATCCTTTCGGTGTGATTGTAAGAATGACTTCAAAAATCATCTCATTTAAAATTAATTTTATAATTATTCGTAACTTTTTATATCTTGGCTCCTCTCAAATGGCGAGAAAAACGTTGGACGAAATTTTTCTATGGTTTGGAAAGAAAATAGCCTAAAATGTTTGCGCTAAAATCAAAGCAATCTTGAGAGACATCAAATAAGAGGCTCCAATAAGAGACAACAAACGAGAATACACGATAACTGAACCATGTCTGTATAATTTACTTCACAGATGTGAATTGTGTGGTGGATTAGAAGACATCGTGTCATCTTCGACCTATCAATATTCCCATTAGTATATAGTTATATTGGGCTAGAGTGTTGAATATAGAACTACGCAGGTATAGGGATCAACAGTATGGTATGTTCAACCCCAACTGCGTATTGTTTGCCTTGATTCGTATTGAATGTCAATGAAGTGTTCCGATTATAAACCCTCCAATTTAAATCAGTGTTACTTTTTAATGGAACAATGTTTCTAAAATCATAAAATGCCTGTTTAAATTAGTTTACTGTGTAGTTAATCTTTTTTTGAAAAACTTCTAAAAAAATATTATCAAACGCGACTAAGTTAAAAAGTAAAGGCTGGTAAACTAAAAGTATTTTAATAAACAAGTTACTATTAAATGTTTGGCTGTTTGCAGGCAAGCAAGAAGCTGTACTTAGTTGCATTTAGCAGGTTTTACACATGACCAGAGTCCATGGAGTTCAAAAATTTTAACCTTAAATAATTAACACCGTATTTGATAGCGTATAAAATTATCCCTATATTTCCCTTATTTTTTTATATCTTTCTTCATATATATGGATCCAAAATACTCCCAAAATCAAAGGGCAACTGGGACAACAAAAATCATCCCACTTGAATTGGAAAAGGACATTACTTGCAAAACATAGCAGTGGAATGGCATGGTTAAGAATGGAAAAACTTCACCAAAAGAAATCGGCAATAAAGTAACGACCTAATTAAGAGCACTAAGGTGGCTTACATGGCACATCCATACTTCCAAAACTCTCACTACACATAAAATGGTATGGTACCATAGCTAAAACTATAGCAATCTGCACGAGGGATTGTGTTTCAATCCTCCACTATTTGTAACTTTCAATTCTCTATTTCTCTTTACATGTTTATTGTGAGGCATAAGGGTCGTTAGTAGTATATGGGCACCGGTACACGCGAAGCACAAAGTAGAAAAACTCTGAAACACAACATGCAAGAGCTTAACAAACACAAGCAGACACCTCTCATCGATCATACACAATAGAAAAGAGAACTTATTCAAAGTAAACTATATGTACTACACGACATAACCTTACTAGAATATTTAAACTTTATGAGCAAGTGAGGACCCGTGTTGTTCTCTATTGGCAAGAGCTAGAGCACGAGACTTGGCAAAGAAGAAGCCCAAGGTGTGGCCAGCCACAGCAGCTATGAAGACTCCCAAATTGAAGGACATGACAGCAAGCATGACCAAGTAAAGGAAGCTTATGCGGAAGACGAAGAAGGTTGCTTGAGTCAACCCTCCTACGATGGGATTAGTCCCACGCTTGATGCTGGGCTGGTTGGAGAGAAGCTCAGCAATCATTGCAAGGAAAAACACAAACAAGATGGCTAAGATGTAGTGGCCAACACTGTGTTTAGGCCACCCAGAGAAAAGTACTATGGCATCTTTGCCCCAATAGAGGCTCATGTGCATCTTCATGCTGTTATCCGTGCCATGAGACATTGGCATGTCATCTCCTGAATGCATATCCATCTTTTGGTTAATTGATACACACAGAGAGAGAGAGAGAGAGAGAGAGAGAGAGAGAGCGCTATGGGTGGTTGATGTTTGCCTGGTTTTCTACCTCAATTATTTAACCTATTAATGTAGAGAACAAGGCCAATCGGGTTGAGATAATCTATGTATTTACCCTTAATTAATAACCGTCATTTCAATTGAAAAGTAACATATTTATCAAAAGCCAAAGAGGATCCTCTCCTATTATCAAAAAATTGGATGCAATCTGAGTCTTTATTTAATTTTAATATTTAATAAATTTAAATAAAAACTATGCATTGAATAGTAAAAATTAAAAATTAGACACTCTTTAGTTTTTTTAACCGGAGAGGATCTGAGTCCATCAAAAACTTTCTTTTCAATCTTTTAAATATTAAACTCTTATTCGTAAATATATATATATATATATATATATATTTTTTTTTTTTTGTGGTGTGACTTAATTTAATTTCTAAAAACAACCGACAAGGTCGGCCAGTGATAGAAGATTTATATGGGTAATTTGAAATATCCTTATTGTCATTATATACCAAAAAACAATTAATTTCTAAAAACAAGTTACTAACAACCACTCAAGATTACAAACGTAGGTCACGGATAATTTGATTTCGAAGAGTTTGATTCCGAAGTAAGGAGATTGATGATGAAAATTGAGCCACACGGAGGATTTGGCAGTATGTTAAGATTTTTATTGGCTACAGGTTCGTTTTATTTGTTATCGTCGTTTCTTAGGTTTAGGACTCAGGTGTCACCTCAGTCTTTTGCGATCTTTATGTCTATTGGAATCCAGTTCAACAAAAGTGAGATGATTTTGGTTAAATTATCTTATAACTAGTATTTTAGTTTGTGCATTTCATAAAATAAATATTTATTTTATATAATTGAAATTTATAGTAAATAAATATTTTTAAATATATAAATTATATTATAATTAAAATTTGTAATAAATAAATATTTTAGAACTTATAAATTATATTTTAGATTTGTAATAAATATTTTATATTGTGATACAATATTATTTTTAATTATTGATATTTTATTTTAAAAAATATTGAAATTTAAGTTAAACTAAAGATATTGAAAATAATAGATTGAAACATATAAGATGTTAAGAAAAATTCTTAAAAAACATTCTTGTTGAAGAATAACAACTAAAAACGTTTTCATTCAAGATAATTATTCTAATTTGTATATATTAAAGGATATCATATGCATGTTAAAAGTGTATTTGAATTTTGAAGATAAAATATATATATTCAAAATTGATTTCTGATATTTAGTTATAGCTTATTAAACCATTTAGTTGATATTAGGAGCGTATTTGAAATTTGAAGATAAAATATATATATTTGAAATTGATTTTTAATATTCAGTTACAACTTATTAAAAACATAAGACGATATATCAGATACATGTTAGGAGAGTGAAGTTTACCTCTTCATGAAAAGAGAATATTCAAATGAGAGTGAATGTGAGGGAAAGTGAGGAGAGTGGAGGCCTGAGAAAGTAAATAATTTTACATGTTTATATATATAGAGGGATTACTTAGTGAACGTCGATTACTGTTTGGATACATATTAAAAGATCTTGAGAGATTATCTTTTGGAATAAGCACTTTGCTATATAAAAAGTGGTGTTTGGATATATATATTTTTTAGCTTTTGGAAAAGTAAAAGCTCCCAGTAGAGTTTATGGTGAAGCTAAAATTTTTAGCTTCTCAAATAATTATCATTTTGAATAAACACTTAAGAATGTATTATCCAAACACAATATTAGCTTATTTGAAAAGATCTTTTCATAATAGAGCTTCTAAATAAGTTCTTTTTCTATAATTTCTTTTAGAAAAGCTGATCCAAATAGGCCCATCTAAATGGAAACAATTGAAATTCTTCACGAACGAAGTGTGACTCACAAAGACAGCAAAATCTTAAAATTTGATGATAGATATATTGATTTTAAAAAAAGGCAAAATTTTCTTGTTAGGCCTTAACAAATGTTTAAAGATTAATATGAATTTTTTTTAAAGTTCTTAAGAATCCTTTCTATATATAAATTAGAATAGTTATCTTGCACGAGAGTGTTTTTGGCTATTATTCATCAACGAAAACGTTTTTTAACTGTCATTCTTCAACGAGAGTGTTTTTAGAGATTTTTTTAACCTCTCATATCTTTTAATCTATTATTTTCAATATTTTTAGCTCTACATTGAATTTTAATATTTTCTAAAAGAAATTATCAATAATCAGATTGACATTGTATCACAATATAAATTATATATTATAAATTTAAAATATAATCTATATGTTCAAAAATATTTATTTATTTCAAATTTTAATTATTAAATAATTTATATTATATATTTAGAAGTATTTATTTATTACAAATTTATATTATATAAATAAATATTTATTTTATGCAGTGCACAGGTTAAAATACTAGTTAATATATAAAATTATTACATTATTGCATATTAATGTGTCTTGCCCTTAATTTTTTTAAGGATAAATTTGAAATTTCACTTTACAATGATAACCTTAAAAAAAGAATAAATGAATTTTTATAATATTGTATTCAGATTTCAATAAACATGAGTTATAACGTCTTATCTTCTCAGTGCTAGCGAGTTATAAAAAAGTTTATGCCTTATTTTCACAAAAACACTTTATGCCCTATTTACCAAAAACAAAAGTACTTGATAGAGGTACCCAATAGAGCTATCAAATTTTATATTGGAAGTTGGAAAAACAAATCTTGCGAGTCTTAGAACCTATTTTGGATTTTGAGAAATTGTCATTGTAATGGAGATTTTAAAGTCTGACTAGAAATATATATTATTTTTTCTTTGTGACCTCAACAAATATTAGAAATATGAATTGGGTTAAATAATCTTGAACTAACTCAACATCGATCGGTCCAAATATCGATCAAACTCACCGATTTGATTGCCTTAAATATTTAATTTTCAAAATTATTTCAATATAAAATTAATATAGAACAATAACGTTGTTTTGGTATATTTTCTCTTTTAAAAACTCAGCCAATCATATGACCTAAACCAATTTAACCATGCTTGGGTTAGGTTATTTTTATAGTTAATGAAAAAAATTTCTTAACGTCACATATGAATAAATTTGATTGGTTCAATGTTTTATTTTTTTTAACCAACTTACCCTATGCTACCTCTGAAAAGGTGATTTAATTTGACTAATTTCTTATTATTAGATTAAATCATTAACCAAACCGTACATATCTTTCATAAGGAAGAAAAATAATGGATCCATATGACCCTGTGCATATCAGATGGGACCGTTAACCATTAACCCTATCAATATTTCTTTTATAAACATTTCGTGATGTTTCCGGTAACATATTAGCCAAGCTGATGGTTAGCTATTTAGAATATAACTGTAATTTTTATGTAACTTTTTGTTTAGGCTGAGAATGCAACTAAATATAATTTATTAATGTGACTGGTGGGAAAAACAATTCAAATTTTCAAATTATTGAATTTAGGATTTTAATATATTGTAAATTGTTTTGTTATTGGAATTCAATGTTTTGATTTTTGAGAAGCTCACATTCATCTTTGAATGAGGGAGGTGAAGATTTTAAAGGTGTTAGAATCATGAGAAGCAATACTTTAGCACTTATTCATTATTGGAAGAAGTTACACCCCACCACTATATAAAGGGGACATTGTGAAGAGTTATATCAATACATGTTCAAGAAGGAAATGCAAGTTTGTATCTGATTACTTGGAATAAGAGAATCTCTTGTAAGCGAGTGTTTATCATTTCTTCTGGTTGGTTGTTGCTTAGCATCATAATACTGGCGCTCAGCGACAACCTCGACGTGAACTAAGTACAAGGGGTGCGATTTCTTAATCCCTTGGCCATTAATGGCTATACAACCATCCTTAAGCAACATAATAGACTCATAATACTTTTACACTTTATTTAATCATCAAATCTGTCATAATACCTCATAAATTAGACAAATCACTCAAAAACCCAAATTTTTATTATAGGGTTCATGAACTCTTAGCCCCTTAATCCATCAATCATAACTCCAAATCAAGCGAGATAAAGGAAGGAAGATGGATATGAAACGCTCACTATTAGCTTCCAGAAGTGATTGGATAGGTGGATGTCACTACTTCCTCCTCTTCTTCTTTTCTCCTTCTCTCTCTCTTCTTTCTCTCTTGTGTATGTGAAGTGAGGATGTGTGTGTGTTGCCTTATAAGGGTGAAAACCCTTATTGGGCCTTAATGGCCCCCTCTAGTCCACTATTATATCTTAAAACAAAGTAAGGTCTTATATTATGTAGAGCATTCATGAAAACGACATAAAAGAATATTATTTATTTATTTATTTATTAGTAGTAGTATTATAAATAATCTATTTTTGAGGCATGTTACAGAAAGCTTGTGGCATGTGGCTATAGTTATAGGGGTGGATGTTGTGGAAATAGATTAGGAACCCATTTTCCTTGGTAGGCCCAATGATGTTGACCTCTTAATCTTTTAGAAGGATGTTTTGGAAATATGTATGGGTAATGTCGTGCTAAACATCTTAGTTTTA
The DNA here is from genome assembly GCA_004329165.1 of Spatholobus suberectus. NCBI lineage: Eukaryota > Viridiplantae > Streptophyta > Magnoliopsida > Fabales > Fabaceae > Spatholobus > Spatholobus suberectus. Next base: position 53,139,677 of record CM014732.1, read on the forward strand.
CAATTATGGTTGATGCAAATACAGTTTATTTGTAAATTTCTTACATATACTCTCATTATTATAATTAACATTCCTTTGAATATTTTAGGTATATGCATAACCTTTGTCTCTCAAAAGGGCAAGAAAATGTATATGGATTCATTGACCTTTTCCCTATTTAGAAGATATGGAATAAGGATGAAGATCCTCAGGCCTACATGCAAAGATAGATGTATGAATTAGGAAAATAGTGTTACTTAGTACTGTACTTACATTCATATGTACAAATTATTTGTCACTAATTGATTTTAAATGATATTTGAATCCCCGTCACTAATTGTTTCCCAATGCAGATTTCCCAATACAGCTCATACTGGAAATTGCTAATTATTTGTCTTAAGGACAATGTTGTGGTCTTATTGTGTCCGTTGCATTAGAAGCCCAACAAAGAAATGAAACAACTAGTAGAATCGTAAGTCTTTATTTCTAATACATTTGCTTTGTGGTTTGTATTATAATTTTGAAACCTACAACATACTTTGCATGTTCATTTATTAATCAGAATTATGAGTGGATTTCAAATGTTGGCAGGTAGGCATGCGTCAAATAAATGGAAGCCTACTTGGTTTTTTCCCTATGTAAGTGTTAAGACAGAGGATGATTTTATAACCCTCAAATGTTTTGATAATAACAAACAATTATAAAGAGCTTTTCAAACAATCGTCTGGTTATGCTTGCTATCGTTTGACCTTTTTGCTCATAAATCGTCTTTACTCCTATTTCAAAGTTTCAGTAGTTAACTTCTCTCAGACGATGTTCTAACGATCTGCACATTGGTCAGCTATAAAAGTGTAAACAATCTTGAAATAAATGAAGTCTAAGCACCTGATCTCGAGGGAAAGTTTACTTTACGCTTAAAAGAAGGAATATGCATGCGAATGTTAAAACGAAAAGCAGATATGTCCATTATTACAAGATAGAGTACGAGAATGGTAAAGATAAGTAGACTGCGTTATCTTATCAATGTGACAAGTTGGTGAAAGGCATTAAATGTTGCATTTAATGCTCCAACGACTTTTTCCACTAGACAAAGGCTGTCTCCTTTAAACACTCATAACAAATATTTTTCTAGAGAAGCCTATAAATAGAAGAAGAGACTTCAATCTCGAAGTTAGTTAGTTGGTTCACTGTTTCAAATCTCTATCTATCAAGCTCTAATATTGTGACAATCATAAAACTCAGTTTGTAAAACTTTATTTGTTTTTCATTGTATATTCGTCTGTTGGACGTTAAACCCAATGAGGTAACTCACGTTCAACCTTTTTCTCTAAGAAATTGGTAGAACTTGAAGAGGCTTTGTTTTAAAGAATACTTGGGTTATTGCTTGGAGAGGCAAGTAAAAGACTATTTGGGTTGAGCTTGAAGAGGCTTGTTGAAAAAATACTTGTAACTTGGATTAGTTAGTGAAACTTGGTTGTTGCAAAGAACTGGATGTAGTCTCTGGGGTGAGACAAACCATTATAATTTCTATGTGCATTCTTGATTCGTTTTCAGCATCCGTCTTTCTTTCAAAATGCTTTCGAAAACCTCTTTTTTTTTTGTTTATTCCTTCAGACGATACGTCGTTGAAAAAGGTTTTGCGAAAATTTGCTATAACACAATCAACCTCCTTTCTTGTGTTATCTTTGTGTTCTATAATTTGGTATCAAAGCTTAGCCTCTAAGGGTTGTAACAAGTGTTAGAAGAAAAGATCTGCATGGCAAACCCTGAAGGACAATACATTCCTAAAGGAGCTTCATTGTCAAGGCCTCTTGCCTTCAATGGTGAAGATTATGCTTACTAGAGAGACAGAATGGAGATGTACATCAAGTCCACCCATTATAACATTTGGAGAATCATAACGCGCAGAGATCTTATTGTAACCAAGCCAAAAAATGAATACAATCAAGATGATTACAGCATGCTACAACAAAATGCAAAGGTTAAGTATATTATGACTTGTGCCTTATCTAAAACTGAATATAACAAATTTTGCAGCTGTAGAACTGTAAAGGAAATGTGGAATGCTATACACATAACACATGAAGGCACAGAAGATGTTCATCTTAAAAGAGCAGCAACTCTTCAAAGACATTATGAGATGTTCACCATAAAAGAGACAGAAACCATTGATGAAATGTTTGGAAGATTCAAACAATTCTAAATGGACTTTAGAGTCTCGATGTTGAGTTCTCCAAGGCCCAGAACAATCTCAAAATCTTGGATACTCTTCCAAAAGTGTGGGAACCCAAGGCTACAGCCATAGCTGAAGTAAGGGACATGAAGACTTTAACTCTGGATGAGTTACTGAGAGCTCTAAGAGTTCACGAAGTTCATCTCTTTAAAAGAGACAAAATAAAAAATAATGACTCTATTGCTTTAAAGAGTGGAGAAACAAGTCGGAGAGCAGACAAAAAGACTAAGACGAATGCCAAGAACAAAGCCCTGAAAGTTCATTCTGATGATTCTAAGAGCTCAGACGAAAGCTCTAGTTGCTCCACAGACGATGAGATCTCTCTCATAACTAAGAAATTCAAAAAGATGTTCAAAAAGAAAGGGAGATTCAAACAATCCTCCAGAAAGAAGGACAATAAATACAGGAAGCCTCCTCAAGAAGAAAACTGCAAAATTATCTGTTTTGAGTGCAAGAAGCTTGGATATATGAAGGCTGAATGCCCTAAATTAAAAAGAGGATGGAATTCTAAGAAAAGGAACAAGAGGAAAAATCTTCTAGCCACCTGGGAAGATCTGGACAACAGCAGTAGCAATTCAGACGATGAAAAGGCTAATATTTGTCTCATGGCAGACATTAAGGAAGTAATATCTGAGGTACCTTCTATCTCTAAATTTCTTTGCATTCATTTGATAGTTGTGAATTTGAGTCTGATGATAAAGAAGATAAGTCATATGACACTCTTCTTGCCAATTCTCACATGATTACTCTTGAATATAAAAAATATAAAGAAAAATATCAAAAAGTTGTTGTAGAAAATAGAATACTCAAGAAAGATATAAAGAGAATGCATGAAGGTCAAGTCTCAGATCCTGAGAAGATAATGCTTCTTTGTGAAGTCGACAGACTAAAGAAAGAGGTCATTAGTTTCAAACGTGATTTAGCTAAATTTGTGGATGGATCTTCAAAACTCCAATTAATCTTAAAACATAGAAGACCTCCATTTGACAAATCTGGCATAGGTTTTATAGAAGACAAAGATCTTAAACCATCATCTTCTAAATCTTATTCAACCTTCTGTAGCTTTTGTGGTAAATCTGGACACTTATCTCAAAGGTGTCAACACAAAAAGAAGTAGAGGTCAAATAAGACCTTTGGGACTAACACAAAAGGACCCAAAAATTTGGGTACCAAAATCTCAAATAATTCTTGTTATAGATATCCGTAATAGGAAAAAAGAAGGATTCATTCTGGTACCTGGACAATGGATGCTCACGTCAAATGACAGGAGAAAAGTCTATATTCCCAGACCTCCAACCACATGAAGGAATAGTCTCCTTTGGAGGAAATGGGACAAGAAAAATCGTTGGTACAGATAAAGTTGGTAAGCCTCCTCTCCCATCTATATATAATGTTTTATGTGTTGAAGGACTAAAGTATAACGAACTTAACATAAGTCAATTTTGTGACAGTGGGTTTATTGTATCCTTTAACAAAGAATCATGCATAGTCAAAAGAAATGACGAATCTATTCTCTTTACCGCCAAAAGACATAACAATCTGTACAAGATTGAGTTTGAAGATCTGAACAAACAAAAAGTTACTTGTTTAATGAACAAAGAAGATGAAAAATGGTTTTAGCATAAAAAGCTTAGGCATATCAATCTAAAATTTATTTCAAAGTTATATAAAAAGAGTTTAATAAAAGAATTGACTGAGATTTTTTGGAAAACTCATTTTCTTTGTGAAGCATGTCAGAAGGGGAAACAAATTAAAACCTCTTTAAATCCAAAGATGTTGTTTCCACTTCCAGACCATTAGAACTATTACATATGGATTTATTTGGACCTACAAAGACTCTTAGTCTTGGCGGGAAAAATATGGTTTTGTTATTATTGATAACTATTCTAGATACACATGGGTTTACTTCCTAACTTACAAACATGAGTCTTTTAATGTGTTTGAAATATTCTGTAAATGTGTTCAAAATGAAAAAGGTTTTTGTGTTATTGCAATTAGAAGTGACCATGGAACTGAATTTGATAATGCTAAGTTTAAATCCTTCTGTGAAAAGAATGGAATTTTTCACAACTTCTCCTCATCGAGAACACCTCAACAAAATGGGATAGTTGAAAGGAAAATAGAACTCTACAAGAGATGGTAAGAACCATGCTCTGTGAAAATTCAATTCCTAAATACTTCTGGGCCAAAGCTGTAAACACAGCATGCTATGTTCAAAACAAAAGATTAATCAAACCATTAATTAATAAGACACCTTATGAACTGTGGAGAGGCAGAAGATCCAACATTTCATATTTTCATCCTTTTGGATGTAAGTGTTACATTCTCAACACTAGAGATAAATTGGGAAAATTTGACACTAAGGTTGATAAATGTATTTTCCTAGGATATTCTCATACATCAAAAGCATTTAGAGTATTTAACTCAAGAACTTTGGTCTAGAAGAATTCATTCATATTAAATTTAATGATACACTAACCCCTGATAGAAGACTATCAAACTTGGAAGATTTTGCAGACTTACAGATAAGATCATCTGACCAAATAGAACAAACGAAGTAAAAGAATCAGAAGATACTTCTCAACAACAATAGATCAATAATTAGACGAAGGGATCTCACAAGGACTAGAAGTTCGTTACATATCATCCTCAAGATTAAATCATTGGAGAACGGACTAAAGGAGTAAAGACAAGGTCATCATTGAAGAATCAAACGTCTTATGCTTTAGTCTCAGAAATTGAACCTAAGACGATCAAAGAAGCACTGACAAACGATGACTGGGTGATAGCTATGCAAGAAGAACTACATCAATTTTCAATAAATGATGTATGGATCCTTGTTCCTAAAGTGGAACATAAGAGCATTATTGGAACAAGATGGGTATTCTGCAATAAACTCGATAAAAATGGAAAAATAATAAGAAATAAAGCAAGGTTAGTAGCTTAAGGTTACAATCAACAAGAAGGTATAGATTTCATTGAAACTTTTGCACCTGTTGCTAGATTAGAAGCTATTAGAATTATGCTTGCTTTTGCCACTCATAAAAACATTAAGCCTTTTCAAATGGATGTTAAAAGTTCCTTTTTAAATGATTTAATTGAAGAAGAAGTTTATGTTAGACAACCTCTTGGTTTTGAGGATCCAATCCTCCCAGACCATGTGTTTAAACTCAAAAAGGATCTGTATGGTCTTAAATAAGCACCTCGTGCTTGGTATGACAGACTAAGCAGTTTTTTCATTTCAAATGGATTTATGAGAGGCAAAGTAGACACAACTCTATTTAGAAAAGAATCTAACTAAAATTTCGTAATAGTTCAAATTTATGTAGATGACATAATTTTTGGAGCTACTAATGAAACTTTTTGTAAAGATTTCTTAGATTTGATGTAGAATGAATTTGAAATGAGCATGATGGGGAATTAAAATTCTTTCTTGGCTTACAAGTCAAACAATAGAAGAAAGGTATATATATTCATCAGCAAAAATACACAAAAGAATTACTCAAAAAATATAAGATGAATGAGTCAAAACTTATGAGCACACCAATGCATCCGTATATGGTCATGACAAAGGACAAATTAGGTAAACTAGTAAACCAAATTGTCTACAGAGGTATGATTGGCTCACTTATCTACTTAACTGCTAGTAGACCTAACATCATGCATAGCGTCTATTTATGTGCCAGATTTCAATCTAACCCTAGAGAATCTTATTTAAAAGCAATTAAAAGGATTTTTAGATATCTTGTTGGTACTTCTAACCTAAGCTTATTCTATGAAAAAAATAAAGATTTCAGGTTAGTAGGATACTGTGATGCAGATTATGCTGGTGACAGACTTGAAAGAAAAAGCACAAGTGGTGGATATCACTTCATCAGACCATGTCTTATATCTTGGACCAGTAAGAAGCAGAACTCAATTGCATTGTCTACTGCTGAGTTAGAATATGTATCTGTTGCTAGTTGCTGCTCACAGCTCCTATGGGTAAAATATCAACTTGAAGATTACTCTAGCTTTGAGCATAACATTCTAGTGTTATGTGATAATACTAGTGCAATCAATCTATCTAAAAACCCTATTTAGCATTCTAAAGCAAAACATATAGAAATAAGACATCACTTCATTCGTGATTATGTTCAAAAGGGTGTTTTTGATATTAAATTTGTTGATACAGACCATCAATGGGTTGATATCTTTACAAAAGCTTTACTTGAAAAACGCTTTAACTTTATACTAGAAAATTTGCATATGAAAATTTTGCAAGAGTAAAACGTCTTACATGTATTGTCTCGTTATGCATATTAAGTTTCGTCTTATCCTATATCGTCTTACATTTTATTATATTTCGTCTTACTAACATATTCTTCCTTAAATATGAAAACTTTTTAATTTATTCGTCTAAAATTTCCCCTCACGATTATTTATCGATAACCACCCACGAAACATGCACCGTCTTCTCTGCCACATCAAGTCGTCATAAATGCACGTCCTTTCAATACTTTCAAACTTCTCATATATTCAAAATAATCGCTATTTCTTTTTCTTTACACTCTTCATACTCTCTGCACTCTCAAGCCCTCTCTCTTGCTCTCATTCACAAAACCTAAATCTCTCAAATTGGCACTCGTGGCCTCTCAAAAACAACTTGCCCCTATGGAGTGATTCTCAGAAGGTGATTTCATTGTTGGAAAATGGGTTGATCTCAAGAAACTTGAAGAGGATGGATTTCCTCTACAGATGTACATCAAAAATATTGGACGAGAAGCGTTTGTTCAAAAGCACACTGCTTGGTATCACGCACCATATGTCTATTTATGGGCTTCTGTATCTGAAGTGAATGGAACCATCACCGGAACCGTTGACAATCAGGTCATCATCATATCCACTGACACCATCACTGCAACGTTTGGCTGCAAGGAAGAAGGGGATCTTTTACTGAAGATTGAGAGAAGGTCATCACCCTTGAAATAGTCGACCAAGCTTGTATATGAAAATCAAGACCACTGATCGATAACAAAGATGTTCTAAAAAGGTTTCTGTATTCTTTGAACATGAAGTCAGAATGAAAACTCATTCACAACATCCTCCTGCACATCATCTTGTCTAGGAAAGGCTTAAAGGATAATGTTTCATCCAAGGACAGATTCTATATGTACAAGTTGTTGACTGGTCAGAAGGTAAACCTACCAGCTCTTATTTTGGATAACTGGCGATCCTGCCTCACTAAGTCAAAGGAGAGCGCTAAGAGCAAATAGAAGCATCCTATTCCATACGCCATGCTCTTCACTGAGATTATTCGTTTGGCAGGTGTCAACGAAGCTGGATGGGAAAAGAAGAAGAAAGGTTCTAAGATTGACGTATCAATCATCAGAAAGATGAGGATTACACATATCTTCTATGGATATGCGGCCCAACATCCTGAGTTCGCTTTGATTAAGGAAGAATTACTTGAAGAAGTTGTTGGAACTGTTTTATAGTGTTGGATTGTCTGCTGATCCTTCTGCTGGTACTGCATTTGCTCCACCATTACCACAGATAAAACCCTAACTTTCTCAACCTCAACCCAAATAGACCAAACCCCAAAAACCAAAACTACCCATCAAAAGACCATCGCAACTAGACCCTCAACCTCAATCACAACCATCTTCACTTCATAAAAAACAAAAACCCTTAACTATTCATCTGAGATCTAGACCTATTCCCAACTTGATTCAGATGATGATCTACCCATTAACACCCTTCTTCCAACCATAAGGACAACCATTTCTGAACCTCTATTAGAACAGCCACCTCCACCACCTACCACCACTGAATCCACTCCATCTGCCTAACCTTCCAAAAAGCCATCAAAACCCAAAAAGATTCCAATACCTAAGATTCGAGCTGAAGAGGAAAAGAAGCTCAAGAGAGACAGAGCTGAATCTAAAAGGGCTGAGAAGAAGAAGAAAGAAGAAGAAGAAAAGTTGGCTGAGGAAGAACAAGAGCAAATTGAGGAAGCGATGCTGTAATCAGTTATTGCGCACTTGCTGTAGACAGCCCCTGCAAAACCTGATGAGCAAAAGCTGTTTACTCAAAAGGATATCCTTGCTACCTCAAGAGGTAGATTACCAAGATCTCTTTTTTGGGAAGTTCCTCAATCTGTTTCTTTATCTCAAGTTTTCAAATGTATTTCTGTAGACCTGACAGTTGCACCAAGGGATGATCAGCCTACAAGGGCTATTTCCTTCTTTTTGCCGGAAGCAGAAGGCCAATCATTTAGAGGAGCTGAACTAATGATAGACGAAGCCTCACCTAAACAATTCAGATCATAAACTCCTCTGTCTGAATGTCTGTGCATAAAACAAGTCACATACTTCTCATAAGAGCCTCGCAGTGTTGGGAAAACCAAAGTATATCAACCACTGGAGCCTTTCGACCCAGAAGCTCTTCACTCTATTATCAATTATGAACTGGGCGAAGTTAATAACTTGAGGATGTGGATGACTCTTATTACTAAAGAATGGCCACTCTTGGTGCGCCATGGGTATGCTGAGAAGATGCCCTTGATTGAAGAAGAAGCTACTCTAGCTCTTTCATACAAACCCCACATCACTTCATACGTTTGGGAGGAAGGGTACAGTACGCTATTAGACGCTCCAATCTTCGTTTACTCGACCTCAACTAGAACAAAATTCCTAGCTGGATATGAAGTTTGGAGACAGCATGGGCTTCTCTGCCACACCTCCCCGTTTATACTGAAATGCAACTATTCTGAGTATCTGATCATACGCAGAACATATCACTATGTGCCCAAGATAATCTATCCGTTCTGCCATTGGAAGATAAAGACTTACCCCCTCGCCATCTGCCTTGCAGATAGTCTAGACTTTGAAGAATGGTAGATTGGTGATGATGATTGGGAATTGGGGAGGGTGATGAACAACTTCCTAAGAGAGAAGATGCAGATCTCTTTGTAGCATGCCATTTGCGAAAGAAGGTGTCCAAACCTTGAGCTAGGCTCGCTTAGACTCATGGCAACTCAAATGCCGCTTCTGATGAAGCCATGGACCACCTTCTATATTTGCTGTCAGAAGACATTCAAGTGTTAGAATTTGTCTGTGGGAAAAGACAAGGAACCAAAGTTTAGACAAAACCCCAGACAACACTTGATGATTAGGGAGAGATCATTTTCAATGAAGTAGCTGGCTGATCCTTAAAGAAAAAGCCACTCTCCGAAGTTTAGACTAAAAGAGGCTATAAAACCATGTCGAAGCTCTTAACCACTTTTCTAGTCTGATTGTGGAAGAGAAGAACATTCTCAGCCATGAAGCTGCTATTCGTTCAGTAGGTCACTGGATGCAAGTCTTTCCGTCCCTTTCACCCTCTACATCCAATCTTGACAATCAACTCTCATTAAACCACCCCAAGACCTATATCTTCTTCTCCTCAGAAACCTCTGAAAGTTTTCCTCCCTTGCGGCCACTTCTAGTTTTGTGGACCCTCTGTACCATATGGTTTCAATTTATGTTTTGTAGAGGAACACAATGATGAAGCAGCTACCAACTCTGCACTTGTGCTGCAATCTTTAGACGTTAGACAATAATTCAATGAATTGAAACAAACAGTCCAATGTCTTGAAGCTGATCTAGTAAAGGAGCGTAGGAAACACAAACGTGCAGAAGCACTGTTAGCCAAAATGGCCAAACGCTTCAAGGGTGACCTTGGCTCATCGTCTACACCTTTAGACTCTGAATCTTCTGAATGATGATACTAAAAGAGGGAGATATATGAAAAGAGAAAAATATAAAAAGGGGGAGAACAGAAGGAAGATTAGTCATAAAGGGAGTATAAGTCTATTACAATGAATTCTGAATTTTCTTTTACATATGAATATTATTTGTTTTCATTCAGTTATATCCATCTCTGATATTGTGTTTGCTTAACTAAAGTATGTCAGTATGAAAAATGCTTTCTAAACCAAAACTTACACCACAAAGCCTTTTTCATATAAAAAATGTTCTATGAAAATTATATATGTTTGTCATCATCAAAAAGGGGGAGATTGTTAAGACAAAGGACGATTTTATAACCCTCAAATGATTTGATAATAACAAACAATTAAAAAGAGCTTTTAAAACAATGGTCTGGTTACTCTAATATCTTATGCTCGCTATCGTCTAATCTTTTTGTTCGTATTTCGTCTTTGATCTTGTTTCAAAGTTTCAGTAGTTAACTTCTCACAGACGATGTTCTAACGATCTACACATTGGTCAGCTATAAAAGTGTAAACAATCTCAAAATAAATGAAGTCTACGCACCTAATCTCGAGGGAAAGTTTACTTTACGCATAAAAGAAGGAATATGCGTGCAGATGTCAAAACAAAAAGCAGATATGTCCACTATTACAAGATATAGTACGAGAATGGTAAAGATAAGTAGACTACGTTATCTTATCAATGTGACAAGTTGGTGAAAGGAATTAAATGCTACATTTAATGCTCTAACGACTCTTTCCACCAGACAAAGGCTGTCTCCCTTAAACACTCATAACATATTTTTCTGGAGAAGCCTATAAATAGAAGAAGAGACTTCAATCTCAAAGTTAGTTAGTTGGTTCACTGTTTCAAATCTCTATCTATTAAGCTCTGATATTGTGACAATCATAAAACTCAGTTTGTAAAACTTTATTTGTTTTTCATTGTATATTCGTCTGTTGGACGTTAAACCCAATGAGGTAACTCACGTTCAACCTTTTTCTCTAAGAAATTAGTAGAAATTTGAATAGGCTTTGTTTTAAAGAATACTTGGGTTATTGCTTGGAGAGGCAAGTAAAAGACTACTTGGGTTGAGCTTGAAGAGGCTTGTTGAAAGAATACTTGTAACTTGGATTAGTTAATGAAACTTGGTTGTTGCCAAGAATTGGACGTAGTCTCTGGGTGAGACAAACCATTATAATTCCTATGTGCATTCTTGATTCGTTTTCAGCATCCGTCTTCTTTCAAAACGCTTTTGAAAACCTTTTTATTTTTTGGTTTATTCCTTTAGATGATACGTCGTTGAAAAAGGTTTTGCGAGAATTTGCTATAACATAATCAACCCTCTTTCTTGTGTTATCTTTGTGTTCTATAATAAGTAATTTACAACTAGTTAAGGAAATTACAACTTTTAATAGTTTCTATAACTCATATTTAAAAACAATTGTCATTGGTAGGCTAACAAACAAATAGGGGGCTATGAGTGTGGATATTATGTAATGAAACATATGTTCACCATAGTTTCAGCAGATATTGTCGATTCGTGGGACAAGGTAATATAAATTTCAAAAGTTACAATACTTATAGTTTTTATAGTTTATGGGCTAATGCTTTTATCTTAGGTGATGTTATCTTGTAGTTATTCGTCGATAGAAAACCATTGCCACAAGAGGATATCTTAGACATCAGAAAACGTTGGGCAACATTATTCCTTCAAATTAGTAATAGATAGTTTGTTTAGAAATTTTTTAGGCAAAATAATAGTTGTTTTAAATTTTAATGTGTTTGAAAGCTTATTATGATGTAATGTTTGATAAAATAGGTTATAATTGAATATGTTGATGTACTGCCTGTTTGTGCGGTATCTGTTGATGATTACAGGGATGGATATATGAGAAAACAAACAAATTATTTAAAAAAAAACTTAACTTTTTTACTTGATTGTTCATTGACCGAGCTAAAAAGTTCACTTTTTCACTTGGTTAGGACCAAAACTGAGTTAAAAAGTATGACTTTTTAACTCAGTTAGTGCTCAAATCGAGTTAAAAACTCTTTAACTCGGTTTGTGCATTAGCTGAGTTAAAAAGCCATACTTTTTAACTTGATTTTCCCTAGAATTGAGTTAAAAAGTGTTTTTTAACTCAGTTCAAAGTTCGGTTTAAAATCATCATACTTTTTATATTGTTTGTATCTAAATTGATTATAAAACCGTTTTAAAAAGTCTTTTTTAACCGATTTAAAAAGCTTTTTTTTTTTTTTTACAGTAGTGTCATAATTAAAGTGTTTGAAGAGAGTAATAATCCATCAAACTCTTGACTATATACTACATATATGCATCATTCCATTGGTATAAAACTTGGGTTAGTCCTAGGCATGATAGTAGAGGACACATACCTTCAGTTATTTATATTTTATACACACAACCGTGTTTCTTCCACATAGTGTCACGGACACATGGTAGTATTTAACTACTTACTTTGTTTCTAGTAAATTACACTACACCGCAAGGGGAGTGCCAAGAGTCCACGACTTAGTACTTGGGAACATTAATAACAAGCGCACCATTGTCCATATAGGCCTTCACACGGTGGACGTTGGAATTTTCAGGCAACATCAAGGTCTGAATGAAACGGCCTCTGGCACGCTCCACAAGGTTCCCCCTCCCACTCCTCGTTTCCCTCTCTACCCACTTCTCGACAATGATACATAGCTCTCTCCCATTTTCCACTTCCACTCTCACCTCATTGTGCCTTAGCCCTGGAAGGTGCGCCTTGTACACATGCGCCACAGGGGTCTCCTTCCATTCTACATACGCATTGACAACAATTGGTGAAGTTCCTCCAGAGATAGGCAAGTGTATTGTGTTCGGAGTGGGTCCAAAACTGGGTCTTGCAATCGTTTTCCAATGTAGTGATGGGATGGGGGTTCATATCGGGGACCAAATGAACTTGGAAGGAATGGCATGTTTGTCTGTTGGGCGTTGTGGTGCTTAATTGGGTGTGTTGGGCTTGCTTTGTTCAAGGGATGTGAAGCACTTCTTTTATAAGAAATTAAAGGGGTTACTATGGTTGATGATGTATGTATGAAGGAATTTTATGCCGTCATGTTGGTGCGTCATATCATAGTGAGTTTTATCTTGTGCAAGGAAGGAATCCACTTTATGCTACTAAAAAATGGACTTACGAAAGAGCATTATGGTAAATAAAATGGAGTGGAATATAAGGTAGCACTAGGTGGTACCTTATTCGTTTTCAAATTTGCGTTTGATCAGTCCATACCTCCACGGTCTCGCGTCTTTTTTCTAGTCATGATGGAAGTCTGTTGTTATCATCAAAATGTTTTTTCTGCATTATTTTTTGAGTTATCTTAAGGTCATGTTTGGGAAGAAAAAAATAAAATAATTTTTTTTCATAAGTTAAAATTAGTTTATGTATAAATTAAAATCAATTTTTGGAAAAACTAAATGAGAGAATTTCTACAAATTAGTTTATGCATGAACTAATTTTAGTTTATAGGAAAAACTTATTTTATTTTATTTTATCTCTTATATGTTGCTTACGGAAAAGTTTATTTAAATAGGTTTAATTTTATTCATACTTTTTTTAACAGTTTTTATAATTTATTTTTTCTTTAAATTCTTCTTTATCACACTACCTATTTTATTCTACACTTTTTTATTTTTGACTCTTTTCTCTCTTCTGATTACAAAAATAGTTATAGAAAAAGTTATAAGAATAACATTTTTCATAGATTTTACATTATCCATAGAGGAACGGGTGCATTGCACGAAGTCCATATCAGAATATTTTGTCATTGCTGTTTGATATAAATACTATTTTTGATACAGAAGAATAATTCGATTAGGATCGATGGGAAGAGAATATTTACTTGCCAAATGTCTAAATAATGCATCACAAATCAATTTCGAAAATAAAAATTAATTTTTTAATAGAAAAAGAGGTGAATCTATCCAAATTGATAAGGCATTGAGCATAATAATTATCAATTTTTTATGGCGTCGATGCTCTATCAATAACCTCTATTCATGTCCGTATTCTAAGTAGTTAGATTCTTCTTCTGGAGTAGACCATACTCACCTTTGTTCACTGATAGAGAATCACGAAATCCAGAGCACCTTTAATCCACATTGGTTTTTGACGCAAGGGGTACGCTTGTAAATGAATAAGACTACTGAAAAAATCTTTATTGTATTATTGTTCTAAGCAAACATAATTACAGGTAGCTAACCTTAATTTGTAGTCATAATTACTGTGTCGTACCGGGTTACCATAACCCAAGCCATTTCATAGAGTTCCAAAAACTTCAAATGCTATTACATCTGATGCAATTTTGTAACCATCAAACACTTCACATCTTAGCACTTCATTAATAATGGTCTAACGCTATACCTTATCAGATAAAGGGAAAGAAAACCCTTCCAAAAGGGATGAATCCTTATATATCACTAAAACATAGTTGAGATTTACCAAAATTTAAAAAATGTTACTAAATTACAAAAAACGTTACTTGTAGGGACCCAACTAGTTGGGATTAGAGTTTAACTAATATTCATTTGCGTTTGCAAAATTTAAACTTTCTTTAATTTAATTTGGCAAAAACATGGGGAATTCTTTTTTGCTTTTAAATGTAAACCTGTGTGCACATTTTGTAAAATATGGAACATATAAAATAAAACATCGTTCAATACCCTCGTATAGGGAAAGTAAAAGAAATTAGCCACTCAAAGTGATCGTGTCCGCAGGTATTTCATAGACAATTCATATACATTTCATTTACAAATCAGTTTGATCGAGTAGGTTAGTACAAATCTTAATAATCAAAAACATAAAATAAAAGCTTTAAATAAAATGCTCTGTCTGTCAGTACCTAATAGCAATTTGTATATGGGATATTGGGGTGGGAAAAACATAATCTTAAATGCTAACAATAAAAGGTTCCATGCACATGTCAAAGCAATAAATAAGTATAACAAGGTTTACAACTCCAAATAAAATATGTCATTAATGTAATTACAATTCTCCAAATGAATTTAAAACCACTAACCCTAACTACAGTCATCAGCTCACAACTCAACTAGACCCATTGATACCGCTAACCTACTCAACTAACCAAGACTACCCAACCTTTACCACTAGGTTCAAAAGCTAATGTCATTGTCATTCGAGGAACTCTCATCACTCTCGCTACTATCCTGAGTAGCTTTCCTTTGGGTTGCAATCTCAACGATGTTCTTGGGGCTCTCACTCTCGAGGACCCAACAGTCCAAGAGAAAGTGGACATATAAGAAAACACTCCCTTTCTCACACTTGCTAAAGTTCTAAGCTTTCCTAATTGCGGACTTGGCAAAGCTTCACCCATTGATGTGACACCCTTTACACCAAAGCTAATTATCAAAAAAATATTACAAAAATAGGATATATTTGATGTTTACAAAACAAAACAGTAATTTAAAATCTTTTTCTTCACACAGTAAAAGACATCACATCCATAACTCACACCAACTTTGTAACAACCCTCTATCGCTATAGTATTCCATACAATCTCATACATTATTAAGATATTCAATAATACGTAATCAACATGCTATATATATATATAATATATGTATAAGATATAGAATAATATGATATACAGGCCCAAAAATACAAAATCACAAGAGGTACAAAAACAAAATTCCCTATAGCTGGTCAACTAAACAACACATAACAAAAAGGAAAACCAAGAAGGATCTCTTCAAAAGATCCACCTACAAGGGCCTTCAAACTCTAACTGGAATCCTCCACCATCAGCTGTGGGAAGTTGGATCTACTGGAGCCTCTCCCTTTGCTCCCATGTCAAAATGACATGATCATCACAGTCATAGCAACACATATAACCACACCAGCAACAACAGTAACCATGACAACACAAAACAAAACAGTAAAGCAAGGGTAAGCTTACGAAATAACAACAACCATAGCATATATATAATTTATATCATCAAACCATCATTTACCAAATTGAAATCAAATTCATCAAGAATGGGTTACATACACCACAATCCAACACCCATGCTTTCACTACCACCTGTCAATGCATGAATGACATGACTCTCGAGAGATTTTCTACATTTCGGGTGATCAGCCAAGTCTTACCCCTTACCATGGCCTTTTAACCACCATTCAGGGATTGCCAAAACTTTAATCAAATAGATAAGCTTATGGTTGTCAGGATAAGTGAATGTGGGTGGTGGTATACCGCGACACAAGGCTTGCACTGCCTTGGCCCCCTGCGAGATTTACCCATCCACTCATCCCCTAGGCCCAGCTTTCAGACCCCACTTCTCATCCAGGCACTAGGTTGGAGGCCCGTTTGAGCTGCAATTCTGTTCACCCCCAACTTCCATGCCTACCCATACGGCATAAGGCCCATACAACCTCAACCAACAACAAATGCATGCAAATGCATGTGTCACCACAACAATCAACTCAACCACAATCATTCACCAATATTCATATATATATATATACATCACATTATCAAGCCACGTGGCCTACTCAGCACCACTTGCGATCCAACAGTCACCATCAACCCCATGCAGGCCCAATCCAGCCTCTTGCATGGTCAACAGATAAGATATTTGATTATCATAACACTCTACAACTAGTGGAGGTTCCTAATTAGGAAATGTTTCACTCAACTACTACTTTCTTACAATTTATCGAACAAACCCACAACAACAATAAGGAAAAACCATTTGAACATCCAATTATCTTAAAATATACTTTTAACATCTTTAAGGACCAAAATTCATATTTTGAAATGGAAACTTTAAAATTTGTGATAATACATTAAATTCTAAAATACAAATTAAGTACTGTATTAACAGATTATCTACCGTGTAATAGATTATATCAGTTTAGTAAAAATGTATTAGAATTCATTTTCAGGCAGAGATAATCGATTATAGAGTCCATAATCGATTATTTTCGAACCAGTATCAGGATTTATTTTTTGAAGCCCAAATAATCGATTATAAGATCCCATAATCGATTATTTTCGAACCAAAATCACGAAAATAGCTTTTGAAACTCTAGATAATCGATTATGTGATTCCTATAATCGATTATCTGCGACGAAATTTCGAAAAAATGTGATTTTCTGTAGAGAATTCAACTCCTCAACCCCATAAACTCAGATTTCGAATCAATAGGAGTTCCAACATCATCAATCCACCTTAGCCAAGTTCATATACATCATATTATACAACAAATTCAACATTTCATCACACTATCATTGATTTCTCATCCAAATCTCAATTTTTTTTCCCAAACCCACTTTCATCCAAAACTAACAAAAATGGCAACATCCACAGAGATTTAACTATTTTCAAAGCAAGAAATCAGCATATCCACAATTACTAACACAAAACAACTAATTTGTAAGCTTTCCTTACCTCTAAAAGTTCCTGAATCTAAATTTAGGTTCCCTGAGAATCTGGTGTTTTGAGCCAAATCTTTTTACAAATTGATTCCTCCTCTCACCACAATCACTAAATTGGCTTGGAAATCCTCTAACACACTTATCAACTTCAGATTTTTAGAAAAAAATTAAGAGAGAAATGAAGAGAGAGAAAGTAGAAGGCAAAAGAGAATAGAAAAATGAGGGAAATTCTTCCCTCCCCTTCCTTTATATAATCGACCTCCTAGAGCTTTCACACGGACTTTTGGCCAACTGAGACCCAAATCTCACCAAGCCATTCCCCCTATCTCAAAACTAGTTTAACTTAACTGTTTTCTCTCAAGAACCCAAAATCACTCCCCAAAACACACTCAAATTGGCTCAATCACATATCTTAAACTTTCTAAATTCAAACCAGAATTTCAAACAAACAACACACAACTATCACCACATACTACATACCATATACATAACAATTCATTTATTTCTTTTAATCACCTAGATTACATATCAAATTTCTACTTTTTGGTTATTAAAACACTTAATCATGCATTAGGAAAAACACAGCTGTTACAAACTTAAACTCCAAAAAATACTTTACTAATTAATAAAAAGATGGTGGCCCACAGTTGGCCATATAAGTCTTTGGAAATAAACCAATTAAAGATGTAAAACTACTAATTTTAAATTCAAAGCTAAAGGTATAAAACAACAACAACCAAACCCCAATGTCACATTATTATTAGAGCTTACAAAACCCAAGAAAACTGTAGAATAAATTGCAACAAGGCTAATGCTTCTACTCTAAGACTTTTCCTCAGGGTCTTACTGGACATCACCTATACATCATAGACATAAACCAAAAATAAAAGAAACAAGGGAGTGAGATACATCTCACATCATACTCAAAGAATGACAATGGAAACAAGTAAAAGACACAAACACATCCACACAATCAGAGGAATATCAGGCTTTAAAAATTGAATAATACATAATAAAGTGCACATGCAATGTCACTTAGCTTCTACTTCTTATGCACATGTTGTACCAATCTAAGTTCATAGAAAGTAGTCTAGGAGTACATGCACGACCATATCGGTACCAATGCTTTCGGCTTCCGTACTCTCAACTAGAATGATATTCCTCGGTAACTAGTCAAGGTTACCTAATTTTGCCAGTACGCTCTTGCTCCATAAGATCAACATGGGCCATTGGAGTTTCCCAACCAGATACCACCCCCAAGCCTAGGGTTAGACAACCCATTCCAGCCTCCACCAGTCGAATTCCTACATACTTTCTTTCTCCATATGATTCAATGTCATGATGCATGATCACTCATAGAATTTCACAGTTTCTTATCACAGGGCATTTATCATAAGTCATCAGTATACACATTTTCTCAAGGCAAGTAACAGCTATAAGATGTAAATCCAACAAAACATCAAGGCAATAACAATCATATAGGGAATAAGCATAGAAGGCAATAACATAAACTCATAATCCTTTACTCTTAGCTAGGACATCAACTTTGGTGTCTTAGAGGGTCACTCTTAACGTAAGACCCTTGATGCTTAGCGTCACTTCACTTTACTTCCAAACTAACTCTCTGGAAGGTCCACGCTTAATGCTAGAAAACTAGCGCTTAGCGCCAGTTATACAGGGAATCCATTGGTATAAAGGACTAAGGGTAGTTCCTTGCCTCTCTAACGCTAAGCCCTAAATTTCTGGCGCTTAGCCCCAATCCTCTAGAGGACTCTTTATCTTTCTCGTGCTTAACGCCAAAATTCTGACGCTTAGCGCCAACTATGATTTCTACAGATTATGCTCAAAACTTGCAACCCACAATTGTCCTTGGCTTTCATACACTCCCAAATAAATTAATCAATTCCTAATCACTTCTATTACCTTTTTGATTAGTCAATCTATTCTATAAGCTCCTCACTCACTCACAATCCCCTTAAAACCCATTATTTCCCTAACTTAGGCACAAGGGGAAAAAGGAAAAATAGTCCATGATAGTTCATATTCATAATTAAACATAAAATTGTCATAAAACACATCAATGATTAGTGAAAATCGCATTGCCTTTTACACACAATCGTACAATTCACAAATAATTAGGGTCCAAAGCCAACCTCTACCCACAACCAAAGTCATACCCATGAACGAGATAACTCACTCCTCCTTACCTCAAAAGAGATGATCTTTGACAAAAGGATGCGAATGGTGCAGTAGTGCTTCCCCAATCTTTCCCTTCACAACTACAACAATTTTGACAACACTATTCCTAAAAAAGGCAAAAGAGGTTTTTAAGAAACCTAAGGGACTCTTAAAGCTAACTTGGCCTTATGGAGACTGTCCAATACAAGGGTCTTAGAACTTTTAGAGACATTTTAATTACAAAACACCATTTTAAAGGCCCAACATCTCTTTCCCCAGAATACCATTTTATTAAAAATAAAGCAAAATAAATAATAATAATAATAATAATAATACGTATTAATTAGAAGGGAAATATTAGGGTGTTTCAACTGACACTCCCACAAAAGTAGCGACACTTGGAACTATTGTAACGACCCACTATCACCACAGTACTATAAACAACCTTGCTAAAAATACACCTTGTCCACTTATTAGGTGAATAAAAATCAAATCATAACATATTTGTATATAAGTCATACACATCAACTGAGAGATCCACCTATCTCTCCTAGTGCCATACATGCACATTTGTTCAACTTAAATCATCATACATACATAACAATGGGATAACACTAGCCCATATCAAACAATATCAAAATATACATCACTAGGGAAGAGGGATACAAAAACTCACTCTCTATAGTTGGTCACTCTATACAATCCCATCAAAAGAATATAATACAAAACAACACATCCAAAAAGAAACAAAAAGAGCTTATAGAAAGCTCCACCCAAAAAGAGCCTCCAAAAGTCTCCATCTGAGACCTCCTCCATTAGCTCTAAGACACTGAATCTGTAGACGTCTCTCTCTCTGCTCCCACGCCAAAATGACGTGATCATCACAGTCACAGCAACACAACAACAGCAACAAGACATTCAACCAACAACAATACAAGGCAAGGGTAAGCTTACGAAACAAAGATCAACATATAATATTTAATCCAACATAATCAAAATCATTATTCACATCAATATGGAAACCAAATCATCAAATAAATGGGTCAACATACATTATAGTATATCACGCACAACATCACATATGATTATGGAAATCATCAACAATTCACAATATTCCATCACAAGTATATGACACACCATCATATATCCAGAGTTCTCAACGTCTACATACAGATGTACATATATAAAGCATTCATTTACATGGCAAAGAGTTCTCAATCCAGAACTCCATATCACCACCAATCCGTCACAACTATGTCAATGCATGATAACACAACTCTCGAAAGATTTCTACATTTCGGGCGATCAGCCAGGTCTTATCCCCTACCATGGCCATCTAGCACCATTCAGGGATTGTCATAACTCTGATCTGTTGGATAAGCTTATGGTTGTCAGGATAAGTGTATATGGGTGGTGGCTTACCGCGACACAAGGCCTGCACTGCCTTGGCC
This sequence comes from Spatholobus suberectus, assembly GCA_004329165.1. Taxonomy (NCBI): domain Eukaryota; kingdom Viridiplantae; phylum Streptophyta; class Magnoliopsida; order Fabales; family Fabaceae; genus Spatholobus; species Spatholobus suberectus. The sequence goes on from CM014732.1 coordinate 53,160,694, forward strand.
CCCTGCGAAATTACCTATCCACTCATCCCTTAGGCCCAAGCTTTAAGACCCCACTTCTTATTCAAGCACTAGGTTGGAGGCCTATCTGAGTACCAACTCTAGTCACCATCCACCTTACATGCCTACCCGCACATGGCTTGAGGCCTACACAACCTCAGCCAACAACATATGCATGCCAATGCATGTGTCACCACAAAAGCTAACTTTACCAAACAATCATTATTATATATGTGTGTGTGTGTGTGTGTATGTGTGTGTGTATCAACATATCAACACAACCATCAACTCAACCACAACAGTCATCATATCATACATATGTATCAACATAACACCACGTGGCCTACTCAGCACCACCTGTGGTCCAACAGTCACCATCAACCCCATGCACGCCCAATTCGGCCTCTTGCATAGTCAATAGGTAAGGCCCTATCCAAGCAGCCCACCTCATGAGAAACCTCATACAATAATATCATACACATCAAGTGGAGGTCCTATCTAAGCAACCTTCCACTTCACAACCAAATCCAACAATCAACTAAAATTTGAAAACCAAACCTTCTTTGAAAACCATTTGGAAGATTAGTAAATCTTGAAATTCATAAAATTTCACAATTTGAGATGAAAACTTTAAAATCTAAAATAATACATTCAGTTCTGGAATAATAGATTATGTACTGTAGCAAAAATGCATCAGATTTCGTTTTTCAATAGAGATAATCGATTATGAGCTTCCATAATCGATTATTTCCGAAACCAAGTCCAGAAATTTTTTTTGAATAGTAGATAATCGATTATCAAATGCCCATAATTGATTATCTGCGAGGATTTTCGAAAAAAACGCGATTCTCTTCGAAGAAAACTCAACTTTTTCAATCAATTAACATAGATTTTCAAATCAATGGTGTTCCAACAACCTCAATCCACCTCAACCAAGTTAATACAAATCAAATCATACAATCAATTCAACATTTCATCACAAAATCATCAATTTCTCATCCAAATCTCAAAATTTCTCCCCTAAAACCCATTTTCACCCAAATCCAACAAAATAACAACATCCACAGAGATTCAACCCATTATAATGCAAGAAATCAGCATACCAACAGTTATTAACATAAAACAATCGATTTGTAAGCTTCCCTTACCTTTAAAAGTTCCTAAATATGAATTTAGGTTCCTTGAGAATCCGGTGTTCTTGAGCCAAAATCTAGCTAGGATCGTTCCTTTCCTTACCACAACTGCTAAATCAAGCTCAAACCTCGTTTATACTCCCACAAACTCAACAATTTCTAGAGAAAGATTGAGAAAGAATTGTAGAGAGAGAAAGCGTAGAGAGAAAAAGAAATGAGAGAATGAAGGGGATTCTTCCCTCCCTTCCTTTATATACCCGACCTCCCCGGAGCTCTCACACAGACTTTTGGCCAACTGAGGCCCAAACCTCACCAAGCCACTTCCTTTATCTCAAAACTGGTCTAACTTAACTGTTTTCTCTCAAAAACCCAAAATTACTCTCACAACATATCCAAACTGGCTGCAAGCACATATCTCAAGTTTCCTAAATTCAAATCCGAATTTCAAACTAACAACTCACAACCATCATCAAATACAACATACCGTACATAACAACAATTCATTTATCTCTTTTAATTAGCTAGATTACATATCAAATTTTCACTTTTTAGTTATTAAAACACTTAATCATACATTAAGAAAAATACGGTGTTACAACTATCATCACTTGACACCTATCTACTGGCACCTTAAGTCTGGACCTAACAGCAACCATAGATGAGGAGGGGAAAGGTGTCCTAAATCTATGAGGTGCATCAGAGGTAGGCATTAAGGACTCTCACCATTCCCTAAGGGAACATCTACACTAAAGCTACTATTGCCTATAACTCCATGATCATAGGAAGCACTCCTATGAGTTACGCTATCTCCCTTTTCTTCAAAGGTTTCCTACACCTCCTCATTTAGAGTAGTCTGCATGCCACGTCATCCGTCCATCCACTACTTGGTCACAATCAAGGCCATAGCCAAGAAACAAAAAAAAAAAAGCAAGGGGATAAGATAACAGAATCAGCAATCATATCAAGGAATATACAAGCTCAAAGGTATGCCACTCCTCATTGGCAAGGACCCTACACATACATACAAAGCACAATAGGCTCAAGGGGTATGCCTACATCTTTGGCAAGGACCCATTCATAGATACATCCATATGCAAAAGATAACCTGGGTAGTACTATGACTACACTCAATTAAACTATGAGCAAAACATGTCATGTGGGGACCTTGCCCTGACATGAATTTTAACTTAAGCTTTAATCAAGTTTTAAAAATGATCATAATGTTGTTAGAAAAGATTCAAGATATTTGAGGGGAATTTTTTTGAAAATTTTTAAAATAAAATAAAACACTTTGTAAAGTAACAATCTTAAAAATAAGCTTTTAAAATAACATAATAAAAATCAGAGTACAGTTATGATGATTTATTTTTTTTTGAAAAACATGTAGTATAACGATTGGAAGCTGGCTAATTGTCAGCAGTACCTAATAAACAGTTGTATAAAACAAATATATGTATATATATATATATATCTTAAGATCTTATACGTTCACCATATAAAGCTTTCCTAAAGCTTCTTCAGGTACCCGATTGACAGTTATAATAAATAAGTCAAAAAAAGATTTTACTAAGGAATAAGGGAGTAAATCATACAACACCATGATAGAAGCGACTTTATAAATCCCCACGTAATAAGTAAAAGTATGTCTTAATAGTAGCATAGCCTCACGTGGCCATGATAACAAATACAACACACTCATATAAAACTCATACCCACATTGGCAAGGTTCCCTACATTATAAGTAGCAACAGAAAAGAAACTAAATATATACAAAACCAACTAAGGAAACACCAAACTCCCTGGGTCCTCGACACTAGCTCCACCAGCTAGGAGCTCTAGGGTGAGATATAACTACCTCTAGATGTTTCAAACTGGACTTGCTGCTTGATCACTCCATTGATTGCTTATCACAAAAAGCAAAAGTAGACACAGAAAAGGAGGAGTGAGGTTATGGTAATATATGAAAAAAGGCAAGAGAGATAACACATATAACATAATTATGCATATAATCTACCTTCAATCATGCCAACACAGATGTCACATTCACATTTATGAATTGCCAAAGTCATACAAGTTATCACACATTTACATTATCACACAATGGAAGCACAAACTGTTGGATCGAGACATGGGACAGCATAGCGGAACTAATAATGTTTGTCCCCCTATTGTTTAAATGAATGGCACAAATCATGCTAATATGATGTAGAATAAAGAGTTTCATTTTGTTCACTGAACAAAGCTAGCAAGCAATGTCTTTACAGGCGTGCACACAGACAAGCATACGTCTCCACGCCCACACTAGGGTTCCTTTCCGTTTGCTATGCTAGTTGCAATCAGAAGGAGGTGATGGCTAACCCTAATTTCTGTCACAATAGTGCATATGGCCATACCTCGTACAACATTTATTAATAGGGGGTAATTAGGGTTAGAGGGCGTCACTCATAATAGGCTTAATTCTAACGAAATGGCCCATTAAAATAGTTCTAGTCCAACCAGATTTTTTTCCTAGTGGGTTTGTCGTAAGTGTGTGACCCTATAGGTTCTCTTCATAATGAACCTCAATATTAAATATCTAGTGCATATACCAACACAAACATACAAGGACATCTAACCAACTCCTCATATCACAACATGTACATCAATTACATCACACAATTCAGGGTTAGTCCCTATATGAATGTTGTGCATGTAACCTGCCTCAGTTAATTTTACTTCTTTTAGTTATGCATGGATATGCATAGGGTACCCATCCATCATAATCTGGCGCCACACACGCCGTACTAGGCATTTTACCCCTCTAGGCTTTAGTCCACCCTTAAAGGGCTTTCATCTATAATTCACCCATAAAAGGCTTCCATCTATAATCCACCCATAAAGGGCTTCCATCTGTAATCCACCCATAAAAGGCTTCCATCTGTAATCCACCCATAAAGGGCTTCCATTTATGACATGATGCATAAGTACCTTTTCATCTTTTGTCTTTGGCATTAATAAGATGAGATGGATAAGATATAATTCTCAACATTTTTTCTTGCCCTTTCCTTCTTTTAATGGGTTTTCTCCCCCTCCCCCCCCCAACTTGTGACACCTTTTACCCCAAAGCTAATTATTAAATAAATTTTACGAAAATATAATATACTTTTCATTTTGAAGTAAAACAATAATTTAGAATCTTTCTTTTCACATGGTAAAGGACATCACATGCACAACTCACATTTACTAAAACTCCATAAGATACTTTATTGATTAACCAAAAGATGGTGGCCCACAGTTGGCCATACAAGTATTTGAAAAATAAACCAATTTAAAGAAGTAAAACTATTAATCTAAAGTTCAAAAGATGAAACAATAAATAACAAAGAACCCGATGTCACATTATTATTAGAGCTGACAAAACCCAAAGATGCTGTAAAATAAATTGCAATGGGGCCAATGCCTCTATTCTAAAACTCCTCCTCAAGGTCCTGTTGGATGTTACCTGTGTATCACAGACATAGACAGAAAACACCAGAAAATAAGGGAGTGAGATACATCTTACATCATGTTCAAAGTATGACAATGGAGACAAGTAGAATACACATCATATACATAATCAAAATAACATTAATTTGCAAGAATCAAAACACATAAATATATGTAACACAATACCTAGCTTCTACTTCTCATACACATATGGTACCAATCTAAGTTCATCTCGAAAGTAGACTAGGAGTAAGTGCACGGCCATAAGAAGCATCATTGGTATCGATGCCTTCGGCTTTCACACCCTCAACTAGTATGATATTCACCGGTGACTAGTCAGGTTACCTAGCTTTGCTAGTATGCTCTGGCTCCATGGGATCAACATGGGCCATTGGAGTTTCCACACTAGGTACCACTTCCAAGGCTAGTGTTAGACAACCCATCTCAGCCTCCATCAGTCGAATTTGTACATACTTTCTTTCTCTACATGATTCAATGTCATGATGCATGGTCACATACAATGCTTATAACTTTTCATAGGCTTTTATCATGGAACATTAACATAAGTTCATATCACACTCATTTTTCTCAAGGTAAATAACAATCACAAGGTATAAACTCAATAAGGTATCCAAAAGAAGCAACAATGAGTTAAAGACTGCAAAAGGAGTTCACAGGTGCAAAAATGGTTAGGAAGAGACTCAGACGTGCATTTTGGAGTCCAAGGTCGCACTTGCCTGGCAGGATAAGAAGGTCGACCGATGGGTCACGCCAAAACTCACTCCGCCCAGCGGGTTGTGCATCCCACCTAATAGGTCAACATACCTAGCAAAAAATGCAGTCGCCCAACACCAACATGCAGTCCAGTTTTCGATAAAAAGTCACCTAACAGCTATCTAAGCCCACCAGTGTTGGTATATGCACTTGATATTTAATATTGAGGCCCATTATTAAGAGAACCTATAGGGTCACACACTTAAGACAAGCCACCTAGAAATAAAAACTGGTTGGACCATAACTATTTTAATGGGCCAATTCATTAGAATTGAGCCCATTATGAGTGACGCCCTCTAACCCTAATTACCTCTTATTAATAAACGTTGTAGGAGGTGTGGCTGTACACAATACACTGTGACAAAGATTAGGGTTAGCCGTCACCTCTTCCAAATTGCGGCTGGCACAGCAAAACGAGAGGAACCCTGTAACAACCACTATAATAAGACATACATACATTTTATTTTATTATTTCTTAATCCGTTTGTTAGAACATTGGCTTGATTTAAAACTTATATGTACTTTTTTTTTTGCAAACGTTTAGTAATTCTAAGAGACATTATATAAAGAACCATGATTGTGAAATAGACGTCAAGTCTTACGTACAAAATTAGAGTGCATATATAAGAAATACATAAGCAAATACAACAAAAGTACATCCTATATACCTGCTCGTAGTTGTACAACAAAATGACCTATGTCAGAGCAGTATAGGTCTATACTAGGTTAGCCCATCTTATAAAATCTACAAAAGTCATACGTAGAGTAGTCGTCTAAGGTTTGACCTATGTTATTATGACTCAATCTCAACCTTTACCTGACGTATGGATCCATACCTATCTCTGATGATTTACTTTAACCATCAAGAATCACTAGGAAGTGATTGAGAGTTCATATAATCCCTCACAAGATACAAACATCCATGTCGTAATCATCATCCTTGAGGAAAGGGCCACACACCTATCAAGGATATATACTACACCAATCATGGTGATGTTGAGCAGGTGTCAGGGTTACCAAGTCGGTTTACGTGATTTACCCCAGCTCAAGGTGCTAACTTGACCATTGGGATGTTCACAACTCAGCACCTTTACCCTCAAGACCTGAACAATGGTCCCTACACTTCATCCTATAGTGTACCAACTGTTACTTCCCAAACACTAGAACTCATGCTTCTCAACATGGTCCTATCTCAACTGGGGATTTCTTATGACTTTATTTCTAAGTTTCCAAGCATACTCTCTGGGTAATCCAGCAGAGTTTTAGAATCACTCTTCACAGAGATATTCATCCATCATTCATAATAACTTAGAAACAATTCAACTAAGAAATATAGTAGAAAATGTCGTCACTTAAAGTTGTATACAAAAATTCATTTTCACACATACATACTTTTAAAATAAGTTTTCAATTTAATTTCTTTAATTTGTCCTTATCCTTTTCTAATTTTTTAAATTAGACTATTTTAAAGGAAAAATTTTCAATCTACCATTATAACTAGGATGTGGTAAATAAATTTGAAAGAAGTTCTTTTCTGATGTGGAAGGTTAGACTGTGCTGCAACTACAGAGCATACTTAGAGTTTCTCTCTAGTTGTTTCCTTTTACTAAAATGTGGGGTGTTCATCTTACAAAACCAAGACTTCTAATTTCTTGAAGAAAATCATGTTATTGCATGCATTTTACCAAAAACATTTGTTAACTTTATTTGAACAAGATTATTTATTTATTTCCATACTAACCATAATTTGTTCAAAATAATAGTCGAATGGTAACAAATTAAAATTTGTCCAATAAGGTCTTTATTTCTAAAAACTTTTCTTAATTTGGGCATAAAGTCCAGTTAGTTAATTTTGACAAAACTTTTTTTCTTAAATTAATCCACAAGATTTAGTAGAACTTGCTTTTTCAAGAAAACATTTTCTTCAACTTTTCCCAAGATTTATTTTTACCAATTTGAACCAATTCAAGTAATTATCAAAAATGCTTAATTTTAATAAAAGAAATTCATTTTCTTCTTTACTTTTAAAAAAAGAAAAACAAAAGATAATTTTTTACCTTGTGACTTAGATTTTTAGTACATTATAAAAATCTAAACTTTGTACAGATAATTTTTAAAAGAATTTTCTTCTTACTTCATTTTTAATAGGCTGGATGCCATTTTTAGAAAAAGCCCAAATTATTTGTTTTTCTTTCTGGAAATTGTATCCATTCTCTATGTGGTCCAAAACTTATTTTATAATCTATTATTATTTCTCAACCATCTTACTCATTTTAACAGGTTAATTGACATAAAAAAATTATTCTTTTCTTTCATGAAGTGGGCCGAGAGCCCCCAAGAGAAAATGGGTTCCAAAATTTGTTATTCAAAGTGATCTTAAGGCTTTAATTTGGTTTTTAAGAAAATAGCTAGCTTGCATAAAAATAGGCTCATTGATGGTTATTCATAATAAGATATTAAGTTATAATATGATACCAACAATAAGAATAAAATTAACATAAAAATAAATGACAATGATCAAGATAACAATAAAATAAAACTTAAATTAATAATAGAATAACAATTTTAAGACAACAATAAGATAAATGGCAATAATTTAAATGGGCAAAATATAAATGGCAATAAGTAAAGCAAGAAATTAAAGGGCACGAATTTAAATAGCAAAAATTAAACAATAAAGTAAATGACATAAGGTAAATGGGCAAAAATATAAATAAGGCACAAAATAAAAATAAATGGCAACATAATGGAAATAATAACAAGACAAGAAAATAAATGAACATTAAAGTAAATGACTTAATAAAGCAAGAATTTAAATGAACGAGAATATAAATTATTACATAGTAGTAGTAGTAGGATTAGTAAGCTAATTGGGTTTAAGGGATAACCCACACACACACACCCATTAAGAAACAAATTTAGAGCCTAAACCTCACTCCCCCTTACCTCCAAATAAGGTTTGTTGGTGGAAGAATAGAAGAGAAGAGGTGGCTTAGAGGTTTAATGGCCTAAACTTAATGGAAAGCTTTTAACGGTGGAATTTTTTTTTTCAAGAGCTTGGGGAGGGAGGAGCTGCACGCTTCCAACAGCTGGGAGGCAGAGAGAGCTCTGATTTTCTGAAGGGAGAGAGTAATAGTGTCATGGTTGAAGGGGTTCTATTTATAGGACAAAATTAGGTACTTTTAGATTTAATTTTTTGAATCAAAAACAATAGAATATCATTTTTATGTGTACTTTTCCCATGTTGGCTGAGGGGCAATGTCCCAGACCAGTCAAAGGTCTGAAAAATAAATAAATAAATTTATATAATTATTAGGTATTAAAAATAATTAAATATTAATTTATTGCAATAAAATTAGATAGGAATTTGGGTAGGTTTTTGGAAAACTGGCCACACCAAATTTTCAAGTATATTTTTTTGAGCCTTACCAAATTTTTTCAGATTTTTCTCATGTATATATTATTTATAGTAATTTTTTCACTAAAAAGACATTTATTAAGCCAGTAAATCCAATTTTTGCCAAATAAATATATTTTTCAGACTTTTCACTATTTTTACCTTAAAATAATATTGGTATAATTAAAGTATACTCAATATAAATTTTTCAAAATTTTTTTGAGGTTAAAAAGTCTCCTGCTGGCTTTCAGAGTCGACTAAGGGTATACCGATCATTTCACAAAAACTGTCTCAAAAAATTCCTAAAAAATTTATAAAATTATTATTAATTATTTGGAATATAAATGTGGTTTAAAAATAATTTTTAAACCTTTCTATCTAATTTTTATTATTTTATCCTATTAAGCAAGTTTTAGGGACGAACCGGTTGTTTTATCGCTTCCGGGCCTTAACCCAAATAAAATGTTAAAAATATAAACTAGATAGAACTTACTAATATGAATATAATCGTGAGAATTATACCCTTGTGATTTCCATTTGATTTTCCACAGTTAATCATAGAATAATTAGAAAAACAAACGAGTAAGTTAAAGTGGAGGTGTTACAAACCCTGATGTGAGCATGGAGACGCACGCTTGTCTATGTGCACACCTGTAGAGATGTTACTCGCTTGCATCATTTAGTGGATCAAAAAGGTAACTCTTATTCTATATTATAGTAGTTTTGATTCATGTCATTCATTTGAATAATAAGGGCACAAACAATTTTAGTTCTGCTGCATTGTCCCATGTCTTGATCCTTCAACCGGGCGGGTTTGAGGTCCAAATTTTAATTTGTTTTTCCTGTTGTCTTTAGCATTCTAAACTCTCCAAAACAAATAATTAAATTTTTAATCTCTTCTTCTACCTTAATAATTAGTCAATCTAATTTATAAATTCCTCATTCACTCACAATCCCCTCAAAACATGTTATATCTCTAACTTAGGCACAAAGGGAAAAGCAAAAACAATACATGAGAGTCCATAATAAATTAAACAAAAAGTACAATAAAGCATATCAATGATTTGGGGAAAGTCGCATTCCCTTTTGCACACACAATCATACAATTTCACACACAATTGGGGTCTAGGGCCAACCCTCTACCCACAACCAAAGCTATACCCATGAGCGAGATAACTCACTCCTTCCTTACCTTGAAAGAGGCGATCTCCAATAAAAGGATGTGAACGGTGCAGCACCGCCTTCCTACGGTTCCTCACTTCTTGACTGCAACAACTCTAATGACACGGTATCTCCAAAGAGGCACAAGAAAGAGAATGAAGAAAAAGGATTAGGTTTTCAAGAAACCTAAGGGGCTTTTAAAGCTAACTTTGGACTTATAAAAACTAAGCCCAACACAAGGGTCTTAAAAGTTTTTAAAAAAAATTCTAATTATAAAACCTCATTTTAAAGGCCCAATATCTCTTTTTCTCAAAATACCATTTTATTAAAAACAAGGAAAATAATAATAATAATAATAATAACAACAACAACAACAACAACAATAATAATAATAATAATATAATAATAATAATAAGAAGAAGAAGAAGAAGAAGAAGAATAGCAATAACAATAACAATAATAAATAACAATAAGAATAAGAATAAGAATAATAACAATAATAATAATAATAACAATAAGTATAATAACAACAATAATAATAACAATAAGAATAATAACAATAATAATAATGGTAATAACAATAAGTATAATAACAATAATAATAATAACAATAAGAATAATAACAATAATAATAATAATAAAAATAATAAGAACAATAATAATAATAATAATAATAACAATAACAAGAATAATAATAACAATAACAATAACAAAACAATAATAATAACAATAACAATAATAATAATATAACAATAACAAGAAGAAGAAGAAGAAGAAGAAGAAGAAGAAGTAGAATAACAATAACAATAACAATAACAATAATAATAACAATATAACAATAACAAGAAGATGATGAAGAAGAAGAATATATATTAATTAAAAGGAAAACATTGGGGTGTTACACAACTCACTCATATTAATTAACATTGGGGTCTTACACAACTCACTTTTAAAACTATTTGAATACCTTTATAGAAAGTTAGCACACACACACATACACACACACACACACACATATGTGTGTGTGTGTATGTATATAGAATCTAATAGAATATAGTAAATTTACTTGTCTGACTCAAAATATTTAAGAATGTTAATTAAAACTAACCTAGGGGAGAAAAAACCTAAAATAAACATTTCAACATTTGGGGTCTAGATCCAACAACAACAATTCCTCACGACTTTATAAAGTCACTAGGATTTCCCACAATTTCACCACATCAAAGTTTGCCAAAGATATAATTTTCCATCATCCACAACTCATTATATAGGTCAACATTGAATTCCATCTCCATATTCATCTTTTAATTTCAAACATTCAATTTTCTACTCATGCAATTCAATTAGTCCCAACATCTCTACATTTGTACAAATGTCCACAATCATATGAACAATCAGTACAACCATCAATCGATATCATATTCCAACAGATGCAAAATCAGTGATTTATAAAATTCACCATAAATCACAAAAAAATTCAAAATGACATGGGACCAATTGCATTGGAAAATAGACACATAAACCTACAATTCCACCAAAGGACAAGTCAAATTGAGGTTCGTAGCCTCCATAACAGATTTCGCAAGACAGGGTAAGTGTTGGAAAAATAGGATAGCAAAGCATACCACTAACATATGTTTCTCCCCATTTAGTATACCATTATATAGCAATCAAAGCTCAACCCTGCTTATTTAAGGATCACCCATACACTTTAAAAAAAATAGAGGATTTAACAATCACTCCAATCAACACAATTTAGCCTTGTATAATTAACCTTAATCACATGTTATCTTAGCTAGTCAAACCCAAATGTCAACCTTAACTTGTCTTAAAGAAAATATTAATATAAATTGTAGAAAATAGATATTAGAGTAAGACCAATTAGGTTTGATAGCTAAGACACATGTCCACAACACAGTCAAATATCAACTTCTAATTCTTACTACACAATTAGCACAACGACTTTGAAAACAACATTTTTATATTACAAACTACCAATTACCCTAACTAAAAACTTTCCCATTTCTACTAATAATCCTTACAACTTAATCTCCCTGTTAACTCCACCTTTACTTAGTCATATAAGGCATAATTAGCATAATAGCTTAGGAATCCATCACATATACCTCACAAATGTAAATATATATTCAACCACGAAATTCACAATTTAAACCACATTGCAATATAGTATCAAAGTGACATAACTACTCTTATGCAATTTCATAACTACTTTTGAGTTGGGGTTCGTCCAACCACGAGGGATTATTCCTAATCTCCTCATTTACTCAACCACATCATAGTATATACATATTTAAATATAACCACTGATTGATTTATAATTTAATTTAAATTACACATAATCAAATTACGAGTGTCAACTCTTTGGCACCAAATCCTGAAAGACGTTAGGAATGGGGAACTCCTAATTCTCTCCTCATGCCAAATCCACATACTACCCCTCATTCCCCCTTACCTTAAGGTTTAATGTATTCTTAGGAGTGCACTAGTTTCCTCTACGCTCCTCGCTCTTCATGAGTTGTGAACTTTCTATCATGTAACTTTTTCATTTGTGCTTAGATTGATGATCAAAACCTACCAAATAGAATAGTACTATGAGTATAGTATAAAAACTAGGTTTCATGTGGGATCAAAAGGTCATAGGCACCACATGCAAGCCCAACACAATTCGGCCTAATGAGAGAAAATAAGAAAATATCGACGTTTTGATAAATTGCTTTAATTATTGTGATTAGGAGACATCTAAGATTAACTACAAATCTGGTTCAGTCATACGACATCAAACGAAGTTCCATATTTCAAAAACAAGGGTGAACAAAATGAAGAGTAAAATGAGAGATTAAGATCTTACCACAAAAATTTGAAACTGTAGGGTCAGTCATGGGCTCTTGTAGATAGATCTTTACCTAATAAAACTCGGGTTTGAGCTTACGGAAGCTTAAACTGAGTCAATCCACAAGAGGAAGGGCTGCGGTATTGCTCAAAAGGCCATGGGTTGGCCATTGTTCAACACAAAGATGAAGAGGAAAAAAGAGAGTCGAGGAGAAGGTGGAGAAGAATGAGAGAAACCAAGATGGTGGTGGAGCAAAGGAAGAGAGGTCGAGGATTATGGAGCATAGAGGTTGGTGGTTTCGTGATGCACCTAGGTGAGAAGGAAATGACAAGTATACTGGGGGGTGGGAAAGCTCTTGGTAGCTCTTTAGGAAATTGAAGAATGAAAGTTGCTACGGTGGAAGGTGGTGACGAGCTCGATGTGAATTAGACGTTGATTAACAACTTGGTAGGCAAGTTAGAAATGTGGCACAATGTGAAGGAACCATGGAGCTAGGTGGCACATAAGAATGATGTAGGGGATTCAAAGAAGAATGGCCATGTGAAGTTGGGAAAAAGATAGCCATGGTTTCAGTTAGAAAGCATAAGGTAGTATAATATATTTAGCAACAATGATTAATAACAAAATTTAAGCATATAGGTGCAGCCCAAAAAATATGAGGAATTCAATGACAAGCATAAAAATGATCAATGACATCCACAAAATAAATTAGGAGTATTAATAAATTATTTAGAGTGTGATATAGCAATATCAATTGATTTAGAATTTATGGAAAGCATAGTTTAAGATCAAACATCAATTTTAAGGATTAAAGGGATTGAACAATAATCCCATAATGCTCTTTTTAATATTTTTATGCCACTCAAAAATTTGTACTCATGGTCTAGATTGGCCACTTTAGCTTTAAAGGAGCTTCAAAGTGTTTAGTCCTTTACCAAACAATTAGTGATATTAAATCACTAATTCCCACTTGCCTCGCATACGTGTCACATATAACTCTATCAACACGTCATTATTCAAATTAGTATATTCTAATCTTCATTTAAGCCAACTATTATTAACATTAACATTAACATTATTATTATATTATATAGGCATTTTAATAATTCAAACAAAACAATACTACAATTAAATAAATCAACACACATAGATATATATTGACACAAGCTAATAATATATTTAGAGTATATCCTGAGCTTATAGTATGTTAAAATAGTTATATTTGATTTTGGAAATAATAACTATAAGCTACTTATACACTTTAATTTCAAGTAAAGCATTTATAAGGAAATTGGTATGCACATGAATAAAACTCTTATAGTAACTTAATTTAATTTAAGGAACTATAAATAGAACTAAAATACTTGTTTATGAGAAGTCTTATTTTTTAACCCAAACTCTTGTTTTGATAAACATTAGCATTTCATTATGTATATATAATAAGTTGCTATGATAAGAATGTGTTAAAGCAATATGTCTTTATTTAATAAAACACTTATAGTATAATTGTCTTAATATTAGAAACTTAAATTAATCAATAAAACTATTACAGGAAAACATAGCTATAATTATATTTTATATTTTCAAGCCATTGAAAACATGATATCGATACCAAGTAATTTAACTTGTAGCAACTCAATAAAATGAGAATAATATATTTTCTCAAATCGAGGAAATAATTGTCATTTGTAATAAATTTAATTAAAGAGGGTATGAAAGAACTTTTAAATATAACTACTTTTAGAAATAAGTTTGAAAACAAATTAAAATAACTTGAGAGGAGACATGCTACTTGGAAACACACACACACACACACACACATATGAAAATAAATATTCTAGTAGAGATATTTTAAAACATATATTTACAGAAGCTTTCAAACACACAAGCTTTAGCAATAGGCAAGTACTCGTCCCTTAGCATAGGTACAAGGTACCTGACCGAGACTCAACTCCTAGGTCTTAAAATCGAGATACTACATGTCACATGCTAGCACAACACATAGCCCACAATTAAACCATCTATCATACTGAATAGGCACAATAATCACATCACAGTCATAATGCATAGTATACATAACTACAATCAGATAGCCATTAGATAATCACACAAGATAATATCACACCATGAGTACATTCACAATACCCCAAAGTTCATGAGTTAAACAATCAAGATGCAAGCAATGAAAGGTCAATTAGTTAATCGTCCACTACTCTTTCATTAGTGCTTATGATGTATGCAAGTACTCGTAACCACATAATCTGGCACCATCCACCCCATACTAGGCATTTTTCCACTCCGTATGAAGCATTTTCACCTTATGAGTGTTTAAACCTCATCCTCAAAGTGTGCACAATATAATAGTCACTATGGGACAACCACTTGCGTATGAGGGATTTTACCTTTTTGGGCTTAGGAATCCATACAAGATTTGTGCTCCCCGTAGGGTAGCACCACAATGAATCTCATGATGCATAATGAATTTATTATGTCTTTCCCTTTATTAATATCAAGATGAGAAAAGTAGAGATGGATTTTAAAAGAAAATCCCACCACCCTTTAAAATCACATTTCTCAACCCTAAAATCACCCACATTTGCAAAATTATCTTTCAAACTCATGAAGTATTTTAGAAGACGTCAATAAATCACTTGATTGCCTTAGACAACTTAGGGAAAAGCTTTAGTTTCCAAATCTCTTTCATAAGATTTGATCCATAAAACTCAATGTCATTAGTAATCATGAGGTACATTCGAACTTCATGCACAAGTCTAGACATCAACCTCACCAAAACCATGTTTTGTGAAATACCATTCAATCTTAAAGAAAACACTAGAAATATGCATTCAAAGCCACTAATTTTGGGTGAGGAAAGCATTTAGATGAAATTCGACATAAATTTTTGGCCATTGTAGAAAAGGACTTTTTCATCCCACTAAACCGTCTATCCTACAAGATATAGCCAATTTGGCATTTTGACCCCACTAGAAATCATTTCGGCATAAGCCTCCACAAATAATACCATCTTTCTCATCATCCTTGGGTGTTTCATTGATTATTATCTTTTATTATGTTGTTGGATGAAAGCAACCGACCCACACACAATTCGGTGTCTCATATAGACCACCATAACAGGGAAAAAAACTACAACATCCACAATCTACTCATATCATCATAGAATCAGAGGATCCACATCCACAATACACATTTAAACATGTTGTAGTAGCAATTCATCATGACTCACACACATACCACATATACATACATACATATATATATATATATATATATATATATATATATATATATGTACATATACACATACACATACACATATATATATACATATACATATATATGTATATATATACATATATATACATATATGTTATGTATATATATGTGTATGTGTATGTGTATATGTACATATATAATATAATATATATATATATATATAATCTAATACATGTATACATATACATGTATATATGTATACATGTATATACATATACATGTATATATGTACATATACATATATATGTACATATATATACATATATACATGTATATGTATATACATGTATATATGTACATATATTCGTAATGCCACACAACATGCACATCCATTATTGCAGTGCAAATAGAATAGATCATATATTTCATGTACATATTTATACATCCACATCATGAATCAACCATCAAAGTACCACAATAAGGCATTACCAAGCATACTCAGACCACATATAAGTAAATAAGCATCAAATACACAAGCTGCCCAACAGAGAAAGCCATAGACAGCCATATGACTCAGAAAACCACTTAAATTCCCATAAACCTCCAATCAAAGTGAGACCACTTTCATTGAAAGCTAACATATGAGGCTACAGACCTACAGAAGGGTTTTGGCCAACTTTTCCCACATCAATACCAATTTTGAAAACAACTCAAGCCTCATGTAAAGTGAGATTTTAGAAATCTCTTCACGACTTAGCTTAACCTTTTAGTTTGTCCTAGCCTTGGACATGGATTAAACTTGGGCAAGATTAATTCCATTCACCTTTTAAGTGTAGGAAACCAGGGAATTGTCCCTAACATAGATCTCTACCACAACACCCCACAACTAAGCGAAAACCATCACTAACTCTCAACTGTCTTACCTAATAACAGATTTGACATCCCTCATGAGGAAATTCACCAAATATTCTTAAAAGCTCCATAAATTTTAAAACCATTGGGTTTGAAAAAAAGACATCTAGGGCTACATGCCATAGAATTTTAATTAGCTTTGACTAGACAACTCGCATGACTTGGAAGAAGACAAGACATGTGTTGTCCAATAGTTCCCACAACCACAACCAACATAGTTTGGAGCATCTAACCTCCCATAGCCTTAGGTAAGGCTTAGCACATAGCTAGGGACACATCTAGACCCTTCTTACATATAAACACATAGGAATCACTCCCACAACCACTTTGGCACCTTAGCCATCTCAAACAGCCCTAAACAATCCATAAACCTGAGACTACCTTGCACCTTAGCGGGCTAAACCTATCTCACCAAAATATTTGGTAACTTTTCTCGGGGCAGTCAGAAAAATACGAGACCACTTAGGTTTGAAAGAAGACGTCCAGAATTATGACACCACCAAAAATAAAGATTTGGTTCCTTAAGAATAGACCACACAAATTCTGACAAAATAGGGTAGAATCCACAAGAATTTTAGCAAATCACACTACATTTCTTGACTTTAAATGTGGCCTATAAAGTAATTCGAAGAGTTTTGAGTTACTTTACCTTATAGCTTCAAAGCCTTTAAGGGTTTCCTTTTGAATCCTCGAGGCTCCACTCAAACCTTCAACATCACAAACAACATATCCAATCAATCATCAAGGCACAACATTTGACATATAAATACAATAATTATAAAACTATTGACTCGGAACTATAAGTTGTTAAGAGCGATGTGCTGCTAACTGACTTTACTTGTCTACCACTAGTAGATCATCTCACCCTTTTACCAAGGGTGTGGGAAGACCTTTGCTCACTGCTCAATGTGTGCTCGAGCATCTCACTCTTTTGCACCCCTTAATCTTATTATTAGTGTTGTTTGTTCCTCAGTGGTCCAATGGATGATCAAGACTTACCTAAAGGAAGCTCGTCACACATAGATCACAAAATGCATTTGCATGTAATGTTTAGAGGTATAAAGACCCACATGCAAAGCCCATAAAGCGTACCCAAAGAAGAGAAAAACAAAAGGGGTTTCATAACGATGATTCACCTCCGATTTTCTATGTTGTGAGATGGCTTTTCGACTCGTTCCAAGCTTCGTAAGCAGGCTATAGGCACTTTTTTGAGCTTGAGAACAACTCGGTTGCAAGGGGAAAAGAGAAAAGGCAACATGAAAGGGGCTGGGAGAGGGCACCAAGAGAGAGAGAGAAAGACATATAAGGGTGGGGGTGGCTCGTAATGCTTTGGCTCAAGCTCGTGGTGGCTTAAGTTGGTGGCGCGAGTTGATGGTGGTCTCTTAAGGCTTGTCTTGATCTTGGGGTGATGGTATCTCGACAGTGAGAAGATTTCATGGTGATGGGGATCAGAGAGTCGTGAAGGTTGTTATTGGTGGAAGCCATTTGAGCATGGAGGAGAAGAATGAGGGGTGGGTTGATTAGGTGGTTGAGGATGTGGAGAGGGATGGTGGTATGGTGGAAAGATATAAGAGAGGGAAGGTTTGAGAGAAAGGGTGAGAAGGATTGATGAGGGAGGGGGAAGACTTCGTGGAGAAGGAGAAAGGATGGGAGGGGGGAGAGACTTACATGTTGTATAGGTGGGGTGAGGGGCCTCGAATTAGAAAATAAGGGAGGGGGCTTTCGTAAATTATATAGAGGAGGGGGGCTTTGGTTTGTACGAAATAAGGTGAAGAAGTGAAGGTCTTATGTGAAAAGCATAAAGGGTTGTAATGTTTTAGTTGTAGGTAATGGGTTTTACGGTTTTAATGAGATTAGTAAATTAATCTCACAACAATTACTTTACTGCTTTTGTAATTACCCGGAATCGCTTTAGCCTTTAGTGTAACACCCACTATAATAAGACAAGAGTTTATTATTTCTTAATCCATTTGTCAAAAATGTTGGCTTAATTTAAAGCTTATGCATACTTATTTTTCGCAAATGTTTAGTAAATCTAATAGACATTATATAAAAAACCATGATCATGAAATAAATATCATCATATAATATGTATGCGTCAAGTCTTACATACAAAGTCAGAATACATACGTAAGGAATATATCAACAAATACATCAAAAGACATCCTAGATACTCACCCATAACTATACAACAAAATGGTCTATGTCAAAGTAGTATAAGTTTATACTAGGCCACCCTGTCTTATAGAATTTACAAAAAGTCGCATGCAAAGTCTCCATCATTGCAAGTCCTCAGAATCCATCGCATCAGCATCGTCCGAGTCCATCATATCCTCATCCTCGCCATCTGAAGATATATGACTGTTGGGCAATTGTCCAAGGCCATCAAAGCTGCCAACTCTACTAACTTCAGAAGAGGAAGCAATCCATCCATAATTCTCACTAGAGTAGTAAGAAGGGTCGGAGGAAGACTCAGTAGTGTCGGGGTAAGGTGGAATCACAGGCGGTGGCTCATAATACTGAAGGTAAGGTGTAGGAATCATTATAATGCCATCATCATGATCGTCGTCCATCTGAGGAAATGGGGCATAATCCATATCAGCATCTACAGGTGATGGAGAAGGAGGCTGTGGCCCTCTAATAAAACCTTCGAGGCAGTAGTAGATAAAGTCATAGGTAACGTAAGCTGTTCCATCAGAAGAAACATGTCAGGGATAAGGGACATGAATGTGAAGGTGACTTGCCCCTGGTATGTAGAATACTGGATAGCCAGGTTATAGACCTAGTGACCTTGGTGCTTGTACGATATGTGAACATTCGCCATCCCGTGAAAGTAATCCATCTACTCGTACACAATAGTATATGAAAAAGAACAAAAAAGAAACGAGTGAAGTTTTTATAAAAGCCTCATTTGTTTTCTTAATATACTACAAACAACAAATTAAACAACCAATTGGGGAAATCCTAAGGCCTGACCTACGTTATTGTCACTCACTTACAAACCTTTACTCAACATATAAATTCATACCTATCTCTAATGAGATTCAATTTAACCATCAAGAATCACTGGGAAGCAATTGGGAGTTCATATAATCCCTCACAAAGTATAAACATCCATGTTGTAATCATCATCCTCAAGGAAAAGGTCACATGCCCATCAGGGATATACACTCCACCAATCATGATGATGCTGAGCAGATGTCAGGGTTACCAAGTCAGTTTACGTGATTTATCTCGACTTAGAGCGCTAACCTGACCATTGGGACATTCACAACTTGGTACCTTTACTTTCAAGATTCTAACAATAGTTCTTGCCCTTCATCTTGCAGTGTACCAAATTGTTATTTCCTAGACACAGGAACTCATGCTTCTCAGCATGGTCCTCAACCGGAGGTTTCCTATGACTTTGTTTTTAAGTTTCCAAGCATACACTCTGGGGAATCCAACAAAGTTTCAAAATCACTCTTTACAGGGATATTCATCTATCATTCATAATAACTTAGAAACAATTCAACTAGCAAATATAGCAAGAAAATATCAACACTTAAAGTTGCATACAAAAATTCATTTTGACACATACATACTTTTAAAAATAATTTTTTAATTTAATTTCTTTGATTTATCCTTCTCCTTTTCTAATTTTTTAAATTAGACTATTTTAAAGAAAAGGTTCTTAATCCACAAATATGGATAAAATTTAGAAATTAAAGTTTATGAGAATTATTAATTAAAACGTGTGCTTTATTTACAAGTGTAGGCATTTTATTTTATTGACAAAAACAATTACTAGAAAGGCTTGGTTGAACAAAATTCCCATGTCTTAGCCATAAGTTAACAAAAGATTAAATGTCAAGACCATTTAATTTGTACAAGAAAACTTTTATTTCTTAAAACTTTCACTAGTTGGACTAGAAGCCCATTTAATTCAATTGGCTCAAAACATTGTTCTTAAATTAGTTTCATAAAAGTTAAAGGAAAAACTTTTTCTTTAAATTTTTCTGCTATACAGTTTTTATTTTTAATTCCATTTCCAAATTCTATTAAATTTAAAAAAATTTCTATTATAAAATTAGAAAAATTTTACCTGTATTTTCACCAACTTAACTTAATAACTAAATTAATATGAGTTATATTTAAATATTAAGAGTGTTACAAGCAACCCATCTTGGCCTCCACCAACCAAATTCCTATATACTTTCATTTGCCATAAACTTAACGTTATGATGCATGATAACACACAATATTCATGTTTCCATTTGGCATTTCACAAATAGGGTCCTGTCTCTCTTAGGCTAAGCCCCCATCTCAACATTCATCAAATCTTGTCATACATCTCATCACATAATATCACATGTTAAATACATCATACATCTTATAGCATAATATCATATTTAAGCTTATTTCAAACATAACTCAAATATAATTCATTCATACACTCATATAGTCTCTATAGAGTATAAACACAATATCTAGGGTTATAATAATCCTATCAAGTTGATCTCTATCTCATTTGAAAGTTAAGAAGATTATCTACATCTTCTACGTTGACCTCGAAATCTAGTTTGGTCATCTACTATGCCTAAACTTATGAAGAACATAGAATCATTACCTAATTCCTAACAATTCAGCCTTTGCTCATTAATTTGATCACATCTTAATTTATGAACATTGTTTTTAGCTGGTTCTAAAGAGATTAGTTAGCTAATATTCAGGGTTCATATGAAGACCACTAAGCCTAATTCAATTCACAAATCTCTCTACTAGAGGAGTTCATAATCTGTCCAATCTTTTTAACAAAATGAATCATGCCTATGACTAGGATCACACCCATGACTCGTGACAGACATGCACTTTAGATTTCAAAATAGAATTGATCACGCTTGTGACCGGTGAATCACACCTATGATTGATGGGTCACACCAGTGACTAGTGACAAACATGCATTCCAAGTTAAGAACAGAGTTGGTCACGCCCTTGACCGGTGATAAACATACATTGTAAGTTTCAAAAGAGAGTTGGTCATGCCCTGTGACTGATGGGTCACGCTTATGAACAGTGGGTCACACTCGTGACTTGCAACAAATGCAAAATTTTAAACTTTCACCCGTAAGGAAAAATCCATGGCTTCCCAAACTCCAAAATCAAAAAAATACATGAATAATGGGTCTCACAAGCAACAAAACCCTTAACTTTAACTAATCAATCATACATTAAAACATCTTTTCTCTCATACATAACAATCCCTATCAATCTATCTCTAAGCAATCCACACTTTCAATAACATACAAGGGGAAAACTCAAGAACCATATAATTATGCAGTCCAATTACTAAATCGGGCTTAAACATGTAGTAATTAAGGGAAAATCACTTTCCTTTCACAACAATCATATAATTGCAAGCAATCGGGGCTAGGGCCAACCCATCTATTCATGACCAAAGCTATACCCATAAGCGAGATAGTCTCACTACCCCTTTACCTCAACAAAGACAATCTTTGGGAAGAAGAAGCAAGCAATGTGACGACATTCTTTCAGTTCTTGCTTCATGAATACGATGACTCTAACGGCACAATTTCTAAAAAAGGCACGAAGAAGAGAAAGAGGGAAAAGGATTAGGTTTTAAGAAACCTAAGGAAATTCTAAAGATAACTTGGGCTTATGGAGACAAGCCCAATATAAGGGTCTATGAGATTTTAAAAACATCTAAATTACATAACCCATTTCTAGGCCTAATATATTTTTCTCCAAAATACCATTTTATTAAAACAGAGCAAAATACAATATAATAGTAATAATAATAATACATAAATAGAAGGAAAACATTAGGGTGTTACAATCTTTTGAGAATCCAAGAAGGGTTAAGTGTTTGTTAACCATCTAGTTTAGAAGAAGGGGGTGAAACTTGAAGGGGGAGTTGGAGGAGAATAAAAGGCTGGTGCTGATAAGCGTTTAAATAGATTGAGACAAACAAGATTTTTCTAGGCTTAGCTTGTTTGAAAATTAAAAGGTCTTAGCCTACCTTAGTACTTGCCATAGGCTATTTTTTTAGGCTCAACTTCGCCATTTCAAAAGCCTATCTTGGCCTATTATCCTACTTAAAGGCTTATTAGGGTAAAAATAGGTTAGACGACCTGTCATAGGCTAATCCTTCAAACAGGTCAAGCTAGGCCTTAAAAATTGACTTGTAACAGGTAAACAGGTCAAGCTTAGGCCTAATTAAAGCTTGGCTTGACCTGACTTATTTTCACCCCAAAATGCGTATTTCTTATTAAAATTTTTAGATAGGTTTATTTCATATTCATGCATTTATTTTATACTAATATTTAATTTAAGACTTAAATATTTTTTTGTCTTTACAAATATGTCATTTTTTTCTTAGTCCCAATAAATTATATTTTTTTTTGTTTTTAGTCCTTATAATTCTTTTTGGTTTTTAGTCTATATTGATGTGACATTTTTAATGATGTGATGTTGCTAATATGACACATGTTAATGATGTGACATTAATGACATAGGCACTTGATGATATCAACAATTGTTAGTCATGTCAACTACTTCTAACAAAGACTGACGGTAAAAAAAATATTTCACTACTACTTTGTTTGGTACAATGGAGAGGAAAGGAGAAAAAAAATTGAATTTTTAAAAATATAGATAGTTTGGTTGAGAAGAAATAGGTAGAAATTTTTTTAAAATTTTGTGGGTCTCACTACTTATTTCATTCTATTTTTCACCTATTTTTATTCACCTCTCTATCTCTCTCATATTTCTCATCTATTTCTTTTCTATTTAACAACCTAAAATTTCAAATTATTTCTTATCTATTCCTCACCTCTTAACTTATTTTTTACCTATTTCTTTCCTATCTATTTTTCTCTTCTCTAGCAAACAAAGGCTACAAGAATTTTTATATTTTGCTACTAATTTTAGCTAGAAATAAAATTAGTAGCTAAGTACAAGCTAATTAGCTATTTTTTTGCTATCAATTTTTTTCCTAGCTAAGACTAAAATTAAATATTATTTATTAATATCCCAATTTCACAATTCACTCTTTTCTCTTGCGGCGTTACTCTCTCAATTCACCGAGTTACTCTCTCGTTCTCGTTCTTCTTTGTGCTGCTCTCGTTCTCCCTATCTCGCATTTCACCAGCGATTTCATCTTTTCTCTTTCAATTAGAACTCAGAAAGCGTCTCTTCACTGAGCTAAGAAGCATTCGCAATGTCTACAACCAAATTTGGCTCAAGGAAGCGGGTATCCAAATCCAAATGCGCAAAATATGATTAGAGCAACCAATCAACCACAGATAATTTTGATATCGATTTGGATTTCGATCTCTCTAAGTTTGTCTTCGGTGATTTTACTTTTTTCATTTATTTTGGTTAGAATCGTGCTAAAAGTTTCCCATATTATGCAAATCTATAGTGACATCAAAGGAATCGTGCTTTTGCCTTTTGCCTTTGCTATTTTCCCTTGCTAAAACCCTAAACCCTCAAGTTTTAGATTCATCCAACTCCTCAATTCATAGGGGAAATTCTTGTCCTTAATTTTCAGGATTGCTTTGTTCGATCAGTCAGGAATTGGAAAGAATGCCAACTAGGTGTGGTATCCATTTTCATTCTCTCTATGTTCCTATGTGTGTGCGTAACGTGTTCTCAGTTTCTAAATTTTTGCTTGAATGCATTGTTGGAATTCATAGAAATATTCACTTGGAATTCAAATAACTATAATTATTCATGTGGAGGATTTTATTTTTTTACTGATTTGTACATGTTTGATTTTAGAAACAACATGGGTGGAAGCACTGAATGGGACAGGATGGCCGAATGATGAAGACCTTAAAGAATTTTGACCTTGATAGTCCCAAAGTTAAGCAGCAATTTGGTAAGTTATTATAATATTATTGTTATGCCTTAATTTTTATTAAGAAGTGTAATGTATTCTCTGAGAGTATGATCAACTAAGCAATTGATGAACTTAACGAAGTTCAATTTTTGCTTGCTACTCCTATTACTAGTTGACTTGAAAATATTCTCAAATACAATAATCTTTCTGGTTATTGCAATGTTTAGTGCTTATATTCATAGTTGTTTGATTATATTACTGCAAAATTTTCTAATTATAAATTGTGTGGCAATTGCCAAGTGATTGGTTAGGTGACTAAGTAATTATTTGCAAAGATAAGAAATCAATGCTTTGGTCCACATTTGCAAAGATAAATAATTATAAATTGTGTGCCAATTGCCAATGATTGGACTGGATTAGAAACCTGCAGATGAATGATTGGACTCGATTAGAAACCTGCAGATGGACATTGTTTAGTTAGTTTTCAGCTTCAAAGTACGAGCCTCAACATATTTTGGGTCCATAATCAAATAATTAGGAATGGATTATGCATAGATTCAGGTTCACCAACAAATGAATATTTATGTAAACATTATAAATAATTAGGAACATATATACCAATAGAGCATGCAAATTTTGATCAATTAGGCTTAATTAAAATTCTTATTTTAGTGGATCAAATGCTAATAGTAGACATGTCTACATGGTGTGCTTAGGAGGTCTTGGAATATTTTAATTGCATTATATGTATGTGATATGAGATCTATGGATGTTTCATCATGTTGTGTGTTATCAAAACTTATGGGGATAATGTGAATGAATTTCCTTGTAGTTATTAATAATATTATTGTTTTGCAGGTGTTTGAATCTTTAACTGAATTAATTTTGAACTGGATGTTTTACTGAGCTTTGCTAACATGGCTTCTAGTTGTCCTACTCCCTACACAAGGCCTGTCAGTACTTAATGGTTATTTTCTGTCTCCAAAATTACTTTTTCTCGCATTTGCCTCTCTTCTCTGTTTGTCCCCTATTTTGGTTGGGGAGCTCTTTTTGGGAATATCATTGAACATTATCATTTTGACTTTAATGACGAAGGAGATATTATTTTAGAAGGCTGCAGACACCCTTGTGTAGAAGCACAAGACTAGGTGAATTTTATACCAAGTGCTTGAATTCTATACCAAGTGATAGTAAGCTTGTAAGTATTCATGAGATCTGTGGACAGTCATAAGCATTTCATCATTTAAATTGGGCTAACTTAGTTTTTTTATTTTGCTTTTTGTAACGAACCAGGTCAGAGGAAAAAATTGGTTTCAAATAATAATGCCTAACATGTGTTGGAAATCAACGTTCATCTGGCAATTCTTATCTTTTATACCATTTTATTGGAAAATTAATCACCGTCTAATTATCTTATGAACTAGGTGACTTCTAAATCGATGCTTATAATGTTGATATAAGCGAATTCAGTAATGAAATGTTAAGTGTTAATCAAAGGGAAGAGGTTTAGGTCTAGGTTATCAATAGTGGGCGTAG
Source organism: Spatholobus suberectus (assembly GCA_004329165.1). NCBI lineage: Eukaryota > Viridiplantae > Streptophyta > Magnoliopsida > Fabales > Fabaceae > Spatholobus > Spatholobus suberectus. Next base: position 53,186,997 of record CM014732.1, read on the forward strand.
CACCTGCAACCGCGGTGTCGTGATGGGGAATGCGGCTTAGGTCGTGGAGCGTTTTCAAATAGCGGACGTAATGTCTGCTTTCACGGCAGTGCGATGTGGCCGCAATTGCACCTCTGAGGTGTTGTGGCGTTCGTTCTTGCGAAGCTCTCTAAAAGCCCAAAAATACCCTCACTTGTTAGTCATTAGTGAAGGTATTTTCGAGTATTTTTGTTGCCTTATTTAGCTTCTCCTCATAGAAGCTCTTCGCACACAATCTTTCGTGACCTAAGATCGAAGTGCTCAAGTCATTCCTCTTCCTCTCGCGTGCGCGTCTCTAGCGACGTTCGTCTTCTTCAGCGACCTTGGTCTTCTCTAGCGACCTTCTCCAACACGTTCTTGTCTCCGACGACATTCGTCTTCGACTTTGACAACCTTTTTCTTCTCCAACGCGTTTTCTCAAGTGTTTTTTCCTTCTTATTCTATTTTTTTCTTTTCTCTTTTATTCTTTTTCTTTCTTTTCTTTTTCAATTTTTTTTATTCTTTCTTCCTTTCTTCCCCTTGCTTGGCCATGTTCTGTTTTTTTTTTTTTTTCTCTTGTTGGCAACACCCTCACTCAATATCATTCTTTTTCTTGAGTTTTTTATGCTTTTTGTATTCTGCCCAGCAGAATCATGGCATCTAGCTCTCAACCAAATGCTGATCAACAAAAAAGTAACTCAGCTGCTGCTATCCCACCATTAGTGGGATCTTCAAATGCAATGCTCAAGCCCATTGGTGAGAAGATTGACATCTTTTGGAAGTGGAATAGCTTAAAAGACAAGAATAACAAGAAGAGTGTGACATGTGATTTTCACTTGAAAACATCTATCGTAGGAATTACTAGAGCCAAAAAGCATCAACTTGGAATAAGAGGAGATGTGGGTGCTTGTAGAAAAATACCGGAAGATATTAAATTGCAAATGAAGGCAGCCTATGCACAGCAAAAAGCTAAAAATGAGATATACTTGGAGGGTGTGCAAGAAAATGAAGATGAGGAAAATGAGGTGTAAGAGATTGCAAGGCTTCAAAGTGGAAAAAGGCCTCTAACATCATCAACAGAAGTCACTTCAACTGCTGCCAAAAAGAAGGATACAAATGTTAAAGGCCTTCTTGATTTGCTTTTCTTCAAAAAACCTAAAAAAAGTATCCAATTGGGAAAATCTAAGAGGCAAACGAGCATAAATGATGCTTGTCAGAAGGAAGCAAGAGCAAGGACGGTTCAATACATTGCTTGTTTATTTTATAGGAATGGAATTCCATTTAATGTTGCTTGATCAAAAAGTTTCAAAGTGATGCTTGAGGCAGTTGGAAACTATGGTCCTCATTTAAAGCCTCCAATCTTTCATGAATTGAGAGTTCCACTCCTTAATAAGGAGTCGGAATATACAAAAGAAATATTGAAGAGTCATGAAGAGGAGCGAATGAAATATGGTTGCTCCATTATGTCAGATGGTTGGACGGATAGGAAGAATAGGACCCTTATTAATTTCTTGGTAAATTGTTCATTGGGAACAATGTTTGTGAAGAGTGTTGATGATTCTAAATACATGAAGACCGGGGACAAAGTACATGAGCTTTTGAATAGCTTTGTGGAGGAGATTGGAGAAAAAAATATTTTTCAACTGGTGACAGATAATGAGAGTAACTATGTTATGGCAGGTAAGAATTAATCAAGTTTTGATTTTTATTTCTAATTATAAGTTTGTAAATTTTAATTGTTACTCATTTAAGTTTATTGATTTTGATCTTTTTAGGTATTACAAAGCACTAGACCAAAATTGTTTTGGACTCCATGTACTGCGCATTGTCCTTACTTGATGCTTGAAGATATTGGAAAAATTCCTAAAGTTAAAAGGGTTGCAGATGGTGAAAGGATACGATGGTGGAGAACAATAGGGAAGAAAGCTTGCAAAAGAAGAGACGCGAGGGTCTCCAACCTCAATAGATTCCTATATCAGTTCCCTCTACTCTAATAGAGAAGAAGGTAAATTCTGATAGTCTTTAAAATAAAGTTCACTTGCACGAAATTGAAATGATTTAAGAAAGCCCTTGCCTGACCTGAGAGCAATAGAATTAGAAGCAGAAATGTGGAGATACGCAACCACTACTTTCAAATCATCCCTTTTCCTTCTTTTATTGGTAATGTTGTATTCTCCTTTTCTCCCTCTCTTTATAGTTCCAAATCAATGGATTGATATTGACTGACATTGATATTATTCTTGACTGTAGTGAGCCCCTAATATTCAAGAATCTGGAACCAGAGATTGTTATCCTATGCCATGGTCTTTGATTTATGGTAGTAATCTTGGCCTTCAAAAGAGACAACCACTAGTTCCTCCATTTATGTCATGTTCTATGAAACTTCTGCTATCTAATCATCCTGATCACTGGTATTGTTTTTCTGTTTCATTTTGATTTAGCTGTTGAGTTTTCCTTCTAGGGAAAGTGAAGCTTCATTTGAGTTTGGTAGCAACTAGAGGGAAGCTGATGATATACATGTTGTAGCTCAACAATTTCATGAAGCAAACCGTACAATTATTGCCATTGTTAGACACAGTAAAGGTTTGTTGAAATACGTTGATATCCATACATGCATATGTAATTCCACCAATGACAAGAGGGGGGGAAAGAAACATCCAGATACAATTAGATTTAGGCAATTGATTTGTATAATCAATTTACTCAGTTTCGGATTAAAATTTAAATTCTAATTTGTCTGTAATTTGGTTTTGGATTTTCAGGGCGAATGATAGATCTGCAATAAAGTTTAGAGGTATTGGTGAAGATACCAAGCTTACCTAACCAGGATTCCTAAGGATTATGTAATGGATGCCTGAGAGATATTGCAGTAATGGATGACTATATTCATAAAGGAATCTCTGTTGACACCAAACTGCACTTGCCTAGTGGGTCGTCATGTGGGTGGTAGCTCGTGCATTTCAGATTATATAGGATATGTATGCTAGAGGACCTGAGGTGACGAACAAGAGGTTTCTAAGTTGAATTGGTTTTTCTTTGTCGTTGTTCATTGCCCTTCTAAATATTGTGACAGCATTATTGATTCATCAACGTGAGGCATTGAGAATTTTGTAATTAGTCTCTGTTGAATTTATTTTTCTGGAATTTGTTTTTCGGATGTGAGAATAACTAACAAGCAGAAAGCATGATAGATTCTGATGTGAACTTGTGACGGACTTTGCGCTCTTCTATGATTGCTGTTTGGATTTATTATCAATGAATTTAACAATTGAATGTTGTTACTATTGTTTGGGTTGCCAAATTGTGATAAATATTTGAATTGAGTAAAAATAATTTATAAATTAAAAATTAAATTAAAATTAGCTATGATATATATATATATATATATAATGAATAAGCTAGGAAATAATTGTTAAATTGTCATGGATATAGGATAATTTTAGCTATACATTAGCTACAAAATTACTATGAAAATAACATAGTTATATAGTTAGGAGAAAAGAAAATTAAATAATATATTACAACAAAATAGCTACAAATTTTTAAAAAATACTTATTTCATGTTACCACCAACATTGTAGTAATTTCATAGTTAATTTGTAATTAATTAGAGTATTTGATCCGTACAACGCACGAGATATAATAATTAAATCTCTCTCTCTCTCTCTCTCTTTGTGTGTGTGTGTGTGTGTGTGTGTGTATTAATGGTGATCTAAAATATACATTTGTATTATAAAGTAATTAATATAATTATTAAATATAAATAATTAAGACAATTACTGTTATGTTTGTATGTCTACTTTTTTTTTATTTTTTCAATAAGATATTAAGTTTGATATATTATAACAATTTTTGTTATTTTATATTGACATGTATATTAATTTATTTTTTGTTTAATACATGCTTATTTGTATTTTTTTGTGTTATTTTTAATTTAATAATTTTTTTCAATATATGTTTAATAATTTAATAAATTATTTTTTGTGCATTGCATGGAGTCTTACTGTAGTAATATATAGAACTTTGATTGTTATATATGCATATATATAAATAAGTTAGAAATCTTAAGATGTATATAAGTATAAACATACATAGAAGTCAAAGAAAATATATTATTTATTTACAACTATTATTACTTTGTAATCATCAAATCTTCCTTAATTGGAAGATCAAATGATTATTACATTTCAGGAATAATTTTTATTTCCTTGCAATTTATCAAAAAAGTTGTGTAATTTGTCATTATTTTTTGTTACGCAATAAGAAAGCAAACCGATGAAATAAAAAATAATAAAGTTGAATAGTTGTTTATCTTGAAATAATTCTTCTCAATTATTTGTACATTTCATCATCCATAAATTCTTGGGTTTGAAAGACTACAAAATAATTTACACAATGTCATGTATAAATATAAAATATTTAGCATCATCTAATGTAATAGTTAATCAAAGAACTAATTATTAAAACCTGAAGAATGAAATTTTTTGTTTATATAATATTTGTTTATATAACAACTATCACTTAATATTATATTTTAAAGTTTTCTAATGTTGAGAAAAAAAATAAGTTAGAAATATTTTAAAATGAGAAAATATTATAACTAATTTTATGTTAACTTTGTGTTTTATTATAACTATTACATTTCTGAATCAATTAACATTACACAAATAAAATATTTTTTTAAAGAAATCATATTATATAATCTATATGTTTTTGAGATAATAATTTTTTTACAATTTTTAAAAGTTGAGCTTTATCTGCTATGATCATGAAATTTCATCCAACAGAATATATTTTTAGACAATTAACTTGCAATAAAGAAAATTAAGAATTTAGTGAATTGACAATCTAATATGAAATGTTACTATAAAATTTTATTTAACATTGTTGTCAGTTGGACAAATTGGTGCTAGTGATTGCTTATCTTTCCATATTCTATAGTTTTTCAAATTCAACCTCTTAAAAAATTTAAGTCAATTTATTGACAAATTAAAAAAAAAGAAAAAAATAGATATCTTACCATTTACTTATTTGTCAAAGTACATGTCAAAATAATTTTTTTAAACTGTTCATATAATTGGAAGATCTCCTTAAATTTAATTTTGTCTTAAATAAGAAAAACATGTGAAATGACATGTGAGATTAATTTTTTTTACTATTCGGGTGTGTACCAATATTAACAATTGACATGATAGAGGGATAAACACCAAAAGAAAAAAAAAATAATGTACTTACTTTAATTAGCTCATCATTTAAAAGCTAACAACTTATGTATTACAAAATCCTACATTAAGTGTTGACTATAAAGCTCATTTATTAAATTAAGATTTTCATTTTAAAAAATTATGACGATAAGATATTACCTCATTTATTAAAATGCAAGTTTTCATTCTAAAAAAAAAATTAAGAAATAAGAAATTGCCTCATTTTAAAATCATGATATGTGTGATAGGTGTAAACAAATGAATCTAATGCCTTTGTATCAACATTGTTTAATCATACAAATTAGGTTAAATTTTAGTAAGATTTTACTTTGATTAAGTGACGTAAAAAGTATCTTTATACATTTTATTATTCGAACATTTTTCCATTTATTGTCCCAAAAATAATCATTAAGAAATTAACTAACATAAATTTTAAATAAAAATCATGATATAAGTGTATTTATAAATTTGTTGTAATTATTTTAATATTAGCAATTGTGTAAATCAAAATATACTAATTAATTATTGTAGATAGATAGACATGATTTATAAAATAATTAATTTTATAAATAGACATGATACTCATAACTACAGAGAATGCTAAACTTTTAATTGACATTCCAACTTCTAAAAATTCACCATCTTAGTTTGAGCCTGTTTACTAATTGTCATGAAAACATTATTTTAAATTATTTAATTTTAAAATAATTTAATATAATAAATAACAATATATTTATTTTTATTTTATAAGTTAAGATTGTGATGTTTTAAATATTAAATTAATATAATAAATTTTTATTATTGTGCATAATCAAGTATAGAGAAAGTATAACACAGAAAAAAAATTAATAAATTATTAAATATATATTGAAAAAAATATTAAATAAAAATTACACAGAAAAAATACAAATAAGCATGTATTAAACAAAAAACAAATTAATAAATTAAATTAATATACATGTCAATGTAAAATAATAAATATTGTTATAGTATATCAAACTTAATATCTTATTAAAAAATAAAAAAAGCAACACACAAACATGACTGTAATTATCTAATTATTTATATTTAATAATTATATTAATTTCTTTATAATACTAATGCATATTTTAGATTGCCATTAAAATAATTATAAAATACTTTATTCTTATATATATATATATATATATATATATATAAGAGAGAGAGAGAGAGAGAGAGAGAGAGAGATTATTACATCTCATGCGTTGCAGGAGTCAAATACTCTAGTAAATCTACATTTCAATGGAAAAAATTGATACAAATACATATTAGAAGGAAAATATTCATTTATTATGCATATATGGTGCTATGTGGCAAAAAATTTAAAACTAAAAAAACAAAATAAGACAATCATTCTCAAGCTTCCTATAATATGATTTAAAATGTATACTTAAATGAACTACTAAAAGCAAAGAGAGAGAGAGAGAGAGAATAATTTTCTTTTAATATTTCTACTATAAACCCAATTAGATCAAAAACCTATATCCTAATAAAGAAATGGTAAGGTTCATACAATATGATTAATAAACATATAAATATTAGTTGTTTTAAATCTTTCACAATATGATTAAGATTAAAAATGTATACATAAATGAACTAATAAAAAACACAAAAAAATAATTTTCTTTTATCTGCAATAGACACAATGCAAAACTGAAAGTTTAATACAAATAATAATGTCAAAAAAATAAAAGAAATAAAATACTATGAACAAATCTACCAAAAGAATCAGTATACCAAGAGTGATACCACAAACTTAATGTGGAGATGATAGCAAGAGGAAGAGAGGGAGAGAGAAATGCAAAGTACAAAAGACTAAATCATAAACTTAATGCAAAAATAATGAGAGAGAGAAAGAATGTAAAGTGCTTTGGATATGTGGTGAGATAGAAAAAGGTCAATAAATAGAGAATGGGAAAGTGTATGACTATAGTTGAAGGAGTTGTGCATTTTTTAATGTAAATACATTTATTTTCATATATATAATAAGTGTTTAATGGTCATATACTGTCAATGTGAAAACTTTTACACTGTTAACCAATCAAAAATCACCGTTAGTATGACTTCTAAGGTGTTCATTATAAAAGTCAACAAACTTCCCATACATAGTGGTTTGTGATTGGATGATAATATAAAATTGCTTTACACTGTCAGTGTATAACATATATTCTCATGTAATAATTTGTTAAATCAAATCCCTTTTTATGAAATTTATTTTCACTTTTCATGAAAATCATATTTATGAAAAAGCTACAACAAAGGAACTAATTATCTATTAGTCGTAATTACCACAATTAAGATAATTATTTATTTTATTAATAAAAATTAAAAATGTTTCAATGACATTTAATAATTATATTTAATAAAAAATAAATTATAAATTATATATAATAAATACAGATAATTACCTTAATTATATATATTTAAAAAATAGATTAATTATATCAATAAACAAATTTCGATAACATTTAATAATTTCATTAATTAGTTTAAATACAAAGGTAATTATCTTAATTATATATATTTAACGATTACATTAATTACTTCAAACACAAAGGAGAAATTTTAGGGATAAAAGTAGACTAAATTTGCTAAAATCGATAATGCTAAGTGTCACAATAAGAGAAGACTAAGGAAGAGAATTGTGAGCAGAGAATTTAATTTGAAAAAGTTATCTTATATATATATATATATATATATATATGTATATATGTCTGTATGTATATGTATGTATGTATGTATGTATGTATTATAGATTCTTAATAAACAAAAGCCAAAATAAAACAAATTAAAAGTCTAAAAAGCAATAGAAGAAAATAATTAATAAATATTCAAGAAATTAAAATAATTAGCTACCATAAGGAATTAAATTCGATAAGAAGAAATGACATAATACCATATGTTTTTATCATATATAACATTTATTTTGATTTTCTAATTTTTTGTGTCTTAATTATTCATAAATTGCGTGTCAAATGGAATGAGATTCTATGTGAAATTGCTCCACAAGTGGAGCTTTTCTTTTTTATATTATTTAACAATTATCAAGATCAATCTTTGTTCACTTATGTTATTGAATAACTTTTAGTAAATATAAACTTGACTAGACTAAGGATTAAATTGATCATAGGCTATTATCTTGGTAATGACATATAAGAAAATACACATAGATATATGATAAAAAAAATTATTCACGCTAAACAGAAAATTTGTTTACTTATAATATTGAAAAACTTTTTATAAAATATGAACTCAATTAATTCAAGTATTAATTTATGTAATTATTTTGATAATTATACACATCGAGTTTTATATAAACATTCATGGTATCTAGTTTAATTATCTAACATCAACTTTTACTTCACAAAGCACATTATTATATGATGACAAAATGAAATCATTAGTAGAGTACGAATTAATTAACTTTCAAATTTATACCAATTTTGCAAACTTAATTTACTTTATAAAACATTCAAATTTAATAAATAGGTTAATAAAATTTAATATTCATAAAAAAAAGATTTAATTATTTAATTGCTTGAAATTTTGTCTATTGTTTATTTTTATATATCCACTTTTATATAATAAAATATTTTAAGGTTTATGGTTTTTGTATTAATATCTCACTTTTATTTATATTTTATTTTTTAAAACATTATTCCCTGAATTTAGTTAATTCCATCTATTTTTATATTATAAATCTAATATTTAATTTTGAAATACAAACATTTTTATATTATAACCATGTGACATCTCTTGTATTAAATTAGATTGTGGATCAGTGCAATACTTGGAAAATTAGCATTTGGCCATTATTCTGGTAAATTTAAGGGTAGTCAAATATCAAGTTTATTTTGAATTATTTCCTTAAAAAAATCGATTTATGTTTAATGCATTATTGTGCAATTACTATTCTTTTACCATATATAATAGTTATTCTGATTCTCTAATTTTTCATGTATTAATTGTTCATAAATTGCGTGTTGTAATTATCCATAAATGAATTTGTACGCAAATGAATATGAGGTTGACACATAAGCCAAAAAAGGAGGTAAACACTCTGGTATTGCCAGATAAGATGGGATTTTGTGTGAGATTGCTCCAGAAGTTGACACATGGAAGTTTCCTTTCTTGGATTATTTTTGTTTGTATATATTATAGATTATAGATTATACATTATACATTATAGATTCTTTTTACTAGAAATTAGCTACTGATTTTGTTGTAGCTAATTTCAGAATTTCTTGTAGTGTTTTAGAGACATATTGAAAAAGAAAAATTTACAAAGATAAAAATAAAAAATAAATAAATTATAGAAACCAAAAACATATTTAATTCTGACATTTTCAACTTTCACACCTCTTAAATCATTTCCTATCTCAAATTCGTCACAAACTCTGAATTATTTAAATGAGAAATAATATATGGTAGTTATATAGAAACTAAAAAATTAAGAGATTAAATTTTAAAAAGTTATTAAAAGAAACTAATTTAATTATATTAAAGAAAAAAATTGCAAATAAAGAAAAAAATTAAAAAAATAAATCAAACTTAAATTTAAAAAAAAAATTATTTAAATAATATGACAATTTTTAACTGTTGAAAATTAATATATACGTGTTGTATGAGGAGAGATGTCCAAGGACATTTTTTGTACGTAAGAGTAAGATTTTAATCATGAAAAATAAAAATTGAAATATTTAAAAACATTTTTATTTGACACATCCCTCCTATATATAATGTTGCTTACAAAATTTACAAAAATGGTACACTTGATTGTCTTAAATAATCTTCACTAAATGCTAAAATCCTTTGTAGTGTCCATAACTCGAGTGATACTAGAATATACCTAAAGACGGAGTTCTTTGAAGAAAAATACCTTTGTGGGAAAATTCCTATCATTTACCAAAAAATGGAGAAACAACAAGAAAGTTCTTTTGAATTCCCATCTCCTTTGGAGAAAAGAATAAAATTTAAGATTGAATTAATAGTGTGCTAAAAAAGAAACCAACTAGAACCTAGTGGCCACGTAATAGAAACTTGTAGAATATTGTGGATGAAAAGTGAAAATAAATAATTATAATTATAGTATGCATTATGAAATGGACAGCACCATAGAACAAGCCCGAAACTTCACGATCCCACACCCCACTTTTCTATAAATAGCCATTCAACTTTCCTTCAACTCATCATTCGAAAATTCTAATAGCCCAACACAACCTTCGAAACTAGCAACTCAATTCACTCAAGTCCCAAATAAGCATTTCAATTCTCAAAAATGTCTCTGATTCCTTCATTGCTAGGCAACAGGAGCATCTTGGACCCCTTCTCCTCCGATATCTGGGCACCCTTTGGTTCCAACAACGAGGTTTCAACCTTCGCGAACGCGCGTGTGGACTGGAAGGAAACCCCGGAGGCGCACGTGTTCAAAGCGGACCTGCCGGGGCTGAAGAAGGAGGAGGTGAAGGTGGAGGTGGAGGAAGGGCGCGTGTTGCACATTAGCGGGGAGCGGAGCGTGGAGAAAGAGGACAAGAACGAGAAGTGGCACCGCGTGGAGAGGGGTAGCGGAAAGTTTCAGAGGAAGTTCTGGTTGCCTGAGAATGCCAAAATTGATGAAGTGAAGGCCTCTATGGAGAATGGAGTGCTCACTGTTACTGTTCCTAAGGTGCCAGAGAAGAAGCCTGAGGTCAAGACCATTCAGATCAGTGGTTGAGCATAAAGCTAAGCTGAGATCATATTATACGTGAACCAGTTAATATGAGCTTGTTTCTCTTTCTGCCTGTGTGAAAGTGTGGCAAAGGTTTAATAATCGATGTATAAATCGTATTCGTTTTCTTGGGTTGAATGTCACTGCTGTGGCAAACCTTTTTATTAGTTTATTTTTCTTTGTGATGTAATGTATTAGTTTCTTGTAATAAAACGATAAGGGAAAAATTACTGTTTTAATTTAAGTGCTATTTCTTTCTTTCTTCTTTTACTTTCCATTTCTATTAGTATTTAATAAAAAAGGAAAAAATTTATTATACAAAAATATAAAATCATTTAATTTTTTTTATTATTATTGAATGGTTTAAACCTTTTAAAGTATTTTCATTGAACCGTACTTTGACAAATATATGGAGGGGGGATTGTTACGTTGAATTGAAGTTAATTTAATGTGACGTGTTTGGAGTTAGATTATATTTTAAATTATTTTAATATGATTTGATGCTTTGTATATATATTTTTAATAATTATGTATTAATAATAAAAAAAAAATTAATGAATAATATTTTATATAATATAATATTGTATTATATTAATATTTTTATTTTAAAATATATGTTATAAAATAAATCTTAATTTTAGTTTTATATGCCTTAAATTTTCATAGCTTAATTATATATGATATTAACATTTATATATTATGTTAATAAATATGTTAATAATGTAAATTATATTATTCAGTCTTGATCAATTTAGAATTTGGTTTTAATTAGTAGTTTTATTACATGCTTTAACTTTTTTTTTTTTTTAAAGAAAAGTTTGAGTGAGTTGGGTGTTGGAAACTCATCAAAGTTATGGTGGGTCTTAAGACATAGAGTACTTATAAAGGTACTTAAGATTATTCACTAATAAAATTCTTACATTAGCAAAGGGATTTGAACTTATGTTTTTGTGGGATATGAGTTTAATTTTTACCAACTAGATTAATCTTTATTGGCTCACACTTCAACCTATCTTATGCTTTAATGTGGAGCTATGTGATTACGAATTTGAAGAGAGTTTGTTGCATCCAATCACATTATCTCTTATTTCAACACTTATTAAATTTATTTTAAGTTGATTACTTAATTTTTAGAAAGTATATTCTCCTTTATTAAAAATTGAGAGTAAAATTTTTTCCTATCTAATTAAACTTATCTGAAAACAGAGTGCTAATCGATTAATGTCGTATCAACAAAAATATACATCATAAGAGTAGCTTCCTACGTACATTAGTCATCATTTATATTTGTAACACCTGTTCACATTAATTATAACCCATATTAATTTAATTACTAAATTAATTGTTAAGTTGATAAAAATATGAGTAAATTTTTTTTTTATTTGTATAACAAAAAAAATTCAAACTTAAGAGAATTTAGAAATGGTAGTAAAAGATATATATATATATATATATAGATGTATGTATGTCATGATTTTGTAGTACATGCTAGTCATGAAAGAAAGATAACTAAAATATAAGGAGATAAAAAATACATCAAAATATAGACACTATTTAATCTAGTATATACATAAAAAAAGTCCAATATAGAGAGTGGTGTCAGTCTACCTTATCCCTCATATAAAAAGAAAAATAACACAACACTAGATGGAGAGGTGCGCCACCTATTGGCCATTCCCACGTGGTACTCAACCATAGAGGAGTCAATGGAAGATTCAGCAAGAACAACCTCCATCCTCTATTGGTGTTGGAGCTGGTCTAATAGTGGCAGGTGCTGGTAGCTCTTATAGCAGTGGGTAAGCACTTGCATGGTGCGGCAAAGGGAATATCAAGGTCTTCTAATGTAGGAGGAGCATAAACATAGTTTACTGGTAGAGTCGTCATCAAGAAAATAGGTATCACGTAGGTTATCAAGGGTTTTGGAACCTTAGGGATGGGAGATAAGAAGGTAACAGATATAAAACTGAGATATGCAAGAATATTTGTATCTTCATGATACTCCCAAGTCCCTTTGTCCTAATATTCTATATGTAGATTTGTTTTGGGGGTTACCTGAATGCTAAGCCCTAAGTCAGTCTATTTCACCTCCTATCTTGGTTAACATAGCCACATGTATCTTAAACGATATTGCCTTGCTCATCCCGGTTAGAGTTTTATGCCTACCCCTGCACGACATGGAAAACACCTAATGGCAAAGAAAACATTTAATGAGGCACCAAAACACACGCTGCCATGTGACACCTAACCTTAATGGTATTTCCCTCCAAAACATTTTATATAAAGGCCTCCACACCTATTAGGTACACATGCTCTTACGCCTTTACTGACTTAAGCTTCAGAGTCCTTGCATGTGTCACCACTAGAGATGTCTGCGACCATCGTGGGAGCTCATCAGAAATCTTTCCTTATGTTCACCACACAATAAGATTAAATAGGATTGGCATGACCATCTTCAATAACCGCGATTAATCATACATGGAAGAAAATTAAGAATGAGGTGAGTTGTTCTAAAATCATTTTTACATGTATGATAAGAATTCTACCATAAAATATAGATAAAACACAACTGACAATAGATAGGAACCTAAAGTTTATTCTAAGTTATACTACGCTACCCTTGTCTTGGTATGGATCCATACTTTCCAGTAGTGAGTAATAATTCTCAATAAAATTAGGAAGTGACTAGGAGTACATATACCTCTTCTCATCATCACATGTCACAATCCTTATCATTATTGAGAAACAAAACAATAGTTCAAGACGTTCACTTTTCATGTGAAGGTATAGTCTCACACCAATTCTAGAATGTAAGGCAATTGTCGGGATTATCAAGCCTGGTCAGGTGAATATCCGGGCTCAAGGGCAGTTATCCTGACTATTGGGATCTTTACCACCCGATACCTCACCCCTAAAACCTCTATCAGTAGGTCCCCGCCTTTCATTGCTTAGCGTACCAAATTGTGGCTTCTCTAGTAGGGTGTCATGCCACTGCATGTCTCTTGCTTGACTTTACTCACTAACTTATCAATTTCTAACTTCTCAAGCAAAAAGTTTTTCCTGGTCTTATTTAATTTGAGCACCAATACAATCATTTACAACATCTCTACCTTATATTGCAGAAATTAAATTCATATCATTTCTATATATGACTAAATAACATACTTGTAAATAATTGCAAAAACAAAAATTTAACAATTAATAAATCATACAATTTAAAGAAAATAATTGTAACTCTAGAAATTAAATATCTAATTAGATTTTTACACTTTCTACTTTTAATCATTATTTCAATAAGGTTAAAGGTATAAAAACTGTGTTATAATTTAAAAATTTACTAACTTTTTAGATTATTTCTAAATAATCATAGTCTAAATTTTAATTTTTAGAATATAATTTGCTAAATAAAATTTGTAAAATTTACTATTTTATTTTTAATTACGCCGTGAACCTATTATAAAATTTATTTTAATTTAATTTGGGCTTTACATAATCACCTAATTTATTGAGTAAAATTTTATCATTTTTTCTATTACTAAAAAAAATAAAATTCACGAGCCTAGATAGTAAGGATAATCTTAACTAAAATCTCTTCTACTATTATTACTACACTTTTCTAGTTTATTAGCATACTTAAAATTTTTACCAAAATTTTAGCAGCGTGGCAACTTATTAATCACATATTAATTAACTAAATTTTGACATCGAACTTATGACTTTTTCAAATTCATGACCTTATCTTATTCTACTTTATCAAATCTATGTGGTTACACTTTTTTTTTTTATTAGATAGAGAGAGTTTGATATTTGATTTATATAACTATGGAATATTTCAAGGGAGGGGTGAAACCTAGGTGTCCACAAGTGGTGAAGCGTGTTCAACAATTAACCATGTTTTTGTTATTGCTTTATCCATTCTATTTATTACATATAACGAGATTAAATTTTATGCAGAAAAAAGTGATATTGAAAGTGAAGCCTGTACTTGACGAAAGTGTCAAGAGGCTCTTGCATTGCACCAATTTTAAAAGTAATTTGAAAGTGGCGGATTTGGGTTGCTCTTCAGGACCAAATGCACTTATGGTCATGTACCATATCGTCACCGTCATTAATAACACTATACTGGGTTTAAATCAAGAGGAAGTTGTGGTTGTGCTCCAAATTTATCTCAATGATCTATTTGAAAATGATTTCAATAATGTCTCTAAGTTTCTTCCTAATTTCTACCAACGGATACAGGAGACGGGAGATAAAGTTGGTGCATGCTTTGTAAATGCAACACCAGGAAGCTTTTATGGAAGGCTCTTTCCCAATAATTACATTCATTTTTTTCATTCCTCCTATAGTCTCCATTGGCTCTCACAGGTCATTATATGCACCAAAATATTTAACTGAATTACGATAATATCCTATGCTTTAATTAATAAATTGCTTTACAAATTAACATATGCTAAATACTTTAAATATTTTTTTTTCTTTGTTGAGAACAGGCCCCAGAAGAGTTGACCAAGGGAGTAGAATCACTAAATAAGGGCAATATTTATATAACAACCACAAGCCCTCCAGCAGTCTATAAAGCGTATTTTGAGCAATTCCAAAGAGATTTCAAACTTTTCCTAAAATCACGATCAGATGAATTAAAACCTGGTGGCAGTATGGTATTAACTTTCATAGGAAGAGAAAAAGATAACGAAATTAGTCATCCCTCGGTGGTGATTGGGATGGTGCTGAAATATATGGTCTTAGAGGTAATTAAAGCTATGAAGTTTGATTACCATTATTACATGATTTTCCAAAGATTGATTGGAAAATAGTTATTTTTGTTGTTATTTACTTACCTTTATAAAAAATTAATAACGATTATTTATAATTAATTTGTAGGGTTTGGTTGAGGAGGCAAAGTTGGACT
This sequence comes from Spatholobus suberectus, assembly GCA_004329165.1. Classification (NCBI taxonomy): domain Eukaryota; kingdom Viridiplantae; phylum Streptophyta; class Magnoliopsida; order Fabales; family Fabaceae; genus Spatholobus; species Spatholobus suberectus. The sequence goes on from CM014732.1 coordinate 53,202,832, forward strand.
CCTTTAATCTGCCTACATATGGTCCTACTATAGAAGAAGTTAGACAAGTCATTGAGGCAGAAGGATCTTTTACCCTTCAAATGTTGAAAGCTTTCAAAATGGGTTGGGATGCAAACCTTCAAGAGGAAGTTGTTGATTCTGTTCTTGATAGCAAAATGAAAGGAGAGTTTATAGCTAAGTACATCAGGTCTGTTTTTGAACCTATTTTAATTATTGGGTTTGGCAAAGATATCATGGAGGAATTATTCTCAAGGTTTGCGAAAAAGGTTTCACAACTCATAGAGTTGGATACATTGGAATACACAAATTTGGTCATGTCCATGAGAAAAAGCGTGAAGAGAGGGAACAAGTAGGTGTATGCTTTACCGATGATATCAACAGTTAACATAATTGGATCTATCATGAAATTTATTTTAGTTGCAAGGTGTCCAATACCTTGCCAGTCTTGGTCATTAAACTTTAAAGTTTGAATCTCTTACAAAATTGATAATTCCCTTTTATGCTTGTTCGTTAATTAGTCATCAGCTCCCCGTTGAGCTTATCAACGTCAACTCTTGCATGCGCAGCTCACAGAAATGCTTTTTTTTTTTTTAATAAAAAAATAATTGTATTAATAAAATGGAAACCCTTAGCACGAGATGTGGTAAGGGGTTTGCATATAAAAGATACAGATACCATAAAGTATTTAGTCATGATGTACCCGTAAAGTAAAACCAAAAAACACCCCCACAAGTTAAAAGATAAAAAAATGCTAACTCACCCCTGTACATGTTTCAAGCATCACTAGTGTAGAGAACATTTTTTAAATCACTTAAAAATGACTTTTTAAATCGGTTGATGAACCGATTTAGATACAGCCGATATAAAAAATGAGAACCTTTTAAATTGGATGTTGAACCAATTTAAAAAAGTATTTTTAACTCGGTTATTCCATAACCGAGTTAAGAGAGGGCTACTACAGATCAAACATCACAGCACCATAGCTCAACCAGCTTTCCCACTCCTGATTCATCATTTCATTTTCTACAAATAAGATCAAGCTTTCCTACTCTCGATTCATAATCCTAACTGCTAAAGCTTTGTGAGCAAACTTCTGAACTAAAAGCAAAATCATCACAAATCTAACCAAATCTAAACAAGATCCACCAAATTCACAAAACAAAAGAGAAATTGCAACAACCACTCACAAGCACCATTCCCAAAGAGCATAACCTTCCTCTGACTTCATCTCAGTCGGCGGCAAGAGCATTGGACCGTCGAAGACAAAAACACCATTGCCGTCATTGTCGTAGCCATTTTCGTTTTCATTTTCATTCTCTATGGTGGCTAGTTCGAAGGGAGACTGAGACTAAGTGAGATTCGAATTGGTGAAGTTGTAGATCTTTGTTGGCAATGATGGAGTGATTAATGGTGACATTGCCGCTAGAGGAGAAGGCTTTACTTTGCTTTGATGGAGGTCGAGCAGCGACTTAAACTTGGTGTGATTTGAGATTTTAAAGAAGAGAGATTTGAAATTTTAAAGACTTTTTAAATCGGTTGCATGAGAATCGATTTAAAAGATCTTTTTAAATCGGTTCTTATGCAACCGATGTAAAAAGTTTTCACTTACTTACAAAAATGCCACTGCGTTTGTTTTTTTAAATCGAACTCGAAAAAACCAATTTAAATTCCTATTTTAAAACTATTTTTTATAGTAGTGCATAAAAGTCCATGTCCCCTGCCCAAAGAATTTATAAGCTTGTAACCCATGGCCACAAGTGGCAATGGGTTAAGTGTCTATTACTACTATCAAATGCACAAGCCCACGACATTAGTTGGTTTCCACAACCAAATTATATTTCACCAAGTGTATACAGAAGGGAATATTGGCTTTCACACAAGGTGAACTAATCTTCATATCAATTTTACTAGGGGTTGCTATAACATTGTTCATTTAATTAGCTTGTGCAGATCTGATAGTTGTTTTTCCTGTATCGTGTGCCAACAGGGTTTTGTTCTCCCTTGGGCTTTCTAGATTGTGTTAGGGGTTTTTTTGGGGCTATTTTAATTTCAGTGACATGTATCAAACTTTGTCTTAGTTTAGGCACAGCTTGTGCTTTAACCAAGGCCTTCTTTTCTTGTATATAATTCTTTTAGCTTACAAAAAAAATGCAAGTGGCAGTTTATCACAATTTATGGCCAAAAAGTGAGTTTTGTTGGTGCTCCTTGCTTGGACTAGGACAAATAATGTGTCAGTTTTTTTTTAATACAATGATGGCAATGAAATTTAAACTTAATACCTTATGCAAACCACTTAAACTTTCCATCATTAAGTCGACTCTAGTGAGTTCATGTCAGTTATTAATACTTATGTAGAGCAATGCATTTTTTTTATATAAGCAAAAGAATTCATTAGAAAGAAACCAAAGGCACAAGTTGTGCAGAGGTTTAGGAATATAATGTATATTACCAACTAAATAAATTGCCCAATGAAAGTGGCTCACTACATATAGGCTCTCTTACATATAAAATTACAATTTACATCAATTAAATCCACCTGACATCAGACACCAATAAAACAGAAAAATAAAGCAGGTAATGAGCTTGATGTGGAAAAAAGGGAAAGAAGAGAAATCACTCTTTGATTCAAGGTTAAAGTAGCCGTCTAAGACGAAAATTAAGAGAGGAATGAAAATATTCTCTATATTCCCATTAATGCTCAGTACTCCATATATATACCCATTTCTAATAGAATCCTAAGACAATGCTAACGACCCCATTGCAAAAAAGAATGCAGACACAATAACAGCTTGTAACCAACTCCTTCTGGAACCTATTGTATTCTTTTTAATAGGAAATGTAATCTGCACACTTCTTAGGCTTATGAACCTCTCTTTTAGGCCTAATAATAAAATGGTCTTCGTTCACTTGAGGCTCAACTATATCAATACTTCCCCCATTAAAACCAACCTTGTCCTCAAGGTTATAGAGATTCTACAATTCATCCCAACAGTTCCATGAAGTGTCATTAGGGGACAAACCAGTCCACTTGACCAAGGCAAACTAAGTAGGTTGCTGATCCAAGACAATTGTTTTAAAATCAAGAATAGCTAGTGGAGAAATAACTGAATTATTGCCTATTGAATCCTGGGGTAGCTGATCTATCTGTTCTGGTGGCGATCCCTCATGTTACGTGAGCAATAAGCAATGGAAAACATCATGAATCCTAGTGTGAGGAGACAAGGCAAGCCTATAAGCAACAGGGCCAATCTGCTTAAGAACTTGATAAGGACCATAAAAGCGTTTAGCTAACATATGGTATTTAACACCAGTAAGGGATGTTTGGCCGTACAGTTGCAATTTAAAAAAGACCCAAGATCCCACAACAAAAGTGACTTCCCTATGATGCTTATCTGTACTAGCTTCCATGCTGGCTTGCGCCTTAAGCAGTTTCTTACAAAGAAGATGAAGGACCTCATCTTGATTCAAAAGAATTTCATCATAAGTTGTCACAAAGGAAGAATCCGTAATATAAGTAGGAATATACGGAAGAGGCTTTCCATAAATCACTTGGAAAAGGGGAGAGCCCAAACTTGAAAGCACTGAGGTGTTATAACGAAACTCAGCTCAGGGAAGGAGTTTGAACCAAAGAGAAGGTTTGTGATGACAAAATCAAGCATATACTACTCAATGTGCGATTCATTACCTCAGTTTAGTCATCTGTTTGAGGATGGTAAGAGGAGCTCATTCAAAGGAGAGTGCCATTGAATTTGAACAAATTAGACCAAAAATGACTAACAAATATAGGATCCCAATCAAATACAATACTTTTTGGAAGCTCGTGAAGTTTACACATAATAGAAACAAACAACTCCGCCACTTTGTAAGCTATGAACTATGTAGGAAGACCACCCAAATGAATTCCCTTAGACAACTTATCAACCATAACCAAAATAATAGTGTAACCCAAAGAAGAAGGCTGGTAATGAAGTCCTATGGAGACATGTTCCTAAATCTGTTCTGGAATGGGAAAGGTTCAACAGCCCACCCAGTTTTTTGGAATTATATTTAGTTTGTTGACATGTGATGCATTGTGACACAAATGCACATATATTAGCTTTTATATTAGACCAATTTTTTTTTTCTCCAATCCTTTGCAAAGTTCTAACAATCCTAGCATTATCACCAATAAATGATGTGGCACCATTGCCCCTTATAGTTCGACCAACACTTGGTTATAAATAAACTTCATTGTAAGATTCTGGTAATCCATCAACACAAACCCCAACTGTTTTAGTCATTGGGCCCTAAGGACGACTTCTGACCCATTCATGTTTAATACATATAAGTCTACCTTGAATTTGTGCCCTTGAATAATAATTATCACTCTGTAACAAACTTGATTATAGGATAGCTTCTCTCCACTTCCAACCATATCAATAAGGTTGTTGGGCTACGCTGAAGGTCCTAAGAATTGGGCTGCTCTGTCTTGAGTGAAATTATTAGTGTTACCCTCATCCACTAATACTTGTATTTGATATTGTAGAACTAGGTCCTTGTCACCTTCACTGTCTCGAATGCCCCCACACTAGAAAGAGCATTCAAGCTCAATTAGGCTTATTAAACTAATTAGGGCCTCAATATTACTAGCTAATATACTTCCCTCCGTGGATCCCTTATCCAATAGGGTAATGCTTGGAGGAACATCAACACTATCATCGTCCTCCTTCGCTACCAGTAGTAGAGAACGAGCCTTGCACCTATGGTCTCTAGAGTATTTTTTGATCGTAATTTAAAGCACAAACCCTTCTCTCGTCATTTTGCCATCTCAACATTGGACAATTGTTTATATTGGGTCTTAGGCGGGGGAGCCTAAAGTAACGAGGGTAGCTGCCTGGGAGGTGAAGAGGTACTCAGGGGGTGGTGAAAGTCCGTGTGACTGGTGTGGTATGCCATTGCATAGCTAGTCTCTACCTGGACAAACAGAAAAGATCCTCCAACTTCTCTTCATTCAAACGAGCTAACTCTAGTTGCTTGTGACAAAGAGGTAGGTTGTTGGGCTAGAACCTCTTCTTGATCTCCGGCTTGAGACCCAAAATAAAACAACTAAAAAGGAATGAAGATGGTAATCCAATAATTTGATTAGCAAGTGCCTCAAATTATTAGATTACCATCTTCATTCCTTTCAAGTTGTTTTATTTTGGGTCTCAAGCCGGAGATCAAGAAAAGGTTCTAACCTAACAACCTACCTCTTTGTCACAAGCAACAGAGTTAGCTCATTAGCAAGTTCCTTAAATTCACTAAGATAAGTGGTAACTAATGATGTATGAGTTAGCTTGAATAGCTTACCACGTGGGTCATCTTAAGCTAAAGGGCAAACCGCGTTTCCACTACTTGAAGAAATTAGGGCCATGAATGGATTTTCCCATTGTTAACTAATGTAAAAACTTTTCTAAAATACTTCTTTGCTGATGTAACTCACTTTTCTTATGTCAGTTGCTAATGTTCTACATAGTAGGTATGTTTGGTCTATTTTGGAAAAAAAATTGTACACCTAATATAGTGGGTGCATGTCCTTTTTGCTAACAACAGGTATGGGTATGATGTATGGCTATTATTTATTTTGTATTTCTCTAAAAAAATGAATGGAAGTATGAAAGATAGAAGTGCATTATAGCAGATACAAAATTGCTCTATTCTCTCTTTTCCTCTCTTTTTTTTCATACGTTTTCTTGGTTATCGTTCTGTCTTATGGTTTTATGGTTTAGATTGTCTTCATTCAGCAATGGTATCAGAGCAGTGTTCTTATAGGATGTGGGTCTAAAAAAATTGAGATGAAAGATTAAACACTTGTGAGTGGGGAGTGATCAAATGGCTTTAGTGAGCAATGTTGTCTTTGTTGTTCCTCAATTGTTTGGGGAAAATTATCACATATAGGTTGTCGAAATGAGTTCATGTTTGAAGTCTTTTGGCTTATGGAGTATGTAGATCAAGACAAGCAAGTTCCACCATTAACAGCTAATCCAATGAGGGGGAGACTTTGAAGAAGGAGAAAGTTGGTTCATGTCTGCACTCAGCTTTGACAAATGATGTGTTTACATGCATTATGCATCTAGAAACAGCCAAGCAAATATGGGATGAATTGAATGAACTGTATGCAAGTGATGAAAAGGGTGGTATGTAGGTGATGAAAATGTAAGGTCCATCAAGCTATTGACTCTTTAAAGAGAGTTTATGTGACACCCTTTATCCCAAAGCTAATTATTAAATAAATATTACAAAAATATACATACTTTTCATTTGTGAAATAAAACAATAATTAATATTTTTTTTCACACGATAAAGGACACCATATGCACAACTCACATTTACTAAAACTCCATAAGATGCTTTACTAATTAACCAAAAGGTGGTGACCTACAGTTGGCTATACAAGTCTTTGGAAAATAAACCAATTTAAAAAGTAAAACTATTGGTTTAAAGTTCAAAAGCCAAAACAATAAATAACTAAGACTCCGATGTCACATTACTATCAGAGCTGACAAAACCCAAAGATGCTTTAAAATAAACTACAATGAGACCAATGCCTCTACTCTAAGACTCCTCTTCAAGGTCCTACTAGACATTACCTGTGTATCACTAGACACAGACAGAAAACACTAGAAAATAAGGGAGTGAGATACATCTTACATCATACTAAAGTATGACAATGGGGACAGGTAGAATACATATCACATACATAATCAAATAACACTAATTTGCAAGAATCAAAATGCATAAACATATATAATGCAATACCTAGCTTTTACTTCTTATGCACATGTGGTACCAACTAAAACTTGTTGGAAAGTAGAATAGGAGTAAATGCACGGCCACAAGAAGCGTCATCGGTACCGATGCCTACGGCTTTCGCACCCTCAACTAGTATGATATCCCTCGGATGACTAGTCAGGATTATCCAGTTTGGCCAATACGCCCCAGTTCCATGGGATCAGCATGGACTATTAGAGTTTTCCAACCGGATAACCCCCAAGGCTAGGGTTAGACAACCCATCACGAACCCCACCACTCATCACATAACTCAAATGTTATGATGCATGGTCACACAATGCTTACAACTTTTCATAGGCTTTCATCATGAAACATTGACACAATTTCATATCACACTTAGTTTTCTTATGGTAAATAACAATCACACAATATAAACTCAACAAGGCATAAAAAAGAAACAACAATGAGTTAAAACTACAAAAAAATGAGTTCATAGGCACAAAGAATGAATTAGCCAAGGTCGTATCTGCCCGACGGACAGGAGGTCCGCCGACGGTCATCCTAACAGCAAATCGCTCAACAGACTGTATATCTCGCTTGGCAGGTCTGCGTTGCACTACTCGCCAACGTAATCACCGCCCAACGTGGGTCCACGTTAGGACCTAAACCCGCCCGGTGGGTTGTGCATTCACCCTGGCGCCAATGCGGAGTCTAGTTTTCGAAGAAAGGTCGCCCAACTGACTATCTAATACCACCAGGTGGATTCGAGATACGAATCTTAATTTTTCTTCCTATTATCTTTAGCTTCTAAATGATCCAAAACAAATTATTAAATTTTCAATCACTTCTTCTATCTTGATAATTGATTAATTTAATTTATAAATTCCTTTCACTCACAATCTCCTCAAAAACCTATTAATTCTCTAACTTAGGTACAAGAAAAAAAGCAAAAGCAATTCAAGACAATCCATATAAATTAAACACAAAATTTTCATAAATCACATCAATGATTGGGGAAAATTGCATTCCCCTTTGCATAGACACACAATCGTATAACTCACAAACAATTGGGGTCTAGGGCCAACCCCTTTACCCACGACCAAAGCCATACTCATAAGCGAGATAACTCACTCTCCCCTTACCTTAAAAGAGGCAATTTTTGGTAAGGGGATGCGAATGGTGCAGCAGCGTCTTCCTAAGGTTCTCCATTTCTTGACTGCAACGCCTTTAACAACATGATATCCCCAAGGAGGCACATGAGAGAGAAGAGGAAAAGAGTTAGGTTTTCAAGAAACCTAAGGGATTCTTAAGGCTAACTTTGGGCTTATGAAAACGAAGCCCAATACAAGGGTTTTAAAACTATGTTAAAATCATTCAAATTATAAAACCTCATTTTAAAGGCTCAATATCTCTTTCTTTTTTTCCAAAATATCATTTTATTAAAATCAAGGCAAACAAATAATAATAATAATAATAACAATAATAATAATAATAATACGTATTAATTAAAGGAAAACATTGGGGTGTTACAATTTGAAATCTTAAAAATGAAAGAAAATGAGTCTGTTAAGGAGTACACTTCAAAGCTGTCCCACTTGGTGAACCACATGGGGTTGTATGGTGAGGTAGTGCAAGGCTACAAGGTAGTAGAAAATATGCTAATCAACCTATCCGAAAAATTTGAAGCCAAAGTTGTTACCATTGAAGAATCATGTGATCTTAAGAAGCTAACTATTTTTGAGATGGTCAGTAAATTGCAAGCTCAAGAGCAAAGATTTTCTATGAGAATGGATGATGCAATTGAAGGTGCATTTCAAGCTAAACATAAGGGAAAGCAATTTGGTCAAAAGAATCAAAAGAAGCAGAATTATAAAAAGCGGGTGATCAAAAGGGAAAAGGAAAGGTGAATGGGAGTTCAATTGAATCTGTAGCAAAGGACAATTTTCCTCCTTGTTCTACATGCAAAAGAACAAATCCCTTGTCAAAATATTGTTGGTATAAGGGAAGCCTTAAATTTAATGTCACAATTGCAAGCAGTGGAGACATAGAGAGAAGTACTATAGATTTAAGTAGAACCAATCTCAACCACAACCTGCACATCAAGTTAACTTCGCTGATGAGCAATCTCAGGCTAAAGATCACTTGTTTATGGCTAATCAAACATGTAGTTCAAGTTCAAAGGATGTATGGTATGTAGATAGTGGGTGCACAAACCACTATGGCAAGGGACTCAAGTTTCTTCACTTCTTTGGATAGGGCTGTCCAAACCAAAGTCAAGCTTGGAAATGGAGATATTGTATAGGCTAAAGGGAGAGTTACAGTTTATGTTTACACTAGCAAAGGTCCTAAATTTATTCATGATGTTTTGCTAATTCCTGACTTGGATCAAAATTTGCTAAGTATTGCTCAATTAACGTAAAAGGGATATTCACTTTCCTTTAAAAATAATGGTTGTATCATTCTAGATTCTAATGATTCAGAAGTTGTTAAGGTTGAAATGTGTGATAACAGTTTTCCAATTAGTTTGAATAAAGTGAATCAATCAGCACTTGTTTCCAATCATGATGATTCTGCATTACGGCACAAAAGATATGGCCACTTTAATATGGGTGCATTGAAATTTCTATAAACTCATGATGTGGTGAGAGACATGCCTATGATAAGTGTATTGATGATTTATGTGATGCCTATCAATTGGGGAAAATGTATAGAAAGTCTTTTTCATCAGCAAATGCCACATAGGCAAAGAATAAATTGGAGCTTGTTCACACTGACTTATGTAGTCCTATGAGTGTATCTTCTCTAAGCCAAAACAAATATTTCATCTTGTTTATTGATGATTTGACTGGAATGACATGGGTGTATTTTTTTATCAAGAAAAGCTTAAACTTTTGATGTCTTTAAATAGTTTAGAGCTATGGTGGAGTCTCAAAGTGGTTGCAAGATTAAAATGTTGAGATTGGATAACGGGAAGGAGTATACCTCCAACGAATTTAACATGTTCTATGAAGATATGGGATTATTCATTAATTGACAATTAGTTATACCCCTGAGCAAAATGGAGTTTCTGATAGAAAAAACAGAATGGTTATAGAGATGGCAAGATGCTTAATTGCAGAAAAAAGGCTACCAAAAAGCTTTTAGGCTGAAGTTAGAGCTATATGTGTGTGTGTGTGTGTGTGTGAATAACTATATTATATCACGGTGATTGATGTTTATGTTTATGATATGGTTGTGTGTCATGAAAGGGTATGTGGATTCTATGTATGTACGAATTAGAATAAGGGTGTTGATTCCTATAGTAGATATGTATGTTGCCTGTTGATGTATGAATGGGAGACTTCATATTACTTTCTTATACACTACATGTTATGTTGTTTTGAAGTAAACTTACACTTGCATTGTTTTGCACATATGGTTCGTGCTTGTGATGATCACATGAGCAGATGGTGAGCTTTCTATTGATCTAGTTGCTTAGAGTTGATGGCGGAGTTGCCGGCTTAGAGACGAGGAGATATAATGAATCACAATCTTGCTTTTGTTGTTTTCTGATAGATGTTTTACTTTTGAGATTGGATGTATAGTTTGACCAACTTTAGGAAGTGTGTTTTATATCCCCCTCTCCTTTACTTATGTATATCTTAGGTAGTAGAAGTGACTTAAATGTCTCATTAAATCTTTGTTTTGTAAATACATATATATGGCGCAATTGATCATGATTAAGGTAGATGGTCTCCCTTATATATGTACATGTTGATGATGACGTTAGTTGTATGTTGAGTTAAGGTAGTTTTCATTAAATCTCACAATAATAATGAAATGAATGGTATTGTTGTTCAGTAGCGACAACAGGTTGTTACACAAAACATCAAAGGACTTAACTAAACTAATATGAGTTATAATACTCAAAGTCTTTGGTTAGTGGATCTATCAACATGTTTTGTTTTTTTTAATTTGTAAAGGCCATAGAATATTCATATAGGTCTAAGAAGAGTAATTACATATAGGTATAGCCCATTAACACAAGTAATTACATTTGGTCAAAATCAATAAATGCTCTACAATACTTGACATTTAATTAACCCAAGTTTTACTAAATAAGTAACTATGCAAATCCATAAAGAATTAGGAAATCTAAGGATCTCTATTTGAATGGCATAGACACTTAGTTTTAAACAATAAATAATACTTTGGATTAATATGGACACAAGAATGTCAATACTAAGAAAGCATTTATGACTATAAGATTTACAAGTACCTCAATAATGCAAAAGATCATACTTGATAGGAGTAATAAATTTTTTACATGCAAAGTACTTATACATCTGTGACATAACAAAATATGGAATGATGGTTAAAATAGAAGCACGTGGTTGCATGCCAAAAGATTATTGTGCATTTTCCAACAAAACAACCTACAATCCATTTAGGATGCTTATTGAGATTCAAAATAATGTTTACATATATCTTAGTGCAATAAAATAAGACTGAATATCAATTCTCTTATAATATACCATATATTATAATGCGTGCAAGAATATATAACAATATAAGATTAATAAATCTCGAGACATACACAGTAGTGTACACACTCCCACTAATCTAGTATACCCAATTAAGATTAAGATTATCATAGAGCCCACCAATTAATATTAAAATGCTCTAATGGTATGATATGTACAACAATGGGATCTTAAATTTATAGTATATCCAATGTGAGTTTTAAAGACTCACTAACTTTCTCTCTTCAAAGTAGGCTAATAAATTAGAGAAATATACTAGTGCAAAATTATTAAAAAAATTGGTTATAGAATTTTCACTTACAAAGTTTTTAATAAAATTTAACCACATTCTGCACACAAAATAGAATAAGTGGTTACATAATGACAATATGAAACTCAATATGATAGATTTTGACTAAATTTGAATTTCATAGTCAACACTACACCAAAAATGCAAATACACAATGTCATTTATACAAGGATTTTAGGAATAAACGCTCTATATTATACAAGAAGATACATAAAAAGCGTTTATTTAAATAAGCGCTTTCTATCTTTCTTATATAAAGAGCGCTTATTTAAATAAGCACTTTACTAAAATGTATTAATTTTAATTCTTTTTAAAATGTACCTTTTAAAGCGCTTATTTAATAGAAGCTCTCTATTTTCTACTACATAAAAAGTGCTTTATTTAAATACATGCTTTATTTGTTTTAATATAGGGGCTCAATCGTTTTTGCTTTTCCCTCTTTTTCTCAATTTTGGTTTTGCCTTTCCCTCCCTTGAGCTTTTCTTTCACGTATTGTTCTTTCTCCTGCACCACCATATCCCTAATGTTCTATGCTAAAATGTGAAATTAAGAGATTTTCCTCTCGTAAGATTTTACGCTTTGTTCAACGCTCAACTTCGTCAATCCAGTGCCAAATCTGACAAGAAGTAGAAACCCAATGGCAGAGAGGATAAGCAAAAAGAAAAACCCAAGGCATTTGCCTTTTCTTCCTCCAATAAAGCGAAACGGTTGCCATCCCGTGCTGTTGAGAAAGAACAACGCCACCTTCACGTTTTTGTCATTGACCACTCTTACGGTGAGCCTGTTCCATATGTCGTTGTCGTGCAGGGTCCTCCTCAGGTGCCTATTCTCTTCTCTTTCACTCAAATTTAACACAACTCAATGCAATTTGTTGTTAATGTTGCCTTAATATGTGTGTGCGTGTGCCTATGGATTTGTTGAAGAGCTAATGCTTTGCTTTGTACTCAAATCAATTGATGTAACTTGCAAAATTTTGATTTCTTAGTGTAAAGATATTTTATTTCTCTTTTTTTCCTTCCCTTAGGACATCATTCTTTGCATGTACATTCTAGAATGCTATGTTATTTATTTCTTTTTATGGATGTAGTTCAGTCTCGTAGGGCATTATTTTGCTAGCTCTTCATATGACAGAACTGCTAGGATTTGGTCCATGGATAGGATACAACGCTTAAGAATAATGGCAAGCACTTGTCTGATGTTGATGTAAGTTGTTACATTCGATATTCTTTGTTACTTCTAATTTTCTCTAGATTTTGTTCTTTTTTGGTATCTATATTTGCCACTAGCTCATTTAATTTTATAATTACATATTGATTGTTTCTGATCCATATACAGTGATTTAATTATGTATTCTTTTAGTTTATGATTAAGAAGAGCTTTGTGAAGTCTTTTTGATAGGGAAAAATTATCTTTTCATTTGTCTCTTATGAAGTCATATAATAGTAATTTAGTCCTTGAATTGGGTTAGATATTCAAAATATTTGTCAATGGAACCTATATTTTGCCACCTAATCTTAGAAGGTAAAAAAGGAGCCATATTAAAATAAATTGTGAAGTGAGTTTGTAAACCGAAGTTGGTGTCTCAAAGTCTTAGAAACTCATCATTTTGTATTAAGCAACAACCCTTACTTGTTTTGTGATCTTTTTTAGTATGTGTAATGGCATGCCAACTACAACTGGCTCTAGTGAATAATCAGTTCAATTATAGAATGTACAGAGTGGTGAGTGTGTTCAGGTTTCTATTGGTGGGTATGATTCTGACTTTGCAATGTCTCCTAATGTTTGCTATATGACATCTAGCCATGAAGATGGTACGATCATGATGTGGGACCTCTCTAGTGGCTGCTGTCTCACACCTTCGATTGGGCACATGTCATGTGTCTGGTCCCTCACTTTCAGGTGATCCCCTACTGCACTACTTTATCATAATTAGGAAAGAGATTAAGGTTTTTGAGGTTGCTATCAATTTGGTAACAATACTTATTCTATTCATAATTGTTTGATATGTCAGTTCTCAAGGTTCTATTCTAGCATCTGGATCCGCAAATTGCATGGTAAAATTATAGGATGTAAATACGAGCACCAAGGTTTCAAGGCTGAAGAAAAGTAAGTTCATCTATTATAACATTATTGTTTTGAATTGTTTGGCATAGGAAATATTTCATTTCTTACTAATCCAATTTCTAACTAACAAGGTCCTCCCGTGTGCTATGAGCTTATGACTTAATAGATAAATAAGGAGAAACATCTTAATATATGGTGATGTTAAATACCTACTTATGTGCTCTTATTTGCTTTTTGCTATTTGTTATGTTTGATTGGCCAAATGCTAGATTCATAACTAATGTCAATGATTTTCTACCTTTTATCTTAGCATTTATGTGATATGTCATGCTATATGTTTCTATTATAAAATATAATTCTGTTTCAACTTAATTTAACATGAGATGGTGTTTTATGAACTTTTATTTGGTTCCTCATTTTTTGGGTTTGGGTTCTTGATTGCTTATGTTATATAGCTTAATGGCAGGGATGGAAGACTTAAGGTGATTAGGGGTGATAACATAGAAGGACTTTTGGTTTCTCCTAAGCAACTGCCTTACAAATACTTGGAGGTAAGTGGTTGTACAGTTCATTGCTGCACAGAAGTGTTGTATAGTTTGAACACAATAAGCTAATCCTCTCTTCTTCCGAATAGTTTTAGAAATTATTTTCAGATGACTTGGGATCTACTAGAGAGGAATCCTTAAATATTCTGTTGGAGTTTGGGAAATTGATATTGCCAACTTATAGATATTATAGACTTAGGTATTTACATGACAAACAAGTCTGGTGTTTTTTGGGTTGGTCTTAAGAGAACTTTGCCAACAACATTTAAACTATTTACTGGTTAGTTTTGTAATGACCCTCTGTCACTACAGTATTCCATACAATCCCATACATTATTAAGATATCCAATAATAAGAAATCAACATGCTATATAAAAAATATATATAAGATATAAAATAATATGATATACAGGCCCAAAAATACAAAACCACGGGAGGTACAAAAACAAAGCTCGCTACAGTTGGTCAACTATACAATACATAACAAAAGGAAAAACCAAAAGGATCCCTTCAAAAGATCCACCCATAAGGGCCTTCAAACTCTAACCGGAATCCTCCACTGTCAGTTGTGGGAAGTCGGGTCTACTAAAGCTTCTCCCTCTGCTCCCATGCCAAATGATGTGATCATCACAGTCACAATAACATACATAACCACAACCAGCAACCATAGCAAAACAACACAAAATAGCAAGGCAAGGGTAAACTTACGGAATAACAACAACCATAGCATATATAATTTATATCATCAAACTATCATTTGCCAAATTGAAATCAAATTCATCAAGAATGGATTACATACACCACAATCCAACACCCATGCTTTCACTACCACATGTCAATACATGAATGACACGACTCTCGAAAGATTTTTTACATTTCAAGTGATCAGCCAGGTCTTATCCCCTACCATGGCCTTTTAAGCACCATTCAAGGATTGCCAAAACTTTGATCAATGGATAAACTTATGGTTGTCAAGATAAGTGAATGTGAGTGGTGGTATATCGCGACACAAGACTTGCACTGCCTTGGCCCCCCAATATACCATTTATAATAATATAGAATAATGGTATAGAGTAGAGAAATTATTCTTAACAAAATTTGCTAGCTAATATTGATTTCATTATATTATCTTGACAATAATTGTTAATAATATAAAACACTATGGAGTTCAATGTATAACAATGTTTTAGAAAAGACTATAATATCCTCAATATAAGTTCTCATAACAAAACGATGACAAACAATATGTAAAGAGAAAAATTAAATAAGGGTTGAATAATGAATATTTGAAAATATATATTTGTTTTCTCACATGTAATTAATTGGGCATTTAATTAAGGTAGAGATCTTGCATCAACACAATCCTATACACGCATATATATATATATATATATATATATATATATATATATATATATATACAGCACATTACTTTCCCACTTGATATAAAAAGATAGTTAGAATAATAATCGAAAACATTCAAAATGTTCAAAAAAATTAACTATTTTTTTCTATCACAAATAATCATATTAAGTAATGTCACACTGATAGGATATGTCCATTATTCACATAATCTAAGGATAATCGCAATCCATTCCAATATATATATATATATATATATATATATATATATAACATAAATTTGCATTGCAATAGGCAAATGCAAAAAAATTTAGAGTAACAGTGGATTGCATAAGAAATATACCCAATTTAGAGAGAAATCTTAATTACTGTGATTCCACCTAAGGATCTCGAATTACAATAAATGAGAAATATATATTGATAATACAATGCACAAACTTTATATCACCAAAATTCTAATATCGATAACGTACTTGAAAAATATTTGATATAAAATAAATAGTACATTGTATAATAACAAAATTACATTAATAATAATTCACCAATAGGGTATAATTATTATCAATACAATGTAACTTATAATTGAGAATAAAACTTAATTATTCAACCAATATAAAATATGCATATTTGTATGATAAATCAATATTATACATAAAAAAATAATATTCAATTCACATTTTAAAAGATATTTAACTACAGTCATATTCAAATAAATCCAAGATATGCTCAATAGTATTTTTGAATTAGAATGTAATAAACAGGACTTTATCCTCATAAGAACCATGACATCAATTTCATGATCTTTATAGAAAAAGAGTATAACAACAAAGTTATTATTTCTACCTTGACTGAGTCAAGCATACAAAAGTGTACAAAGCAATTTTATATTTATTCCAAAATAGAACTTTCAAAATAATAAGATGTAAAGTACTCCCACTATAAATTAGAATATAGCCACAAAAGGAAGTATTTTAACAAGCAAATAATTGATTGTAGTTCTACAATTTCATAATATCTTGGAGAAACGTTTAGACTCTCATATATAATTACATACTATTTTTTTTTTGACAAATATATAATTGCATACTTATTACATCAAAAGGAGAAGAATATCTTAATAACAAATTTCTCCATATATGCAATCATATAATAGTAAAAAATAAATATTTTACAACTAACCTTAGAGAATGTCATTCATCATTGTATGTAGATCTAATGAGCTTTGACGACTTAATAAGATTATCAAAATCTTACAAATTTTTGTCTTAAATGATTCATAAATTAACATCAAGCCATTATAATTAAAACAAAAAACTCTAATTATAAGTCAATACAATCTATTTAAATAACAAGCTACAAGGATGACATTAGTTCAATTTCCTTGAAGAATGTTCAACAAAATTATCTCAATGGTATTCTACAAGTGAGCATATCCTATTTATATATAAATTAGAATAATTATCTTGAATGAAAACGTTTTTAGTTATTATTTTTCAATGAGAGCATTTTTAACTGTCATTCTTTAATGAGAATGTTTTAGAAATTTTTTTAACTCTTGTCACTTTCAATCTATCATTTTTAATATCTTTAATTTTAAATTGAATTTCAATGCTTTTTTAAAAGAAATTATCAATAATTAAAAATTAATATTGTATCTAATAATTGTTTATTGTAAATTTAAAATATAATCTATATGTTTAAAAATATTTATTTATTACGAATTTTAATTATAATATAATTTATATATTCATAAGTATTTATTTATTATAAATTTAAATTATATAAAATAAATATTTATTCTGTTCAATGCACAGATTAAAATACGTAGTAGTTAACAACAAATAGGCAACATAAAATTTAATCAAAGCTTTTGAATTAATTTGGCATAAAATAATTAAAATAATGCAAAATTGCATCATTCACTACATATATTAATTAATATAACACAAATAGGATATAATTTTGTTATGATCCAAAATATATTTGGCTAAGGTACATGAGAGAAAATACTTGATACACATTTGTCACAAAATTAACTATAATAAATTATGGTTCTAGATTTAGGAAGTATAATAGTGAAAAACATAATGTATTTTAAAATGTTAAATTATGTCATAAATGGCATAAAATAATGAGTTTAATAGTCATGCACTGACAGTGTAAAATAATTTTACACTATCATCTAATTACAAACTACTAGTTATTGTAAGTTTGTTGACTTTTATAAAAAATACTTTAAAAGTCATATTAATGCTTATTTCTGATTGGATGACAGTGTAAAACTTTTTACACTGATAGTACATGACCATTAAATTCTAAAATAATATACAATTCACTACATACATTTATTTAATTTAAAACAAACTTTAACCCATGTGATGACCCAGGCAAAAAAAAAAATTCATTTTGTGACTAACACTAATCATTTTAAAGAGTGCCTAAAATATACTTTCATCAAAATAAAAAAAAATCAAAATAATGAAAGAGAAAATAGGTTATGCACTGACAATATAAAGCAATTTTACACTATCATCTAATTACAACCCACAATGTATGATAAATTTGTTAACTTTTATAATAATTACCTTAAAAGTCATATTAACGGCAATTTTTGATTAGTTGACAGTATAAAACTTTGTACATTGACAGTGCATAGCCACTAAACTCATAATAAAAACAAAGTATTTCAAATAATTTATAAAATACTCACAACAAGATTAATAATACTTTTATTCAAGAATGATCACAAGTGAGCTTAAGAGAAAATTCAATATATATAAGTATATAATTGCAAATTACTAATTATTCTTGATCGAAATAATAATTAAAATATACATTCTTTTTCTTATATATATATAGAGAGAGAGAGAGACAGACAGCCAGACCGTCATATGAACATGTTAGTGTTACTATTACTTAGTTTCTTATAGTCAAGGCCCTTTGGCTTATTGAGTCTGCACAAAATACTCAAACCATAGAAACACATAATCCTTATAATTCAGGTTAAGAAATGAAGTCATTGTGTTTAAAATACCAACCAATAACTAACAACAAAAATACACAAATTGTCTTTGAAGTTGAAACTTCCAAAAACTCATAAGAGTTTATCGCCAACACCAATTATTATATATACATAGGCATATTCAAACTAGGATGTGCTTAGCTGTAAACGAAATTTAATTTTCAAGCGCAAAACCGGGTCTGAAATGTGTTGCAAAAAAAAAAAAAAACTCGGTTAATTCTCTCAATCTAGGCAGGGATTTGTTGCAGAAGTTTAGGGGTTTTAATCTCAAATGAGTGATACATAGAAGCACCAAATCAGTTGCAACATTCATGGAAGAATCATGAGAGAAATTCTTGTTCGAAAATGTTCAGAAAAGACCCAAAGAAAAAAGTGGTCCAAAAAAGATACCCGACTCAGTCTAGTGATGCAAGCCATGAAATGATCCAGTTTTCAAATATGTCTTTCGCAATGATTGATTACGAACAGGCACAAACTAATTATCCATTGACGAGAATTCCTAAACCGAAGAAATTGGAGTTTTACAACACCCGCGAAAGAGAAAGGAATGAATTCTCTCAATTTTGTGAACAAAAAGGAGCAAGTTCATATGGGTTTTATTCAAAATCTTGTGTTCTATAAAGACCCTTAATCAATTTCGAATTTCATCCATAAAATATAAATGTCTTCATTTCAATTTCCAGGAAAAAAAAAAAAGGACTACCAAATTCTTCATCACATACTGAATATTAAAAAAAAAAAGATAATAAAAGAACCCTTATTTAATTTCATGATTTAGAACGAAAATAAATTAAAAGGAAAAAGTATAGGGTTCATACAATTAATAGCTATAAACTGTATCTAGCATATTAATCTGATACCAATTGATGGAAAAATAAGAAAATAATAACATCAATATACATATAGATACACATTATAGCATATTAATTTAATCGTATGTAATTGAGAGAGTTAAAATATTTACCTGAGTTAATTTCTTATTCCAATTGAGTCACTCTAATGACAGAAACCAAGATCATGATTCCGAGAGTAATTTTGCTTATTTCCTAGATAGTTTTGTTCTAGTAAAATTGCTTAATGGGATAGCAAATTTATAACTCCCTAGCAATAGGTAGGGACCTCTTAGCAGATTACTCATAATGAATGACCTAACCCATCACAAGGTCATTCTTAATACAAAAAAAACTCATCTTCTAATACTCCATAACTGACATGTAGCAATTAATAAAATTCATAACTATTAATTAATAATTTTAAATAATATTTTAATTATTGATTAATGTTAATCCATTATTATAATCAAAAACTTTTATTAAATGGATCTATACAAACTCTCAAAAGTCTTAGGTACAGTAAGATAACTTAAAATAAACCCTAGATTCCCCTTTTCTTTAGTAATTAGTCGTGTTTTATCTTTATGTGATTGAGTAGGTTGATCCTACAACTTTTTGTGAAAGTGGTTTAGAAAATAAATCACTTCACTCCTTTTCTTTTCTTTTTTCATTATTTATATACATGTATTATACGGAATTACTACTGGCAAGGAATAGAGATGATGGATGCTAATGTCGATGATGTTAAGAGTGGGAAGAGTTCGAAGGATGAGGACACTATAGAAGATTTACCATAGTTGTGGAAGACGCTTTATACTGTATTCTAGGATAGGCATGGGCTTGTATATACTTAGGACTTTTTGTTGGATAGTCAGAATCTTTTTAAATGTGTACATATATGACTATGACACATTTTTACTTTCGAATGACTATATTCATATTAATAACAATGATGTATGTTTTTCACTTATACGTCTCAAATCATTTAATTAATTACATGGTTTAATTTCAATTGAGTTTTAAAAAATCCCCAAGTTTTTAATTAAAATAAAATTTAAATTCTAAATAAAATCAATTAATTGAATATAAATATTTATAAGTATTGGGTTTAAGAGTCAATGTGATAGGGTGTCACAATATTTCCTATTGATTTTATTGTTTTAAATATGCAAGATGATTTTGAGGCACCATTGATCCTTGGTAGACCATTCCTTGCAATTGTTAATGCCCAACATACGTGCAATAGGGAAGCTGATGCTATGAATCTACAACGAAAGGTCACATTCAATCTCTATCGAGACACAAAACCACAGTGAGAACAAAGAGGAGTTCTTCAAGGTGGATGATATATGGATACAAAGCTTGATGATTCCTCAAGGCCAAACACAACTTTAGATTTTACTGAACCACTGGCTGCTGAAGGGCTAATGAAAGTACTTAAGAAAACAAACTCGCACCACAAAGCAAGCCTTTTTTCCTAGGTCAACAATTCTTCACTTCACTTCATAGTGAAAAATTCTTCATAGGAAAGTGGAAGTCCTGAGTGGTTAGGACCCTTTATAGTTGATAAATCTACAATTAATGTTGACTTAGTGAACCAATTAAGCAAAATAAATAACAAGTTATAGAAATCAAGTGCAATTATCTCAGAATTCATTGGATTTTAGTAAATAATAGAATTATCCTAAAAAATAAATTATAAAAATACTAATCACATTTGTGTTAAATTTGTAGGATTTGAGAATTTTGTTCACATCACCCAACGATGGACTTGTCACCCAATAAAAGAACACCCAACATTGCCATATCGCCGAGTGAGAAGATGTAAGTACCATAACACAAACTATTACAATATTGTCGAATAATAAAGACATCACTTAGGTGAGAGTTAGTTATTGTATCACTCAACAATGGTTAACCAGCATTAAGCAATAACCTCAAATTTTGATAATATAAATAAGTGTTTTAACACCATTTTAAGAGACTTATCATTATTTTTAGTCTTTTCCATTGTTGTGTTTGTTGGGATAATCAATCCAATTTCCAAAGATTAATGTAAAGTAAGTGGAAAATTAAGAGATGAATTCCAAGAGATACTGGGATGTGACTATTGGAAAACCCCACTACCACAATGAGAGGAGGGAGAGGTGAGATAATAAGACCCACTAAGTCTCATTTATGAATGGAGTTATCAACCTATGTTATATGTAGGGGTCTTGTGATGAGAGAAGTTACCACCCAACTAAGGAAAGGGGGTCACCACCTAAGTGAGAAGGGCTTATTATAATGAGAGGTTTTTCAAGTTTTCTAGAAAACTTGTAACTTTATTTGAGATAGTGAAGATTTGTTGAGATGTCCCTTAGACGTAGGCAAGGGTGTCAAACCACATTAAATGTGTCTCTTCTGCTATTTTTATCTGTGATGTTTGTGTGTGTTCTATCCTTAATCATTGTACGAGAAGGGGATTTTCCCCCAACAGTGTTCTCTTCTGGTGCAAGAGTAAAGTTTAAGACATGGATTTTTGTTGTTTTCAATAGAGAATCACTTTAGTCATGTATATGGAGCTTCTTGGATTGCATCTTCAATCTTCTCTCAAGCTTGAATCTTGTGCTAAAGATTTTAATTTTTTAGTTTGTTTTGTATAATGATTTGATACTTTAATTCTAAACTTTTGGATTCACCATTCTTGTTTTATTTTTAACTCTCATATTGCAATCAATCTTGATTCTTTATGTTTAATGCTTTCTCCATGATGAAAATCAATTAAATGATTATATACTTGAGGTGGCAATTGGAAAGTTAGATCTTGAGTAGGAATTGAGAATTTGAGACATGCCATTCATAGATACTAGGGATAGGATCATGATTTTATTTGCATTCTTTTGAGTTTTTGCACTTAAGACTTGGTTGCTAATTGATTATGCCTAAGGAATTAGGGTTGTCTTTTAGTGAACAAAGGGTTAGTTACTAAGGAATTGAGACTAATATACCTTATTAGACTTTGATGTTAATTCAATGTGTTAAGTAAGGATCTCAATAGGGTGTTGCCTTAGAGTAAGGAAGTGAAGAGACCTTGACCTATGCTTTGAGTCTTTTCTTGTGTCCTTTAGGTCTTTTATTAGTTAGATTTTCTTTTATTAACTAACACACTAACAACTAACTGGTGACAATCCAAATTTACAATTTGTTTGACTAGCGTTTAGTGAAGAGTACAAAGTAATCTTTAGACAATAAAGAAGTATAGCCTATATGCAAAATAAATAAGGGCACTAAAAGAAAAAAAAAATATTATATTTAGAATGATAAAAAAATATTCAAGTATTAAATTTGAAAATTATTACATAACAATGTTTCGATTACGAAAATAAATATTTGTCACAATTGTTCATCTACAAAATGTATTTTACTCATTATTATTTCCTTACCTTCATTGACCTAATGTCCGTGATCAAATTCTCTATATTATGAAAAGAGGAACCAGTTTCTTTAATACTATCACGAGCTTTTTTTGCAATATCATTTGCAGAGCTTATGAGCCCTATTTGATTCTCCATCACACTTCTTCACCATTTTCTCCACAATTAACCTATCACAAGTTCCATTCATATCAAGCCCAATCCCCCATTGCTCACTCACACACCTACTATTGATCGTCTGGTCAGCTATCAATGGCCAACAAAGCATAGGCACACCTTCAGTAATACATTCCAATGTGGAATTCCAACCACTGTGAGTCAAAAACCCACCCACTGCAGGGTGGGCCAGAACCTTTTCTTGAGGTGCCCACTCCACCATGAGCCCCCTCTCTCTAGTCCCCAATTCAAGCTCCATGGGCACATTGTGACCCAAACTACCTTCTCCAATGATAAGGTCCTTTCGAATAACCCACAGGAAAGGTTTCAAACTGCTCACCAAACCATGCCAAAACTCCAATAGTTGCTCATGTGATAGCTTCACTAGAGTGCCAAAGCTAATATATAAAACTGACTTTGCCTTTTGATGGTCAAGCCAAGTTATGCAACTTCTATCTTCTTTTCTCAAATGAAGGGTTGATGAATTATTGTTTGTAAGTTGAGGCTTAATGAGACTATGAAGAGGACCAATGGTGTAAACTTTGGGAAATATAGTAGTGAGCTTAGTGATAATGGAGGCTTCTAGCTGGTCAAAGGTATTCAGTATAAGACTAGAAGCTTGAGTCATGGTCAAGGTTTCTTTGATGTAGAAATCAAGGTAAAGACTTTCGGGCTTCAATTTTAAAATAGATGGAAGATCACACTCTCTTAATAAATTCTCCAATCCTGGGATGCTTGCAAGCACCTTATCTATATCTTCTGCATTTTAAGTCCATCATGAAATTATCAAACTTTTAAGCTTAAAAAGAGTAATCTGCTAACATAACTAGATATCAAATTATCACAATCACCAGATTTCGTTAAATTTCCACCCGAACAAATCTTTTTTCCCATTTTTCTTTTATTATGGAATAAGTTAAATGTATATTAAGATTTACATATCCTAAAAAAAATATTTTAAGATTTACTTAATATCATTTAAAGTGAATCACCAATTTAGTCCCTGAAATTGTAATGATTAGTTAAATTGATCCCAAAAATTAATAAAAACAACAAAATGGTCCTTGAAATTGTAACTAATCAATCAATTTAGTCCTTAGAATTATAATTGATGGTCAAATCAGTATTTGAAATAAATAAAATGACAAAATGTTCTTGAAATTATAATGACAGTGAAATTGGTCCTTAAAAATAAAAAGGCTTATTGACACTTTTTGTCTCTAACTTTCAAAATTTCACGAATTATACTGCTAAATTTTTTTTTCGTGCATTTTGATCCTAAACTATATAATTTTGTAAATTTTATCCTAACGTTAATTGATCATAGTGTTTATAGTGGCAACTTTCAAATTTTCACATTTTACCCATAAAGTACAGTTAAGCCTTTAAAAAAATGATAAAAATGTTAGAGATAGGATATAAACCTTGACCCCTTTTTCTCCACTACTACGAAAGTCACTAAGTTATTTAACTTGTTTAGTTTGTATGCAAAACATATATTATATATATCATTACTACATTTGTTAATTGCACTTTTGACCCCCCTAAGTATATATTTATATTTGTATAAAAATATTAAAAGTTAAGATGATAATTTATTTATTAAATATTTTTATTTTAATTCTAATTATACAAATTTATTTATTCAATTGTATAATATTATTTATTATTTATTAATTATTTATACATCTTCCACCTTTTTATTTGTAGGATAGTTATTCAGAAATAAAAATATTTAATAAATAAATAAATAAGATATTGTATAATTTAACTAATAAATAATTTTATATAATTTAATAAATAATTTTTTATTATTTATAAATTTATATAATTAAAATAAAAATATTTAATAAATAAGTTTATCATCTTAACTTTTAATATTTTTTCATATTTTAAATTTAAATGTACCCTTGAGGAACCAAAAGTGTAATTAACAAATGTGAAAATGATATACATAATATATTTTTTATATATAATTAAACAAGCTAAATGACTTACTGGTTACGGTGGTTGTAGAGAACAAAGCGATTAAGGGTTCAAATTCTATATCTAACACTTTTACCATTTCTAAAAGCTTAATTGCGCTTAAAGGGCAAAATATGCTGATTTTTGAATGTTGGGACCAAATTTGTGAAATTATATAAGTTAAGGGTTAAAATGTGCACACAAAAAAATAAGGGTAAAATTCACAAAATTTTAAAAGTTGGGAGACAAAAATGTAATTAAGTCTTTCTAATTTTAGGGACCACTTTGATTGACTGTTATAATTTAGGAAACTAAATTGGTTGATAATTTATAATTTCAAAAATTATTTATTCATTTTATTTATTTTAAGTGACAAATTTGATCAGTCAATTACAATTTTAGGGACTAAATTGATTGATAATGTCTAATTTTAAGACTATTTTAGCATTTTATTAATTTTAAGGACCAATTTGATAGATTATAAATTTCAGGGACTAAATTAATCATTCACTCTATCATTTATGTGTAATGTTCTTATCTAGTGGCACTGCAAGACATTCGATTCGCATTTATTAATCAAAAGGATTTATTAATAAAAACTTGTTTCGCTTTCATAATTTTTACATAATGGAAATTAAAATTGCCAAGAAGCTTACAAGAATTATAATTTTCTTGAACTTTCGCTTCACTATAAAGTGTACGAATTCTTGACCA
Source organism: Spatholobus suberectus (assembly GCA_004329165.1). Taxonomy (NCBI): domain Eukaryota; kingdom Viridiplantae; phylum Streptophyta; class Magnoliopsida; order Fabales; family Fabaceae; genus Spatholobus; species Spatholobus suberectus. The sequence goes on from CM014732.1 coordinate 53,228,471, forward strand.
AACAAAAAACTACAACTTCCCTTAAATTAAGCCAACATATTAAAATTGATATCATAGATAGATAATTCAGAACTTAATAGGTATGACTCTGTTGGTAACATGTGGAGAGGATTTGAGTTCAATTCTCAAAAAACACAATCTTGAAGAGGGATGTAGAGCTTTAAGTGTGACTAAATTCATATTAAGGATTAATGTCATTAGCCTAAAGGACCTAGCTTTAAATGTGACTAAGATAATATTGAATTTCGCTAATACTAAATTGAACTCAATCAATCACTTTAAAATAAATGATAAAAAGAAATTTGAATATGTTTATTAAATTATAAAAATAAGTATTAACAAAAAAAATAATAAAATTATACCTAAATAATGTACCCTGTAGCTATATATATCACTACATATATATATAGAATTTGCTATACGTACACCTACTTAATATTTAGTTAAAGTACGTTAGCAAGTTATAACTAAGGATTATCTTAAAATACACCAACGGTATAACTTGCTAATGTACTCTAACTAAAAAATAAGTGAGTGTACATTAGCAAATGCTTGTGAGATTTGCTAACGTATACTAACTTATTTTTTAGTTAGAGTATTTTAGTAAGTTATAACTAAAAATTATCTTAAAATACACTAATGGTATAACTTGTTAATCATACTCCAACTAACAAATAAGTAGGTTGTACCTCATATATATATATGTGTGTGTGTGTGTGTGTTGTAAAAATGAAAATACAGAAGTATGGAATAGTAGTTTATATATTTTTAATATAAAATATAAGATGTGATTATTTATAAACATTTTGATTAATATTGGTTCGGCTTGCATCTCACTTTTGGGTGTTATTATATACCTTTATTAGATGAAATTTCTTAGATGTTTTATTATGTTTTTCAATTAAAATAAGAGAAAACAAGATATGCACCGACAATGTAAACTGTAAAGTAGTTTTACACTGTCATCTAATCATAAACCATCATTTACTACAAGTTTGTTGACTTTATAAGAAATACTTTAAAAGTCATATTAACGGTTATTTCTAATTCGTTGACAGTGTAAAACTTTTTACATTGACAGCACATGACCATCAAACTCTTAAAATAATAGTTTCACTTCCATAACTTTTGTTTTTACTTTAGAGAAAATAGACTATGCACTGACAATGTAAAGCAGTTTTATATTGTCATCTAATTAGAAATCACCATATATGGTAAGTTTGTTAACTTTTACAATAACTATCTTAAAGTCATACTAACGGTAATTTTTAATTGATTGACGGTATAAAAAATTTTATACTGACAGTGCACGACTATTAAACATTTAATTTTAACGTAAATTTTTATTATACAAATTATCCAAATAAAAAAAATTAACAAATTGCGTTTAAGTTTTGTTAAAAAGTATAATATCTTGTTAGAAAAAAAATCCAATTAACACCAATTTGTCATTAAACAAGCAAATATATATAGGAGATGACTTAACTGATCAAATTTGGCTTTAATTGAAACTTAAAAATTTATTTACTAACCCGGATTCTGCAGATTCATCACTCCCTCCTGAATAATTTTGCTTACGTGGATTGAGACCCACGTGGCAGTGGCACTGTAGGTTCGGAAAGTGATGAACGGAACCCCGAACTCTTGAGCAACATCCATAGAAACCGTTGACATCAACCCATCGGATATTATGCAAGAAGGTGGGTTCCACTGACAAGGATTCTCGACAAAAAAGCCCGACAACAATTCTCGGAACTCTTTGGCAACCTTGGACCTGCTGGTTGGAGAGATTATCATTTCAAACTCGTTTGGAGGCTGGTCATCGGGCACGCCATCCGTGATGGATGCAAAGTGGAAATCGGGGAATTGGGTGCGGAAGGATGCTAAGTCTGTGAATTGGAGGAGGCGATTGTGGTTGTGATGTGTGTTGACGAAGGTGATTCTGTTGCCTCTATAGGAAAGAAGTTTTGCTAAATTAAACATGGGTTTGATGTGGCCTTCTGCTGGAAAGGGTAAAACCAGTATGTGAGGTGCCGTTGACTTCTCCATCTTTGCTCCGTGAGGAGAGGGGAATTCAGCGATGGGATTGGAATGTTATCGATCCGTTTGTTTTAACGCACGGGGCATTAAATAAAGTTTAGGCGACTGCAAGTAAATTGGAAAATCATGCTTTTTGTTTTTGTCTTTTCCAATCAGGTCAGAGTAGTGGTTGGCGCTAAAATTATTTGGGTTCAACTTTTGGGCCACATGGTTCATTGGGTTGAGCATATTTCATGTTTTGGGCTGAATCAGCTGTTTTGGGAAAAATAGTTGTACAGGATCGAGAACGTGAGCCAAGAGTAGTTTTCAGAAACATTAGGCCAACAACCCATGACGAGTTCATGCACCCAGAACATGAGTCAAGAGTAGTTTGCAGAAGGAAGTGTTTTTCTTCCAACGTGGAAAGGAATGTTAGAACTGTGAGACCCGCAATTAGTTGAAGAGTGTTCATGGTACGTGGAGTTGAAGCCTCTAAATCTGGCGATCCAACACAGGTTATAGCCGGTAATCTTTTGATTGCACTGTTTAAGTCAGGCAGGACTTGTTCTTTTATATTTAATGATTGTGTGAGACATTTGGAATTGCTTGTTTGTCCTTATAGGTGTGCAAAATATCCAGTTTACTAAACCAATCATATTTATACCACTTTGTTCCATTATAAATTCATTTTAATGGATCAGTTATTATCCAAAACTAATTATAATAGATTGGTTATATATCTATATCTTTTTTTGCATCCAGTTGTCCACATTTATTTTTGCACAAATTGAAAATTGTTATATTATCTCAAAACATAAATCTCCTTTTATTTATCTTAAAAGAATAATTTTAAGATTCTTCCTTTCTTTATCTCAAAACATAATTCTTCCTCACCATACAAACCAATTATTTTTATATGTTTTTTCCTCTCTCTTTGTGCAAAACTTGTTGTAATTTATATATTGCCAATGAAACAAAGAATGAATGAGTGATTAGGGCTTTTCTAATTTTTATATTTTTATAAATATTTATTTATTTATGTGCTAATAATAATTAATAATGTCTTCATCAACTGCAAAAATTGTTATTAGCTATGCCTATACAGCAAAGCAACATGAATGCATCTTTCTATTTTTTATTTCTTAAAGAAATGCGTCTTTTATTATTAAAATTTTTAAAATTAATAATATAATATTCAAAATTAATCATAGGTATTAATGAAAGTTGTAAAGAAATAAAATATATCTTAAAAATATCTTTTAAAAGATATTCATAATTTTAAAAAAAAGATAAGTACAATTTTTGAAAGGATTTAATTAGAATACATTGACTATGTAAAAAATTGTATAATGTAGTTTAATCATAGATTATCATGTATAGCAAGATTATTGACTTTTATAATAATTATTTTAAGAGTCATATTTAAGTGGTCTCAAATTTATTATTATTGTAAAAAAAATTACCTTAATAAGTATTCAACAAATTTATAACGTTCTCTTTGTTTTATTATTGAGGTGCACAATTTACTTTTATATGTTATAGAAAAGGTGTACCAATATTGTTAAAGAATAATGCTAAATATCAAGTGATACACAATTTAGTTTTTGTGTTATAAAAGAACGTGTTAATATTCTTAAAGAATAATACTAAATAGCAATCAAAAAAAGTATTATTTTTCAAGTAACTATTTTAAAGAGAATTTAAAGAAAAGGGATTTTTAAAAAAAAAATATAGCATAATAATTGTATAAATTTAGTTACTAAATTTTACATTGTATTAATAAATTAATAATTTTAAAAAACTGTCAAACTGGAACCAAACCAAACCATAATTTGTGTTTAAAAAATTTTAAAATTGTGTAAAAACCTCATTTATGGTTACAGTTTAAAATTGATTTTAAAACCAGTTTTAAAACTAGTTTAGGGCTCAAAATTGGTTTAAAAACCAAACCAATTTTGAACCATAAACCAGTTTTAAAACCAATTTCAAAACTGGTTTTATAGTTTAAAACTGGTTTGAAATTTGGTTTTGAACTATGAACTAGTTTCAAAATGATTTATAATTGAAAACTGATTTTAAAATCAACCCAGTTTTAAAACTAGTTTTGAACCATAAACCGAATTTAAAACCAATTTCATTAAATCCAAACTAGTTTTATGTATATGGATTTAAAATCCATATACATCCATGCCTACCCCTATTTGCCCTTGTCATTTATTGCATCACCTGTTATTATCGCTTCTGTTTGCCCCAATTATCTGTCGTTTTCATGATATTAGTAAGAGATGAGTGATGAACATAAGGAGAAGGAGGGGACCTAATGGCTTATATGCATTCATGCATATTACATACAAGATACATTATGATGAGAGCTATATTTCGTAAAAGAGGAAGTGTAAGTATAGGTTAACGAAGGTTGTTAGGGGAGGCCTTGGAGATGTTTGTGTGCAAAATTCCACTGTGATCGAGTTATTGTACCCATGTCATGGGAATTTGACCACCCTCACACCAATGTCTTAACATAGTGTGACGCTACTAATGATCAGCCTGTTATGTCATCTTGAATAGCTTATGACACATGACACCATGGATATTGACAATTAATATTTGTTATGTTAAGAAACACTATTGGTTGTCTTGCTCTACATGACATTACTCCATGGAGTAGAATCAAGTTGTAATCTTATGCATGAGTATATTATGTTACACTCTAACATTATGAATATGTTCCCTACTATTGTTGGATTGTATGACATGTATGTATGCTTTTGTGTGTCATCCATTAAGTTCTTCTACAAGTACTTGAGTATGAATTCTCACCTATTTTGTATATTTGTATTTTGTGATGCTGTTTAGAGGTGGTCTTCATTTGACAAGTAAATGACATGTTTTCAACTTGCACATTGACACCCTAAGGATTAAGTTCTACAACCTTGACGGAGCACCATCACAAGCACAGTCAAAATTAGAAATGCACTAAAATGGATAATGCGGTACAAGGTGTTAGACACTAGGATCATTCTCAAAGGATCAGAGTTAGTGGTCAACCTATTAAAAAAGTGTGTTGGTTCAAAGAAATAGAATAAAAATAGAGTAAAAGAGAATACTGGAAACAAAGGCAAATGGGGGGTTAGTTTTACAACAAAAAAAAAAATAGAGAAGTAGTTAAAGCATAAAGAAATTCAATAATAAAGAGCATCAATCCATGGAAATCAATATTTAGTTGTGGTGACTATCCCAGACCACTAAATATCATATAATTCATGTTACTATTAGTGCTTAGTTTGGATCCACATGAACAAATGGCATTCAAAATCCATATTCTTAACTGAGATAATGACCCATAATATGATTGATTAAAGACAAAGGGAGAACACAGGCAATTTTTCCTAAGGTTCAAGACCAAGCTTAGTCACAAAATCCCAATCCTATTAAACAAGTGTTGATAGAAACATGATTCTTCATAGACATGAACTTAGCTAAGCACTTCGTTCATGTGTCAAGTAGAGTAAGCCTCTTCTTGACTTAAATCTCGAATAGATTTAGAGTTAAAAATAGAATGCATTAATGAAGTCCTCACAAGCAATTTTCAACCATTAAAACAAACAGATTCTAGAATTGAAAAGTGAAGAAATCATATTAACTTAAACAATAAATAGAATTAAAAACAAAGAAGAACAAGGTCTCAAGTCAACAACTGATATTAAATTCCAATGATTATGGATTACAAAGTTTAGCTACTCATAACTGATAGTGAAAAAACTCAAAAAGCAATAAAGAAAACTCAAGACAACTTTAAAGGTTCAACTTAAAAATTGTAAACTTTTTATAATAACAACTATTTATAATTTGGCCCAAACCCATAACATAGCTTTGGATGTAAAGTATAAGTAAAATGAAGCATAGACTAAGAAACTTCAAATCAACGTCTTGCAATCAATTGCTTCATTTGTCTGATGTGACTCTACATTAATCATACTATTCACTTTCAGCTTTTGTCTAATGCACTTGAAGTATTCGTTCTATATATGACTTTGGTCCTTTGAAGTAGATGAATTAGGCTTCAAGGTCTTCGTGAAAATTGTAGCTCTTGGTTTTAGCTTTCTAATGGCACTAAGATTGTCTTACTTTAAATGCTTGCTTAATTATGACTAATAGATGAAACAAAAATTAGGATGATACTAAAATGTAAAAATTACTACATTTTTTATCAAAGTCCAACCTCACTTTTTCAAAATTATCTAATCTAGTATAATTGAGTTTGATAGTTAAGCTATCAAGAGAAGATTAATAAGAAAAGATATAGAAATATTTACATTATCAAATGCCCTTACACTTAGCTTTTTGCACTTTTGGGCAATATACAAAGCTTGCACGTCCAAACGATGTAGAAAGAGCGGAACGACGATCAGGACCTACCAAAACAAAGCTTGTGATGAGGGGATGCTTGCATGTGGCTTTCCTCCATTGAAAAGCCAACATACAAGCCTCCTAAAAAGAGGGGGGGGGGGGGGGGTGTAGATGATGGAAATCTTAAAAGATACAACAATCTCAAGGATCCTTTGTAAGGAATGGAAGGCCTAATGACTAGAGTAAGAGCTAAAAAAGTTAAAGACACTTTGCAAAGCTTAGACATAAAGGTGTAAGTTAAAAAGATTCAACTAAAGTAGAGCCTAATCTAAAAATTGTCACAGCCCTGCAACTTGAAGATAATTTTAGCCTAACATAAAGACAATAATTTCGATAGCCCAATGAAGCCCAACACTTTTAATACTCATTATGCATTTGTGGGCTAGAGTTTCTTTGGGCCAGTCACTTAGTTTGGGCTAAAGAATAAGACCAATTTTATAATTTTCCATGAATTTTTGTATTTATTTTTGATGTAATTTGTTAGGGTCACGGTGAGTGTACCAGTCGTACAAGTAATAAAGTGAAAGTAAAGTATCATCTCCACAAGGATTGTGATTTTAATCTTAATTCAACCAAAAATTGCTTGTGTGTTTATGAATTAAAAGAAGATTTGGAATTTTTGTGATTTAGAAATTAAAGAGCAAAATTAGAATGAAAATGCAATTAAGTGGTGTTTAGAAAATTGATAAATAAAACGGTTAGGTTTCAAAATCCGCAGTGATATTCCTCTAATGTAATTTCTTCCCTTCTAAACCTGTTCTTATTAGGAAATTTACCTTCAATTTCTCTAAATTAGTTTAATTCCTTAGGCAGTAAACCCTTAGTTCCTAATTTCACACCCTAATCCCTTAGGCGAACAAACTTAGTGACAAACATTAAGAACAAGAAATTAACGCAAAGACATACAACCTTTTTTTCTATCCCTAGGTTCAAGAATTATATAGTTGCTAAAATGGAACGATTCAAACCCCAATTTCCCAATTGCAAGGTTTGAAGTACAAATCAATTTCTAATGGGTGTCATGCATAGAAAAAGCACTAAGCATAAAATTAACAACTAATTGCATTAATAATCAAAAGGTTAAGAAGGAAAAACAAATTACAAAGGATTTCAATCATAGTTTATCCTAACCTAACCCCAAAAGGGTTCAGAAACTCATAGAGAAACTAAACACAAGAAAATGAAAAGAAGATAGAAAGGAAGCCATGAATCTTGATAATCAAACCACAATTCTTCAAGATCCAAAGCCGGAGATGAATCTTCAAGCTCTTCCTCGCTTCCGGTTCTTAGATGAGTCAAAGAATGACCTCAAATGTATATTTTCTCCTTTTTATAGTGAATTTGGGCTAAATGGGCTATAAAATAAAATAGACCCACGAAATAGAAAACCTCGGACCCACCCAATGAGGTTGGAAACCCGCTAGACAACATTTTTCAAAATTAGACTCCATGCTGGCATTAGGAGACTTCATTGCCAGCTGAATGTGGCACACCATCAGGCAGGATACACAACCCCACCGGGCGGTGTGCCATTAAAACAAGGCCTGCCGGGCGGCCCACAAAGCCCATTGGGTGGGTACGACTTGTGCTTGTGAGTCTCTTTTGCGATCTTCATTTTGGTCCTTGCTCTTTTAAGTCCTTTTTGACTAGCACAATACTCCTTCATACTTGTGAACTATATTTTCTTTCTCTGCACATTTAACTTTCCTTCATAAAATTTAGGCAATTCATACAATTTTAAATGGAAAGCTTAAAAACATACATCATATGAGATCCTTCATTAATGGTCTATTTTCTCACAAATTTCCTATGAGTTAATGCAAAAATCATGTAAATTTGCTCTATAAATCTACATAAAATGTAGATTTATCATAATCAGTTTAGATGTCTTTTGATGTTTTCTAAGTCAGTTTTTATGTTTTTTAGGCTTCTTAAACATTGTGATGGTTGGTGGAACTTTTTGAACTATTGCGATGGTTAATGGGAATTCAATTGTAGTTGGAAGTAAAGGCTTAGTGAAAGGATAGTGGAAATTTATTTCTAGTGAAAATTCAATGTAAGGGGGAATTCAATGTAAGAGGGAATTCAATTCTTAGTGGGAATTCAATTCCTAGTAGAGAGTTTAAAGGGAAGCCTAGCCTATAAATAAAGAGAACTTTGTAGTTCAAAGGCAAGTTGGATTGGAATGAAATCCCAGTTTTCCCCTTTAGTGAGAGCTCCTCTTGGTTCTTGGGCAAAGAACTAAATGTGATCTTATCAAGGCAACGTGTGGCGATCAACCCTATAACTTATCACTCACTTTCTCTTTTATTTCTTGAGTATGGCATTAATATCCTTCTCTAAAAGAAAATTAAAATCCATTTCCTAAGTCTGAATTCTTCACGGTGATCCAATTCTATTTTTGTGTTCATATCATTGGAGAAACTAAAAAAGAATGAAAGGGTGAGTTCAACTACCTTAGGACAATAATGGAATTGAAGGAGCTTGGAGAAGAAGAAAATCAACCTTCAATGGAGGTGGAGGTGAGCCGCAGTCATAGAGGAGGGTGAAGCATCCATGGGAGTGCTTGAAGATGAAGGGAGAAATTGAGAGAATATGATGAGGGTGGAGAGAGAGGTGTTCGGTGCTTGCAAAAAAAAGGAGGGGGAGGAAGTTCAAGTTTTTAGTTTTTATAGTGGTTAGGTGACTTGGACGATAAGTTAGGTGAATGTAAAGGTTTTAGCTACTAATCGGGCATGCGAGTAGTGTTTAGGTACAATGTTTTTATAAAGATTTGAACAAACAACACCATACCAGGTGTTAGATAATTATTGAGTCTCCGCTGGAAAATAAAGTCGCACAAAGAAATGGAGTTTTGGCTTGGAATAATTTTTAGGTTAAACTATTGAGTAGGTCTCTAAACTTTTAGGCAATTTTTAATTAGGTCCCTGTACTATTTTTTTTTTCAATTGAGTCCTTAATCTTTTAATTTTTTTTAATTAGGTCCCTGCAGTTAAGTTGCTGTGAATATTCCGTTAACTTGGATGGAATATTCCTTGATAAGAACTTAATTAAAAAAAATTAGTATATGGACCTAATTAAAAATTACCTAAAAGTTTAGGGACCTATTCAATAATTTAACCTAAAATTATTAGCTTTTGTAATAATTATTTTGAAAGTCATATTTATATTGATTTCTAATGGGTTAAGTATAAACAATGTATTAAAATTAAACTCTTATTTTAAAAATTATATCTAAAGCAGTTTTTAGTTAATTGATAATGTTACTGATAATGTATCAAAATCAATCTTTATTTTTCATTTCATGTTTGAATGATACTTATTATACATTTTAAACATCACATCTACGTTCTCACTATAAGACATTATTAAAATATATATCACGATGTCAAAAATACACAAGTATAAAATGAGATGTTTGTATATTATTATTTTTTGATGTCTCTTTGCCCTTTTAGATTTGCTCTCGTTGTTGTTCGTGATTTTCTATCTACTTAGACAATAAATATTTGATAAATTGCTAGACAGTTAATGAATAAAATAATTAGAATATATTGATAATGTAAGTATTGTTTATTTAATAATAAATTATTATGCATAGTTAGATTATTAATTTTATATCAATTACTTTAAAAGTTATATTTAAGATAAATTCTAATTTAATTAAACGTATAAAATGCGAATAATGTATGAAAATTAATAAAAGTCCATATTTTGTTTTTACTAGATTCAGTTAAAGTTTAGGAGTATGTATATTAAAATAGTGCCAAAGGATCCCAACCAAAAAGTTCAAAAGTGGAAAAGGAGAGAAAAAATATTATTTTTATCCATGCATTATTAAAAAATAGTTTAATTTTTATTCTTTTATCTTGATCTGCCTTTGTTTTATTTTTGAAAAAAAGGAGAAATTATAAAAAGGTGCAAAAACATCTCTCAATATTCAAATGTTATCACAATATTATTATGTGACTAAAATTCTATGGACCTGAGCATTGACTTGAATGAATTTTTTGTTAATAAATTAAGTTTTTCAAATTATATAAATAGCGTTTATACAAATGGCTATATCTTATGTGCATATATTAGTATGTTAAATATTATCTATCATGTATTTAGTCTAATGTCACATCATAGTTAACGTTGAGGCATTAATGGTCAACAGATGAACATTTAACGGTTGGATCAAAATTGTGGATTTTTAAAACTTAGGGGATTGGTTTTGTTGATGACTAATCTCTGCCAAAAAATTTGGCTAACTACTTTTAATAAGATATCTTCTTCCAACCACTTTTTTTATCCACAAGACTCAAACCCAAGACTTTATTAGACTAATATAATATTAGTAAATTAAAGGATAAACTATTGAGTAGGTCCTTGAACTTTTAGGCAATTTTTAATTAGGTCCCTATACTTTTTTTTTTAATTGAGTCCTTGATCTTTAAAAAAAAATTAATTGGGTCCCTAAGGTTAAACAACAATCAAACAGAAGTTAACCCAGGGACCTAATTAAAAGAAATTAAAAAATTAAGGACTCAATTGAAAAAAATAATAATATAAGGACCTAATTAAAAATTGTCTAAAAGTTCAGGGACCTACTTAATGGTTTAACCTAATTTTTATAACAACTCAATTTTCCTCAATAAATTAGTGATATTAAAACCGCTAATTAAACTTTAGAACAACCTATATTTATTTTAAATATATTTTCTCATTTAAAGCATGGAGCAGCCTTTTTAATCAAGACAAGAACAATAACAATAATAATGATCACATGTATTTATATGTCTACATATAGTTATCTTTAAATTTTAAAATGTACATATACATTATTCCTTTATAAACACCTCACGTAAGTCTATCTTTTCAAAATATTTAAAACATGGGATGTTACACAATTAATAAAAAATTTAAAACATAAACACAAAAAATTCAAAACACAATCGGTAAAGATCCTCACCTATACACTTAATAAAAGCAAAGTGTAAGGAAAGAGAAGAACACTTGTTTTATGGAATGTAATCTATTTATTATTAAAATCATTGTGGAATATCATCTATTCGACTAAGATATTTGAAATAAAATACATAAGGTTTGAAACAAATTTTTGCCATCATCAATTATCAAGATCACTTAGATCCTGCTAGATGACAAAAATCTCAGATAGTCAATCTTAGGCACTTAGACACGTGTATGTATCATATTTATTGATTGTTAGAGTAAAAAGTTGTAACACAAGTGATTTCTAAGCTGTGATTAAAAGTGATTGAAAATAATGACAAGAGAAAATTTAATTTTCATTCTTGAAAAAAATTAATTAAATAACATGTATATTTTTTTGTGTGAATTTCAGTAAAAGATTCTACCAAAATCAAGACTATGTTATTAACTAATAGTGTAGGATTACACCACAAAAGTAAGCAAATAGTCAAAAGTCTTGTGAGAAATTTTAACAATTTTTGACATTGTGGATTAAAATAATTTTATTTCAATCCGGTTTCCGACACATAGTTAAAGAACCTTTCCGAGAGCAAGAAATTTTCTCTAAACCTTATAGAATCGTCTTTAAATATCCCAATTGATTCTAATGTATCAAAAATATATTAGATAAAGTCATTGAAATTAGAAAATTTATGTCACTAAAGTGGTATTTAATTCTTTTCTTTTTAAGCTAAACTTCGGACCATAAAAATTTAAATTAATTTCTTGCTAAATCCTTTGTATTTGGACATCCACTCTTGTTCAAGAAGCCAAGGAAAATTAGTTTCCAAAAACTTAGTTAAATTTCAACTAAAATGGTCTAAGTGTACTTCTAGTTGCTTAAAAAAACACAAAATCTTACACAATGTACTAAGTTGTTTCCTTAAGTACAAGACCAAACTACATTGGAAGGCCAAAACCATGGGGCTAGCCATCCCATGCTCAACCAATTAATGGGAGAAAAACTTAAATGTATGTAGCCAAAATTTGTGCCAAGGAAAAGTTACTTAAAAGCCCAAAACATTACATGACTTTTGGTGGCCTAGTTTGGTCATTTTCTCTCATCTGCCTCTTTATTTGTGGTCTAGCCAAAACTTAGTCCCCATTTCCTCCACCAATCCTTTATTTCCTTCTTGCTTCCAAGGTTCTAAGGAGCTACACAAGTTGGTTCTCTTAGGTTGTATTGGTTTTTCTTCCCCCAATCCATGCCTATTAAAGCACTTGATGAGTATGTTTCACTTTCTTTTTCTTCCTTTTCAGGATGACTGAATATCCTCCCCACCTCTAACCCTTTCTTTTGAATTTTTCTTTTGTCTATGAAAATGCTTTGTTGGTTGTCTTGTTGTGGTGGTTCAAAAGATTGACTCAAAAACCTATGTTCCTTCCACTTTTCCTTCCTCAAGCTTTTTTATTTGTGTGCTTCTTTAGGTAAGGGAATCTTACTTAAACTTCTTCATTTTGATCTATATTCTACTAAATTCAAATATGTGTTGCTATTTTAGATTATTGAAAATGTTGCTAGGTAGATTCTATGGTTGAAATGCCTTCTAAGTTTAATAGTTTTATGAAAACAAGGGCATTTTGTAATTTCATAATTTATTTAGGATTAATAATTTAATTCTAATTTAAAGGCATATTAATTTATTTAAAATATTTTAATTTTAAATTAAAATAGCTAAGACTTGCAAATGGAATTAATTTAAAATGCCCACATAAAATGTAATAACATATATTATTTGTTGTAGACGGAAAATGTTAGACGTCTAAAACAAACTATTAGCTAAAAATCTTCAAGGATTTTCCAAGAGTTATGCCTTAATTTTAAGGTGTTGTTCTGCTTAGTACCTCATGGAAAGCCCAAACTAGATGAGGAGGCAGACACATTGTTGTTGTTTCTAATCACAAAATGAGGGATATAAGCAAAGACAATGTGAAACCCTAACATTGAGTTGAATTGTTAGTTGACCATGCATTCATGCATAAGTTGTTAAGGAACGCTTTAATAAGCATTGTGAAGTTACGCTTACTATCCTTGAGGATATATGGATACGCAAATTCACATAAGGTCGAGACTCTCGCAAACCTCGAGTTGTGGTGGTGACCACCCACACAGGTATATCCTGACAAAGTGATAGTCTCTCTAAGGTTAAAACTAGTGTCACCCTAATGGTTTATGGCACGTGTTGCCCTTTTGGATCCACTTGATCCTTTATTTTTATTATACCATGTTTAAGGACATGTCTAACTAGTCGCTCAAGTTGTTAGGAATCTCTATGGAATTGAGTCTACATATATTGCATGACTTTTACCACGTCGTATTGTTGTGCATATCTATGTGTTATGAAGATCTTATGCAAGTGATTAATTTGTGTGATGAAAATGATTTAAATTGAATAATTCCATTTTGTTTTGGAATTTATGCAATAACTTATTTACATCCATGTTTGTTTCATGAGCTTATCCTTGCATGTTTTTATTTATGTATTATTTGATTGCTATGATTGCGATGTGGTGTTCGTAGGAGTAGATGTTGAGGACTCATTAACTACCAGGGTGTTCTACTTTAGGTTTGTCGACACCATTGTCAGACCTGACAATCAGGCGTGGGAAGTAGAGTGGCATTCTCTAACAATGCATTACACCGACGAGGTCATCACCAACTATGTATTTAACGGGATCATTATCCTTTCTTTTTTGCTAGTTATATTCGTCGAGTTTTGGCTACCGGTTGAGGAAATGTGGGATGCGGACTTTAATACTCTGAAGGCTTCTTCTTTTGTTCAGAGTGTGCTCCATAGAGACCCACACCCTTGTACTTCTTCTTCTCGACCTCGTAAACATCGCTATAGAGCCCCTTCTACAAGGTCTCACCCTGACTCTTGTCCCAAATATATTCTTTAGTAAGTGCATTATTTATGTTTTAAAATCTTATTTAGTTGCAATATTTCATTGGCAAGTAGTATGCGAAATGCGAAAAAATTACATAAATTTTTATAAATAAATTTAAAAGAATTTTAAATTAAATTGAATTATTTCATGGTTTTTGATTCGTGTCATGTAGTGACAACAAATAGTTACAAAAATATATAAATAAGGACCTTTGTAGCCATTTTTCCTCAGTTAAAACACAATGCACTACACGCCGAAAATAAATCATGGCTACTAGTTCAATGAGTAATGGGTATGTTTTCACCCAAGTTTAATTCAATTTCTTACATTTCTACCAATTGTCTTTCCATTTTGATTTACTTCTTTGCACTTACATTTCCCTTTTATTCCCATTCATTGTTTAAAATTTGAATTTATCTTTCCAACATTTTACTGTTAAGTTTCTTTATTTTTTCTACAATATTTTCTTCTTCTACCCCTTCTCTTACTTTAAATTTCATTGGCTTTCATTTGCTTTCATAGTTTCATTCATTCTTTCAACATTTATCATTTTTGCATTTTAACTTCGAAGTCTTTGAGTTTTCTTTCATTTTATTCTAAATTCTTTCATTTTTGGATTCTTATTATTTCATGTTCATTCTCACATTTTTAATACATTTTTATTATTGAGTTTGTTTGAAGATTTGATTAATAGATATTAAAGTCTAATGCTTTATGTTCAATCTTAGCATTTGCCAAGAACCACAAAGTCTAATATCACTATTAAAATTGATTATAATGAATCAAATATCAAAACTTACTCACTAATTAGAATCTCGATCACAATTGAATTGAGATTTTAACTTGACTTATGCCTTCATATTGAAAGCACAATGGTGTTGATTTATCAAAAAGAATCCATAATTGGTAATTAATTCTAAGTGTCTCACAAATATAAATATATTTGATGTTAGAATCAATATGAAAAAGTCATCTATCAGACCAAGATATTTGAAACAAATACATAAAGCTTAAAACAAATTTCCACCATCAGCGATTATTGAGATCACTTGGATCGAGATAAATGGTAGAATCTTATATTCTCAATTCTAGGCACTTAGACATATATGTATAGATTTCTCTATCATTAGAATCAGAAATCTACAAATAAGGATCTTTGCGGCCATTTTTTCTTAGTTGAAACACGTTACACTAAAACTCTCTAACTCCTACAAGCCAAACATCAATCATGGCTATTGGTTTAATGAGCAACATATATGTTTTTACTCAAGTTTAATTCAATTTCTTACATTTTTGCCAATTGCCTTACCATTTCAATTTACTTCTTTGCACTTGCATTTCCCTTTTACTTCCATTCTATAACATCTTCTCTTTTTCTAGTTTTTTTAATATGAAAAATATAAAATTATTTCATTGATTATTAGTATTATTGATGTTTATAATTGTTTTTGAAATTATATTTTTATAAAATGGGAATTGAAATAACTCTTATCCATTTAAAGTTAAAGAAAATTTCACAAATTTGAATAAATTGAAACTTGTGTGCAAGATAAAAAAGATTAAAAATAGTAAGGTGAATAATAATGGGATATTTCTTGCCTTTAATCTTCTTTATCGTACAAAAAATAAATAAATTAGTACTTTATTTTGTCTGCTATTATTTTAGATAATATTTTTTTAATTGTATTTGTAGTTTGTTTGGCAATTATATTTTAACTTAGCTAAGATAATTAAAAGAACTTATAACTAATTAGTTTTGAAAAATATCATGGATATAAATAAGTTACAACTATATGTGTGAATTAAAAATAAAATTTGCAAGTATAAATATTTAAAATATTGATAAATAAAAACTTAATGATTTTGTGTGTGTGTGTGTGATGTGCTAAAATTACATTTAAGGACAAGCGTACCCTATCGCGGTAGTAACAATAAGACGTAAGTCCAAATATCAAACCCAAAGGATTAAGTGTTGATTACTAGTTTCTAGATATTCTATATTGTTTAGGTAAATTAAATTGGTAGTAGATTGTACACCAAAAAAAAATAAAATATGGTAGTAGATTGATTCAATAATAAAAAGCATGCAACAGAAAATCGCAAACAATTCACTAGTGCAAAAATGTGAATTTAGAAAAAGATTTAAAATTGGTTCATGTTGAACTGGTTTAAAATGTGGAATCGGTGGCAATTTTGAAATTTTGTGTTAAACTTTTTAGGTTGGGTTCATTGGAACCAATTTAAAAACATGTTTTCAAATTGGTTCATGTGGGAATCGATTTAAAAAGCAAGTTTTTAAATTGGTTACACTGGGAACCTTTTTAAATCGGTTCCCACATGAACCAATTTAAAAAAGCTTCCCTCCCAATTTTTATTTTGCGAAATGCACTACGGCTTTATTCCTTCAAGCACTCTTAAGCCACCCTAAAGCTCTCTCCTACCTCCCATTTACGAGTTCGACCCCATCTCTTTCCTCCCTCCCTCCCCAACTCCCATCTCCCATCTCCAAGCTCTCTCACTCCCATTGCGCATCTTGTTCAAGGTCAACTACACCTCGCGTTTTGTTGAGTGAGAGCATCGTCTTTGAGCTGTGCTACACCTCCCAACCCTAAGCTCACGTTGTCTTTGAGTTTCAACCCCCATTTTGTGTTCTCTTCAAGCTCAACAGCTCATTTGGGGTAAATGTGCATTACATTTTGGTGATTTGGAGGTTTGGACAAATAAGACTAATTTTGGTGGTCCTTTTTTTTGTTTTTGGATAATGCATGTTGGGTATATGCTCTAATATATATTATATAGTATTTATGCTCTAATAGGAGGATGCTTGAAATGATAGATGATAGTGTTATGTTTGTGGGTTCAATTATGGTTCCAATCTTTAGTGAGTAAGTTTTAAAGCTTCTTACTCATTGGATGTATAACGGACGAAAACGATGTTATCTAGCATCATACTTGCATTGGTACGCATAAGTTATTTGCCACCCAATTGATTTTAAATGATATTTGAATCTTGTCATGAATCATTTTCCAATGTAGCTTGCACTAGCAATTGCTAATTATTTGTCCTAGGGACAATATTGTGGCCTTGTTGTGTTCATTGCACAAGAAGCCCAACAGAGAATTGAAACAACTAGTAGAAAGGTAAGTTTTTATTTATAATACATTTCCTTTGTGCTTTGTATTATAATTTTGAAACCTATAACATTTTTGCATATCTATTTTTTAATCAAAGTTATGATTGGATATCAAACATTAGCGGGTAGGCACGTGTCACTACGAAGGAAGCCTAGTTGGTTTTTTCCCTATTTAAGTAATTTACAGTTGCATATTCAATTACAATTTGTAATAGTTTCTATAAGTCATATTTAAAAACTATTCTCATTGGTAGGCTAACAAACAAGCAAGGAGCTATGAGTGTGGATATTATGTAATGAAACATATGCTGGCCATAGTTTCAGTAAATATTGTGGATTCATGGGATAAGGTAATATAATTTTTAACAAGTTACAATACTCATAGTTTTTATAGTTGATTGGCTAATGAATTTATCTTATGTTTTTTTATCTTGCAATTATTCATCGATAGGGAACCATTCTCACATGAGGACATGCTAGACATCTGCCAACGTTGGGCAACATTCTTTCTTCAAATTAATAATAGATAGTTTGTTTAGAATGTTTTTAGCTAGACAAAGCAATAGTAGTTTTTTATTTTATCTATTTGAAAGCATATTATGAAGTTTTGTTGGTTAAAGTAGGTTATAATTGAATATGTTGATGTACTGACTATTTCTGTGGTATCTGTTTGATGATAACAGGGTTTTGTATGACAAAACAATCAAATTATTTAAAAAAAAGTCACTTTTTAACTCAGTTTTGCCTTAACCGAGTTAAAAAATAACGCTTGTTAACTTAGTTTTAATTAAAACCAATTTAAAAATATGACTTTTTAACTCATTTCCCTAGAGAACTGAGTCAAAAAGTGTTTTTTAAATCAGTTCAAGTTACGATTTTAAATGATAATACTTTCTATATCGCCTATATCTAAATTGGTTGTAAAACTGACTTAAAAAGCATTTTTTAACTGATTTAAAAGTATTTTCTACAGTAGTGCAAGTAATGGCAAGTGGGAAAAGATTTAAGAGAAAATAGGCTTGGGGTTGTAGTTTCTTTTATGCTCTTAAATTCCTTCGCATCTAATTTTAACTAGACCTCGTGATATTCGTCAACTATCAATGTTTCCCTATGAATTTTATTACCAATTAGTGGTCATGATTTGTAATAGTCCTCTTTTAAGTTAATTTCCCAATTGATCATATAAGAAATTAAAACCTTAAAAGGGCATGAAGAATTAAGGGAAAGATTAATTAGATATTTAATCCAATTGGAAATTGAGATCAAAGGTACATGGTTGAGTATGCAATAATACCCAATTTGATTACCCTACACGTTTACCAATTAATTATGGTACGATCACTGAACAACTAATTGATTCAAAGTAAATAAGGGGTGATCAATTTCCAAATAAATATTAAGAGCAATAAAGTAATCTAATTGATTGAATAAAACAATTCAATTAAAATTAAATATTTAGGGTTCTGAGCACAAAGTATACCACAGAACTAAGAGTTTAATTACTCATGGTAGAAAGAGAAATTGCAACCAAACAAAAATGCATAAAGGAAAAAGGGAGAGAAATCTTTTTACACAGACAGGCTTCTCCTGGTCTCTATCTATGAGTATCCCTTATTCATAAATTGTTCTCCTCAAAAGTTGAAAAAAAACAGAGATAAGATGCACTCTATTTCTGCTTTTTTATTTATTTATTATAATCAACTTCTTTGATTGGGCGCAAAGAGTCAAGTACTACTGTGCCTGCAAATATGAAGCAATGAGATGAAAAATGGAGCACGACAGTGCTTGAATTTGCATGGTTGTGCCTCATCTGGCTAGGGCGTGCAAGTCTCATACACGGGGCATGGTGGAAATCTGAGACAAAACTCCCAATCGTCAAGCACAGTCGTGTCTAATTGGGGCACGACTGTGCATATCTTCCTAGTGGTGATTGGCCTCAAGCTTGCTAACATGACTATGCATCTAGGAAGCGCGATCGTGCTCTTTGTCCTGGTGTGTGTTTGTGACTGGTTTGGTTGCGAAAAGCCTTGTAAATCATCTTTTTCTTTCAGTTTGGCCTTCACTTATTCCACTGCACAAAATTCAAGAAAAGTGGTGTAATATTTGAAGATAAGCAACAAAAACTAATAAAAAAACACCCCCATATACCCCTTGCTTGACATGCAAATTATGGTTTTATCTCTGTGTGTGTGCGTGTGTGTGTATTTGAGGTAAATTAAGTAATTAATTAGGTGAGTGTTAGATTGAATTAAATAATTAATCAAGTGAATGAGTATTAACTAAGTTGGGTTAGCATTAGATTATTTAGGTTAATTTTTCTCTCCTATGCTATTTAAAACCATGGGACCCAACTGTTCTTTTAAGTGTGGGTTTTTGCTATTTACACCTCCCTATTTACTAAGCACACCTTTCTTCCTTTTTTATTTTTTTTATTGCCAAATATACCCTTTCTAAACCTTACTTTTGCACCTTCACGTTTATTATTCTTTAAACCTTATTTTTGCATCCCATCTTTATTATTCTTCAAATCCTAATTTTGAATCCCCATCTTCACCCTTATTCATTATTCTTTAAATCTTGATTACGTAATACCACATTTTCAATCAAGGTGATACGTGCATTTTCCATCAAATTTGTATGTGATATTGTACGTTTTCATCTATGTGACACTGTTTTTCAAGGTACGTCCAATGTCAACTTCATCTATTATACGTTTCCAAGTCTATGACACTTCATTTTATCAAACTTTCAATTTACAAAAGCTTGCATTCATTAATTTATCAGCCTCTGACTCTGAACATCTTGTAAGCGAGTACATGTACAATATTAATCTCTCAACTTTCAATTGTTTAGACAAAAGAAAATTAATCGCGTGCGTTCAAGATAATCTTTTTTGATCATAAAGTCGCATACATTTAGTAACAAGTACACTCTCTTGAATTCATTTTAGTTGTTACTATTGGAAATCACTTTCTGGAACAACATTCTCTAATTCAGAAAAGTAATTTCTAAAAGAACAAAGGGTTCTACATAAGTTAGAAACTAAGGATTATTCGAAAAAAGAATAAGAGAGAAGGATATTTAAGTAAACTCAAGTACCAAAACAAAAAAAGAAGAAGTGTGCTTAGTATATAGGGAGATATAAATAACATAAGTCTTAAGTGTGCAGTTATTTTTTTTCTTTTTTCTTTTTTTCTTTTTGTTGGGCCAACTACCCTCTCGCTCAATCCTAAACCAAGCAATTAAACAATAGTCAACCTAAAAATCTCCTCACTGTCTAGTTGGGATTCTCTTTATGGAAATTTGACATGAAAGTATTCATTAAATGCATTTCATCCATTCATTATTTTTAAACATTAATTTATAGTATTTTTAACTAAATCCCCCGCCGCCAGACTTTCTCGGTGTTTATTCGTGCTGTCAGCCATCAGTGAGTTTTAAAATTGAGTAGATATTTATAAATGGATCCAACGGATGAGAACAGACGAAATTATTCACCGGTAGATCTAATTGGCACGACCCCTCTTTCTTTTTTTCAGCGTCGTGTAACTCAATAAGTGATAGAGACAGAAATTCATCACACTACCTGCCCTGTTCAACCATGAAAGGCATCCTGTCCTTTCCCATAAATTTTTATTTTTCTCTCAAATTTCCATTTTCTTTTTCCCTTTCCTTCTTCGCTGCTACGTCGTGCTCATAGGAAGCAAATTGGTGTCGCACATTGAGCTGAAGCGTGGGAGGAAGCATCGGTTCTGCAGTTCCAATTTCTAAGGTGGGGAGGAAGTCGGTTTACTCATGTGGTAACTTTAAATTACTTTTGGTATTGGTGAGCATAATTTCGGGTGGTTGATTTGAGTTAATTTTCGCTGCTTGAAATCGTTAAATGATTCTCTGTTTCCCTCATGAAATGTTAACGTGTTAGTTGGTTTGTTAAGAAATTTTGCTTGGTAGGATGATCAATTCGAAACTGTGATAGATGTTACAGTATATTAAGCTACACATTATCTAATATATTCTTTCTAACACACACTATACTAAATTACAAACTGAGAATAGACTTATTAAATAAGTAATGAGACCTATAAAATTGTAATTTTCAATAAATTTTATCCAATAGTAAAAAGTGTATTTAAAAGAGTATATTAGAGAGTATCTAAATAGTATTTTTCTTTACTTTTATGTCTTTATGCATGCTAAATTGGTGCGTGCTTATTTGAAAAATAAAAATAAAAAATTTGGTACTTTGTGTGTATCATACTGAATCGTGAGAGGGAAAAAAAAAAAAAGTGAGGGTCCCAATTTTCTGATCATTGTGGGATGGAGTGATATGGACGTGAGTGCTTTTGCCTTGGGAGGAAACTAGTGTAGCGGTGTGTATTGTTTTGTAAACAAAAAATGGGACATGGAGGAGTTAACGTACTGGAACGAGATCCTCTGGAGTTGCACTCTGCATAAATTCACCGCACATCATAAAGCAATAATAGTAAAGCAATATCAAGCACTCCGATGCTTTACCTACAAGAGCATGTATTTGATCTGGCCCATACTTGTAATAAATGTAGTATGAATCAAATGTAATAAATTCGACCATTGTATCAGTCATATTTCACCATGCGAAAGATTGCTATATGTTTCTGCATATACTTCTACGGTCACTACTGTAAAAATACTTTTTAAATCAGTTAAAAAGGTTTTTTTAAATCGGTTCAAGAATCGATTTAGATACAAGCGATATAAAAAAGTAGGTGATTTTAAATCGAATTTTGAACCGCTTTAAAAAATATTTTTTAAATTGGTTTTCAACATAACAAGTTAAAAGTCTCTAGATTTGTTTCTCTAGCATTCCTTAGACGAACCAAGTTGCATAGATCCTCATCCTTGAAAACATTAAGAATCCCAAAGCCAGCAACGAAAAGAAGCAAACCCCTCGCATCAACCTTAGAGGCATTCGCCACACCACCCTTCATAATGAGCCTCTTCCTCCACGCAATAGTAGCCGAATCCGCTTCCTTCTTCAGCAAAGCCTCCACATCTTTCTGACTCCCAACGCAATCTAGAAAGCAAACAGTGTTAGGGGAAGCAATAAAGGATGTCGAGAGCAAATAGTACTCCAAAACCAGAATCGAAACTTGCCTGGCAAGAATCATTGGCGAGTCCTTCGTGTACGCTTTGCTTCCCTGAAGGAAAAACCAAAGAAGCTCATCTTCTTGTTTTTATTTTTCTTCCCCTTCCGCCTTGGCTTTTGGCTTTGGATTTGAATCTGATTTACTGTCTTGCTAAACGACAACCTGCAAAAGTGCTTGGAGTGCTTAGAGGGTGCTTGGAGATGTTTGGAATGGAGGCGCAAAAGTGAGCTTCGTAACGGAGACCCCAATGCAAAGGTTAAACGAGCTGAGAGTTTAAAATGGTAATTTTTTTAACTCGGTTGAGGAGCAACTAATTTAAAATGATCATGTTTTTAACTCGGTTACACTTGTAACCGATTTAAAAATGAGTTAAACAAGCTGAGAGTTTAAAATGGTGATTTTTTTAACTCGGTTGAGGAGCAACCGATTTAAAATGATCATGTTTTTAACTTGGTTGCTCTTGTAACTGATTTAAAAATGAGTTAAACGGGCTGAGAGTTTAAAATGGTGATTTTTTTAGCTCAGTTGAGGTGCAACCGATTTAAAATGATCATGTTTTTAACTCGGTAGCTCTTGTAACCGATTTAAAAAATGAGTTAAACGAGCTGAGAGTTTAAAATGATGATTTTTTTAACTCGGTTAAGGAGCAACCGATTTAAAATGATCATGTTTTTAACTCGGTTGCTCTTGTAATCGATTTAAAAAAATTATTTTTAAATCGGTTTGTTCTTACCCGATTTAAAAAGTTGGGTCCATAATATCAAAAATGTCACCATGTTATTTATTTAAATCGGTTCACCATGAACCAATTTAATAAATTGGAAGCACGTTTTTGTGCTAGTATTTTTAACTGGGTTCTAAAAGTAACCGATTTAAAAAATGCAATCTAAATCGGTTAGGCAAGAACCGATTTAGAAAAGTTGCAAATAATTACAAAAATGCTACTGCATTTTTGTTTTAAAAAGGTTACCATATAACCGAGTTAGAGTGTATAAAGACTCAATTTTGCACTAGTGAGCAACAACAATTTTGCAAAAAATGATACATTTGTTCTGCAAAATTCAGCTCTGTTAAAAATCAACTTAGCTTCAAAATGGCACCATAAATTCCAAAGACGGGACCAGGAACATGAGATGCAGTCACTTTCCAAAGACCTGCCCAATGTGGATGCTCCCCTAGCCTACACCCCATGAAACATATAATATAATACCGATTCACCTTATCAAGGATAACAGGACATGATACTTACAATTAATATACACAAAATTAGGCTATGAAGAATGCCATATGCATAATGCTATATGTACACCCAGGTGCCATAAGTCACGCCCAAACAAACAGTGACTGCAGTATATCATGTATTTCTCAACCTCTACACGTCTTGTGCTTTGGTTCTTTCTAATAATATCGTTTGCTTATAAAAAAAAATTTATGTACATACAATGAAAAAGAGTGTTTGACATCTTTAAATATGTATAAATTTGTTGA
Source organism: Spatholobus suberectus (assembly GCA_004329165.1). Lineage (NCBI taxonomy): Eukaryota > Viridiplantae > Streptophyta > Magnoliopsida > Fabales > Fabaceae > Spatholobus > Spatholobus suberectus. Next base: position 53,252,514 of record CM014732.1, read on the forward strand.
AAAAAAATAGATAGAAAGTTACATGAATACTGCAAAACCAGAGAAGAAAGAAAGGAAGCGAAATTGAATCTCATCTTAACAAAATATCATTGAATGAATACTGATTATTATTGAGAGTATTGTAGATGCCCTCTTATATATCAAGGGTCAACAATGTAGATCAAGATGCATCTAACTAACTTGTCAGCTGTATGGCCAACAGTACCAACAGCTATACTAACTGAATAACTGTCCTAACTGCATAGGCAGTTCTAACTAACTATCTGTACAAAGGATCAAATCTTAATACCCTCCCGCAAGCTGGAGACTGAGAAAATATCCAACAGTCCCAGCTTGTCAATGTGTCTCCGAAAGTGCACTGGAAGCAAGGCCTTGGTGAATAAATTTGCTGTCTGATCTGCACTTGCTATAGGCAGCAGTTTCATGAATCCACTTTGTAACTTCTCCCGCACAAAATGACAGTCAATTTCCAAATGTTTGGTTCTTTCGTGGAATACTGGATTGCTGGCAATATGAATGGCACTTTGATTATCACAGTAAAGAGTAGGGAGCTTAGGATAATGGATGTGGAAGTCCTTGAGCAGGTAGCTCAACCAAAGGAGCTCGCAGGTAGCCAATGCCAATGCTCTATATTCGGCTTCTGAAGAAGATCTAGCTACTGTGTTTTGTTTCTTTGACTTCCAGCAAATCAACGAATCACCAAGGAAGAAGCATAAGCCAGAGATAGATCTCCTAGTATCTGGACATCCAGCCCAATCCGCATCGGTAAACCCCTTGATGTGTAGTGTAGAGGTTCTGGAGAAAAATAAACCAGTGCCAGGACTGCCTTTTAAGTATCTAAGGACTCTCTGAGCAGCTTTGTAATGGGTCATGGTGGGCTTGTCAAGGAATTGACTAAGTTGTTGTACTGGGAAGCAGATATCAGGTCTGGTGGTGGTAAGGTACAGAAGCTTACCAACAAGTTTTCTGTATGAGCTGACATCTTCATAAAATGGCCCATCGTCTTGATATAAGCGGGTACTTGCATCAAAGGGAGTAAAGACCGGTTTACAAGCAAGTAGACCAGTTTCAGCTAATAATTCTAGACAGTATTTTCTTTGACACAAGCTGATTCCTTGGTTTGAATGAGCAGCCTTAAGCCCCAAGAAATACTTCAAGGTCCCTAAATCTTTGATACCAAAAAGAGAATCCAGTGTACCTTTGATTGCACCAATTTCTGCATGGCAATTTCCTGCAAGTACTATGTCATCTACATAGACTAAAAGTGCTGTAAAGGAGCTACTACAGTGTTTGATAAACAATGAATGATCTGAGGATGCCTAAGCATAACCAGCATTTAGGAGGACCGCAGTAAGCTTTTCATTCCATTTTCTACTAGCTTGTTTAAGTCCATAGAGAGACTTGCTAAGCTTGTAAACTTTGCTTCCTGTTTCAGTATTTAGGCCCTAAGGAATCTGCATATACACATCCTCGTAAAGATCTCCATGTAAGAAAGCGTTATTGACATCAAGCTGCTTAACTATCCATTTATTAACTGAAGCCAGTGCAAGCATAGGCCTGACAGTGGTCATTTTTACCACTGGGGAAAACGTTTCAAAGAAATGTAGCCCCTCAACTTGGTTGTATCCCTTAGCAACTAACCGGGCTTTATATCTTTCAATACTACCATCTGCTTTCCTTTTAATTTTATAGACCCATTTACTTCCTATAGGCTTCACTCCATTTGGTAGGTCCACAAGGGACCACATCTTGTTTTCTTCAAGAGCCTTCAATTCCTTTTGCATGGCATCAATCCAGCACTTATGCTGGCAAGCCTCATTATAGCTACTTGGTTCATGTTCAGAGAGAATAGATACTGCATATGCTTGATGAGTGACGGATAGTCTTTGATAACTCAGATGGTCTGAGACTGGGTATCTGACGCTGCTAGATGTGTTATTGTAGTGATAGTCCAGTAGATAGGGCGGCTTGCTTTTAAGTCTATTCGACTTTCTTACTGGCTGACCAACTTCACCAATGGTGTGAGGACTAGACGCTGTGTCCTGAGCTATGGATTCATGTGATTCAGGTTCAGCCATGACGCCTGTTTCATGTTCTGCTACAGCTGAAATAATACTGGTGTCAGGTGCAGCTATCTCATCAAACATTTGATGATGATCACCATTTACCCTTGGCTCCTGATCCAAATAAATCCATCTATGGGAAGCTGCTCTTTCTTCATACGGAAACACTAAAATTTCTGAATGTCACAATTTACTTACTGTGGAGATCATATGCAACCTAGCCTTTAACACCAGGCCTATGACCCAAATAAACGCACTTTCTGGCTCTGCTACTGAATTTATTTTTGTGTGCTAAGTGTAGACACGAAGCATAAGCAACCAAATACTCGTAACTCATTTAAATTAGGACGTGTTCCATGTAGGAGGGTATAAGGAATTTGATTGTGTACAGCTTTTGTAGGCACTCTGTTAATCAAGTGTACAGCATGAATGACTGCATAACCCCAAAACTGCGCTGGCAAGTGAGCTTGAAATAAGAGTGATCTTGCTACATTGAGAATTTGCTGGTGCTTTCTCTCCACTCTCCCATTTTGCTGTGGAGTTTCTACACAACTCTTTTGATGATAGATTCCTTTCTTAGCATAAAAGGAAGGTAGGGAAAACTCAGGACCATTATCGCTCCTGACCGTTTTTATTGTTACATGGAAGTGATTTTCCATTAATAAAACAAAATTTTCAATCTGATTTTGAGTTTTATGCTTTCCTTTCAACAGAACAAGCCAAGTGTATCTACTGAAATCATTAACAATGGTCAAAAAATATCTGTGTCCATGTATAGTAGTGCTGGAAAATGGACCCCACAAATCCATGTGTAAAAGCTCAAAAATAGAACCAACTATACTCAAACTAACAGGAAAAGGAATCTTCTTCTGCTTTGAAAAATGACATATATCACAAATCACATCTTTATTAATGTGAATAGAGGGACATATAATTTTCAAAATTTCAAGTTTGACAGCAGATGTGTGACCAAGCCTAAAATGTCATAAAGCTGACTTAGGAATGGAAACTGAATTATAAGCAGACTTATCTTCTTGATCCTGAGAAGTAGTCGTTGAAACAAATTGTTGTACCTTATTTGTAGCTAAGCAGTATAGACCTCCATTTAATTCACTCAAACCAATCATCCTCCATGCTTTGTCCTGTATGATACATTTTTCATCAAAAAAAAGTAACGAGACACCCAACTTGTTTCACCAACTTTGAAACAAAGAGCAAATTTACATTGAACGAGGGTAAATACAACACATCCGAAAGCATGATTGAATCTCCAAGATATACTTTTCCAGAAATTTTAGCTAAAACATCATTACCATTTGGTAACCTAACCGAAATAGGTCCAATTTCATTATACGAATAGAACAAGTCTAAGGATGAGCAAATGTGGTCAGTGGCACCACTATCCATTATCCAACAATTCGAATATCTTCTAGCATTGAAGCATGAGAAATTACCTCCTTCTTGAATTTCCTTATTGCTTGCAGCTGGTAATGAATGAATCTGACTAATGCTGTGGATAGCGTCATCTATCTTCTTTTGCCCATTAGATTGCAGCAGAGACATCAAAGCCTTATACTCTTCTTGCGTAAGTGTAGCAGCAGCAGATGATGGTTGCCCCCTTTCACTACCAATTTCAGACTTAGAATCTGCTTCTTCATTTCCCACAAAGTTTGCTGTAGAATTATTATTTCTGAATTTGAAACCGGGTGGAAAGCCATGCTTGCGATAGCATGTTTCCACTGTATGTCCTATTCTCCCACAATAGGTACAGACCTTTCCACTGTAACTGCCTCTACCTCTACCGCTGAATCTTCTTCCATCTGCAAGATTTATAGCTATTGAATTTTCTTCCACAAAGTGCATACCACTATGCCTTTCTTGTTGAACAGCTATTGAAAAGACGTTTGCCAAAGTAGGCAATGGATTCATGATGAGGATTTGTGATTTAATCACTCCAAAGTTCTCATTTAGTCCCATGAGAAATCTTCTTCCCTAAATTTTCTAGAATTCTTCATCGCATCATAGGTGCATCTCACAGCACAAGTGCACAAGGGTATAGGTCTGTAGATTTCCAATTCTTCCTAAAGAGCCTTTAATTCAGTAAAGTAATCAGTTATCGACATCGCATTCTGCTTGAAGCCGTATATTTCTTGTTGCAATTCAGCCACACGTACACGATCTCCCTTCGAAAAACGATCTTTCAGATCCTTCCATACCTCTGATGCTTGTTCCATATACATGATACTGGTAGCAATCAAGCCTTAAACTGAATTCACAATCCATGAATATACAAGATTGTTGCACCTGTCATACGCTTCATAAGTTGGATCAAAACTTTCTGGTATTTCAATACTTCCATCAAGAAAACGCCATTTGATCTTCGTGATTAAAGCTCTTTTCATTGACCTTGCCCAAACATAATAGTTTCTGCCAGTGAGTGGAGGATTAACGAGAATCGCCACTGGACTTTCTCCCAGATGTACGTAGTAGACGCTCAAAGGGTTCTGTGAAGGATCCGTCGAAGGTTCACCATTGTTGTTCCTAGGCATGACGAAGAGGATGCGCAGCAGAGCTCAATGAATGAGCTCTGATACCATTACATGAATACTGCAAAACCAGAGAAGAAAGAAAGGAAACGAAAATTGAATCTCATCTTAACAAAATATCATTGAATGAATACTGATTATTATTGAGAGTATTGTAGATGCCCTCTTATATATCAAGGGTCAACAATGTAGATCAAGATGCATCTAACTAACTTGCCAGCTGTATGGCCAACAGTACCAACAGCTATACTAACTGAATAACTGTCCTAACTGCATAGGCAGTTCTAACTAACTATCTGTACAAAGGATCAAATCTTAATAGAAAGGAAATTAATAGAGGAGAGACGTGATAGATAATGTAATGAGCAAAGAAAAAATAGATTAAAAGATTAACAAAATGCAAAAGACGTAAGAGGGTACAAGAATATCAAAACACATATTGACCCCATGAACTTTTATCTATTCAATTTTCTATTCCCAAGTAATGGAACAAAGAAGGCTTTGAATGCTAATGCCTGGCGTAACCTAATATCATTTTGGCACTAACTTGTGTAATATTCATGCTCGTTACAGATGGCAACAGAAAGAATCCTTTGCATGAATGGTGGAATGGAAGAAAGAAGCTACGCAAAAAACTCTACACTTCAAGTATTTTCTTTTACACTTCAACTTAATTATAATATTCTTTCTGTGTTACTTGCTTTCAATATTATCACTCTAACTTAATTAATTACACATGACAATTGTGTAGTTCATAATTTAGCATGACAGTCACACTTTTTTTATAATAAAATTTTACGTTGTGGGGACCATGTCGCTATTCAAGGTAGAAAAATCTTTTTAGACTTAAAGACTATTTTGAGAGAACTTATATTTACTCCACTTAGGGAATTGAGAGGAGGTTTGAAGTTATAATTTGTCAAATTTAAGACTCTATTTTGCTCCACTTAATTAAAACCTTGACGTTACATATTTTTCCTTTTCCTTTTTTTATAGAGAGTTGATATTTAATTATATAGCTACTAAATAGAAGTGACAAAATGAATTGAACCTATGAGGCTAACCTATTCAAACTACTTTTCTTGGCAGGGCGGGGTTTTCAACCCTCTAACCTGTACTGCTACCTTGTCTAATTTGCCAAAAAAATAGGTTAGGGTGGGTTAGGACAAGTCAACCTACGAACTTGATTTTCTTTCCTTAAAGATTTATTAGTTAATAGTTAATTTTATCAAAAATATTTTAGATAATAAATAATGTTTGTATGAATGTATGTTTGAATTCTTTTAATTTTTTTTGTTTTTTCCTTTTTCTTAATTATTTTTTAGTGGGTTGATTAGCCAACCTACAAATCTACTTTCTATCTTTTTTGTTTTTGACAAGTCAACTTGTCATGAAATGAGGTGGGGTAAAATTTTCAACTCACTTCACCCAAAGCGGGTCAACCCACCTCACTCAAGTTTTGGTAGATAAATAGTGAGGCAGGACATGTTAGCCCATGTTGGTAGTAGTACCAAATATTCCAACGTATAGGGCAAGTGAAACCTAGGCCTCTAAAAGTGGTGAGACCTATTCAACAACCATGTTGTTTTTGTCATTGCATAATCCATTCTATTTATTATATATACTGAAATCAAATTTTATGCAGGAAAAAGTGATATTGAAAGTGAAGCCTTTACTTGAAGAAAATGTCAAGAGGTTGTTGTGTTGCACCAATTTTAAAAACAATTTGAAAGTGGCGGATTTAGGTTGCTCTTCAGGACCAAATACACTTATGGTCATGTTTGATATCGTCACCATCATTAATAACACTAAATTGAGCTTAAATGGAGAGGTGCCTGTGACTGTGCTCCAAATTTATCTCAACGATCTATTTGGAAATGATTTTAATAACATCTTCAAGTTGCTTCCTAATTTCTACCAAAGGATACGAGAGACAGGAGATAAAGTTGGTGCATGCTTTGTAAATGCAACACCTGGAAACTTTTACGGAAGGCTCTTTCCCAATAATTACATTCACTTCTTTCATTCCTCTTGCAGTCTACATTGGCTCTCGCAGGTCATTACGTGTACCAAACAAAGATAATTGAATTGTGATAATATCCTATGTTTTGCTTCACAAACATTATGTTAACAACTTTAAATATTTCTATTTTCTGAATTTTGGAACAGGCTCCTGAAAAGTTGACCAAGGGAGCAGCGGGACCACTAAACAAGGGCAATATTTGTATGACAACCACAAGCCTTCCTGCAGTATATGAAGCTTATTTTGAGCAATTCCAAAGAGATTTCAAACTTTTTCTAAAATCACGTTCAGACGAACTAAAACCTGGGGGTAGTATCTTACTAACTTTTGTAGGAAGAGAAAAAGATCAAGAAATTAATTACCCATGGTTGGTGATTGGGATGGTACTCAAAGATATGGTGTTAGAGGTAATTAATGTAATGATGTTTGATTTACTATAGGATTTTCTAGAAATTAATAGGAAAATAATTTTTTTGTCATTTATTTGTATTACCTTTTTTAATTATTAATAATGATTATTTATAATTAATTTGTAGGGTTTGGTTGAAGAGGGAAAGTTGGACTCCTTTAATCTGCCTATATATGGTCCTACTATAGAGGAAGTTAGACATGTGATTGAGGCAGAAGGATCTTTTACCCTTCAAACGTTGAAAAGTTTCAAAATGGGTTGGGATGCAAACCTTCAAGAGGATGTTGGTGCTTGTGTTCTTGATAGCAAAATGAGAGGAGAGTTTATAGCTAAGTACGCCAGATCTGGTTTAGAACCTCTTTTAACGGCTGAGTTTGGGAAAGATATCATGGATGAATTATTTTTGAGGTTTGAGAAGAAGCTTTCTCAACTCAAAGATTTAGATACGTTGCAGTACACAAATTTGGTCATGTCCATGATGAAAGCATGTTGAAGAGAGGGAACAGGTGGACGTACGCTTTGCTGAAGATATAAACAGTTAACATAATTGAATTGTGTCATGAGATTTTCCTAAGCTAGGTCGTGTCATAACCTTGTCATTTTTTGTCTTCAAACTTTAAAGTTTAAATCTCTTATAAAATTGATGGTTTAATTCCCTTGTATTTTTTTGTTAAGTTAATAATTCCCTTTGTATGCTTATTAATTAGCCATCAGCTCACAATGTTGAGCTTGTCCACGTCAATTCACCACCTGCATGCGCAACTCAAATAAATGCTGACTAAAATAAGTTATATATTTGGTTTTCTATATAAACATGTTATAATATTTGTTTGAAGATATAATGGAGTTTGTTAGTTAATTCATAAAATTGGAGTTCCAAACAAAAGTAATTTCTGGTCAAGGTCAATGTTGGAATCGAAATATTTCATTTCACTGATTAAAATAAAAATAAAAATAAAGTGACGCCAACAGTTGGTTATCTGTTTTTCTAAGCACAGGCTTTATTTTAATGAGGTTTTTGATAGGAATCGGTTTTAATTTTTTGTAAGCTTTTAAGTTTTAAGCACAGACTTAATATGTTCAAATTCCTTAACACGACAAACACTTTGATGTCACCATACAAAAGTAAGACTAATGCCTACTGATGTGTTGTATGAAACCGAGAATGGCATAGGATTTGGGCCATTTGGCTCCCATTAATTACACGCGTACAGATGCATCAAGGCACAATTGTGGGCCTTGTTATTCTCACACCCTTTTTTATTATTTTCACCCCTTTCTTTTGAAAAACTAATAAAAATATATTTATACCCCTAACTCTTCCCCTCCCCTCCCACATTTGAAATTCTTCCCATCTCCCTCTCCTTCCCACTCCCCCAATGCTCTCCCCTTCCCCTCCCCACACCTCATTCATCTCTCTTCATCCCCCAATGCCCTCTCCTTCCCACACCCCGCACCTTCAAGTTGCCAGAAGTTCATCCGAGAGCCACTTTCGCCTTATCCTTCGACTTCGTCATCACTAGTGAGCCCTCCCTCCCTCTCCCCCTCCCCCCCGCCCCCCCCCCCCCCCCCCCCTCTTAAGTTTTAGATTCAATAGAATCGCAATTTTGTTGTGCATCCAAGTTGGATACAAAACGGAATTGCTATTCTGTTTTGTATTCTTACCAGATACACGATTCTGTTATGTATTATGTAATTTTAAATTATTTTTATTTTAATTATTTATATGAATTAAATGATTTAAATAATTCATTTTCTAAATAGTTTTTTATTTTAATAAATTAAATAATTTAAGTTATTTGTTTTTAAATTATTTTTTATTTTAATTATTTATATGGATTAAATAATTTAAATTATTTGGTTTTTAAGTAGTTTTTTTCTATTAATTATTTATATGAATTAAATAATTTAAATTATTTGTTTTTAATTACTTTTTATCTTTTAATAATTTATTAATTTTAACTATTTTTTTTACAATAGTTCTAATTAATAATATTGATTATTAATTATTTACTAACTGTTAAATTATTATTACTGTTTCAGGTTCATTATGCCACGCATGAAGTTTGGTGCCTCTCGTCTTAGACGAGGCCCTTTGCCAGATGATGCACTAGGCACATCTAGGTGCCGACCACCAATGACATCTGCACGGCGAGCTAGATAGGCTACAACAACTAGGGAGCAGTATAGACAACATTAGTAACACGAGAAGGAGGTACATGCTGATATACCCGAGCCAGAGCCTAAGGTGTAGGAGGTAAAGGTAGAGGTGCCTCAAGTTGATTTAGCTGATCGCGTTGTTGGACCTCCATTTGGAGGAGGTCCTGCAAACTTGTCACTGTTTAAGTCCTAAAAGGAGACATATTTGGCTCGGACAGCCCCGCCTTGAGATTAGGTTGATCAACCAAGGGGGTAAGGTATTGTTGATGCCCATACACCTGCAGGTGGTGAAACTCGTGCGGAGTTCAGGTCTCACCCCCTTGTAGAGGCACGGTATGTTACTGCCAATAAGGGCATCGTATGTGCCTTTGTTGAATGGTGGCATAAGGACACTAGCTCCTTTCACTTGCCAGTAGGGGAAATGACCATCACCCTATATGATGTGTCATGTCTCCTACACTTGCCTATTACAGGCAAGGTTTGCGAGCACGGCTATTACACTCACAATGACGCCATCGGGCTTACCGATGAGCGAGCTAGGCATTACGTATGTTGACGCACATACTTTGACACGAAAGGAGCTTGCATAACGTTAACTTGACCGAGGGAGACATACGACGCATGTGTTGCAGTTGGGGAGACGACATTTACTGCTAGAGCATATTTGCTACATCTTGTATGCTACACAATATTGGCTGACAAGAGCTCGACGCATGTGCAGGTCTTCTATTTGGACCTTTTCCACGATCTCTGGTCCTGCGTTGGATATTTATGGGGTTCTACTGCACTGGCGTACCTCTATGACTAGCTTAAGCATTGTTAACCTTCAATCTATGACGCAATTTAGAGGATACATGAGCCTGCTAATATTATGTGTTAAGACAAAGGACGAATCTATGACCCATATTGTATTTTGATAATAACAAACAAGTCTTATACTTAATCGTCTTATCACACATTTTCAAACAATTTTATGGTTAATCGTCTAATCACACGTTTTCACATATTTTCGCTATCATCTTATTACGCAAACTATGTATGCATCTTAACTTTCCAAAGTGTATATATATGTGTGTGTGTGTGTGTGTGTGTGCTAAACTTGTCTTTTTATAGTTATGGTATTCGAGAACCTTTTTGTTTCTTTTGAAAAGCACATGCTCTCTCGAAAAAAGAAGACATCTATGTACTTATCATCGATAAGAGTCAACTTTACGCTTAAAAGTAAGAATTTGAGTACAAATATCAGTACAGAAAGCAAATATGCCCACTACAACAAGATTGAGTACAAGAAAGGCTAGATAAGTAGACTGCTTTATCTTATCAGAGTGACTGGTTGGTGAAAGGCATTAAATGTTGCATTTAATGCTCCAACGACTCTCTTCTACTTTTACAACGCCAGACGAAGGATGTCTCCAATGACACTCACAACGGATACATTTGGAAGAATCTTATAAATAGAAGAAGATACCTTAGTCACGATGTGAAACTTGCGATATCTCTCTCTCTCTCTCAATATGTAATCTCTAAATACATTATTTGTAAACGTTTCCCTGAGTTTTATTGTATATTCGTCTAATAAGACGCTAGCTTAAGCACAATCAACCATTTCTCTAAGAAATTGGTAGAAGCTTGAAGATGCTTTGATTCAAAGAATACTTGGGTTTTTGCTTGGAGAGGCAAGTTAAAGACTACTTAGGTTGAGCCTGAAGAGGGTTGGTTAAAAGAATACTTGTAACTTGTTTAAGTTAGTGGGACTTGGTAGTTTACCGAGAATAGACGTAGTCTCTGGGGGAGACGAACCAATATAAATTCTTTGTGTTTCTCTAGCTTGCGTTTTTCTTTCATCTTTATTTAAACATCTTTCAAAAATATTTTGTTTAACCCTTCAGACAAAACGTTCTTAAAAGGTTTTGCTAAAATTTGGTATAAGATAATTCAAGCCCCCTTCTTGTGTTATTTTTGTGTTTTACACTATGATTTTGTATTTTTTGTTTATATTTGTTTAGTTTTATTTTACTTATGTAATTTAATTTATTAATTACCGATTACAAGCGTGGATCTACGAGCACTTCCCTACTGTCGTGGATAAAGTCGACCATCCCCTACTCAGAGCAGCTTCTCTGTCTCTGTCGATGGAAGGCCATAAGAGGCACGAGTCTTGCACTGGGGACTAGGCAGGCGCTGGATCAATTGTAGATGGACGATGTTGTCTGGGTGCCATATGACACACACAGGGTTGTCTGATTGTTGCAAGGGATCTCGTTCTACTCAGGCTTCATCTAATGTGGTACCCACATGTGCTCTTATCTACCAAAGAGGGTCTTGAGGCAGTTTAGATATATCCAGGGGATCCCTCGCCCTTTGCCTGTTGAGTACCCATCATTTACTAGCCAGTTTGATGACTAGGAAGGGCACGTGGCAGACAGAGGAGTGGTTGTGCTGCATGAGGCTCCATGGACCTGCATGGATGGCTATCTTGAGTAGTTCCACTGTGTTTCTCATCCATATTTGATACCTCTAGTGGCAAGAAATCCTCTGCGAGGCCTTCCACAAGTTCCTATACGTAGCAACCTTAGCATGATCAACCTGTGATGAAGTCTTCGTTTAGCAACCCCTAATCATTCGAGGTAAGTATCCATATCTTTATGATGTGTTTTTTTTATAACAATGACACATTTTTTAGGTAAAAGTTGGCATTTCTTCTTCTTTTTTTTTAGGCACAGTGAGAGAGAGTTGCTGGCATTATGGAGCGCATGCTATGGTTAAGGGTAGGGGTGTTCACATCCAAATTGATCCAAAAAAAAAAAACTAAAAACTAGTCCAAAAAACTGAAAACCGAGGCAAACCGAAATTTTTGGATTTCATTGGATGGTTTTGGTGGCCAACTGATCGGTTCGGTTCGGTTTTCAATTGGTGGCTCTAAAACTGAACCAAACCAAAATAATAATACTAAATATGTGTGTTAAGCAAATGTTGAATTATTATCATATATGTGTCATGCTTAGAGGGAAGTAGCATTTCTTTTCCCTAAAATTTGCAATACCAAACCACATACACTTCTAAATCTGCATATATAGGTAGATGTAAACATATATATTTGAACACTTACTAGCATCCATATAAAATTTGCAATACCAAAATCACATACACTTGCTAGCTAGTTGTTTAGTTGAACACTTGATGTATTTGGTAGTTGATGCACTTGATGAATTGATGTATTTACTAGTTTCCTTATTTTTCTCTTTACATATCTTATTTTTCTCATATATGGATTTAGAAAATAGGAAATTAAAGAATCGGTAAAGTGGTCAGTAAAAACCGAATCAACCAATCCAATCCAAACTGCATTTTTTGGATTGGATCGGATCGAATTTTTTTTTCTAAGCCATCCAAACCGAACCGAACCGCATTGTCTTTTCATGTTTGGATTGGATGACTTTTTAGCTCAGAACCGATCCAAACCGATCTGCGAACACCCCTAGTTGAGGGTGGTACTTAAGGGCACGAATGTTTGTAGGATGCTTCGGGAGGCATTGACCATTGCACAGGTAGGCATGGCATCCGGGTGCACTTATCAGAGGAGGAGGTAGAGGAAGACGACCACCTCTAATGATTGACTTTTTGTTTTTTGTTTTTTATTGCTAGATCTTTTTTTAGTATTTTATGCCTTAGGTACGCACCTTATTGTATATATTTTTGGATTTTATAAACGTTTCGAATTTTATATATGTTACACTTATTGCATTGTTGGTATTATTATTACATTGTTACAATTATAGCACGTGAAACAAATAAAAACAAACAAACACAACATAAATAATATTATTCGATAAAATAAAAGCACTTTTACATAGATGCGATACAAAAGAAATAACAGTAAACAAAGTATATCATCATGGTTCACTCAAACTAAAAATTGTTTAGTCGTTGGAGCTAACTTCTGCCTTTGTTTCACGCAAGCACGCGATGATCTCTTTGGCAGTTCATGGTTGATGTAGACGGGCAAGGATCTCTTCCGGAGATCTGCTTAAAGTAGTTTACAACTCAATCTGCACAAGTCTAGGAAATTGGGTAAAGATTGACAACATCCTTGCCACATCCTTGTCGTGTTTAATGTCCATAGACCTGTATTAAACACAGTCATCCCCTAAAGATATAGGTTGATGGTAATGAATATCAAGTATTTTTTTTTTAGAGCAGCAACTGTCATGTCCTTAGTGACCTTAAGAAAAGTAGGACCATGAGGACATTGAAACAAGACCCCTTCAGATGTTGTTGTTATGTGACCATTGTAATACACCACAGCAAGGAATCCGTCCATCTTCAAAGGAAAAGAAACAATATGGAATGAAGATGGCTATGAAGAAAGACAATGGTAAGTGCTTCAGAGCACACATCTCTTTTATACTAATGCGGATATTGTTCACGCGTCAGAGAATCATTAAAGACTTTGTCATATGCATCAGAAAAAGAAATGGTGGAGATTACACCGATTAAATCAAGGGTCCAGATCGCACTGATTTAAGTGTATGTCCTGTTCAAGCGTTAGGAAATCATTCAAAGTGATGTTTATCAGAAAAAGAAACCGTCCATATTACACTGACTAAATCGAGAGTTTGGATCGCACTGATTCAAATGCATGCCCTATTCATGTGTTAGAGAATTATTAAAAGCAATGCCTTGTTCGTCAGAAAAAGGATCAATAGAGATTGCACACAATAAATCAACAGTCCAGGTCGCACCGATTCAAATGCGTGCCTGCTCACGTGTTAGTGAACCATTAAAAGTTGTAACTAAAAAACAATTAATAAATATAAACAATAAATATCCAAATACATAATGGAAATGCATTTTCGTTATGTATTTGGAATACATATATGTTTTTTTAAGGAAATAGGTGATGCTTTGAAAAAGGGATATGCGGACCAGAAATTCCAAATGAGGCCTAGCACTGTTGGATAGTCTTGCCAACATTTAATTAGAAAACATACAAAAATTTGTAAGTCTTATATCTTATTTAATGAATCTCTCTCATGATTTTGTGGTTTCCAATAAATTTTAATTAATAATAAAGTATGTGTTAAAAAGAGTATTAGAGAGTGTGATCTTAGCACTCCTCTTTTTGTAATTGCGGTTTTAATGTTGGGTTTCCTCCCATGAGTACTTGTACCCCATGATCACATAAATAGTGAAATACTATTTTATTAATAATTTTTTTTGATTTACCAGAAAAAAAATCTACTTTTGTCTATTTCTTGTTTAATATTTTTGCTTATGACTCTCATAATTTGCTACTACATATGTTAACGTTACAAAAGATATCAATTAGTAACAGTTTTTAAATATGGTTAATAATATGTTAAAATATTGTCAAAATCTTTGAGTAACATATTTTAAATCTTATAAAAATAAATTAATAACATTTATTAAATGTTACAAAAGATGTATAACATTTATAAAAGTTACAAGTGATATACTAAAATGTTATTAAAACCTTTTAGCAACATAAATTTTATACTATATTTGTTAAAATATTGTTAATTTCAATTAATAACATTTATTAAATGTTATTAAAACTCAATTATATTATAGTGTTATATTAATTTTAAATTTTTTTATTACGTGTTTATTATATTTTATATCTTTGATATTTATAAGGTAAGCTTGTTTTTAATAACGATTCAATTTTTTAAAAAAAAATAAATAAATAGCGTCAGCTAAAACCAACCTCAACGTAGCATAGTTGTAAGTAGACGTTATAATTAGTGCATGCCTAGATCGACACTAAAATTAGCATAAATATGCTTAACCAACCCTACATAACATCAAAACGACTTACGCTAAGTTTATTTTATAAATTGCACCACTTAGCATCGGGCAAAATTTAGCTTCCAGCCTTGTGGCAAGGGCAGTGCATGGCCAATGCTATAAATCTTATAACATTGATTTATGATTGGCTAATTTAACTAATTTCTAATCGATTTTTATTTTACAAATATTTTATATTGTTCAGATTAATAATTTGATTAATTTTCAATTTAAACAGCAGAATCGATTGATTTTATTTGACTTTTTATATTAGTATTATTTTAGTGTGTTCAGATTAATAATTTGATTAATTTCAATTTAACTAACGGAAAATAAATGTTTATTTTATATAACTAAAATACATAATAAATAAATTTTTTAATATATAAATTATATTATAATTAAAATTCATAAAAAATATATATTTTAAATATATAAATTATATTTTAAAATTACAATAAATAATTTAAATTGTGATATAAAAATATTTTTATCTATTGACATATTTTTTAAAACAACCATTTAAATTCAATTTAGAAATATATATATAAAAGGGGATAGATTTGTTGGGAAATAATTCAAAATTTCAATTTCAAATCTATAAGATATGATTTAGATTTAAAGATTTTATTTTATTTTAGAAATTTGTTTTCCCTTTTAGTATTAAGATGCAAGTTGTATAAATAGGAGTTTTTGAGATGAGAAGAGCTTATCCGGCCTATAGAGGGGGTCACCCTGGCCTAGAGAGGGGGGGGGGGGGGGGGGGGTCATAGAGGGTTTCACAAGTTTACCTAGAAAACTTGTATTAGGATGTAATCATTTGAGAGAATGAATATTATTGAAATGTTTTTGTAGACATAGGCAAGAAGTGTCGAACTATGTTAAAAAATTGGTGTCCTTCCGCTGTTTCTATTTTGTGTTTTTGTAGTGTGTGTGAAATGTGTTGTTTTTCCAATAGTGCTATTAAAGCTGATGGTTATGCAGTCTGGTGACCTGTTAGAGGAGGAGTATTGGAACATGATGAAGTTGATAGTGGATTCGTGTGAGATCCTTGTGTGGAAAGTCTTCTTGGCAATGGAAAGTCAAGCAACTTGTTCTAGTAGCTAACAGCAGTACAAATTCTTGTGTCGAAGTCTTCTTGGCAATGGGAAAGTCAAGCGGTGTATCTTGGTAGCTAACGACAATACAAGTATAAGAAGTTTCACCATCCAATACTAGCGGAGCAGAGGTGGGGAACACCAAAGTTTGCAAAGTGAAAGCGTGATTGGAGACGATTGTGATGAGCATTTATGACGGTGAAAGTTAAAGAGGAAGTTTGGAAATTTTAATTAAGGGAGGAATTGTTGAGAAATAATTCAAATTTTCAATTTCAAATCTTTAAGATATGACTTAGATTTAAAGATTTTATTTTATTTTAGAGATTTGTTTTCTCTTTTAATATTAGGATGTAAGTTGTATAAATAAGAGTTATTGAGATGAGAAGAACCATCGGGCTTGCAGAAGGGGTCACCTCAGCCTAGAGAGGGGGGTCATGGAGGGTTAAGTATCACAAGTTTGTCTAGCAAACTTGTATTGGGATGTAATCATTTGAGAGAATGAATGTTATTGAGATGTTTTTGTGGACGTAGGCAAGTGGTGCTGAACTATGTTAAAAAATTGGTGTCCTTCCATTATTTCTATTTTGTGTTTTTTAGTGTGTGTGAAATGTGTTGTTTCCCCAACAAGATTGAAGTAATTAAAAAGATTGAGTATATACAACTAAAATGAGGTTAGTTTGAGATGAAAAAAAAAATTATTAGTTGTGAAGATAGTATATGAAATGCATATTCAAAAGAGATAAAAATGTCTAATAGACAAAGCTAAAAGAGTAAAAATTTCATTCTCTAAACTATGTATTCTAGTTTATAATATTAAATTAGATATTTAACTTTTTAAGCTAAGCTATCTCGCATGGTCCATTTTTTTATAAGTTTAATAATTATATACTGTCAGTTTAAAAAAATTTATATTATCAATCAATTAGAAATTACTGTTGATATGATTTTAAGGTAATTATTACAAAAATTAACAAACTTACTATACATAATAATTTATAATTGATTGAGAATGTAAATTTACTGTTTCTCTTTTTTAGTCGTTGTTGTGTCAAAGCCAGTGCATGCATCCTTATATTGTTTAAAATTTCGGTGAGTAATTGTATGTTGGAATGACGCGATTGCATGTTGAAAAAGTCTTAATAAATGATATGCACAAAAATGACATGACCCACAATAGTTTAATTTGTTGAATTATTGCCATATGTACAGGGATTGGATTTTCACATAGTACAATTATTGGAGTGGACCAAGTGATTAAGTGCATTTAGAAATAATTATTTTTAGAAAAAATAATCGTTTATTTTAAAAAGTTAATAAAAGTATATGATTACTTTTTCAATCTTAAATCCTATTATCGTATTTTATATTTTTTTTTCAAATTTTATTAAATTTTATACTTCAAAATTTGTAAAATTATTTCATATATATTTTTTTTAATTTCTAACATGTATAATCTTTTTGGAGATAATTTTGTTTGAGATGCAGCCGACACTAAATGTGAGCATATTTCTTAGGAGAGATTCAAACATTAATTCGTCAAGTTGTGGGAGACTAATTTCTTTTGCTAGACCTAATCCCGTTGATAAAAATTATTTTATATTTCAAATCTATGATAAACATTTAAATATTTGAATAATAAATAATACTTTAAGAATTTCATGTAAAAAAATCATCACATGAACCGAAATATCGAATTTATCTAATTTTAAAAATAGAAACTTTATTAACTCTATAAAGACTCAGATATGAGGTTAGAAACTATGCATATCCAGATTGAATCTCATCGCCGAATTCCTCTCCACTGAGCAAGATGGAGCACTCCACTGCCCCTCACATATTGGCTATACCCTTTCCAGCAGAAGGCAACATCAAACCCATGTTTAATTTAGCCAAACTTCTTTCCCACAAAGGCCTCAGAATAACCTTCATCAACACACATCACAACCACAATCGCCTCCTTCACTTCACAAACTTAGCATCATTCAACACCCAATTTCCCAATTTCCACTTTGCTTCCATCACTGATGGCGTGCCCGATGACCATCCACAACATGGGGCCCTGAATAACTACTTAAATAACTACTTTCCCATGCTTATTTCCCCTAGAGCCAGGTCCTTAGTTGCCAAAGAGTTCAGAGAATTATTCTTAAGACTTGTCGAGAAAAATGGTCAGTGGCAGCCACCATCTTGCATCATAGCCGATGGAATCATGTCAACGATTGCCATAGGTGTTGCGAAAGAGTTCCAAGTTCCGTTGATCGCGTTCCGAACCTACAGTGCTACTTGCACTTGGGTCACAATCCATATAAGCAGACTTGTTCGGGAGAGAGCGCTGGTTGGGAAGAATCAAGGTTAGTAAGGAAGTTCAATGTTATACTTGGATAAACTTCGGAATAAATAGTTATACTGTTATAGGAAAAGAAAATAAAAATATAAAATGAATTAATTTTTTTTATTAGTTAAAATCAGTGTTTTAAAACTCGGACCGGTCATCGACTCGGTCAGGGCACTAGGTCACTGGGTCAATGATCGAACCAGAGGGTCACTAATTAAACCGCATGACTCGGTCTCTATTAAAAAATTTGAAAGTATTCATGACATGTAAATTTCATACCTATAAAATTTATTAAATTAAATTTTAATGGTGATGTGTAACCCATAAATAAATAAACAATCAACAATTATATTTAAGATGGGGGTAAAAGGACTAGAGGTTACGCATTAAGGACAAACAAACAAGAACAAGTGAATGAATGTTATGTATTCATGTTTATACAAGAGACATTTATGTCATACGCATACCTGCATTTATAATTTTGGTGATTATTATATTAGTAAATAAATATTTTTAAATATGTAAATTATATTATAAGTCAAAATTTTTATTTTTTTTCAATATTTATAGTTAAAAATACGTCGTTTAACACTTTAAAAAAAATAATTTTTCGAACTGATCCAGATCAACTGATCGGTTCGACCGGCCAGTTCACCGGTTCGATCGGCCGGTTCATCGGTTCAATTGGCCGATCCACCGGTTCGACTGGCCGGTTCACCGGTTTGACCGGTTGACCCACCGAGTCAAACTGGGTTGATGGTGTATCCGATCCAAACGTTGGCTCGAACCGGTTGTGCGTCCAGTTTCTGGTCGGACCAGTCCGACCGGCCGGTTTTGATAACACTGGTTAAAATATATATATATATATATATATATATATTTGATCAAGTTCCTGTAAGAGTTACTCTACCTAATAAATCTTAGTATATATTAAATTTCAACGATTCAACTGCTGAATTAAAATATTATATTGAGTAAATCAAATTTACAAATTTTTGTAAAGTTTGGAAACTATTTAATACTTTATTAAATAAATTCAAATTGACGTAGAATATACTTTTTCAAATTATAAGTAAATGTCGACTACAAGATTAACTATCTACAAATGTCCAATTTACCTAAAATTTAATGTGCATGATCAATAACATAATATCAAAATATTCAACTGTCGGATCGTTAAAATTTAATACATATCAATAGTTATTTAGTAGAGTAACTTTACCAATAATTACTCTTAGAATAACTTAAATAGGAATTTGATTTCCTATAATGCAACGCTGTCTTCTCTTTTCTTTTCTCATCTAATTAATATGAACAGTAAGTTTAATAAATTGGGGGGAGAAAGAAATTAATTAAATCTCAAGTATACTTTTGATAAGCTCTCCTAGAACAATTCTCTTTTCAAGTTTAGTAGTTTTGACAATTTCACAATTGACTTGAGATGCAGAAAATGTTGATAAGGTACTGACAAGTATTCCAGGATTAGAGAATTTATTCAGAGATTTCCGCGCTATTTGACAGACGATGGCCCAATCCAAGACTTCTACATCGAAGAAACATTAGCCATGACTCAAGTTTCAGGTCTTATACTCAATACGTTTGAACAACTAGAACCCTCCATTATCACTAAGCTTGCTACAATATTTCCCAAAGTCTATTCTTTGGGACCTCTTCACACTCTCCTCAAGACCACAGTCATGACTAATAGTTCATCACCCCACGAAGATGGTCGTTTGAGACAAGAAGATAGAAGCTGCATAACTTGGTTAGACCATCAAAAGGCAAAATCAGTTTTGTATGTTAGCTTTGGCACTGTGGTGATGCTATCACATGAGCAGCTATTAGAGTTTTGGCATGGTTTGGTAAACAGTTTGAAGCCTTTCTTGTGGGTTATCCAAAAGGACTTGATCAATGGAGAAGGTGGCTTAGGTAACAGTGTACCTTTGGAGCTTGAGCAGGGGACTAAAGAAAGGGGGCTATTGGTGGATTGGGCCCCTCAAGAAGAGGTTTTGGCCCACCCTGCACTGGGTGGGTTTTTGACCCATTGTGGTTGGAATTCTACATTGGAATGTATTGCTGAAGGAGTTCCTATGCTTTGTTGGCCATCAATAGCTGATCAAATGATTAACCGTAGGTGTGTGAGTGAGCAATGGAGGATTGGGCTGGATATGAATGGGACGTGTGATAGGTTGACGGTAGAAAAAAGAGTGAGGTATATAATGGAAAATCATAAAGAAGAGCTCATGATATCAGCAAATGAGATTGCAGAAAAAGCTCGTGATAGTATTAAAGAAAATGGTTCTTCTTATCGTAATTTAGAGAATTTGATTAAGGACATAAGGCCAATGGAAGTTACAACTAGTATTATGGACAAAATACATTTTGTAGAAAAATAATGTTGAGATATATTACATTTCCCAATCCAATCATCGCTATGAATAAAAATTTTAATGCTTAATTAATATATGTTGTTGGTCACTCAAAATACATTTGCTTTAGTTCCTTATTAATTTGTAATCAGTTGTTTTACATTTCAAAAGATCACTTGAAACTTGTTTACAACGAAAGCAATTTGTATATCTTGATTAAAGATCTTCAATACTTTTTCTTATTATATCAAATGTTTTCAATACAAAAGGTTATATTCCAATATAAGATTAATTCCTATGATATATAGTTGCAATATTCAGATGATAATGTACAGGTTTTCATGACTGTTTATATTCATCAGAAGGTTGAACCTTAATACAACTAACATTCTTGTAAACAGTATCTTAACAACTAAGCTTATACTTGATTATATAGGGTAGCAACAAATATAAAATTTATTATAAGACATGCATAGAATGTTGAAGGTCTTCAAAACTATTTGTAACTATTCTTCACAAGCATTTTCTTGGAACAGAGGAGATTAATTCGTCTGAAGTTCAAAAGATTGAAAATGCAAAAACTGAAGTTACTCGAAGGGAAATTTTCTAATTTTGGAAAAAAACATGAAAAGGTTGTTGACCAATCTTCTAAAGTTGGAGAAAAAGATCTTAAGTAGAAAGAATTTAGAGGTTTTGAGTTTTCATGTCTTTTCACTAATACAAAAAGGATTTCACATTGATTATTTTTTACTTTTTAGATTAGTTCCAAGGGAATATAGAATCAGTTAATATAAAAAAGTAGATACTTTCTAGATTGATTCCAAAACTGATTTAAAAGGTCATTTTCCATTAGTTGTGATTATAAGTGATATAAGAAGTTCTCTTTTCTACATTAGTTCTCGCTATAGTCAATGTAGAAAGTCTATTTAAAAAAAACAATATAACTATATTACATCCATGCAATATACAATATTCTAATTTGAAAATTACAAATACAAAAAAAGAAATAGATATAGAAAAATACAAAATAATTTCATTTCATTATTTATATAAATAATAGTTCTTGTAAATATATCAAAATAAAATGAAACTTCCTTATTCCAATGACTAAATTGAATGTATACAATTTTTATATTACAATGGCTAAAATCAAAATAATGTATGTATTTGAATTTGAAAAGCATTGTCATTGACTAGCTTATTAAGAATTTGCTTCCTTTCACAAACAACAACAAAGAGCACACCAATCTTCTCTTTTTTGATTACATAGGTCAAATATGAGAAATTTGATTGCTTCTTTTAGTTTTCATTTGACACAATAACAATGCCAATTCCACCGTCCAAGTTAACTCAATCTTCTTCTCTCTTTTGTTTTAGAAAACTTTAATTATAATTTGCCACTTGGGATGTAACATTCCTTATTTTATAATTTTTTTTATACTAAAAGTTGTATGATCAAAGTTCCTTAGACATAAAATATTAAAATGTTATGATGTTATAACCATAATTACAAAAACACTATGCTATGTTACTAAAAATTATTCAAATATAAAAAAGCATACGTTCCATGAGAATAAATGGTGTATGTACACTACTACAGAAAACACTTTTTAAATCGAATAAAAAAAACTTTTTAAATCGATTTAACAACCGATTTAGATACAGCCGATATAGAAAGTATTATCATTCTAAACCGGTTATTGAACCGATTTAAAAATACTTTTTAAATTGGTTCATTGGAAAATCGATTTAAAAAAGTGAACTTTTAAATCGGTTCTGTGTAGAACTGATTTTAAAAAACTAAACTTTTTAAATCGGTTCTAACCATAACCGATTTAAAAAGTATAGCCTTTTAAATCGGTTTTCACCATAATTGATTTAAAAAGTTATTTTTTTAAATCAATTAATGCACAACCGATTTAAAGTTTCATTTTTTTTTAAATAATTTCATTGTTTTGATTCATAGACCAAATCCTGTTATTATGAAACAGATACCACAAAAACAACCAGATCAACACATTCATTTATAACTTACATTAACCAACAAAATTTCATAATATACTTTGAAACATAAAACATAAAAGTACTATTCTTCTATCTATCTAAAGACATTCTAAACATACCATCTATTACTTATTTAGAGGAAAAATGTTGCCCAACGTCGGCGAATGTCTAGCAAGTCCTCATGTGAGAATGGTTCCCTATCAATGAATAACTGCAACATAAAAACAAAGGATAAATTCATTACCCAATCAACTATAAAAACTATAAGTATTATTGTAACTAGATGAAAATTATATTACCTTGTCCCATGAATCCACAATATTTGCTGAAATTATGGTCAACATATGTTTCATTACATAATATCCACATTCATAACTCCCTACTTGTTTGTTAGTGTAATGCCTGGCTGCTTTCAGGATTGACGGCTATCCCCACAAACCACACAAGACTTTTCAGCATGCTTTGTCCTCACTCACACGCTTCTTGAAAAACTTCCCAAGAGGTCACCTATCTCAAAATTTCTGCAAGTCAAGCACGCTTAACTGTGGAGTTTTTAAGTGATAGGCTACCGAAAAGTAAATGCATCTTGTTGTTATAGGTAGCACTTATTAATTCTTTTAAGCTATCCTCAACTGTACAGTCTCATACCTGCACAGCCTCTAGATCCTTCCCATTTCGGTGTGTATTTGATATCCAATCATGACTCTGATTAAAAAATGGATATGCAAAACATGTTATAAGTTTCAAAATTATAATATAAAGCACGAATGAAATATATTATAAATAAAAATTGACCATCCTATTAGTTGTTTCAATTCTTTGTTGGGCTTCTTGTGCAACAAACACAACAAGGCCACAATATTGTCCTTAGGACAAATAATTAGCAATTGCAGATGCGAGCTGCATTGGAAAAAGAATATATGTGACGAGATTCAAATATCATTTAAAATTATTTGGGTGAGAAATAAGTTGTGCTTACCAATGCAAGTACGGTGCTAGGTAACACCATTTTTGTCCATTATACATCCAATTCTGAATGTAGGCTTGAGAATCTTCATCCTTATTCCCTATCTTCTGTATAGGGAATGGGTCAATAAATTCATATACATTCTCCCGGCCCTTTAAGAGACAGAGACGATGCATGTACCTAAAATATATAAATGAATGTTAATTACAATATTGAGATGTGTATTTAAGAGATTTATAAAAAATTAAACTTACAACAACCATAATTGTAGAACTGAGATATTAGCATGTCATTGCCAATACAAATTTCCAATACATCCTTCTAGGTGATCCATAGGTCTACATC
This sequence comes from Spatholobus suberectus, assembly GCA_004329165.1. Classification (NCBI taxonomy): domain Eukaryota; kingdom Viridiplantae; phylum Streptophyta; class Magnoliopsida; order Fabales; family Fabaceae; genus Spatholobus; species Spatholobus suberectus. Next base: position 53,276,640 of record CM014732.1, read on the forward strand.
ACTGGGTCTGCCAAGGAATGTTAGTTCCCAATCTATTTGTACAACATCTGTCCTCATACTAGATGCCACCTGCCACAAGTGTGTTATTGGATCAACTTTAGGTTCCGATTTTTTAGGTGGAACATTTTTCTTAGACGGTTGAACATCCTATAAAAAAAGTAAATATAAAATAATGTTATAAAATACAATCAAGTTATTTCAATTTGTAATTAGAGAAAAAAATAATTTAAGATGAATTATGAATATACCTTGGCTGATGTGGACTTTATAAGTTGTTTTGGCCATTGAATGAACTGTTCAGGGGCCTGCCCAATAGTCTAAATCTCCTCAGTGGGCATAAGAACTTGAGCATATGCATCCTATATCTGTTGAACCACCACCCTCGCTATATCATCCTCAACGGTCCTATGGTGTATGGTAGGCCCCAAATTATATTCTCTCCCAAAGGCCATTAAACGAATAGGTTCTCCATCAACATATAACTCACACTGCTTATGGATATCAATGTCAGTCTCCTCCCCAAAAGGATCAGTAGTAGCACAACTTCCTTTTGTGCTAACACGTTTAAAAGTATGAGCTTGTTCTGCCTGGACATTTGTATTTTGTTGTGAAAGTCCAAAGATGCCAGCTCCTCTCTAATTTCCCATCTCAATTACTCTTTAAGCTCATTTCTAATCTCCTGTCTGATTCGCTTCACCTCTTCCTTGGTGACAATTTTTGAGGTGGGTTCACTACGTGAGGGTGATTCGTAGTAATCAAATGCCAACACCTTGTCCAACAGCACTGAACCCTACTAGGGTGCTCTAGTTTCCTAATAGCAGTAGTTAATATATCCTCACGTCCTTGAGGAACAAATGTTCCCTGTGAGGTCTACTTAACCAGTGAATCCTACAACATATAATTCAAGAAATGTGTAAGAAATATGACGTATCAAGTTACAATTACAATTTAAACTCAAAAATTACTTATAATCTTTTCAGCAACAATATATGTCTCCTTAGATATATATCGCCCGAATTTTAGCGTGCGGGCTACCTTCCATTTATCCCATCATTACAGTGGTGATGGAGGAGCAATATTTGCAATAGAACCAGATGTTGAGGCTTCCAGTTGATGTTGCCTCACCTTCTTCATCAACATCTTCTGCTCAAGCAACTTATACCCCCTACGAGACGATCTGTGGGGGTGGACATTCTTTGATACAATCACTTGTCCCTTTTTTCCCTTCTCCTGCGAATAATAAGACACTATTAAATTCAATAAAAATTAATCAAATGTTGTTGTATGATTAAAAAAATATGTTTCCAACTAAACTTGGAAGGCAGGATCCTCTCGGCTTTCAATAAACTTTGCCGACATCTCCTCATCCAAAAAATGCATACTTCTCATAAGGAGAAGTGTCTTTCAATTTTCCATATATGTATCTCGTGGTGAGCTGTGTCTTAAATACCCTCCAATGCTCAGCCGCAAGTGATAGCAATTTCTTTTTCAACATGGCATTATGTGGAACATCATACGTCAACTACAAAATAAAATTGAATAGTCAATGTATGATAATAATATGGTTAAATACAATTTATATATTTGAGACTATAAAAGTAAAATACCGTGATAGTTTGCCAAATTTGATTCTTCACGCTCTCCTCTACATGGTTCCAATCCTCATAGAGGATGGAGACCTTACTCCGAGCAAGGACGCCCACAAAACTAATGAATTTTGTGGCATTTTCCCCCTCAGGTGCCCCACTAAGCATGTCAAACTAAATCCGTATTAGATGGTCACCAAGCTAATTGAGAATTAGTTCCTTTAGGCATGTACCTTGTTTATCCTTTTTTTTTGTAGACTCATAAGATGGGTTATTAGAAGAATCAGCCATGTGCCTATTTAGAAAAGAAAAAAAAAAACACGTTAGTACCATCATTCACAAAATTTTCAATTTTCAATTTTCAAAGATAAACATAACGATAAAAAAAATTAAACAATAAAATAAAAAATAACACCAACAATAATGTACGATAACATAAACATAAGTAAGTTACTAACATTGTCAAGTACAAATGTTTTCTCATATTCTTCCGTGATGATCATCACGTGTGGTATGTACATCATCCACTTCATTTTCACCAATAAAAGTGGGCATCTGTGTTGAGAAAGAAGGAATCTCGATAAAATCGACATTTGAATCTTCTTTTTCATCATTAGCATGCATGCTTCTTCCTTGGAGAACCACCGACCATCTCTTGTTAGAAGGATCACTGACATAAAAAACTTGTTTTGCTTGGTATGCCATAATGAAAGGCTTTTCCTTATAACCTACCTTGCTAAGATCTACCAATGTGAACCCTAATTCATTGGTTTGCACACCGGTGTTACTGCCAACCCACTTACATTTAAAAAAAGGCACTCTGAATTTTGTGTAGTCAACCTCCCATATGTCTTCAATAACTCCAAAGTAACATGTGGATACCATAACGGGGTTTTTATCTTTTGAACTAGAGAAGTGCGTGGACTCAGCCACAACCATAACCCTAGTGTTTTGCACAATACTCTTCTTATCTAACAACTTTGTATAGAAGGAAAACTTGTTGATATCGTATCCAGTCCAACATATGACATAAAAGTTAGGCCTATGTGCTAGCCATTTTAATGTGTCAGAAGCACTATCATCATTCAAAACTTGTTCTTTAAACCAGTTTAAGAATGTTTTGTTATGCTTATTCAACTATCATTTCTTTGGCAGTCTAGGGTTCTTTTTCTTGACAATGTTTTTGTGAGCAGAAAAGTAAGGTTCAACTTCATCAGTGTTATTCAATATATACAAGTGTGCTTGCAAAACTTCCTCCTGACTCATTAGTTTAATGTTTATACCTCGAGTACCCTTACTAAAAAATCTTCTCTTGTGACAAGATTTAGGAAGCCCTACAAGTTTAGCTTGTGACAGGTATTCTGTACAAAACTCAATGGCTTCTTCAGCAATGTACCTCTCAACAATAGATGCTTTTGGATGGTATGGATTTTTGATGTACCCTTTTAAGATCTTCATATATTGTTCAACAGGATACATCCACCTTAAATAAACCGAACTACACATTTTAATCTCTCTCACTAGATGCTCTATTAAGTGAACCTCGATGTCAAAAAATGAAGGAGGAAAATGCATCTCCAACTAGCACAAAATAATAACAGCTTCATTTTTCAACTCATCCAACTTCATAGGGTCAATGACTTTGTTGTATATGGCCTTGAAGAATAAGCACAGTCGTGTAATGACATGTCTAATTTTTTTAGGCAATATGTCATGAATAGCCACTAGTAAGAGTTGTTGCATCAAGACGTGACAATCATGTGACTTTAACCTAACTAATTTGAGATCTTCTAGTGACACAAGGCTCTTGATATTTGAAGAGTATCGTTGTGGCACCTTCACGCCCTGTGGACACTTACAAAAACTTGTTTTCTCTTTTCTTGACAAGGTATGACATGTTGGGGGAAAATATGTTTGCTTACCCACTAACTGTGGACCTAACTAGAGGTGTATACCCATCTCAACCAAATCTTGAGGAGCATTCAAACCATCCTTTGTCTTGCCTTTAATGTTTAAAAAAGTGCCAATTACACTGTCACATACATTTTTCCCAACATGCATGACATCTAGACAATGTCTAACATCTAGATCGCACTAGTATGGAAGATCAAAGAACATCGACCTCTTCTTCCACAAGTTTTTCTTAATAGATTTCTTTTGGGTCTTTCCAAATTTGACGTTGATGTCCTTTACCCATTAATAAACCTGCTCACTAGTTAAAACAGGTGGCGCAAAACCATCCTCATGGCATCCATTAAAAGCTTTTTTAGGTCTACGATATAGGTGATTAGGCCTGAGAAATTTTTGATGCCCTAGTGTAAACTGTTCTCTTTCTATGTTTAAATTGTACGTAGCATATTTCTTTTTCAGAGATAGGGCAAGCATTATGCCCTTTAACACTATATCTGCTCAAGTTTCCATCTGTTGGAAAGTCATTGATGGTACAGAATAACATTGTATGCAACATGAAATTTCATGACGATACCCGTCATACATATCAACACCTTCATCCCACAACATTCTCAAATCTACAATTAAGGGACGTAAGTAGACATCTATGTCATTTCCTAATTGTCTTGGGCCCGTAACCATCATAGATAACATAACATATTTTCGTTTCATGCACAACCAAGGAGGTAGATTGTAAATAACTAGGAGAATAGGCCATGAACTGTGCTGACTAGATAAGTTACCATAAGGATTCATTCCATTTGTAGCAAATCTAAGCCTAAGGTTTCTTGCCTCAGTCCCAAAGGCAGGAAACAAAGGATCAATTTTCTTCCATTGCAAAGAATTAGCAGGATGGTGAAGTTGGCCATCACATTTTCTCTGATCTGCATGCCACGTAAGGTTCGTCGTGTTATCTGCATTGGCAAATAATCGCTTAAACCTTGGAATTATTGGAAGATATCATAACACCTTCGTAGGGGGACCCTCCTTTGTGCTCTCATCAATATTACAATCATCACCCTTCACTTTATACCGTGATACCCCACACTGGGAAACTTGTGCAACTCTTCAAACTCTTCTCTGTTTAATATGCAATCATTAGGACATGCATGTATTTTCTTGTATTCCAATCCCATCGAGCACAACACTTCTTTGCCTCAGTTACTTCTCGGCAACATGTTACCTTCTAGAAGCATTTCGTTCAACAACTCAAGCAATTCAGTGAAACTTTTATCACTCCGCCATTTCTTGCCTCACATTCACCAATCTTAACACCGCTAACAACCGGTGAATTTAGCGTACCCCAGATATATAGGCTTATCTGCATCACTACAAAAGTGTCATACACACGAGCTTGCTGAAAAGACTCAGGTCCAATATCAATGGATCATGTCCTCTAGTCGATTGTCCATAGGTACATCAACTTACTATGCTTGAGACACACTCGGCAATGTCTCACAATTCATCATACCATGTCCATGTTGTAATAACTCTTGCAAACCCATCACAAAGAAGATGTTTCCATATTTGCTCAAGTTGTAGTCATCTCTCATTCAAACAATTAACACAAGGACAATAAAAGAACCCACCACTATTAGGAAGATTTCTTTCAGCAAATTGGATAAACTCTTCCACTCCATTCTCATACTCATCAGTTATGCGTCTAGAATTAATCCAACTACAATCCATAACTTCCTTTTGTGATCCACAAACCATATCTTAATGCATGTAAATCTCACTTTTTTATACAAGGTGTGGCCCTATCTCATTCAAAAAGCAATTTTTTTAAACTTGATTAATACGTACAGGTTTAGTCTCATATGTTAAATTTGACAAAATTTCGACAGCATTTCGCATTGGTCGCCAAGTACACAAAAATGAAAGTGGTGACATCAAGTTCACCACAATCAAGTATGCATCCAGAGACACAACATGAAATGCACTAAACCGAAATTTAATCAAATTTAAGATGAGACTTAACTACTACGTATTAATCAAGTATAAAAAATCAATCTTTCCAAACTGTCCACCCGGACAATTCAAGATTCAATACAACAATTAGTACTTTAATCATTATATTGAATCTCAAACAGGAAACTAAGGTTCACTCGTAATGCATAAATTGAATGATAAACAACACAAATACACAAGCTAATTAAAGCATACAATTCCTATAGAAATTTTGGTAGAGTTTCCTCTGTATTTTGGTACTTTCCCAGATACATGTTTACATCATTTTAAATCATAATACCAAAGCTTAATTAACCTATCAAACAATTCAATCCACAACAAATTTCAAATTTTCATTCATTTAGCACATTAACATTAGCATTTCTAAACAATCGAAGGTGCATATCATTGAGCACATTAACATAAATAATTTAGTGAGCACAATCCAATCCACAACATGTTTAGCAACCATAAATAAATAAATACCAACAACCATTTCTACTCTTAACTCGCATAACACAGTCCAAAATCAAAAGTCCCAAATGACATGCAAAATCCATGGAAAACAAGCTTGGTTCGTAAATAGAGCACTCACAATAATGGCAGCCTCTACCAGCTCTAAGCTCCAACAATGGCAGTCAACATTCACTCAGGAACTTCCAAGCTCCAACAATGGCAGTCTACGCATTTTCACGAGCAACAACTAGAGATTTGAGCATGTAATGGAGCAACACGAGCTTCGTTTTACAATGCACACCTCCCAAGCAACAACACAAGCTTCAAGTAGCTTGAGCACGAGAACGAGGTACCTAATGGAGTTCAAAAACACCACCTTTACGAGCACGAGAATGAGGTACCCAACACGTTCAAATTTACAAGCTTCCCAATGAAATGCGTTAAAGAGGTGAGATGAGGAAGGGAAATGGCTTAAGGATGGAGATTGGAGGAATGGAAATGGCTTAAGGAAGCAGATTGGAGGAAAGGGTGTGGAGCAAGGTCACGTCGACGTCGTTGAGGAAGGGATGTATGCGTAGCAAGGTGGCGTTGGAGCAAGTTAAAAAACTCACCTTTAAAACCAGTTATGAATTAACCAGTTTAAAAAGTTGTTTTTTAAATCAATTCCAATAGAACCTTTTTAAAAAACCCTACTTTTTTATACTAGTTGTTACGTAACCGGTTTAAAAAACTTTTATGAAAATTTGCGCCTCTTTTTTTAAACCAGTTATTGGTTATGTGTGAAGCGATTTAAAAAAGTTCATCAAAATTGCAAAAATGCCACCACATCTTTGTTTTAACTCGGTTTATTAACAATTGAGTTAAAATCCTACTCTAAAAAGCCTTTTTTGTAGCAGTGGTATAAGAGGAAAGGAAGGAGAGATAGATGACCATGCTACATTTAGAAGGCTAGGCTCATTTGGTTAATAGAATTAAGCACATAATCCATGAAAGAGAGAAAGTTATAATCATATATGAAAGAAAATAAGGGAGAAAAGGAGAAAATTAGTCATAACATACTAGGTTAAGATTCCATTGGGCATTAGAATTATACACATGAGAGAAAGGAATTAATGTATCATGGAACTATTATGGCCATGGAATATGAGAATGAGAACCTTTTGGAATTATGCTTATGGAAGAAATGAGAATGTAGGTTTCTCATTGATGGTAAATTAAGTATCATAAAGTAAAGAGTTACAAAGTGAAAGGGAGGCTAATTAGTGTGGACGTGGCATGTATAGTTGGGCATGGCTCTTATTTTATGATAAACGGACAAATGCTAGAGCGGCCAAGGTTTCTCATTTTAATTGAGTTACATAATAAATGGGTTGGAGGAATGAGGGCAATGCTCCCACATACAGTACAGGGGTAATTTCGTAAACATGTACTGTACACTACAATATGAGTTGTAACCTTATTTCTAATTAATAAGAAATGCACAACTGCTTTGCTCTTGAGGACGTATAGGAATAGAAAAAAAAAGAATATCGTGTGCAATCTAAAAAAATCTTAAAAGATGTTAGCGTAATTAACTCTATTAAAAATGTAGTTAATATGAAAGTCGGTGCACAACTTCACTATAAGAGACTTCAATTTGAAGTCATACATAAAAATCACTTGTTATTAACAAAATCCTAAACACGACTTTACTATAAATAAAAAAAAGTGAAATCTCATAGTTACATACAACTTCACCAAACAAAAAAAAATTTGAAGTCTCTTATTTATGTACGACTTTAGTAAAAAATAAAATAAAGTCTCGTATTTAGATACGATTTTAGTAAAATATAAAAAAATTAAAGTCTCGTTACTATAAATGACTTTAATAAAAAAAATTAAAAAAAGTTGAAGTCTCATATTTAAACACGACTTCAATTTGAAAAAAAAAATTAATAGAAGTTGTGTTTGGTCTCACAACTTTTGTTAAAAAAAAATAAAATTGTCGTATTAATTCATTTTAACTATTTTAAAATTATAAATTAAGTGAAGTCATATTTTTGAATATGACTTCATAATAAAGTTGAAAAAAATTTTAAAAAATGTAAATCACAAAATGACATACGACTTCTAATTTTGAAGTCATGTTTGTAAAACACAACTTACCCAAATTTGGGTATTTTTTTTAAATCTATCCATTTTGATAATTTAAAAACAAAAACCCTTATTGGGTAAAAAAGTCAATTATAACATAAAAAACATTCAACATTATAACATATGTAACCAAAAAATTATTATAGCATCTGCTCGATACAACTTCAGGACCGTCCAGTTCTTTTTCAAAACTATAGGTGATCCTCGTCCCATCTATTAAGACTTTTCAAGATACAATCACATCTTTCAATTTGAGTGTCGTAAAACAATACACGACTTTCAAGATGCAATTACATTTATCATGACAATATAAAATGGACAATGATTTGAATAGTTTTACTCAATTACTTAATAAAAAGAATTAGTGAAATATCTACTTATTAATCTAGACATTATAAAATAGGCTTAAATATACCTTTGGTCCTTTATCTTTTTACTAAAATTCGTTTTGGTCCTTTATCTTTTAAAAGATTCATTTTGATCATTTAACTCTCAAATTTGAGTCAATGTTGTCCTTTCATTAACAGTGATTGTTTTTAATTTTGGGACACGATTTTGAACCCTTTTTTGATTGATTCAAGACCTGAAACTTGTCTCATTAGATTCACTTACATGAAAACTATGAAATCCGACTAATTTTTGAACAACAAAGGGCCATAAACATGGTGAAAAACGAGTGAAAAAGGAGTCTCACGAGCAACCAAAAAAGAATTTGATATTAGATTTTTCAGTTTTTCAGTTGCTTGTGAGACTCACTTTTCACACTTTTTTCACCATGTTTATGGCCCTTTTTGGTTCAAACATTAGTTGTATTCCATAGTTTTCATGTAGGTGAATCTAATAGGACAAGTTTCAGGTCTTGAATCGAAAAAAAGGATTCAAAATTATGTCCCAAAATCGAAAACGATCACCATTAACGAAAAGACAACATTGACTTAAATTTGAGAGTTAAATGACCAAAATAAATCTTTTAAAAGATAAAACACCAAAACAAATTTTAATAAAAAGATAAAGGACCAAAAGTATATTTAAGCCTATAAAATATTAGTGAAATATAAATAGATTAAGAATTAGTTAAATTAGTCAGTCATAAATCAACATTATAAGACAAATGTTGACACTAAATATCATTTTAGAATTGGCCGTGCATCATCCTTACACTCTATTTGGTTATCAAGAAATAATGTAGAAGAAGAGGGGAAATGAGGGATGAGAGAGAAAGTACCAAAATTGAAGTTGTTTGGTAGCATGAAAATGGTAACAAAATATTCAAAAAATAATTAGGGCCCATGGCTTTAAAGTTCCACGCTCACTAAGGAAGATTTGCATGGAAATATTGTGCTTATTCTCATTTGACAAAAGTAACCCACATGTTGTCCTCACTTTCCTCGTGGTGCTCCACCATTCTTCTTCTTTGCAAGGCCAAGCTTTTGTTGAGGTCATTCATGCTGGTACTGAGCTCGTCCTCGTGTGTCCTTCTTCCTCTCAAGTTGTAGCTTTTCGTGGTGCTTGTTTTCTGGTTAGTGATTTTGATTTCCCTTTGCACTAATTTGAGCATGTTTCATTTTAGATCAATTTGGATTTGGTTGTGGTGATTCTTGGTTGAAGGCATATAAGAAAAACTTTGCTTGAAATGGTGATTGTGAGTTGATTTGTAGCTCAAATTTGTTGAGTTTGCTTATGACCAAATCAATTAAGGCATCACTTAATCGATTATGGTTTAGTCAATGCATGTCTGGTTGTGTCAAAATGGGTTGTGCAAATTGATTTTGTTGAATGCCATAAACGATTATGGTTAACATAATTGATTATGTGTACATAATCGATTATGTCTAACCATAATCGATTAAGTGTAGTCTAAAGTTGCTATTAGCCCTAAGAACAAAAATATTGCGTCTTTCATTGATATATATTTATATTATACATTATATCTTACTTCGTTCAATTTATATATAATGTTTTTATTTGTTTTTCAAATCAATTTTGGTAGAATTAATATGCATGATGTCCATTAGTTTTAAATTTGGAAGAATTAATTTTAACTCATTATGTCAATTATAATTTTAGTTACAAAGTTTATATTACAATGTATATATTATGTGAAAAGTTCAGTCTCACTTAAGTGATGCATTAAATCATAAAACATCTTAATTTACTATCACTTAAACAAAATATACATTGTTTGCTTGCTTGATTTAGTTTGAGCAGACGATTGGTTTGTGATTATTACAAATGCTATGGGTTGACACTGTTTTAGTTTAGTTCACAGATATGAGCACGTGTTGTTCTTTCACTACTACAAAATCCATTTTTTAAAGCAAAAATTTAACTCAGTTAAAAATGAACTGATTTAAAATAAGAATGCGGTGACATACTTGAAAATTTTTGAAACTTTTTTAACTCAGTTCCTTTAGAACTGGTTTAGAAACACTTTTTGGGATTAAAAATACAAAATCAACTGAACAATTTAAATTGGTTCTTCCCTAAATCAATTTAAACACTAGTGCAAAAAAGGGTTTTTACATCAAGATTTTAAATCGGTTATGTGTGAACCGAATTAAAAAAAAATGCAGTGACAAACTTGTAATTGTTTTGAACTCTTTTTAAATCGGTTGTATTTTAACTAATTTAAAAAGCTGTTTTTAAATCAGTTAATTTTTTAACCAATTTATAAAACAAATTTAAAATTGGTTAGTATTTTAACCAATTTAAAATTACTTATCTTCTTTAGAAAACCCATAGCATTTACGCCTTCGAAGAACCAATGCTTCGAAGAAGTCTTTTTAAAATCCGCCTTGTGATTTAGTAAGGCTAAGAAAGTTTGTCATTCAAATGAACCATCCTAGGTCATACTTCCAACCATTTTCTTCTTCTTCCTCCTTTCTAGTCTTGTTTCTTCTTATGCAACTGAATAATGCTTCATGTTATTTTTCCTGCTTTGCAAAGTTGCTGTGGTTAACATTTCAGCAAAATAGCCACTTTCATTCATTGGCTCATATTTTGTTGCATTATAAAAGGGTCTTTTGTGTGACCAATTTTTCGTGAGTGTTGCAGGTTGATAGCGCCAACAGGCGCGGGAGCTTGTTGGAAGTGGTTTAGGTTCTCACTGACATGAATCTCAGTGTCAGAAGAGCTTACATTTCCTCTGATGAAGAATGGTTCATGGATGGTACGGTTTCCTTCTCACTTCTCAATTTTCCATTTGCTACACACCGTGGCTTTGATGAATTGTGTTTTCAATTCTTGTAATATTGTTTTATGTGGTTTTTGCTCACTGGCCAGTTTTTCATGTCACGGATCAAAATGGGAAAAAGTTTATGCAAGATGATGTAGCTGACCGCATTCAATAGGTATATTTAGCCTAACTTCTATTTATTGAGCACTTGGTCGTGTAGCAAAGCAAAAGGGAACAAAATACACGATTCTATTTTAATTGCATTGAGTAACACCGTCATTATAGGATGTTGGGTTTGTCCCAAAGATCTTGTATTGTTCATGAGCTTCCTTTCTCTTGGAATGTTTCTGGTGAATGTTGGGTTTGTCCCAAAGATTTTCAGCTGATCCCATGTGTTTATTTTACAAAATAATTTAGATCGGTTATGTCAATTTTTTAAATTGGTTCCACTAACAACTGACTTAAAAACATTTTTTTAAATTGATTCAAAATCCGATGTAAAAAAGTTTCTATTTTTTATATTAGTTGTATCTAAAACAGTTCATGAACCAATTTAAAAAGTCATTTTGAACCAATTTAAAAAGTCCTCTTTGCAGTAGTGTTTGTATAATATAAGCATGTGTAAGAATGTGTCCATACAAAACATATGAATAGGTTCTGCAATTACTAGCCTAACAAAATCTATTATATATTATAAAAGAATGTTTTATAACATGAAAAGATGTTACGTGGCAACATCATATTCATTCTTTTTCTACCTAAATTCCACGGTTTTTTTTTTATTTTTTTGATTCATATAAATATATTATTATATTTAATTATAGTAATTAACACATTTATAATTAAGGCATTCATAATAAGTATATATTCTACTTAAATTTAACAATTAAATAATAAATCTTAAATTGATTTTGATTTTTATGTAACAAGAAAATCAAATTTTCAAAATGTATTGAATGTTATTTATAATCACGGTAATTATGATAATATATTATATATATAATAAAAAAAAGGTTTTTCCATATAGGCAAATCTCATGTGACATCACCATATTCATTTTTTGCACCTAAATTTCATCGATTTTTTTGTTTTTTAATTCATAAAAAATATTATTATATTTAATTATTTAAATATACTAATTAAGATGATTATAATGGTCAATCAATTAAATCATTAAAACTTATACATATTTTGATTTTATATTATAATGTAATCAATTTATTATATTTTCTTTTTTAAAACAAATATAGTTATTATACAAATAAAAATCTTGATTCAAATTTATTATACAATTATATTATTATAAATTAATATTTTGTCACATACATAGTTTCGATTAATATATTATAATTTAAATTAATTAAGATAATTATGAGTAATATATATTAATTAAGGTAATTCAAATATTTTAAATTAAAGTAATTAGATTATTTTATATTAATTAGGACAATAATGGCCATTATATATATATTCTTCTTCTTTTTCTTCGTTTCCTCCAATCACCCTCTACACAAACTATTTTTCTGAATTTTTTTTACTCTATGGTTGACTCTTTTACAAAAGTTTACCATTAATGACAACAATAGGAAAGAAATTATGGGGTAATTTCATGTCTCTCTTTTCTTTCTTTATTATTTTTCAGTCTCATTATTCATTTTCTTACTAGATTTTTTTATTTCTTCTTACAACCACACCTTACATGTTTCATTATTTTATTTTTTTCGGTCACCTTAACGTCAAAGACAAATATGAGGAGAATTTTTGGGTAAATTCATATTATTTAATAATTTTTAAAATTGTATTGTTTTTTTTTTCAAAAATAGTGTCGTATCAATTCATTCTTTCATATGTAACATAATATCTTTTTTATTGTCTTTTTCTTTGTGGATAGTTTTAACATTTTTTACTTTTTATTTGTTTTTTGGTTGAGTTATTATGCATTTGATTTTTATTTAACATGTATCATTGTATCTAGACATTTTAATTATTTTAATTTATTTTATATGTTTTTCTATTCAGTTTTTTGAATTATGAATTTAGTTATACAGTGAAAAATATTGTTTATCAATTGTTAAATATTCTTTAAGATATATGACTATGTTGTACAGGATAAAGGTAAACCTTTTATTGATATATGATAAGAAAGAAAATGCAATGAATAATAAGAGTAAGCCTTTAAGAGTACAACGTGAAAAAAATAAAAATCATATTTCTTTTCTTCTTTACCAAATATTATTTCTTTTATTTTTTTGGCATATTTATCTTTTGATTTTTTTTCACTTTTATTTTACTTTACTTATTGTATATCCAAAATATCATGCTTAAATTATAAAGAATATACAAAAAATAATAAATTAAAAATAACAAATAATGCGTAAGCAAATCATTTGAATTTTTAAATTAACATTTTATCAATTTCAATCTAATTAAAATTCAAATTTAAATCTAAATTACCTTGAATGATACCAAATTTTTAAAATAAAATTTATTTTAAATTTAATTGTAACTAAATCATTTAGATGAATTAAATTTATAAATATAAATATAATAATATTTTAACTTAAATCAAATAAAATTCTAATTAAAATAATTTATACCCAAAATATCAAAATTAAATTACAAAAATTATACAAACTAAATAATAAATTAATATTGACAAATAATTTGTAAGCAAATCGTTGAAAATTTTAAATTAAAATTTTATCAATTTTAATCTAATTCATATTCAAATCTAAATTTAAAGCACCGTCCATAATAAAAAAATTTAAATTTTGAAAGAACATTAATAGTACAATAAATTATGCCTAAATCATTCAAATGTATTAAATATATAAATTTATAAGTATAAAATCTAATAATATTTGAACTTAAATCAAATCAAAGTCTAATTAAAATAGTTTATGTTCAAAATTTCACAATTAAATTATAATGATTATAGAAACAAAATAATAGATTAAAAAATAAAATATTATTTGTAAGCAAATCATCTAAAATTTTAAATTAACATTTTATCAATTTTAATATAATTCAAATTCAAATTTAAATCTAAATCTAAATTACCTTCAATAATACAAAAAATTAAAATAAAATTAATGAAAATTTAAATTATGACTAAATAATTTAAATAACACACACACACATATACATTATCCTTTTGTTCATTAAAAAAATAAAATTGAGATATCATCATATGATTATGTAGTTCATGAATTTAAATTGATACTTAAAATTAAATTAATTTATTCTTAAAAAACACTTAAAATATAAAAGTTATACAAATAAGGTGATAAATTAATAAGTCAAAAAATAATTAAAAAACAATAAGTAAACTATCTATATTTTTATAATAAATATTTAGTACTTTCAAACAAATATAAATCTATTGTGGTGAATAATGTCACATTGTAACATGGAATTAGGATTTTTTTTAATATAAAATAATTTTATTTATTATTAATTTTCTCAATAATTTAAATTTCAATATTTTATAATTATCTTATCAAATTTTGACTTTTATCAAGTTACATTATGATAATATAATAAATCATGTAGTTCATAATAAATAGTTTACTAATATATTTAATTTAAATTAACTTGAAAATCATCCTAAAAATATCATTATATATGTAATTAGAGTTTAATAATCATGCACTGTCAGTGTAAAAAGTTTTACACTATCATCTAATCAGAAATTATCATTAATATGACTTTTAAAGTATTTATTATAAAAGTCAACAAACTTACAATAAATGATGATTTGTGATTGGTTGACACTATAAAACTACTTTACACTGTCAGTGCGACCGTTAATCTCATATAATTAAAGTAATTAGACTATGCATGTTGATTTACAAATGACACTAAATCTAAATATTTAATACAAATTTACCCATGACTATTAATTAGTTAAATTTAATGAATCAAATAAATCATTTGATTGATTTAACTTTTTGCTTTTATTATTTATGGAAATTGTTAATAATTTTTTTTTATAAATTTTCGTGCAATAAATAGTAACATATATATAATATTAAGCTAATTTTGATATGTTTTATTCTAATCAATGAATTAATTTTTTAACTTAAAATAATTAAAAAAATTATTTGAGTTGTTTGATTGATTAAATTTTTTGTAACAATTATTTACATAAATTATTAACAAATTAATTTGTTTTCACAAATCTTTTTAGTAATAAATAATAAATATATTTACGATTTAGTATAATAATATAGTATAATATAATATAAAATTGTAATTATATATTGTATAATATAAAATATTTTAATGGTAAGGATCAAGTTACTCCAAGAGTAATTCTTGGTAGTGTTACTCTACTCAATAACTCTTAGTATATATTCTATTTCAATGGTCCAACTGTTAAATTAAAAGATTTTGTTACAAGATCAAGTCTAAAATTTTTATAATGTTTGAAAAATATTTGATACTTCATAAATAAATTCAAATTTACATATAATATACTTTTCTAAATTATAAGTAAATGTCGATTATAAGATTACTTAGTTACAAATGTCTGATATACCTAAATTTGGTATACATGATCATTAAGGTAATATCAAAATATTCAACGATTGGATCATTGAAATTTAATATATATCAAGAGTTATTGAATGAAGTAACTCTACCAAGAGTTATTATTGGAATAACTTGATTCCTGCCCATTAAAATATAATATAATAATATGTCAAGATTAACATAATTGATTGATTAAAGATAAAACTAATATATTAAGATATTATAAATTGTAGAATTAATATGTATTAAGATTTTAGATTTGGTATACACACACACACACACATTAATATAACAAATTTAAGGTACGGGTTATTAAACTAGTTTAATTATATTTAACAACACCTAAGTGGTATGGTATATTATATCTAAAGTTTCCTTTTGTACAAGTTAAATTGGAATCATGTTGGTGGTTGTTATTTTTTTCTTATTAGTATGATGGGAATAATATTTACAATGATAGCAATTATATACTATTTGGTAAATATTTTTTGCTTCTTTTATAAGGCTGAATCGTGTGTTTGAAATGGTTAGATGGAGAGAAATAATTGTAACATTGTGATTTTCTTAATGTATGATTTAGTGGTTTAATAACTAAAAAGTGGAAATTTGATATGTAATTTAGGTGATTAAAAGAAATAAATGAATTGTTGTTATGTATGGTATGTTGCATGTAGTGATGATTTGATGTTGTTGGTTTGAAATTCTAATTTGAATTTAGGAAATTTGAGATATGTGCTTGAGCCAATTTGGATATGTTGTGAGTGTGATGTTGGGCTTTTGAGAGAAAACAATTAAGTTAGACCAGTTTTGAGATAAGGAAAGTGACTTGGTGAGATTTGGGCCTTAGTTGGCCAAAAGTCCGTGTGAGAGCTCTGGGGAGGTTGGGTATATAAGGGAAGGGGAGGGAAGAATTCCCTCATTCTCCCATTCTCTTTCTCTCTCTTCATTTCTCTCTCAATCTCTCTCTAGAAATTTGAAGTTGATAAGTGTGTTAGAGGATTTCCAAGTTCGACTTAGTGATTATGGTGAGAGAAGGAACAAATCTGTGGAAGGTTTTGGCTCAAGACACAAGTTTCTCAAAGAACCAAAATTCAAATCCAGAGACTTTTAGAGGTAAGGGAGCCTTACAAATCAATTGTTTTGTGTTAATAACTGTGGGTATGCTGATTTCTTGCCTTATAATTAGTTGAATCTCTATGGATGTTGCCATTTTGGTGGTTTGGGTGAAAATGGGTTTTGGGGGAGAAATTTTGAGATTTGGATAAGAAATTGATGATTTTGTGATAAAATGCTGAATTGATTGTATGATTTGATTTGTATTAACTTGGTTGAGGTGGATTGAGGTTGTTGGAACACCATTGATTTGAAAATCTATGTTATTTGGTTGAAAAGTTTGAGTTTTCTTTGTAGAGAATCGCTTTTTTTCGAAAATCCTCGTAGATAATCAATTATGGGAATCACATAATCGATTATCTAGAGTTTTAGAAACTGTTTTTGTGGTTTGGTTTCGGAAATAATTGATTATGCAATTAGATAATTGATTATCTACTGTTCAAAAAAAAAAATTCTGGATTTGGTTCGAAAATAATCGATTATGGCAACCCATAATTGATTATCTCTACAAAAAAAAATGAAATCTAATGCATTTTGCTACAGTACATAATCTGTTATTCCAAAACTGAATGTACTATTTCAGATTTTAAAGTTTTCATTCCAAAATGTGAAGTATTATGTATATGCACATATAAAAATAGTATTATACATTTTCAAAGGTTCTATTTGAGAATAATGGAGAGTTGTCTAGTTGAGATATGATTTTCTTTAAATTAAAGAAATGAAATGTTTCAAAGGTTTTTGTAAATTTTAAGATTTGCCAATCTTCCAAATGGTTTTCAAAGAAGGTCTTGATTTTCAAATTGTAGTTGATTGTTGGATTGGTTGTGAAATGGAAGGTTGCTTAGATAGGACCCCCACTTGATGTGTATGATATTATTGTATGAGGTTTCTCATGAGGTGGGCTGCTTAGATAGGGCCTTACCGGTTGACCATGTAAGAGGCCGAATTGGGTGTGCATGGGGTTGATGGTGACTGTTGGACCACAGGTGGTGCTGAGTAAGCCACATGGTGTTATGTTGATACATATATATGATATGATGACTGTTGTGGTTGAGTTGATGGTTATATATATATATATATATATATATAATATAATATAATATAATGATTGTTTGGTAGAGTTGGTTTTTGTGGTGATACATGCATTGGCATGCATATGTTGTTGGTTGAGGTTGTGTGGGCCTCAAGCCGTGTGTGGGCAGGCATGTAAGGTGGATGGTGACTAGAGTTGGTACTCAGATAGGCCTCCAACCTACTGCTTGGATAAGAAGCGGGGCTTTTAAAGTTGGACCTAGGGGATAAGTGGATGGGTAGACCTCGCAGGGGGCCAAGGCAGTGCAGGCCTTGTCTCGCTATATACCACCATCCACATCCTTGACAACCATAAGCTTATCCAATAGATCAGAGTTTTGGCAATCCCTGTATGGTACTAGATGGCCATGGTAGAGGATAAGACCTGGCTGATAGCCCGAAATGTAGAAATCTCTCGAGAGTTGTGTCATTCATGCATTGACATGTGGTAGTACATGGGTGTTGATTGAGGTGTATTTAACCCATTCTTGATGAATTTGATTTCAATTTGGCAAATGATGATTTGATGATATAAATTACATATATGCTATGGCTGTTGTTTTTCATAAGCTTACCCTTGCCTTGCTGTGGTTGTTGTTATTGTTGTATGTTGTTGTGCCTGTGATGATCATGTCTTGTGACGTGGGAGCAGATGGCGATGCTTCAATGGACCTAGCTACTTAGAGATGATGGTGGAGTTGCTTGCGAGTTAGCTCTTTTTGGATGTGTTATTTTGTATTATATTCTTTTGATGGGATTGTATAGAGTGACCACTTATAAGGAGTGAGTTTTTTTGTATCCCTCTTCCCCGGTGATGTATATGTTGATATGTTTGATATAGGCTAGTGTTATCTCATTGTTGTGTATGATATGATGATGACAGATATACAGGTATGCATGTATAAAACCAGGAGAGATAAGTGGATCTCTCAGTTGATGTGTATGACTCATATACAGATATTATATGATTTTATTCACCTGATAAGGTGTACGTGGTGTATGTTTAGTATAGGTTGTTTAGTAGCGACAGTTGGGTCGTTACAATAATAATATAGGAAATTCTGATAAAGGCGTGTTATGAACGGATGGCAAACGTTAACAATGACAACTTGGACGAAGAGGAAATACTTAGTAATGAAATAGAAGTTGAGATGTCCATAATAAGTCATGCTCATGTAAAGTGAATCAACCACAAGAACATGGAGAGGATGAAGTTGAATCAAAAGTGGTGAAGAACCTAATCTGGTGAACCTTATGTACCCTAAGTAGCCCTAGATAATGATATGTTAAATCAAATTTAAGGCAGATTAGACAATTTAACTATTATCATGCATGAGGGATTCCAAAGGGTTAACAACAAATTTGATGAATTTGATAAATGGTTTGAAGAACTTCAACATCTTTACCAACATAAGCTATTAGAGTATAATGTAGTTTATGTTATGGGTTGATATCCATGTGTAAAAACTACTTGTTTAGATCATATTTGTCTACATGTGTTGAACAATATGTCTTTCTTCATGCACTATGGATTTCTATTTTGAATTGTCATTATAAACTGTTGAGCTTTTATTAACATGAGACTTTCACCTTATTTTTTCTTCTACGTGCAATGATTGTGGTCATTAATTTAAGTGTGTTAATTTGTTAATGATGTTAGAGTGTAAAAGTATATTCTTTTAACATGTATTTTTTTTATTTGTTCATGGAATGAAATCACAGGTTTTAATATATTGGATTTAATTTTATGTTTAGTTATGGATACACAAATAATTTTGAATGGATGAACATATAATCAATTGCCAATATAATTGATTTTATAGGCTTCTTGCAAGAAGGCATGCTCAATAATTGATTACATTTCCAGTATAATTGATTTGATAGGCTCAGTGCAACAAATCATGCTCTCTGGAGGTCCATATAATTGATTATGCATGAGGCCATAATTGATTATATGGCCTTAATGCAAAAAACATGCTCTTTGGAGGTTAATATAATTGATTATGCATGAGGCCATAATCGATTATATGGCCTTCATCACGTGCAGGTGAAATTTTTTTGTCCACATAATCGATTATACATTTCAGTATGATTGATTCTATTGTCATATAATTGATTATACTGAAATGTATAATTGATTATATGGAGATACGTAAAAAAAAGAAGAAAATATTAATGTTGTAAGGGTAAAATGGTATTTTTATTAATAATCTAATTTCCTTGCTTTTCTTTTCTTTCTTTTCTTTTCTGTTCAACTAAATAACCTTAACTTCCACTCTATTTCTTATTTATTTCACTTCTTTTCTTTTCTCACCTACCTACTTCCACTCCCTCTATTTCCTTCCTTTGTACCAAACATAGTGTTAGTGTCGATGTCGAAAGGCAGAAAGCTAAATTTTGCCCGATGCTAAGTGGTGTAATTTATAAATGA
The DNA here is from genome assembly GCA_004329165.1 of Spatholobus suberectus. Classification (NCBI taxonomy): domain Eukaryota; kingdom Viridiplantae; phylum Streptophyta; class Magnoliopsida; order Fabales; family Fabaceae; genus Spatholobus; species Spatholobus suberectus. The sequence continues at coordinate 53,297,041 of CM014732.1, forward strand.
ACTTACATTGTGTTTGGTTAACAATAAAATGAAATGAAAAAAAGGTAAAAAACAGAGGAGAAAAAATGGCTTGTTCTTTTGTTTGGTTCTCCTGTAAGAGGGGAAGGAATGAGTATCTATTAGTAGGTCTTCACAAAAAGTGGTTCCACCCAAATTGAGTGGAAAGCACGGGAAAGAACATTAAGTTGTTTAAAATGACAAAATCTCCCTTGAGAGCATCAAGAAATATCCCTAGGCAAATTAATTTAACCACACAATATCATAAACATGGGAATTTTACTTATTTCAGCACACCTCAACATAGAAGAATTTTACTTATTTGTTGCTATTGATTTTAGAAGTACAAACATGAGATTTATTTATTAATATATCGCTAGCATAATATTATAAACACTTAATTTTAGATGTATAATTATTTAAAAGAATATAAAATTTTTTAATTTATTTAATCTTATTAAAATAATAATATATTATTAAATTAAAAATATATTTTTTATTCTTTTCATTACATTTCATTTTTATTTAAGGATATTTGTGTCATTTTATAAATATACATTTTTCTTTCCTCTCACTTTCTTTTCAATCAAACAAAGGAAGAGAAATTTTTTATCTTTCTTCTTCTATTTTGTTTCATACTAAACAACTAAAAAATCATCTAATTTTCTATTCTCTTTCTTTATTTCTATTTTTTTTTCTTTCACTTTCTTTCCTTCTACTATCTTTTACTAACCAAACATAGTGTTAGTGTAAGCCATTTGGATGATGTATATAATTGGTCAAGTATATGCTAATTTTAGTGTGGACCTAGTTGTGCACTACTTATAGCATCTAAAGTCTACTTTAAGTTTTCTATTAAAAAAAAAGAAAGTCAAAGGTAATTTTAGCTTAGCCTATTATTTTCTTAAAAAAGTGAATATTAGATTAAGCAAATCTTATCAATATCAAAAGCAATATAACATATAATAAGAAATAATAAATTACAAAGTAATGTAAAGTTATAACATAATTAAGTTTTAATAACATTTAAAAAAATGTTACTAATTAAAATTAGCAACATTTTAACAAATATAGTATAAATTCATATTGATATAAAAAGGTTTTAGTAATATTTTAGCATATCACTTATAACATTTTATAAATGTTACTAATTGACATTTTTTGTAATAATAAATAAATATTATTAATTTACATTTATATAACATTTAAAATATGTTGCTAAAGGTTTTAACAATATTTTAGCATATTGCTAACTATATCTTTGGAATCAGATCTCCCTGGAAAAAGGGAGTAGGGATTGACCTAAAAAGAAGACAACTTGGAAAGCAATGATCAGAGAAAGAGAGAAAACTCTTTTCATCAAGAAAATCCATTATAAAAAATTACATCAGAATTATACAGTAATTGTATTCATAACAGAGAGCAAGTAAGAAGCTATTGTATTTATATAGTTAGTTTGTAATAGGATGAAAACTCCTAACTAACTAATGATAACTCCTAACTAACTATAGTTACACAATCTAATAGCTAACTAATTGATCCTTGGTTCTATTCTACACGCAATCTGCATATACGCACTCTAGTACCCCCTCCCCCCCTTCCCTGCAAGTTGGAGGTGGTGGAAGACGACCAAACTAACTTGGAAAGGATAACTTCAAGTAGGATCATAAAATTAGCAAGTAGCATGAAATTAATGAAACCTTCATGGTGAATGTTGTGATGAGCACACTTGGGAGATTGACAAAGAAGCTGTATATAACTTGGTCCAAGTTTGTGTCTCTAACCATCAACATTGGAGAATATATAAGTCTGAAGAATTTTATCATTTGAGTAGTATGCAACAAATAAGAAGGTGGTTGTAGGCATCACATCTTTGAGAGTACTTTCCTCAAGCACCAACTGTGCATCATTTAATTCACTAGTTACTTTTCGTCCATAAATTTCCACAACCCTACCCTTTGGCAATCCTCCAATTCCAAGAGCTAGTTCAAGCTTCGAGGATCCTATAGATAGCACATAAGCACAACATACACCAAATAACTTCTATAAAGATTAATAGATTCCTTGTTAAACTCACTAACAAGTTGTGAGATAGCCAAGCAAAGTGTATTATCTCTCTCTGCTGCTTTGACAGCATCAAGGATCTCATCTCATTGTTGAAGACCTTCTTGATGTTTCCTTTGCAAACCCTCATTGGTATCAGCAAAATTATAATGGTTGCAACAAACTATGTCTATGTATAATCGAATTTTTGATGCCATTGCAACACTAAGATAGGGAAGCTTTTCTAGTGCAACATCCATAGTAAATCCTTATTTAAAAGCTTGTACAGTGAAAGTCTCCATGAATTTGGGATCTACTTTGGCAACAAAAAGTAGGTATCGTCTTCAACAATAGGATTACATATTTTCTTGACAATCTCAACAACTGTAATTATGGCCTCTTTACCAATGATGACCTCCTCTTTTGAGAATGCTTTCTTTGTCTTCTTTTTTGCAAATAACTTCATTCCTTCTTTGGTCTAGTTGTTGTCACCAAAGATGAAGATTTTAGGACCAAGGATCTTGCTATGATCCAGGGAGCTATGGGTGGGCTTAAGAACGCTTCCTAGTTTCTTGTGTTTATCAAAAGAGAGACTCTATTGAATAGAACAATTATGTGCCTTCATGCATAACACCTTGCGATCTCGATGCCAAATCTCTAGGAGTCAATGACGATGATGGACCACTCCATTGTTCCAAATTGGTGGAATCAGTGGTGGCAACAATCCTAACCACCATGGTGAATCTCTAGCTCATTGGTTGGCCATTACTCACTTTTCTCCTCATTGTATTTACCAAGAACGAACCCAATATCCACAGATGATGGATCAGAATGTTGTGATACCATCTTAAGAATCAGACCTCCATGGAAAATAGGAGTAGGGATTAACCCAAAGAGAAAAGAACTTGAAAAACAATTATCAATGAACAAGAGAAAACTCTTATTATATTCCAAAAAAGCCATTATACAAAATTACATTAGTATTACACAATAATTGTGTTTATAACAAAGAGCAAATTAGAAGTTGTTATAATAGAATGACAATTCTTAACTAACTAATGATAACTCCTACTTGACTATAGTTGCACAATCTAATAGCTAACTAATTAACCTTTGGTTTTGTTCAGCACATAATCTGCTTATGTGCACTCTATTAATATATTTAAAGACTATAACACCCCAAAGGGGCATTACCTTTCACACGTAGTTTCATTTACAGAAACATAAACTTTTTAAAATAAAACCTCAATTCTTCTTAAATAAAACATAAATATTTTAATACATAAGTATCCAAGCTACCTTAATTTTTTTTAATTTATTTCACCACTTTCATCACTTGAAACCTTCTTTGTTTAAGCATTTTTTGTTCTTCCAATTCATCAACTATGAAGACATTATACAAAACACCCCAATTTAATTCACAAGGTTGCCATAATGCATCCCTTAAGGTACTAAGGAAACATGTATATATATAAACAACAGGGCACCAAAGGAAATCATAGTGTATGGCTTAAGTGGTCAACTAAGGGTCAATTTTACAGTCTAATTCAGGGGTCTGAAGGGAAATTCCTAATTGTCTTGATCAAATTCATCCATGAATACAAAAATAGGGGGTATAGATATGCAATGAAAAAAATTCTCCTAATTTAGGCTCAAACCTTGCTTTTGGTGGCTAAGGTCTATGTAAGCATCCAAATGGAAAGATCATGCTAATTTGCAACTTGCTCAAAATGAATTTATACAACATTTCCACTACAAGACTCGAGCATGTTGGGCAACTAATTCAAAGAATTCAGGAGAAGAACATATTGTCATGCCCACAAAGACAAGATTATGTTTCAGGGAAGTTTGATGCAAAGATGCAAATGCACACAACCCTACATTCCTAAATGTGCAAGCCTAAATATTTACAAGGATGGTAGAACTATACAAAATGCTAATAAGTCCTAAGTATAATTCCTCAATAAAAATGCAAATGATGAGTATGCAAATGCAAGAGCCCTAACAACCCCAAACTTAAAATTTACATTGTCCCCAATGTAAAAGCCAAAAGAAAGGGGAAGAGAGGAACAAACTCATTGAGATGGTGGATAAGGAGCTGGGGAAAAGTCCCCAAGGAAATGGTGGATATGCTAGTCATACATTGTTGCATAAGATCATGATGCTGCTGTTGTTGGGCTTGCAGCACGTCCAAAAGTTGTTATTATTGCTCCAACATCCCTTGGACACGTGAATAATGCTAGAGGTTTTTTGCACGCATGTCTTGGAGAGTAGCCAAGATGGTTGAAGTATATAGTGGAGAATCACTAGAAAAGTGGTGATGTAAAGGGTCTTCTTCATGCTCAATGGTAGGGGCTTCCAAGGGGAATAACTAGTTGGTAGGATCCCAAAGAGAACAAGTACTGTCCAAGAGCCGATGATGGGATGCAGATTGTGGAATAACAAAGTAGTGGCAGGTGCCACAATGAGCGATACAACTTATGAATACATAGCAATCCATGTCAATCCGGCGATGCCTAGCAGAAATAAGGGATAAGTAAGCAAGTTCATCAAAGCCAAGGGTCTCGGCAATGATGATGATCAAGTTGCCAATGACAATGAGGCCAGAAGTGGCAACAGCTTAGGAATGTAAGTGTTTAGCAAGGTAGGCCCCATTATCAAGCTTGTTTGTAACACCCTAAATTTTAGATACTAGAAAGAAACCACGAGATAGCTCTTAGTATCATATGTTATTGGATAAAAGATACCTTAAGAGTTATTGTTATTAACACCTTAGTATTAGAAATTAGTAGGAATGTTATCATAGAACCCAAAAGAGCATCTAGGGCCCAATAGGGGACTAAAGCCCACTAAGTTACATACCCACCCACATGTTATAAAAAGGGAATAGGGAAGGAGAATTAGGTTTAGTCGTCACAAAATAAAAGAAGAAAGAAGTTAAAGAGAATGAGGAGAAAAGGAAGAAGAAGAGGAAGAGAAAGAGAAGGAATAGAAACCGAAGAAGCCAAGTCCTAGAACTCATCTTTGCATGTCCCTAAAGGTGAGTGCTCTCCCCCGTGTCCTTCCTTGTCCTTTATGTTGTGCTTGTTTATCTATTTATCTTTTCCCCCTCTTTATGCCTAAGTTTAGGGATTTGATGGGTTTTGAGGAAATTGTGAGTGAATGAGGAGTTTATAGATTAGATTGACCAATTATTAAGGAAGAAGAAGTGATTAAAAATTTAATTATTTGTTTTGGAGCATTGAGAAGTAAAAGGAAATAGGAAAAAAAAATTAAAATTTGTATCTCGGATTCACTAGGCGACTTTTTTTTTCAAAAACTGGACTCCGTGTTGGCGTCGGGAGCACAAACCAACTGAGCGTGCTAGGTCTTGTCACGGATCCTCCGGGTAGGTTGCACAACCTATCAGGCGGGGTGGGTCTTAGCGTGACCGCCGGACGGCCCTTCTGACCTGTCGGGCGTGTACAACCTTGGCTATTCCATTTTTGCACCTATGAACTCCTTTTTGTAGTTTTTAACTCATTGTTACTTCTTTTTATGCCTTGTTGAGTTTATATTGTGTGATTGTTATTTACCTTGAAAAAACTGAGTGTGATATGAAATTCTGCCAATGTTTTATGATAAAAACCTATGAAAAAATGTAAGCATTGTATGTGACCATGCATCATAACATTTGAGTTATGTGTTGAGGAAAGCATGTAGGAATCTGGCTGGTGGAGATCGTGATGGGTTGTCTAACCATAGTCTTAGGGGTTATCTGGTTGGGAAAACTCCAATGGTCCATGTTGATCCCATGGAGCCAAGGCGTACTGGCAAAACTGGGTAACCCTGACTAGTCGCCGGGGGATATCATACTAGTTGAGGGTGCGAAAGCCGAAGGCATTGGTACCGATGACACTTTTTATGGCCGTGCATTTACTCCTAGTCTACTTTCTGAAAAGTTTAAGTTGGTACCACATGTGCATGGATGGTGGTTTAGGAACATAGCATACATATGCATCTTGTTGTAGTGTGATATGTTGAAGTCTGCTACGTTGTAACTATGTGAAGTCTGTGTAACCTTCTTCATGAGCGATTGATGTAGTGTGTACACATGTGAAAATGTAATTGTTTCTTGTGATGAAATGTCAAAGTTATGGATATGCAATCATATTATGCACATTTATTGTTCCTATTTCATAAAACAAAATGTGGTGTATATCTAGTTACTAGGCAAAGGATATGAAATAAATGTATGCTTGTAATTAGGATTATCTTGCTACCTTATGGATATGTGAGAGCTTAGACCCTATGAGGGTATTATGAGGGTTATAGATTGGGAAAGAAAAGGATTAGGTTGTTAGAATTGGTGCCGACCTGGACGAGAGAATGAAAGAGGATCTCTCAGTACTTATGAAGAATAACTCTAGCTTATTCACTTGTAAGCCAGCAGACATGCCTGGGATAGACCCTAATCTCTTTTGCCACTAGTTAGAAGTGGATCCCTCGGTGAAACCGGTGTGCCAAAAGAGGAGGAAGATGGCCCCTGAACGCTTACAGGAGATTAACAAGCAGGTGGAGGAGTTGTTGAAAGCAGGATTCATCCAAGAGGTGAAGTATACCACCTGGTTAGCTAATGTGGTGCTTATAAAGAAGCAAAACAGTAAATGGAGAATGTGTGTTGATTATACTGATCTCAACAAGTGCTGCCCGAAGGATTCGTACCCTCTCCCCAACATTGATAGGTTGGTGGATGGTTCTTCCAAATTCTGTTATCTATCTTTCATGGATGCTTATTCCGAATAGAACCAAAACCCTTTATACCCGGGTGATCAGGAAAAAACGGCTTTCATGACTGAAAAGGCCAATTATTGTTATAAGGTGATGTCTTTCGGGTTAAAGAATGCCAAGGCCACATATCAAAGGATGATGAATAAGGTGTTTGAGGTGCAGATAGGGCGAAACTTAGAAGTATATGTCGATAATATGATTGTGAAGAGTGCCAACCCTACAGCGCATTTTCAAGATTTAGAAGAAACCCTCGCCTAACTAGTAAAGTACAACATAAGATTGAACCCCAACAAATGCGTATTTGGCATCTCGGTGGGAAAATTTTTGGGGTACACGCTATCTAAGAGGGGATCGAGTTAAACCCGGAGAAATGTCGGGCTATACTGGAGATGAAGAGCCCTCAGAATGTAAAGGAGGTGCAAAAACTAACAGGGCAGTTAGCTGCATTGACGAGGTTTATAGCCAAATCAGCAAAGAATGCTCTTCCCTTTTTCCAGCTTTTAAGGAAGGGCAAACTTTTTGAATAGATGGAAGACTATGAAGCTGTGTTCAGAAGGTTAAAAGAGACTTTATCATCTCCCCTCTTACTCACCTAACCCGAGTTAGGTGAGGTCTTATACTTGTATTTAGCTGTGGCTAATGAAGCTGTGAGTGGCGCTTTGGTATAGGAGACGCTAGAAGGGCAAAAGCTAGTCTACTTTGTAAACAGGGCTCTCTACGGAGCTAAACCGAGATATCCCAAAATGGAGAAGGTTGTATTCGCTTCGGTGATGGCGACAAAACAGTTAAGACCATACTTCCAGTCGCATCAGATTATAGTAAGAACAGATTAGCCAATCCGACATATTTTGCATAGGCCTGAGTTAATGGGGAGGATGATAACTTAGGCCATAGAGTTATCAGAATACAGGATTCAATATGAGCAAAGGCAGGTGCTAAAAGCAAAGCGCTAGCCGACTTAATTGCCGAATTGACTCTAGCAAAATCTTCATCTGAAATTTTGACCTGAACTCTTTTTGTGGATGGGTCATCCAATGAAAAAGGAAGCGAAGCTGGCATAATGTTGGAATCAACAAACGGGGTTGTGCTGGAACAGTCGTTGACTTTTACATTCCCCACTTCTAACAACCAAGCAGAATATGAGGCGTGTATAGCTGGACTCATTATGGCAACCAATATTGGTGTCAAGTTGTTGCGCGTGTGCAACAATTCTCAGTTGATGATTTCACAGATTAACGGGGCTTACCAAGCTAAGGAGCTTATATTGCAAAAATATCTGGCAAGAGTCAATACTTTCCTCACAAAGTTTAATAATATAGACTTTGTCTACATTCCCCGAGAGAAGAACATTAGGGCAAATATTTTATCCAAGTTGGCGAGTACAAAGTCTTCCAGCAATAATAGGACAATCATTCAATAGACAATTCACCAACCTAACTTCATGATGGCAGTAGAATCAGAGCAGAGTTGGATGTCCCCTATTATCAATTATCTTAAAGAAAATATCACCCCAGAAGACAAGAAGGAAGCAAGGAGGCTAGAGAGGTCGGCAACTCATTTTTGTATTATTAATGACAAACTATATCGGCGTAGGTTTTTCCCAACCCTTGCTCAGATGTCTAAGAAAATCAAAGTTTGAATATATGATGGCAGAGATACATGAAGGATGTTGTGGCCAACACTTGGGGGGCAGAGCACTGGCCAAGAAGATACTTAGAGCAGGCTATTACTAGCTAACACTAGAAAGCGACGCCAGAAGTTCACCAAAAAGTGTGACAGATGCCAAAAATGTTCCTACATTCATCTCGCGCCCCCTAAAGATCTTAGTACAATCACTTCCCCTTGGCCTTTCATCTGGTGAGGGATCGACATACTTGGTCCCCTTTCCAAAGGCACCCGGTCAAGTAAAATATTTAGTGGTAACGATCGACTACTTTATTAAGTGGATTAAAGTAGAGGCACTGGCCACGATCATGACAAGGAACGTTGAGAACTTTTTATTCCGGCAAATTATTTGTAGATTCGAAATACTGGATGTTCTAGTATCAGACAACGGCACGCAATTCACAAACAGAAGCTTCCAGGAATTCTTGGCCAGGTTAAAGATTAAGCAGCACTTTACGTTGGTCGAACATCCCCAAACTGAATAGGTAGGTAAAAGCGGCAAATCGAGTCATCCTTAGAGGACTCAAACGGCATTTAGATGAAGCGAAGGGATGTTGGGTTAAGCAACTACCACATGTCCTATGGGCATATCGCACAACCCCTCATTCTTCCACTGGAGAGTCTCGTTTTCGCCTTACCTACAACGTGGAGGCAATGATCCCAGCAAAAATTGGAGAACCGACGTGGAGAATGGCTAACCTAAGACTTAAAGATAATGATGGATTACTATGAACAAAGTTAGACGTAGCAGAAGAAAGGAGGGAAGTTACTGCCATAAGAGAAGCTACTCTAAAAAGACAGGTCGTAGTAAGGTATAATAAGAAGGTTGTACCTCGTACTTTTGAACCTGGAGATCTGGTCTTAAGGCATACCGACATAAGAGGGGAGAAACGCAAGGCAAGGGAAGCTCGCCAAAAAATGGGAAAGCCTACACCGGGTTACCTCTAAGACCGGCACAGGTGCATATGCGCTAGAAACACTACCTGGGATTGCCATCCCGCGGACATGGAATGTAAGCAACCTTAGACGGTACTACAGTTGAGGTGCGATTGGTAACTTTAATTTTGATTTCGAGTTTAAGCCTGTAGTATAGCTGGACAGAGTCGCATACTATAATTTGTGGCTCTTGTAATATTTTTTGCCCCACGTGATTAATAAAATGAGAGTTTTTCTGGCTTAGAAAGCTAAACACAGGACCAGACAAATATATAGGAGAAAAGGGGCAATGAAAGAGAAAAAGGGAACTACCCCGTGTACATGGATTTGCTCCAGCCGGGGAAGGAAGATCCTAATCCTGTGTACGTGGATTTGCTCTAGCCGAGAAAGAAAGAACCACCTTGCATACGTGGATTCGCACTAGCCGGGGTGAGAAAAAGGGAACTATGCCATGTACGTGGATTCGCTCCAGTCGGGGTAGGTAGATCCCGATCCCGTGTACGTGGATTGGCTCCAGCTGGGAAAGAAAGAACCACCCCGCGTACGTGGATTCACTTCAGCCAGGGTGGGAAAAAGGGAACTACCCAATGTACGTGGATTCACTCCAGTCGGGGTGGATTCAAAAAAGACAAAAATCGAGAAACGCATAATGATAAAGTCAAGTAGACGAAAAGCGTGAAGAATCAAAATATTAACGAAAGAACGGAAAACTAAAACGCGTATACTCATTGTATTGAAAGTATGAGACATTAGAAGAAAACATTGAAGTATACACATCATGTTTAAGCTATTCAAATTGTATACAAGTTTTACAGAAACGTGAAAAGTTACAAACAAAACCGACATCTTGGCCCTTTAATTTCCGGCATTGGCAGCACTTTCATCGACATTTCCGTGGTGAGAAACATCGACGTCTCCAAGGGCAAGAACATCACCTAAAACCTCAACCTTATTTGAGGGAGGGACTGTCGCGTCACCTGCGAAGGTCGATATGAAACTGTCTGCAAGTTGCCCTTCGACATCTTGCTTGTCAGTGTGAGATCCAAAATCGACCCCAGCCCCTGATGCTCCAAGCCAACTTCGACCTCTTCCTCAGCATCATCGTTAACATCGAAATCAGTGATGAGGATAGCAGGATCTGGCAGCATCATCTCACCTTTCACGTTTGTATGCCAAATGCCGTCAATGACTTCACAGTCAAGCCGGGCATATCCAAGGTCCATGCCTCACTGGAGGAGGTAGCGCACTTGCTCCATCATGTTTTCAAAGGAGAGTTGGACGGACTCTATCTAGCGACGGCGCATCAATTGAGATTCCTCCTAGGAAGTTGCCACGCCGATTTCTAACTCTCGCACCCTAGCTTCTAAATCTTTAACTTTATTTTCCGAAGCTTTGAGTTGAGAAGATAGATCCAAGTCAAGCTCAATATATTTGGTGTTAGCAGCAAACAACTTCACCTGGAGGTCAGCTTCAGCCCTTACCAACCACAGTTTCTTGGCTTTCGCCTCCGCCAGCTGCTCTTTTAAAGCTTGCACATCCTCCTCTAGCTTGGCGATGTGACAGCCGGATTCTTCTTTGGCCATACGAGCCCCTTCTTCGGCTTGCTTCAGCCAGTTATGACTACGTCCTTCTCAGCCAGGACATCCAAAGGGTTTTTATTTCCATAAGCCTCCTTCATCATCATGTATTGAGTGTACCCATGAAACATGAGGCTGAAGAGAGAGGCTAAACCCTCAAGTCTGCCTTGCATGGTGCCCAACTCACCCCGCATGACGCTCATCTCGTCAATGACGTTACCCTAAAAAATAATTGCATTTCCTGCCAAGATTTGCCTATCGGCCCTCTCCACAGCCGAAAGAGAAAGCTGGTCATCCTGGCGCCTCTTCGATGGTCGCCTCTTCGATGGTGGCTCCTCCCCTCATGTATCACCTCTTGTAGCTCTTTTCTTGGAGACTCGAGAAACTTGGGGCACATTGCCAGAAACGACAATGGAAACCTCAGCCGCCATCTTAACCCCGGAAGGAGCCACCCGGAGGAAGCTGGCTCAGCAGGAACCTAGCGCAACACAGACCCCAACATCCCATATGACAATTCCCTTTGCTACTGAATGAGTAAGGGGAGGAGGAACCTTTGTTTTCTCAACAGCGGTAGCCTTTTGCTTCCCCTTGGCCTTCATTGGCTCTTTCAGCTTCGCTGCCTTCTTTTGTTGTAAGGCTAGGGCAAAGTCAGCCATCTTAGATTTCACCATTTTTTTTCTGCAAGAAAGTATATGAACTTGGTCAAGCAATGCATAAAATGTTAAGACAACCAAAAAATAAATATACAAAACTTTCACATAAACACCAAAATTCTGCTGGTATTCAGAAGGAGTGGTACCAATCAACCATTGGCATGGAATCTGCTCTTGTAAATTCTTTATCATTTCTAAAAAATGATCTCGGGCTCACGTCTCTTCTGGGGTTAGATCACTATCTCAGACCAAAAACTAAGCAGAATCCAAAAAGTAGTGATTGTAGGACCAATATAGCGGAAAACGTGGCTTGGTTATGTTTTCCCTCGCATCATGCACAATGAAAAAAGCCTCCTAGCTCTCTACGCAAGGGCGAAGGAAGAAAAACTTATCTTTATAATCTTTGTACGAATCCTGAAAGGGCTTGAGTAGAGCTTGACCTTGGACACTTCGGAGGGAGACAAAAGAGAACTTGTTGTTATACGTCTGGTGGATGGGAGAGAAATAATATAAAAATAGATTTCGAGTACATACGACCCCTTCCCGACTGCACAGACATTCAAATGCTACAATGAATGCCCAGGTATTCATATGAAGTTATGAGCGGGCGACATTAAGAAAATTCAATATGGATACTTGGAAGTTGGTGAGTGGTAGCCTAACTCCAAGTTGCTCAAAGAACATTAGATACATGGGCAAAAAATCTGGGTATAAGTAACTAATTGCTGCCGCCTCAACCTCATTCAACGGGGCCATCATCTCCAGGGGCCACTACATCAAAGGACATATCTACAATATCTCGGCTCAACTCCAGGCAACTCGCCAGTGCGTCTAATGCCATCTAATTGAAGCATGACCGAGTCCTGACCACCTCCTTATCTACCTAATTAACATTTAGATTTTTTGCGTCGTGGTAGTCCTCTGGAATGGCCTCCATGTTTTTAACAATTTTTCCCATCTCTCTATCAAAAATATCGGAAGAATGGTCAAAATTGGCTGATTGGGGCTTTAACTGCAGTACAACCTCGGCGCTAATTCTCACTGGCATAGCTACCCCAAAAGTATTCCTTGGCCTAAAGGGAATCTTCATCAAATCCGGATACTACCCCTAGGCTTTAGCATATTCCAACGCCTTGTTCAGGCCGTATGGCATCCCTATAACTTTCAGGTGGCTTCGACATTTTTCTAGAACTTCAGGGTAGATAACAATTTCAAGTGGCGGAGGTTCTTTGAGGTCGACTGTTAAAGGACGCTCATCAGTTCTCCTCGTGGCCTTTGTCTACCCTCCTTACCCCGGACGGCTACCCCCCCGCGAGTAGCCATAGGAACAACTAAAGAACCAGTGTAGCCTATAGCATCCTCACAACCTTTTCGAAGACCTTTGCTGGCCATTATGGTGAGACGGAGGCAACGCTGGAGATTGAAACAATCAACTAATGGCAAAACCCGCCAGACAACTACCTCGACCTGCCACGTACAGAAAATGAAGTGTTGTATCTGTGCCGATCCATCTTCGACGAAACAAAGGCACATAATACAATACAGAAAGAACACACAATACAGGAAACAAAAGCACACAATACAATACAAGAGCATTACCTTAGTATGAAGAATAAGCAGTGCCAAAAAGTGAACAATGCCAGCAGGAAGCGTCGTAGCTCTCGAGGGAAAAGGAAGTTGCAGCAAACAGCAAGGAGCTCATGAAGAAGAAAGAAAGCTACAGTAATGAAATACGAATAAGCGTAATAAAACAATCAAAAGTAAAGCATATATTATATACCACAGTCAGGCCCAAATCCATCAATTTGAAAACAAATGTGAATCCACGTAACTGCCAAAATCTCTTGGAATTCGCAACGTTGTGGACTTTAAGATATTAAATCATTACGCATTTAACGTGCTTTGGTTGCCCCAAATGTATGGCGCAACTGTCTGATAAGATGAAAAGACACAGACTGAACCTTTCAACTCTAGAGACTTTAAGCCAGCAATTTTTTCTGACAAAAAACTCTACTGGCTTGGGGGCAACATCAACCCGGACCCCTTTTTCAAACTGTTAAGACGACGATGCTTTTTCCAAGCATCATCGGCCTGGGGGCAACTGTTCTGCAGGTTACTCAGACACATAGCCCTAAGTCGACCTACAGGTCGCTTACCCTGGTTGGCATGACCATGGACACCTCAGATAGCAATTCCCTGCTATCTCAATCTGACTTTACTTCTATCCCGGCACAGCATGGGAAGCACCTAACAGCAAGGAAAGCGTGTAACAAGGCACCCAAACGCATGCTGTCACAAGGCACCTAACTCTAATAGAATTTTCCTCCAAAACACACTATATAAAGGACTTCACACTCATCAGTACACACGCTCTCTCTCATTCTCACTCGCACTTGTATCCCTACTGACTTAAGCATCGAAGTCTTTGCAGATGCCATTACCAGAGACACCAACGACCACCGTAGAAGCTCACCGGAGACCTACTCTTGTGTTCACCACACAACAAAAACATATAAAATTGCACATATATTTTATTTGCATCATGTTTATAATTTACAAAATTATTTACAAATCGCTATTTAATTCTCCAATACCTTCAAATGTATATAGCTCACTTAATTTTTTAAAACAAAATAAATATAAAAAACAAACATATAGATTGAAATTATTATTACTATTATTATTATTATTTGTACCACGAGCCTTTCTTATTTTATATTGTTAAGTTACTTTTCTTCGTTATTAATTAAAACAAAATATCTACCAAGCTAGTTTAGCAAAGGTTATCTTAACATAATTCTATTGTTTTATTTTTTTTCATAAAAAAATGACGTATAACAAAATATCAAATGTTTAACCAACATATATAGAGGTATGTTGAAAGATGACATTGAATTTTCCTTTCTTCTAAATCTCGATTCTAATGCCCAAAAAAAAAAAAAGACAAACTGCAGTTCAGATAGAATTTATTCCTTGACTGTGTATGTCAAACAAGGAACAAGAGATGATCATGAAAGATTTTCCTATTTCCTCCCATTTTCACTCAAATATTATATTACAAAGAGATCTAAAATACACATAACAAATCCAATAATTTGTAATTGGCACTCATGATAAACTTATGTATTCCATATTACTGAAATTGAAGTTCTAAATAATTTGGTTCTACTTGTATCTTGAGTTCAAAAAAATATTTTATATCTATATAGTATAGATGTTTTTAATTTTTTTTTAATGATTATCATTAATCTTGATCTAGACATCCAATTATATATATTGTTCTCTTTCTCTCTTCATATTATCATTTTCCACTTAAACATTATACACTAAATAGATCTTAATCATAACAACCCAAAATTTTGTAGTGACCGCACAAGAATAAACTTGTGTACTACAAACCCCAAGATCGACTTAGTACTGACTGAGCGTTTGAGTTGTTTGTATGAGATATTTTAGAGCTGTCATTATGCAAGGAAAAAAAAACCTTGTGTACTACATATCCCTAAAATAAACATGGAGAATTTAATAACTTACAGTTGGTTATAAACTTATATATGTGCTTTTTGTCCTTTAAAGTTCTTACTAATTTATTTCTATTTATATCTTAGATTTAGAAAAAAAGGGTATTAAATTGAAGGAAGATAAGAATTGATGCTATTCTACCCATCTCTTAGCTTTCTTAACGAACTTATTGAAGGCCGTAGAATGTGTCACGAGAAACGGGATTAAATTACGACTCATGAAACTTGTAACATGACAACTTAGACCTCTAAAATTATTTCTGAAGTATTCTTTTTTGCTTCAAATCCTTCTTTCCAACCTTAGAAGATTGATGAACAACATTTTCATATTCTTCTACAACATTAATTAGAAGATTTTCTTTGAATCCTCTAATTAACATTATTAGCTTCTTCATTTTCAATCTTTTTGAACTTCAGAATCTTTTGCTCTGAGAAAAAGCTTTTTTAGATTACTTAAGAATAGTTTCGAAGACCTTTATGATTCTATGTGTATCTTATAATCATATATGTTGTTAAATTATATAATTATCAAGAACCTTTCTGATTGATTTACTCAAGTATAAGCATGGTTATTAGAAAGTTATAATTAGAAGGATGTTACATGTGATAGAAGCTTCAACCTTATGATAATAATAAATAATAACAGAAATATGTAACTTTTGAACATAAAAATATAATAGGAATTAATCCTATATTGAAATATAAATTTTTCTATTGAAAAACATATTAGATTTAGTAGAAAAAAGTATGCAGAAGATTTTTAATCAAGATATGCAGATTGTATTAGGTGTAAACATCTTTCAAGTGATCTTCTAAGTGTAGAACAACTAACTACAAATTAATAAGGAGCTAAGCAAAAATTATTGTATTTTGAATGACCAACAACATATATTAATTTAAACCTTCAAATTTTATACATAGCAATGATTGGACTGGGAAATATAACATATTTCAACATTTTTTTTCTACAAAATGCATTTTCCCTGTTATCCTAGTTCGTTACCTTCATTGACATTATGTCCTTGATCAAATTCTCTAAATTATGATAAGAAGAACCATTCTCTTTAATACTATCACGAGCATTTTTGGCAATCTCTTTCGTTGATCTCATGAGATCTTCCTTTTGATTCTCCATTATATCCCTCACCATCTTCTCTACAATCAACCTATCACATGAACCATTCATATCGAGTCCAATGTTCCACTGCTCACTCACACACCTAGTGTTAACCGTTTGATCAGCTATCAACGGCCAACAAAGCATAGGCACTCCTTCAACAATACATTCCAATGTAGAATTCCAACCAGAGTGGGTTAGAAACCCACCCACTGCAGGGTGGGCCAAAACCTCCTCTTGAGGGGCCCAATCCACCAAAAGTCCCCTTTCTTTAGTCCCCAGCTCAAGCTCTATGGGTACACTGTTACCTATGCCACTTTCTCTGTTGATTATGTCCTTTTGAATAACCCACAAGAAAGGCTTCAAACTGTTCACCAAACCATGCCAAAACTCCAATAGTTGCTCACGTGATGGCTTCACTACAGTGCCGAAGCTAACATACAAAACTGTCCTTGCCTTTCGATGGTCCAAGCAAGTAATGCAGCTTTTATCTTCTTTCCTCAGACGACCATCTTTATGGGGTGATGAACTATTGGTCGTGACTATGGTCTTGTAGAGAGTGTGAAGAGGACCAATGGAATAGACTTTGGGAAATATAGTAGCAAGCTTAGTGATAATGGAGGGTTCTAGTTGTTCAAAGGTATTGAGTATAAGAGCCGAAGCTTGTATCATAGCTAAGGTTTCTTCGATGTAGAAGTCTCTATTGAGGCTTTTATCTGTCAATAATGTGAAATAGGATGGAAGATCATATTATCTCAATAAATTATCTAATCCTGGAATGCTTGCGGGTTCAAATTCCATAGTTTCTGCATCTCAAGTCAATTGTGAAATTGTCAAACTTCTAAACTTGCAAAGAGTATTGTTCTAGTAGAGCTAACTAATTATCAAAAGCATATTTAAGATTTATTAATTTCGTTCTTATTATATTTAAAAAAAAAAAAAAAAGACATCGTTGCATTACAAGACATAAAGTTCCTATTTATTAACAGGGCCACGTCTAGTATTCTTCTACATCTAATTATCAAAAGCATAGAGATCTAATTATTTAATTTTCTTTCTAGTTAGAAAAACAAGAAGAAGAGAACACTGAATTAAAAGACATAAAGTTCGTATTTATTAATAATAGAGATCTATTAGTTATACTTGTCTCACTCTTCGATATATATATATATCGTTTTGTATATAAATGAAAATTAAATTTGCCAACTAGCTATCAAAAATAACTTTTATTATAAACTTTTGTTTCACTACAAAATTATACGAAGTTCTTACTAAATAAAAAATCACAAGTTCCTTAAAGTTAAACCAAGCGCACATAATAAATCGTTCGTAGATATAAATAACTCAGCAAATTAGCTAAATTATTTCTGTACGCATTTGCCTAAAAATGATAAGACAAAAGGAGATTCGATTTCTTCAAACAATAATCCCAATACCTTCACAAAAAAAAAAAAAAAGGAGTACACATCACTGTTGGGTTCCCACTCCGGTCAAACTCTCAAATCTTGCCAGAGCCTCATCTTTGCAATTTAACTAATAAGGGCTCGCTCTTCTTCATTAACTCCAATTATTTATCATATGAAAAATGAGAATTATAAATATAAAGTATTAGATCATATTTAAATAATCAAAATTAGAAAAAATACACATAATATTTTTAAGTGGTCATATAATTTTTAATTAGCTTTTGATTTGGACCATTTAATAATTATATAGTGTAGATTTGTAGTTCTCATTTGTCAGAATAATAAGAAAAGTTCTATATATATATATCTTAGACATGATTTAAACTCATGTACTGTGTATTTCATCGTCTATAACTGACTATTAAACTTCTTTACTCACCTTGATTCTTCAGAAGAAGCGCTCCCTCTTGAACAAGTCTGCTTATGTGGATTGTGACCCAAGTGCAAGTGGCACTGTAGGTTCGGAAAGCAATGAACGGAACCCCGAACTCTTTTGCAACTCCTAAGGCGATCGTTGACATAAGTCCATCGGCTATAATGCACGATGGTGCCTGCCACTGTCCATTCTTCTCGACAAGTCTCAAGAACAATTATCGGAACTCTTTGGCCACTAAGGACCTGGGGCCAGGAGAGATAAGCATTGGATAGTAGTTCATTAGGGCCCCATTTCGTGGATGGTCAGCGGGTATGCCGTCAGTGATGGAGGCAAAGTGGAAATTGGGCTATTGGGTGTGGAAGGAGGCTAAGTCTGTGAATTGGAGGAGGCGACTGTGGTTGTGATGTGTGTTGACGAAGGTGATTCTGTGGCCTCTATGGGAAAGAAGTTTTGTTAAATTAAACATGGGTTTGATGTGGCCTTCTGCTGGTAAGGGTAAAGCCAATATGTGAGGTGCAGTGGAGTGCTCCATTTCTGCTCACTGGAGGGGAATTCAGCAATGAGATTCGATGTAGATATACATAGACAAGAAGCACATGAGACCTTTATATATATGGATAGCATGGACACACGTGCTTTTAGAAAGGTTATGCATGGTTTATTTGGATTTATAATATAAATACTTGTATAAATATTTTACCGGGAGTTGTGATATATTTATAACATATTTTTATCTTATTTTAATAATTTCTTTAAGGTAGCTTATTGAAACAACTTATAATTTATATGAAAATTTGTTAACTTTATTTTTCCTTCAATTATAAAAATAATTTATAAATAAGTACTTATCACATGATAAGTACTTAAGTCCTATTTGGATAATGTTTTTTTATAAGTAGTTATTAGTGAAAAAAATAAAATGAATTAAATTTCTCCTATAGGTATAACAGACTGTCAATTACTAATAACCCAAGTGCTCAGAATTTTAGACAAGAAGAGAAGAAGATCAATTTTGAAAATTGAAATTAAAGTGAAACAATTTTTTCAATAAGGGTATAAAATGAAAATGAATATTAATGTAAATTAAAAATGAATATTAATGAAAATTAAAATTGGATATTAATGTAGACGTTATTTTTCGGGGTATAATAATGTAAACATTACAGTTTTTGATAGAGGAGACCAAGTCAAAAACAACAATCACTTAAAACCACATTTTCGAATAAGCTCCAATAAAAAAATTAATTTAATTTTAAAAAATAATTACATTGAATATGGTGAAAATAAAACGTCCAAGAATCTCAATTATCATGTGCAAGAGGGACAAATCAAAAGATTTACACTGCAGTACACCCACTTAACCTGATTTCATGCACGCTAGCTGACACCTGGTCTCATAACACAACAATAATACTCCAAATAGTTGTACTATGCTCGTGAAAATTATTATGGCATGCTGGTACGTATGGCGACAAGCCAAGAGTACAATGATTCAAGTAAGAAAATTACTATCATGGACGGAGGCTAGGGTGTGTGTAAAAGTCCTATTTAACCGTTAGATATATTAGCTTTAAAACTTATGTTTGAGATTTTATTTTATTTTTTCTATTTTTCTATTTCTTCCCTAATTTGCCCCCATGTCCCTTCTCTCTCACCGCCAATCCTTCCTTATCTTTCCTCCCACCACTTGCTGCCGTCTCCTCCTTCGACTTTCTCACTACCTCTGATGACTACCTCTGCTTTTGGGAGGTTTGCAACAAGATGCTCGCTCCCTCTTCAACTAAAATGACATTAAATTATTTTTATTCATAGTATGTGACTCGGGAGCTTAAAGCATAGAGGATAAGAAAAGGGAACAAACATAAGAACAAAAAAGTACACATGTTACTGCACCAACACTGAACTCAAATGTAACATCTAGCGGCTTTCAGAATCCAAGATTGTCCCCACAAGCCAACACAAGACTTTTCAACATACTTTGTCCTCACTCACATGCTTTTTAGGAAACTTCCCAAGAGGCCACCCATCCCAGAATTGCTCCAAGTCAAACACGCTTAATTGTAGAGTTCTTCAACGATAGGCTACCAAAAAGTAGATGCATCTTGTTAGTATAGGTAGCACTTAGTAATTCCTTTAAGCTATCCTCAACTGTACAGTCCTATACCTGTACAGCCTCTAGGTCCCTCTCATTCGGGTGTGTATTCGACTCATTCATGTGTTCCCTCCCGCTGGAAGCCTGTTAGGAGTCGTTCCTTGTCCATGCCTTATCTCTTTTGTACCGGCGATCACTCTCCGCCCTCGTCAGCGCCTGGGATGTAACTTGCAACATCGATACAACTTGTAGCTTCTTTCCCTTCCATCGTAGATTCCCTGATATGCATTTGGTTTTTCTGCCCAAATTCGTTTAGATCTGGAGAGGAAAGTACCAGAATTTATCATATCTAAAGAGGAAAGTAAATGTTGTATCATATTGAGTGCAGCAAAGCGAGTGTTAAGGTGCAGCAACGACTCAAGGAGGCAGTGGAGGGAGCGTGTGGCGAGGAAGCTCAAGTCAAAGGGTGACGATGATGACGGTACCATACGAAGTGTGTACTTCACAACCACAAGGTTCTATGTTGTGTGTGGTGGTCTTCTTCTACCTCACCTTTGTTGTACTTCTTTTTGTTTTCATTTTCGTTTTTGCCACTGTTTGTCGATTTTGAGCTTGCCATGAAATCTTGTTCGAAATTTCTAGAAGCATCAATGAACTGTTGTCTGCTAGGAAGAATCCCTAAACTTGGATGGAAGGGTAAATCGAAAAAATGAAAAGAAAAAGAAAAAAGAAAAATAGAAAAGAAGAAAAAAAATCCAAGCCATTAATTTAAAAATTAATATATCTAAAGGTGCAAATTTGCTTTCCCATGGTGGGAGACTTGGTTGGGTCTCCCACTTTAGCCTTTGTCACTATGAAGATGCAGTTACGCCTTTAGCTCATTTAGCTTTTACTTTTAAGAAGGTGGCTGGGGTGGAGGACCTACACACGTCCCTTACCTTGGGAAACTAACACTAGCCGTTAGATAAATGTTTTTCATATTCAGTGGTCACGATTAAAGTTCCTGGCGAATTCTACCGTGAACTAGTGGGAGAAATGCTTCACAAGTGGACCACTATTTATAACCATCAAATATAATAACAAAATAATCAATGGCTGAGATGTTTAACCGGTAACTTTTTTATTTTGTTTGATTAACCGGTAATTTATCGTTATTAAGATTTTAAAATTATAATATTTTCAATTTAATTTTTCTGTTTTGACCATCTTTCTCCTTCCGCTCTATTATCTCTCTTAGACCTAACTTTTATCTCTTTCCTCAATTCCGGCGATCTCTTAGCAGGGTTGGAGAGGACGGACCAGGCATCGTGGACGAAGGAGAAGGCATGGTTGGCAAAGGCCAAGAGATTGCGGTGGGGGTCGAGGAGGAGGGCGAGGCAGCGGTACTGGGTAGCGATGTGGTCAATGTTGATAGTGTAGCGGTGGATTTGGAGGATCTCGTACCAGTCGTGGTGGTGGTCGTTGATTTGCAACCAGTCCGCCAGGAGCTTGTCGATCACCGACAGAAGGTGCTCCGAGGCCTCGTACATCGAGTCCGACTTGCGTGCGCGGATAGCAAACAAACGTGTCCCGTGCAAGTCACGCATGCTCAACAGCTTGTTTGCCTTGTACAGCCATTGCTCTGCCTCCGCTCGGTTTTCGTCGCCGCCACCGATGATGTTTCTAGCTCCGCAAAATGACTTGGGTTGCTGGGGGGTTCACGTTCGAACCATGGGTTTCTTGGGAGAGTGCTGACATGGTAATTGAAATCACATTACATGATGAGAGCAATGTCAATGCTCTTTCCTCTTTGTGTTGAGGCAAGGCAAGGCCAATGTTTTAAGTTTGTGCGATGAATTATCCCGTCGCCTCGTACATGCACGCCACGCGAGCCCAGTGTCGTAGATTGTTCTCAATATTTCTCTATTTAAGTTAACCACATTTATTCAATCATCTAGTGTATCCTAAAAGTGATTCTTAATTTCTTATATTTGTTTGTTTTTTATTATGCATTTGAGCATTACTACTCACGGATTTAGTATTGGGTCTGATTTTGTTACACCTAGAGGCTTGTTAAAGATTACAGAGTAAAAGTTTTCAAGTACTCTTTCCTAAGTTTTTCAAACATAAGTGCCCATTGGTCTTGCCAACGTTGGAATTAAGGAAAAAGAGAGAAGGAAGTTGGGTCAAGAGAGATAACAAAGTGAAAGGAGAGAGAAGGTCAAAACAAAAGAGTTAAATTGAAAATATTATAATTTTAAAATCTTAATAATAATAACTTACCGATTAAACCAAAGAAAAAGTTTCTGGTTAAACATCTCAACCATTCATTATTTTGGTATTATATCTTACGGTAAATTTTAATGGTTCACGGGTACACCACTTGCTTCATTAGTTCACCATAGAATTCGCCTGTCTGAGTTCTTTAGAGACACCTTTTCTAAGAAAGAAAAAATATCAAGTGAATTTCTGGTGGACCCCTTATGCCCTGTTGGTTCCAACCTGTAGGATTTATTTGGTAAAAAGAATAAATAAATAAATAAATAATGAAAAATAAATAAAAATAATTTTAAATTTTAAATTAATTGATAAAAGAAAAATAGATGAAAAATAAAATAAATAAATAAAAATAAGTAAAAAATAGAATAAAAATAAATAATAAAACCTACAAAATTTTTAAAAATAAATAACAAACAGAGGCATAGAGAACCCTAGCACGATTGTGAGAGACGGACCACTGAATCCCTTTCCGATCTATGCGCCCTTTCATCTTGCCCCTGATTTCATACCATCTTCGGTCCCCTTTCTGATCCATACGCCCTTCGTCTTGTACCCACTGCTCAGTAGTCGGTTGTACGGGTGCATTTGGGATCAACCTCTCTGCATCACCACTCTCTCTCTCACACACACCACCGCACGATGTAATGTTCCGAGAAAATGACACTGTTTCGGGCTTTAGTTTCTGAGAGAAAGAAAGAGAGATAGCACATGGGTCAGCTTTGGCTAGGCTAGCAGGGAAATGCAATGTAGCGTTTTGTTTTTGTTTTATGGAGAGGGAAAGAAAGGCAAAGCCAAAGGCATGCACGTATTTTTAGTTTTTATTTATTAATTTATTTATTCTATTTTTTATTAATTATTTTAATTATAAGTGCAGGTGCGTGAAGAAAGGTATCATGCAGATCAGAGGAGTGAATGGGTTCCAACGAATTGTACTTTTTTTAGGGTGACAATAAAAACATCAATCATCTGGGACTTGGAATTTTATTTCGTAGCACTCGTTTCATTTTTGAAACAGGTACAGAGCTTTGATATATTCTGGGGAATTGTTGAAGAATGAAGTCCCACATCACATGAGATGAAGAAAAGTAAAGTGTATATAAATGAGGTGATTGTGTGTAAAAATGTCTAGACATTTTTGGATTAACGCTCACACTTTTATACAACCTACTAAACCTACACTCCTTAAATTTGGCCTGTGTATAAAATTCAAAATGGTATCAGAGTCCAATACCTAACAAGTCATATTGATCCAAAAACCAAAAACTAAAAAAATGTGAATTGGGCCTCTAACACTCAAGTAAAAGGAGCACAAGCCTAAACAAAAGACCTCTGAGGCTCTCTTGAGTACAAGTTCAAGAAAGAAAAAAAAACAAGTCACAATTGGACCAATAAAAAGAAAAAACTAACTAACCCAATTGGACTTGAGGGGGAGTGTTGGAAAATGAAGTTCTACATCACATGAGATGAAGAAAAGTAAAGTGTATATAAGTGAGGTGGTTGTGTGTAAAAATGTCTAGATATTTTTAGACCAACTCCCACACTTTTATACAACCCACTAAACCTATATTCCTCACATTGGGCCTATGTATAAAATCCCAAAGAAATATTCTTGCCGATAGAGGAAAATTATTAGTTGTTTACTAGTGCTCCTTTCTTCATTGTGTTTCCTTTATCCTGGCTTCATGTTATTCGTAGACTCTTTGAAGTGAATGTTCCCTTCTATATGGCATGATTTTTAGGAAGCCACTCGATGTTTCAAGTTCCCAACCAGATTCAAGCTATGCCATGCATAAAAGCAAGTTGTAGTTGACCTTCCTTTGCTTTCTGGTTGGCTGAAAATGGATGTCTCTAAGAAGATTAGAGTAAGGAATTGCTTATTTTTTTATGCGCTTATCAATCTTGGATGTCTCTTTTACTCTCAGCTTATTGATAACTCTTGATATATGGGAAACCAACACTATAAATGCCACCCAAAATGGTAGGATCATCATATAAGGTGCAGCTGGATTGTAACACCTCAAGATTAGGTTTTTAAGGGTGAGAGGAATGGTCTAGAGATTTCAAAAAATGATAAATAATTCATATTGCATATGGAAAATTAGCATAACAACAATATATATAGCTGGTACTAGGCATTTACAATTATGAATTAGTTAAGTTGCATTTCCTACTGAAGTGGATTCTTATCATTGCTAATGTACCGTAATAAAAATTTGTTACTTTTGAACTAATTGTGCCATAAAGAGATGTTATTTAATCTGTTTCTTTTTTCAGTTCCTTTACATGTTAAAAATGATGCCATAGCTTGCTATTACGGGCTAGAGAAAGGGCAAGTCATTCAGATCACTTGCATTGTGATTTGCGATGGTTAATTCTCTACACACTACCCTTGTGGAGAAAGGGGAATTGGGTTGGTTTGATTTCATGTAGTTGTTATATGATTAAAAAATTATTGCTTTTGTAGGTGATTGCATCAGAGGATATAGAACAACAGATATTGACTTTTGGGGAAAGGTAAACAATCAATGAGAGCCCTTTGTATGTTTTCATATTCGTCAATCCCAAATTTTTTTTCTTTGCACTCTAACGCTATGTTTGGTAACACTAAAATCCCAGAGAATAGCGTGGAAAGGAAGAGAAAGGCAAAGAAATGGTTAAATTTCACCGTGTTTGGTATGCAAGAAACCCAGAGAAATTTTTTAAAAAGGAGGTGGGACCCACAGCCTGAAATTTCTTCGCATAAATGAGGAGAAACAAAGAGAAATCATACAGAAGCTAATATTTTTACCGAAAAAATCCTTCACTGCCTTCGTTTAGGACTCCTTCTTCTCCTCCACAAGCTACGCCCATTTCCTCCTCATTGCTACTGTGTAGGGCACTCTTCTAATTATAGTTTTAGGTGCGTTTTTTACACCGGAAGGCTTTAGATTTTGTTCATATTTACTTAATATAGGTCAGATCTGTTTCTTATGTTGCTTGATTTGTACGTAATTAGTTGAAATTTACATGGAATTGCATTTTTCATGGCAGATTTGCAATTTTTTTCATTCAAGAAAATCGATTTTGTTATTGCGTTGAACTGAACCCATTTTGATGGCTTAGAATCGATTTACACTTTGAGGAGATCGATTTTCTTCTTCTTCCCTAGCCATGAAACATAAAATCGATTAACACAGAGAGGAAGTCTGACTAGCGAAACTCAGTCCACGTCATCTTTTTTTTTTAAATTACATGTAGGCGTCCGACGTGGAGTACAATACGCAAGTCTGAACTGCTGAACTCACAGGATCGTGCCACGTGGCGCAATCCTATGAGTTCCGCAAGTTTGAATAGCGTTTTAAGTCTTATAAATTTCCCTTCCACCTTCGCCTTACAATATGACTTTTCCATTTTAGTTACGTATTTTTTTTATGTTTTTTTAATCACTTTATATTTATGTAACTTTTTTATATTTTTTGTGTAATATTATATTTATATTATTTGAAAAATATATATAATAATTTTCTTTTACATTTAAAAAACATTTTATATTTTTTGTGTAATATTATATTTATATTATTTGAAAAAAATATATAATAATTTTCTTTTACATTTAAAAAACAAATATATATGTATGTTTTTTTTTTACACAAGCGTTATGCAATTTACAAATTTATCTTTTTTACTTTATATGTCCATGCATAAGTAATTAATAAATAAATAAATTTTTTATTGTATACGAATTCATTACGTATTTAATTCAGTATTATTCATCTATAAATTTTTGTATTTGTAATGAGTATCTTCACTCGTATTTATTTCATGTTTTATTTATTACTGAGTTGATATTACTTTTTTTTGTAGGTACATCATACAGAATCATGAATTCAATTGTAGCATTTGTGTATATAAATGGAAGGATGTATGAAGGTGTCGAAGGAGTAATGTTCGAAGGGACAAAGAAAGCAATACAAATTAGACATGGCATTAGTTTTAATGTTTTAAAGAGAAAAATTCATGACAAATTTAAATTGCAAGCAAATCAAGTTATATCTTCTGTTACATGTAGGTTTTTGATTTCAAAAGGCAAAGGCAAATACAGTGCATTACAAATATGTGATGATGAAGACACAAAATGCATGATTCATGCATTTCGACAACAAAATGAAATGTCAATAATAGAAATGTATGTTGAAGTGGAAATTGTTGGTAGTTCTATGATTCCATTAGAAGGCGGTGGAATAAATTCTCGTGTGTCTGGATATCAGAATTTGTCTTGTAATTAGCCATTGGCACAATCTGGGATGCAAAGACAGGTAGAAGCTGATGATGACGATTATTATGTGTTGTAGTCATATGTTGAGGAATCATCCAGTGGTGATATTCTTGATGATGAATCATTTGACATAGATGATGAGACAGCGTCCATCATATGATTGAACCATTGTCAATATATCAATCTGAGGAAGGTATGTTTTTATCTTACATAATACCGTTATGTTATTGCATACGTATTTAATGTTTATTCATGAAGTTAAATACAAACAGACAATTAAAAATTATTACATAAAATAGTCATACACAATATTTATAATTATTTTATTTTATTCTATATTTGATGTCAAATTTTTATTATTAATATTTTCAAATTTATGTAGGGGGTGCAACTCAACGTCCATTTTGGTGTGATTCTTCCCACTATACAAACATTAATTGGAGTCACCCTAATATTTTATTTTACTCTATATTTGATGTCAAATTTCAAAAATTATTTTTTTATTACAATCCCGCTATTCACAGCAGTGGCTTCTCCTCTGACCGCCACGTGTCGCCGTCCAATTGGCAGGGGAGGAGGCAGCAAGCCACGTGGCGCATGCGGGTGAATTCCGCTATTCCCATCTGCAAAATACATAGGGAGACGGCACATGTCCTACCCCTATTGAGCACTACGACGGGCCCCACGAATCGCGTCATGAGGCACAATCTTGTGAGTTTTGCAGTTCAAACTTGCAGAACTCACAAGATTGCGCCACGTGGCACGATCCTGTGAGTTCTGCAGTTCAGACTTACATATTATACTCCACGTCGAATGCCTACATGTAATTTAAAAAAAAAAAAAAAAAAGATGACATAGACTAAGTTTCGCTAGTCAGACTTGCAACTTTAACCGGTCAACGGTCAAAATAGACCCATGCTGGTAATATGTTTCAAAAGAGTCCCATTTTAGTAATTTGTTTTTAAAATTACACCAGATTGGTCAATCAGTCGGAGAGAGTTTCAACTTTCAAGGGCCGCCTCTTTGTATACATAAGCATATGAAATAAGTGTGTTATACTGATATAAGCATACTATCATGTTTTGAAAGTGACATTTCTGCTATACAGTGTTGATCTAAATCCAATACATCTATGCAGGTTCTTCATGCATCATGATAATGGTCTTGTAGTGTTGGTGATGACAAGGAGGCAACATTGATTTTCAACATAAAAAGGGCACGTTAGCTCATTATGGAGCGTTGGCAGTGCTTTTTCTCTTAATTCTGTTGGTTCAAACTTGGTGGAAGAAATGGATTGTTCTGCCACGGATGTAGCTGGAGCTTGATTGACCCAATTAAAATGTTCAAGTCAACAGTGACAATAGATGCGAAGTGCTGCATTTTCACGCAATACCCCACCTTGTGTTTAAGCTTGGTCTGCTATGTTCATAAATAAATTCATTTGGCTTACCAAAAAAAAAAATATAGAGAGCAAGACAAAAATCATTTATCCGAATGTTTTGGCTTGAAAATGTAAGTTAAATTAGTTTTACCTTTTTACGTGTTATTTGCCAATTTCTTTCATACGAATCAATTCAATTCAAAGTTTTTTTTTTTTTAAACCAATTTAGTCGTTAGAGATAAAAAAAACTCTTTAATTCTTCAAACTAAGTCATTCTTTTAGTCACTTATTGTTTCTAAAAGGATATTTTTACTTTCTTTATTTCATTATTTTTATGATATCTACTGATCAAGGTTTTTTTTTAGACTCATACATACTAAAAGAGAAATATATAAATTGAAGAGAGAAAAAAAAACTATATTTTGTATTTTTTTCAATATTTTTTATGAAATTAATTTTTTAAAGTAAAAAATATTTAAATTGAAATTTATCTTTTTTTATTATGTCTTTCTTATGCTCACTACTTCAAAACTTTATTAGATGCAAAAGAAATATAGTATTTTAAAAAGTTACAATTCTATTTTGAAATTAAATAAGGAGAGTCATAATGAAGGAAAACCACCAACTTTCATATTGTGTTTTTAATTTTAATTTAAATATATGACTTATAAATATGTTATTAACATTTAAAAAAACAATTTAAAGAAAATTAAATATTATAATCTTTTACTTCCAGAATAGAATGCCAATGATACCAATAAAAATCGCCGCCTTCGACGATTAGCTTCTCAATCCAAACTACCGAGCGGAACCTAGCCTGAAATTACCACCCTCACCTACAACTGCTTGGACAAGCTCCTCAACTGCCAAACGAAGGTATCGTTGAAGCTCACATCAGAGTGGGGGAACAACTAACATGACAACGAGGAGCGAAGTAGATGCCCAAACGGGGTTGAAGGTTGGACCAAAAATGGCTAAAATCGTCTTCTGAAGCCTTTTGGAAAGGGTTAAGCGCGTCGGATGTGGGTTCTCATCTCTCATTATTTTTCGCTTTTGTCGGGGGTCCATGCACCGTCGAAGAGGGAGACACTGACCTACACTGTTCAGCCAAATCCACGTGGAATATTTTTAAAAAAAAAATATGTTTCCATAATACTTGCCCAACCGGTTAGCCAACCTACATCGTGACCACACAATTAAAAACACTTAAATCTAACAGCTGGTATAAGTTTCCCATCGTGGGGAACATCTCCACGTCCCCCACCCTAACCACAGTCTTGCTTTAAACCCACTTTCTTTCTTTACCCACCAATAAAACCAAAACATAAGATTCTAAAGAAACAGTAACAACTTTCTTCTTCCTAGTTATCTTTTATGTTTATGTGACTACTACAAATCTCAATAGAATAAATTGGTAAAAAAAAAATTCAGAATATAAAAAAAAATTCAGAAACTAAAAAAAAAAAACAAATTTCAATATTCAAAATAATATACAAAGTAAACTTTGTGAAAAAAAAATCAACATGCACCAACAAAGACATATCTCAGAAGCAAAGATGGATCTAGAAACCTATTAAAGGTGGGTTAGAAAAAAAAATTAATAATAAATATTAAATAAACATTAAATTATAATAATTAAATACATTATATTGTTTATTTAAGTTGTGAACATTGTTCTTTTAAACCTATTTTTTACTATTTTCATAGTTAAAAATGATCTATCAATTATAACAATTGAAACACTAAGTATTAATCCCAAAACATTAATAAATAGTTCTCAAAGAGTGAAGAGGGGGGGACGCCAAGGCCTCTGCTTGCCCCCCCTTCAATCCGTCCCTGCTTAGAAGCATTTCACATTAACAAAATGAACAATTACAACTGTATTATCCACTTCTCCAAACATAAGCAATGCTTTTAGCTCCTCTACATATGACCTAAATAGAGTACACTCTAACCTATAACTATAGCAAACAATATGCAAAATCAATAACCAACTAAACAAAAACAATACCTTGTTCCAAATTAAAAGAAGAAACAAAAAGAACTTTACCCATCAGCCTCTAGAGAAATCACATTCATCTTTGTCTTGTTCCCATTCCTATCATACTCTTTCTCTGTTCTCACACCAATAAGCAGCCCCATCACATATGTTATCCGTATTAAATCAATTAACAAAACCATTAAAAGATAAAGCGTGACAAATAAAATTAAGCATGTACAACAAATGACTATTTACCAACCAAATAATTTGTATCAAAACCACCTCCAACAATCTTAGCAATAGGGACAAAATTGTATATTGTTTTAGGCACATAAGCATTATCCCACAATGCTATCTTGGTTGAGAACTGCAAATTTATCTTGTACTTATGGGGGCAAGTTCTGTAAGCACCATCATTTGCAGCCACACCAAAAAACTGGATAGAGTACACAGCACATTCCTTCAGATCCTTCTAAAACTTGTAAATGAGGGTCCTGCTCACACTTCTATGAATTTGGTCTCCCTAAAACAAAGTAAAAGTGGAATCAAAAACCAAATCCTCTATTGAACTGACATTATGAAACAAAAATAATAAACAGGTATACAAAACCTTAGAATCCACTGGCACCAACTCCATGGAAAATGGTATTTTTTGCCTCGAAAAATCGGAAACCAACCATAGCCGAACAACCCTCACTATAATCTTCTAACTCTCCTTCTCAAGAGAAATCACAAAAACACTATCAAATTTACTCAACATAATGCAACTCACCTCATATAAAGATTCGCACACTCAGTTAAAACCACAACACAATATATATATGGGGGTTTCACAAACCTTAAAACTAAAATTGAAAAACACAACACCAATTCCCTTCAAATTCAAAACTCAAATCTGATATCTATTTACACCTATATAGGTTCGCATGTTGCTAATTTGAAGGAAATGGGAAAGACAACTTCTTTTTTTAATTGGCAAATGTTGTAGCTCTTCATATCCCATCCTTCTCCCTAGTGTCTGAAAATATACCATTTTGGTGAACCTACATGACCTATTTTTGTACTACCTACAATGGACGTCTGCCCTATTCAGAAGTCCTCTTTCTCCACATGTTCACGAAATCTCCAATTGCTTCCCCAACCTTTGTCTTTTACGCATGCACCAAAGTAAAGCATTCTCCGTAAACCCCTTTGTGTTGTGGCTCCATATATATCGAGGTAGTTTACGTTCTGATTGATGCAGAGATCACTTAGATCATCATCTGAAAGTTGTTAGTTACTGAATTTATCCAAAAGAGAGATAAAGACGATATGAACTTAAATTATTAGACGGTTGCTTGTGAATATATTACGGATGACCAAACGATTGCGTAAAAACATGTTTATTAACTGCTTGTTATTATCAAAATATTTGAGGGTTATAAATTCGTCCCTTGTCTTAATAGTGGGCTATTCAGAAGTCCCTTTCTTGTTTTGTGTCGTGGGCTTGGGGGCTTCACTTTTTAAAAGTCCTTTTGGTCCAAATTTCTTCAACCCTTTTTAAAAGCCTCAAATTTGAATGAAATAATAAAATAATGGAGTGAATTCCTTAAATAGTTAAGTTTGGTGAGGTTGCTTTTTTGCAAGAATGCTTGAGAGATTGACACCTGGACAAACTTGCCATTTGTGCTCCCCTTCAATTGTATATAGTATAGATTTTGTAACTTTTTTGGCTTATTAAACCAAAAAAAAAAAATGTGTGATGCAAAAAGAGGCTACCTCTCGAATGATGGGGGCTAGGCTAGGGTTTTTCATGAGAGAAAGTAAGAGTTTAGTTAATGGATCATGGGTAGGGTAAAGGATAATCAATGGGTAAACTTTTCTTTCTTTTTTAATTTTCTCCTTTTATTTCTTTTTATTTTTCACTATTTTTAAAGATAAGACAATATTGAGTGTTCACAATTTTTTATAAGTTAGAAAATATTTATTAAATTGAGTATAAAAGATACTCTAATCCATATATAAAACAAAGGACATCCAATGAGACTTACACGTTAAGGAAGAAGTGTTATTATATAAAAGGTTATTGTCTAAAGTTTTTCTTTATTTTTTGGATATAGACCACAAATATTTTTCATTGGAAGTAATTCTACTCCAAAGATTACTATGTGTGGCAAAGCTCTCTCTCCAAATATTTAACACAATTATATATCTAAGACTCGAATTCGAAATCATTGATTAAGTTAGAACAATCTCACACCAATTAATTCATGTGCTCAATGGTTCTCAAGTCATATTTTTAGTTTTGTTTTTTAATACCTTATCATTAAATCAAAGAAATTTTGCACAAAGATTTAGAAGATCAAAACATCCAAAAGTTTGTCCAAATTATCTTCCAAGAATTTAGATACCCTTTCGCTTTAGTCTTTATATTTATCTCTCGATGATTTGATATAAAAAAAAAAAAAAAACCATTAGTTATATGATAATTATCATCATTATAGTTTCTCCTTTCATTTCAACAATTTCCTGATATTGAACTTACACATTCGCGCGCGGGATTTTTTTATTTATATTTGCATATTAGTATTTTAGCTTGTGCATTGCACAGAATAAATATTTATTTTATATAACTTAAATTTATAATAAATAAATACTTTTAAATATATAAATTATATTATAATTAAAATTTGTAATAAATAAATATTTTGAACATATAGATTAAATTTATAATAAATAATTATTGTAATACAATATACAATGTTAATTTGTAATTATTGATAATTTTTTAAAAAAAATATTGACATTCAATTTAAAACTAAAGATATTAAAAATGATAGATTGAAATAGATAAGAGGTTAAAAAATTTCTAAAATGCTCTCATTGAAGAATGACAACTAAAACCGTTGTCGTTGAAAAATAGTAGTTAAAAATACTTTCGTTCAAGATAACTATTCTTATTTAATATATAGAGAGGATATAACAAGTTTTAAGTTTCAAAGTGATAAAAATTTGCTACTTAATTAACGTCATAGTTTTAAACACTCAAGAAAAATACTAACATCTTGTAGAAATTAGGTGTGCAGACAAGAAAAGATGACGACCCATAGAATCGTGCATTAGGTAGTAGAATCTAAAGCAATAATTGTACTAAGGTTCATTGGGTGCATGTATTCTGTGGATCCAGTCATGAATTTATCCACGATCAATCTATTTGCTCTTTCGGATGGATGGAAGGGGTCCCAAAATGCATATAGATCCCTATTTGGGCACAAGTTAGAAGCCGGAGTGCAGAGTCCGATTCCATTGTATGCTCCTTGACCACAGCATGCTACTTTTGACGTAACAAATCCTGTGTATGAAATAAAAAGGATAATAAATGCTTCCAAATTGGAACATCGCATAGCAATTATGCTTCACGTGGATTTCTCAAATTATTAAACGTACCAACAAAAGTTAGTTGAAAATCATAATAGCCTCAATAGGGTAATGCAAGTGTCAAATTTTCTGAGTGTCCGCTTGGTTCCACTTAAAAAAATATATATTTGATTCGCATTTAAGCAGAAGCTACAATTTGTAGTTTTTGCGTTTTTCTAACGTGTGTCCAAACCCAGCAAATTGAGAGCTAGAGCAATGTTAACACTACATTTTTTTTTACCACATTTTCATTACTGAACGTAGTTCACGTGTATTCTACTAAAATACTTGGACCGACTTTCATTTTAGTGAGGGTGTTAAAAATTAGTATATTGAAAGAATATAAAATCAAAAGGTTAAGCACTTCTCATTTTTTATATAAGCCAAAATCAAAAATGTTTACAGCAAGCATGACCACACAAGTTTACTGAGGGAGGTCACCACTTCTTAAATTATGCGTTGTCATTGAGCATGGACCTGGGAAAAATCATGCTTTTTATATGTCAACTACTCAGAATGGTCCCTGTGCCCCGTGGCCAGTTCCCCACACCATTTAACTTGATTTCTACAAATCAGTCTATCTGGATTGGGTACGGTAAATGCAATCAGTCATCCTGAAATATCTTTCTCCTTTTATTTATTTGTTTTCTTACGTAGAAATAGTCATGTAGATAAGAAAATCAAATATGTTCAAACCAACAAATGAATCATTCCATTTCAACATATATATTATTAGCTTCTCAGTTGTTGAATGGTGCAAATTAGAGACCCCGTTTCAAATTGTTTATCCTTTAAAGTAATGGACACATTTTAAAAAATTGTTAATTATACTAATAATTATGATAAAATAATCTTCTATTAAATTATCCTAATTAAAAGAGTTGGGGTGTAATTGTAAATTAATTAATTATTTAAGCAAGAAAATTATAAATAAAAGTATTGATAAAAGATAATATTTTTTATTTTTAAATGACAAATATTTTAAAAAGAAACCAAAACCACTACAAAATTTTCAAACTATTTAATTAAAACATATTGATAGTGTAAAGATTTTTTTACATTTTTTTTCTAATAATGAATTACTATGTACTTTTTCTATTTCTTTTTACTTGTCAGTTTTTTTTTTTAAATTATTTTTATTTATCTGTCATTTTCAAAGTTTAAAATAACATCAATTACCTCTTTATCAATTATACTCTTGATTCTCATCTAATTTTTAATTAATTTACACATTTATAACTAGTGAGCATTTATTATGAAATAAAAATAAGAAACGGTATAATAGAAATTTTCAAAACTATATTATAGAAAACAAAAAAATTTATTGATTTTTTAGTTTGTGTATAAAAACTTTAAACGACAACTAAAAAAGAACAGATGTAATATTACACAATTATTAACTTTTGGAAGAATTACTTCAAAAATCATATTTAGAATAATTTCTAATTGATTCACAATAGAAATATTTTTATTCTAACAATATTTTAAAATTAAACTCTAATTCAAAACGGGAGAATATACAAGAACACAAAAACAAAGGTTAATAACATACCATATGCTTGTGGGTTACTAACGAAATCCAAATGCATTGCGAAGGCGTTTGCAGAAATGAAGACATCGGAACCAATTTCAGTGTTGAGTTCTTGCAGTAGTTGAACAAGTTGGGATTGAACAAGTTAACGGCTCGTTGCAGCTCTGTGGCACATTCCCCGTTTTGGCTATGCATAGCCAACTCTGCTGGCACGCAACCTAGTGGTCCCGTGCCCGTCACCAGAACCCTTCGTGCTCCCAATTCATACAGGTTCTGCGTCCATGCATTTATTTCATTGTTACAGCATACAGCAAAGATTATGGGATTCTTAAATTACTTTTTGTGGGTCTTTTTATACCATCTTAGCTTTAAGAACAAGAACTATTTTTTTCACGGGACCCACCCCTTCCCTATGTCAAAAAGAAAAAATTTATTCACAAGAACTGATTCTTCTGTAAGAACAACTTTACAGGGTGGCTTTCACGTCAAAGAACTCTAATGCAGAAAGGAAAAATTAAGAATGGTTTAACCCATGGAAGAGCAAGCACTGGAGATTTGTGCCTAAAATTGAAATACTAGAGAGAGACCACGCATTAATTATGCATTTGCTTACGCTGCATCTTGGGTGGTAGAATTTATGTGGGTTTTAATATTAATCAGCGAAATCGTCCCTGCCTTCAACTACCAAATGAATCTCACCATAACATGCTTGCCCTACAAAGTCTACATCTCAATCATGACCTATCATCACACCCATGAGACTTCTCCCGTATAAAATCATATCTACTTTTTGAGAGTTTATGATCCTCTTGAATTTTATTGTGAAGCATTTATTAATTGCTAACTCTCGTAATAATTGTTCGCGTCTAAGCATATTAAGGAATTCTCAAGAAATCCTAGTAACTAAGTTATTTCTGCATGATTTAGTGCGTGTTTGGTTTACAGTTTAACGGAAAAAAAATTCAGTTGAATGGAAAAGACAAAAAATATTGTTTCTTAGTTTTGTGCATTAAAAAGTGGGAATTTCCGTTTGCCCTTGGGCAAACAGATACCCAAACACACCCTTAATGTGACTAATGGAATCACACCTCTTTAATGAATATAATTGGGTCTAAGGGTCATAGGCTCACCCATCCTAAATGGGATGATCTACAATCTCTCAAGGATGATCTACATCTCTCAAGCGTTGAGCTTAAAAGGTGTAGGCATTTGTTTAGTTCAATTGGTCTATTTAGATTCTGCACAGTCCACTACTCTTCAAGGGAGCCACACCTAATTATTGAATATGACTGAACCCAAGGGTCAGGGTCCACCTGTCCTAAATGGGATGGTCCAAATTTATATATATACTTTATATTTGAATTTTTTTTCAGAGCATTAGAAAAATTAATTAAAATAATGTATGACGACACAAATACTCAAATATTTATTTTTCTAAGTTGATCATTAGGTGCAATTTTCCTTCTGTCCTGTATCTTTTCAACCATATTGCTAGCACAGGTCCTTTTATGGTTACATGACCCACACATGTCAGGGTGTAGGAAGCAGCCATTATGGCCCAAGAAAAATATCACAGGGTATATTACTTAATTCATTTTAACACATTTTTTTATTAATGACTAAATTTATTAAGATGCTTGAAATTATGAGTTAAGCTTGATGAATAGTGAGAACCTCTCCTAATAAATTTTAACTAATAATAAAAATTGTGTTTAAAATAATATATTAGAATGTTGCTAGCATTCTTCTATGACCTAAACAAAAATGTAGCATAACACTAACATAATGACATTAACGCAAGCAAAGTAGAAGGATGAGAATACCGCAAGAATTTTACGATACTCGGAGATGAGGAAGACAACGTAGTCTGGAAGAGCATATTCGCGGGATCTGGCGGAGAAAGGAACCAAATAATAGTTGTTGACAAAATCATTGCCACCTAAGGTGATGAGGACCAATGCTTGGTTCACTAAATTTTGAGTCTGCTCTTCTCCAATTAGCGCACTGACCCTCTGCTGATACTGTTTGAAGTACGCCAATTGTTCGGTAATTCGGATTATGTTTATCTGCAAATGTAGATAGTTTAATGGTCACATTGTGTTCTCTTATTAAACACATAAATTTTAATTTTCTTTTAGAACAAAACCAATAGGACCCTAATTAACCTGGCAGTTCCTAATGAACATTAGTCTCTGCAAAATTTTTAGATTTTGATTTTTGTCTCCAACTTTTAATACATTAATTTTAGTCCCTATATTTTTTAAATACCCAAATGTTGGGAAAAAAAATATTAGTTTTAGGGACTAAAATTTGACTATTTTTAAATATATAGAGTCCAAAACGATTGATTTTAAAAATTGAAGACAAAAACTAAAATTTAGAAAAATTTTCAAGAGCTAAATACACCGTTAACCCTATTATTATGCCTATTATTATTATGCATGATTTTAAATTACAATTGTCTTGCGAGTGCTAAAATTGAGAAAAATGTTAATAAATATTGTCAAGTGTGTGCGGTTTGATAAACCTTACGAACCAAAACATTATAGCACATCTATATATGGTTTGGGAATGGCAATTCAAAAACATGATCATGACGTTTGCGACAACTTTTTGTATTTATGACGTTATTATACAACCAATTTAAGTCCTTATCACTCAACTTCTATCCTATTGATTACAGGTTCACTCACGGGGAGTGAAATCTATAGCAACACAACTTCATAGGATTTGCTAGCATACATTAACCTAATTTTTAACAAATTACACATTCATTGTATTTTTAGAAAATTGAAGTTATATTCAGTTTTTGCCTTTCAAAAAAAATAAAATTTGAAGTCATAGCTTGTTAAATTATTTTTTTCTAAAAAGTAAATGGGTGTATTATATACATGTGTGTGGTTGACTTACAAACTGAATTCCAGTGTCGTTGAGAATTCCTATCCCAGCAGAAGCAAAGTTGGCACCAACAAGCAGCCTTTCACCATCGAGCGCTGGACTCAAATATGGTAATGTGGGTTCTGAGCCAATTTTCTCACCTACATACATGACACGGTTTATATATCTGTAATGGCTTAAGAGAGATCACATATATGTATAATTTAAAAGACAAAATTTATATACAGATCCTTAGATACTGTTTATACTGTTCTCTAATCATAATTGAAATTTCATCTCAATAATTTGCATAGTCTTTTAATGCAAACTGTTATTGTGCCAATGAAGAACAGCACTGACAGCAATTAAAGAATTGTATATAAGTTTTGTCCTAATTTAAAACACCTAAAACAAAATATCGAGAAGAAAGCAACTGAAAATAACTATAATGAGGTTATAATAAAATAAAATATAGCATGAGAGCCCAACTGATAAGGTCAGGCATGTTGAGGCCATTGGAGAAACGACCAGAGGCTCTATGAGACGCAGAATCAATGCCATAAGGATATGAATCGGCACGCGCGGTGGTGGCTAGGTAGTTATTATTCCCATTGTCCACAAGCGAATCACCGAACACGAAAAATGCTCGTGCCTCAGCTTGTGGAGCAACAATGCTCAAGGTGATCAACAAGCATAAAAATATAGATTTAGAAGAAACAACCCTTTTGTTGTTTTCTTCCATGGGAGTGTCTACCAGAAATGGTGAATGCTCTCCTTATCTCCAACTATGATATATGATCCTGCATCTGAACGGGAATGTTACGTGGCTTATATAATGCTCTCGATCAATAGTTGTGAATATAATTAAATGGTTTTTGCTACCACAAGTAGATAAAGAAATGGTGTAATAACGATGCCTGAAAAAGTTTTTCTCGCGCATACTATATTGTCACGTTATTGAAATAGTTTTTAATATTAGAACAATTTGCTTAAAGTCTCTCTTCTAAATATAGTAAAGAGCCAACATGCAACTAGTGATAATGTTATATATAATGCATGAAAATTGAACTACCTATTGAATTTACAGAGCTTCAATTACTTTTAACGGCGTTTTCGTGTAAAATGCAATATGGCCTACAGCGAATGGTGCATGCACAAGTTATCTCCAACTAGGATCCTGCACATGAACGAGAAAGTTGAATTAAGTGACTCGAATAATTTTCAATTATATAGCTCTGTTATAAAAATAAATTTTTTATAAGCAAAATATATTTATTATAAAGAGTACAAAGTTACTTTAACCTTTAACCTGTATACAGAGTTCTAGAACAACGGTCTAGCAGTATTGTCTAATACAATGAATAGGACTCACCAATCTAAAAATAAACATTGAATACCCTAGTCAATTTAACTAAGATTTAGGAAAAAATGTGTTTTTATTCTTATACTTTCAATCAAACATGGTCAAGATTTTTATACTTTGATATCAGTAAATTTGGTCCTCCAAAATTTTAAAAACATGACAAATTCAGAGATGAATTCTTAGAGAAGAGGAATTAAATCTACATGTTTTTTAAAATTTGAGGATCAAATTCATTAATATAGAAGTACAGGAACCTTCACTACATTTGACTGAAAATATAAAGACTAAAAACATATTTTTTCCTAAGATTTAATATACCAACCAAATTAACAGCTATATAGCTCAATTATATAGCTCTGTTATATAATTAAGTGACTTATATAATGCTCAATTGTTGCGAGTATATTCACTCTTAATCATGTATAGTCTATATAAAAGAATGTTTTACTTATAAATTTACTTACAGTCACTTCTAAAAATGTGCCGAATTATAACTGAGTGATAATGTTGCAATAATGCATCAAAACTGAACTACCTAGCTAGAATTTGTAGAGCTTCGATTATTTTTATTGGTGTTACTATGTTTTAAATGCAACATGGCCTACAGCTAGCTGTTCTTTACTACGCTTTATCCATTCACTTGCTTTGGTCTGTGCTGTCATAGTGTCACTGTAGTTATTATTATCTACTTTTTGTTTGTCTTCAGAATTTGCTTCTGCAAGCCCTGCTGGCCCAACAGGGTGGTTCGAGCTATGAGTTTATTAGAGATAAATTCTCGTCAGAAAAAATTTTGAATAATGCATCACGTGATCATTACTGTAAGAGGTTTAACAGATTACAGATATCTCCTGTATTCATATTTCCTTTGGTCTACAAGTAGCAGCACATTATATTTTCCCGATATCTTTTTTTCTGCGAAACCATATTTTTAATTGAGTTTACATGGAAAGATACAATCCAAGTACATAATGACTGAGTACAAGAAGTGAAATAAGACAAACCAGTTTTTTCCTTTTTTTTTAATTAAGAGGTTATTACGGTCTTGTCTCAGCTGACCAACTCCATCAGAACCTCTTTATAAAACATGGGGTGAGTTGGGTGGTGAAATTTATTTTGGTTTTCATTTACAATCAAAAAGATCTTAATTGGTTTGAGTACCATGTATGTCCTTTTCAAACAACGAAACTCAAACTAAATCACTTTATTAATTTTATATTTTTTCAAATATCTTAACACAAAATCCTATTGTTTCAATAATTTAAAATGTCTTAATTATTTCTTAACACATTAAATGATGTCGTTCCAGAAAATTTCAACAAAAACAAGAAGAAAAAAATATTAACTCTATCACGCGACTCAAACCACGCTAATTTGATCTGAGTTAGTTTGAATGAATGAATTTTTTTTTTCTCAATTTAAGCCAACCTAATTAAACTAAATAAATTGTTTCAGCTCTACCTTTTTTGTGCATATGATTGGTTCAGACTTTTATTTTATCAGAAATGGATCGAACCCAACCGTGACCACAGTTTTTTCTTTCTTTTATTTAATTTCTCAACAAGAAAAAGTTTATGCTGTGTTTGGTGCAGCAGAAATGGAGAGAGGAGAGGAGGGAAGGAGGAGAAATGAAGAGAAAATAAGAAATTTAAGTACAGTAACACGCTTTTCTTTGAAAATAATCAATTATTTTTTTATAGTCAATTATCAATCATTTTTTACATTGAAGTCAATTGATTATCAAGTTTGATAATAGATTTTTTTTTTTTTTGAGTGCAGACAATCAATTATCAACACGGTTAATCAATTAATTTTTTTTATATTTTTTATTTCTCTCTTCCTTATCAAACTAAACATCTCTATTTTTACTTTATTTCTTACTTATTTTTAATCACTTTATTTCTCTCTTTTGTAATTCTTACCCATTTCTTGTCTACCAAACACTCAGTGTTTGATTAGGGCCATGATCTCTCCACAGTCCAATCAAAAGTTAAGATAAGACCACTAATATCACTTAACAACATGTGAGTAGAATTATGTATCATCTAATAACAAGAATAACTTACTAGAATCAGCTTACTGATACGAGGATTTGAGTGTTTGCCCAAAGTTTAGGTTCAAACCTCATCATTGCTTTTGTAGAACAAGAAAATCTAATAACAAGAATCCTAGGATACGAATGTATAAGTTACAAAATTGATATAACCATGAGCTATTATTTATTAGCTATATATGAGATACCTCCCATTGCCAAATGGGGCAAACCTTTCGTGAACGCAAAAGAAAGGGCCTAGTAGAGAGGAAAGAAAAACAGCTTTATAGAACAATTAGAAAATTGACAACAGTGATGAGAAATTATTTATTTGGTGATGTTTGTTTCAATAATGAACTTTGCATAAATTTTGCTATGTCCAATAGTAACCATAAATGTAATGTCTAAAAGTAAGTAAAAAGGTACCAACGAGGGTTGGGTTGGGTCTAGCAAAAGGAGTTAGTCTCCTACAATGTAGCAAACCAAAGTTCAAATATCTATTGGAAGATGTGTTCACATTTAGTGTCCGACCATGTTTCAAACAAGTTTTCAAAAGAAGATACTATTGGGAAATAAAAAAAAATAAGCAAAAAAGAAAAAGATGGTTGTAATAAAAAGAAGGCTTAATTACTTTTTAAGCATTATAATTGTACGATTTTGGTCCCCAGATTTTAATTGAGCAAATTTCAGAGTTTTTGTATCAAAGTAATGTTACATGGTCGGAATTCTTACTAAACTTTGTCTAAATTCAGCAATAATAGTTATAAAAGATTAGAAGTTAAAATAGTCAAATATATTCATTTATCCAAAGGCTAAAAATTATGTCAAAGTAAAATAAAAAGAATAATGTCAGATATTTTCACAAAATTTTGGGTATTTAAGTTTTTTTCCTTGCATTAAACAATTCTATCGAAAAATACACAGCTCGTTGTATTGAAGAGTTAGAAATTATTCTG
This sequence comes from Spatholobus suberectus, assembly GCA_004329165.1. NCBI lineage: Eukaryota > Viridiplantae > Streptophyta > Magnoliopsida > Fabales > Fabaceae > Spatholobus > Spatholobus suberectus. Next base: position 53,339,282 of record CM014732.1, read on the forward strand.
TGTGGAGAGGTTTTTTTAAGCAGTTAAAATATCCTTATTTTAGTGGTTTGAAGCAATAGAAACGTGATAAATACGAAAGGTGTGAAACTTTAACAAATTTAAACCATTGTGATGGATAAAAATATGTTAGTAGTTACACAACAAAGTTTTTAATATACAATTTTTTATCATCTTATTTGAAAGTGAAAAAAACAATCTACAAATTCTTAATTTGGAGAGTGATATTGTCTCTTGTATCACTTTTTGGATTAGAGATTTTTAATATTTTTTTTTTGTGAGAAGCGTATTTCTTACACCTTTTTTTTATAGGATGGGAGATCTTACTAAAGGTGACCAGTCAGGTTTTTTGACAGACATTAGTTATTAGTAAATCTAGTGAATACTTCATATTAATAACATAGTTACCAAAAAAAAAGCTCTTATATGTATAACTTGATTTTCTTAATTGTCTATTTGTTTCGATTTAAAAAGAACCTTATATCATTGTATAAATTATTTTTTATAAATTTAAAATATGATTTAAATATTTAAATTATAATTATAGATTATAATTGGGGAAGAATCAAATTCCAGCAGTGTAATTTACACCAACTATTACACAATCAATAATTTTATATAGCATGTGAATTTTATCAATCCAACCATTGAATTATAACCATATATTACTTTGACTATATGTGTCAAATTTTATGAAAATTGAACACCAATAAGAAGATAATCAATTGATTCATATTTTAGTACATTTTTAAAAGTATATATTATGTCAATTTTGATGTACATGAATGAGATATCAAATAACTTTGGATTAATATAAAATATGGTAGATATGATCTATGTGAAAAAAAATTAATCCAACAGTAGATTTTGAGATAAAATTATCCAATTGAAAGTTATTAATAGTTAGTATAAGTTACATCAATATAATTTAATCCCTATTTATATTGAATAAATTATACAAAAGTAAATATTTATCTTGCGTAATGCACAAACTAAATTACTAGTAATTATTTAAATAAGAAACCACTGAAAAAACAAACCCTTTTATAGCTGTTTAGTTTTACACTAGGTTTCGATAACTCACCCTATTTTTAATTCTCATCTACACTTTATAGCGTCGAATTAAAAATTAAAATAAAATAAATTTAAAGTAAAAACATAAAACTTAACATCATTAAAGGTAGTCAATTAGGTTTTTTTGGTGAAGATTCATCATTGACAAAATCAATAGATATTTCGCACAATAACATGGTTACCAAAAAAAAAACATAAAACTTAATCAGCTTTAATCTTTTAATTTTATTATCAATTGCTAAAGTCTTTAATTTAAAATTTTTAAAATTTACACCAATTTACTGTAATTGATAAATTAATTCCTCTAAACCAATATCTATACAGTAAATATAATTAATCCAAGTAACATATATATTTACAATATCTTTACATAGTTATAATCCCTTCAAAATATACTATATACTATTTTTAACCGAAAGCTTCCTACCATGCTTAAACTCAAATTTAAATTTCTAAATAATTAAATATTATTTTTATTAATTTATCACTTAAAAATTTCTAGGAATAAGAAAAAAATATCTCTTACTAGCTTAATGCACACTCCCTTTCTTCTTACCGTCTCTAACTTCTTATTCTTCTTCTTCTTCTTATTCTTATTATATGTTTCAAAATTTAATTTCAGTCTAAAAATTTTCTAAATAAAATGTATATATATTTTCTTACTATGTTTTGATAGATAAAAGTAATTATTATTAGAAACCTAATTAACACCATCACCATTATTTATTATTTAAATATTTTATTATTTTCTTTTAATAATAGAAAACTAGTTATTATTTTAAATCTTATTTTTCTTAAAATCTGAAGTTGAGATACTCTTTTTGAGAGTTACATAAAAATTCTACGGCAATCAATAAATTAATAAATTATTTTATTTATTGGGTGGGGATCAAGTCAACTTTTGGTAGAGTTACTCTACTCAATAACTTTTGATATATATTAAATTTTAACGATCCAACTATTGAATATTTTTCATATTATGTTAATGATCATGCACACCAAATTTTAGGTAAATCGGACATTTGTAACTAGTTAATCTTATAATTAACATTTACTTATAATTTAAAAAAGTATGTTATACGTTAATTTGAATTTATTTAACAAAGTATCAAATAATTTTCAAACTTTATAAAAATTTGTAAACTTAATCTACTCAATAAAATATTTTAATCCAACGGTTGGATCATTAAAATTTAATATATACCAAGAGTTATGAAATGGAGTAAATCTACCAAAAGTTATTATTGAAGTAACTTGATCTTCACCCTTACTTCTTACTCTTCTTTAAATGGTTCCTCATTCATAAGCATCCTATTGAATTTGTGAACATACTTCTTACTCTCTCTCTTTTTTCGTTGAGATATTGACAACACTTTGACAATATATGTTTGAGAGTAAATAGTCTATAAGCTTAAATAGATTTTACAATATCATTCAATCACCAACAGCTATATATTTGTTAATTTTTATAGTAACTATTTTAATAGTCCTACTAACAATAATTTTTGATTAGTTGATAATGTAAAAAAAAAATTATATTAACCGTGCATAGAAATTAAACTCTATGTTTAAATGAGTATATTTAACAATTGTACAAAAACGTCACATTATTTTTTTGACCTTGACATTAACATGACGTTATTGAGGTTAAAAAAATAAATCCAATCACTTGTTGCAAATACATGCGGTCAACGTTGAGGTGATGGTGAGCCCAATGGGTGAAACCCATACAGTATTGGTATATATGGGGCGCTGCCCATCATTGTTGAAAATTCTCAAACGTAAAGGTTATGATCTATGTCGTGTTCATGTGACCGAAATAAACAAATGGTGCACATGTTACTAGCCCAGATCCATGACTTGGCGGGCAGTGATCCACAAAATTTCAAAAAGGCTAGTGCAGTACCCAACTGCAACAAGTACATTTCAACACATGGTGAGGACCACTGAATCAAAAGCCTCAGCAACACAAATGTCATTCTCAACAATGATCCTTCAACCATTTGCTCTGCACCCTCTGCGTGATTGGAAATTGACAGCCTGATAATTTGATTGGCTGCCATAACAAGTCGTCCTTCTCTAGGAGAAGTTAGATACTCGGATTAAATTAAATAACAATATAATAGAACATTTGGAAGAAGTTATTTGAACTTATAAAAGTAATTTATAGTGTTTTTTATAAGTACTTTTTAACTTATTTCAATCAAAATAAATTCTTTTTAGCTTATTCTAGTAATTTTCACAATCAAGCTTATGAATTAACTCGTATTTTATAAAAGTTTATCAAATAAGTAATTAATTATGCTATTTATCTAGATAAACACTTGGTCATTGATTTCTAAATCCATTTTAATGGTTCCATATTTCATATTTTATTTTTCTATTTTTTTCTCTAGTTCTAGTTATAGGATAACCCTTCATCTAATATACTCTTCTTATTAAAATCTCTGTCGATCTTTACATATGTCCAAACTACTTAAGGTGAGATTTTTCCATTTTTTCATTCCTAATCATATCCGGTACGGTCACACATGTTTGAATAGTATCTTTTTATCACATAAAACATAGGAACAAGAGACTTAAGGATAGTTTTTGCCAAAGAATATAGGGGCGTGAGACAAAAGCATCTTCAAGGATCAACTACTCACTTGATTCAACCATGTCTATTCCTAAATCTTTTCATCTGCACTTATTAGGTGCTCAACCCAAAGATTAAATTCTAATACCAATTGAAAAGTATAAAGAAAATGCAACAAGGGAATGAATTGTATCACTCTATGGCATTACATCATCACCTAACCATATATTATACCTATACCATAAAATGTTTTACGGCAAATATGAAGTTTAATGCTAATGAAATATGAATACTTTTGTTTCAAAAAAATATATATTATGTAAAACATTGAGGAAAAAATGTGATTCATTAAAACAAAATTAAGACCCAACATAGAAGATAGATTATGGAACATAATGGGGCATAACATAAGAGAGACGTAGTCAATTGCCCAAATCTGAAAATTGAATACCAAACTAAAAGTAATATAATTATATTTAGCCCAAAAAGATTATCTCACTACGACAACATTTGAAGTATACATTCACACATACATCTATATAATAAATAAAAGGACTCAATTATCATAAGCTGACCATCTACTTAACAAAACATCCACGATTTGAGGTCCTAAGAAGTGTCTTTCCCTTGCTATGCAAACATGTCATGTGTCAGGCCATGAAATTCAATCCTCTCAGAGTTAAGGCACGTGTTGTGCTATCTACTCATCGAACAAAGAACATTGGAAAACAAACATGACAAAAATAGACATACAATAAGGGTGAGAATTTGATCACAAATACTATGAGAGAACAAAAGGATGACACATAACAACATATATATTTACCACCACCACCATTCTTCTTTCACCTGTTTATCAACTATCATTAAGGTAATAGGAGGAGAGTGGGGTGTGTTCTTATGTTGTTGTTTTCACATAGATGTTGGGTGGGCTTTCTCCTGAAATCCATTAGTTTTTTAATCTTGAAACTTATATGCATGTTGTTGTAATTGTGTTGCTGGCTAAAATTCCAAATCTGGCACTCGTTATTCTTTTGCTTATAACTAAGCTGTGGCTACTATTTTTGGTGGGTTTTTTTTTATGAAACTACACAAAATTTTCTTCATAATGAACTCAATAATCACTTGAAAAAGTCAAGAAACAAAAAAGATATGCCTCTTAAAAGTTGAGGTTGTTGTCTGAAAATGCAAAACTAACAGTAGATGCTTTTTCATTTTGGAATTTTTGGTTGATTATTTGGTGAACCTACTTAAACGACTAAAAATTAGATTTCTTAAGCTTTCCATTGATATATCATATGCTTATTTTTATGGATATTGACTATTTTTAACAAATTTTGGAAATTGTTGGTCATGCACTGATTCTAGCCAAAATCATTTTCTAGAACTGCCATCCTTCAAAAATCACTGTAAATTGCATAAAGCTTTTTTTTGAATTATCTTGAATATAAAAATATTATTGAATTTAATTTTGATAAAAAATTTACTTTGATGCTAAATGTTCTAAGACAAACGAGAAAAAGATAAAAACAATTTGCTAGTCATCTAGTGGTTTTGTCTTATCTCACTAGCTTGTTATTTTTGTATCTTTTTTTGTAGATTTTTCTTTAATGTGATCCTAGATGTTTAGAAAAATAGACAAAATTATCTTACCAACAAGTTATGGATCATGTTTTATGAAAATCATTTAGCTATTCAAACTTGATGATCAAAATGCGCCACTGAATCTAGGAAAAAGAAAGAAACTCGGTTGTTATTTTAAACAAAGTTTTCAATCTCTTTTATTAAAATTATTGTTGGCTTTAAACTAGGTTCTAAATTTTATCTAAATTATTTCTCTAAAAATGATTTATCAATGTGTTTATAAAATTTTAGCCTTTAAATTAGGTACTTAAGATAGTTAGTTAATTAATTCACTAACCCTTTCTTAAATTCTAACAAACTTCTCTTGAGAGTTTCTTGTTATATAAATTGCAGGTCTTTCAATTACTCAATTATAATTGTGTCTATATCTTATGTGAATATATAGACTCTAATTTGTTATACTATGAGTTGAATAGATATTAAGTCACTAAAATATGAAGTAGAGACATTTAGTAGAGAATATACTAATGCTCAAATGAGCTAAGACTAGGAAAATTCTCTGCCCAAAGTGATAAGTGAGAAAATGTTAATTAGTGACTAACGTAAAGCGAGGGACATGCAATGGCATGATACTTTACTAGGAAAGCGACAGTTTGGTACACTGCAAGATGTATGCAGGGACCTAGAGAGTCTTGAGGGTATGGTATCAAGTAGTGAAGTCCCAATGGTCAGGATAGCAACCTTGAGTTGGGATCTTTGCAGAAAACAAGCTTGATAACCCTGACAACTATTGAGTCATTATCAGGATTGGTGTGAGAGTATACCTCTATATGGACTGTGTTGTCTTGAGTTGTTTCTCTGTTCCTCAATGGTGATGAGAATTGTACCAAGTGATGATGATGAGAGGTATATGTACTCTTAGTCACTTCTCGATTTTGTTGAAAACTATTACTTACGAATAAGAAGTATGAATCTATAGAAAGTCAAGGTTAGTCTACTATAACTTAAATAAAACCCTAGGTTCCCTTTTTTTATTATTACCAGCTGTGTTTTATTTGTGTTTGACAGTAGAATTCCCTACCATCTATGTGAAAGTGATTTTAAGAACAAAATCACTCCACTCCTCTGTCTCTTTCTCTATTTATGTTGTTTATGGGCTGATACACGAAGATGACGATGATGCCCAGAGATTATGCCTCGATATTGTACTGGATGATCCAGAGACTACTCTGATAGATGAAGACTAAAGAACCTACTTTCTTTTTATACATGGGACAGGATAGTTATTGGACGGCTTAAATATAATTTTGGTCATTTATCTTTTTACTAAATCTCATTTTGATCCTTTATCTTTTTAAAGATTCATTTTGGTCCTTTAACTTTCAAATTTGAGTCAATATTGCCCTTTTGTTAATAGTGATTGTTTTTGATTTTGAAACATAATTTTGAACTCTTTTTTAATCAATTCAAGACCTAAAACTTGTCCCATTAGACTCACCTATATGAAAACTATGGAACCCAATTAATATTCAAATCAAAAAGAGTCACAAACATGGGGAAAATGCATGAAAAGTGAGTTCTACGAACAACTAAAAAACTAAAAAATATAATATCATATTCTTTTTCGATTGCTCGTGCAAGTCAACTTTCACACGTTTTTCACCATGTTTATGGCCTTTTTTGGTTTGAACATTAGTTGATTCCATAGTTTTCATGTAGATAAATCTAATGGGACAAGTTTCAGATCTTGAATCGATCAAAAAAAATGAAAGAATGAGGAACACATAAGAAGGGGGGTTAAATTGTGTGTTCAAAAACTTTTTAAGCAATTTAGACCAAGTTAAGAGAGCAAATAAACTAAGCGTATATATGGATAAGAGAAGAAAGACACCCAAAAGATTTTATACTGGTTCACTCAACTTGAGCTACATCTAGTCCCTTCGTCCTAAAGGTTTCAACTAACCAACCTTAGGTTACAAATAAATATTGTTCTTTGCCTCTTCAAGCTTTACAAAGTAACTTACCCAGATTACTTAATCACCCAAGTATTCTTTATCACTAAGCATCTCCAGGCTTTCATAATGTAAAAGAGTTGCAAAAACAAATTAACTCACAACGTGAGAATATGAAAGTTTAAGTGCAGTGCAATAATTTTTTTAAAAAAGAGTTTGAAGATTTTTCAAAGTCGTCCAGCAAATACAAAATTCGTAATCATTCACTATATATTCTTTTATTCTGAGCTGATATAGATATAGCCTTAAAAAATAGCTGTTGAAAATTTCAGCTTCAATCTTCAAAGAGAGGAACAAGTGTGTGTGTATTGAGCTTGCAGTAGAGTCAGAAAAGTGAATTTTGTTCTTACACTAAAATGGAAGGTGCAGTACTATGTTACAGAATTGTTTCTCTAAACATTCTTTATTCAGCTTGCCAACTTGATAGCAATGCTACGCTTATACACTAACATATATCTAACTATCATTTAATGCTCAAATTTTTGAACATTAGATCATACTAAGAGGTAAAGCATCAATCTCAAGGTTTTTTGTGAAGACACAGAGTTAAAACAAGCTTTAAAACTTAATTGTTAAAGGGACTTACACCTGGACGATCATCATACACCAGTCCATTGTTGGATTGAGCACTTACCACTAGGCCAAAAACTATAACTAATAGTCAGGGTGCAACTCTTTCTACTTAACCGTAGCAGCCCAAACGCCATGAGTCGACTGTGACTTGACCCACCTGGGCCTCCACCACGAGACAATTGATGCCACACACCAGACAACAATCTCCCCCTCAGCAATTGCCTCGCTGGGAATCGAACTCGTGACCTTGGCTCTAATACCAATTGTTGGATCAAGCGCTTACCACTAGGCCAAAAGACATAGAACCATCTAGACCCTCAAAGTTTTGAAGATAACAAACTTATTAATGTTAAAGTTTCTACCAAAGAACTAAACTCTTTACAGCATACAAGCTTCCCTTTGAAGACCGTCCAGTAGACGTGTCAAAGAAGACCGTCTAGTAGACGTATTAAGGAAGACCGTCCAATAGACGTGCTTAAAGAAGATCATCCAGTGAACAACTTAAGATGATCGTCTGAAGAACAAATTCAAATATCTGATGCAAGCTTCCAACGACAAATATTCAAATGGCTAAGTTCTATTTTGAACGTCCAATTTATTTATGCTAGTTTTTCTTGAAACTAACATATTACCTATCTTATGATCTACTGTTCAAATTGTTTGAAGCATTTAATTGTATCAGAATCATTCTAGTGCAAGAGCGCAGTAAAAACAGATAAAGCAAGTCAACTTATCAAGGTGCCATGCCAAATGAAGAATGTTCAGAAAAGCAATTCGTCAGCACAGTCTTGCACTTTCCTCTTTAGTGCGAGTCTAAAAGTTGTCGTGCCTGATCACTCTGAAAGGAGAGTTTGCACGCCCTTCCTTGCATAACGAAGTCAAGTCTTCACAACGGATCTTTTCCCTGAAGAATATATATGCACCAAGGAAGAACGAATACACATACGTGCCTGGTGTAAAAATTCTAAGTTAACAAAAAAACTTCTAAACAATTGATAGAAGCGTCCAGTAGACGATAGCAAAAATCTTGTAAAGATTTTCAAAGTGTGCTTGAGCCTTATCTTTCAAATCCTCACTACGTGAGTTGATATCTTTGTAAAAGAAAAACACTTGTTTGTGTTGTAAAAGCCTGGAAAGGCTTAGTGTAAAAGAATACTTGGGTTAAGCAATCTGGGGTGATTGCTGTGTAAAGCCTGAAGAGGCCACGAACAATACTTGTAACCAAGGTTGGTTAGTAAACACCTTTTGGGTGAAGGGACTGGACATAGCTCAGGTTGAGTGAACTAGTATAAAAACTTTCTATGTTCTTCTTCTCTCTATCTCTAAGCTTGAAAACGTTTTCAAACTGTTTTACTTGCATCAAAAAAGAAAAAGGTTTTAAATGCACAATTCAACCCCCCCTTCTTATGCGCTTTTTCCATTTCATCCATTTGATGCTTGCTAAAAACTGGAGCGTTGGACGCCTTATATTAAAGATACGTTGGATGTTTAAATAACCTTTTTACATTAGAGACTTAAAACTAAATAAGTTATTGTTATCTTTAAAATTTGAGGGACTAGAGGCTTCATACGTCTTTGGTTCCAACAAAAAAGGTTCAAAATCGTGTCCCAAAATTGAAAACGATCACTGTTAACGAAAGGGCAACCTTGACTCAAATTTGAAAGTAAAAGGACCAAAATGAATCTTTTAAAAGATAAAGGACCAAAACGAATTTAAGTAAAAAGATAAAAGACCAAAAGTATATTTAAGCCATATTAGACACTACTTTAAGTAGGACTTTTAGGGTAGGTTGTGTCTTCTTTGATGTATCTCTGATTTCCCTATGTCCCTTTTTTTATTTCTGATATAATTTAGCTTCAATTTATGATATGTACATTTTACAATTTTTCTATTATCAAAATCAAAAAAATATTATTTGCAATTTCATCAACTCAAACTTAATAACTAATTAAGTAATTAGATAAGTATGGGTTGGTTTCAATGTGAATGGGTGTTATAATTGACTCAGCATTCTAGCATCATACAACATATCCCAAACCATACTTTATGTTGCCTATAATGTCTAATGTATCTCATACCACATTGCACAAAGTGAATACTAAATATTTCACCCCATCACTCGTGAGCACCACATAATTCACAACCAAGAGCAAATAAGGCTAGGCCCATAATATCATCATCATGTTTATACTCATACTTTATCAACGTTAGCATCATAATCACAGTCACATTTCATCGAGAATCATTTTAATTGTACTTATATTTTATCAATATTATCATCATAATTATAGTCACGCTAAAAAAGGGCAATGCAGTAAAGGATTTACAAAATAACAACAATCAATTCTAAGTAAGGAAATACAACAAGTAATGTAATTCAACCACAATAAATCACAATCACATGATGCAGGACCCACCAACACATTATGCAATGGAATGCATAAAATGCCTACTTTATGAGACATCTCCATGGAGAATAACCATACATATTGGAGTATCGATTAGGAGGACATGTTCTTATCCTACAACCCAAATTACAATGCAAAATTTCATAATTTCATATAGCATCAAATAGCCATACTAGAACACTCTACCACTAATCCTCAGTAGAATAATGATTCTTCAAAATCACCACGCTGGGTTTGGGCTACCATAACATAGGGGAGAGATCCTTTGGCCACATGTGGGGTTCTGCACAACATTCATTCTCAAGGTCTATTTTGACCTCCATTATTTGTACTCGCACCTGCATTAAGTTATGGCTACTCTAGGCCTCAAGCCTAATAAAATAATGTTGTTGTATTACTATAATTAGGCCTCATTAAAGTTGGTATCATTGAAGAGTTTCACTAAGAATATCAAATTCGTAATATAAGTTTCATGTCTTTACACCAAATACTAACTTTAATCCAAAATAATAACCATCATGCATGTGATAGACTTAATGAGACTCATCCAATGAAATCCTTCATTCAATCAATAATCACTAATCAATCAAATCATGATAAAACAAGTACACAATTAATTCAACAATACATCTAAAAGTATGATTTTTACTTAATGGGATTGAGCTAGTTTTACCTAGCATGAGGACTGAGGTGAATAATTCACCTAATCTCAGACTTTATATGTGGTTTTGGGCTACCCCTAACATTCAAAGCATGTAAATCTTACTCATCTTACTTCCCAACGAAATATTTTTCCTCCTCACCTAATTTTCATATCTTTAGAGGTTTTGAGTGTTGATATGCTTTAGTTTCTTCCACAATGGTTCCTCTACCACATGTTTATTTCTACCAAAAGTATGAGTGATTCCATAATATCACTACATAATAGAATCTTAAGGCTCAAAATCTAATTTTCTTTCTAGTAACTTAACTAACTCCAATTAGTTAGGCTTAGTTAAAACTAAAATTTAATATTTCTAAATAACTTCCTTTTAATTCTTTTCATAATTATACCTTGATGAGTTGGTTAAAGTATTAAGTTATAAAAAATTGATATATCTAAATGTTTATGACATACACTCAATCTAATTTATCTAAAATTTAGATTATGCTTATATTGGGATGGCAAAAATATTCATGCCCACGAAGATCCACAACATACTGAAAATGGATAAGCAAATGAATACCTACAAATAGTTTAAACGGGTACTTGCAAATAGTTTAAACTAGTTATTTTCACAACTAGTTTATTAATGGGATTGGCGTGGTTATCATGGTACCCATGCTTGTGAGTACCAGCTACCTGCTATTGTATATTTACTTAAATACCCTTATATTAAAATAGATAAGATTATAGAGAATTTGCCCTAAATTTTCAAATGTTTCCCACTTCCCTTCTTTCTTCCAAACTCTTTCGTGGTCTTGCTCTCGCCTTACCTTAGCTCATTATTGTGCTCAAGTTCCCATTGTTGTGCTCCTTGGTTCTTGCTTTCGAGTGTAAGCAAGACACCTTGCGATGCTTGTGTGACTATGTCTGCGCTCCTTACTCCATAAGTTGTGCCTGTGACCCTTTTCTTTTTGCCTTTGATGTTCCTCCACCCAGTGAGTCTTTAACTGGTATCATGATTTTAGATCTACAAGTATTTGGTTTTTATACTTGTGATTTTAGTATCTTTTTTCCTACTACATCCCCAACTACCCACATTCTTTTATTTCTTTTTCTTGTTAGATTGATGGTGTCCATGTAATTGTAGTTTGTGATGGTTTTCATATTTCAAAGAAGGTATTAGATAGGTCTATTCACAACTGCCTTAGCATTAACATTTGTTAGGGTGTTTTATTTTATTTTTTATAAGGGTGGGGTTGTGTTAATTTGGGAACTTCGTGTAAGGGTGAGGCTTTTAATCTTGCAATAATAAGAATCCCAATGAAAGCTTATTGTGTTGACTACTAAACTTGTTATCTTTGATATTGGCATGTATTAATCTTGTTTATATATTTGACTTTTGAAGTTTAAATTGGAGAAACTTCAAAAGATTCTAATGTATGCATAATAATGTCCAAATTATGTTGGTTGTTGTTAATGTCTATTGGATTGAAGAGATTAAGCACAAAAATTAGATTGGAACCTTACATTTGCCTTTTACATTTAACAAATGCTTTATTTATTTTAGTTTTTCCAATTATCTTGACATTGCTATCTTAAAGTTTAAATTTAACATTGACATGTATTAATCTTATTTCTAATTTTGTGCCACAACTTGTTTGTATATTTCACATTGACATGTATTATCTTGTTTCTAAATTATTTGGTTTTACGTATTAATCTTGTTCCTGTATTTCACATTAACATGTACTAATTTTATTTCTATATTTCTAAATTTGATCACAACAAGAAATTTGCAAATCCCTCACTAATATAGTTCGTGAGGGATTGGTGAGGGTTTTGCGAGGAACAATTCTCTCGCTTAATTCAGGTAGTTAATTGGCGACGACACAATCTCTCTAAGTTGCACTATTCCTTCGCAAGTGGCCCTCACTACTTCCTCGCAAATCCCTCACAATATCTCCATCGCCATTTCCTCGCCAATCCCTCGCCAAGTCACTACTTCAAAAAGGAAGTATATTAGAGTTAAACAAGTGGTAAGAAATCCAAGAGGGTGATCAATTGGATTTGCAAAACTTGGCCCAAAAAGCTTCCTCAAAATATTTTTTTAAAAGTGTTTACGCAATTGATTTAGCTTTTTAAGATATAGAAAGTATGGTCATGAAATTTCTAATGCACCCTATATGTTCCTAGTATGATCACAACATATAATATTCAAGAAATATAAAGCATATAATAGAAAGTGAAGAGTTAAGGATTAAAAAGAGAAGAGACAAGAGATTTTATACTAGTTCAGTTACCACCACTATGACCCCCATCCACTCCCCATCCAATCTTGTTGAGATTTCCATTAAAATTGTAAAATCATTTACAAACATAAAACAATCAAGACTCTTATTGACCACACTAAGCCTTCTTGAAAAACCTCCAAGAAAACCTTAGAACACACCCTTGTAGAGCCCTTCTACAAGTTCCTTTGAGAATTCCCAACTCTCAAAACATACAATTCCTAAAGCAAGAAATGAATTCACCTTTATGAATGAATAAACATCTTGAAATCCTTTACTTCTTAACCTTTCTTTGACTTAGGAGAGGAAAAACAATGAGCACTTTCAACTTTGAGAATTCTTTTCAAAAATATGTTTCTCTCTTTCTTTCTTGTATTTCTTACAAGTCTCTTCTATGAAAAACTTCTGATATTAAATGAATAGAAAGTGTTTATATATGATATGAGAGACATGGTTAGAGATATTATTTTGATATTTTCTAAGTTCTGCTGCTATTGTAATCTATTATTGTTTCAAGTAATTGATTATTTTGTTCAACAGACTACCTGGGTTTCAATTAAGAACAATGTAATCAATTAAATTCCCTTGTAATTGATTATTACAGAACGCATTGATTTTTTAATAAACCAATATATGAAGCTTGTAATCAATTATCATTAGCTGTAATCGATTACCCTGTTTCAAGACTCAAAACAAATCAACAACAATATAACATGTTACAACCTTTTATAATCCATTACAACAAAATGTAAAAATCAGATTTAAACATTTAAAACCAACTTTCTTCATATCTTTTCATTCTTAATAACCAACAACTTTGCTTAACCAAAATGAGTCAAATTATTACATGTTGGATTCATTTTAATTTTGAAAACTCTTTCACTTGATTAACCTTAATTACATTTTTGTGGCTCATTGAGTAATTCCTAACTTAGCCAAACAAAAGCTTAAGCAAACTTCAAAACCAAGATGCACAACACACTAAACATAAGCACAACCAATACAACTCGTTATCACATTAAGTGTGAGGTTAATCATCAAAACTATGGAACCAAAGTCTTTTTCATCATCCTTGCTTTTCTTCACAATTAGAACAAAATACAAGACTGACTTTACTAAAAACACTCTTCCACCTAGTGAAATATTTTACTAACCCACAAAAATAGTCTCTTTTGTACCTTTTCAATCATAAGTTGTTAGGTAGATTTACTTCTTAGGTTTGTGCCAATTAGTAATCCAAGATAAATAAAAGGAAATTCACCATTCTTGCAATTTAGGAAATAAGCTCCTACTTTTAACCTTCCACATTAATCCCAATCAATTGACTCTTGTGAAAGTTGACTTTTAGCCACGATACAACCCTAAATAGTTGCAACAAGCTTTAATCACCCAAATATTACTATGGCTCTTTTCTCTAATTATTAACTTGTCATTGGTAAACTGGAAATACGATACTAGTTCTTCCTAATCTCTTAACTTATAGCCCCTAAATAAACCTAAGAATGTTGTTGTACTAAACATCACACTAAAACCCTCTACCACAATAGTGAACAAGAAAGGTCTCCTCATCTTAGCTCCTTTACATATTCCAAACTTCTTTGTAGGATTCCCATAAACTAAAATAGATAGTCTTATTGTGATAAACATTCGGCCACCCATTTTCTCCAAGTGTTTGCAAAGCCCACCCTCATCATCATATAATTCAAAAACTCCTAGCTTATCGAGTTGTAAGCTTTTTCAAAATCTAGCTTAAAAAGCAATGCTTCTTTCTTTCTCCTTCATGTTTCATCCACTAACTCGTTTACAATTACTACTCCATCTAGTATTTGTCTCCTTTACTAAAAATCACCTTAGATTATGAAATTACCATATGAACATCCATACTCAACTTATTAGTGAGTAATTTTGATAACACCTTATAAATACATCAGGTAAGTGAAATGGCCTAAAATCACCCACCTTTTGTGGATTGTCCTTTCTCTAAATCATAATAGAAAATGAGTTATTTGAACCTCGTACTAACTTTCCCTTTGTATGGAACTCTTCCAAGAAAGCAACAAAGTCTAGTTTAATTGATTTCCAAAATTCCTTAATAAAGAAGAAATTTGCTTCATCCATCCTAGGCTTTTTGTGCTCTCGCACTCCCAAACAGTTGCATAGATTTCTTCTTCAATAAATGGGGCGATTAAATTGTTGTTTATTACTTCTCCAAATTGTTGGATATGCATACCAATGAACCATGGCCTTTTCCATTTACAGTTAATTAATAGATTTTGAAAATGAGTCTTAATTTCAAATTTTAATGGCACAACCCCCTCCACACTAATTCCATTAAAATTCCTATTTATTCTTCAGCCTAGATAAAAGATACTGTAAAGAAATTAACTATTTTTGTCATATATCCTACTTGTGTGCCAAGCACAAAACTCAAAAAATATAATCTACAACTGAGTTGACCTATCATTCTTTGATATTTATAAAGCTTGATCTTTTGAGAGACATTAGAGACCTTTTCTTAGTATAACAGCTAGATCTTTTATTATTAACTTTATGCATTAATGCAAATTGACAATAAACTCATATCTCCATGCAAACAACTATTTTGGAGTGCCGAGATGGTAGAAAAATAAAAACACCAACACCCTTAGTTCAAATATTTTATTCTTAGGTCACATAGAAGATATTTTAGAGAAAATCTTTTTATCACATTTCCTATATGTGTGTCAAGCACAGAGCTCGAAAAATCTAATCTACAATTGAGTTGACTTGAGTCTTGAAAAAATAAAAGTGTGTCTTAGAAGTTGTCTTTAAATGATCTTCATATGATTCTTCAAACTACCCAAGCAATCACTCCATTAGATTGTTCATCTTAAGATACTTGTTAACCTTCGACAATAAGACAATTTCATACTTAATACTCATTCATTAAAGGCTTAATGGTACTTTTGGTTTCCTTACCATCATCATTTCTCGAATTTGATCCCCTCTTCCTTTTTTCCCTTGAATTTAGTCCCCTTCACTATTCTAATTATGCAATTTTAGTCTATCCATTAACTTGACATTCGATTTTTAACAAAATGTTGACGTGACAGTAAAGTGTTGACACGAATGTGCATGAAAGTGTCAAGTTAGCATTTTCATTAAATATTAGATGTCAAGTTAATAAATTGATCAAAATTGCACAATTAAAATAGTGGGAGAATCAAATTTGCCAAAAAAAAATGAGGGGACCAAAATCAAGAAATGACGATAATAAATAAAGTAAAAATGCAATTTAGCCTTCATTGAACATCATCTTATGATTTTTGCACACTTGATAAATATTATCAACTTTTGTTTAAATCATCTAATTATTAATTATTTGTTTTCATCAAAAGTCAAAACAAAAAAGTTGGATAATTTTGGCTCTAACAATATATATAGTCCTTTCTTTTTAGAGCATGAAAGACCGTACAAGGTTCCACAAATTAGCTAAAGAAAACCACTATCCACTAATTTCAACACAGAATGGATTGATTATTAAAAATGGAGGACAAGACTCAAGATTCGTATTAATAACAATAATCATGGTTTTATTGAGTTTTTACAACCGCTAACAAAGCTTGATCTGTCGTTAATGGAGGTTGAGGAGTTTCAACAAGTTAAATAGATTCACTCAACTTGGACCGTTGAAGATCTAATATAACTTCTAGATATTGAAGGTTAAAGACAAAAAAAATTATATATTTACTTTTTCCCTGTTAAAATCAAGTGCATCATGATAAAACCATAGGTATGGGTACTTACAAACCCAAACTGACCGAATCTAAACA
Organism: Spatholobus suberectus; assembly: GCA_004329165.1. Classification (NCBI taxonomy): domain Eukaryota; kingdom Viridiplantae; phylum Streptophyta; class Magnoliopsida; order Fabales; family Fabaceae; genus Spatholobus; species Spatholobus suberectus. The sequence continues at coordinate 53,356,255 of CM014732.1, forward strand.
TTTGGTTTGGTTTTTTGAGTTGTTCAAGTAGAACCTAACCCAACCCAACCTAATCAAACCTGTTGTTGTTTAGGTTGGGTAACAGGTTTTATTGTTGAATCCGCAAACCCATCCTAATCCAATGACATGACGTTTTAATTTTTAATTTATTATTTATATATATTTTTCACTTAGATAATATCTTAAAATAAAAAAATGAGAAAACACACACTACGAGCCATTAATATCTTGCTTTATTTTTATTTATTTTTGTTTAGTAGATCTCTTGCTTTAATTATGTGTTATGTTGATATCAACCAATCATTTTTTAAGCCATAAGCACTACGAGATTGGTATTTCACATTGTCCAAATGAATCATTCCTTAACAAATAATCAAAATGTAGGATGTCCATTTGTCCAGTTGAAGAACAAATATCAAAATATATATTCTAAGAAAAAATTGACTTAAAAAAAGAAGAAGAAAAAGTCATACAATTATTCGAATTTATGAACATCTATATTTATTGTAATTATATTTAGTGGAGTAATACTTCTATTCAATTTTACACCCACAATTGTTTATTAAAATGATAAGAAAAAATTACAATTTTTTAGAAAATTTAAAATAATTTTTAATCTATACTTGAAAATCCAACCTATTATTAACTGGGTTGGTTCAATTCGGTTTTGATAGAAAAATTACACAAACTCGACTCAACTCAATCTAAATTGTTCTGATCAGTTCAAGTAACAGATTTAGTGAAACTCAATTGAAACTAACCTGTGAACACCTCTACTAATATCCACCAATTTCCAACACAGAATGGATTGATTATTAAAAATGGAGGACAAGACAATCATGTTTTTATCAAGTTTTTACAGCCATTGACATAGCTTGATCTGCCTTTAATGGTGGTTGAGGAGTTTCAACAAGTTAATATATATATATATATATATATATATATATATATATATATATATATATATATATATATATATACACACTTTTTTCCTGCTAAAATCAAGTGCATCATGATAAAACTTCAAAGTCTGAAAATTCTGACAAGTGGGTTTACAAAGGACAAAGTGCCCTGGTTCAGGATGGGAAAAAGGACTACACTATGGTGATGGTGTAAAGCACTGAGGACTGAAGCACAATCTTATAACAAGATTATCGCCGGTAGACAATTAGTACACTTATACATTTGTCAAGATTGATAATACCAAGCTACAATCTACAGTTCTGTGTTTGACAAAATCGTGAATTCGATTCCAGTAACGAAGTATGAACCCAGTTTAATGAGTTCCAGTTTTCAAGCGGCTAGTAACAAAGTCCCTTTTTTTTATTTTTCTTTTTTTATACGAAATTACAATATTCCTATGAGACAATTATACTCAAATGGAATAAGATTATTATAGTAATAAAAAGTTTTCTCTGAATATTTAATATAATTCATATCTAAAACTTGAATTTGATGCCGCTAATTAAATTGGAACAGCCTTCTTTATGAGTCATTAAAGATTTGAAGTTAATAGAGTCGCTAAGCTGTTTCCTGTTTATCATCATGACCCGTCTGATATAGGACAATTATTGCTCGTCAAAACTTGAAAGGTCATGTACAATAAAGATGGAAACAGCTTTTTACAATTTCATGCTAATGTTTCACTAATAAATGATACCATATCGCTTCTTTATCCTTTATCAAATTAAAGCATTCGTCCCACTCTTTTCTTTTCAGCGGGGTATATCATAATATAATGCTTTTTTAAGCACAAATATCATGCCTTTATTTTAAACCGAAGGTGAACAATATATTAAAAAAAATAAAAGAATTTAATTAAAAGAAACAAAAAGGTAGATAAATAGAGATTTTGAGGATATTGCCAGACTTTCCGAGTTTGGAATTACACGAACAATAATTAGGGACGGTATTTAGGCTTATACTCAATGCGTGTGTTCACCGCAAATTTCTGCAATAGAAAAGGTTTATTTTTTATTTTTATTTTCCGATTTGGATAGTTAGGCATAAAATTTCGTAAGTATAATTATTAAGAGTTTAATAGCTATGTATTATCAATATAAAAAAATTTACGTTGTTAATTAATAAAAAAGCACTATTGATATGACTTTTAAGATAATTATGATAAAAGTCAAAAAATTTACCATATATAGTAATTTGTGATTAGATGATAGTATAAAACTACTTTATACTGTTCGTGCATAGTCTATTTTCTCAATTATTAAAGTGCCTAACTTGTGTATGTGTAATTTTTTGCATAATATTTAAAAATATATAAAATAAAAATTGAAATTATAGGATATATATATATATATATATATATATATATATATATATATATATATATATATATAACTAATTCAACTAGATAAGCAAAAAATATCAGTAGTTTACATTTGGGGAAAAAAGAGTAAATTTAAAAAATAATTGGAAAGTACAAACTACTTATAGTTGATAAAAGAAGAAAAAATTAATGCAAAAAAGAGTATTTAAAATAATTGAAATTATCGGTTGATGAAATAATTAAAAATAAAAATAAATTACTAAATAATGATGAAAACATGTTATAGGAACAGATAATATAATAAGAGTTGTCTTCAAATTTAAGAATGATGAGTCAAATTTATAATATAAGGGTTAAAATATAATTGTATACTTAACTATTTATCATGTTTTATAATTAGCATTTGAAAGATCTTTGAATATTTTTATAATTAATTGAATTAGATTTCTCACTTTTAATCAATGCTATTTGTTTCATTAATCTATTATAATTAATTTTAATATTAAAATACGTTTTTGTTTATTAATTTGTCAAAAGATTATATATTAAAATATTTTGTTTGACTAAAATATAGGTAATAAGTATCGACATGAATATATAGATGTCCATTAAATATGGAGATATGGATATATTTAAAGTATTAGTCTTTTCTTAGAGGTCAAACTAATAATTTAGTCCTATATGTGTTGCGAATTTTTAATTTGGTCTTTATACATAAAAACTCATTAAATTGATCTCTATACATGTAACACATTTTTAATTAGTTTAGTCTTTGTCATCATGACATTGTTTATAAATTCTTAATTTGGTTCCTATAGATGTAGCACATTCTTAATTTGGTTCCTATACGTGTAGTACATTCTTAATTTGGTCCCTATACATATAGCGCATTCTTAATTCTTATAGGGACCAAATTAAGAATGAACTACACGTATAAGGATTAAATTAAGAGTATGTTACATCTATAAGGATCAAATTATGAATCCGTAAACAGTCTTTTGACAATAGGGACCAAATCAGGTAATGTTTACATGTGTAAGGACCAATTTAATAAGTTTTTATGTATAGGGACCAAATTAATAATCTATGACTTGTATAGGGACTAAATTATATGTTTAACCTTTCTTAAAATACGAGTATAGGCATGAATATTCTAGTACTTTATCCAAACCCTTATTATAGATAACACCTGTGGCACTATCCATTTCATCCATGAACTTTAAATCATAAGATTTACGTCCCTTCCTTTTTCTCTATTGTTTTGTATAATCAACTTAGTGTGTGTTTGGATACTAGTTACATTCATGTAATGGTTGTTTAATAGAAAAGACACAATTTTTGCTTTTCAATTTCACGCTTTGAAAAGTGTAAATTCCCATTTGCATCAGCGCAAATAGGTTCTCAATTATGGTAAAGTAGTTTTCTATTTTTCACCTTGATGCATCACTTATTAAACTTCCACTTCATATACTTTATGTTTCTTATTAATTATACTTAAGCAAAAACTGTTTGGTTCCAAAGTTTGTCTCCGTATCATTAATTATTTTGACTCTCTAATTATAACTAGACTCTACAAGAAACATGCATCGCTAGTGCAAAAATAGATTTTAAATCGGTTATGTTTGAACCGAGTTAAAAAAAAAACGCTATGGTTGTTTTGTAATTATCACAAACTATTTAAAATCGGGTGTGTTTTAACCCATTTAAAAACTGTTTTTTAAATTGAATTGAGTTAAAAACTCTTTTTAAAAATCCATCTTCAAGCTAGCTACCTGGAAGCACCAACATTCGCGCCCACTCCCTTTGAACCCTTATTCTCACCTACACTCATTCCGTTTAAGACCCACTCATTTCTTAGCTGTGCTCACCATGGCGTTCGCCATTCATGTCCATTGCCGGTGTTGCAAGTACAGACCTCCTTCTCCATGCTTATTGTACGCACTTTTCGTTGTTGTTGTTGTTGTGGTTTTTGTTTATGTTAAAAACAATGTTGCCATTGTTGTCATTGTTCTCGTAGGCTATGGTGAGGCGGTGGCCTCGTTGTTGTCGTGGTCGTGACTCCCAAGGGAGGCGATGACACTGTTGCTTCAACTACCAAGGAAGAAGAGAAAGAGGAATTGTGCTTTTTTAACCGAATCACAGATAGGCACTCAATTCTATATATAAGAAAATAGTGAATTAAGGAATCACAACAGCGAAAGGGCCAGTCGAGGAGACCGAAGGAGTTGGATGCAACAATTTGGAAGTAGCAAATTGTCTTCTTTGTAATTTTTAGAGGAGTGGCTATCAAGCCCAAAATTCCTTTACCTTTATTCTATTAGGCTATTCATAAAATTTTGTATAGAAAATTGACTTCTTTCTTCATTCAAGTAAGATAGCTAATCAAGAAAGGTCCTCTTCCACTGAGAAACTAAGGAGCGAAAGTGATGTGCTCATATGAAAGCCTCTAAATTGGTTTTGCACTTTCTAAATTGTTATGCACATAACCGATTTAAAATGTTTTTTTTACATTGGGTGAATATTCAATATAAAAAATGGTTACTTTGTATATTATCTGTATCTAAATTGATTCAAAAACTGATTTAAAAAAATTATTTTTAACCAATTTAAAAAATATTTTCTGCATTAGTGCATGAAGACATCGACTCTTGGATATATGCAATAAGTGCCTACTAGATCGAGGTAAAAAGATAAGGCCTTGAAAGTTGACCCCTATAGTCTTATAATTAATTTGATAATTAGTATTGAGCCACCTTGTATTTCAACGTTAGTTATGACCTCTTGTCCATATTCTTAATTACTTGAATATAGGTAAAAACTCTTTACTTTCTTTAAGGACTTCCATAATATCTCTCTTAATAGTTTATTTTATGCCTTTTCATATCAATAAATGAGAGTCAGATCTAATTAAATATAATATAATTATCAAAATAATATTACTACGTAAAATGAAATGTTCACCTATTGGTCTCATTCCGTTGTGGTCGTAAGAATAATTTCCCTAAAATATTTTTTTCATAAATTAAGTCATAATTAATTTATCTTTTTTGCACAATAAGTTCTTAACTAACACATGAATTATGCAGTTTGTTTTTATAACATCTGCCTATCAGTCTTTAATGCGTATATTTAATTTTATCTTTAATGCCTGCCAGTCATGATTAATTTATCTTTTTAATGTGTATATTTATACCTGTCAAATTTATTAATAAATTTCTAAACTTAAATCTCAGGTCATTATTCATATTAATTTCTCTTTTTCCAAATACCTTTTGTTAATCAATCTTCAAACATCTCTAATATTATTATAACACTGAATTTTAATTTATGTACCAAAAAACTGAATTTTAATTTAAGTTATTTCTTTATTAATCTGTTGGTACAATTTATGCAATGTTTGGTTTAAAATTACAGAAGTATTTACATTTCAATGCATAAAATGGAAAAAAAAAATTACTTTGAGAGTAAAAATACTTTTAAGTTCTTTCAACTTTAATCCAAACATTTAAATTTGTGAATCTAATATTACCAAACGTATGGCTTGATGGTTAATGGTATACATAAAATAAAAATTGACCATAAAATCACTTTGAATAATTGTATAGTTGTTGTGTACGTATAAAAAGAAAAGGAAGAAAGGCACATGAAGTCTTGTGAGAACAAAGGTGTTCCAAGATTCCAAAATGGGGATCGTTAAAAGAAAAATCCCCATAATTTCTTCGTTCTCCAAGCCTACGCCTAGTCTAATGCTTCTCTAGGACTACGACTATAGGAGTAGCTGTTCGACTCGTGGAGTAGCAACGTTTATTATAGAGGTAAATAATTCTTAAAAAAAATTAGTTAACATAATTTAGTATTTAAAAAATCGCTAAATTTTAAAAATTATAAATATAAGACATTTTAATTTTTTGTTTATTTTAATTAGGATTTTTAAGATCAATTTAAATTATTAACAATTTTTATATATTCACTTTTTTAGTAATTAGTTATGTGTTAAAAACTACAAAATATAATTAAAGAATTAAAATGTCTCATATTTATTATTTCAAAAAATATTTGATAATTTTTTTCCTTAGAAACTAAAATGGAGTGAATAATTTTTTTGAGCCTCTGAGTTGGATGTTTTCTTATTTTATACTTTGTAATTTTTGTGGCATCATGTGACTTTTCATTTCTGCTGATCTAGCCGTGTGGCCAATCATCGTGCCAATGTCAAGCTATTCTTTCACACTCTAGTCTAGATACATACCTTCACAAAATTAACTTTATTATTATTATCAATTATTTGTTTAATATTTTATTCTATTTAATTATAATTTGTATAAAATACTATTATTTATATTACTTTTTTTTTTTCTTAAAATGACGTAAGTTTTCTTTCTTCCTTTGGTTGTTAAATCATTTGGATTCTAGCTAGCAATTAGATAATAAGAGAAGATAATTAATTAAGCTTTCAATAATACCCCGTCCGTTGGTTGATTCAATTAAAAATAACAAACGCATTTAATTTGTAAGATTTTGTTAACTTTTCTTTATGAGACATCTTTCTTGATAAGAATGAATATTATCACACATCCTATCAAGACAACATGCCTCTCAATCCTGCTTTTTTTGTTAAGCTACCAATGATTACTTGTATTAATTTATCTATCTATTTTACTAACTTAAAATATAAATATAAAAAATTATATTTTTATTTCAATCAAATAAAATACTTTTGAATAAAAAATCAAATAAAATACTTGATAAAATATTAACGAGCCATTAATTATTTAGAATTTTGCTACTCTTACAAAAATAAAGAATACTAATTAAAAATGTAGTAGCTGGTTGAATTAAAATTAGAAATCAGTTATGTTTCATGTTTAAATATTATCAAGTTGAATTTCATTAAATCATAATGTAATAATAAATTCAAATGATTGAAATTTTTTAAGACTATCCAGCGTCCAAACACATTAGATATTTGATAGAGTTGAACTAGATAAGACTACTATAAACTCAAAATTTTCTTTCTAATTATTTAACATAACTTAAGATACAACAGGTAGTTAATTTTATGTAGTCAATGATTAATTGATAGAATTAATTAAATGATGACATGAGAATTTTGTTAATTTAATCTTCAATTTAAAAACATAAACTAAGGGTATTTTTAAGAATAATGAGATTTTGAAGAAAAAATTAAAAAAAATCACTGAATAAATATTTTCTAATTTAATAATTTTTAATATAAAAAATAAAATATAGATTAACATAAATTTTTTTTTTTTTTTGTTTTTCATATATATCCCCTTTCAGAAACAATTCTATTTATGTTGAGGTACGGTTAGACACAAAATATTAACATTTCTTCTAACAGAGTATTTAAATCTTAGTTTATCATATAGTGAGAGTCTAATCTCTTCTTCTGTCTTCTGGACCCAACCTTAGTTGATATAAAATACATGAAGTTACGTAGTAGCTCTTATGGTAGTCTTGGAGCAAAGAGTCCAGAGTTCAAACCCCACAATAAACATAAATTAATATTCTATCAGTTATTTATTCTCCTAAACATTATACAGTTTTCTTAACTAAAAAATAAAATAAAAATTCAATTTCCCTTTAACCCATCCTTAAATCACATGCGAAGACGTTGATTAAAACGTTGAAATTAGGATATTTTGTTTTGTGGCATGTGATGCGACTTTACTGCTCTTGGCGCAACGATATCTCCCGGATCGCCGTTCCCGCGAAATGCGTTTATTTTTCATTTCTATTTTACTCTTTCTTTATACCAAAAGACAAACCACGAAACTAAAATAAAACTAAATAAAGACAAAATTTAGGTGTAAGTTTTTGGATATTTTTAGTATTATTTTTTAATTAAAATTAAAATATTACTTCAATAATATGTATATATTAAAGATCAATATAAATTACCAAAATAAAATTTTAATTTAATTAAAAAATAGTACTAAAAACACTCAGGTCCGTTTGCAAGAAGAAAAGAAATAGGTGAGAAATAAAGTGAAAGAAATAGAGAAAAGAAAAATAGGTAAATAAAAATAGATGAAAAATACAATAAAAATAGATGTGTTTGGTTTAAAAAAAATAAAAATAATAAAAAAATCAAGTCACGGAACCAATAGTCAATTATTGTAGTTCATGGTTTTCAATAGTCAATTATTGCACTTTGAAACTGTTTAAAACCATCACAAAATGTTAACTGTCAAAAATTAACACTTTTGGCGACTTTTAACTGTAAAAAAAAACTGTCACAAATTATTACGATGTAGCTCTTCTCTTTGCATTTATGTGCATTTCAACACAAAAATAAAAATGATAAGGCCCACCTCAATTTTTTCATAATTTCTTTTCTCTCCTTCTTACCAAATAACCATACATAATAATTTTTAATTATTTTTTCCTCTCTCTTCTATTTCTCACTCATTTTTCTCGTACCAAACAAGGGTCAAAGAACTACACCAATTTTTTTTTTACTAAATAAAGGCCTATGCGCTCAAGCATTCAGATATGGCAACAAGCAGGAGGGTCCCATGTTCCCGAACTTCGGGATTCGTGACAGCGAAACAAGTCTTCGTTAGTGGGACCCACCCTCCTTTCTTTCTTTCCACCGTTTCCATTGAAAACGAAACGCTCTTTCTGACTCAATCACTCACTCTCACACACACTCCACTCACTTAATTAAGGCACTGTTTGTTTCCCTCTCTTTTTTCTTATCTCTATTTTTTCTCAATTTTATCTTTCTTTCCCAATAAACTTATATTGTCATCCAATAAGAGATTCTCATATATATTATGTTTGCTGACTCTTATAATACAAATTTAATAAGTAAATATTATCCGTATAACTATTAACTAATTAAAAATCTCACTTATATAATAATTATCCTAAAAATCAACAAAGTTATCATGTGTGAGTGATTGTCTAATAAAAGAATACTAGTAACATATTTTCTAGTATCTAACACATTACTTCTAATATAGTTTTATTATTAATTAAAATATAATAAAAACTACGAGATCATAAATAAACCTTATTAAATATAAAATGAGACTCAAATTTTTTTCTAATTTTTAATAAATTTTAATTAATAATAAAAGATATATTGCAGTCACAGGATATAAAATATATTCAAAAAAATATATTAAAAAATAAATTGGTAACATTTCTCTTAAATAATAATCTAAAAACATTTATATTCTCAATACATTATTATTTAATGAATTAATACATTATTATTTATTTTTATAGTAACTAAATCATATTGCATTCAGTTATACTAATAGTGCATTAAAACTCAGATCTTTCTTCTTCTTCTTCTTTATTCTTTTTCTTTTCCTGTAGTAACGTAATCGATGATTATTCCTTTTCTCTTTTCTCGGGGAAAGAAAAACGCGGCACGTTAATACAAAACCGAAAATAAAGAAGAGAAAAGAAAAACATATACGAAGATGAACGAGGAAGAAAGAACGAAATGATGAAAGAAAAAACAGTGGCCTCATTGTAATTCTTTACTTCGCTTCTAAACTACGTCCCTTTTCGATTTCCCATTACGCTTTGGATCTTTCTCTCGATCATTGCAGCCATACCCACGTTTCTTTCGGTTTTTCTTTTTTTACTTTTTTTCGGGTAAGATTTGGTGTGCTTGTTTTCTGAGAAAATCTCGGATTGTGTTGTTGAATTTGGATTCTGCATTTTGCGTTTTGCATCATTGTCTTTTTCTGGGTCTCTCTCATTTTTCTTAGTAGGTAAGCCTGGTGAAAATGAAGGAAAAATTGAGTTTTTGGGTAAAAGGAAATGAATTGATCTTTGTTTTTTGATTTTTTTTTTCTTTTTGGAATGTGGGTTTTTTTGGTCTTGATTTTCTACGAAGATGGTATCTTGCAGTTTTTGTTCTTGTTACAATGTTGTCTCATCAGCCAGACAGAGCTTTGGCTTTGTAGTAATTTTCTGTTTTTTTTTAATTAAAAATTTGGGTTCTTTTTTCGGTTTTTGAGTTTTGGGTATTAGAAATTAGAATTCCATCGTTTTCGTTATTAACGAGTTTGTAGATATCACTGTCACAGTGTTGCATTATATGTAATGAATGAAGTGTATGGTTCTCTGTATTTGGTTACACGATGTGGGATTATGTGTGGCTAGCATCGAATTTAGAAAAATTGATATATCTTCTTAATGGTAAGTGGAATTTAGTCCACTGTTGTCTCTGTTTTGGAACTGTTGAGTTGGTATCCATCATCGCTTTGTTCATTGAATTAGAAAGTGGATAGGTTTGAGCAAGTCTATGTGCATTTCCTTTTGTGCAATGCATTCAATTGTTTCCCTTTCACCTGGCTTTCTCTCGTAATCCCTTCTGGACAATTTCAAAATCGTGTTCCATTTTTTTCTGGATCGATGTTGCTATTTGTGTTTGGTGCCATGAAAAAACGGTATCACCTTTAATGGGATCAGTTTTTTTTCCTTTATAGATCGTTTAATTGTTAATTGTGTCATGGTGTGAACCCTTCTTTTCACAAACGTTGTCTCATATTTTTCACACTGTTTTGACCCTGATCTCTTGATTTTACTTCTGATAGGCTATTTACTTCCTTGATTTTACTTCTGTTGAGTTACATCATTTGAACCTTATTTTTCAAACACTTTTTTCAACTGATACAATTGTGAACATTTATTGACAGATAATTGCCAAGAGTAAAGGAGAAACTAGCATTAGCATATGGGTGAAACATCAGAGTGAAGTGTGAAGTTTGAGTGTATATTGTGCCATGCCAATCAATTTACAACCAAGTAATGGATTGTTGAAACCTGCTGAGAACATGGGATTTAGTTTGGAGTTCAGAAAGAGCAGCTCAAAACAGCATAGCAGTTCAAAGACAGCTAAAGAAAGTTCTGTATTGCCCCATTCGAAACGAAGTCCTAAGGATGCTGATAAGTTGAAATCGAAGAGTGGTGTCGGTGCACAATGCAGTGATCTCAAACAGAAAGCCAAGCTGGATGCAGAAGGGAAGATTCAGAACAGAAGGGCAACTGAAAGTGATGAACTTGTCAAGCACATGTCTAATTTGCCAGGTTATCTCCTGCGTACCAATAGAGTAGAAAACTTTCAAGAGAAAGCTTTCAATGTTGGTGTTCTAGATTGGTCTCGACTCGAGAAGTGGAAGCACAAGCAGAAGCATATCCCAGTACTTAGTAATTTCACATCATTCAATAGCAGCGAATCGTCATCAAGAACAGCGACGAAACCATCTACCAGTGTTGGCAGCAAGGAAAAACTTACTGATAAGAGAAGTTTGCCTTCTGCAGCCATCAGGCCATCTTATAGGGAATCCCTTCCTGAAAGTGCCAAACTTCCCTTTCATGATGTCAAAAGATTCGAATCTTCCAGAAGTGTAACTAAGAGCATTGGAGATGAGAAGAGAATGACACCCCGCGCATTTGAGTCCTTTGGCAAAACTCACTCAGATAAATCACTTGAAAAGGAGAGGAGGAATGACTATAGTAAAGGAACTTCACAAGTCAAAAACTTTGCATCAAGCACAAGGATCCATGGGATCTCATCTGTTCCTAATGAAAATGCAAATTGTAGGGATGATGGAGCTAAGCAGAACATGGAGGGTTTGCAAGAGCATAACCACAAGAAAAAAGAGAGAAATCATAAGTCCAGCTCTGACATGGGACAGCCATCAGTAAAATCAAAAGGCAAAGGGGTCCCAACCAGTTCTAAGAAAATAAGTTCCAGCTGTAGTGAAACCAGGAAAAAGGTGGATCAGTTGCAGGAACCAGATTTTGACGTTGGTCGTAAACACTGCAATAGCAAACCAAGTAATATTGTGCTGCTTTATCCCCAAGAAATTCCCCAGTCAAGTTCTTCAGAGGATTTTCAGCTTTCTGAATCAAGAGCGTCATCGGATGAAAACTTTTCAGAATCAACCAAAAGTAGTTTGTCATACGTTTCCCTTCCCGAGGAGGTTTACACTGAAGATGGATGTTCCGAAATCCCACTATCGGGGGCACTGCATTCTGCAGTCGAGCTTTCTTCTTCTCTGGAAACAATGCAACACAGCATTAGTACTGATCTTGGTATTGATCATTCTTCTGTTGTGTCTGAGACACCCCCTTCCATAATAAATAAGATGTCTAGTCTGCAATCTGCAGGTGCTTGCTTTGAAAAGGATATGTTAGACGCTAAGCTGAGAGATCAGTATGTTCTCAGTAATTTGAAGGAATCTCAGGACGAAGAAACTGCTGAGCTGACAGCTCAGAAGGACATGAATCCATCCCACAATCGCCGGTTTAGCTTCAGCTTAAGTCGAATTGGAAGAAGTTTCAGTTTCAAAGAGGGGCCAACACTTCCACAATTTAGCTCCATGCATGTAAGCGCAAAGTCTGGTCCTGTGACGCCTCAATCTTCTGTTCGTTGGGATAATCCGAGCAAAGACAAGTCTAATAGTCATAACAGAACCCGGTCCAGCCCCTTGCGGAGGTTGTTAGACCCTCTATTGAAGCACAAGGCATCAGACAAACACCATTCAGCTCAGAGTGGTCAGACACTAGAGAGAAGCGTGAATTCAAGCTTCAGGAGTATTGGTGTTGATGAATCACTGCTGGCTGAAAAGACCAAAGGATCATCAGTTCAAGGCCTCTTGCAGCTTACAATTAAAAATGGAGTGCCTTTGTTTAAATTTGTGCTCAACAATGAAAGAAAGATTTTTGCTGCTACCAGGAGTAGTTTAGCATCACTGGAGAAGGGTGATTTAGGCTGCTGTTTTACGTTCTACCTGGTTAATGAAATTAAGAAAAAGAGTGGATGGATAAGTCATGGAAACAAAGAAAAAAACTGTGGCTATGCCTACAATATTATTGCTCAGATGAAGTTTTCTAGCTCTAAAATCACCGAACCAATAACCAATCAGAACTCCAATACAAAGCGTACAGTTAAAGAATATGTTCTAGTGGGTGTGGAAATTGGCCAGACAGATCAAGGACCACCAAAGTTCATCCAGAGCGCGGAGCTTGCAGCTGTTGTTATAGAGACCTCATGTGAAAAAAGAAATGAGGGAGTGCATGATGATAGTAACTTGCTTAAGAAAGGATGCTCAAAGTGCTTGGCAGATGAAAGATGTGTGTGCAGCTCAGGACAAAATGATGCCTCTGATTTCACTACAGTAATACTCCCAGGTGGTGTACATGGTTCACCAATCAAAGGTGAACCTACACCGTTGATCTATCGATGGAAAACCGGGGGATCATGTGATTGCGGGGGTTGGGACATTGGTTGCAAACTGCTTGTGCTCTCCAACCAGAAGCAGAGTTCAAGTATTCCAAAGGGCAATAAACCTTACCATGATCGTTTACAACTTTTTGTTCAGGTATAGCTTTATAGTTCCACATGAGGGCATGCTTGTATACATGTACAATTATAAATATTGTGGACTTCCCATTTACATATTATTATCCATATCATTACTTTCAGGAAGAGCAAGACACACCACTTTTCACTTTGTTGCCACTGAAGGACGGTTTCTACTCAGGTTGAATTCGACTCAACAATCACTCATTTACAGGCATTTTTCATTTCAGTTGCCGTTTTAAGCTGCCAGAAACTACCTGGTTCCTTGGAAATGGGTAGCACGCATGAAGAGATGCTTAAGGAACCCAGTTCCCTGAACAACAGCAAACTTCAGGGGAAAGCACCTTTAAAATATGCTCCAATGCCACCACTATCCCCTGTTGGAAGAGTTTAAATTCACAAGAGGTTTTCTTTTTTGTTGTTCGTAGTTGTTACTATAAGCTTTTAAGATCTTCAAGCAGCTGAGGAATAGCAAGTTAATGCAATGCCATTGTGTCATAAATGTTATTCTTGCACTTGAATTTTTACACTTTTATTTTACAACTACCTTTTATTTCAAAAAGGGGTACAAGGGGATAAAATCTCTCCCTCTCTCTTTTTACGGTAAGAGGTGAGTATAAAATGAAAGTGTAGAAAATCAAGTCTAGGAATAACATTTTTGTTTCTCTATTTCTTCTGTTCTCCCTTCATACATGCAAATCCGGTATAGTAATGGTCCATTCCACTGGAATACCTTATACCTGTTGTGGCTGAAAATGGGATGGTCGTTGTATTCTCGTAATCATTGTACAAAAGAAACCGCTGCAGCAACATCATCTTTGTACAAAACGAAACGTCAATAAATAAAACTAGCAGGGTTATCCTCTGCACTACTTGAACACTTTAAAAAAGGGAACTGAAACTATAAATCAGAAATCCTCTCAGCAACTCACTGAAGATTATTGACATGGGGGTAATGAAGTATATATTGAGTAAGCTAGTGAATTAGTCGTCAGTATTACATGGGTTGAACATTTTAGTCTTGAAAGTTTAAAAATCTTCTATTAGTCAGTCATTGTAAACTTTCATTCATTTTTATTGTCATTTATATTAAAACCTAAGTGAATATACCATTCATAAAGTCAGGATTAACAGAATTTTTAAAATCAGTGACTACAATGCTCAAAACTCGGCTAATTTGTACTCACTATATGCATTAATTTTTATTTATTTTTTTGACAATATCTTCTATTGGATATGTCAAGCATCATAACAGATTCAATTGTATCTATGTTTTTTCTGGTAAAACATGAGTTTATATTTCTAATTGAATATGTTTATGTATGAAACCAAATATTTTCACTTGAAATTAATTGGAAAGGCTTTGTTTCATTAGAAAAACAATTTATTTCCTATGTAGAGGAGATGGTTTCTTCCTAGCTTCTGAATGTGATTAGCACATGTCAATAACACTGATTAATGGTGTTTGCTTATCGTTTAAGGAATCAGACTGGTTATCACCATTGCTAAACAGTTCAAATTCACAAACACCTCCCACCCACCCAACCCCAAACCAAAAAAAAGGGAAAGTATTTAACTTCAGTTCATCAAGAAAGAAAAAAGGAAAGTTTTTTTCGCATTTCAATGGCAAAGTAATGTACAAAACAAATTCGTTTGAAAGAGCTTATTTGCAATTTATTTGAATTTATCCTTATAACATAAATATTTGTATAAAAGAGAAATTGTAACAATAGATTATAATATGTCCATAAATTGTTTTCAGTTTATTTTAATAAGCTCTCCAAAATAGTTTATAAAAACAGCTTACAACTTATACGAAAACAATGTAATATTATTTACTCTTTGATTATAAAAACAACTCATACACAAATGCTTACGTGATAAGTACTTATTCAAGAAGCACTTAATTCAAGTTATTTACCCAAACAGACCCATAGACTAGGTAAGGAAATTGTTAGGAATTGGCAATGCTATTGGATATTTTGCAGCAACTTATCATTGAGTCAGTGACCATACTAGCAACCTCTTTGGAATTCAAGGCCCAGATGGCAGATTCTAGACTAAACTTTTTTGTTTTCTGGGTACATGAATAAACTATTGACTTCTGAGTCTACAACTCAACATTCTATAGTTTAAAAATAAAAGTTCAGACAAGATTAATCCTACGCATGTACATATGCTTCACCACCTGAGACTACAGACACTTTATCATAAATTCATTAATCCACATGTCACAGCTTCCACAGATCATTTGTGCAGTCAAGGTTAAACTCACAAAGAATATTTGGAGATTAGTGAAGCTTTGGAGCAAGACATAACAAAAATTGATACATAGAAAGTGAGAAGGATCGAAAAAAAGCAACAGAGACTGAACTTCTTCCTATCTATATTGCAAAATTTGATGTATTCATAGGTCTACTGGGGAAGCATGATGGATACAAATAAACCACTGTCCATCAATCCTCTCAAACACATTTGTTACAAATTGACCTCCCCATCTGCCTCTTGTCTTTACAAATTCCATGCAAGTAACATACCCCATATCCCCTCTAGCATGAACCTTAATGTCTTCTAGCTTAATTTCTAGTGGAAATTCATAGTTAGCCCATACATAATTCCAGCTCTCAATAACATCATCATAACCAGATATTCCTTTCAAACCAGGGTGAACACAGCATACCTCATCCCTTCTTGCCCACAGGGCTTGCATAACTGCAAGGTCACCATTCCTGAATGACTCATAAAACCGGCTATTAGCTCCAAATACCGTTGTCTTACTATCTTTTTGAATGTTCTTCAGTGTATCCCTTATTTCTGCTGCTTTAGCATAATTCTCTTCAGCTATGGCATTCTGTAGCTCCTCCTCCAAAGTCTGTTCATCCAATGCAATGTCCTCGCTCCTCATATGCCCTCGGAGTCTTCACTTTTTACTTCCAGTCCTCTCCCTGATAGAAACCAAAGACATTTTTATTTAGACAATGAAACACTAAATTTAGCACAATAATAAGTACTGAAAATTGGGGCTTAGATGCAAAAAGAATTGGACTCAAGAAAAATCAAAATGAGAGAAAAACACTTGCCTTATACTCATAATATTTTCCAAAAGGCAAGTCCCAATGTGAATTTTAAGGTTTTAAGTACAGATACTTACTGAATCTTCCCATTTGCAACTTGGGAATTTGACAAGGCAAAAGACACAGCCGGCCTCCTCTTCCAAAACTTTTGCCCAAAACTAACCCGTTTGGAGTAAAGGAAGGCAGACCAACATGATGTAGCTTCTGAAAACTATTGACGAATGAACGCGGCAAGATATTAAACTCCTTGGTAGTAGAAGAAATTCCCTTCATTAATAAGTTAAAATCAATGCACTGTATTGCAAGGGAACAAATCTACTAAAAAAATACAGAATCATTTAGAGGAAAAGTATAACTTTATCCTCATTCCTCACTCCTCAGCAATCCATACAGTCAATTTTCTTCAGCTAAGTTCGAGGTCATCCAATTTGCAACCATGCAATGGAAATTCTAAGCATATATAATACACCAGCTTCCAACAACGATAGAAATCAAAGCAAGCGGACATGTGTCCATTCAGAAAGCCTTCCAAATTTCATTTTCAAGCAGTTAAATTAAATCAAGATTCAATCCTGGAATTCTTATCCAATAGATAGTTGATCAACACACAAATGCTCTTAAATGGTAATTTTCCAAGAACCTAAGCAAGAGACTTTTCAATTCCACAAAATATTAAATAAGTGGATTTTTGGAATAAAAAAAATATGGGCAGCTCACAGTGAAGGATAAGGTGGTTCCATAAAGCGCCATAGTTGAAAATGCTTATTCCACCAGAAACTAGGAAAATGACTTTTTGATGCCTTATCCTGAAAATCACACGAAAAAACTAGTGATAAGTCTGCACTTGAAAAAGAATCAAAGCATATTTGAACTCCATACCATAATATTGAGGTAAGATAAGAAGGCTCAAATTATCAAAAAAGAATATCCAGAACATAAACAGAAATCAATTCTTTAAAAAAAAAAGAAAAAAGAAAAGAAAAGAAATTGCAACGTACGAGAACAGAGAAACAGAGTTGACATTCAAGAAATGTTCCCATTTCTGAGATCTTTACACCCAAGAACAAAATTTAACAATCAAAATGTATTCAAGATTAAAAATTAAAACTTTAGGAAACTGGGGTTTAGAAAAACCCACAATTTGGGCATACGTGGAAACTTCACTTATCATGCTCGAAGAAACACAAAGGTAACACAGAAAGCAATTAACAAAGAAACAGAGGAAAAGGAACAGTACAAGTATTAACTAAAAGAATATCCGATAACAACAATAGCAGAAAGCATTTTAGAGTGACCTTGGAAGAGGAAAATCGAAACAGTGTACAACGCGGAGCAGAGAGCAGCAGAGAGAACAAGCGCAGGTGCCAATGTCAATGTGGGCTTCGTTGATTGAACGAACTAAAGAAGCTAAGATTTTCTCCTATCAGAGAGGAAAAGGGAACCGTTTTATGTGAAACGATGTCGTTTATGTGCATGAAAACAAACAAAATTTATAAATGGGCAACTCATAGATAACTTAAACCTAAAAACCTAAAATCTGAAAATCGATTAAAGAAAATGAACAATTAATACAATGAAATTGATTTAAAAAAAAAACAATAAAATTCGAATTAAGCTATAAAAACTGATCTAATACACCATAAACTAAATTTATACGCATATACAATATTATTACAAGATAAATGTTCATGTACAGAATAAATGTTTAATTTTTATAATTTAAATTTATAATAAATAAATATTTTTGAATATATAAATAAAATTATAATAAAATGTGTAATAAATAATAAATAATTATTTATGAACATATAAATTATATTTTAGATTTATGATAAATAATTTAATTTGTGATACAAGATTATTTTTAACTATTGATAATTTTTTAAAAATATTAAAATTTAATTTAGAAATAAAAACAAAAGGATAAATTAAAAGAGATAATAGATTAAAAAAATTTAAAAACGCTCTTATTAAAGAAAAACTCCTAAAAATGCTTTCATTCAATATAATTATTTTAATTTATAAAAATGTGTTTGAAAAAAATATTACCTTTATCAATATAGTTATCATTTGTATATAATTTCAATTTATATAGAATTTTAATAAGAGATATTAATAATAAAAAATATTTAAATTAAATTTTGTAATTATTAGTTTTTTCTTTAAAAATGAGTTTAATAAGCATTTAGTGTTAGTGTAAAAGTTTTGTACAATCAATTATTATATATATTAATTTCAGTCTCCTAATTAGAATATTTTTCTACAACAATGGGTATTTGTTTTGTTATTTTTTTGTCTTACATCAAAGCTATTCATTTAAATTAAAGGAAACTAATACTTAACATCGAATAAGTATATAATGTGTGATAGTCTTGACATTTATTTTTAGAATATTTTGAAGCAATCATTTCTATATTTATTGTACGATACCAAGTATGAGGTACTACTTATATTGCTTTAGATCTTAATTACATTTTTGTAATTTTTTTATATAAATATGTATGAATATAGAGTAGACTTATACACATTTATATATAGTAATCTTATCTTAATACTTATACGAATTAAAAAATATATGTAATTATTATAATAATTGATTTATCATTTAAATCTCAATTTCTATTGGATAACGAAAATAAGAGAGAAAGTTAACATCAATCAAATGAAAGAGCAATTAAATTTAGAGTAAATTATACTGATACCTCCTGAGATTTTTTGAGATTGTACAAACTCTTCCTGGTTTTTTAACGTTTACAACAACTATCCTTATAGGGGTACACAGTGTAATTTTTTTCAAACAATCAGGGGGGTTAATGTAATATAAGGAGCGTCAACGTAACGTTTTTCAAACAATTAAGAGAGATTAGTGTAGGGGTAAAAAAAAAAAGAGGAGTATGAGGTGAAATTCACGAAATCTCAGGAGATACCAATGTAATTAACTTAATTTATAAATACTTGAATAATTATTAATGTTTAAGTATCTATTTTATCGGTGTTGGTCAACATAGTGGTTGAGACCTAAAACAAATATTGAGAGAGGCTTTTTTACTTTAAATGAAATAGCTTTATGTTGAGCTTTTGCCAACATATGCGGGCTTTTTGTTTAATAAAAACTAATAGCAAATAATTTTTTGTTGGTAGACCTAAAGCTTGAGCTTTAGTAGCCTTACCCCTGAGTAGGCCATGTGTTTTTTTTTTTTTTTTCATATGTATAGTAATTATTTATTATGGATATCATTTTAAAATTTTAAACTAATTAAAAGATTTGATAGAATTATGTAATATTTTGTTCCCAACATAATATTCATGATATACAAATTATTGTTTTATTAAAGCATTCTTTTATTAATCATTGAAAAGATAATGAAATGAGAATTACTTTTAGAGGGAAAAAATGAGTATGGTAATGATATATATATATATATATATATATATATATATATATATATATAATATGAGAATTAAAAAATTAATTTTTTATAATACATAATAAATTATTACCCATATCATTATTATTATATTAGATTATTTTATTTAATTTGATTAAATACACAATTAATTAATGTACCAAAAAATGCATAACTAATTACAATATAATGGATAATTTACCTATGATCTATTTTTTTACTTTTATAACAAATTAATTTTTTGAATAAGCATTATAATTAATTTGATCATGGTATTTTTTATTGAATCATTTTGATTTTTAACATAAATTTGAATATATTGAGTACAAAATTATAAGTATACATTGTCTACAATTTAATGTAATTAATACCATGTAAAAATGTTATTTTTTTAATAATATAAAAATGCTATTTATATTTTACACTTTGAACAAAAATGATATACATCATAATATACTATGTAGTTATATGTTGAAATAAATTAGTTTTAATTTGATATAGTTTTTTGTCTTATATACATTAAAATAAATTTAAATTTGATTTAAATTAATAAAATTAATTTAAAAAATTATATTTTTCACAATTTTTTGATATTTTTTGGCTAGAGATCTTAAATATCTTACACTAGAGACAATCATGCTCGAATTTGATAGGACCACTATAAGTGACAATTATTATAAAATAACTTATTTGTTATTTTCAATTTATTAATTGATTTTTCACTTTATTTATTACATTTATAATTTGAGTGTGATGTTTTGACTATAAATTAATATAATAGAACTTGATTTTATTTAAACAAAATATTATTTATTACTTAATATTTATTAATTTGTTGTTATGAATTAAAATGATAACAATTAATTAAAAACAAAATATTTTTGGATGAAAAAGAAATATTGTGATGATAATAAGTGACATATAGGATTTAATAAATAGAAAAACAAATTTAGATGTCTTAAAATTTTAACAAAAAAAATTAAAATAATAAAGAGATTATCATATACAAATTAAGATTTCGACATCATTTTCTTAGCTTTCACAAATTTAATTTAAAATTTAAACTTTGTTAATTAATCTAACCATGTAATTTCAAATAATCTAATTACCTTTATTTAAAATAATTCTCATTATTTTAATTAAAATATATACTTGTCATAATTACCTTCATTAATTGATATGACAATATATATCAATCATAATTATCATACTTAATAGAAGTATATATTTTAGCATATAAAAATAGATTTTTTTAACAATATTTAATAAAAATTAATTATATATAACAATTACATGTAATTATCTTAATAATATATTTAATAATTACGTTAATTACATCAATGAAATTTTCCAAAAAATTAATAATACATTAAATAAAAATTTTAATTATAAATTATACATATCATGTGTCTCTCATCTTATTATATGTGTCATGAATTTTAAGTTTTTAACATGAAATTAAATAAAATAAACATTAATTTTTCATCCTTTATTTTTCAATAAAAAATATTTCTATTTTCTATTCAAAAATTTATGTTTCTTCAACCAATATTAAATTTAATTAAATATTTATAAACCAATTAATTTATAATTACAGACAATTACTTTAATTATATATTTATTAATTACATTAATTAATTTAATTATAAATTTTAAAAATATTATATTTACCTTAATTTAAAATAATCTTATTATGTTTTTAAAAAATATATATGTCATAATTATGTTAATTTATTCAAATTAGAATATATATATTGTTTGAAATTACCTTAATTATTATAATTACTCAAATTGGCAAGAACCTTAATTTCGGGTTGATTTGAAACAAAATTAATTTATTTTCATTTAAAATGATATATATAACAAAAGTCAACCAAAAATTGTGTTCCATTTCTATTTAAATAAAGGAACATTGCATATTTAGGACAAATTAATTGTCAATTTTAAATTAATCGTCCATTTTAAACTTTGATTCATCAAAATGTTATTAAATTATTTCTAATTGACATGTGTAATAAATAAATAAGTAGTATGATAATAAATGAACAATTTAATATGAAAATAATTTAAATAAAATTCCATATTTAGGTCAAAACTAACGATCCTTTTTAAATTAATTTTCTATTTTAAATTTAAAATTATATTAGATAATTTAATTATGTAATTTAAAATCATCTAATTACCTTTGTTTAAAATTATTTTTATTAAATTAATGAAAATATATATAGATCATAATTACCTTAATTAATTGATATCACAACATATATCTATCATAATTACCATGATTAATAGAATTATGTATTTTAACATATAAAAATAGTTTTTTTTTAGCAATATTTAAAAATATATTTCATAAAAAATAAATTATATATAATTATCTCAATTATATATATATATTTAATAATTACATTAATTAATTTAATTACATCAATAAGAATTTCTAACAAATTAAATTATACATTAAATAAAAAAGCTAAATTATAATAATATGTGTCATGTCTCTCTCATCTTATAATACATGTTAAGTATTTTCACATTAAATCAAATCAAATCAAATTAACATTAATTTTTTTCGTAATTATTATTCAAATAAAGGATATTTCTACTTTTTATCCAAATGTTTAAGTTTCTTCAATTGATATTAAATATAATTAAATATTTATAAATTAACTAATTTAATTATAATTACGGTCAATTACTTTAATTATATATCTATATATACATTAATTACATTAATTAATTTAATCACACATTTAAAATAATATATTTATCTTAATTTGAAATAATCTTACTATTTTTTAAATATATATATGTCATAATTTTGTTAATTGATTCAAAATTAAAATATATACCGATTGTAATTACCTGTAATTATTATAATTATTCAAATGGACATGGATGTTAATTTAGTGTGAGTTTGAAGCAAAAAATCAATTTATTTCCAGTTCAAAATGCCATTTATAATGAAAAGTCAACAAAAAAATTTGCCTTATTTTTATTTTAATAAATAAACAATGCATATATTTTAATAATTATATTTCATAAAAAATAAATTATATATAATAATCGCATGCAACTATCTTAATCGTCAATTTTAAATTAATCGTTCATTTTTAATTTTTGTCCATTAAAATGCTATTAAATTATTTCGAATTGACAACATGTGTAATAAATACATAAATAGTGTGCTAATGAATGAATAATTTAACATTTAACATGAATATAATTTAAATGGACATTCCAATTATATAACAATTACAAGTAATTATTTTAATTTTAATTATATATATTTAATAATTACATTAGCACCAAAACAAAATAATAAAAACTAAAATGAAGAGAAAGTTGATTGCGAGTTGGGACCTTGAGCACCATCTTTGCCTCACTCCTTAATGTCATTATCTGACTGTCCATTTTAGACTATACACTAAGCAAAAACAACAAAAGCAAACAAATGAATGGGAAACAATAATACATAAAAGTGAAAAAAATAGAAGCTTCTCAATTGGAGAAAATGCAAAAATAGAAAAGAAAAAGAGAAAAATTACTTGACGTATATGTATCTTAATTTGACAATATATTTTCTCACCTTAACAAAGACATGAAAAAGACAAAGACAACAGAAGGAATCAACACAATGGGTTGACAGTTCAAAACATGTAACAAAAAAAATACTATCATTGAAGAAATGAGAGGAGAGTTTGGGTCTCTTTCAAATATGGTCCCTTTCTCATTTCTTCTTTTCTTGCCCACCTTTATTTTCTAACTCAGTTTGAATTTCAAAATAGAAACATTATGATACTAATAATTCCCGTGATTGTGTATAGGAGTAATTGTGAAATTGTGCTCAATTAGAATATACAATAAAAATTAATTCCCTAATTTTTCTTGTCATAATTGCCTATAAATTATTGTGTGCAAATAATTGTGTGTGATAATTGTCCATAAATTGATTTGTATGCAAATAAATGTGAGGCTAACACGTAAGCAAAAAATAAAGGAAAACATTTTCGTATTGCCAAGTAGGATAAGATTCTATGTGAAATTGTTCTGAAAATTGACATGTGAAACTTTCCTATTTAAAAACATTCTACTGCATATATATTATAGATCAATGTTTTTAAAACCGGACCAATCATTGAACCAGTCAAGGCACTAGTTCAAGGTTCAATGGTTCAACTGTGGTTGAACCGGTAGTAATAAAATAATAATAATAATAATAATTAAATAATACATAAAATAATATTAAAAAAATGTAATATCATAACTTTGTAATACTAAAAACTAAAAATAAAATATAATTTTATAGGTTCTAACATGTACTATACCTAGAAAAGTTCAAATTAAATATGTCATAATATTTAAGTCTAAGTTTTAATAATACACATCAACATTTATTAATAAAAACAAGTTTATATTTAGAATAAAAAAGAAAATGACAAATATTTTAGGTTGATTTTTATTTTTTTAAGAAAAAAATCAAAATAATATTTTATTAGATATTTTTTATAAACTACTACAGATTGGTTTTTTTTATCGATTTTACCAGTTTTTGACCAGTTTGTAGACCAGTTCTTTAACTAACCAGTTTTCTGGTTCAATTGGACTAGACACAAGACCAGTTCACCAGTTGAACCGGCCGGTCTGATCTTGTTTTAAAACATAGTTATATATTATAAATTATGGATTTATAGATTATAGATGTTTACTCTTTGCTTTTTATTCTTTTACACGAACTATCTGAAGGTAATATATTTATTCTCTCCTAACATCCAATTTTTCTTTATTCAATTTGAAACTCTACGCTTTCTTCACGGTTCATGTTTTCTTATGCAATCATTTTTTTTTGGTTAGAGTATTCATTTTTTGGGGTTTAATAAATTTTGAGCACATTTGTATTTTTCTTATTTGGTTGGCACTTTGGTTCTGTCATATTGCTTATGATGTATAATAGTTTTGGATGATTTACAGATTTAGAGTCAAACAAGCTAAGGCAACCAACCTTTCTTTATTTGAGTTGCTGGTGCATATTTATATTAGGATGTCGGGTATTTGATGACAGTTCTTTGCGCAAGAAAAATGTATACTTAATGGATAAAGCTTCAGATGGTCAAGTGTTATTCAGGTCATATTAGGCATGATATTTTAGAAATTTGATAAGTTTATTTATTTTTTTTCACAATATCTTGAGTAGACCACCATGCATCATATGTTAATTAAATTTTCTTTACAGGATTTGATGTCAATGCTTACCAATATTGTTGTTGAAAGTCAAAGTGCGCATTAGGGAAAAGGATTTGATTGACTTATTTTTTGTAGAGTATATTGATTCTATTGTCTTTATGCCTTCAAAAATTTTGAAGAAAGATATTGAAATTGAAAAAGATTAGACTTTGTTCTTTTTGGTATTTTTATCTACATGTGTTTTTGTTTATGAATATTTATTAAGCCTCAAGCTTATTTAGATAATTATTATATCTATTTTCAACGATGAACGATTGATGATGGTTTTAGTCAATATTTTTTTAATGAGATAATTGATGCATGTTTTGCCTCTAATTCATCTAGAAACAAATTTTTAAAGTGGATGTAATAAATAGATGTTCATAGATTATTCAACTAGGTTAGAGAATTTGTTCTTAATATGAAAGTGAATGAAATTAGTTGTTTCTCTTGCTTATTTCTTTGAATTTTTCTCAAATATAATTAAGGTTTAATATTTATTTATTAATTTGTTAAGTTTGAAAATTCCAGTAAAGAAACAATATAATCTTGGATTTATTCAACTTTCATATCAACTTGGATGAAACATTTAGTATTTAATATTATTAATATTATCTTATAATATAATCCCATTATTTTGTACATAGGATATTCGTTAATAATTAACATATTTTTTATGGTTAATTCAATTTATAACGTACTATTATATATTTAGTGAATATATTACAATATAGTGAAATATTATAATTTTAGTCAATTGACAGTTGTATAATACATTTTATAATATAATTCGAAGCTTTTAATAAATGTTGACATTCATTTATCGATTGTGATTCAAGGATTGTGTGATACATTTAACATACAAATCATTAATTTTTAAATTTATATATATTAAACACTATTAAATTTTAACTTTTAATATATACTAATTCTTTTAGTTATTCAAGTTCAAATTTTAAGGCGAGATCTCATTTATTGCATTTGTTAGCTAGAGAGCAAGCATATTCTTTGATGAATATTTTTTAAAGAGTTTAATGGTCATGCACTGTCAGTGTAAAAAGTTTTATACTATCAATCAATTGGAATTCATCGTTGGTATGACTTTTAAGGCTATTATTGTAAAAGTCAACAAATTTACGATATATAACGGTTTGTGATTGGATGACAGTGTAAAATTACTTTACACAGTCAGTGTATGACCTTTTTTCTCTTTTTTAAATATGTCTGATTACAAGATAAACAGTGCTAAATTGAAAGAATTTTAGGTTAAGGTTATGTTGAAAATTCACGATGATGGACAAATGATGTCGTAAAAGGGAGAGTAGGAATAATATTTCATAGGAATGCTTATTTTCATTATTTATACATCTAAATTGTTATTATTTTTTGATGAGGATCTAAATTGTTATTGTTGGTTATATAAGATTTTTACTTTATTGGATTTAATCCAATGTTTAAATTCTTAGTTTTAATCATGTCGTGATTTGAGTCTAATATATGATTTAAATGTTTTTAATGTCATGATTTGAGTTTAAACAAATGATTTTAATATTTTAATTTTAATATCCTCAAAATAAACCTATCAAGATTTTATTATTGTTCAAAAATATCAAAATATATTTTTATAAGTACAAGCTCTTTTAGTTTAGTTGTTAACAAAAAATATTACCAAGAAAGTTTTTCCTCATTTTGGAGTATTAGGTGCAAAATAATTGTGTATAAACATAAGTATCTTAAGACATGAAACTTATTGAACATATTAATTATTGGTAGTGTTATATGGTATGAATATTTTTTTTAAAAAAAGTGCTATAAATAACTTTTTTTAATCAATCAAGAGAAGAATAAGTATATGAGTGAAGAGAAAAAATGTTTTAAAATGTAGAGAACAAGTATTTTAAGAACCTTTTTATTTTTTTTACTTATAGGTCTTACAAAAATTGTTTTATAGCTTTGTACATTTTTTAGATTTAATACTTCCGTAGGTCTTTGAACTATTTTAAATTTTTAGTTAAGTCCTTAAACTAAAAAAAATTATATTTAGGTCCTTGATTTTCTATAATTTTTGTAAATGAATCTCTAGAGTTAGTAAATGAGTCTCTAAATTATTATTTTTCTAACAGTTTCAACTTTCAAGCCTCCATAAACAAACTCTAGAGACCAATTACAAAAATTGTAGAAGATCAACAATTCAATTACAATTTTTGTTAGTTTAGGAACTTAATTAAAAATTCTCAAAAAAATTTAGAGATCTATTGATGTATTAAACTTTTTTTTTATTAATTACACTTATCTTCAAATAATATAATAAATCCACATCCATAATTGCTATTAATTATAAATACTTGTAGAGGGATATTAATAAATGAGAAAAAAAATATATATAAAACTTAATACTTGATTTTAATATCCACCAGAATAAATGTATGATTTAATATCACATATTTAATGATTATGATTTAATATCATAATTTTAATTCCCTCAAATAAATGTATTTAAAAGAAAATAAATAAACATTTAAAATATAAATATGCAATCTAAAACACATAATTTCTTTATCAATAGTAATTATTTAAAATCAATATTCAAGCAATTTTAATATCAACTAGCATTTTAACTCGTGCATTGCACGAGTCTAAATTTTATGATTATAATTAATTATCATAAAATATTTAATAGTAATTAAATTAATTAATATTAAATATTTTTTAATATTATCTAATATATTAAATAATAAATTAAAATAAATTATAAAAAAATAAAATAGGCTAAAAATATAAATAAAATAGTTATATTAAAAATCATGTATGGTAAAAAAAGTTTATAATATCATATAGAATAATAATTGCACTCAATCCTTTTATTGTAAAAAATAATTTTACTTAACAATCTTATTGAATAAATGAAGCATCTAAAATGATATAATTGTTAGTAAAAAGATATAATACATTTGTAAGGACAAACAAACAATAATTTAGAAATTGAAAAAAAAAGTAAGAAAAGTTTTCTATTTAATTTTTTTATCTTTACTCATTCTATTTTATCTTTTTTAATCATATATATTTATTATTGATCATTTGTTAGATAATTTTAAGAGAAGAAAAATTACATATACATATTTTAAAATCAACATGCATTTTCAAAGAAAAAAGAATAAAATCTATCCTAACACACTCAATTTTATTTTTATCTTTATCTTTTTATTTTTATTTTTGTGAAAAAAAGACACCATTGATGGAAAATCCAACCCTTATACGTAGGTCCAACTAAAAAAAAAAATTAAAACACTAAATACCAACATAAAACTTGATCCATAAATAAAATAAAAAAATTTGAAAGAGAGCACACAAGTCTTTGCTACATATCCAATGTACTGTATTTCAATAATTAATAGCATAATACTTATGCGATTGTATTGGTAGCATTGATTTTTATATATATTTCTCTAATTGATCCTTCATTAAGTATAGTATGCATAGTAATTTCAAGGACCAAATAATTATCATAATTACACTATGTTTTCTGTGGAGGTTTGACAATTGAAAACATTGAACTTCATACTAATAATAATATCCATCTTACATGTTTGCATGCCATTCATTAGAATGATAATGATAACTTCTTAGAATTCGAATTCATAATATGTTTTCTAATTAAATTCTACAATTACTTCACTTTTTACAAATAGAAACTTTTTTCAAATATCAACATTTCTGTTCTTCCTTAAAATATGAATACTACTAATTATTTTTTCTGAAAAAAGTAAAAAGCCCTTTATTGGATTTGAACCGATGACTTACGCCTTACCATGGCGTTACTCTACCACTAAGTTAAAAGGGCCTATTTGATTCAATTCCTAAATAAAAAACTGGCCAATATGACTAGAACATCTATTTGTTACGACATATATTCGAATTCATTAAGGGGTTGCTTTTGGATGATTTAGATCCATTTGAGCTTCCACCTTCTTTGCAGAAAAAATTGAGTGCCTTTTAGCCAATTTTTATAGTGGCCAATACCAATAAGGCCTATAGTTCCTCATTTTGGCTTACCCTTAGCTTCCACAACAACTTTTAAGCTACTCAATGTATATTGCATCGTAGCATAGCTAAAAACATTAAAAATACATAGCAAAGTAACACTAAAACCATTAAAGAAAGAAAAGAATAATGAAAAAAAACAAGCATAAATTCTTTTATTCAAGTTCATATGCTAATATATGGTCCATTTAGAATTTGTATTTATAATGAAATCTTTAAAAAATTATGGATAGACACAAAATTAGAGATTTGATTAGAAGGAATATAAGGAGTAATAAATAAAGAGAAATCACTTGAATCTTAAAAGAAGAGATTGCAAACCAGAAGAAATATTGCTAGGATTTATGGAATGAAATTATTTGATAATATGATCTCAATCTCATATCTGACATTGCAAACCAGACAAAAAAAAATTAGTCAAAATAGAAATTGTAGCAACTTATATAAATCATGCACATGAAGCAAATATCAGTAAAGGACATGTGCCTTGTAGTGAAGATTATGAACCAAACCTAAAAATAGAAAAGTAAAATTTGACAAAAAAAACCAAAATAGAAAAGACCACTTCACTGTAAAAAGCAAACACAACAAATCATCAACCAAATCATTCAAATCAATTAAGATCAATTGCCATCAAAAACAAAAAATAGGAAATCCTAAATAGGAATAAAATCATGACATTATTATAGGGCACGTAAATAGGAAAGGGAGAAAGGAAAATCTTGATTCCCACACTATTTGAATAATATGAGCATGTGAGGGGAAAAAAATTTTAATTATGAAAGAGATAAAGAATTCAAATCAAGAGAAGAGTTAAAAGAGATAAGAGAAGAAGATTATAGAACATAAGAGAAAAGAAAAATAGAAAATTTTAGAGATAAGAGAGAAAATTATGGAGAAGATGATAGGTTGTCACTAATTTTGAGTTAGAGGAAAAGTTATTGTTGGAAAAAAATGAAAATAAGAGTACTTGCAAAAAAGGAGTGTGTACTTTACCACGAGAAAGTATTAAATGAAAATGAATGAGAAGGAGTGAGGAAAGTGAACTTTTCTTGTGGGAGATTGATGTCTAATTTAATACATAGGGTGGATTTGCCATGACACAATTATAATATCACGATACGATTTTAATATCATGACATGATTTAGATGGTTTTAACATTAATCTAAAAGAAGAAGAGAATAACTAATTATTTAACCTAGATAAATATAGATACATCATAAATAAGGATACACATATTGTCTAAAATAAACTTATTTAAGAAACTAACATAAATAAATAAAAATTCCTTATAAATAAAAATATGCATATTGCTTGAAACAAGGATAAATATCATGATTTACTTGAAATAAACTTATTTAATACTTGGTTAAATAAGAATTTAACATATCATAACGTCACGTACTCACTTCCCTTATCCCATGTCATATTCCTATCTTTAAACAGTCTAAGTACTAGTATCTCAACTCAGCTTTTGATTGCCTAAGCTAGTCCTACTACTCTCATGCTCCAAAATTCACACACTTCACAGGGAACTTAATATAGACATGCTCAAGGAGCAAGGACATGTTAGATCAACCAATTTTAAATGCTTATTATGGCTTAGTATTTAGCTTTATTGAATATTTATTGGGCTTAATATTGGTGTCCTACCTCAGTTTTGCATGTTTGGATTCAATTGGACTTTAATGAAAATCTTAATTAATTTTTGAAATTTGATGGGTCTTAACCTTTTGTCCTTGTTTGGGTCATAACTTGGGCTATAGAGAAGCGTTTAAGGTGATCTTGTTGTCTATGAAAAGATAAGAGAAAAATATATAACTTTCATGAAGAAGTTATGAGCTGATTTAGCCTAAATCATGGACAAAAATTGACTTAAAATTAAACACACTATTGCCCGTTGATAGCCTGATATAGGTACGATATTTTAGGCATATCTTAAGTTATACACATTATTTTTAGGTGATTCAAAGCCATTAGTTAGCTAACATCCAAGGCTACAATTTTTATGAAGACTAATTCTACCAGGGAGCCTAATTCGATCATTTTCCTACTTGTTTTTGCCCATTAAGTTGATGTTTTCTATCAAGAAGGTAAGCACAGATGTGCTCACCACTCGACAATTGCAAAATTGCAATTTTTGAGCATGGGGGCTTCCTGAGGCCTCCCTAAACCACCAAAATGCTATAAGGTCATGTTCATACTATCTTCATGTCCAATTTCCTAACTTTCTATTTCAAAATGGGGATTTTTTATTAATCTAAGTCATTCTCATTTAAGCCTAATTCTTTAATTCCTTATCCAAAATAAGGGAAACCCTTAAGTTAACCTAAACCTCACAATAATCTCATTCTACACTGAAACAGTCATAGTTTCAATCAATTACATCAAATTCAACTCACAGAAAACCAATATAACCACACATTCACGCAATACACATGAAGAGCAATAATTACAATTCATACCAAACCTTACCATACAAAAGGCATTACAATCAACTGTCGAGAATTCAGTCCCAAGGATTCAAGAGTTTGGGAAATTTGCATTCCTCATACAAACATAATCAAACACAAATAGATATCTAAAACAATTAGGGTCTAGGGCCAACCCCCTACCCATGACTATTGACACACCTATGAGCAAGATAGTCTCACTCCCCCTTACCTCGAAAGAAGTGAATCCATGGCAAGAGGATGAAGATGGCTCGATAGCGAATTTTACGATCTCCCAATCACGATAATGGCAGCTCTTGCAAGGGCTCTTGCAGCAACCCTGCAACGATAACACAAGTTACAAGAGACAACGAAGAGTGAGGTGGGGAATTGAGAATTGGTTTGAGAGACCTAATAAGAGTTCTTAAAGATAAGTTAGGCTGTAGAAGATAGCAGGCCAAGGCCCAACTAACACAACCTTTAGAAACTTTATTATTTATTTATTATTTTCTTAAAAAATATTTTAATTATAAAACCCCTTTTTAATTTCCCTATATTATTTTCAAAAAAATATTATTTATTAAAATAATATACAACAAACATCATAGTCACATACATATACAAGAAAAGGAATATCGGAGCATTACATGAATCACCAATTTAATCTCTAAAATTACAATAGTTGGTCAAATTGGTTCTTAAAATTAATAAAATGGTAAAATAGTTCATGAAATTGCACATTATCAATCAATTTAATCTCTAAAATTGTAATAGATGGTCAAATTGGTCCCTAAAATAAATAAAATGACAAAATGGTCCTTAAAATTGTAATGGTCAATTAAATTGGTCCCTAAACTTAAAAAAAAAAAAGACTTAATTGCACTTTTTGTCTCCTAACTTGCAAAATTTCACAAATTATGTTCCCAATTTTTTTTCTCATACATTTTGACCCTAAAGTTAAATAATTTTGCAAACTTTATCCTAACGTTAAGTTTTTAGAAAATGATAAAAATGTTAAAAACAAGATTTGAACCCTTAACCCTCTTTTTCTTCATTGCTACCAAAGTCACTAAGTAAGTTGGCATTTTTTTTTGGCTAGAGTAATTTGACTTGTTTAGTTTATATATAAAAGATATATATTATATATATCATCACTACATTTGTTAATTACATTTTTGATCTCCTAAGTGTATGTTAATATTTGTATGAAAAATATTAAAAGTTAAAATGATAAATTTATTTATTAAATAGTTTTATTTTAATTTTAATTATACAAATTTATTTATTCAGTTGTATAAAATAATTTATTATTTATACATCTTTCACCCTTTATTTGTAACATAGTTATTCATAAATAAAAATATTTAATAAATAAACTTGTATAATTTATAAATTTATATTATTAGAATAAAAATATTTAATAAATACATTTATCATCTTAACTTTTAGTAGTTTTTCATACAATAAATTTAAACATGCACTTGAGAAACCAAAAGTGTAATTAACAAATGCAAAAATGGGGTGTGTGTGTGTGTGTGTGTGTATAAGGTAAACAAGCCAAATGACCTAGTGGTTGTTGAGAAGGAAAGGGTCAAGGGTTAAAATCCTATCTCTAATACTTTTTACTATTTTCTAAAGGCTTAATTGCACATTAGGGGCAAAATGTGAATTTTTGAACATTAGGACAAAATTTGTGAAATTATATTTATGGCACAAAAAATAAATAAATTTAGGGACAAAATTTGCAAAATTTTAAAAGTTAGGAGGCAAAAAGTGTAATTAAGGCCTTTTGATTTTAAGAATCAATTTGATTGATCGTCATAATTTTAGGGACTAAATTGATTGATAATTTACAATTTTAGGAACTATTTACCCTTTTCCTTATCAAGGACTAATTTGATTGTCCATTACAATTTTAGGGACTAAATTCATTGACAATTTATAATTTCAGGAACCATTTTAACATTTTAGTAATTTTAGAGACCAATTCGACTGATCATTATAATTTTAGGAACTAAATTGATGATTCACTCGATAGTAATAGTAGTAATAGTAATAATAGTAGTAATAGTAATAGTAATAATAATAGTAGTTATAATTATAATATATCAAGATATATGTATTTTGTAGGATTCTTGTACCATAATAGTGTTATTATTTCTGATTTTTATAGAATTATTTTATTCGAATTTTATATTTCATACTATTTTAATCACATAAAATGTTTTTTTATAAAATTATTTCAATTTTTGTAATATTTGATATGTTAAATATTTTTTATATTACAGAAAAGTTATATCATGATAGAAAATATTTAAATTATTCAATTTTAATTGAATTTATCATTTTAATATAATAATAATAATAATAATAATAATAATAATAATAATAATAAATACCGTTTCTTATATTCATACAATTTCAAATGAGTTTACTATTTCAATATTATATAAATATTAAAACCATATAATATATATATATATATATATATATATATATATATATATTAATATATTTAATAACAAAAAATAACTCTATATTTAATCGAAAATTATTTAAATTAATTATAAAATAGATTTATTTTAAAAATATCATTTCTAATTGTTTTATATAATTTTATAAAATAATATGTTAGTAAGTATGTGTAAAAAGGAAAATGTATATAAAATGAGGGGCATAAAAAGAAAAATGTGTATAAGAAGAGAGGTATAAAAGAAAATACACTATACAATGGATAGTAAGAACTTCCAAATTAAGCATGGTCCTAAATGGGTGTAGAAAAAGTTATCTTTTGAAAGCTTGACACTTGTCCAAATTTGTCATTTAATGGTTATCAAATTTATATACTATAGATAGATTTGTTTCAATAAAATGAATAAAATAAGATATTTCTAACAGAATCACAAAATAAATTGTAATAAAAGTAAATAAATTAATCAGTTTATTCCTTAAAAATACTAGTTGTGGCTAAGCAATCCTCTCTTGTCATCGTAAATAGCGATCCTTTTTTGTCAATTATAATCACATTGTGAATTCCTCATTGATTGTTCGAATGTCTGTATACAGGCAAGTTTTTCATAGCATCGTCCTACGTGTATTTGTACATATTTTTGTGTATAATTTTGCACATGATTGGTGGAAAACATAACCTTTCAACCATTGATAAATATGCATTTAAACAATTTTTATACGTAAATGTAAACATAATTTTATTACATTATTATGATAAAAAGTTGTATTTTTTATTTAAATTACAAAATTGAAATAAAACCATTTCATCTAAAATTAAATGCATAATGTTCCATTGCTTTAAACCTTATCACATTAGAAACTGCAATTTACAACATTCTAGTCACAAACAAAATACAAGTGGCTGCCAAAAACAACTAAAATTTTAGCTCAAGTATGTTTTTAACTTATAAAAGATATTGAAATTGTTAGGTATTGATAGGAGTGACAAACAGATGGATAGGATAAATTCTTAGTCAGATTATAATGGACTGGATAAAAATAATCCATTTTGATCCATTAAAAATTCATTTAAAAAATTCAATTCATCCATGATCCATCTAATGAAATCCAATCCAATCCATCCATTAACAATTTTTTAATGAATGGATATCCAATCCATCCACAAAAATAATATATTTTAAAAATTAAACAATTTTTTTTAAATATTCTTTCTCCCTTTCCCTTCCTTTCTCTCCCTACTCTCTCTCCATAACAAACCACGTCCCACTACTTTTTCATTCATGTCACACAATATCACATTCTCACCATTTTAATTGTGTTTTTTTTTCTCTCACCATTAACAATTTCACAAACACGCAACAAATCACACAATACCTTCTCTCCTTTTTAAACACATCTCTCTCATATACTCCAAGACTCTCACACAAACACACATATAGAGGCATCATCATGCTCCACATTCTCACTTGACTCTAAAGCCATCAAAATGGTTCAGCCCACTTGGTCCTGGCCCACGTGGGCCAGGGCCAAAAGCCTATAATGCCCTATGTGCTAGGCTAGCCCGTGAGCTTTAAATTTTAATAATGTGACCTACTTTTTTAAAACCTTAATTGAGGTCGAGTCAAAGATGCCTTGGTCGAAGCCGGGTTGAAGATGCCTTGATTGAAGATGTCGTGGCCAAAGCCAAGACGAAGATGTACTAGCCAAGTCAAAGATGCCTTGACCGAGCCAAAGATGTCCTAGTCGAGGTCTAGCTGAAGATGTCGAGGTTGAGTCAAAGATGCCGAGGCTAAGCCGAAGATGCCTTAGCCGAGCCAAAGATGTCCTGACCGAGACTAAGCCAAAGATGCCTTGGCTGAGTCGAAGGTGCCTTGGTTGAGTCGAAGATGTCCTGGCCAAGGCTGAGCCGAAGATGCCCTAGTTGAAGTCGAGCCAAAGATGCCCTAGTCAAAGCCTAGCTGAAGATGTGTTGGCCGAGGCCGAGCCGAAGATGTCTTGGTTTTAATTTTTTTATCCAATGGATTTTATTTTTTTATTTAATGTAATCCAATAGATTTTGAAAAAATAATGGATGGATTACTAACCATCCATAAAATTAAATGAATGAATTGGATGTATTTACTTGTAAATGAATTTGATGGATAATGGATAAATAGATTGTTTTGCCACTCCTAGTTATTGGGCTCCTTTTTTATGTGAAGAAAGACCCAAATTTTGAAATACACTTTATGTCTCACTTATCTAATTGAAGTAGTCTAATTATTACATGAGAGGGAATGGCCAAGGGAAAATAAGGATCATTGAGAGAAAAGCAGAGTCACATCCTTACATATTCTCAAGTAGTTAGTGTAAAATTGCATCTGTTAACAGTTGGTCTGAACTGAAATTTTCTCAGTAAGTTTATGACATTTGGTTCTCCATTTTCAATAGTTGGATCAATGTTTCATTGCTGGCGTTGAACATGGGTTTAGTTAAGTGGAACTAATATCCAAACACAGATTTATTAAGTTAAGCTGATTCAAGGGGATGAGCCAGTCCTATTCTTTGTCTGGACTACTACTAGAAGTCAACTGATAATTGGTTGAATACATAGATATAGAGTTGCACGACATCAGAATTTCAATAGATGGCAGATCAACGAATGAACAGTGATGTACTTCTACGTGTTCAAAACGTTTCACACGCTCACCAAGCATGAGACAAAATGCACCAAACCAGCCAAATGTGTTCAAGGGTAATGGACATAAATAAATTTTTATTACACATATCCTAATCAAAATAATTTTACACGACATGGTTCATGTTAAAACTTAACACCTGAAACTACAGGCCATCTTATTTATTACAAATGGCAGGGTATAAAATCATGACAGAAAATGCAAGTGCTTAATTTTTTTGTTCAACTATGTAGATATAGAAATCTCAAGTTTTTTATTTTTTTCTTCAAGGGTTTTGTTCTGTTCTTATCTTTGCTCTGTGCTTTGTTCTCTGCAAAACTCTTTTTTCTGGGGGGGTTAGTTTTCAACTTTAGATTGGTATGTTTATATCTGTTTGCAGTCCATTGATTTTTTTTGTGTTCACATAATTCACCCTCTGATTTGGTATTTTACTTTCAGAATCTTATTGGATTTGGCTACAAACTAAGTGACTCCAAAGCAGTGGCTCAACTTATCCAAACCTATGCACGAACCAAAGAGTTAAACAAAGGAAAACAGTTGCATGCTAAGCTGATCCGAGGAGGGTGTTTGCCATGCACCTTTCTGAACAATCACTTCCTCAATATGTATTCCAAATGTGGAGAGCTTGATTACACCATCAAACTGTTTGACAGAATGTCACCAAGAAACATGGTTTCTTGGACAGCCGTGATTACTGGGTTTGCTCATAATTTGAGGTTTCAAGAGACTTTGGGTTCATTTTGTCAAATGAGGGTTGAAGGAGAAATAACCACACAGTTTTCACTTTCAAGTGTGCTTCAAGCTTGTGCTTCACTTGGGGCAATTCAGTTTGGTACACAGGTGCATTGTCTCGTTGTCAAATGCGGGTTTGGCTGTGAACTGTTTGTGGTCAGTAATTTGACTGATATGTATTCGAAGTGCGGGAGGTGCCTGATGCTTGTAAAGTTTTTGAGGAAATGCCTTGTAAGGATGAGGTGTTGTGGACGTCGATGATTGATGGCTATGTGAAAAATGGAGATTTTAAGAAAGCTTTAACAGCTTATAAGAAAATGGTCACAGATGATATTTTTATTGATCAGCATGTACTTTGTAGTACTTTGAGTGCTTGTAGTGCACTTAAAGCTTTTAGTTTTGGGAGGTCTCTTCATTCAACCATCGTGAAGCTTGGATTCGAATGTGAGACTTTCATAGGAAATACCTTGACAGATATGTATTCGAAGTCTGGAGATATGGTAAGTGCTTCAAATGTCTTCCAAATCCATTCTGGTTGTAAAAATATAGTGTCTTTGACTGCTATTATTGATGGTTATGTTGAGGTGGATCAAATTGAGAAGGCTTTAAGTACTTTTGTTGACTTGCGGAGGAGGGGAATTGAACCCAATGAATTTACGTTCACTAGCTTGATCAAGGCTTGTGCTAACCAAGCAAAGCTAGAACATGGGAGCCAGCTCCATGGCCAAGTTGTCAAATTCAACTTTGACAGAGACCCTTTTGTTTCTTCAACACTAGTTGATATGTATGGAAAGAGTGGGTTGTTTCACCACTCAATCCAATTGTTTGATGAGATTGAAAATCCTAATGACATAGCATGGAATACATTGGTGGGAGTTTTTGCACAGCATGGTTTAGGAAGAAATGCCATTGAAACTTTTAATGGGATGATCCACACGGGACTGAAACCAAATGCGGTAACATTTGTTAACCTTTTAAAAGGATGTAGTCATGCAGGAATGGTTGAGGATGGCTTGAACTACTTTTATTCCATGGAGAAGATTTATGGGGTAGTACCTAAAGAAGAACATTACAGTTGTGTTATTGATTTGCTTGGTAGAGCTGGGAAACTTAAAGAAGCTGAAGACTTTATAAACAACATGCCTTTTGAACCAAATGCTTTTGGCTGGTGTTCTTTTCTTGGGGCTTGTAAAATCCATGGGGACAAGGAAAGGGCCAAACTTGCAGCAGACAAATTGATGAAGCTTGAACCTGAAAATAGTGGGGCTCACGTTTTGCTTTCAAATATTTATGCAAAAGAAAAACAATGGGAAGATGTCAGAAGTTTGAGGAAGATGATAAAAGATGGCAACATGAATAAGTTGCCAGGTTATAGTTGGGTTAATATTAGAAATAAAACCCATGTGTTTGGGGTTGAGGACTGGTCTCATCCTCAAAAGAAAGAAATTTATGAAAAGCTTGATAGTCTTCTTGATCAGATAAAGTGTATCGGATATGTTCCTCAAACAGAATCAGTTCTGATTGACATGGATGACAATTTGAAGGAGAAGCTTCTTTATTACCACAGTGAGAGGATTGCTGTGGCATATTCATTACTAACCTGTCCAACCGGGAAGCCGATCATTGTCAAGAAAAACTTAAGAGTCTGCTCTGATTGCCATTCTGCATTAAAATATATTTCTAAGGTTACAGAGAGAAATATCATTGTCAGAGATATCAGCAGGTTTCATCATTTCTCCAATGGTTCGTGTTCCTGTGGAGAACACTGGTAATGCTTGAAAGCCTGAAAGTTTTTGAAAAGATAGGATGCTTCATGCTAGAAAACCATATTAAAGAAATTTCCAAGGACATTTATTTTCAGAATAGTTTGCCTCACCATTTAAAATAAGTGGTATGTCCATGCTACACTAACTTATTATTAACAGGGGTGAGTGTTCAAGTTTTCATGGTATCCATGTCACATGAAATTAGTTAGGATGGGATTTGTTGAAATCCATTTCTCCTTGGATGCCTGACTGCATTTGGATTGTTGTCTTATTATGTCCCGCATGGGGATCAATAAGGCACTTTACAGATAATGACCCCAGAAAAGAGAGTGACCAAGGATGATGGATTGGCTTCAGGTTCAAAGGATACTGAAGTGTTGATGTTTCAGCTACACAGTACCAGGGAAAAGTGCAAGGGTTGATTTAGAACAAGGAAGCCTTTTATAGAAGCATATAGAGTGTTGTGTCGCAGTGTCATAAAGTGATGAAAACCTAGGAGGTCCAAGTTGATGGAGACCTTAGAAGCCTAAGAGGAGACCTAAAGTGGAGCCAAAATTGAAGAAATATTACAAGGACTTTTAATAACTTTGGATTTCATGAAGAGCCCAATGTGGGGAAAGACTTTTAATTAGCTATTTTTATATAATTGGACCTTTTATTTTCTATTTTTATTTAATTTTGTAATTGGGCCTATTATTTGGGCTTCAGTTATGCACCACATAGAAAAAGAGCTAGGGTTAGCTTCCTTGTGTTAGTAGCACCTTAGAATAAACTCTATAAATAGATATGTAATCCATCTCATTTGGACAAGTTGAATAAGATTGAAGTTTTTGACTCCATTGTAAGTGTGAGTTGAGCGTTGACTCCTCTTTTTGGTTCTTGGATTGGAACCTCTTGATTCTTATCAAAGGTTTCCATACTTCTTGACGAATCCTCACTTGGCTTATCACTCTCCTAGAGTGTGACGCCTTATTTTCCATTTCTCTTCTATTCCATGTTTTTTCTATTTTATCTATCTTCTTTCATTTTCTTGTCTTTTCTATTTTGTCTTTTTAATTCTCTTGCTTACTTTTTTTTATGCGCCATTTGCTTTAACTCTATCATTTGATGCGCAAGTCTCATCTTCTAGCTTTATTCTTTTCTTTTATTTTTATAAATTATTGTTACAAGATAACCAATTCAAGGACGATCCGTAAAAACAATATGATTCCTAATTAGGATCATATCATCTAGTATCTAGAGCCCGGATCCTAGAGTTGGTAGTGTTATTGTGTTTTGTGTCTTTTACTGCCTGGTTAATTGTCTTAATTATGTCATTAATTGTCAATT
Organism: Spatholobus suberectus; assembly: GCA_004329165.1. Classification (NCBI taxonomy): domain Eukaryota; kingdom Viridiplantae; phylum Streptophyta; class Magnoliopsida; order Fabales; family Fabaceae; genus Spatholobus; species Spatholobus suberectus. The sequence goes on from CM014732.1 coordinate 53,397,050, forward strand.
ATTGTCATTTATTATCATTAATTATCCTTAATTGTGCCACAATTGAGGCTTAATTGTCATAATTATCCTTAATTTTGCACAATTTAATTCTATTTAATTTTGCGCAATTCATTTCACATGTCTTATAGCACCTGAAGGCTATATACCTTATTAGGCATATAATATCTGTTGCATGTGCAAAACAAATAGGGGTAAAAAAAATATTCTAGAACAATAAAATTAAAAAAAAAGAATAATAGAACAAAAAAGAAAAAGAAAAAAAATGAAGAATTAAAAAAAAAGTTGCCCTTACACTTAAATAATTTAAATTCAGTTGCCTTGAGGAATTCATAAAAAGTGGTGCTATTCTCAATATCCAAACTTAGGCATTTCTTTTTCATCTTTTCCATTATTCCTTTTGTCTTTCTTTTGAATTCCATTTGAGTTTTACCTTTTTCTAAATTAGCTTTTCTTGTTTGTCTTTCAAATTTCCTTTTAATTTTGTGTCTAGAGTATTTCTCGTTCTTGGATTTCTTAGTGATAACACCTGTGAGATTCATTTACAATTGTATGCGTTTTTGCTAATTGATACGTGTTAGGGATTTTATTTAAGAACTTGTAAAAAAGGACTTGAGTGGTAAAAGGTAAGAGCGTTCTCATTAATCAAAAGCCAAATTGTGTGAAACACAAGTGGGCTCATTCATCTTAAGAGTGTAAACACGTGAGAAGAGTGGTGAGGTCTTTTATTTTTTATGTTTACTAACTTGTTTTCTTTAAAGCTTGACGATGGAAGTGGAACTCAAACTTCAAGGCCTATCAAGGCACTTGGAAAGGATCTTTCAAAGAGAAAAAGAAGAATTTGATAAGATGTTTGACAACTGGGAGAGAAATAGAAGAAGTCATGAGAAAATAAGTAGAGAAAAAGAGAGAGGATGTAGAGAAAAAGAGGGAAGGAATAGAGAAAAAGAGATAAGTAGTAGAGAAAAACAGAAAGAAAAAGTGAGAGAAAATGAGAAAGAAAAATAGAGTAAAAAAGAATTGAAAGAAAAAAAAGAAAGAACTTGAAATTGCATTTGCTAAAAACTCTATGGATTCTTTCTTAAATTCTAATTCTTTATTTCATTGTGATAATTCTCTTTTGAAGGGACTTGAAGAGGTGCTTCCAAAGGAAGAATGTGGGGCATCAAATGAAACTAAAATTGAGTTGTTAAAGACACAAATGCCTCACGGCTTGAAGGAACTTAGTGGACCACAAGACTTTGAATTCAAATTTGAACACTTGCATAACCTATCAAAGTTCTAAAGGATTGCAAGAAGAAAAGGAGGAGTTGAAGACAACTAGAGAATGTCTTACTCCTAAAGTTGAGAATAAGTCCTTATATGCACTTGGGAATTCATTACATTATACTACTCTATTTCCTTGTTTTAAGTTAGCTTGTGGATTTAATTCTTGCAATTCTTCTAACTTAATTTCTTTGTCTAACATTTCTTTTGTCTTGAGCCTAAGGTCAAATTGCGAACAAAGACTAAATTGGATGAGGTGGTGGTTCAATATGCAAAACAAGGCAACAATAAGAAGACAAAATCCTTGACACACACTATTAGATTTTATGATTTAGTGGGTGTGCAAGAATATGTGTTAAGTCATGATGCATTGGGTTTGAATAATAATGCAAAATTGTTGAGACTTGGGTTTGTTACCTTACCCTTTAATAGTCTTATCCAAGTTGAAGAGTTATGCATAAACAATAAAAAATTTTGTAATTTGGATGTTACATGTGATGGGTTCTTTAGACTTGTTTTTGACCCAGGAGGTTGGGTGTGGGTAAGCACATGACGAATATGAGACTTTCCATTCAAAGGAAATCAAGTCTCCATAGAGTTAGACCTTTTCTTAATGCAACATTCAATAAAACTAATGCATGTCCTTTGATGTAGGTGATGAAGGTGCGAATTTGAGGATGAATTCTTTTGAAGAGGGAGGGAATGGTGGAAACCTAGGAGGCCCAAGTTGATAGAGACCTTGGAGGCCAAGAGGAGACCCAAAGTGGAGCTAAATTGAAGAAGCATTACAAGGACTTTTAATAACTTTGGATTTCATGAAGAGCCTAATGTGGGAAAGGACTTTTGATTAGCTATTTTTATGTAATTAGACCTTCTATTTTCTGTTTTTGTTTAATTTTGTAATTGGGTCTATTGTTTGGGCTTCATTTATGCACCACATATAGAAAAAGCTAGGGTTAGCCTCCTTGTGTTAGTAGAGCCTTGGAATAAACTTTATAAATAGAGATGTAATCACTTTCATTTGGACAAGTTGAATAAGATTGAAGTTTTTGACTCCATTGTGAGTGTGAGTTGAGTGTTGGCTCCTCTTTTTGGTTCTTGAATTGGAATCTCTTGATTCTTATCAAAGGTTTCCATACCTTTGTGATGAATTCTCATTTGGCTTATCACTTTCCTAGAGTGTGGCGCCTTCTTTCCCATTTCTTTTCTATTCCATGTTTTTATTTTATTTTATCCATCTTCTTTCATTTTCTTGTCTTTTCTATTTTGTCTTTTTAATTCTCTTGCTTACTTTTTTTTATGCGCCATTTGCTTTAACTCTATCATTTGTTGCGCAAGTCTCATCTTTTCTTTTATTTCTATAAATTCTTGTTACAAGATAACCAACTCAAGGATGATCCATAAAAACAATATGACTAGTAATCGAGATCATATCATAAAGAGTGGTAGGCAAGGTGGGATTTTGAATTTTAAGGCAATGATGGGGTTTTGGTGACTTTGGAGTATATTTTCTCATGGTTGGGTTCATGTTTCATTTCCAATCACTTACCACAGCCTCTTCTGATGCGGCACAAGTAAACCAAAAACTGCATTTGTCTCACTCCTCCATTCACACGTTGTTCCCGATTCAATTGCATCACCCTCTTCTGGATTAACATAGTTAATAAACCCCATCACCTGTTGTTTCTCTTCTGAGCTCGTCCTTCACAGAGTGACAGTGAGTGATTTTTATTAGCTTAAATATGTTTTTAGTCCCTTAAATTTGGGATAAATCCGTTTTTGGTCCCCTAAATTTAAAAGTGATCTTTTTAGTTCCTGTAAATTGAAAAAAGCATGTTTTAGTCCTTTTATCCAAACATAGTTAGTGAATCTACCACACAAAACCCACCCAATAATGTCTCTGTCAATGAAAATATTACATCAAACCCAATTAATGTTGCACAATTGACTTAATATGTCCTATCAATGATATTATAGGTGGTCCTAAAGGACTAAAATAAGCTTTATTCAAATTAGAGGGACTAAATAATTCACTTTTAAATTTGGGAGACCAAAAATGAACTTATCCTAAATTTGAGAAACCAAAAACATGTTTAAGCCAATTTTATTTGACTTCTTGGTGAGTGGCAGTGGGAAATCCGAGCTCAAATATTATAACATGATGAGTGTCAAAATCATATTATGTGATCTTAGGTGGCTGGAAGAAAGAGTGTCCGAGATTTATCATGTGATTCTCTTAATATGACAATCACATGGATTCTTTAAGAGCTTATGGCAATCTTATTGCTAATTTAATCATTGTTTCCATAGAATTTTTTTCTGCTACTTTATGATGTCATTTTTCATTCTAAAATATCAATATTTTGGATTTTGGGCTTTGGAACGAGGATTTGGACTTAGCAGTATCTATCTATATGATCAGGATGCCTTAGCCTATGAGGCTTTGGATGAGTAGCAACCCTTCCCCTGGAGAGAATTTGTAGGAAAGTTTCCTTAGGTCCTCCTCACTTAATTTTGCTCCCTTGCTCTGTTAGCTGTTGCCGAAATTTTTCATACTCTTATGAAGCAATAGTGTCCCAGGTTATATTAATTTAATACTATGAACTGTATCTTATTCATTCTGATGCTTTTGCTTCTGTCGTGTTACAGGTAGCAAGAAGAGTTTTTTTTTTATAATTATTAAAAGTGTTAGAGTTTAGGAATGAATGCATGTATAAGAGAAAAAATCCATTGGAGAAAAAGCTCATTCAATTGTTGCATTGTACATTTTATTCAATTGTTATGTTGGATGACTGTACATATTAAACAAGATAAGATTACAAATGAACACGTCATAAAGAAAGGTAGGGTAACACCTATTGTAGAAAAGATGGTAGAAACTCATCTTAGGTGGTTTGCATGTGTGGAGAAGATTTGTAGGAACTGCAATAAGGAGAGTTAGTCAAAAGGAGGGTAGTCCAATCACTAAAAGTAGGAAGAGACCGAGAAAAATATGACTTATGGCTTATGTCTATATATCATGTTTTCCAAGTGTTCTAAGATTTGATCACTACTCATATGTGTTCTTGGATTGAGATTAGTTCTTGTTCATCTGTTTTGTATGTTTGATTGATGTATACATTTGATTTTGCTAAACGAAAATTGCCAAAGCGCCTACACTCTTAATTTATTTCATAAATTCAAGAAACAGCTAAACTGCAAATCAAGGATTAGACATCACCTAATGTTGTGTTCTGATATTCCATTCAACTACTCTAACCCACTCATCAATCATCATTCGCCCCCTATTGATTTATTCTGATGATGTGGTCTTCGAGATAATAATATTTATATTAATGTTCTAAGGAAATTAAATCAGTAACAATGTCCTAAGGCACTTTGTTTGTACCTATATAAAATAAACTGTCTTAGGTAATATCTGATTGGTGTAGGAAATATCAAGGATAATAAAAGACATTCGAGGAAACGATAAAGCTTATATTCAAGAAAGCAAGCACAATATTTAATCACATTTAGTATTTTCTTTACGTGAAATCATATATTATTGATGCATTTTATTGCCCTATGGTACTGACGTACAGCCACATTTAAGAGCATTCATTGGTGTAAGTTGGTATATAGTTTGAACTTTGAAAGATCTCAACCAACGCTCTCCTTTTTGCCTCAATATTTCAAGAAAAAGAATATATTATAACGAAAGCCCCCACACGACAGGTTCAAATTGAAAGAATCAAATTAAAGCCAAGGGAAAGTGGCTTGCACATCAACCCTTTGACCTGGTCAATTTTTTCTGTGAAGGTAGCGAATGCAAGCACATGATGTAGTCCATGTTATCATTTTTTATTGTCAGATATTTTTTGATTGAAGTTAGATGAAGAATTTGTGTGGGTCATGAATGGAGAAGACGCATGGTTGATGGAGATTTTTATGCCAAGGCCAAGAGAATAAACATATTCAAATCATTTGCAAAAAAGTTTGACTTTGTCATTTCTTTTAAGAAAAATACTAACTAGTGTCCTAAAGATATTAGTTAAGAAATTAAAAGTGATTTTTTTTTATTAAAATATGTAACAGCACATTCTTTTGTGTAATTTTAATGTAATTTTTAATAAAAATTTTCTATGTATTGATTCCTTACTTTTAGAACACTAATTAGCAAGATCCTTCTTTTAATTAATTTGATTTTTCGTCATGCATCACGTCTTAAGGTATGAGAGGCTTATAAATTTAGTTGCAGGCATGCATGAGGCAACATATTTTGTATCATATGACATAGAAAATGAAGATTGTAGATGTATTTTTTTATAATGTATTAATTCAAGTTTACCTATTGTTTTCCGGCCTTCTGCTGTTTTCTCCAATTATACCGAAATGTGGTAATGATTGATGGTTCATACTTGGTTGGGTTGTTAAATAATGGTTTAATTGTACATTTTGCTATCCATCTTTTATGATTTTGCAAATTTTGCCACTCAATTATTTAATTATACATTTTGCCACCAAACTTTTAAAATTTCTCACATTTTGTCACCTAATTATTTTAGTTGCACATTTTGCCATCCAACTTTCAAAATTTTGCGCATATTGCCACCCTTCTTAGTTGACCACTGACATGGCAATTAGCAGTCAACCTGCCATGTCAGTAGTCAAAATTATTACATCATCGGTCAACTAATGGGGGTGGCAAAATGTGCGAAATTTTGAAAATTGGGTAGCAAAATGTACAACTAAAATAATTGAGTAGCAAAATATGAGAAATTTTGAAAGTTAGATGGCAAAATGTGCAATTAAAATAGTTAGGTGGCAAAATTCACAAAATCATAAAAGACGAGTGATAAAATGTGCAATTAAGCCTAAAATAATAAACTAGGACGAAGGCTACGATGGGAGAGCTAGTGATGTCTCCCATCGTGGGAATATATGTTTTCAACCGTTAGATATAATAATTTTAAAAACAATGGCTCAGATTTTTCTTCTTTTTCCTTTTCTTTTTCTTCTTTTATTCAATCTTTCCTGATTTACCCCTAATTGCCCCCTTTCTCTCCTATTGCCTGGAACTTCCATCTATCATCGCGCCAAATGTGTGTCAAACCAACGTCATGGATCCTACAAAAACCAACGCCTCCATCGAACCACCACACCCCACCTCATTAGCGGCGAAGCTTTGTGCGATGTGGCTCTCCCTACACAACCCAAACCTACAACAAAAAACCCAAACCAACAACGCACACCAGATCTTCACTACACCAAACTCTTCCATCTCATGTGTCATCCTCAAATCAACTAAACCACAACCATATCTGCTAAAAAAATTCAAAATCCAATCAACACAAAACCAAATCTATTGGTTCACAACTTGCTTGTATCCACCACCTTCCTCGATAATTGAACCAAACCAAACCATCACAAAATCAAAACTGCTATTAAACGCAATAATCAACGAAAGTTCATCATCGTTTTACAAAAGCTTAGGTGGAGGGAACCTTGGCTAGCAACTGTGCTTGGTGAGAACGTCATACGTTGAAGGAAAGGCGTTGCAACAATCTTCACTCGGCGAATCTTTGATTCTCTACGTTGGTGAAGGATCTTGGACGGTTGGAGGCAATGAAGCATGCAGAGGCGGTTCAGGCAGGCTCATGACGGCATGGGATGAAGGGCACGGTGGTGGTTTAAACGGGTGGTGGTGGTTCGCCACGACAAAGGACTGTGGGGATGACAACGATAAGGACCAGAGAGAGTTGTTGAGCCAATCGGGGACAAGGAAGGGGAGGAGGAGAGGCGGTAGTGTCGGTGGGAAGGCGTCGAAGAATCCAAGGTGAGAGAGAAGAGGGGACAATTCTAGAAAGAGTGAAACAAAAAGCAAAAAAGAAAAAAATCACGGCCATTCATTAAAAAAAGAGTACATTTGATGGATATAAATCGTCTTCCCATGGTGGGTGACTTTGTGGGCTTGCCCACAATGTCAATAAACTAGTAACAAGGAACGACTGGCTAGTTTGTGTTCTTACTTTGGAAATTATGGAAAGCAAGAAACTAGAAAGTTGTAAAAGTAGATGTTCCACCTTGTGATACTATTCATCAAGCATGTTGGTTTGCTGCTCAGTTTAAGGATTGCCTTTTTTTTTTTTTTTTTTGTAGATGCATCTCTATAATTAATTTAAGAATAATTTTAATTTTAATTTTTTACACTTAATTAATTGTATCTTTTATCTCTTTAATTTAGATTGTGTGCATTTTAGTTTTTCAAGCTTTTCTCAATCCAATTAAGTTCTTTCATTTTTAAAACTAAGTAAACTTGGTCTAACAAATTCAATCAATTAAATTATTTTAAAGTTTTTCTGCTCAAAATTTATTGATCAAAACAATAAATTTCACTCAAAATAAAAAATCTCAATTTTTTCTTCTTTAAATCCTAACCTCACATTGTATAGAATCCTTAAAATTTTATTAAATTTTCACGAGTTTTTTTACTTCTAAAGTTGTAAAATTATTTAATATCTCAAATCTATTATAAAGTCCAAATATTTAGAAAGAAAATGAGGTTTTAAAATTTTTAGATAGAAACAAATTCATAAAAGGGTCAAATTTGCTTAATTTTTAAACATAGAAAGACTTAATTAACTTAAAAAAATTAAAAGACAAAAATTGCGCACGGTCCAAATTTAACGGGACCAAAATTGTAATTAAACTATTTTTTATAATTTTTTTACTAATTCTTTCATTAAATGAAGAAAATATATTTATGTTTTTATTTAATATTTTTCTATAAAGTAATAGAAGCACATTATAGAAAATATATTTTTTTTGTTGGACTAGGAATGATTTGTTTGAGTGTAAGTACTTATGTATAAGTTGTTTGTATAATCAGAGGAGCAATATAGTTAAATTATTTTTATATAAGCAATAAGTTGTTTTCATAAGCTATTCTAAAAAGATTATTGAAATAAGTTGAAAATAGCCTATAATCATATTATAAGCTATCTCAAACACTTACGTAAGTGTTTATATTATAAGATAAATTCAAATAAGTTGTAAATAAACTCTTCTAAACAAGGCCCTACTCTTCTTCTTTCATTATTTATGAAGAGTTGTCATTAATGTGTTTCACTTAACAGGAATCACTAAAAAAAATATATTGTAATTTCTAGCAGTTAAAATTGCAATTTCTGGTGGTTAAAAACTGCCACAAATGTCATTTTTGGCAGTTAAAATAACCGCCAATTCCACGTGTGCCAAAAACTGTTTGTTGTAGAACTTATTTAAACATTGGTAATTTGGACAGAAAATTATTAGCATTTATTGGCGGTTAAAAACGGCTAGAAATTGCATTCCCATTTTATTTATACCTATCATTTACTAGCAGTTAAAAACCGTCAAAAAATGCATTCTATTCTATTTTAATTTAGCATTTACTGGCTTTAACCCACACTGCTGCTCCTGTCAAACCCATACCATTATGTGCCAAAATAGAATATCATATGAGATTAATTATGTCCTAAAAGGTTTATAAGGATCTAACCAAAAAAGTGCAAAGCATTTAATGTTCTCATTGAACTAAGAATATTGAGTATTGACACATGGAGATTTATGAAAAGTTTAAAACTGATCTTCAAAACCAAATTGACTTTCATGATGACCAAATTTAAAGAAATAACTATTTTGCTCTCATATTGACTTATTGAGAGCATGGTTATCAATCCTAACCAACCTCAAAATCACTATAGCAAGCCCCAATTCCTAAACATTGGATTTACATTAATCTATTTATCAAAACCACTTTATTAATCCTTTATAAAAAAAAAGCATAAACCTGTACGTAGAACACCATCTATATTCCACAAACAGTCCTTCACAATGCAAATATCAGTTAATATTTACCAAAGATTACGGCAATAACATCAGTAATGAAATTTCTATCAGCTTTTATGTTACTAACATTCACAACAAGACCAACATAATCTCATAACAGTAAATGAAAAGCCAATAAATTCAGTTTATTGTTTACTATCTTTAGCCAATAATTTCAAGCCCTCCAGGCTTGAATGCACAACGTACAACATTCAACCAAAAAGCCTAGTTATAATGTAATTTGACTCCAAGCATTCCGATTGAACTAGAAATAATCCTTTGGTAAAAGATCCGACCTGTTGAAAAGATTTGAACAATAAGAATGGCAACATCACTAGATTAACCAAGAAATAATTTAACCACTGTAGAGGAAATGGATACATGGGAGAAGTCCTTCACCAGGTTTCATGAGACTACTAAGATCTACACAAATGCGATCCACCATTTTGACCACTTGAATATGTGTCACAGTGGCTTTGGTCAAGCTCTGTAGATTGCTTTCTTCCACTCTTCTGACAAAATATTCCTGAAAGTTTCAACAGTCATTAAGAGTTAAAATGGAGGTCTTAGGATCACCACAGAACATAATTATATTTTGAAGAAATCTATATATGGTGCAATGGCATTCATAATATTATAGTTCAGACATAGATAGAATAGCATCCAAATGAAAGGTAGGAGTTATCATCATCAACACTGTAATAATAATAATACCCATAAAACTAATTAAAGAATCAAAGCATATTTGATAGGTCAATCAATTAGACCAGTTTCATAGCTGACTGTAGTATTGAACTAACTGACAGTTCAAACCTTGCTCTACTCTAGCCTGAACTGCATCAGTATTTTGTAATTTCGGGTAAGCTTTGATGCATCAACCTCCTCACCAAGAATTACCTGCATATGAGACAGCATGATTGTAATTTCATCACTTTAATGATTTAAAATTAATTTAAAAAAAAACAATTTTATTAGGCAGTTAAATAAAATTAACATGTAAAAGAGGGATTGATATGTAGTACCTTGGGTCTTACTTTCTGCATCATTAAGACCATTTCTTGCATAAAATCAACAAATCCCTACAAGAAAGACATAAAGTTCAAACCTTAGGTTTCATTTTTTGGGTTTTATTTGCCTTTTGAATTGATTTTCCTGTGGGTTTTGGTTGCTCTTTTATGGGTGCTTCCCCAATTTTGTGAGTTTTCCTTTGATTGCTAAATAAAATCAACAAATGAATGGAGAGAAGTGGAATTTGGGTTGTTAAGTTCAAATTAGGGCTTAAGTCTAGAAATTAAGAGTATCATGTTAGAAAATATAAACAAGGTACTGTACTGTTTAGGAGTAAGGATTTTTTTTTCCCTGGTATTTTGTCATTTCCTAGTGCAGTTGTCACTATGCATCTTGGCATAACATATAATCCATTGGCATTTTTATCTTTTTCACTCTTGAAATAAAGTATCAAAGCATTGGATGGGGGGATTTAATTATGTGAGGATTGTTATGTTTGTTTGCAGACTGATTTATTTAAAATTAATGATTTAAAATTAATTTAAAAAACAATTTTATTAAGCATTAAATAAAATTAACGTGTAAAAGAGGGATTAATATGCAGTACCTTGGGTCTCACTTTCTGCATCATCAAGACCATTTCTTACATGAAATCAACAAATCCCTGCAAGAAAGACATAGAATATTACTTTTTAATCTCTGATGAGAATATTACCTTGTTAACAATCTCTGGTGAAAATATAAATTTTTTATTCTATTTAATAGAAGGACACAGGATAATGTCCACACAAACATACCATTAGAAAAATAAGGGAGGAACAAAACAAAAGAAGAGAGGCTAATGTGAACAGTCCTTCTGTAAATTGAGAGGCAAGCAGCAAAGATACTCAAATCAATTTCATTTACAATAATACAATGTGATTAAGATTGGAATTCCTTTTTGGAGGAGGAGGCAGGAGAAGGGTTATAAGAATTTGATGTCAAAACCATATCCTTATGACAACACTCAGGCAATTACATAATGAGCATGCTAAAGGAAGCAGAGAGGTCCCGATACTCAAACTAATATGCCATGCTATCCCTATGTTGGGCATCTTTTAAATTAGTTCTTTTAGAGAAACATCCCTAGGTAAGTTATAGATAAATGAAATTTAAGAACAAGGCAGCCTAGCACTGGATAAGTTTCCACCATCTAGGAACTGACTTCAATTATTTCAAGAAAGCTAGGATAGAAATTAACCAGATGCAGGTACGAAATAAAAGTAGTACCAAGCATAGAAGGCTCCCAAGTGGATCCAATAGTTGATTTTCTTTTTTTCTTCCTATTTTTATTTTAATGGCCAATACAGGAAGAAGGCCACAAAAAGTTGAGTGTTAAAATCATGAAATGTAGTAAAACAGAGAGTAACCAAGTCAAATATAGTTCCAAGAAGCAGGAGAAACATAAAATCATTTAAATTGAAAAGAAGATGACAGGAATTCAACATAGGAAGCACAAGTTCAATGCCTTTGGTTCAAAGAACTTCATTATTCCCTTTTTTTTTTTTGGTAATTGGTCATAAATATTAAATTAAAACAATACTGATATTTAAATTGAACAAACACTAATTTAATTCCAAAGTCATATAAGAACCAAATCAACCTAGAACTAAGATTGTCTTGTGTCCTATCTTATTTTGAAAATATACTCCACAAAAGGATAAACTATTCAATCTTAGGAGTGAAGGTATATTCAAGAATTTGAATTAACAGCAGAACACACTTAAGGAAATTAAACTAGAACTTCAAAGCAGAATCTAATCTTTCTTTTCGTCCACCTTTCATTTTCCTTTTCTAAACGTGTCTCAGACGAGTCCCATTTATGCAACTGAATCATAGTTGGATCCTCATTGCCCAAGGGAAAATCCATTCTGCTCCTGATTCGACCAAACACATATTCACCAGAAAAAGGTCATTAAAAAAAAAGAGAAAAAATCATAACTAAAATAACTAGAATTATTCAAATTCTGAAAACTATTCATCATTAATTTCAATATTCAAAAGATCAATGTAATGATCTAACAAGGCTTACAACACATGAAACTTAAATTAGCTATTCTTTATAACAAAAAACTGGTAGTAATAACAAGCTAAGTCTGTTCTCTATTTCATTTCAACGATTTTTTTTTTTTAATTAACCGTGACTGGTTGGTGGAATTGAATGTTGTAATTGGAAACACGTCAAACCTCGAAACTAATCCAGATTCAATAAATTAAAAAATAATCGACGAGTTCAAATAGCATCGAAAAAATAAGAACTCGAATTGATAAAAAATGAAAAGAGATAAAGGATGTAGAACCTTGAGTTGGGCAATGATTAAGAGATTATAACAGGGAATCGTTGGGCATTTCTTTCCATGAATATAGAACAAAGGAGTTAGGGAGTGTGGGTGAGATTGAGATGAGAGTGAGTTTTGCGAAGATTTGAAATCTCATCCTGAATGGATGAAATTTGAAGAATGTGGCTAGGGATTTTGAGGCAGAGCGCACAGGGAGAAGAATGGTAAATGCCTAATTCAGTTTTGGATGGGAAATGAAAGTATTTTTTATTTTTTTAATATATTGGTTTGGGACAGAAAAGCAAAAACTCAAACAAACACTAGTGTACGGATAGGGAGGATGACCACATGTCAAAAAACTCAAATAAAACATAAAAGTGCTTAAAACATTCTAGCAAGAAAAAGTACACCACCAGAAAATGTATCAAATTGCGACAGTGTAAATATTTGCCAAAAATTACAATGTTTTCTGGCAGTTTATTGTAATCGCCAGAAAAAACCGCTACTAAATACTTATTTTTTTGTAGTGAATAAGAAACTTCGACATTACTAATGGTCAAAAGTTATTGGCAATAGAAAAAAACCGTTATATAGTAATTGTTAATTTTTTACAATATATTGAACGCCAAATTTCTTTCGAAAATAAGCGTATTGAAAAATATTTTTTACGGTCTAAGTGAAGTTATTGATAAGTTGGTTCATATTAAACAAAAAAGTTGTTATATTTTATCCATAATTTAGTAAATGAGTAGCCATTTCAATGGAATTTACTGAGAGTCCAGTCATTTGTAATAGCTGCAAAAATTCCAACAGTCTTTATTGATAGCTTGGGTGTCAATAATTGTTATTTTTAATAGTTATAATCATTATTAATCTTAATTTTACATAATTGTTAATTTATATTATATCATGTTATATTAAAATAAATGAAAAAAATTACATTTAAATAAATAAGAGCTATAACTAATAATAAGAAATCAATATATATATATATATATATATATATATATATATGGGTCAGAATTCATTGACACTAGGTGTCAAAGTAGTCAAATTACACCTTCAATAACTTTTTGCAAAATGCAAATTTAACTAATCCAATCGTTGAATTTGATGTTCTTATTAATTAAATTAAGTATACAAAATTTCATACAATTCCAAAATTATTTAATAATTCATCACATCACTTTATTTTAACATACAATATGATATTAAAATATATGTAAATATTCAATATTAGATAACATGTCTAGAAAAGTCCAAATGATGTGACATTTGATATACACGAACATAAAGATAATATCACACAATTTAACGGTTGAATTGGTTAAATTTGCATTCTACAAAAAGGTATTAAATGTGTAATTTGATTAACTTTGACACCTGGTGTCAATGGATCTTAACCCTATATATATATACGAAAAAAACTTAGGTATAATTCTTTAGATACTTTTGGTGTTGTTCTCCAATCAAATTGGAGTTTTACTTTAGTAATCAGCATTGATATTTAATGCATGTAGATTACCGAGGTGAAACATCAATTTTGATTGGAGAACAGCATCAAAAATACCTAAGGAATTATACCTAAGTTTAAGAGGTGGTAATGGTGACTATTGTAATTGTTACTACATTATCTATAATATCTCTAGCAAGTGTTGCTCCCTTTATTCAATGGATTTAATCAACATCCTAAGTTCAACCATCTCTCAGGACTAATTTGATTGAGTCTTGGAGACTCCAAGGCAGTAATTGTCAATACATACACACATTTTTTCTTCTTACCAACCACATTTCCTCATATCTTCAAGTGCTCTCACTTTTATTTTAGGGATTTGAGGAAATTTTAGTTTTAGTTGAGGTTGCATGAGACTGATACAACTTCACCCCAGTATATATATATAGGGGCGTATCATATAAGAATGACCTTCTTAGGTGAGAATGAAAATGACTAATCTCAACCGTTAAATTAAAATAGAATGACTAGATTAAAATACTTAATATTCAAATTAAAACCTCATGTAACTATCAAATATCTAAAAGATTCACCAAACAAAATCAAATCTCTAAAAGATATTGATTATCACATCCTAAAATATCTCAATTATCATGTCACTCTTCTTCAAGATTATTGTTAATCCATCACCATCACCACCATGACCACCACCACTGCCATGACTGCCGCCGCCATCACCATGATCGTTATCATTACCACTACCATGACCGTCATTGCCATTACTGTCGCTACCGCTGCCACCACAACCATGACTGATGACAATGACAGTAAGGGTAATGGTGTTAACACAACACCACCACAGTTATGACCATCGTCACTGCTACCATGGCGATGGCGATAGTGACAGCGACAAAGATGGCGGTGACAGTCATGACAGTGGCAACGATAACAGTCATGGTAATGATAGTGATAGGTTAACCACAATCTTGAAAAAAAGTGACGTGATAATTGAGATATTTTAGTATGTCATAATTGAGATTTGTTAAAGGTTTGATTTTTATTTGGTGAATCTTTTAGAGATTTGATGGTTACATGATGTTTAAATTTGAATTCTTAAGTATTTTAATCTTGGCCTTCCATTTTAATTTAACAATTGAGATTAGTTATTCTCATTCTCACCTAAGAAAACCATTCTCGTATATATATATATATATATATATACACATATATATATAGGAAACGTTTCAAATGAGAAACTTTTATAACGAGAAAATTAGAACTTTCAATGATAGTTCTTGGTTTATAATTAAAACAAATTTATGGCTAAGTTTTAAAACCTAATTAATTACCTCTTATAAGATTATCATTGTCACTGCCATAGTGGTGGCGGTGGCAACAGCGGTGATGGCAGTGGTGGTGGTAACAGCGGCAGTGATGGTGGTGGTAGTAGCAGCAGTGATGGTGGCAGCAGTGGTGGTGGTGGTTGCAAGGACAACGACAGTGGTGGTGATAGTGGTGGCAACGATGATGGTAACAGCAACAGTGGTGGTAGTGGCGGCGGCGGTGGAAGTAGCGACAACTTTTGATAGAGTTACTTCATTCAATAACTCTTGTCATATATTGAATTTCAACGATCTAACCGTTGAATTAAAAGATTTTATTGAGTAGATCAAGTCTACACATTTTTATAAAGTTTAAAAAGTATTTGATACTTCATTAAATAAATTCAAAGTACTGTATAATATACTTTTATAAATTATAAGTAAATGTCAACTATAAGATTAGAGTAAATAGTCTATGCACTAATAGTGTAAAAGAGTTTTATACCATCATCCAATTACATCGTCATGTATAGTAAGTTTGCTGACTTTTATAATAACTATCTTAAAAATCATACTAATAGTGATTTTTAATTGATTGATAATGCACAACCATTAAACTCATAAGATTAACTAACTACAAATGTCCGATTTATCTAAAATTTGGTGTGCCTGATCATTAATATAATATCAAAATATTCAATGATTGGATCATTAAAATTTAATATATATCAAGAATTATTGAATGCACTCTACCGAAAGTTACTCTCAGAATAACTTGACCCCACCCTTTGTTTTGGGGAAAATTAGTTAGGAGGAAAGAAATGGAAAGGAAGGTGATAAGATAAAAATACTAAGAGTAAGTTTGATTGTACTTTTTTGTAGGTTTTAAACACATTTTTCAAAAACTAACTTTAGATAGTAGGAGTGGGAAAAGAAGATGGGATAGTGCAAGGAAGAATAAGAGTAGCAGAAAACTGAAAGTAAAAAAGTAAAACAACTTAAAGATGTTTTGTTTTTTATTTTAAATACTGAAAAAGAGGTATTGTTGTTAAAAATAATTTTCAAAAAAATCTTATCAAACAAGTTTTTTGTTTACTTGTTTTTAAAAACAAAAAACAATTCTCAAGAATAAGAAAGGATATAGATTAAAATAACATACATATTGAGAGAAGAGTTTAGTTTTTAAATGAATTTAAAATAACGTACATTAAAATGATTTGGATGAGTAGCTTTCTCAAAATTAATCTTAGGCGTGGGGGTCATTTATGTGATAACTGGGATATTACTTTTGATGTTGCCTTGGATTCAATATGGCAAGCACGTAACAATTGAATATATATTTCAATGTGTTGAGTATAATATAGCCAGGACATGCGAAAAAATTAAAATCGTGAGGTGTTGTGTGCTTAGAAGTCCATTCTTCTCTTACTTCTAACTTGCATCATTTCACTTTGGAGAATGGGGTTCGCTGGTTGCTTCCTCCTTAATTCGGGACGAATTAAGTTAAATTGTGATGGTGCCTTAGTTGGTGGGGTTGCTCGAGTAGGCATTGGCGGAATTTTTTGTGACCATTTTCGTTCTTTCATTTGTGCTTTTGCATAGGGAGATTGGGATCTTGCTCTGTTGTCCAACCGAGATATGGGCTATTCTTAGGGATCTCCATATTACGTGGGAGAAAGGATATAGAGGTGTGGAAGTTGAGACTAATTCTCTTTTAGTTATTCATCGTTCGGAGGGAGTGTCCTGAGACTTATGCATGCAGTTCGTTGGTTCATGCTATTCGTAATTGTCTCCAACGTGATCAATTTGTTTCGTTGCACCACGTGTTTCGTGAAGCAAATCAATTAGCAGATGCGCGTGCTAAACATGCTTTGTATTTAGATGATGAGTTGAGGATTTATAACTCAGCTCCTGCTTTCATCCATTTGAATCTTGTAGCTAATATAGCTTATGTTTCTTTCTTTTCGTGGCTTTTAGTTGGGCTCCTTTGCCCCTTGTATTCACAAATAAATAAATAAATAAATGATTTCTTTGAATATCAAATCCAAATAATGTTTAAAAAGATGGGAATTTACAAGGGATTTTTTTTTCAAGTAAAATGAAGAAATTTCAAATAACACACAAAATGAAATTTCTATATAATAGAAATTAAATTACTTTTTCTAAACGAAGAATTTAAAACACAAGAAATTTTAAATGATTTATTCAAAAAAATATTTGAAAATGAAAGGATTTTAATTAAAGTAATTAAATTTTCATGCATTTTAAATTGCTTGAAATTTTGAAACCCTTATCCAAACACTACTTAAATTTTCACTATTTGTTTAAGAAGATAATTAAATAGAACCCCACCCCCCAATTGGCATCAAATGGGGGGAAATGAATATTTCCCTTTTTATTTTTTTTGCTTTAGTTTCTTAAAAAATTAAATAAATACTTTATAACATAAAAAATTAAAAAATAATAAATAATTTTATGTTAAGAAAAAAATAATGGAGTAAAAGGTTTTAATTTTCGGATTAATTTAATTTATTATTTAATATAAGAATATTTTCATACAATTTTTTTTTTTTTTTTTGCTCTCTTTTCCACTCATCTAACTAAGCACAGAGAAATTTATTCACTTTTTTCATTATTATTTCTATCTAATCAAACAACATACCTTTTCCATTTTATTTCTCTTTCATTTATATCCTTCCTAATTATTTCCTTCTTCTTTCTTTCTTTTTTATTTCATTTTTAATCCAAACAAAATATTGGTGAGAGTGTGAGAAGAGAAAGGATTAAATCTTGGATATACAACCATACATTAATGGTCAAAATTGTTTTAATAAGTTTTAATTTTAATCATTTATTATGAGTGGTCCAAAAGACTTTGCTCATGGAGACCGCTCTCTCTAGTTGTCTCACCTATAACATAAAGTTAGTTTCATAAAAAGAATTGATAATTTATAAATTAAATAAAATTTAAAAGAACTTTATACATGGTATGTGAAGTGCATGTTCAACAATAATTATGGGCCCTTTAGTATATAGGGATCCCCAGTTCTTTAACGCCTTGTTCTCTTTGCTTATTATGACACCTTTTTGAAAGTGGGTGTCCCCCAATAGCAATTGAGCTCATTCCACGTAGATGTGCTTATTTTAATAGCACGCTGAATCCTTTTACGTGTAATGTTCAACATATGAGATAGATGTCGCAAGCCCTCAGGGTTGAAGGAATTTAAATATATTGAAATACGCAAAGTGTGATGTCATTGGACCTGGACCCTAATCCTTTACTTAACCCAAACAATCAGTGAGATAAACATACCTTTTTAATTCAAATTGTATAAAATTGAGCATTTTTTTATATGAATTCATTTATAATAAAAGTTGCATACACATATTAAGACACATTCAATTCAAATACCTAACAAACATCATGTAAATATATACATATAGACATAAAGCCATAAGTAGTACAAAAGTGTGAGTTTGAAAAATATATAGATATCCAAGGTTTGCTAGAAGTCACCTCCAAAAAGGACCAGCCACTATATACATCTAGAAACCACTGGCTAAGCAAAAGGGCAAGACTTGCCCTAGCAACATCAACATAAATTGTACAAGTATAAGCACCATCATCTATAACCAAACCAACATATTCAACCTATCAGAGCATGAACAAAAATAAGGAATACCCATCCATGTCCAAAATATGTCCTTCTTATCCATTACCATCAATAGTACGGATGGAAGGAACACATATAGTCTCTAATATGATAGAAAGAAGAATATATAGGAATATCACTACCATTGTTGCTACTTTCATCTCCTCCACCACTACCACCATTGTCATCCTGCTCACCATTCCCATCATTGCCACTAGGGTTCCATGAACTCTCCACATCTACTTATATGAAAGGTGCATGCGAGAGGTCCACCTTCCTAACTATAACACCCCTACCTTAGCCTTATAGTTGTTTTTTTTTTTAAATATTTGTGGGTTTATTTCTAAAAAACTGAGAAGAAATTTCAAAATTCTATTTTCCACCGTCGCATTCAGAATTTCGAGAACTATCAAATTGTGATTTTAATAATTTTTCAAGCTAAAGCCTAGAGAAATAAAAAAATGACAATTTCATCCTAATTTCTCAACATAAAGAGTTAACATGTGAAAAAGTTTCAAATGATAGTAAAATATTATTTTGAGCCTGGAAACATGTTATATATGTTAAAATATGATTTTCAAAATTTTCTGAAATTTCTATAAAAAATAACCAAAATGCCCCTAGTTGTCTAAGCCAAATTGATATTGGTTTGACATTTAGAAACAGTAGAAATGACAATCTCAATACATTTTTAGGTAAAATATTTAATTTTATAATTTTCATAAAAATCTTGGAATTTATTGAGTTAAAATATATTTAATATGAATTTTTAACTCAAAATTACTAATTAAATAAATAAATAATTGAACAAAATTATAAAAAATTAATTTTTATTTATGAAAATTAATTTTAAATGGATATTTTCACACAAAATTTCATCAATTTGATATTAAAGTTAATTTTCTAAAGTTTAAGCAATAACGAGAGAATTAATCAATAAAATTAAAACTGAACGTAGAAACTTGAGAAATCTCTACAAGGCTAGGGACTAAATTGGACACTCACATTTACCACATGGTAAAAAGGGATGACATCACCCTAGATGATGTCATTTGCATGACATCATCCAAGGGGCACCTCACACAATTCTTCCTTTATAAATAAACCATTGTGGACAACTTTTCTCACACTCGTCTCCACGCTTGAGTTGGCTGAATTCTCTTCCACACTCTCCCCTCACCATAAAATTTTTTCTTAGCTTCCATCAACCACCTTCAACAAAGCTTCACCAAGTAAGCTTCCATCACCAAGCTAGAAGATCATCATCTTCATCCTTCCTCCTCATCTTCACTCACTTAAGAGATAATTGGGGAGTGGGGTGGGTTCTTTATGTTGTTACTTTCAGATAGATGTTGGGTGGGTTTCCCTCAAAACCCATTAGTCTTTTAATCTTAAAGCTTATATATATGTGGTTGTTGTGATTATGTTGCTGGTTGAAGCTCTATATTTGACACTCGTGATTGTTTTGCTTATAACTCAACTTATAGTTATTATTTTAGAGTGCATTTTTTTATATTAAACTATACAAAATTTGCTTCATATTGGACTTAAGAATCACTTGAAAAAGTTAAGAAACGAAAAAGTTATGCTTGTTGAAATTTGAGGTTGCTGTTTAGAAAATGTAAAACTGGTAGTGTATGCTTTTTCATGATTCTGGAATTTCTGGTTGGTTGTTTGGTGAACCTACTTGAACTAATAAAAACTAGATTTTTTAAAGATTTTCAGTGATATATGATATGCTTATTTTTATGGTAGTTTACTATTTTAAATAAATTTTGTAAACAATTGTTCATGCACTGATTCTGGCCATAATCATTTTTTGGAATTGTCATTTTCAAAAAATCACTATAAATTGCAAAGATTTGTTTTAATGATCTTGGTCAATTTTGAAAGCTTATTGAATGTAATTTTGAGAAAAATTTTACTTTGCTGCTAAATGTTCCAAGATAAATGAGAACAAGCTAAAAACAATTTTCTAGTCATCCAATGGTTATGTCTGATCTCACTGGCTTTTTATTTTTGTATTTTTTTGGGTAGATTTTTGTTTAATGTTATCCTAGATGTTTTAGAAAATAGACAAAATGTTCTTTCCAACAAACTATGGATCACATTTTATAAAAAATGTTTAGCCGTTCAAACTTGAGCATCAAATTGAGCCATCGATTCTAGAAAAAGAAAGAAATTCTGTTTGTTATTTTAATCAAAGTTTTCAACCTCTTTCACTAAAATTATTGATGGCTTCAAACTAGTTTCTAAATTTTATCTAAATTATTTCTCTAAAAATGATTAATCAATGTGTTAGTAAAATTTTAGCAACAACTAATTTTAAATCTTATTTTAGTACCTAAAGTTTAGTAGAAGCTTTGGTAAATCATAAGCTTAAGAATAATTCCACTGGATAATCAATGTCTTAAAATAAAGTCTAAAACTTTAAGACATTTATGTATGCAATTCGGTTTTTATAAGTTCTAAGATTAATTAAATTTAAATTTTAAATTTCTAATTAATTAGTTTAATCTTTTATTAAGTACTTGAGACCTATAGTTTAAAATTGAAATTGTTAATTAACCATCTCAAGTAGCTTCGTTTTGATAAAGTGTGTCTAACGTCAAAATTATTCTAAGTAACTTTAGCCTTTAAATTAAGTACTTAAAGCAATTAAATAAAAATTGATAAGTACCTACTAATTTCTATTAGATCATGATTAAATTTCTTAAAGTTTACCTTCTTATTTAATTACATGTTTTATAATAATTTACATTTAAATTATTTAATTTATAATTTGTTATAGATATTTCTATATAAATGTAAATATCCTAAACTATTATAATATTATGTAAGTAGAGACTAAGTCTTTGCATAGTGAAACAGAGACATTGAAAAGAAAGTATACTGGTACTCAGGTATGCTAAGACCAAGATATCTTTACTTTGATATAAGAGTGATGAGATATTAGTTAAATTGAGTAATGTGATGCGAAGGACTTGTAGTGGCATGACACCTAGTATAGGAAGCCACAATTTGGTACGTTGAGGAATGAAAGGCGGGGACCCACTTGCGGAGGTCTTGAGGGTAAGGTATCGAGCAGTGAAGGTCCCAACGGCCAAGGTACTCTTGAGCTGGGATGTTCACTTGATCAAGCTTGATAACCCCAACAATGGCTTCGATTTCTAGGATTAGTGTGAAAGTATACCTCTATATGGACAGTGGATGTCCTGAATTGTTGCTCTATTCCTCAGTGATGATGAAGATTGTACCATGCTAATGATATTGAGAGAGGTATATGTACTCCCAATTATTTCTCAATTTGGTTGAGAACTATTACTTACAAATGGGAAGCATGGATGCATACAGAGTCAAGGATAGTTCACTATAACTTAGATAAAACCCTAGGTTCCCTTATGTTGTTATCGTTAGTTGTGTTCTATCTGTGTTTGTTGGTAGGATTTCCTACCAACTATGTGAAAGTGATTTTAAGAACAAAATCACCTCATTCCTCTGTCTTTTTTTCTATGTATGTTGTTTATGGACTGATACGTGAAGATGGGGATGATGCCCAATGTTCACGCCCCGATGCTGCACCAAATGATCCAGAGACACCTTCAACAAATGAAGACTGGGAATTTTACTTTCTTTTGGACTATATATGGGATGGGATAGATTTTAATTATAGATTTTCTATTTTAAAAGTTCCAAAACACAATCAAAGCTGAGAATAAAAACAGAAAAATTTTAATTGCATTTTCATCAACTCGAAATTAATAATTAATGAAGTAATAATTGAGTACGGGTTATGTCAAATGTGAACGGTGTCACACGAACCATCCTCCTAAAACAGGCTCTTTGAATTCCAGAGGGTCATAGTGGCCATCCTCCATCTTGAGTGTAACACCCTCATTTTAGACTTATGTTTAATTCATAATGTCTATGAAATTACCAAGGAATTAAGAAACTGACAATTAATCTTAATTCCTCTACACTAAGGGTTGACATATGGAAAATGACTAAACGACTATGAATTGTCATTTTTAACTTAGAAATATGTCATACATATTAAAATTTAATTTTGAAAATTTTCTAGGAATTTTCTGAGGTTCCTGTGAAAAATGACCAAACTGCCCTCCATTAACAACTAGAACTGTAGTCGGTATAAGTGAAATATGTAAAAGATACAAAATGAACATTCTTAGTTCATTTTTGGGTTATATATTTAATTTTATAATTTCCATAAAAATTTTGGAATTTTTTGAGTTAAAATGAAATTTCTATGAATTTTTAACTCAAAATATCGAATAAATACTCAAAAATTCGAATTTAATTACTAAAAATTAATTTTAAATTTTGGAAATTACTTTTAATAAATGATTAAGGTTCTCACCAAATTCCAAATAAAAATTCATTCAATTGCTATAAAAACTAAATTTACAAGTTTAAAGACGTTTTATCGGAACCAGTTGATTCATCTGTAAAGAAAACGAAACACAGAGACTTGAGAGAGTAGAGATAGGACACGACTACCAATACTCTGCAGACCCATCCCCTAATTTTCTCACATGTCATAAAAAGATAAACCTAAAAAGAAAAGAAAAAGAGAAAAAAGTAGGCTTGCCTTTTTACCCTTTTAAGACTACCTAGCTTTCTCTATAAAAAGCCTACTTGTGGACAGCTTCCTCACCCTTTCTACTGCCTCTAAGCTGGATGAACAGTTCCCCTATCCTCCCAAGCTCCATTTCAAATTTTTTTTCTAACCCACAAAGTCTTCATTCTCTTCTTCTTCCACTTTCCATCAAAGGCACCACCATCCACCACCTTGTTGGAAGCAAGCACTCATCCTCCTCCTTTTCTCCAACAACAAAAACGTGAGGTACATAGGGGGGGAGTGGGGTTTCCTTAAATTTATTACTTTCATGTAGATGATTTATGGGTGGATTTGGCCCTCAAACCCTTAATATGTTGTTGTTCTACTACCTCTATTCTTATTTCTCTTCTTGTTGTTGTTTATAGTTCTTTTTGTGTGTAGTTGTTCACTTTATGATCTATTGTTCTCTTTTATTGATGGCTAGAAGTGTAGTTTAAAATTTCTATTGACATCTTAATGTTGGCTTATATAGCTACATTACCCTAAAATGACCAAAGTTTGGTTGAAGAACTCTAAAACCTCTAAACCAAGTCTTAAAATTATAAACTCCCTTCAACTTGGTAGTAAATAGAGAAAGGGAAGACTTTCATAACATATAAACACTTTTGAAACCTTGATCCAGTCCTTCCAAAGGGGACTCATGAAAATGGTCACTTTCTTAAGACAAGAATGAAACTTTACTTATCACCAAGACCCTAGAACATCAAGGACTTTTAAAACTAGAACCAGAACTCAGCTGACCATTAAAAGTTGGCATTTTTATCTCCCCTCAAATCACGATTTTAAATGAAGAGAATGGATGATTATTTTAGTTTTTGACCTGCCTAATAACTCAAAAATTTTATTTTAGTCATTAAAGATCCACAACTTAGTGAAAAGAGTGATTTTGTAGAGAGGTAACTAAGTTTCAGCGAGTCGACTTCGATTTCCGTCTGAACAACTGACATTGTTTTCGCAATAACTCGGGCTACACTTAATAATTTTAAGTGATTGTTTTTTTGATGAAAAGTACACAAAATTATGTTCGAAATGGACACAAGAATCGTTAAAAAAGGTTAAGAAATGATGATGCTACACTTTTCAAAATTTGGGGTTACTTTTCAGAAAACGGTAACCGGTAGTGTTCACTTAAAAGTTACTTTTGAACTTTCTAGTGCGGGTCAACTAATTTTTCTTGAAGGAATATAAATTAGACTCCCTAAGATTTATTGGGATATATAGTTTTCCTACGTTAGTCATCGTTTACTATTTTTACCAAATTTTAAAATCGAAGTCACACGCGTTGTTTCTGACCCAAGATGTGTTTTTCAATAGCATGCTTTGAAAAATCATCATAAATCAACTAGGTCTTAGTTTTTGGAGTTCTTGGACTTGTTGAAAATATTTTCTAATCTTCTTTCTGAAAATAATCTCCTTGTTTGCAAAATAATTAAAGAGGGATACGAAAATAGCAGGGGAGTGTTACTGGTGCTTCGGTAAAGGCCTCCTGACCTCTTTGCCTTGTTATTTTCTTATCTATTTTTCTAGATTTTTGTTTGGGATTATCTTTAATGATTTAGAAAGTAGACAAACAAAAATATTTAGCCCACATAAATTGAATTTCAAATCCAAACTTAAAAATTCTTTGGAATTCCGGTTTTGGATCAAAAAAAATGAAAGAACATGCTTCTAGTCACTAAATCCTTATTTTCTATACTTAGGACTTAAAATAAATCTTCTTGTTTAAAGTAAAACAAAATTCCCTTTTTAGGAATAAACCCTCTATTTTTATATAATTTAAAAGGTCTTTTTCTTAACTAAGACATAAAGTCTTATTTTGAATCATGAAATAAGTGAATAGTTTTACTAAATTCTTTTAGAATCACGATTAATTACTACTAATTAATTTCATTAAAATAGATTGATGGTGACATATAATATTGTTAGGTAATTCGGTATATAAGACACATAGATAGTCATATACTAAGTATTAATTAATTAAGTTGAACTTTTCATTAAACACCTAAGTTCCTAATTAAGAATTTAAATGATTAAATCAAATCACTATTAGCTAACTTAGGGCCTCCTAAGTAAGCTTAAATCTTTAAATTAGGCATTTAAGATAATGGAGACGAATCAATGCCAATCTTCTAATGTCCTACTCGTTGTTTTGTTTTCTCAATTATATACTTAGAATCCCCTTACATTATACTGCGATAAGAACCTCTACATTAAGAGGCAGAGATGTTGAGGAGAGATTGTGTTGGTACTCAGGTGAGCTGAGACCAGAGAAACCTCTGTTCACATTGAGAAGGTTAAGAAAGGACAGTAGTGGAATCATAAAGTAGTGTGATGTGAGGGACATGCCAAGGCATGGCACCCTGCATGGGAAGTTACAGTTGGTATGCTGAGGAATGAAAGACGTTAAGTGGTGAAGGTCCTAATGACTGAGGTAGTGCTCTCGAGTCAGGATATTCACCTGACCAAGCTTGACAACCCTGACAACTGCTCGGCATTCTGGGATTGGTGCGAGAGTATACCTCTGTGTGGATGGTGAATGTCCTAAGCTGTTGCTCTGTTCCTCGATGATGATGAGGATTGTACCATGTTTAGTAAAGGTATATGTACTCCCAGTTACTTTCCGATTCTGTTAAAGAACCATGTTTTGAGTATGGATCCATACAGTGTCAAGGGTAGATGTTACAACGTAGACAAACCATAGGTTCCTTTTTTTTTAGGTCAACTGTGTCTTGTCGGTATAAGACGGTTGGATATCCTACCATCTATGTGAAAGTAATTTTGAGAACAAATTGCCTCACTCCTCCGTATTTCTCTTTTATGCATGATCGTTGTGGTTGATACTTGAAGATAGTGGCATTCCTCGTCCTACTAAATATTCACGTTGATTTTGGTGCTGCGGGGACATGGAGTTATGACGAGGAGGCGGACTATCTGACTCACCACAGCTTTTTCACTATTATGTTCATGTCCTCTGTTCCAGAAGCGTTTATGCCTCCTATGACTTGGACATTCCTGATCTTGGTATCATTCTCACCACCACCACATTTCCACCATGCTTCTCCACCACCCCCGTCTCCACTAGCAGACGCAGAGATCCCTATTACAGCACCATACATACAGGCATATCCACCACTACTAGCTGAGCACCTTGTGGATGATGTACAGCCCCCTGAGGAGGGATCATCCATGGAGGTAATATTGGCCGAGTCCCCTATGGACTCTTTTGTGGCTAACGATTGGTCCACCCTCACCTTCTCCTCCTCTAGACCCGAGGCACCCTGCAAGGTGCCTAACGGCCATGCACGCCACGGAGTGGACACAAATTTTGAGGAGACGCAGTCGGAGAAGGATTGGTAGACCCCATTCAGTGGTTCTTTTTTTGATATAGGGGCTGGGAGTAGATCTCTAGACATTGCTCTGGTTAGGATAATGGGTAGCTAGTGTCTATTCATGTACTTTTGAGATTTCCTTATATTTTTTTTTATTTCAGTTGTATTCAATCATGATTTATTCAGCTGTATTGTACTTCAGAAACTCATATGTATATGATTATGACTATATGACACATATCATTTCCTCATCTCTTACTCCTATTTCCAAATTCTGTTTTATTTACGATTTCTTTAATTTAAAATGTTTCGTAAGACGGCCACATGTGATATAAAAAGCGAAAAATTTTCTTGTATTTTTCTTAATCAAAAATCAAAATAACTAAATCAATAATTAAATAAACATGGGTTATGTTCAATGTGAACGAGTGTCACATTGAGCAGGTACTATGCGAAGAGGAGTTACAGCTATCAGCCTCACATTTACGTTGCTCATAGCAACAAGAGCAGATAAAGAGACTAATGGTGATGGACACATGCCTGGGGATAGGAATTGACAAATTAACATCTACAACTAAAGGGAATCTAAGGTTAGGGTCAACTATGGCAGGATCTAAGATGCAGAACGTAATGCATCCACTATAAGTACTGAGGTGATCATCACCCAACTACCAAGTATAGCTCACCTAACCAACTCAATCCTCATATGTGATCCTCACATCCATAAATTGTCCATCCATTTGTATGATAAACTACACATAGAGAATAGAGGAAAACACACAGACAAGCAATAGGAGTGAGACAATAATCTATATAACAAGGTATGCAGGAGATACACATACATACACAATAGGAAATACACTCGTACTTACGAATCAACTAATTAAAACATTATCATCAACTACTCTCAGTTAGAATCAAAGATTAGTCATCACATCTACAAACCTCACAATCCCATTATAACATATTTAGGAATATCAATCACACAATCAGTGAATCATGAACAATATAAGCATGGTGCACGTGCTTCCAATCAGGGAAATGGGCATAGACATCCAAATGGAAAAAGATAAATCTAAAGATGCACCTGACAATCCTCAGTATGAAATGCGTCTCGTACCATATTTCATTAGCAAATGTTTAGTCCTTCACCCCATTTTCAATATGATATGAAAGCCTCCTAGTTCATTAATTGTTAATCTCTTATTTAGTGGCATGCAATGCATGAGGGCTGTTTGCACACAAAGTGCTAGTGGTGTACACAAAGTGCTAGGATTGCACACAAAGTTCCCTCATTATACATATAATGCATGAGATGTCATGTATCTCTTTTTCCTTCTCCTTGCATGTAAGATGGATTCCAAACCAGACTTCCACTTTTAAAATAAACTAAACACCTTTATTGCTTGATCACCTTGAGTTGGAATGCCCAATCTTTTCCCTTCACATAAGTTTAAAACAATTTTATTTTAAAAGAAATGGTATATACATATATTTAAAATATTAAATTTTTAACCGATAGTTATTCAAAATATTTGCCTTTCAATTTCAAAACTTAATTCTCACTAATCTTGTAAGCTTGTAAAAATAACAATATGAAAAATACACCTATAGTTATAGGTGTGTACACACGTACACACACATACTTGTGCACATTACCCCGTGCCATGCACGATGAATATTTGGGTTGTCAATATAGTAATGTTTATATGACATACAAAATTTATAACGAATAGTGTTCTTGAAGATAAAATTAATTAATAAATTATCTGTTTTAGATTATTGAAAAAATAGGTTGGTATCAAAATGCCAAACTATATGAAGAAAGTTATGCATAAAGATTTTTGCATATGAATTTCTTTTTGTAGAACTTGATATAAGATGGATCACATTAGGCCCAGGAGGGGGGGTCGTAAGTTCTAACTTCTAAACTTGTCCATAACTTATAAACTTAAATACACAAAACAAATGCTTCTATTGTTGTTGAATGCTTAAGCTCACTAGTGTTCTAGAAATTGGAATTTCATACAATTTCTCTTTAGTTTTATTTATCAATTAAATCGTACAAATTTCAATATAATTGACAAAGTGGAATGAATCTTTAAATTGTCATCACACTTTTATTTTAAAGATTTTAG
This sequence comes from Spatholobus suberectus, assembly GCA_004329165.1. Classification (NCBI taxonomy): domain Eukaryota; kingdom Viridiplantae; phylum Streptophyta; class Magnoliopsida; order Fabales; family Fabaceae; genus Spatholobus; species Spatholobus suberectus. Next base: position 53,426,021 of record CM014732.1, read on the forward strand.
ATCAAATTTTATCTTCACACAACCTTTTTCGTGTGTGTATAAGTAAAAAAAAAATATTTATTGCATATATAATTTTCTTCGTGTATACTTTTTGCCTTGACTAATGCACTAAATAGACAAAATAATTTAAAAGTCCCTAGTCCCTGAATGTATGTATTATAAATAAAGTGATATAAAAGTTATATAAGTTGTAAAACCTTGATTTCTACTTATTGTGTTTTTCTATTTATTCTCTAATTATTACTAGAAAATCAAATAGGATTCTAAAAATTTTGAGATACACCATCCTACTCAAATGGATGAATACTATCTAGTTTTGATTTATAATAATTTTTTTGGACTAGAGTTGAAGAATGACCAACTTGCCCCTAGGATGCACATACCTTTTCCTTTTAGCAGAAAATGGTTAAAAATAGAGAAAAATTAAATTTTAGGTTTAGAAAGATGTTTATACTAATAAAAATAATTTTTGGAAAGTTTCTAAAAAATGCCCCTAGTTGAGTGTATAGGCTCAATTGACACCTTTTAATTTATAAAAATTCTAGAAAATTATCTAAACTATATTTTGAGTGAGGAATGATTAAATAAATTTTTTTTATATATTTATAGATTATTTTTTGGTAAAATTAAAATAAATGATCTAAATGTCCTTAATTATTTAAAAATAACAAAAATACTCTTAGGGACCAAATTGACATTTTTGCGTAACCCAATTAAGTTACCTCTTCAAACAAGTTTTTACTAATGTTTAAGAATTTATCTAAAGGTTAAATTAGATTTTACTTAAGTTAACTTAATAAAATTAAGTTAAGAATTGTTAAAATTTTTCTACCACACAAATTGGATAACATGGCTTCTTAATCATCATCTAATCTATCTAACCACCAACCAAGACACTTGTAACCTTTCTATAGTTTAGAAAGCTCCAAAAGTGAAAACAATACTTAAATCATATTTCCCCAATGTATAGGCTCTCTCCTTCACATTTTGCAATTGCCTTTTGTTAATATATAATGCTCCCAAGTCAATATAGTTGTTACATGACTGCTGGAGGGCTTTTACAGCTTTATGGTAGAGTTATAACACCTTTTTGTGCTTTACAAAGAAGCTGTTAGCTCACTTTTGACTTTACAATTTTCATTGCAACACCTTTTTGAGCAGGGTTATAAACAACCATTTTGATTAACCTATTTCAGCAACTTTTTGATGAAGGCTTTTAATATAGTCATATGCATTTAATGATCTGGTCTAAAAGGGATTTTTGATGTAGATGGAAAGCAATCAAGAGTTCTTCTTGTAGGAATACTTAATGATATAACTTGACAGTCATTTATTCCATAATTCTGATATGTAGCTTGCTTGGTCGATTATTCTATTTAATTTATTTGACTCTTCAAATGGCCAAATTAACTTTCAATGTCTTCATGAAACTTGTAGACAATTCTATAATTGAAATTTAGGCACTGGTGTCATGTCATTTAAACCTCTACAGCTCAAGATATTCTCAAAATACTACAATAGTATCATGTTGTTAGGATAGAACAATGTCTCCAAATTCATATCTAATTTTTTCCATGATCGAAGCCATATTAGCTCACGACTTCTTCATGAAAGTTATATATCTTTCTTTATTCTTTCCATAGCCACTAAGATCATCTCAAACGCATTCCAGAGCTCAAGTTATACTCAAAATACTGTAGCTGCGTCATGTTGTCAAGACAGGAAATCATCTTCAACTTCAAGCTTAAATTCATCCATGATCCAGGCTATATTGGCTCACGACTTATTCATGAGAAACGTAGATATCTCTTTAAGATTTCCATAGCCACCAAGATCACTTCAAACGCATTTCTATAGCTCAAGATATGATCTTCAAAATGCTTTTATGTAGCTAATGAAGTTCCATTTTGATGTTGTAGTTCTATATTTTGCTACATATGTTGATTACTTGTAATTGTTCAATTAAGAAACAATGTTCTTCTTGTCTTTGAGTAATGACTCCTTCACTTAGCTGAAACTTGCTCTTCGTTTAGTGATGTTACTGAGTTCTTCTTGGTATATAGCCTTAATCATTTTGAATTGTCTTCATTCAATGAGTTCCCTTGACATTTAGACATTGATGTCATGTCATTTAGACCTCTACAGCTCAAGATATCCTCAAAATACTATAGCAGTATCATGTTGTCAGGATAGAATAATATCTCCAACTTCATGTCCAATTTTTTCCATGATCCAAGTCATATCAGCTCACGACTTCTTCATGAAAATTGTATATCTTTATTCTTTCTGTAGCTACCATGATCACCTCAAACACATTTCTAGAGCTCAATTTATGCTCAAAATACTATAGTTGCATCATGTTGTCAGGACAGAACATCATCTTCAACTTCAAGCTAAATTCGTCTATGATCCATCTAAGCTATAGGTCACAACTTCTTCATGAGAAATATAGATATCTCTTTAAGATTTCCATAGCCACCGACTTCAAACGCATTTCTATAGCCTAAGATATGATCCTCAAAATGCTTTCATGTTGTTGATGAAGTTCCATTTTCATGTTGTACTGCTATATTTTGCTACACATGTTAATTGCTCATAATTGTTTAAGTAAGAAAAAAATGTTCTTCTTGTCTTTGAGTAATGACTCCTTCACATGGCTAAAACTTGCTATTCATTTAGTGATTTTACTGAGTTCTTCTTAGTATATAGCCTTAGTCATTCTGAATCATCTTCCTTTAATGAGTTTCTTTGATGCTTTAAGTCTATCAGCTTTCTGAGTAACTCATATCTCTACTAAGATTACTTCAATTGTTGTTCTTTACTAAACCTGTCTTTCTAAATAGACTTAAGCAAACTCACGAGTAGACTTCAACTCAAAAGGCTTATGATTTGTCTTTAGAAGGTTTGTCATAATTAAAATACAAGAGCTTTGGACTTAACAATCTTTCCTTTTTTGATAATGATAAACCTTTGAACAAATTCTAAGTCTTTTGAGGGGTTCCTCAGCATAAGGCACTTTATAAACAACTACCCCAAAATATATGCTTTCATTTCAATGTTTAGGTCCTCATAAAGTGCATGCATAATGACAATTTGTTCAATCAAAGAGTAGATCAAATTCACATAATACATTAAACATAATGAATAGATATAGCAATTAGGCACAAATTATATCAAAAAATGTTTGCCTGGTCTAATCTATTCTTTCTAATCTTTCTCCCTCTTTGTCATCAATCAAAATTAGAGTGGAGAAGACAAGAATATTTTACTTCCCTTTGTAGTTTAATGACTTTTTAATCTTTCTCTCCTCTTATCATCCTTGAAGAAGCAGGGATGATTTTTTAGTTTAGGGGATTCCTTAGGAAACAAATAGGAATAACTCAGTGTAGGGGTTTGGACAGGTTTGCACAAAAGGTTTGCTGCCTATGAATCCAAATTTTTGCCACTTCTAAGGTTCTTTAATGCTCTAAGCACACATGCTTTAAGTGGGTTATCTTAATACATGAGATTCTAGTTACACAGGAGCCTTTTTCTTGCTTAGAATCATGCAGATGCTATTTCTAGAACCCCAACTGAGGATTTTCTACACTTTTCTCTCTTGGATTATTCTTTTCTCGAGGCTTATTGGAATAAAGGAGTTCCCTTTCTTTAATCTTGCAAAACTAGCCATAACTAAGAAAGAGTAAGGAACATTTTATCTAAAATTTCCTTAGCATTTTACAACATAGATAAAATAGTTTTCACATCCTTATCAACACTCTTCTTTCTTATAGAAGCATGAGAATCATTCTTAGACACTTCAAATTCATTTAGAAGCTAAATTCATAACTTTTATGCTTGGTTCATGAACATCCTCAAAGGATGTTTATATTGCATATAATAATTCTTATATTACTCCCCCTGAGTTTTCTAAGAAGAGACTTCTTTTCACTTTTTAATTTTTTGGGCTTCAAAAAAGTGGTTCACTATGGTTTAGCTTGAATACCATGTTTTCTATTTATGCACCACTTTTATATCTGAACACTTTTGACTTTGGAACACTATGTCTAAACTTATTTTCACACACTTTAAGAGTATGCAAAGAATCTTTTTTAGATTCAAAGTTTAAGAAAGGTTCCTGAACTATGTTCTTCATAGGTTTCCCTTGAGGATATAAATGACACTAAAGGGTTCAGTTTGCTCTATACTCTTTTAGTTGACTTGAAAATTGATATTGGGACATCTTATAGTTAAACGAACATTTAGGATGTGGTCCCATATCAAAATTTGATGTGGTGTAGAATTTGTTCACTAAGTCATTGTGAAAGCCTTAAAATTCAAGCTTTGGTTCCAAGGAGTCAAACTAAGATGTGCTCATCTAACTGATCTCACCTTTTACATAATCATTGTATTATGGATAACAAAACTGAAGAAAAAGTTTCATCTTAAAATTATTTTTGGTTTGAAAGTTTTCCATAAAAGTTGGGCCCTTAACGTGCTATTTTGGTTCTAGGGGTCAAGATTTGGCTATAGTGATCTAAAAAATCTACACTTTTGTATACATCTAATATTTTGCAATAGAAAGTTGTAGGAGAAAACCCCACTTTAATTTTTTTTTCGATTTACAAGATATACATATTTGAAATTTAAACAAGTTTAATGAGTTTGGCACATGTGTACAGGAGATCACTTTTGAAATCTCCTAAAAATTGGTTTAAAATCTAATCTCCCACATTCTAATAGGCATTTCTAAACTATAATGACAACAACAAGGTGATTTAGGATATAGTTTGGTTGTACACAACTCTAAGGTGCTACTTTGCTTATTTAGCTTTCGCTCAAATTGCTAAACGACCCTAAATTAAAATTTGTACTTTTAAGCAATCTTGAGACAAATTTTAATGCAGATTTTACTAGTTTAAAACACATATAGCAGCAACAAAATTAGATTATGCAGCATTTTCTGTTTACACGCCATTGGACCCCACATATTTCATCAAAATAACTAATTTGGTATGAACATTCCAAACATAGCATGACTTTTTTTAATTCCTTTGAAATTTGAATCCTAGACTTGGATACACATTTAAAACTTGATGGAATACAAGCATCATGAAAAACACATCATAATTTCTATGTTCGCAAACCATTATACACTTTCCTACACACAAGCTTCAAATTTGGTATAAGCTTCTCAAAATATGCAAAACATGTTAGATACTTTCCGAATTTCATACCAAAGCCTATTCATGCATTTAAAGCATGAAAAACATGACTACAAATGCCACAAATATAACAAATTCAATGGTGAAAACTTCAACTTTTATAACCTTTTTCTATTCTAAGACATAAGACAAACATGTTGCACCTTAGGAGACTAACTCCTACACTTAGATACTTTATCTAACATTGTATTCTACCAAAAAAAAAAAAGTCTTTTATTCTGCATAAAACAAAATTTGTGTAGCAAACAAATTAAAGTTCTTTAAAAATCTTGCAAACTTGCTTTTGGGAGGATAACTTGCACTAAAACATATCAATTCACATGCAACTTCTTTCTAACCTTGAAAATACATTTTGTTAAACCTCTTAAAGAACACTAATTCTTTTAAAATTGAACTTAAATTTATGTTTTTAAATCTAAAACTATATGTAATCAATTTAACCAATTAAAACATTCTTTCAAACATGTTTTTGACCTCTTTATCAGTATAAGGATGTGTAGAACCAAAGGTTGTTTTTATGTAGTAAATAAAACACATCCTTGGACAAATTTTTTGAAATTTTCAAGCCTTAAAACCCAAAAATGTTTTAGCAACTCAAGAAAATTGATATCATCCAGATTTTTCAAAATCTTTCACCTCATTTAGACTTGTAACCAACCATATAAGAAAAACATATTTAAATAAAAATCAAAATAGTAACATTTATATTCAGACAAAACACATTTGAAAGACATAGTCTTTCATCACAATATCTAACACATTTTTCTTCTTAAGGTTGACATTATAGAGTCTAATGGTGGAACATGTTATCACATTATTTTTCTATATTTATCTTCACTTTAAATCCTCAAGGGTCACCATATGTAGAACAAAAATTAAACTAAAAAAATAGAACACTCAACAATGAGAAGAACATCATATATATCAAAAGATAAGCTATCTTTTGAACACTTGAACCTCATCTTCTAATTAAGCAACCAAACATCATTCCATTACTCAAGCTATTATAAGATGTTGAGAAAGTTGGGTGCCTCATTGATGGTTGTTTATACCATTTGTGGGCAATGTACTACAGTTGATCCATGTACGGCTTTTGTAGTAAAGATAGATGTTGTATATGGTTTTCTTGTAGAATCTCCAAGAAACTTGGCAACTTTCAGCTATGCTCTTTTTCTTGATTTCTCCTTCTATCATCTCAGAAGAGTATCTTCATATCTTTTCATAAATGGATCCAAAATTGATGTCACCCATGTAGATTTTCATAGTCAAAAAGATTTCTCTTCTGATTTTTTTTAATAATATGGTGACTACCTTTACTCTTAAGCATATGTTCTGAAAGCTTTAATGAATGTATGAAGTTGATGCACATAAACTTTTGTATTTATGCAGCCATTCAAGAGAGCATTCTTGATCTTCATGTAGAAGAGCTTGATGCTTTTATGAGCAACAAAAACAAGACAAATCCTGATTGCTTTTAGCATTCTTGTACTTTTCATTCAATATACTTTTTCATAGTGACCTATTCTTCAAAGTTCAAAAAAATATCCATGAAATCATTCATAGAGTTCTACAACTACTCTAGTCTAGTAAGGATAAACTTCTTATTAGCTTTAATCTTCGTTACTTCTCCTCAATGGACATTAGTCTCTACTCAATATATTTCTTGGTTGGTGTAGGAGGCATAGGAACATCCTCAAAAGATTTCTTCCCTTTCTCTTAAAAGAATTATGGAATATTAGAAGGTCCATATATATTTTGTGCAGAAGAATCATAGGATTGAGAACATGTTCTGCAACATTTCAATGTTAAACATTGAATCATTAAAAAATCCTACTTGCTTGGAAGTCTAAAAACTTTTCTCTTTACCATGAGGCATCACATTCTTTTGAGAGCTTTCTTTTTCTTCATCAACAGGGCTTAGATAAGTTCCCATGTGTTGTGGGAAGAGGTTTATTAATCCTTGTAACACCCTTGCTTTTATTCATTGAACTATTTATTTATTTATTCTGTAATTAATTCTAAAGAATCAGATGAAAATCTCAAGAATTTGACTCTGCGATTGTGTTTGTATTGATAAATGATACCAGTTTAGATTTTTAAAATTTTTTTTGAACAAGGCACAAAAATGGTAAAATGACCATTTTGTCCAAAAAAAGTCAAATATTGGGATAAATTAATAAAATAGCTAAAAAATTTTAAAATTTATTTTTAAGCCATAAATATGTTTAGAATAGCTAATGGAAATTTTGAGAATTTTCAAAAATTTTCTGAGACAGTTTTTGTGAAAAGACCAAAATGTCCCTAATTAACTACGGAGGCTAACTAGAGACTTGTTGACTTCAAAATATTTTGAAAAATCTATACTAAATATATTTTAATTATAGAAATATTATTTTGAGGTAAAAATAATTAAAAATCTGAAAATCCTAATTATTTAGCAAAAACTTGATTTATTAGTTAATTAATTAATTTTTTTTAGTAAAATAATTACTATAATTAATACATAAATGAAAAAATTCTGAAATTTTTTTGTGAGACTCCAAAAATATACCCTTTCACATGGTATGTCTGGTTTGGCTCAAATCCACACCAAAAGCCCACTCCAATTTTCCCACAATAAACTAATATTTAATTATTTTTAATATATAAAAATTATATAAAATAAAAAATTAATTTTTTGACCCCATGGCTGCATTTCCATTTTCAACCATGGTGGGAGCACACCAAAATTGACTTGGCCATGGTAAAAGCCCACCAAAGTTGAACTTTTTGTAAATAAGTGTAAAAATTTAATTCTAAATTTAATTATTTTTGCACTATAAATACCCCATCACCCTCCCCATTCTCTTCACCACTTTCCTTCACAACAATTCTCCCTCTTGTCTTGGTTTAGATCCAAGATCTTCCTCCCCCTTTAATAGCCAAAACTCTTGCAAAATTCTTTCACCATAAATCCACCATTAAACCTAACCTTACTTAGTTTCATACCTTGGCTTCTTCTTCTATCCTCAAGCTCCACCAACACCACCCACTTTGTCACTATTTGAGGTAAGGGGGAGTGGGGTTAAGCTTTTATTTTCATTTCTTAATGGGTTATTGTTGTTGGATTGGCCCCCAATCCTTTTTATTTTAAGTTAATTCTTGTTATTTCATTATGTCATTTTATTTATTTTTAGCATTATGTCATGTTACTTTAAATTTTATTATATGGATTTATGACGCTAATTATTGTTAAGTTTAATCTTGAATTTTTTCAATTAAATTAAGAAACGATTATATTTTAAGAGAATTCTTAGTATGCTCTGTGGTTGTAGTATAATATGATATTCCACATCAGAAAAAGGTTACTCTTAATATTTGGTTAATTTGTAAAATGATTACACAATACCAACTATATTTATGGCTAGAAAGTTTTTCTTTTAAAAGTAATTTAAATTGAGAAATTAGAAAAGGAGAAGAATAAATCAAATAATTTAAATACTATACTTGAATTGTGCATGTATGTCTGATTTCTTGAATCATGTGTATGATATTCTATTGCTGAAACTTGATATGCTCATTAAGTCCTATGACTGTTATGAATGATGAGTACATGAACGTGATTCTAAAACTCTACTGGATTATCCAGAGAATGTGTCATGAAATTTAGAGAACAAATTGTAAAGAACCCTCTATTGAGATAGGACCATGCTATAAAGCATGAGTGCTTGTGTTCTGGGAAGTTACAGTTTGGTACACTGCGGGATGAAAGGCAGGGACCATTGTTCAGGTCTTGAGGGTAAAGGTACCAAGTTGTGAATGTCCCAATGGCCAGGATAACACCCTTAAGCCAGGATAAATCACGTAAACCGACTTGGTAACCCTGGCGCCTGCTCAACATCACTAAGATTGGTGGAGTGTATACCCCTGATGGGCATGAAGCCCTTTCTTTGAGGATGATGATTACAACACAGATGTTTGTACCTTGTGAGGGGTTATATGAATTCCCAATCACTTCCCAGTGATTTCTGATGATTAAGGTGAATCATCAAAGATGGGTATGGATCCATAAGTTGGTAAAAGTCTATGATTGAGTTATAATAATGTAGGTCAGACCCTAGGATTCCCTATGTATGATTGTTTAATAATTATGCATTTATGTTTTAAACATGTTAAGAAAATGAATGAGGCTTTGTGAAACCTCACTCCTTTTCTATGTTTCTTTTTATATACATTCGTGGTTCGAGTAGATGAGGCCATTCCACGAGATTCATAAGACTTGCTATGAGGACCACTAAAGATGTAGCTGACTTGTAGACCTTAGGATATTTTTGGGAGGTAAAGTATAGATATACACTGCTCTGACATAGGTCATTTTGTTGTATATACATAGGCAGGTAACTAGGATGACTTCTGATGTATTTCTTTCATTTGTATTGCCTAGATGATTGTACTTTAATCATGTACCCAAATTCGACACATACATATATATAGATAATGCAATGATGTTTCTTTTATGATCATGGTTCTTTATATAATATTTTTGTAATTTATTAAGTGTTCGCAAGAAGTGAACATAGGAAAGTTTTAGTTAAATTGACGTTATTACTTAACCTTTTAATCAACTGTAAAGACAATTCACTAAAATTAATAGTTGTTACAATCCTTGAATAATTACTTCATGAACGAGAGCCACAACAGCCAATTTAATAACAATAGTTACATTCATATGCAGTTCTTTAGTCATCTTTAGAACAATCTTTATAATCTTCTAAAGACCTTAGACCAACTTCAACATAAACTTCTTTTGAACCATAAAAAGGTTTAGCTTCTTCATATGTAAAAGCTTCAGAATGCTCCTTTTAACAGCTAACTCAAAAGGTAATTCTGCAGAATTGTCCTAAGTCAAAATTTCCTTCAAATACCCCTTTTGATGCTTCTTAGACAACTTCTTCTTCTTCTATGGCATGTTCAAAATTAACTTTTGATTTCTTTTTTGCATCCTCCCCCTAGGAGTGTGCTTCTTCCTCCGCAAAAGCTCCCTTAGGAAGCTCATGAGTCATAACATTTGCTTTCATCTTGAAACTCTTTTTCTTCTTTAGAAACTCCCCCAAAGTGGGAGATGGTTCCTTCTCTTTCTTTTCAAAAAGCTAATCGGCTTTCCTCTTCGTCTTTATCATGGGCACAACCACCAACCATTTTTCCCACAGACTTTGTTTCTTAAGTTCATCTTCTGAGACTACTACATTTCACTATTTCTTCAATATATTTTTGTTCTCCTAAGTGAAAAATCCATGTTCATTCTATAAGATGAGTTGGAAGTTGCTTTAACTTCTAATCATATATTTCTAGCAACAACTCTTTAAGAAGCATTGCCCTCTTTTCTAGTATTTAGCAAATAACCCTACATCACAAAATAAAATGATTTTGGTACCCCAAGTCTCATTGGGTCCTTAAGGGTTAATATACCTTCTTTTTTTAGAATGGATGCTGATATTGCAACACTTTCAAGTCTATAACCATGTAGTTACATCATGAACATTTATCCTTGGCCTTTTGAGCATGAACAGAAAACTCTAACTATTTTTCTTAGTCCTCAAAGCTTCAAAAGCTAAATCTAGTTTTTCCAAAGACACAAATTTTGATTTCCAAGTACATTTTCTAAAATTTTGGGTGTCATTGAGAATGTTGACCAAGTTTTATATCAATTCATTTAACTTGATTTTTGAAAATCAATTCCTTTTTCACATTTTAAGTATAGTTCAATTGGCTTTTTAAATGTTTGGTCACACAGAAATATAAAGAGCACAAATTAAGATCATTTTGAAGATACAAATTTATCATTTTATTTTCTTTTAGAGTTTTAAAGAAGTTTTTTTTCCAAATACCCACACTATAAAGCTGATGTATGAAGTGTCTAAAGTAATCTCAATTCATTTTATAAGATGGGTCAGAAATTATAACTTATCTTTTTGGTTAATTGTGGTCTCATGAGAAATAAATCGATCATTTCTTCAGATGATAAATCTTCTATGTCATCTCATGTTGCCAACATAACTTTTTTCTTTTTTTGAGTCTTCTTAGAGGTTTTCTTTAGCTGCAAATATTCTATTCTTTATCTTTTAAGGTTCTTCAATTTCATAATTAGCTATCACTTCTTCCAAGATTTTTTCCCCCCACATTATTGAGTGTGCTCAACCCCAAGGGTTCAAGCTCTGATACCAATTGAAGGGGATCATAACGTCACAAGAAGAGAGGGTTGAATTGTGACTTTGCAAACTTTTCTTGAAACTTTAACCTTTTTGAGCTTTTACTCAAGACTATCTTGGTGCTCAAAAGGTCTTGACATAAAGGTTCAAGTACTTAGAAGGTTTAGCTTTCTAAGTGGTTAGTCACCACAATCATTATATGGTGATTTAATATGATTCTAAGAATCTAATGTCAATGCTTAGTATACTCATGTTTAGAAGATTTAATACTTAAGCATAAGTACCACTCAGAATATTGTTATGTAGAAAAACATATTTTATATTAAGAATATTCAACACTTAGAAAGGTATTATGCAAATTGCCTTACTTAGAAAGTTGTTGTTCAAAATGCTTTTTCTACTTCTTGTAAAAAACATTTAAGCTAATATAAAACAAATTTGAATATGAAAGATTAAAATCAAGTTAAGCTTGTTTAAGATATTTACAAATCTGCATTCTAATGTTTAGCATTTTTATGTTCAAAATGCTCTGATGCAGTAATGATATGCATGATAGTTATATTGCTAAATTTTAAATAAAGAGGGAGAGAAGATATTGCACAAGGTATTTATCTTGGTTCACCCACACAATTCTTATGATATATCCAATCCCTACACACAAGGCAAGATTTCTCCACTATGACAATCAAGCGTACAAGTATTCTTTCATGGCCTCAGGCCTTACAACAACCAATATTCTAAACCTCTGTACGTTCTTCACAACCACAAAACACCACTTGTTCTTGGGAGGAAAACAACAAGTATTCTAAACCTTTTTTAGCTTACCCTCAACCATAGAACACCACTTGTTCTTGGGAGGAAAAATAGCAAGTATTATAAACCTTTACAAGTTACCCTCAACCATAGAACAACACCTGTTCTTGGGAGGAAACAACCAGTATTATTTTATCCCAGCCTTTGCATGCTGCATTCTGAGCAACAGTCTAAGCTTCCCAGCCTCCACAAGCTTCATACAACATTTTTTTCTCAACCAAACCTAACCCCACCTAGTTAGTTTAGGATAAATGTAGCTTATACATATAGGAAATATTTTTTGAGGTCATATTATAACTTAACAACACTCATTGAGTGAATATCCTTAAAGCTCAAAGCTAGACACATTGTATGTGTAACCTTTCTATAGTTTAGAAAAGTCCTAGAATGGTAATAGGAGTTAAATCATATTTCTACAATGTATGGGCTCTATCCTTCACATTTTGCAACTACCTTTTGTCAATATATAGTGCTCCCAAGTCAATATAGTCGTTACATGATTGTTTGAGGGCTTTTATAACTTTATGGCAAAGTTATAATACCCTTTCGTGCTTTACAGAGAAGTTGTTAGCTCATTTTTGACTTTACAAGTAGCACCTTTTCGAGTAGCGTTATAAATAACCATTCTGATGTAGACATATGCATTTAATGATCTGGACTAAGGGGGCTCTTTGATGTAGATGGAAAGCAATCGAGAGTTTGTGTAACACCTTATTTTTGCCTATCAAATTATTTTCCTAATTATTCTGTATTTATTTTTGGAGAACCGAATGGGCATCTTAAAAATTTGATCCCTATGGTTACATTTGTATTAGTAGTACTTAGTTTAGATTTTTAATAATTTTTGGGAACGAAGCCTGAAAATTTGTAAAATAATTGTTTCGTCCCTAAAAGTCAAATAACAGAATAATAAATAAAAATAGTTAAAAGTATTTACAAATTGTTTTTAAGTTATCAATATACTTAGAATAATTAATAATAATTTTAGGAATTTTACAGAAATTTATTGAGATAATTTTTGTGAAATGACAAAAATACCCTTGGTTGACTGTAGGAACCAACTAGAGACTTTTTGACCTCAAAAAATTTTGAAAATTTTATACAAATTATATTTAATTATAAAAATTTTATTTTGAAAGAAAAATAGTGAAAAATGAAACATCGCTATTTTAATTTTTCCAACTATTTTTCTAATATTTGATGATTTAATTCTGAAAAATTAGAAGGAATTTAAAAATTTTGATTTCCACCATTGCACTTTGAATTTCAAGAGCTATCTATTTGTTATTTTTAATAATTTTTTCATGTCGGAGCCTGGAGAAAATAAAAAATGACAATTTTGTCCTTACTTCTCAATATTAAGGGATGACATAAGAAAAAATTTAATTGATATTAAAATATCAATTTAAGCTTGGAATCATGTCATATATATTAAAATATAATTTTGGAAAATTTCTAAAAATTTTCTAAAATTCCTGTATAAAATGACCAAAATGTGCCAAGGTGTCCAATAAACCAGTCAGTATTGGTTTGACATCGAAAAATGGTGAAAATGGTAATTCCAGTTTGTTTATAGGTAAAAAATTTATTTTAAAATTTTCATAAAATTTTTGATATTTATTGAACTAAATTGGATTTGATATGAATTTTTTAACTTAAAAATACAAAATAAATACATATAATTCGAAATAAATTAATAAAAATTAAAATTCATTATTAGAAATATGTTTTTGATGAAAAATAATATATTTTTCATTTTTTCACTAAAATACATTATTTTGATATTAAAAGCTAAATTATTCAAGTTTAGCGATTTTATTGGTATCGATTAATTCACCTGCAGATAAAGCTAACACAGATAAAGTTATGACAACACATAGTGCCACATGTCCAGCCTAGGCGTTGAGTCACCTCTCTAGTTTTGCATATTTGTCCCTTAATTGAATTAAAAATAAATCAAAAATGAGATTTATGACATAATGGCTTATATCATCAAAATGGACACCTAATCTCATTTTTTTCTCTATAAATAGGCATGCCTTTGGACAAGATTTTCACCATTCTTTTTTTCCACAAGCTAGAGAGCTTCTCTCTCTAAAACTTTTTCTTTCTCCCTCTTATTTTGCTTACATTTTACTAGTTTCCATTAAACCTGTTTAGGTTTAAGTTTTATTATTATTATTATCGATATATTATTTGATGTTAAACTTTAATTTTTGCTAAGTTGTTACTCTAATTAAATTTAGATTATTAAATTATAATTTCTAAGCTGTTACTCTACTCAATTTTAGAAAATTAAAATGCACTTGCTAAGCTGTTACTCTGCTCAATTTTAAAACATTAAAATGCACTTGCTAAGCTATTACTATGCTCAATTTTAGAAAATTAAAATGTATTTATTTAGTTGTTATTCTACCAAAATTTTAGTAATTAAACTATAATTACTATGTTGTTATTTTGTTAAAATTTTAGGTATTGTGCAATTTCTGCAATACAAAGTAGAAATGTTGATTGTATTAGTGCTTAAATTAATTGAGACCAGGGAAACCTCTGTTTGAGAAGTAGGAAGTGGATAATGTTGGAACCAAAGACGTTGAAGCGTCTAGACCCTCAAATTTTGAAGATAACAAACTTATTAAAGTTTAAGTTTCTATTTTTAAACTAACAGATTTACAGCGTCCAATCTTAAACTAGCGTCCAATAAACTCTTTTGTGATGACCGTCCAAGAGTAAAATTTCATTTATGTACACTATGCTGTTAAACTTTAGACAACCACTAGACGTGTCCAAATGCAAGATCCTAAAATGGCTAAGTTCTCTCTCGTTTAATCTATGCATCCTTCTTTCATATATTGAGACTAATGTCTTACCTTTTTAAGATCTAACGTTAAAATATTTCAAGCATTAAATGGTTGACAGAAACTTTCTAGTACAAAAGCGCAATAAGACAGAAAAAGCAAGTCAACTCCTTGAGCTGTCAAACCAAATGAAGGATGTTCAGAAAAGCAAAACTTCCGCACAGAGCCGCTCTTTTCGTTTTAGTACAATTCAAAAAGCTGTTTTGTTCTGATATGCCTGACAGCTCAATACGCATATCTTTTTTGAAGAGTTAAGTCAAATCTTCTTCAACGGCTCTTTTCCGCTGAAGACTTTATATATATCAAGATAGAAGAAGAACAAAATAAAGAGAGTGAACTATGACGATTCAAGCACGAACATAAAAACGCTTATTATTTTACACATCCACTGGACGATAGTTTATGAGTCTCTAATACTTTATGATATTGTGCTTAATCTTCTATATCCTCACTGTGTGAGTTGAATCCATTTGTAAAACAACTTTTTGTTGTGAAAGCCTGAATAGGCCGTGAAGAATACTTGTAACCAAGGTTGGTTAGTAGATACCTTCTGGGTGAAGGGACTGGATGTAGCTCAAGATTGAGCGAACCAGTATAAAATTCTATGCGTGCTTATCTTCTCTATCCCTTAGCTCAAAATCGTTTTCGATCTTGGTCTATATTAAAAAGTTTTTGTCGCACAATTCAACCCTCCCTTTCTTATGCGTCACGTGCTATTTCAGATAGATTAGTGAGTGATGTAATGCAAGTGACTTGTTGTGGCATGGCACCCTACTAGGGAAGCTACAATTTGGTACGCTGAGGAATGAAAGACAAGGACCCACTTGCGGAGGTTTTGGGGGTATGCATCGAGTGATGAAGGTCCCAATGGCCAGGGTAGCGACCTCAAGCTGAGATATTCGCCTGACCAAACTTGATAATCTTGACAACTACTCAGCATTCCAGGATTGGTTTGAGAGTATATCTCTATAAATGGATATCCTAACTGTTATTTTCCTTAATGATGATGAGGACTATACCATGTGATGATGTTAATGAGATATATGTACTCCTAATCACTTCCCAGGTTCTGTTGAGAACTATTACTCACTAATGGAAAGTATAGATCCATACCGAGCTAAGGATAGTATAATATAAAATAAACTTTAGGTTCCCCTTTTATTGTCAACTGTGTTTTATATGTATTTTATGATAGAATTCTTACCATACATGTAGAATTTAGAACAAATCACCTTACTCCATTCCTTTTTCTTTTATGCATGATTGATCACGGTTAATGAAGACCCGGATGTTGATGAGGACCTATAAGCCTAGTTTGACAACTTGTTATTTTATAGGCTAGGGTAGACAGACACTACTCTGACAAGGATCTTTTTTATGTATTGGAAATAAGTAGAAACTATTTTGATGTATATTTTGATCTCCCTGTATTTCAGTTATTTTTTTTATTACGAAATCATGATGTACAACTCTATGATGAATATATACTGATGTTATTTTTTTAACACCATTTTCAAATTCTATTAAAATTACAAATTTTCTATTATTAAAAGCGGAGAAAAATTTTAGTCAAATTATTAATTAAGTAAATGAATACGGGTTATATTAAATGTGAACGGGTGTCACAATTCTTCTTGTAGAAATACTTGATGATATAACTTGACAGACATGTATTCCATAATTCTGATATGTAGCTTACTTGGTCTGTTGTTGTATTTGATTTATTTGACCCTTCAAATGGCTAAATTAACTTCTTATGTCTTCATGAAACTTGTAGAAAATTCTATCTTAGAAATTTAGGCACTGGTGTCATGTCATTTAGACTTCTATAGCTAAAGATATTCTTAAAATACCGCAACAATATCATACTATCAGGACAAAACAACGTCTCCAACTTCATGTCCAATATTTTTCCATGATCCAAGCCATATTAGCTCATGACTTCTTCATGAAAGTTGTATATATTTCTATATTCTTTCCATAGCCACCAAGATCACCTCAAATACATTTCCAAAACTGAAGTTATGTTTAAAATACTACAATTGCATCTTGTTGTCAAGACAAGGCATTGCCTTCAACTTCAAGCTCAAATTTGTCCATGATCCAGGCTGTATTAGCTCATGACTTCTTCATGAGAAACGTAGATATCTCTTTAAGCTTTCAATAGCCATAAAGATCACTTCAAGCATATTTCTATAGCCCAAGATACGATCATCAAAATGCTCTCATGTTGCTAACAAAGTTCTATTTTGATGTTGTAGTTCTATATTTTGCAACATATGTTGTTTGCTCATAATTGTTTAATTAAGAAACAATGTTCTTCTTGTCTTTAAGTAATGATTCCTTCACATGGCTGAAACTTGCTCTTCATTTAGTGATCTTACTGAGCTCTTCTCTATATATAGCCTTGGTTGTTTTGAATCGTTTTCATTTAATGAGTTCCTTTCATGCTTCAAGTCTATCAGCTTTCTGAGTAACTTATATTAGTCTTTTGAGTTCACTTCAATTGTTGTTCTTTATTGAAATTTTCTTTTTAAATAGACTGAAGCAACCTCATAGTAGACTTTAACTCAAAAGGCTTATGATTTTGTCTTTAGAAGGTTTGTCATAATTAAAACTCAAGGGCTTTAGATTCAACAGGTTTTGGCCGAGAAGCATAGCAACACACTCTCTCAAAAAAATTTCTCAAAATCTCTTCAACATTTCAAAGTGTTTCAAGTGTTCTTCAACTCCATTTATTTTCCATCTTCATTAAAGCTTGGATAAAGGCTTAAAAGCTTAACTATTTCCTCTATTCCTTTGTAGATAGCACAACTCCCAAGTAAGGGGAGGAGGGGTTTTAATCAAATTTATGGTGAATCACAAAATGATTCAAAGGAGGGATTGTCCTCTAAATCCCATTACCTTGCTATTTTGATTCAATTTGATGTATTATTTGCATGTTGAGCTCTATATTTATGGTGTTGACGTTTGGATTGTTTTTACCATTTTCATGTTGATCTTGAATAGCTAATATGTTGTGGTTAATAACAGATTTGATTAATAGATGTACATGTATGATTTGGTTGATTATAAGTTGAAAAAGTTTCCTTAATTGAGTGATTATGTGTGCCACAACCTTATGTGATTATGGGCACCTTGAGGTTGTTTTAATTTTTACCTGTCTTAGATGTTAAAGATTAAGATTCTAAAGTGCTAAATTGATTGAGTTTAGGCCATGAACATGAACCCTTCTAGTGATTGGATTAGAGAAACTAAGTTAATCAAACAAGTTAGGATTTGGTTCAAGTGAATTGAATAAATCAATTTGGATTATGGGACCTTACATATATGCCACAATTTTTGAGTGATATAGTAAGGAGAGTGATTATATTTATTTAAGGACAATTAACCAAATGAGATAAGACTTGATTTAAGTGAATTGAACAAATTAATTTGGATCATGGAACCTTATGTATGCCATGGTTTTGAGGGAATATATAGTGATGGGAGTGATTTAACTTTTTAAGGAAAAAATTTAGCAAGATTGAATGACCATGTAAGTGTGTTAGAATTAATATGTTAGCCAAATTAGCCAAGTAATTTAGAACTTGATTCAAATAATTAAACAAATTCAACTTGACCTTCAATCCATAATTATGCCACAATTTTGAGCGTAATTGGTGAGGGGAATGAATTAAATTTTCATGGAAGGGTAAATCAATCTAGAATGACCATTAGAAATAGAGATATAAAGTAAGTTAGGTAGTGAATAAATAAAATTATTGGTGAATTAAATGGTAATGGCCGAATGACCTATAGGTTAGAAAGGAAACTCAATTCTTTTATTCTTAGTTAAAGACCAATGCTAAAGCAAATTGATAAGGTTTAGATGAAGGAAATTAATTAAGAAAAGAAAAAATTGATTGGAAAATGGTTAGTAAATTTGCTAAGTCCTAATCTTAGTAAAAACTTGAATAATTAGCTAAGGGTTTTATGTATGATAATGTACCTTATTCTAAGAAGTATGCCTAAAGGATTTATAATTATGGCCTAATTGTAAATTAAGAAAGTGGTGAAGTAAATATTAAGAATTTCAATCCTCCCAAATTCAATTGAAGTCTAAAATTTTGATCTGTAGGTAAAATGTTAAGTAAATAGAATTAATAAAGAAGAATAGTAATAAACCATAATAATAGCTATGAAGTGGTCAAATATCAATCTTCATGAGGACTAAATAAATTGCTAGAAATCTTATCCTAAGTAGTAAGCCTTACTTTAGGTAGTCTATTTGGAGGGTTAGTATAGATATCTAGTGAGATGAAAATGATTGGAGTTGACCAAAAGTTAGTTTGTGAGATAACTAAGATGATTTCAAAATCTACAGTAAAATGAAACAAGAGCAAAGAATTTTAGCTTTTAATGGACTTTTCTACTTAGTCTCAAACTTTGGGTATTTAGAGAATGACTTGAATATATTTAGGAAAAAGAAAGAGATACTTAATCTATAATAAGGCATTATTTCATGGTTGATTGAAAATGAAATGAAAAGCTTTCTATGACATTATATGACTCAACCATTTTGGCTATTATATGAAAATGTGTGATTCAACTTTGTTTGATGAATATTATATGGTTCAAGACATATAAAATGATGATTCTTGAGATATATATTGTTTATTAATTGTAATCTTGATGTCTATTGCCATACCTTTGAGAAAGGTATGTCGAAAAGTACAAAATTACAGAGGAGACTTTGTCAAAAATTTTAGAGGAACATGAGGAAGTGTTAAACTCTAGAGATAGATGCCATACGTCTTGACTAGTAATCATGCATCATTTGCATGAGTTGAAAAAGATCTGGAAAGCTACAATTTGTTACACTGTAAGATGTAGGTAGGGACTCTAGGTAGTCTTAGGGGTTTGGTATCAAGTTGTGAAGTCCTAATGGTTAGGCTATCAACCTGTAACCAGAAGAATCACACAAACTGACTTGATAATTCCGACAACTACTAAGCAACACTAGTATCGATGAAGACTATTCCTGAATACATAGCCACAAGGTGGTTATATTTCTTGAGGATAATAAAATATATTTTGCACCTTTAAATAATAGGGAGTACAATCTCTCGATCATTTCTCAAATCTAATGAATTATTGATACGAGGCATCAAGAGATGAAAGAGCCCATGTGTAGTGCATTATAACCTAGATCAAGTCATAGGAACCCTATGCATACATGACACTGTAAATTAGTACCTATAACTTGTTTGTGTAGTCCTACAAATGAATTTTGTGATTGATGATTTAATGATTAAATCACCTCACTCCTTTCCTTTTATCCCGTTTTATGATGCGACTCTTCCTCAAACAGTTAATAGAGATGGACTATATTTCGATCATAAGAAGACTTTTCCTACAGTTCCATAGTTATGGATATTGGATTCACAACGACATAGTAGAGGATGACATGTTTCGGGGTTTAATGACCTTCTACTTTTTGTCCATAGACCCTCATACTTGGATATGACCCACTATCTACATTATTCCACTAGAGCTGACCCTACCCATTGTCCCTAGTTACTTTAGAAATTCATTGTCATCATCATCTTTACTTGATTTTGTACTGAGCAAATGTTAGTGTTAGCCCATTAGGAGATAATAGAAATCCTTTTAGGTTAACACACTCTAAGAAGTCTCTGGTCCTCAATATATCAAATCGCTAAAAACTTATACTTCATCCTCCCTATCTAAAGAAAGGCTAAGGTCACATGGGAAACTCAAGAGACTTGGTTGAGGAAGAACCATAAAGCCATTGGTTTTCTTTGTTCATGTTTGTGATTAATTACTGCAAAAATTTTGCAACAGTTGTTGAAGAATGCTTAGATCAAGAATCGACAATGGATCTAGTTATTTATCCTATCCTCAATAATCAAGCATGTTGTAAATCATAGGATTTTTGATTAATTGTTCTAGGATATATACCTATGAATTTTTTGGCTTCCATATAAAGAATAAAAAAAATACTAAATAAAGATACAAAATCCAACATGGGGTAGATGAATAGTAAGTAGTAGTGTCTGCTTTGAAGTAGGACCCTTTTTGCTCCGATTATATATATGTATATTGGGGGTAGCTAGGGTCTTCTGACATATGTATATATTTTTTATATTTGTTTTTTGGAATATTTTGAAAAACCTTTTAATAGATGCATTTAACGATTTTGTTATATATGTATGGCTTTGTGATGTTCTTGTCAAGTTTACAATGTACTCATCTCTCTCTCTCTCTCTCTCTCTATGTATATGTATATGTATATATGTGTGTGTGTGTGTGTGTGTGTGTGTGTTTTATTTTCTAATGCGCAATGTTATTTTAATTTTGTTAATGAATAGAGATATCGAACTAAATTTATTTTTACGATTTCTAAATTACATTTATTTTTGTTCCACTTCAGACAATTTGATAATTACGATTAAATTATACTTTAGATGTCTAAGATAGAATTATGTGATACGGGGTGTCACATAAGTAATCTAATTCAATATATAGAATTACTTTTCTTTAATTTCTTAATGCATATGGTGTGATACTTGTCACTAAAGTGACTTCAGTGGAAGCAATACAACATTTAGAAAGCTATAATAATTAATTTTCTACATCAACTCTTAAGACCAAGTAAAAAAGATTTGATATGTATGATTTTTTGAAATTTGGTTTTTCCCATTAACAAAACATTGCATATGTTGCTTATTAAAAACAAGTTCAACATATCAAATTGCCTTAAGGTATCAATAATTTGTTCTCGTTAACATCTTCAGTACTATAATATAAGTTGAGAACATTTGCATTTATTTTCTCCTCCAGCCTACTTTAACTAAAAATATGTTGTTGACCTTTGGAAATGAAAGATTGAGATAACAAATTGTTATTGAAGACCAATATACAATATCACATTGTTGAAATGAGAAATAGAAAGAGAGAAACATAATTGTTGAGTTTTTTCAAGGAGACCAAGAATTAACATATGGCATAGTTGCAACCTTTTTGTCAAATGAATTTGATTTAAAAATGGATAATGTTTTATGGGTTCCAAAAGTAAAGTTCAAATATATATAATTTAAATATTTTCTAATAGTATTTATGTAGTTTTTTAGGGGGGCTAGGGGGAGATTAAGCTATAGATTAGTCATCCTTTTAGTTATTGTAGCAAAATTTGTTGTCTTTCATCTTAAAACTATTAGTTTCCACTTACAAAGATTTTAAACAATTATAACTTCTAGTTAAGTAATTAAAAAAATGATTGAAAAAAGTTAGTTAATGGAAAGTTAAGGAAAATTCCTTTCATGATGATGAAGGGGACTACTGAATGGTAATTCACCATGAAATTGTCTTTTCTTCAATAGAGAAAAAACAACCGTCATTGCAAGTAATTCATTCAGACGAGACAAAATCTTTAGAGACACAAAGCAAAATTTTTCCACACTTTCATTTCAGAGGCTTTTGAGATCACGGTACATCATTGCTCTCCCTCTTACTATCACTTTTCTTGTAAAGTTTCACTCCAAAACATTAATTCAGAATCACATAATTGGTATTAATGATGATAAATACTGAGCACAATATCACAAAGCTAATAGAAACTTCTAATAAAACAACTTTGTCATGCATCAATCAATATTGAGTCTTGGCAAATAGATAAAGATGAAAATATAATCATAAGCATGGATTACTGTTAAAAAAAGGTTGGATCCAAGAGGGGGGGTGAATTGGATCTTTCAAAAATTTTAGGAATCCCCAATTTGTTTTCAATAATGAATAACTAGATTTTTCAAAAACTTTGAATCTTATTGATTTGGTTATATGAATGAAATAGAATTGGATCAATCTATCTTGAACTTTTCTATGCAAAGATCCTCATGATTTTAAATGCAAGTGATCAAGATTCAATATGCTAGCAAGAGGATAGAGGAAAGAAGAGAGCAAACAAGATTTATACTAGTTCGATCACCACCACTGTGATCTACATCCAATTTCCAATCAAATCGATTGGTGTTAACACTAAGTAATTCAAATGTTTGCAATCACTATGCACAAACAAAAGATTTACAATCAAACAAATCACACAATTAAGTTTCTTGAACCCTATCAAGCAAAACTTGAATCCTTTCTTGTGAAACCTTACCATAAGGAAGAATTGAGAGATACCCTCTCAAAAACGAAAATCAAATCAAAAAGAGAGGTTACATATCACCTTAGTTTGTGATAGATGGAAAACAATGAAGAACCAATTGTGTTCTACCCAATAAAAGACCTTTCTTTATCCTTAAGGTTGATGCATCATGAGCTCTTTGATTTTTGATCCAAAACTTGTAATGATGAAGAAGAATATGAATTCTCTCTAAAAAGCTCTCATTCAAATTTAGAAAATTGTAGTTGTGTGGAAAGACTCACTAAGGTTCACATTTTATAGAGAGTTTACTAGAATAATTAGTTATTTTGACTTGTATAATCAGTTATTTTGTTATGTATAATTTGGAAATAGGAGTTAGAATGAGTTTAACTAGTTATTTTCGTGTGTAACTAGTTAAAACAGCTGCTACACGAATTTATCTTTGCTGGAATAACTAGTTACATAGCTTTGTAACTAGTTATTTTTGCATAGGACAAAAACAACTTTATAATATGTAACTGGTTACAGAATTATGTAAGTAGTTATAGCAGAAATAACTGATTTTGTAATTAGTTAAAACAGAAAACATGTAACTAATTACATGTCATTGTAACTAGTTAAAACAGTGTAAATTTCCACTGTTTATGCAAATTCAAATGAGATTAACCAATTACAAAACGAATTTAACCGATTAAATGGTTCTTAAACATAAGATTGAATTGTTCTAAAGCTTTAATATGTAGCTCTCACTTCCTTTTAATTTGAAACTATGTTTTATCCAATTATTTCTCTTTAAACTCAATTTTAGACTTACAAAAAACATGTTACCACTTTGTTAAACCTTTAAGTCTTAAACTTTGAGCTCATCACCATCAAGCCATCAAGGATAAGGATAAATCATGCAAGACATAAAACCACACACAAATACATAAACACACATTACAACTTTGCACTCATCAAGAGGCTAAATCATCAAAACTATATTAAATCTCCTTGGGGGCAAGAGTAATCTTCTCCTTGCTTCTTCAATCTCTTCCTTTTTTATGATGACAACCAATAGATGAAGACTTGATTAATTTGAACAACTTATGTGTAGTAGGTGTGTCCAAGCTATCTTCATGATTTAATTCCTATAATTTTGCAAAAACATATCCTTCTCCCCCTTTGGCCATCATAAAAAACATAAAACCAAAATAAAGCATGAAAAGCCAAAAAGATATAAGAAAGATAAAGATCACAGCAATTGCAACAAACATTATTATTAAACATAGGTAGATTTCATTAAGACACATCATAAAAACATAACAACACATTACATAAGAGCAAAACATAGCGAATACAAGCATGAAGATAAGTTTTAATACAAACCAATATGAAATGCATAACAACACAAACATAAGCAATAGCAAATTAAAGCAATCCTAATGATAAACAAATCATTCTAGCATTAAATGAGAGTTATGCATGGTTACTCCCCCTAGGTGTTACCATTTTTCTTAGGCGTTTAGAAGTATTTCCAAAGGAAGCCATGGTGGTGAAGTAGGATTTTGAAGAAGGAGGATACTAGTTCTTGTAATTTTTGAGTTGCAAACAAGTAGAATGTATATAGAGTATTCAAATAGCAAGCAAACAAAAAAAGAATTCAGATTTTTGAAGCCATTTCATGTTAAAGCAAGGTTAGGATAATGTGTGAGCTTTGGTCAAAGATATTAGCAATCTATGTGTAGAGTATAAGTGATTCTTTGACACCAAAGAGAGGAAACAAACAAACAAGGAGCAATTTAATCAATTACAAATGGTACACTCGCGTTTTTGGTGCAGTAGGCTGAAATAACTAGTTACAAGTGCAGATAACTAGTTAAAACAGTAAGGCATGTGTTTTTTGTGGAGCAAACCATAACTAGTTATATGTAACTAGTTATATGTGACAGCTTTTATTTTGCATCTATTGTGTCTTAAAAGTTGCATAAAATAACTAGTTACAAGTCTATGTAACTAGTTAAAACAGCAAGCTTGCAACACGTAAAAAAGGGGTTGTTTGAAAATAACTAGTTACATAAACTTGTAACAGGTTATTCCAGCCAGCATTTTACGAAAATAGGGGCTGTTTTTTGAAAATAACTAATTACAAGATGTTGTAACTAGTTAAAGCAATGAGCCATTAATTCAAAAAAATGGGGACAACACAAATTTAACTAGTTACAAACTTTGTAACTAGTTATATAAGACAGCAAAGTGCTGTTACATTAAAATTTTGCACCAAATAACTAGTTATATATGAATTTAACTAGTTACACACAACTTGTAATGAATGAAAAACACAAGATAACTAATTATTAATTTATGTAACCAATTAAATCTACTTTAAACCACTTAGTCAAGGATCAACATAACCAATTACATATTTGGTGACTTCAAACTTAAAACATCTTTCACAAGAAATCATGCTTCTTTCACATTTAAAAACCAAGGATCCATATATAAAAACACAATTCATGTACTTAGTTCTAAATTGTATGCATTCTAACTAATTTATGCAAGAAATTTATCTAGTTATTTCTAGCATGCATGTTTGCATTTAAGAATCAAACACATAAATTTCTTATCTAAAACAACACAAATACTCAATCAAATCAAGCATTTAAAAGCACACAAATGCACACATAAAAAGTTTCAAATATGAATTTAAGAGTGATTAACTAACACTAGACTCATCCAGGATGCCTAATTCACTTCTTATTAGGTAGAACCTTTCTCTAGGAAGAGGTTTAGTGAAAATATCTGCAAGTTGCCTATTTGTATCAACAAACTCTAATACACAATCCCCTTTTTGGACATGGTCTCTAAGGAAATGGTGTCTTATTTCTATGTGTTTGGTCCTAGAGTGTAGGAGAAGATTCTTTGTAAGGTTTATGGCACTAGTATTGTCACACTTTAAAGGGATGTGGTCAAGGTTAACTCCATAGTCTCTTAATTGTTGTTGCATCCACAAGATTTGAGCACAACAACTTCTAGCTGCAATGTACTCAACCTCAGTTATGGATAAGGCTACACAAGCTTGTTTCTTGCTATGCCAAGAGACAAGTGCACTTCCCAACAAGTGACAAGTCCCACTAGTACTCCTCCTATCAAGTTTACATCTAGTAAAGTCTGAATCTAAATATCCCACTAAGCTTATGGAAGATCCTTTAGGAAACTACAAACCTACATTACTAGTTCCTTTTAGACATTTCATGATTCTTTTTACAACAGATAAGTATGATTCTTTAGGATTAGCTTGAAATCTTGCACACAAACAAACACTAAACATAATATCAAGGCGACTAGCAGTAAGATATAATAGAGAGCCAATCATACCTCTATACTTGGTAACTTCTACTGATTTACCTCTTTCATCTAAGTCCAAGTAGCACGAGGTAGACATTGGAGTGGTTGATTCCTTGCAACTTTCCATTCCAAATTTCTTTAGCAATTCATTGCAATGCTTGGATTGACTTAAGAAAGTGCCATGCTCCAATTGTTTCACTTGTAGCCTTAAGAAGAAAGTTAACTCTCCCATCATGGACATTTCAAACTCACCCTACATAGTCTTAACAAAGTCCTTGCAAAGAGAGCTATTAGTAGATCCAAAGATAATGTCATCAACATAAATTTGAACTAACATAGTGTCATGTTTAGTTCTCTTAATGAACAATGTGTTATCTACCTTTGCTCTTTCAAAATTTTGATATAGTAAGAACTTACTAAGTCTTTCATACCAAGACCTAGGGGCTTGTTTTAGTTCATACAATGCTTTCTTGAGTTTGTAAACATGATTTGGATATTTAAAATCAACAAATCCAGGATGTTGAGAGATATATACTTCTTCTTGAATATAGCCATTTAGAAAAGCACTTTTGACATCAATTTGATATAATTTGAAATCCATTAAACATGCATAAGCCAAAAGCAATCTAATAGCCTCTATTCTAGCTACAGTGCATATGTTTCATCATAGTCAATACCCTCTTCTTGGTTGTATCCTTTAGCTACCAACCTAGCCTTATTTCTTACTATGACCCCTGAATCATCAAGTTTGTTCCTATAAACCCATTTAGTGCCTATTATTGGATGATCATTGGGTTTTGGGACTAACTCCCAGACTTCATTTATTTTAAATTTGTTTAATTATTCTTGCATTGCAAGCATCCAATTTTCATCTAAAATAGTTTCTTCAATAGATTTAGGCTTAACTTGTGATATGAAAGCCATAGTACCACAGTAATTTCTAAGAAAGTTTCGAGTTGTTACCCCTTTTGAGATTTGACCAATGATATTGTTTAATGAGAGGTCTCTAGTTGTTCTCCACTCTTTAGGTAATTCACTTGTGGTCTCTTGGCTTGCTTGTTCAAGTTCATTTGCATCTTCTTGTTGTGATGAATCCTCATTCATGTAAAGATCTCCAAGCGTATCTGCAACAGTATCTAAAACATTCTTTTCCTCTTTTTGGGGGTTAGCTTCATCAAAGGCAACATGTACAGATTCTTCAACAAGTAAGGTTTTCCTATTATAGATTCTATATGATTTACTATTTAATTAATATTCTAAAAAGATTGCTTCATCAGCCTTAGCATCAAACTTGCCAAGTTGTTCTTTGCCATTATTCAAAACAAAACACTTACAACCAAACACCCTAAGATGTAATATGTTGGGTTTTCTCCCCTTGTAAAGCTCATAGGGGGTTTTCTTTAAAAAAAGGTCTTAAAAGAACTCTATTTAAGACATAACAAGTTGTGCTAACAGCATCAAGCCAAAAATATTTTGGTATGTTACTCTCATTGAACATTGTCCTAAGTAACTCTTCTAATGATCTATTCTTTCTTTCAACTACACCATTCTGCTGTGGTGTTCTAGGTGCTAAAAAGTTGTGATCAATTCCAAGTTCTTCACAAAAACTTTCAAATTCATGATTTTGAAATTCCCTTCCATGATCAATTTTTATGGATGCTACTTTTAGATTGTTTCATTTTGAATAACCTTGGCAAGCTTTTTGAAGGCTTTAAAAGCATCACTTTTTAGAGATAAAAACAATGTCCATGTGTATCTAGAAAAATCATCTACAATCACAAGTCCATAGTAATTTCCTCCTATACTCATACTTCTGGAGGGACGACCAAACAAGTCCATGTGCAATAATTGCAAAGGTCTTTTTGTAGAAACATCATTTTTTGATTTATAAGAGACCTTGACGTGTTTTCCCTTTTGGGAAGCATCACATAGCCTGTCTTTTTCAAACTTGAGTTTAGGAAGACCAATTACTAAGTCCTTGGTTGCTAACTTATTTTAGTGATCCATGTGTATATGAGCAGCCCTTCTATGCCACAACCACACATCATTTTCTTTTCCTAGAAGACACTTAGGATGTAATATAAATGCACTATCCAAATTCAACATGTAAATGTTTTCTATTCTATTTCCTATCAATTTAACTTCATTTGATGCATTTGCAGTTATCATGCAATATTCTGAATTAAAGACTACTTTAAAGCCTTTATCACACAATTGACTAATACTTAGCAAGTTATGTTTTAAACCTTCAACATACAGCACATTTTCAATCAAGATGTTTGAAGGGTTTCCAATATTACCAACACCAAGAATCTTTCCTTTGTTGTTATCACCATAGGTCACATCTCCATCTTGTCTTGAGGAGAGACTTGAGAATTTAGTAACATCTCCACTCATGTCCATTGAACAGCCACTATCTAGATACGACATAGAATTCTGGGCTTTCAAGCACACCTACAAAACAAGATTAAGATAGAATTTTAGGTCCCCAACTTTTATTGGGTCCTTGAATGTTAGTAGGGATCTTAGTTCCTTTAGGAATCCACATGTACTTGTCACTAGGAATGCCAACATTTTTAATGTAACATGAAGATGCTGTATGGCCTTTCCTACTACAATAAAAGCAAGTCACGAATGAAGAGCTAGTGGCCTTTCTTAAGCTGAAAAAATTCTTATAAGATTTTTGTTAAGTTTCAAAATTGTAACCAATTCCAACCTTATCAAAGACACGCTTTTGTCTACCAAGCAAGATATCCAAGTTTGCTCTTCTTTTTGTGAATTTTGCAAGAGTCTCTTTAAGATACTCATTTTCAATTTTAAGACTAATGCAATTCTCACAATCTTGGACTTTAAGAGAGGATGAAGATGCACAATTACATGCAGAATTTTTGTAAATCATTTCCATGGTTTCATGCTCTAATTTGAGATCATCCAACTCTTTTTGCAACTTAGCTAACTATGATTCATATAGCTTAATTTTGCTTTTGAGCCTATTATTTGAAATTCGTAACTTTTGAGCCTCTTCATGCATCTCTAAGAATGCTTCATGCAATTAATCATAGTTAGAAGAGATTTCAAAATCGGCATCACTTATAGCGCTTTGCTCATCACAGCTTATCATTAGACACAAATTTTCTTTTTCATCCGCTTTGGATTCACTTCAAGAGTTCATGTCATTCTCATCCCACGTAATGTAAGCTCTTCTAACTTTGATTGGTTTCTTAGGCTTTTTCTCTCCCCCTTGATGTTTCTTTAAGTACGTTGGACAGTCTGCTTTTGATGTGTCATTGTCCTCCACATTCAAAGTAAGTATAATTTGAAGGAGTTGCCTCATTCTTCTTGGTGACTTTCTTGAATACAGGGTTTCCATTTCTGCTCTCCTTTTTCTTCATGAATTTGCCGAATTTCTTCACAAGTAAAGTTAAATTCTCATTATTCGAATCATCTGAGCTTGAGTTATCACATTTGTCATCTTTTTCTTTTGATGAGGAAGCCTTAAGTACTATGCCTTTCTTCTTTTTTTCAGTTTCTTCTTCATGTGCCAGGCGATGAAGCTCAAGTTCATGCTCTCTAAGCTTTCCAAACAGTGCAACAAGTGTCATGGTTGTAAGATCTTTAGTGTAACACTGCATTTTTTTTAACCTATATTTTAAAAAGTGATTGAAATTAATTACAAGAGAAAATTTAAATTTAGTTTTATTGAGAAAATTTAATTAAAACACTTTGTATGAGTTTACGTGATAATTTTCAATGAAGTTCTAATTAAACTAGAAATTTAATTATACATTGTCAGTGTAAAATTACACTTTGTAACTGAACAAGTAGTTAGAAATCTATCATGAACCAATCCTAATGTGTCATTAACACATTTTTCCAAGATAATTAGCACCTATGTCAAGGTAAATTAATTTTTAATTTACCAATTTTGGTTAAATCTTACTCCTATTTTTAGTAAAACACATTAACCCTTTTTAGTTAGAAAATTCAAAAGCAAACCACCCACTTTTATCCTTACTTGGCCGTCCAACCAAGCTCTTAAATTAACCAAAGATTAAATCACTTTTCAACCTTTAGTTTATAAGGGAAAAAAAAGACTCTCATTGACCACCAGACTTAGACCCTCCTTTGCCTTGTTTTAAATGACCCTTGACGTGAAGAGAAAAAAAAAGAAAAAGGAGAGCTTCACCTTGTTCAACTCCAGCCTTTTTTTAAAGCTTTCTTCCCTTTGGTGGCTGAGCAAACAAAACCGTGAAGTGTTCATCACTTGTCCAACTAGTAAGGGAGCTTACTCTTTGCTTGTTTTCTTTTCTTTTGCTAATAACTACTGGTAAGAAAATATTTAACTACTAGTGAGTTTGTTGTTGGATCTTTAATGGTTGCTATGTTTGGATTGCTGTTGGAATATGTTGCTTTCTTTTTTTTTGGCTTAGAAATCATATGTTTTTTTCTGCTATACATCCTAATAGACTGTCACAGTATGAGTTATTGTAGCTGCTGTTTGGTGTTGAAAAAATATGGTTTTTATATGATTTTACCATGGAAAGATAATTACTTGAGTGGATAGGATCATTATGTATCTGCATAATTTGTATCGACAATATAGGTACTTGCTGTAAGGAATTAATAAGATGAAGATTAATTACACAGGGTCAAGATATAGTTGTTAGGAGCTTACATTTAAAATATCTAAATATATATATATATATATATATATATATATATATATATATATATATATATATATATATATATATATTAAGCTTTTGTTTATAGCTTTATATGTTTCGATGAGAAAACGTAAACATATAGTGTTAGTTTTATAATAATAACAAAAAAAAAATGATTTCTCACTTTAATGAAAACTATTCTCTAAATAGAAAATAATTCAATTTTAAATGTTCATAATATCATATTCTAGTTTTTAATAAGTTAGATTTCTTTTTCTCCACCAATTCTAGTCAAGTAATAAGCCCGTCAGGTTAGATATAAATTATACTTATTTATTATATAAAAAAAAGGAAGAAGAAGAAACCTAGGAAAATTATAATGACGTAAACTAGTACAGTAGCTTAAGTATATATATGTGCATCTGGTTAAAGATAATATTTAATATTTGTCTTAAAACTATAAGGACGTAAGTTACTCGACGCATATGGTGAACGTCGAAAATACTAAGAAAAATAGTTGTTGGAATATTCTAAGGATTTTTGTCATATAAGACCTTGAGAACAAGGTGATGGTTACGCTTAGTATCACGTGGAAAGGCCTGCCCTGTAAAGGTGGCGGACATGTTGTTAATATGTCTAATCCACAGAAAAGAGAATCTAAGTGGGAACGTTGTCAAATCCTAACTTGGACTAAAATATTGTTTAGTTAACATGCATGAGTCATTGAGGAATGCTTGATAAGCATTGGGATGGCTAGTGGAGGTACTTAGAGTATCCTTGAGGATATACGAATGCGCAATTCCATAAGTGACCAGGATCATTGCAAACCCAAGTTGTGGTGGTGACTACCCACATACACATATCCTGATGAATCCGCAATCGATCCAAGA
The DNA here is from genome assembly GCA_004329165.1 of Spatholobus suberectus. NCBI lineage: Eukaryota > Viridiplantae > Streptophyta > Magnoliopsida > Fabales > Fabaceae > Spatholobus > Spatholobus suberectus. The sequence goes on from CM014732.1 coordinate 53,458,120, forward strand.
TTAGTACCAGTAATATCCCAGTTGGTTTAGGCACATGCCGCCTTCTTGCCCTGCGGGTGGTGTTGTTGATGTACCACGTTAAGCGATACGTCTAGATGATCACTCAAAGTTGTTGGGAATCTCCATGCAGTCGTGTCTGCATTCATTACACGGCCATATCATATTAACTTAGGACTATATGTCCTTTTACCATAGTATTCACGTAAATTGCTATTTATATTTGTTGTTTGTCTTCTCAGAGATGTATGAAATGTCGTGGTATGTTATGGTTAATTATTTGTTTATAAGCTTACCTTTGCATGCTTGTGTTTGACTACGATGATCGTGGCGTTTTGCTCATAGGAGTAGAAGGCCAATCGATGCCGAACAGGACCTTTTAGCATCAAGCTCATGCCAACTGTGAGAGGCTAAGGTGGTGGCTGAGTGATTGACTGGGAGACCTAGGAGGCATATTTTAGTGGAGTGCTGGTTATCCATTATGTTCTGATAGGTGTTATGGTTTCTTCCATTTCTGTTTTCGTGACAGTGGACTTTCGTGAATTGCTTGGAGAGGATTGGCGTACCCCATCACGCCTTTCTAAGGCTGTTGGACGTGCATTTGAATATAGGCGCTTGTTCCGTGGAGGGCGACGCCCACGAATGGGTTCTAACAAGGCTAGAGAGACCGATCATGATGTTCTTTCCACCTCTCCTCACTGTCCTTAATAAGAGTAGGATGTAGTTGTGGCCAGCTAGGGAGTAGATGTCATATAATAGACTTCCCCGCTCCCCTTTTTTGCTGTATTATCTCTTTTAAGTTGTACTTGATGGCCATGTATGCTTTATTTTGAGATACTTAGATTTTCTACTTATGAGATTTAGTTTCATGAGGCACCGTATTGTATTTTCGTTGTTGTGCTACTTGTGTGTATTATCCAGTATATTATATGCTTATGTGTTGAAACTTTTAAATGTTTTCGTTTTGGAAATTGAAAAATAAAACACGAAAATTTTACACACATTTTCATTAAATAAATTAATAAGAAATTTCTAAACTTAAAATTGAATCTTTTCTGAAGTGATTGCTAAATTGGTGATATGTAGCGACAGCAAGTCGTTACATTTAGATTCTGCAATTGCTGTCACCTTTGGTTGCCATGTTCGATTGAGACATTTGAGTACTTTTACATTTAGCTCTTCCCTATCAAATTGCTTGCCAAGACCAATTAAGTGATTAACAATATGTGTAAATCTTTTTTGACAATCAAAGATAGATTCACCATTATTCATGCAGAACATCTCATACTCTTGAACTAATGTATGCTTTCTAGCTCTTTTAACATCATTAGTTCCTTCATGAGTAACTTGCAAATCATCCCGCATTTCTTTTGTAGTTGAACATTGAGATACTCTAAAGAACTCATCAAGAGTTAATGCAGAGGTTATTATGTTCTTTACTTTTGAATTGTATTGAGCTTTTCTCTTTTCTTCTTCAGTCCACTTAGTCCAATGCTTTATTACTTGTTCTCCTTTTTCCTCACGTTTAGGAACATATGGTCCATTTTCTACTGCATCCCATATAGCCACATCAATCGATTCAATAAAGATTTTCATGTGAACTTTCCAATAGGTATAGTTTTCACCATTGAAAATAAGGGGTCTATTAACCGAACCACCTTCACTGTAATGCACTTGATTTCCATCCATTTTAAAAAGAAATCTTGAAGTAACTCTCAAGAACCTTGCTCCTGTTACCAATTGTTAAAAAAGGACTAGATCCAAGAGGGGGGTGAATTGGATCTTTTAAAAATTTTAGGAATCCCCAATTTCTTTTCAATAATGAATAACTAGATTTTTCAAAAACTTTGAATCTTATTGATTTGGTTTTACAAATGAAATAGAATTGGATCAATTTATCTTGAACTTTTCTATGCAAAGATCCTCATGATTTTAAATGCAAGTGATCAATATTCAATATGCTAGCAAGAGGATAGAGGAAAGAAGAGAGCAAAACCGGTTCGATCACCACCACTATGATCTACATCCAGTTTTCAATCAAACCGATTGGTGTTAACACTAAATAATTCAAATGTTTACAAATACTATGCACAAACAAAAGAATTACAATCAAACAAGTCATACAATCAAGTTTCTTGAACCCTATCAAGAAAAACTTGAATCCTTTCTTGTGGAACCTTACCACAAGGAAGAATTGAGAAATACCCTTTCAAAAACGAAAATCAAATCAAAAAGAGATTAGATATGACATTGGTTTATGATAGATGGAAAACAATGAAGAACCAATTGTGTTCTACCCAAGAAAAGACCTTTCTTTATCCTCAAGGTTGATGCATCATGAGCTCTTTGATTTTTGATCCAAAAATTGTAATGATGAAGAAGAATAATATGAATTGTCTCTAAAAAAGCTCTCATTCAAATTTAGAGAATTATAGTTGTGTGGAAAGACTCATTAAGGTTCACATTTTATAGAGAGTGTATTGGAATAACTAATTATTTTGACTTGTAATCAGATATTTTGTTATTTATAATATGGAAATAGGAGTTAGAATGGGTTTAACTAGTTATTTTCGTGTGTAACTAGTTAAAATAATTGCTACACAAATTTATCTTTGTTGGAATAACTAGTTATATAGCTTTGTAACTAGTTATTTTCACATAGGACAAAAACAGCTTTATAACATGTAACTGGTTGCAGAATTATGTGACTAGTTATAGCAGAAATAACTGATTACATATGTTGTAACTAGTTAAAACAAAAAACATGTAACTAATTACATACCATTGTAACTAGTTAAAACAATGTAAATTTCCACTGTTTATGTGAATTCAAACGAGGTTAACCAATTACAAAACTAATTTAACCGATTACATGGTTCTTAAACATAAGATCGAATTGTTCTAAAGTTTAAATATGTAGCTCTCACTTCCTTTTAATTTGAAACTATGTTTTATCCAATTATTTCTCTTTAAACTCAATTTTAGACCTACAAAAAACATGTTACCACTTTGTTAAACCTTTAAGTCTTAAACTTTGAGCTCATCACCATCAAATCATCAAGGATAAGGATAAATCATGCAAGACATACAACCATACACACATATATAAACACACATTACAACTTTGCACTCGTCAAGAGGCTAAATCATTAAAACTATATTAAATCTCCTTGGGGTGAGAGTAATCTTTTCATTGCTTCTTCAATTACACCACTTGTAATGTCTTGATAGTTTTTGCGGAAAAAAGTAGCACAAATAAATTACATGACTTTCTTCCTGCAAGCTTAAAAATTTTGCTTCTGCAAAAGATAATTTTACATACCAAAAGCTATTTTTACAATTCAAATTTTGTCCAAAGAAATATAACTTCCCCTACCAGATAGAAAACTATAGAGCAAATATTGGAAGGTATAAGGAAATTGGATTTGATACAACATAGTCAAAGATATTAGACAAATAAGAGCATCAAATTTTAGCTCAAAACTTAACTTTAAACATACCAACACATTAGAATGATATGTCATCATTGTAATTAGGCCAACAATGGAAATTGTCTCCTCTAGCAGAGATAGGTATGCCTATAAATTAAAACTTGTACTTTCAATGATACTTAAAATAAAAGAACTACATAAAATTAGTTAGTTAGTTCATAATACCTAGAAGAAAAAATAAGCAAGTAAAAAACATGTTATAGCACACTTAAACAAAATACAAAAAGTGATATTAAGGGGTAAATGTTATTAGTTTTTAAATACAAGAAAACATGATTTTGAAGAGAAGGGAAGTCTTGATAGTTGGACATTATCAAGAAAAAATAATGAGAGTGTTATGTATAAGCCTGAAACTCATATTAGTTTAACATTAACCTTGCTAACATTGGAATGTCATCTTATGAGAAGAGGTAATGATCAAAGGCATATTTGATAGGTATTTGGGGCAACCTCATAAAATCAAGGCAATCCAGTATCCATGCCAAAAAGAAAAAAGATATAAAAGAGGAGAAAAACTTATATTTGTAATAAAATCCGAAATTCACACTTGCAAGTGTAGGAACTTTCCAAGAAACATTGAAAAACCTTCAAAAGGAAAAATTAAAGTGAAAAATATTATCATAACATCAATTAAAATTTATAAAGTCATAAGCATAATTAGTATAATTCTGCAATGCTTGAGGAATATAATTGAAATAGGAAAGGCATTAAAGAAGAATAAACTACACCTTAAAGTATAATCTAATTTCAAGGATCTAACTTATAATTAATTCAGTAACTTCAAACCAGCTAATCTGACATAGTTAAATGGGGATAAATAAGGTTACCTACAAAGAAGAAAGAACAGCTCATCAATTTAGAGCACAACCACCTTGTCAAAAATAAAATTTAGCATAGAATAAACTGCAAATCAATTTGTGCAAGTTAGTTAGTAAATGAAGGTTAAGTATCTTTTGTTAGTCTAGTTCAATAGTAAAAAGGCATCAAAAGAACAATAAACTAAAAATTAAACAATAACTTAATACAATAAAGTGCCTACTATAATGTTGTTTAGAAAGAAAAAAAAAAGTTATATATTTTCAGGATATTAAATACATCAATTATTACATTTTCCTAATTAATTATTTTAGTTCATTATTTGAAGGATCTCTCAAAAGAGGCTACCTAAAAAACTCTTCTTATTTCCTATTTACTTCACCAATAGTTGAGACCTTGAAAACCACTATAAAGGTAAGGATTTTCTTAAGGAGAAAAACTATAATAGCACTTAAACACATTGTAATAAAATTTATAAAAACTCAAGAAGTACACAAAGGTTAATGAATCAAACTTAAGTGGAATGGTAAAAGGTGGCAAAACTCAGGTTCCATAACCCTGAGCCACACTCTCTTGATTGTTTATAAATGCTAATTATTGTTTCAATTAATAATAACAATAATAATAAAAAGAACAAAGATTTTCTAGAAATCTAAGATGAATAGAATTCCATGTTCTAGTCTTTCTTTTTTGCCCATTCAAAAATTTGCAAAAAAAAATATAATAATAATAAAAAAATTGAACAAAGATTTTACATAAATCTAAGATGAACAGAGTTCCATCTTCTAGTCTTTCTCTTTTGATTACTTTTTTTTGGTCTATTCAAAAATCTACTGAAAAACATATAGCTTTGCTTAAAAATTAAGAGTGCCTTTCGGAGAATTGAAATAGTTCAAATAAAAGCATGTCAAAAAAAAAGAAAAAAAAAGTTGAGGGAGGACTAACACTAGAGGAATTGCTAATGTGTACGGGGAAAGAAGATCTTCTTCTTGTTGTTGAATGTGTTATTGATGATGAAGCTTGGTTGATCATAACTTGAAATGCTCTAGGTTTTGATGTTACCAAAACAGTCAGGAAGAGAGAATTAGAGGAGTATCATGCGATCATGTATTGTAAGTAGTTGGTAAGGAAGGTGAATCTGAAGAATCTAAAAAGGAAGAAAAAAAATGAAAAATAGGAAAAGAGATGGGAACGTGAAAGTGTAGAAACAAAGAGAGTAGGGCGTGAATTTTGGATTGAAAAACAAAAAATTTCCCTTGTTTATAAAGATGCAAAGATTACCAAAGAAGCCATTGCACCAGAAGTTGACATGTAAGGAAAATAACCATAGAATGCGAATTTAAATGTATTATCTATAGACAGATAGATTACTGAAAAAGCCATTGCACCCGAAGTTCACACATAAGGAAAATAGTCAAAGAATGAAGTTTTAAATCTATTATCTATATATATAGATTTGAATTTTGAAAAGTAAAAAATTTTCCTTATTTATAAAAATGCAAGGATTATTAAAGAAGCCATTGTCCCAAAAGTTGATAGTAAGGAAAATAGCCATAGAATAAGGTTCTAAATGTATTACACACACATAAACATACATACTTTTAGGCACTAGTCACGAGAGTTATCAAAATTTCCCTCAGTAGTTTCAAGAAAGCTACTAGTTTTCACTTATATAATTTCTAAAATAATATTGGTTTTTGAGATAGTAAAATCAAGAAACATGGACTTTATTAAATTATGATTGTATAATTGTTCATTAAAGTTTCAATCATAGTAAATAAGAAAACACAAGGTATTAGGCTTTAATTCCATAAGGTAAGCCATATAAGATATAAATATCTAAAATTCTAATTTTTTCCTAACTTGTATCTCAAATTTAAAAGTTCGTTTTCTTATTCAAAACATTTTTATTTAATGCTAAACTTGTCAAAAACATGTATTAACATGTGTAGAAATCATTTACCATTTTTAAGGATTTTTAAAAAAATGTTTAACAAGAGGAAAGCATGAAAAACCAAATACATTTCAAATTCGGGCCAAATTGGGCTTGTTCACATCTAAAAATCATATAAAGTTGAAAACTCAATATTTGGAGCTGAAATTTCACAAAAACCCCCCTCATACATCTAATACCTCACTCAGATTTTTTCAAGATCAAATCATCATGTCCACAACTGGCTTAATTCTAACTCAAAAAATAGGACCAAACAAAGGTACAAAATCTAGAATCCATCAACATAGCCAACTTTCAACATTTTTAGTAATTTTTTTACTCATCAATTCTAATACAAACTTTCCAATATTACACTCCAATACATCAACTTACATGGAAAAATATCAAAGAATTCAAATCACATATCTAACACTAGCATAATATCTCATTAATTCAACATGGCAGAAACTTGCTGGAAATTAGCAAGGCTCAATAAAGAATTCACCATAAATCATATAATTGTAATAAAATTCTAACATTCTTAGACATGTAAGTCTACAATTTCACAAATAGACATGTAAGTCTACAATTTCACAAAGATTTAGCTCAAAATTCAATTTACACAAGGCATAGTTATTTTTACAAGTTGACAGACTTGTAGTGAAATTTTCTAACAAGCAAGACAAGCACATTATCACATAATATTCCACTTAATTCTCATATTGGACAAGGCCATGAACTATAATTTCAAATATGAGCACTCTAAGATAGTGTAATCTAGTAACAATCACAATAGCACATCAATTGTCTATGTTTTCCTCATCAAACATCAAATAAATCCACATGTAAGCACAGAAATACTTCAAATTTTAGAATTTGTATACACACAAACACTCAAAGACTAGGGCAAGTCCTAGAACCTCTCCTATGCCTATTATTGTAAAAAAATCCCCTTCCCTTATTACTAATAAAGTCTCAAGTAGATAAGAGAACAAAAAGGGCAGTCATTTCGCTTCAAGCCTCCACATAAACAAGTGCACCGAACGCATCCTAAGGCCGATCAAATTCATTAATTGTTTCAATTACTCAAGATCGAAGCTATGATAACTATTCTTGAATCAAAACGTAAAAAGATCGAAGCACTCACAATGTTCCTTTAAGGAGTGTAGATCGTAGAGAGGCTCAAAGGAAGTGATTTGACAATTAAGACAGTTCAATACGAAGCTGAAGATGAGTAGAACACAAAACAATGGATGCATGTCGCATGCATGCAAGAGAGGAAGCAAAAATATCAAGAATGGTGTGTGTGGGTGCCTCGGCCTAGAGAGAGAAAGTGAGTGTGAGAAAGCTTTTACCTTAGATGAAGCTTTGGTGGTGTTCATGAAGAAAAATGGAGGCCAATGGTGGAGGAATAGTCGAATAGGTTGTGGACGGTGGAGGAGCTTGGTGGTTACTGTGGAGGAAGAAGATTAAATGAGAGAAAAATGAAAATGATTATTGTAGAGAGAGAGGGGCTTCATGCAAATGAGAAGAGAGAGAGATTTTAGAAATTTATAATAAGTGGGTTTTAAATGATCAACTAAAAATTGTGTAGGTTTTAGTAATTAATTATGCATATAGGATGAGGTTTAGACACACTTTAAGAAAGTTAATTTAAAGTGGAAAATACTTCATTTGTGTATGCATTAGTATTAGGTTTCCTCCGAAAAAAGAATTGCGTTAATCGATAAAGGTTCAACTTGGTAATTATGACTTTAATTAACATATTAGAGAAGTGGAAATTAGCTCGAGATTTGACTTAATGAAGTTGCTATAATTTAATTGGTCATTATTTGAGTAATTGGGATTAATTGTTTACTTGGTATGACTTTGGTACATGTTGTAATCAGGGGATCTCAATGCCTCCTCTCACATTGCCAATCATATTTTGACATATGTCATTATATGCCATGTCAAATATAAGAACACCTTTTTTTAATATTGCAACTAAGTCTTAGGGTCATATTAGCAACTTTTATTTTATTTTTTTATTTTATGTTTTTTTTTTTGAAAAAGTGAAATTTGATCTGTTTCTCTCATATTTGCTCATCTCCACCTCCTCCCAATTTTGTTTCTTGTGAACCCTAAAAGAACAACTATCTCCATGGCACCGATTTTGTGCAATCATGTGTCCCTCCCTCCCTAATTTTCCTAAAATTATGCTAATTGGGAGTAATATTATCATATCTTTCTGTCTTTTCTATGGCCATATTTTCTTCTCAGGAAAGATCAATATTGTGTTTCGTTTAACACATTCATTTGCATCCACTCTCCCAAGAGATTAAGCCTCTCAATAGTCCCACAATCATCGTTTAATCACATAACATTGGTATAAACCCAACAAATGGGGTGATACAAGTTCTGATTTATGTAGCATCACAACAAGCGTCTACATCAACCGTGAAGGATCTTAGAAGGCCTCCTATGTTCGTCATTCTTGTTGGCCTATTCTCTACTACAAATTAGGGTGTCGTGAGTTTGCTGATGTGAGTTCACGATTCTCTGATAATTAAGGTGCAAAACTAAACATTTTATAGGGGGTTGCCACATTGTGGATTATATTCAAATTATTAGTTTGCTTTGCCTCGACTTCGAGACAATTAGCATTTAGCATATAGGAGACCAAATAAGTAAGGGAAAGGCAAATGCATCAATCAACACACATTCATCCCAATCATAGAAACTACAGCATACAATTAGAGGATTGAGGGCTTACCAAGACAAGAGAACAACCACAATTCACAGAGTAAGAGGTGGCAGCAGAATACGGTTCAGAGATAGTATAGAGAACTAGTGTATCTTAAGGTTCTAATTAGGAGGAAGAGAATATTTGAATAAAAAATAAAATAAAAAATAAGATAAAAGTTGCTAGTAAGTCCCTAAGACTTAGTTGCAATATTAAAAAAAATGTACTATTATCTAACATGGCATGTAAAGACACATGTCAAAATATGATTCGACAAAGTGAGAGGGGGCATTGAAACCCCCTAATTACAACATGCACCAAAGTCATAACCTTGTTTACTAACATACTTTTTGAGATGCTAAAGATCTCTGCTACTCTTTTAGGGACATTCTCTCTTATATCTTTGACCACTTAGGGTCAATTATCACTCTCGATTAATTAGTGGTACCACAACCACTAATCTAATTATGTTTAAAACCTCACATAAAATAAATAATTATTTTGTGATATAATAAAATCACTTTAATTAATAATTAATAATAATAACAATGGTAATATAATAATAATAATATCAATTAACATAAATCACACACAAACATAAGATCAATCTACTAACTGCAGAGCTAATATACTAATCACTTACATAGACAAGGTAATTGAAAACTAAGGTTATTACACAAAGGGTGTTGAACTAGTTTTCCAACATGTCTTTGAGGATCTCACCCCAAGATGAGTACGATTCCTAAAATTGAGACTAGATAATTGTTATAATGGCTTGGGATGCCTTATTACATGGTGTAAACTTAAATAATTATTAAATATAGTTAATAATATCAAATGATTTAATTAAGTGAAAAATAAAAACTAATTAAGAAAGCAAATCTTACCCCTTACTAACAAAAAAGATTATTCGTTGTCCATGGTCATCCATTTGAATGTCCTCTTCAAGGGGTACTCATCATCCTCGTCAACAAAAAATGTTATCATTAAGATGATGATCATTTTGAGATGATATCAAGATAATGAGATGTCGTGATAAGGTGATAATGGTGGCAACAACAAAACTAACTCAACATCATGTGTTTGGTGTTGTGGTATAGCAGTTGTAACAAGGATAGATGATGTCATGATGATGCCTATGCAAATGTCAAGGATTATGATCTTTAAGTAGATGGCGATGGTCCTCAAACTTGTGTTGATAAAGGGATAATATTCATGTCTGAAACCTGCATATATAGAGACATCTTCCTTGTGTTACTCACTACACCTTTCCCATTCCCTTTATCATTATCACGAGGCAGTCATATCAAATGAGAGTGTGAAAGGCAAGAAGAGTTAATTTTGGCTATACAACCGTACATGGATGATCAAGATTGTTTTAATTAGTTCTAATCTTAACCATCCATTTGATACGCTTCCATTTTTTATATATCCCTCTATGTGTGTGTGTGTGTAACATATAAAATGAGAACTCTTTTTATTATGAGAAATAAGAACTATTATGTTTTAGCTCTTACATGGCACCGAGTAAGGTTGAAAAAAAGTGCCATGGAGGCTTTAGTTGCTTCGTCGAGGTTGTCAATATAAGTGAAATCCATCTATAGAGACTTGAATGCCCAAGTCAGTAAACTAGTAGAGTAACAAGTAGTGTTTGGGGGTAGAACTAGGGATGGCAAAACGGGCTAGCCTAGCTTGTTTTGGCCTGCCCCGCCACCAGCCCACCAAAAATAGGTCAGGGTGGGTTGGCTCGCCTATTAAGGGGTGGATCGAAAGTTATGGCTCGCCAGAAATAAAAAAAAAATTGAAAAAAAGAAAAAAATAAGGAGAGAAAAAAGAGAATTTAAGTTTAATAAAAAGTTCAATACAATTATAATTCTTTATTAATTAATTAAAAGAATATATAAGTTTTAATGTTAACCTTTTGAAAGTAGAAATATATGCCGGGTATATTGGGTATATTTAATTCTTAATATTGGTTGCTAATGTAGTCATTTTCTTTTTCTTATTACTAACTTGCTAGGGATCAAGGAGCAAATAGCAAGTTGCTTTACTTGATTGATGTTTACACTTCTTTGGATATTAAATATTATTAAGCTTTAAAAATATATTTTTTTTAAAATAATGTGGCCTAGTGGACCAACCAACCCCAGGTCACTTGGTTAGCGATGTAGGCTAGCAAGTTGAACCACCTAGCCCACCCCGCCAATTTTGGGTAAGCTGATAGGCTAACCCACCGAGCCCAATCTATTTTGCCATCCCTAAGTAGAATGTACCAAGAGAATAGGGTTAGGGGCATATATAAAGATATTGAAGAGGTGGCATGTTAGGTGACCAAATGGCATCACCCTAATGTATGTCATTAGAGGGGTAGTTGGAAGAAGGCTTAAGTTAGGTGCTTCTTACAAGCAAGATCCATATCTCCTTTCAGAAGCACTTGAGTGAATTGGAGACCGGGTAGAGGGCCAGTTATAGGCAGGTTCGTGTTTTAGGAATAGGTTGTGCCATTCTCAGGTGGAAAATCTTGTAGTTGTTTTAGGCGATCGCATAGCTAGTCTAGGGTGAGCACCTTGAGAAGGTGTTGTGGTGGCCGCATCATCTTTCCATATAGTTGGCATGACCGATGTGCAAGCTGAGACCGGGCGATAGTGTCACATCTGAAACAAAAATTATACATATCATTATATCATATTTAAATGGTCAATATTAAAAGAAAAATACATACAACTTTTTAAAGTGGTCATACGACCACTAATTAACTTTTAATATTGATCATTCATATATAGTTATATGACTCAAATTGATAGTTCTTATTTCTCATAATAAACATATTGGCTTAGTTGCATTTTTGGTCCACAAGGTATCATGATTTTGTGATTTTGGTCTTTTAGGTTCTAATTACACAAATTGAGTCCCCAACTTTTCTCATATTTATAATTAAGTCCCTTTGTCAATTTTTTCATTAAATATTTATTAAATTTTATTGATGTAGCAGTTTAACAATATGCTAACGTAACATTGACATAGTGCTAACATGACATGCGAAAATTGGGGGAAATTAAGAAAGTGTTGTTGGTGGGGTTTGAGGCCGTCGCCTCTTTACTCCAACAACAATACTAAAATCATTAGGCCAAAATATTTGTTTTTTTTATCATCATATTATTGGTACGAAGCATCCACCGATTTTTCTAATGACTAATATCTGTTAAAGAACCTGGCTAGTTACCCATAATGGGGTCTCGCTTTCCAATCACATTTTTTCTATTCACAAGACTTGAACTTGAGACTTTGCTTAAGAAAATTGAGCCCAATTCCACTCGAACCAATGACATGTTGGTAAATGAAAATATATATAATGTAAATGGAGGACCAAAATTACACATATATTTACTACTACTAAATAAATAATATAAATATAAATTAATAAATAATACTACTAATAAATTAATAAATATAAATTAGTATATATTTATTAATATCCAATATATTAATATTCAATAAGTATATACAAATTTATAATTATTAATTTATTAATTTTTATTGATTAATATTAATATATTAACATATAATAATATTAAATATTAATAAATTAATAAATATATAATAATATAAATATTCATATATATATAGTAACAATATTGAAATTAATATTAATAAATTAATAAATGTAAATTAATATATAATACACTTCTAAAGAAAAATAAATATATTGAGTATGATATAAGCATATTAGAAAAAGGTTAATTGGAAATATATGATATAAATATAATTTTTTTTGTGAAATATAGAAAAATTATTACATCCCTAATAATATCTTATTTTAGTCACTAAGATATGCAAAGAAAAAAGGAAAAAAAGTAAAACAATACAATTTTATAAAAGAAAAAATTATTTAAAACAGAGTGATTAAGTTATAACTAAGATATATATACATATATACATATATATGTATATATATACATATATATGTATATATATACATATATATGTATATATGTATATACATATATATGTATATATATACATGTATATATATTATTAAAAAATATAAGTTATTGTTTTTGCCTTTTATAATATATTATTTATTTAATAGTAGTAAATATATGTATAATTTTAGTTCCTCATTTAAGTTATATATAGTATTATTTTCATTCATATACCTATCAAACACTTTTGCCAAGTAATAATGGTGTTGTTGTTGGAATAAGGGGTGGGGATTTAAACCTCACCACCAACACTGTCAATTTTCTTCCAATTTTTGCATGTCATGTTAACATATGTGTTGGGTTGCCTGGTTAGCATGTTAGTACCAAGTCATCTCTCAATGTTATATTAGCGAAGTCTATTAAATATTTAATAGAAGATTGACAAAAAAATTTGATTACAAATGAAATAAAAGTTGACGAGACTCAATTTGTGCGATTGAAATTAGGTGAACTACAATCATGATACTTAAAAGACAAAAAGTATAATCAAGCCATATATTTTCAATGAAAAGGTGAAAGATGAAAGAAATTAATTTGAATGATTAATATTATTCTAATTAATTTTAATTTTAAAAATTTATTTTAATTATGTAGTTAAAATTCACTCATCTGATGCTCGTATCTTTGGCTTTATATGCTTCTTCTATATATAACTTTTAAAAGAAATCATAAGTTAGTGGACTATGAAACTTCGTGGAGGGGATGGTGCTTTGTTGCTGGCAGCACCTTGCAGCAGGTTGGATGGAGTCGTGGCTGACGACAATTCATACTGGCACTCAAACAACAAGGTTTTGTACGATACTATTTTAAAATACAACATAATTATAAAAATTATGAAATTAAAAATCAAAACATTTTAAACTAAAATTAAAATAATTATTTTAAAATACAACATAATTATATAAATTATGAAAATAAAAAAAAAAAAATTAAACACTAAGATTAATAAAATTATAAAAAAATAATTACACTCACTTCATTTTCTATTTTTTACCTTATTTTTTTATTTCTCATTTCTTTTTTGTTATATTGTTTATCATATTTATCATTTTTTTATCGAAAAAATAAATTATGCATTGACAATGTAACTGTAGTCAATTGCAACCTATCTTGTATTGTAAGTTTGTTAACTTTTAAGTAGCGTTTATTTCACGTCATTTTTTTCTATTTCTGGGAGTATGAAGGTGGAATTTATTTTCATGTTTGTTAGAAGGTTATGAAAAGAGATTTCTGAATATCTTTCATTTTTAGAAAAACTGCATTCCCATGTTTTAGATAGTTTTTATTTCCATGACGAGGTGGGAAAGTGATATGCACATAGGAATAAGAGATGTCATTTTTGTATCACACTTGTAACTTCTATTTTTTATTTAAATTATTTTGAATTTTAAAAAATATTCCTAGAAATACTAAAATATAACCAAACACTTTTTTAAATATACCCAAAAATAACATTCCTGGTTATAATATTCTTGAAAATGTGATTCTTAGAAATGTAAAATGATACCTTAAAACAAACATCCCCTTACAATAACTATCTTAAAATTCATAATAATAGTGATTTTTGATTAATTGATAATATGAAAATTTGGTTTAATTACCTTTTTGTTTCCTATAGTTGCGCATATTTTTTCTTTTAATCCCTATAGTTAGAAATAATCTATTTTAGTCCTTATACATTCACTTTCGATATCAATTTAGTTCTCTTGCTGTTTTAGACAGCCACAACTTGAATAAAAAATGACAGAAAATGTCAATTTGTTGCGGTTTTACACTGCTAATTTTTATTTTGTGACGTTTTTATTTTACGGAGTTAAGACATACTTAATGGCAGGGATGAAATCGATATCGAAAGTGCATATATAGGGACTAAAACAGATTATTTTTAACTATAGGAATCAAAAGGAAAATTTTGGGTAACTACAGGGACCAAAAAGATAATTAAACCTAAAAAATTTTACACTGATAATGCATGGCCATTTACCTCTTTTTTATTTCTTTCTTCCTTTCTGGTAGTTTATTATTTTCCAAAATAAAACCTGTGTATATATAATAGGAATATCGCTTAAATATACTTTTGATCATTTATCTTTTTACTAAAATTCGTTTTGGTCATTTATCTTTTAAAAAATTTATTTTGGTCTTTTAACTCTCAAATTTAAGTCAATGTTGTCATTTCGTTAACAATGATCGTTTTCAATTTTGAGATATGATTTTAAACCTTTTTTTGATTGATTCAAAATTTGAAACTTGTCCCATTAAATTCACCTACATAAAAACTATGAAACCCAACTAATGTTCAAAATAAACGACAAACATGGCGAAAAACGTATGAAAAGTGAATCTCATGAGTAACTGAAAAAGAATTTGATATTAAATTTTTTAGTTTTTCAATTGCTTGTGGAACTCACTTTTCACGTATTTTTCACCATGTTGATGCCCTTTTTTGGTTCGAACATTAGTCAAGTTCTATAGTTTTTATACAGCTAAATCTAATGAGACAAATTTCAAGTCTTAAATCGATCAAAAAAAGATTTAAAATTATGTCCTAAAATAAAAAATGATCACTTTTAATGAAAAAATAACATTGACTCAAATTTAAAAGTTAAAAATTAAAATAATTTTTTTAAAAAATAAAAGACCAAAATAAATTTTGGTAAAAAAATAAAGGAGAAAAATATATTTAAGCCATAGGAATATTTTAGTACGTAAGTTTGAAATTCTGCATTGACAGACATGCTCTTCTTCCTACTCGGTTCTGTTACCGCGCTTATTCATTTTCGGTTGAAAGATTCTTTGGATTCCCTTTTCCATCTTTCGCCACGTGTCCTGCTCCTCCTCTCGGTTTTTCCTTTTTTCGGGGGTGCATGTGCATCGTCTCTATTTTGATTTTCACGTCCTCGAGTTAAAAACTTGCTTCTTCTCCTGTTACTTTTCAAATTTTAAATTCGCAAACAAACGAGGGAGGGAGAGGGACATTGGGATTTGCGAATTGAGAGTTTTTTTTTCCTTGTTTGATCCATTATTTTTTGAATAAATTATATTAACATTCTCTAAATTTTTTTGAAATTACACAAAACTTAATATTTTTTAATAATTACAACAATCTCCTATATAAGGGTACACAATGTCATATTTTTCAAACAATTCAGAGGTATTAATGTAATATATAAGGGGTGTTAGTGTAATATTTTTCAAAAAATTAAAGGGGTTAGTGTAGGGGTAAAAAAAGAAGGGGTATCGAGTGTAATTTGACGAAATCTCAGGAAATATCAATATAATTTATTCTTTTTTTTTTTTTTTCTGATATGCTAAGTAGAGGTAAGCAAGACCCAACCCGTCTCATTGACCTAGCTTGGCCTGAGGGTGATTTTGACAGGTTTGGGTTTTAAAATTAGATTTGATGCATTTTAAGAATGAGTTCGGTTTATGTTTTGGGTCGTCCCAACCTGGTTTTATGTCTTATATTCTCTTAAAAGTATAAGTTTTTTGAATAATTATGTATTAATAATAATAAAATTTTATTAAATAGATAATATGGTACATAACATGATATTATATTTATAATGATCTTATTTATTTTAAATATATATTGTAAAATATACCCTAATTTAAGTTTTATACAATTTTTATTTTACAATTTAAATATACATAATAATAAGATTGATATATTACCTTGAAAAGTCAGGTTGACCTAATCTTGTCCCATGTAGTTCAAGTCTTCATCGAGTCGGGTCTGAGTTCATATAAATGACCCGATCAAAATTTTGGACTAGGTAAGGACAAAGATAAATCCGTCTCAATTCGTCCTCTGCTCACTCCTAATGCTAAGTGCTAACTATACGCTGCTATTTTTATTTTTTTTACAGGTTTCCTCTTTCGGATAATCAATATTAAGAATATTAATACAAATATTCAATATATTTATTAAATATTTTAATTATTTAAATTTTATATAAAATAAATTTTTATTTTAATATAATAATTTTTTAATAAAATATTTATTTTTATTTCGTTAATAAAGAGATTAATTAGTATTTGTTAAATGATGATATTAACTAATTCATTTTATTTAATGCATCTACTTATATAATCTAGGAATGTTCCAACATCCAAAAAATCGTCAGTGAATATCTAATATTTATGCAAAGTTAAGGGTTAGAGTAATAGTAAAACTTTTTTACATTATTATCTAATTATATATAGTTATATACAATAAATTTATTAATTTTTATAATAATTACTTTAAAACTTATATATTAATAATATAAAAATTTATATACTAATAATATATATAAATTAATAATAAATATTAAATAAATATAGAAAATTTGCTGAAAAAGGTCAAAAAAGTATTATTATGTTTATTTTATTTAAATTTAGATAAATTAATTTTTGTTTGAGGAAATCACTTGCAAGCAAACACAAAGTTGCAGCCCTAAGACGGGATTGATCATAGCGCCTATTGGCTTTTGCCGTCTCAAGTCAAGTCTCACCGAATCATACTACAATCGTGTCACTATTTCTAAAAAAAATTAAAATAGTGCGGATTTCATTTTAATTTAATTAGCTACAGTGCTGATTATTTCAAAAGCTAGAAGATTCTATTTGTTTTGTGGTTTTCGTCTCATTCACTCATTTTCGTTGTAACAGCCTCAACAGGAGAGAGAAGGATTTGGCGTCAAGGAAAAGTTGAAAGTGGCAATCTTCCCATCTTCTCTTTCCACTCCTTTTTTTAGTTAAATATTATTATTATTATTCAAATAAAAAAATATAAATTTAGAATTTAAATTATTATTATGAAAACAGTTAATATATCCTCATTTATTTCTAAAAAGTATATTTTTAGAGTTTAATTTTCATACACTATAAATATAAATTTTTTTACACTATTAATTAATTAAAAAACACTTCAAGTATATCTTCCAAAGTTATTTTTAAAAAAGTAACAGTTTTAAAATACAAAATAATTTATTATTTGATGGACAATATAAATCTAATAAAATTCTTATAACTTAGTAAAATACTTTTTTTAAAAGTTTCCTTAAAATTGTTTTAACAAATTTAACATTATAAATTATAACTTATTAACATTTTTTTTAAAAGTTGGAATATATTATTATTATTAGTAGTAGTAAAAGGATAGGTACTGTCATGTCTCTTTGTATTTTTATTTTTTAAGTAAGAAATTAAATTTTATTTCTTTTAATAATTCTTTAAAGAAAAATTACTATAATTTCATTTTTCTTAGGTAAGTTTAATATAGTTAACTTGATGTGAGAGTTTAAAATAAAGTAGTGGGTGATTTGGTGAATAGTAAAGAGTACAATCATCACCAAGATTCTAACATTAATGTGACTATTGTATACAAAAAAAAAAAAATATCACCAAGGTTCAAATTTTTATTAGGAGATGTATTTATATTTAATGTTCAACCGTGTCTCAAACAGGATTATCTCTAAAGAAGAAAACATGTGAAAAGCCAAAAAAGAATAAACGTCTAACAAAATATGTACACCAACTGGATATTTCCTTTATTATTGTTATAAATTATAAATTATTTATAAGTTAGGTAAGACATTAAATTTGATTTCTTTTAATTTTTTTCTTAAAGGAACAAATTTACTATAATTATATCTTTCTTAGGTGAGTTTAACATGGTTAACTGGTATGAGTTTGAAATAGAATAGTGGTGATTTGATTAGAAGTTAAAATGTAAATTTATCAAACAAAATGTTTACACCAAATAAAATACTTCCTCTATTATTGTTATTGATATTGATATAGATTATAATTAATATTATTATTATTATAATTAATATTATTATTATTATGTGTAAACAAACGAAAAAGATTAAAATAGTTTGGATTGGAAATATAAAAAATTGGGGCACTCTTTATAATTTTCTACTCTCTTCTCAACTGTCTCGCCGTGTTCATCTCGCGTGCATAGCAGTCAGAAAAACACTGCGAGAAGAAGAATAAGAGACGGAGATAAGAGAGAGAGAGAAGCTAGAGAGAGAAAGGAAAACTCCTTTTGACCATTGCGCCACCGTTTCCATTTTCCCATTGATTCTGCCAACAAAGCCTTTTTGTTTTTGTTCTTGTGATCGTCGTCCCTCTCATCTTGGGTACGGTTCTGTTTGTGATCAACCCCAAAACTCCGATCTTTTCCCTTCCCGATTCGGATTCGAATACCCAGTTGTGATTCTCTTTCTGGGTGTTCTTTTTTTGGGCCAAAGTTTCGGTTTTGCATACTGGGAAAGTGTTAAAAGGGATTAATTCTATGTGGGTTTCGCACATATTGGCCAATCATTGTTGACTTTATCATCAGTGTGGTTATGAAGTAATATGGAAGTGCTCCTTGCGCGCATAGCCCATCAACAACAACAACAAGGACAATAACATGTCGTTTTACATTGGTCGCGAGGCTTCAAAGGTTGCTTATTTGTTCCCCCTCTTCTTGGTATTGTATATTCTTTTTTGTGTTGCTTGTGTTAATGTTTGTTTGGTATTTGGTTTGTGTTTTTGTAGCTATGGAAGAGAATTTATGCAGAGACAACTACAGAGATCAAACTCCTTGCTGAGAATTGGAAGTACCTTCTCGCTGGTCTTGTTTTTCAGGTTTTTTCCTATTTTGATCAACCTTGTGCAATGGTTGAGTGTGTCATGTGGTTGCTCAAGTTGTGGTTTCCCTTCGTGTAGAAGGTTCCTTTTGTTTTCCTTTGATGAGGAGAGGAAATTTTCTGATTGTGTTCTATGGTTATTGGAGCTTTACTTGCATGCTACAAAGTTTAAATGTTTCTTGTTCTTGTTTTTGTTGGTGTGGTTAGTGGCACAATTGATTGCTTTTGTTTTATTTTATTTGTTTCTGGTTAGGAATGAATCAGGTTTATGATACTATCACTTGGTTTGATAACTGAACCTCACTTTGTCAGCGATTATCAAGTGTCATGGTTGATGGCTCAGTGTTTTAATGAGGGAATTCAGGGAACTTGTAACTGCTTGAAGCATCTTTTGTCATATTCTGCAACTATGATGATTTGTTTTAGATGATTAATCATTTGTCCATCTCAAAAACAAATTTACACTCAGTCCTCTGTGAAACTCTGAGCTCCGTGAAGATGATCAAATGTTTCATTTCATGATTGGAAACATTTAATAGTTTTGCAGCTAGTTGTTGAGGAATGATATTGAGGACCAATGTTCTATGAGAAAGAAATAAGAATGACCTAGTTTTGTGAAGTATATGTTTTTGTGTTTCTATCCTTGTCTATGTTATGTATGCATAAAGTGTAACATTTCAGTACATTGGTTTACTCGGTTACTTGACATATTTTTATTTGTTTCAATGTTTGATCTCTGAATTTTAACTGTTTTTCTACAGTATATACATGGTTTGGCTGCCCGAGGAGTTCATTATTTACATAGGCCTGCCCCTACTCTACAAGATGTTGGATTCTTCCTTCTTCCGGTTAGTAATTGTCATTCCCTTCTTTCTCTCTCTCACTTCGGGTGGGAAACCAGTAGTACATAGAATGGTAGGAATGCCCTTGTAATTTTTAATCTTGCTGCTGTTACAGGAGCTTGGGCAAGACAAAGCTTACATAAGCGAAACACTGTTTGCCATGATTTTTATATCGTTTGTCTTGGTAAGAATGCCCCCATCCCTCTCTCTGTCTCAGTTTTCATATATTAACTATATGACTGTGTTGTGTCAGCATTTAACTTTTTACACCCACCTTTTTAATATCTGGTAGGTGGCTCTTGTGATAAGTTATATTTTACCTGCCTATGGCATCACAATTCATAAAGACAATTCTATATTCTACTAAGAACTTTTTTTTTTTTTTTGGTGTGATAATTCTCAAGGTAAATATGTCTTGATCATGAATGTGTGTGCCTTACTGCCACCCTCTGGTGTTTCCTTGAAGTCAGAATACTAAACTGTTAAACCTCTTGTATATTTTGTTTTCATTGTGGCTTTGCGAGGCTTGAAAAGTTACACGAGGTGTTTGTACTGACTATTGAGAACGACTTGTTGGAAAATAAAAGAATGACAAATAAAATAAAAGCAAATATCATTTCTTATTTTGTGGTTTGAAGCTTCTTCCTAGAGGTTTAGTACAGATTTTGGCAAAGGATTATTTTACTCTTGATTCTATGGTTTTATTCCTGTAATTCTTTGCTTGATATTTTCTGCTACTGAAAGATTTGAAATATATAGTATAACATTGTTCTTATTTCATTGGCTTATTTTCCTTTTTCAAAATCCCCTTTTGGCCAGTATGGCTTATTTTTTGTGTAGTTCCCATTTCAACTAATATCATTTTCTCTCTCTTTTTTTTCCCCCTCTGAAGTCTCAGATATATTCTTTGATATGTGATTTTGCAGTGGACATTTCATCCTTTCATATTGAAGAGCAGAAAGATCTACACAGTTCTAATATGGTGCAGGGTTCTAGCATTCTTAGTTGTAAGTGTTTGTCACATTGTCTCATATTTATTAAACTATTGTTTAATCTTTTGGGAATCCTAATTGAATAGATGAGTTTAAGGTGATAGATCGATGAATTTGGATGAGTCGACAGTATAAAATGCAGGCTTTAATGCTCACGAGTAACGTTGATTATTATGTGATGTTATCATGCCTTGCTTTCTATTATTTTATATGGTTAGACAGTATATTTTTGGTCATTTAGATGCTTCAGATAGAGTTAAGTACCTATTCTGTATATATGAATATGCCAGTTTTCTCACTTCATGTGGCTGTTGTGTATTTGTGTATTGCAGGCTTCTCAAGTTCTTCGCATAATCACATTTTATTCTACGCAACTTCCTGGCCCAAACTATCATTGCCGTGAGGTATAATTGTTTGAGAACATGTTTGTAAAACATGTCACATGTTGTGATTAAGCATTACTTCTCTTAACCAGTGTAAATCATATTTCTTTTTCTAGATTCTTATAATTTTAGACTACTTAACGCATCTTGCAGGGGTCTAAACTTGCCACATTACCCCGTCCAGATAGTGTCCTTGAAGTGCTCTTTATTAATTGTTAGTATACATTATTGTATTGAAGTTGTTTATATTTGATGCCTTTGTGTTTGTTTTGGCACTCATTTCAATTATTACGTGCAGTTCCGCGTGGTGTGGTCTATGGATGTGGTGATTTGATATTCTCATCACACATGATCTTTACTCTTGTTTTTGTGCTCACGTATCAGAAATATGGCACTCGAAGGTAAAATTGGCTTGTAAATGTCTTCCATCTTGTTTTTGTTGAAGAATTAAGTCCGTCATGATATTTTACTGCAGTAACTTTTGTTTGGCTAATTTATTATTCATTTCATTTTCAGTCCTTCCCGCTACATATTATGTTATGTTTAAATTTAAATTCTGATTTGTTGTAACTATTGACATTGATGAACCACTAGGTCAATAAAGCAGCTAGGGTGGGTACTTGCTGTGATTCAGAGTCTTTTGATAGTAGCATCTCGCAAACATTACACGGTTGATATAGTTGTAGCCTGGTAAGGAGCATTTTTGGCTTTGTGATGTGAAAACTCTGTCCCATGTCCCATTTGAGTTGATCTTTTGGTCCATGGCTGGCAGGTACACTGTTAATTTGGTGGTATTTTTTATTGACAAGAAATTGCCAGGTTAGCACATTTGTCTCTTGTACATAATTACATAGCTATTGTCTTTTACTTAGTTGCTATTTTGCTGTTGTTCTGACTTGGTTATTCTGCAGAATTACCAGACAGGTCAATTGCAACTGCAACCTTGCTACCTTTGAGCACCAAAGACAAAGACAGCAGGACCAAAGAGGAGAACCACAAGCTATTGAATGGGAATTCTGGAGACCCTGCAGATTGGGTATGGTGAATATACTTGTCCTTTCCATTGTTCCTCTTATGTGATGTCTTTGTCTTTGATTTGGACATAACATGGTTGATTTCATGTGCTCAGAGGCAGAGAACTCAAGTGAATGGCAAGATCATGGAAGATGGCAATACACTCCATGCAGACTCTGCCATGAATGGTGCATAGATATAGGAGCCTCTGCTGTACAAATTGGATCCACTGCAAGATTGCTGATGGAAAGCTGCAACCTTCAAATGTTTGAAGGATTTGTTGTCTGAACATTCACTTAATTCAAATTAGTAGAGCCTGATTTGTACTAGTGAAATTGAAACTGGGTTGTGCATTTCAACATTTTGCAGCCCAGATCCCATGTCATGGTTAAATTATCTACCATCAGCATGTGCCATATAGAAAATTTTCATTCCCTCTTTTACCTACATATTGAGCCCATATGCATAATTCTGTACAGTCTTTTTGTGTTAAATTAAATCTCCTTGCACTCACATGGCAACCAACCTAAAGATCAGCACTATGTAATAGGCCTGTAATGTGAAAGGAAGGGAAATTCTAATTCCTAGACCAACTTTGCCTAGTTAAAATAAAATGCAATGTGTCAACACTTTTTTGGTTTTTTGCATGTTGAAAAGGGGTTGAAGGTGGAAATGGGTTTGTAGGATTGAGGTAATTACCGTTTATTGGAGGGCTCATTATCTCTGAAATGATTAGTTTAGTGGTAATCAAAAGGAACACAAGCGTGACTTATTCTTAAAATTTGAAATGGTGACAAGTGACATGAGCTAGCACATGATGCTTTGACCGTGCATGTGCTTTTTATACGCATAACAATGCTTTATGTCGATTGTCACATTCCTTGTCCCTTGTCTGCAAACCCAATTTGGATGTTTTAGTAATCCTTCTATTCAAATTGGTCTCCGCTCATAACATTAACTCATTGAAGATGCAGCATGTCACATGTGTCATCTGCTTGTCACATGGGTCACCCTTCTACACCACTCAACGCGTTTTTGTGGTCCTTTCCTTTGTTGAAGCACTTGGTCTAATCGAATGGGGCATCGTGTTTCTTAACATTATTGTCAATCCAGCAAGTGTGAAGTGTTAGGGTAAAGCTTGTGGCCAGGCTCATGTTATACATAGCGTCATTTATCGCAACCAACATTACTCTCGGCTTGCGGTGTTTGTTGCCTAATAATGAAAGCTAGCTCGAAGGAGCTTCCATAGGTGACATCATTATTTGTTCACATATGCAAATATTTGGAGATACATAGAGATCCAGTTTTCCCATCCAAATTGGTCAATTTGATGTCTACACATTCGGGAATAGAAACATTTAACCTTTTTCCCGTTTTGGTAAATACAGAACTAGAATATAAATATATAGAGTCAATAGAAAACTTTTGGTGGTTAGGTTTAAGAAAATGTTTTGTTTTTTTTTTGTTTTTGTTAACAATTATGCAAAGATCACTTTATTTTATTTTCAAAGATTTGTGTAGGAAATTGTCAAAATAGTAACGTTCCATTTCCATTAATTTTATAAAATTATTCAAAAATAAGAAATGAGATGATATGTAATTATTACATTCTATTTGATACACTCTATCTGACACTCTCTTTTAGGGGTGCTAGCAATATAGTATTCTCTAACACATTATTTAACACACACTCTTTTATTGGTCAAAATCGATTGAAAACTATAAAATTATGTGAGGTTCATTAAATAAAGAGGGAGACCCACACAATTTTATGATTTCTAATAAATTTCAATTAATAATAGAGAGTGTGTTAAAAAGAGTGTGTGACTAGCATTTCTCTATTATTTTTGTAAACATTAATGAAAACAAGAGATGATAACATAAAATATTTTCTTAAGGCAAGCCCGATAGTCCCTTCAAATATCTCCCACTTGTGGTTTAGTTAATTTTATTTTATTTGTACAGGTCATGCAAGTGGGTGTGACCTTTCTGTTTACACAAAAGCAAAGGGTCTAGGATAATATAAATATATGATTCCGGGTGCCCCGCATGAAACATGTATGTATCCATCGATCTAATCCAACAAAAGGGTGGTGCTTGCGCAATTTAAGCTGGAAAAGTTAGTCAATGTAGAAAAGGGGGCACACTCATTATGGGAGACAAACAATAACACACACTTAGACAGAGAGGCAAAGCGCAATGAGAGGGTTGATACATGAGTGATGCAAGACCATCATTGAGGCATGTCTATAAAATCCATCTAACGACCACTTTCTTTTCCCTTTACGTGCTGCTTCTTTCCCTGTACGAGGGTCCTGTTGATCCCCACATAGGTGGTATGAATAATCACACCACCTCTCGCTTTGGGGGTTCATTCATTTCGTATTGTGCTTTTGTTTTTAATAAATTAATGTGGTCAATTATCTGGCTGCGATCATGTCATGCGCTCTCGATTCTGTCTGGTATGTTGTGATTTTTATGAAGACCCTTTTCCGATGGATGAAAATCTTTTTAAAAATTGGAGAAATATGTGATTGAATTTAGTCCCTTAAACTGAAGATGAAAATATAGCTAAAAAACTAACGGTTAAATTTTGAGCAAAACTTAGATGTTGTTGTTTAAATGTTTTCGGTGTTGTTCTCGAATCAGAATTGAAATTCCACCTTGATAATTCGCATAATAAAGGTTGACATTAAAAGTCAACGTAGATTACCAAATTAAAACTTTAATTTTGATTGGAGAACACCACAAAAAATATATATGTAACTATATCCAAGTTTTGTTTTTAAATTTTTAGTAATTTTATATTTATTATACATGCACATGTTTTTTATTATAATTTTAACTATTAATTTTTTACCTAAAAATTATAATTATATTTTACCTATTAAAATATAATCTTTTATTTTCGAGGAGCTAAATCCAACATAATATTTACATACCTCTGATTTTACACCATATTTTGGGGTTTTTTAGGACATTTAACTTGTGTTTGTTTGTTAGTAATTTAATTTTTTGATCAAATTTTCAAACCAGGGTGGACACAGTATACCTCTTCCTTCCTTGTCCACAGGGCTTGCATAGCTTAAAGGTCACCATTTCTGAATGAGTCATAAAACTGGCTATTTGCTCCAAATACTGTTATCTTGCTATCTTTTTGAAGGTTCCTTAGAGTATCCCTTATTTCTGCTGCTTTAGCATAATTCTATTCAGCTATGACATTCTGCAGCTCCTCCTCCAAAGTCTGTTCGTCCAATCAAATTATCAAATTTTTAAAGTTGTTGATTCTTAATTAACATGGTGTGACATGGTAGATAGATAACTTTGTCCTTTAAACATATAGTTAGAGGTTCGATTTCTAGATTCATGTGCATAAAAAAATATCTATTAAAAAAAGCCAATCCTTTAAATAGATCTCAGTGCCATTCTTATAATAACAAAACATGCATAGAAGAAAATATTTTTTATGGGTGAAAGTGACTTCACTCACGTATCACTTATGGTAGCAACTAGCAACGACAATGGCTATGATGCAGGCTATTATGATTTACGTATGGATATATTGTTTGTGTTGTGTTGGACACGTGTAGGATATGACACACCGATGCCACATGTTTGATACACGTTTTTATGTGTTTATTTTTATTTTTTTTTAATTTTCTTTTGGCAACCACGTGGATACATCACTGCGGGACACCACATAAACAAATTATGAATATCAACATTCAAAATTTGAAGGCTTCATTGTATTTTTTGTTTTTGTAGTTTGGAGTACGTGTTATTTTAGTTTCTTCGATTTTTTAGTTAATTAAATTGTTTTGTTTTTAATTTAAGAAAAATTGGTCCTTTTATCAATTTCTTTTATTTAAAATCCTTAAATTTTTATTTTTTATTCAAATATTTAGATATTTATGATAAATTTGCGATATAAAATTTTAAATTTTAGAAATTCAAAATTTAGTGAAATTTTAATAAATTTGAAAAATTTTGTAAGATGAGAGATTAGAATTTGAAACGGGAAAAATGATTCTTTTTTTGGGTGAAATTTGATTTTTTTGGTTGATGAGTTTTAAGCAAATAATAATTTAGAACTATTTAATCAAATCCATTTGTTAGAATTTTGCATAAAAAGTGAGAATTTGGAATTTTTTGGTGAAAGAAAATTGACAAAAAGACCAAACTAACTTCATTTCAAAAGTAAAAGGACTTAATTTGTTAAGAAAAAAAACTTGAGGAGTCACAATTGCGCATATACTTAAAATTAAAGAGATCAAAAGAGAAATTAAATCAAATTTTAGAAAATTATATAAAGAGATTATATTCATTTTGAACTTTTAAGTAATTGTTAACAATAAAAATAATGCAGGAGTTCTTTTATAATATACTAATTTTATTTCTCCCAAATTTTTATTTTATTTTTAAATATGTGATATATATATATATATATATATATATATATATATATATATATATATATATATATATATATATTACGATTTGAAGCTTACATGTGCGTGAGTGGTTTTTTTTTCCTTGAAATTTTTAATTACATGTATACACATGCCGTGTCCATGTCTTACAATTTTTAGAATATAATTTGGCCTTGGGTCAATATCCTTGTCATGCCACATTTCTATCTATGAAATAGCTTCGTAGGCTTCAAAATGATCCTAGCTTCTTGAGCCTGACATTTGAATGGTTATTCATTCATTAGTTGGGAGACATAGCCCCTAGTCTTGAAATAGAGTTATCATTCATATTTGACACATAAAAGCTTTATTGATTGAATCAACAAAAATAAAAGCTTTACTTGATTGTTTGTCTAGCGACAAGATTTTAATAAAATATTTAAGAGTAGATAGTCTCTGCATTGATGGTGTGAAATTTTTTTATATTATCATTTAATTATAAATTACTTTATATAATAAGTTTGTTAATTTTTATAATAATTATTTTAAAAATTATATGTATCATAAATTTTAATTAGTTGATAATATAATTTTTTTTACATTGACAATATATAAAAATTAAACTCAATATTTAATAAAAAATATATCTTTCTTTCTTCAACATAATGATATCGTATTAGTTAATAACATGATAGGATATTTTATTGACCTTATTCTTTTAGTGACTCTGCTGATATCAGTTACCACTTCCACATTCAAGTTTATTTGTTTCTAGTTTGCTATATGCACCGCCGCATTTTCCCCAAATAACAAACACAATTGTTGTTAAACATTTAAATGAAGCAGGAATTCTAACATGACGAATAGAAAATGAATTTAATTGTCATGCAGTGTCATTGTTACGTATTGTTAGTATAAAATTTTTAATATTGATAAAAAATCATTCTTGACTTGATTTTAAAGATAATTATTATAAAAATTAATAATTTTACTATATACATTAATTTGTGATTGAATAACAGCATAAAAAATCTTTAATTTTAATTAAATTCATAGAAAATTGTTAACAGAGTAGGTCAAGATTGTATTGGCACAATGAAGTGGAATAATCACTAGCAAGTGGCAATACTATAAACAACTTACGGGAGAAAGAAGCGAGGGTGAAGGTCAGAGCAGTTATTACTTTGAATTTGTTAACAATTTCGTTGAATTCCATGCTTGGTTTGGAGGTGAGTGCTCCAAAAGAGTAGTTTGTCTAAAGATATGAGAGACACTCCACCATAGTTTTTAATTATAAAAAGTTTTACAAAGAATTACATCCGTTAATTGAACAGAATGAGTTTTATTTTTAATGTTACATCACTGACCAAGGCAAAATGTTTTCAAATTTGTTTTTGATTCATTTGTCAAAAGTCATGAAGTGTTGCTTTCTTTGAATAGCACCTGACAGGATTGACAATTTTATACACAATTCTTATTTTGATCTTACCTAGTTCTAGCTAATATGAGTCGTTTTCTTTCTCACACAATTAAACAAATAAAGCTCTTTAAATCAAGTTGAGAGATTATGAAATTCAAATTCATTTGACAAC
Source organism: Spatholobus suberectus (assembly GCA_004329165.1). Lineage (NCBI taxonomy): Eukaryota > Viridiplantae > Streptophyta > Magnoliopsida > Fabales > Fabaceae > Spatholobus > Spatholobus suberectus. The sequence goes on from CM014732.1 coordinate 53,486,923, forward strand.
TGATCCAAATTTTATTATTATCATTTAAATTAGGCGTCGTCAACATTTTAAATTGTTGTCAAAAAACAAATACACTAATGATAGGTTAATCTACTTACTGAATTCTAATTCAGTTGTTATAATATGCATTTTAGCGGTGGAGTAATGTATTCTAAAGAGGGCAGTGGCTCTCCAAACATTTTTGAAATTCCTTCATTTTATATGCATTTTGTTTTCCAAGAAACTCTTGAACCCAACGTCCTCTCCACTCCTTGAAGCTTTTCCATGTAAAACAGTACTCTAGTACTCCTTAATTCCCTTAGCACTTGTTTTGGGCAGCGTTAAAGCACGTAAAATTCCAATGGTGATTTTATTTTATTTTTATGAAAACTGCTATTTTGTACAAAACAGTTTGCGCAAAACCACATGAAAGTCGTGTGAATCAACTGACATGAAGTTGTTATAGTTTAACTAATGGTTTTAAGTTTGAATTGCAACTACATTAAATAATTGAATGAAGAATTTTGCCATTTATAATAGTCTTACTCGATTTGAGCATAATTGTCTCTTGTAGAAGATACAAGTGATAACCAAAAAAATTATATAAAAAACTGTAAAATAATATTTGGTTTGACAAAAATCATTGTATCACTGTATTATAAATTTCTGTTGCATGAATTCATAAAATCAAGCATTTTCCATTTTTTTTATATTCATGCTTGTTTATAGTAAAAAAAAATAAAAAAAATAAAATTTGTTCTTAAAAGTGCATTTGACTGTAAGTGGAAAAATATATGACGTGTTTGGCAAAATTTTCTGCACACTACAAATGTGGGGCTGTGACTCACATGATTTTGAGTATTTATTATGATGTTTCATTGGTAAAATTTTCATAAACGTGATCCTCTCTCCAAATTAAGACTTGGGTAAAAGTAAGAATATATCACTTTTGCATTAGAGGTTTCCCGTTTGCATTCATTCAACAATATTTTGACGTTTTTAACCTTTCAAGTTTCTAACACCTTTTCAATAAAATAGTATAAAATTTATATCCTTTAGTAAACTGGTTTTATTTAGAACTATCCAAAGAACATTACTCTTCTAAAATCCATTTAGTTGGCTTAATTGCATTTTTTGCCCCCAAAGTTTTACAATTTCGCGAATTTTGTTAACCAATTTTTTTTTGTTGCTATTTTTTGCCCCTAATTTACAAAATATCGTGTGAATTTTTTCCTAACATAGAAAAACAGCTACAATTAAGACATTTTGTAGTAGTTTTTCTTTAAACCGTCACAATTAAAACAATTTTGTAGTGGTTTTTTCTTTAATTGTGATGGTTTTTCTACTTGGGAGAAAAATTCGTGATATTTTGTAAATTGGGAGACAAAATTTGTGAAAAAAATTTTGGGGTGGCAAAATTTTCAAAATTGTAAAACTTTGAAGACAAAAAGTGCAATTAAGCTAATTAAATTTTAACCGAGTTACTGAATCAAGATCATTTAAAATTTAAAATTAATTTTGCGAATGCATTTTTCTTCTTTTCTGATTCAAGATTAATTTAAAATTAAAAAAACAATAAGGGATGATCAGTAGTAAATGATAATGTAATTTAAAATTAGTCACAAGTGATTGAATTAGTGGTAAAAAAAAACTGGCTTCAACTGGTCGGATTGTGAGTGGGCTATTGAGTTAAATTAATTATACAATTGAACTTGCTGATGCATTAATCACTATACCATATTTGTATGTTAGTTTTAATTTTTCTATTATAATGTACCTGAATATATAAGAGAAATGCTAGTATTTCTTTAAACACACTTTTTATTATTTACTGATATAAATTGTGTAGGTCTCACTCTTTATTTAATGAATTTTCACTTATAATTTTGTAATTTTAAATAAATTTTAATCGATAATAAAAAGTGTGTTAGAGAATATATTATTAACAATCTTCTATGTAATAAGTATAACCAGTGATCAATTACCCCAACAAAGTAGATGATCGGAATGATTTTAATAACACTGGGTTGAATATTAGATTTTTGGAGTTAATATTTCAAATTAATTTTCATTAGATTGGAAATGGGATTCATGTATATTAAAAATATTCGTTTACATATATATCACAATACAATAACGAAAACATAATGCAAACAACTTCTCAGAAAAAAAAAAGAAAAAGTGTTCTTAAATTTCCTTTTATTAAATGCCAAGCAAAATGATGAGAAATCAGAAAAGCAAAAAGCCGAAACCAGAAAGCAAAGATTGGGAAAGGTCCTTTACAAATTGAGTGACAAAAGAAAGAAAAGCCTGTTTCAAGGAATGGGATAAAGAGAGACATAAGAAGAAAGTGATAATAAAAATTATAACAATTAACAGCTTGTATTTTTGTTGTGTACACTACAACAGCAATTGGGGTACAATGAAGAGTTGTTGAAGCACCTTAAGAGTAGTTAGTAGGATCCTTTTGAGTTACCAACTCTTTCCATTTATGTTCAAACATAACACAACAAACACAAAGAGTCATAGACCAAATGGGCTCACAACAATGACCACTGTGTGATCATTCTTCATTAGCCATTCAACCTTCAACTCCATTTTCTTGTTCTTGTTCTTCCTTCTTCCACTCTTGCACTTACATGGGGGCTCGTTGCTCTAAATTCTCTTTCTGCTGGTTCCACTCCCACCTCAAACCTTCTGTTCTTGAATCCTCTGACCAAGGTTTGTGTTGTTCTTTGTTTTTGGTTTTGCAGCATACACACACACACACACACACACACCCTTTGTCTAGAACCTCTTGCTTCTTTTGAAAATGTTGTCTTTGTTGCAGAAAATGGTGAGAAGGGTGAGAAAAAATTGTGGCCCAGTTTTGGTGAGTTCAGTTTGGAGCAACTGAAGGCTGCCACAAATGGGTTCTCCTCAGAAAGCATAGTGTCTGAGCATGGTGAGAAAGCTCCCAATGTTGTTTACAAAGGAAAACTTGATAATGGACAGTGGATCGCCATCAAACGTTTCAACAAGTTTGCTTGGCCCGATTCTCGCCAATTCCTCGTTTGTAACTTGCACTTACACTTCATTTTTCCATTTTACTATTTTTGTCAAGGTTTTAAATTGTGATTGCAGTTGCGGTTGAAGACACCTCTAAAACCTTAATACTGCAGATAATTTTGGACTAAGGTTTTAAATTGCAGTCTCAGTTGTGGTTTTGTCTTGAGTCGATCCTTGATATTGTAGGAAATTGCAGACAAATATAGCCAATGTGGCCAGAATAATGGTCATGTTGCGGTCACAAAGATCGCAAAAACCTTAATATTGTGGCCAAAATCACCGTTGTGGACCATTTTTTAAAACCTTGTTGTGCACAAATGCAACTGATATAGTCATAATTGTAGTAGCAATGCAGTTGCGGAGATCTCCAAATGCAGCTGATGTAGCCACGATTGTGGTTGCGATGCAGTTGCAAAGATCTCCAAATGCAGCTGATGTAACCACAATTGTGGTGGCAATGCAGTTGTGGAGATCTCCAAAACCTTAATATTAAGACTGCAATTGCGTTTAGGGACTGCAATTTAAAGCTTCACAATTTTTGCACTTTCTTTCTTGTATTGAGTTTGACATAATATGTTGTGTGCCTTTAGGAGGAAGCCAGACAAGTGGGGAGCCTTAGAAGTGAACGTCTAGCAAATTTGATTGGTTATTGCTATGAAGGGGAAGAGAGGCTGCTTGTAGCAGAGTTTATGCCGCATGAAACTCTGGCTAAGCATCTCTTTCATTGTGAGTTGTTTGTGATTACCATAACTTTTATGTTAATCTTTGATGGGTTTTAAATCTTTCCTTAAATTGTAGTCTTAGGCTTTTAATTCTGAACATGGAAAAAAAATTATGGTTGATTTGGTGCAGGGGAGGCACAGCCAATGAAATGGGCAATGAGGTTGAGGGTGGCTTTCTACTTAGCTCAAGCTCTAGAATATTGCACTAGCAAAGGAAGGGGTTTGTATCATGATCTCAATGCCTACAGGATCTTGTTTGATCAGGTATAAGGGGTGGTTAATAAATGCTTCCCAGTTCTAATTAAACCTTGTTTCTTGCTATTTGTAACTTGGACTAGCTTGTGTTGTATCAACAGGATGCTAATCCCAGGTTGTCTTGCTTTGGACTCATGAAGAACAGCAGAGATGGCAAGAGTTACAGTACAAACTTGGCTTTCACCCCTCCTGAGTACTTGAGGACTGGTAAAGTTTTAGGATGCTTGTGTGTGTTGGTTGCATGAGTGCATGTCCTTGATCTTGGCATAACTTCGAAGTCGTAGAATAAAAGAGATCTGAGGAATATCGGTCTGAAGTACTCAGAATGGTCATAGAGCTATTGATAATATTGTACTGTTCCTGTTTGTTAGACAGGATCTTTATTTATTGCATCACAAAGGGAACCTGCATTTAATTTTACATCCTCTTCTGCATTTAGACAGGATCTTTATTTATTGCATCATAAGTTCTAATTAATTTTTTTTTTCTTTGGTTTTAGGAATATAAAATTTGACCAAATTATATGGAAATTTATGTTGAAATTCATCTTGTCTTTCTTTTTCCTTTTTTAAATTGTTTCCATACCATAAGGAAAACCCTCCTTTTGATGAGGGAAATATAGTAATGGAAACATATGTGGAATTGGTTTGCACATGCTTATATATTATAGAATATGACTGTTGTTCTTTGGTACATTTGGGTTTATTGCAGGTAGAGTGACTCCAGAGAGTGTGGTTTACAGTTTTGGAACCCTGTTGCTAGATCTCCTGAGTGGTAAACATATTCCCCCAAGCCATGTAAGTTTTTATTTCCATTGTTAAGTCCTGAACAAACTAATTAAAACTCCATATGTGAGCTTCAGACCATTGATTTTGGACAAGGATGTTGTTAATGGCGGATATAGTTGCTTAAGAATACACATTCCGGATGTAGGACATATTATCATTTATATAAATATCATAAGCAAGAAACTTTGCTATACTCTTGCTCTCAATTGGTCCGTCAAAGAAGGCTTCAAAATAATCACTGCTAATAATTTCGATTAATAAACCAGTTTATTATGAAGATCATTGGTCCATTAAAGAAATTGCTATTGGGACACATGTTTTGAAACTTTTCTAGTATAATCCGTAGGAAGACCAGGTGGACAAGTCTACAAAGCTGACTTTTTCTTGAATTTTAAGAACGAAATTTGATTCTTCTTTTTCAGAGTTTGATATGCTGAAACTGATGAATAGTAATTTTGGCATGCCAAAATCCAATTTGGGCATTCATTACAAATATTTATAAAATTAATAGAAAGTATATAGTTTTATACTCTTTTGCAATCTTTTGGTATATTAGTCAGAGTGTCTATTAATTATTTAGATCAATTTCAAGTTGCAAAATAGTGCTTCTACGTAGTAATATCTGTGTTTAATCTTTGATGTTCATGTATACCATGTCTTGTATAAATAAGGTGATTCATTGAGGTTGTTAATAGATGTGCCAAACTTAATGAAGTACAAAAATTTGATATTCACAGATTGTCTTCATTTACAGGCACTTGACCTGATTCGTGGCAAAAACTTTTTGATGTTGATGGATTCTGCCTTAGAGGGTCACTTTTCAAAGGATGATGGAACTGAGTTGGTTCGTTTGGCTTCTCGTTGTTTACAATATGAAGCCCGTGAGAGGCCAAATGCGAAGTCTCTTGTTGCATCTCTTTTGTCACTTCAGAAAGAAACAGAGGTATATTCCATGCATGATAAGCTTTGATAATAGTTTGTGCTTAGGTCTCGTAGATCTATTATTCTACTTCTACTGTACAAATATTTCACTTCTTCCCTTATTTTTGAACCTTGTTTTTGAGCAGCATTGGGGAAACTTGATTTTTTAATCATGCTGATGAAGTACCTCTATACCTTCTATATTCTTTTCCAGTTGTGTTCCTTAATATGGCTGATTATCACTAAAGTGGATTGAAATTTAAGTATGCCATGATTATATGCAGGGTTTAATTTTATACACTATCAGAGTTAAACATCTTTACAGAAACATCTAATAAGATTTGATTATTTTAACATGTCATCCTATTCATTAATATAATGTGACAATAAGGTAAATTCCTATTAAATGTCTATGTAAAAATGTTTTATGTTGTTAATGTATATAAATTAAACTCTTATTTGCATATAGTTTGGTATTATGCAAGTGTTTATTTATATTTAATTACTAAAATGTTATATAAGCAATGTGAGAAACATTATACCCATCTTGGGAAGACTATAATTTCTCATTTGGATAGTATATGAGCAGGTCCCCTCATATGTTCTGATGGGTCTCCGGCAAGAAACTGCATCCTCAACAAAGCAATTGTCATTGACACCTTTTGGTGAAGCTTGTTTGAGACTGGATCTTACTGCAATACATGAAATATTAGAGAAGACTGGTTACAAGGATGATGAAGGAATTGCCAATGAGGTTTGCTACCATCTTCAACTTGCACAAGAGGGTTTCATCTCACTTGAATAGAATATAAAAAGAGAAGCTTTATTTACACACTTTTCCTTCTATTTTCTGTCACCAACTCAAATGTGGATCCTTTTTAATGTTGAAATTGCAGCTTTCCTTTCAATTGTGGACCAGTCAAATGCAGGAGACCTTGAATTTGAAGAAGCATGGAGACACTGCTTTTCGAGCTAAGGACTTTGTCACTGCCATTGACTGCTACACTCAAGTAAGAGGATTTTTATTTACGGACTATTACTTAAATTGGATGCTATGCACAATGTTAGTTGTTAATGTTGCAGTGACTGGTGTTGCATACCATCTTGCTATACATCTAAAAGGGTATTTTAATTGTGTTTGGGTAACCTAAAAATTAATTTTAGTTAAAAATAATTTTAAAGTGAAGTGATTTATATTTAAAAAATTTGAATCAGAAGTAAATTCGTAATAAAATTTAATATAAATTTTTAAGAGTTGAATTTTCTTGGATTGTCAGTACAACCATTTTTACACTCGTAACATATCAGAAATTATCTCAAGTGTGACTTTTAGTGTAATTATTATAAAAATTAGCTAACTTATCGTATATAACAATTTGTAATTAGGTGATAATGCATTCTAATTGAATTCAATTTCTCAACCCAAAATGCAAAAGGTATATTTTTTTTACTTTCACTCAAATGTATTTTTAAGAATAAAATTAATTTTAATTGAACAATCAAATGATTTTTTTTTCTAGCAAAATCATGTTCAGCACTTCTAAACCTATGTTTGGGTGTTTTCTACTGCAAAACCAAACATGGCATTAGTTGATGATGTGTTGGCCTTTTCCTTCTAGCATTGAGCTGTTTGTAGCAATGATGGTTTAAAAATAAAGTTACTTATCTATATCTATATATCTATATAAATGCATATTTATATTTGTTTCAGTTCGTAGATGGAGGGACCATGGTGTCACCAACAGTGTATGCAAGGCGCTGCTTATCTTATTTGATGAATGACATGGCACAAGAAGCTCTGGGGGATGCTATGCAAGCCCAAGTGGTATCTCCAGAGTGGCCTACTGCTTTGTATCTTCAAGCAGCTTGTCTTTTCAGCCTCGGAATGGAAAATGATGCACAAGAGACTCTCAAGGATGGGACTAACATGGAAGCCAGAAAAAACAAAAATTAAGAATTGTATAGAATTTTCTTTTGCTGTCTTATGCATTATTTGATGCCTTTTAAAGTAGTGTTGTTAGGCTTTGCTTCCGATTTCGTCTATCATGATTTATTTCTTTTTTATTTATTTTTTGGCTTTCCGCAATGCCCGGGACAAAATACAGTGAATGATTTGAAATTTTGTACGCGTGCAGCCTCTTTTTCCTTCTTTTCTTTCACCTGCGTGTCATTTTTGTCTTCATCCATTATCCAATAACAGTGCTGTCAAAATTAGATATCCATAAAGTACAATTTATAATGGACCAAATACAAATACAATACAATTTATCAAAGAGAAAGTGTCAGAAGGAAAGTATAGGACGTGTCAATCCACGTAGAAAATTTTCCTCCCAAAATTTTACTCTTTCCAATTAGAAAGTGTTTGTGTATTATTTAATAAAACTTATTATTAATTTCAAAATATATTTAAGATACATTTATTCTTTTAGTGCCTCATTATCTGTTTCCAGTTACTTATTATTTTTGAATTTTAAATTTGAATCATTCTAAATCCTTACGTAATTTTATTGATTGTGTAGAATACAAGAACATATAAGAAGAGAGTTGTATTGTGGTTTAAAACTTTTTCGTAAATTTTTTTACAAGACTTTGATTCGTCTATTGTTAAGATGGTATGGAAAACTTGCATAAAACAAACTTAGAGAAAAACCTTTTGTCAAAGTGTTTAAAGCACATGTTCAATTAAACTTTTAAACACAAAAGCAATTATATAAACAAGATTGAAAGAGAGAGATAAAAACACAAAAGTTTTTATAATGGTTCGTCTCAACCTCAAGACTACGTTCAGTTTTTGGCACAACACCAAGATTTACCATAACTTTATCAAGTTACAAGTATTCTTTTACTCAAGCCTCTTAAGACTCAACTCAAGTAGTCTTTCACTTGCCTCTCCAAGCAATTAACCCAAGTATTTTTTGCAGCTAAGCCTCTTTCTTCAGGCTTCAACCAATTTCACTTAAAAAATGATAAGGGGTAAAGCTCATTGACTATTCTTTGTCTTAACAAACGAATATACAAGATGAAGTTCTAGTCTAAGTTCTAAGTGACTTTCAAACACTTTGTACAAGAATGTTTCAAGAATTATCAAAGCAGAGAAGGCTTAAAAAAAACTAAGAATGTTCTAAAGCTTCAGCAATTTGATTTTATTTCTTGTAAGAGTCTTCACAACTATTACTAGAGCTCTCAAAAAGTATCCGTTGAGGGGTCTTCAAGAGTTTTGTTCGTTTGATCTTTCTTTATGAAGGAAGTGTCAATTAGGGTATTAAATCCAGCATTAAATGCTTTTCACCAACCAATCACTTTGATAATATAAAGCAACCTGCTTATCTTTTTTTTTTTTTTCTCGTATCGTATCTTGTTGCAATGAGCATATTTGCCTTTTGTTTAAAGAAGTACACTATTGTGCTCCTTTTTGGCAGGTAGCACGTTTTTCAGTGTAGTAGATTTGTTGACATGTTTTGGTTCCTTTTTCAATAAGTTGGCGCTTGAAGTCCTATAAATGAGATAGACTAACACATGTAATATTCAAACAAGAGTTTAAGGCGTGTTATGCTTTGTTTGATCATAAGACGCAACTATAGTCTATCATACTTTTGCTTTCTTTTAAATGCAAATATGATCTATTTTACAAACACGTGATCTGTTTGGCATAATCAAAACAATTGAAGGTTGTTATTTGTCCTTGTCTTAACAGACTACTTTAAAAAATTTTGACCACTACCAACAATGAAACCTAACCAAGAAATTGAACATGTTAGTTGTCCATTTCTCTCCAACGTTCAAGAATAAAGAGACGCTTATAAATAATCATATTTTAATTAAAATATAACCGATTATTATAAGCACAAAGGGTGATTAATTTTTATTAAAATTATTGACTAGAGAAAGAATGACTTGATCTAAGATGGGAGAGCATGGAATGTCTCCCACCTGTGCAAGAGGTTTAGGAGCTGTTGGATGAAAGTATTTTTAATTGAACAGTCAAATTTGCATACTTTAATTAGTTGACAAAGTTAAATGTCATTGGTTTTTATTTTTTAAAATAATCCACGTGTGTTTTTCTAATTATGTGGGCAATTTTTTTCCTCATTAGCCTAAGAGTGTGACCAGACCAGTGTACTTTCCACTTTCCCATTTTTGTTTGACAAATGAGCAGTGGCAATGCGATGCGAATCCAACAGTTCATTTCAACAATGGTCGCATTATGAACAAGCACAAATTATCAAATAGATCACCGTAATGCGACCACCATTAAAAAGAACTGCTAGATTCACGTTGCACTCCCATCGCTCATCACCAGATCCACGAATCGTCAAATGAAAATGGGAAAAGGGAAAGTACGTGGGTCGGGTCACACTCTTAGGCTAATGAGGAAAAAAAAATTGTCCACGTAATTAGAAAAACACACATGGATTATTTTTTAAAAATAAAAACCAATGACATTTAACTTTGTCAATTGGTTAAAGCATGCAAAATCTAATCCGTTCAATTAAAAATACATTCATCCAACGGCTCCTAAACCTCAGGCATGATGGGAGACATTTTGAGCTTTCCCACCTTAGAATTTGTCGAGAAAGAAGAGGATCAATAATAACATTAATAAACTTAAAATAGACATTACAAAATAAGATTCAAATACATACATTATGTATGCATTTTAATTTTTAAGATACAAATATACATGCAATAACTTATTTATATTTAGGCTAAGATATAATTTTGGTTCTCATTTGAATTTTTTGTTTGAGTTTAGTCCCTTCAATTTAAAAAATTGCATTGTGGTCCCTTAAAGTGTCTGTTAGATCAAGTTGGTGCTTCCATTAGTTTAACAAGCTAATTCGATCAACTTGGTAACATGTAGCAAAGTGAGAGATGTCATGTCAAATGAGCGTTTGCCATATAAGCCAAAATTAATACCGTTAGTGCAAAAAATTGACAGAATGACCATTTTGGTCTAATAGTCACTTTAAAAGATCAAAGTAAAACTTTTTAAACTTAGGAGACTAAACTGAAACAAAAAATTCATATGAGAGACTAAAATTATATTTTATCTTATATTTATATAACAATACTAATCTATCATATATATGTAAACAATGTAGAGTTTTGAAGAAGGTACACGTCCATTCTAAAAAAAAAGGTATACATCAATCAATGATGAGTTATTTTGCTACTAACTTTAATAGTATTTAGCTATCTATTTATAATATAAAGAGTTTAATAGTTAGGTACTGTCAATGTAAAAAGTTTTATATTATAAATCAATTAGAATCACTGTTAGTAAACTGAAACAAAAAATTTAGATTAGAGACTAAAGTTATATTTTATCCTTATATTTATATAACCAATAATTAATCTATCAATATATATGTAAACAACTTAGAGTTTTGAAGAAGGTACACATCCATTCTAAAAAAAAAGGGGTATACATCAATCAATGATGAGTTATTTTGCTACTTACTTTAATAGTATTTAGCTATCTATTTACAATATAAAGAGTTTAATGGTTATTGTAAAAAATTTATACTATAAACCAATTAGAAATTACCTATTGGTATGACTTTTAAGTTAGGTATTGTTAAAGTTGACAAAGTTACCATATACGTAGTTTGTAATTGAATGATAGTATAAAACTATTTTACATTATCAATGCATAGCTTATTATCTCTACTATAAAAGCTCTTCCACTACAATATATTGTTACATGACGTTTTTCTTTTAAAATTTTCATTTTAGTTTTTATATTTAGTATTTCAATTATTTTTATTTCATTTATTCGTATCATTCGTGACTTTTTATATTTTTAACCTTTGAAAATTATTTTTATATTATTTAAAACATATAGAAATTAAAAGTACATTAATTATTAATAAATTAAATATATATATATATATATATATATTAAGTACATATATTAATCTTAAATAAAAAAATAATAACACAAGTTAATATAATACGAATAATTATTATGTAACTTGTTTATAAATTCTATTATCTTATGTGCATTCATATAATATAGATAATTCCTATTTTAACTTATTTATAAATTTAATTATTTTTTACTCTTACTCATTCATATTTTCATTAATAAAATATATACATATATGTCAATTTTATTTATAGAAGACAATGAAATATGTAAGTACCTTTGTAAGTGTTTTTTGAGCCAAGAAACTTTCTTTGCCTTGGACTAGGGTGTCATCCCCTCCCCTAAATTTTTTGTTCTAAAAAAATAATATTAGTATAAGAAGCATTGGAGTTTCATAAGTATAAAATTTAATCAAAATATATCCAATTGTTACAAACACTAACGATGTCTAATTTTTGTTCACTACAAACATTCTAGATTGATTACACAAGCAGACTGTAAAATTAGTTGATATAAAAAGTTATTATTTTTTAAATTGGTTCTAGAGCTGATGTAGAAAATGACTTTGTACATTAGTTGTGGAAACAACCAATTTAAAAGATCTATTTTTTCTTGAATATAATGTTCAATATATTAAAAAATTAAAACAATATTTATTAGTGTTTCTTATTCTTAAATTTAATTATTTATCACAAATAAAATGTATCTAAATACATAATAATAATAACAACACAACAACAACAACAATAATAATAATAATAATAATAATAATTTATTATTATTATTATTATTATTATTATTATTACTTAAAATATTAACAAAAATATTTTATTAAGTAATAAGAAGATAAACATTTTATAATTGTTATGAAATATTTTTCAATGATTTTATTTACAAGTAATATATTATTATTATTATTGTACAACCTAAATGTAGAACATGTACGAAAAATAACAATAATATTTAATGTTTAGAATTTAATTAGAATGTACTTATAGTGCAAAGATGTTTTACACTTTCGTTCAATAATAAATTATCAAGTATGGTAAATTGTTGATTTTTGTAATAATTCTTTTAAGAACTTAAGGCCTGTTTGGTGGCCAAAATATGATAGGATAGGATAACTATCCTATTACGTTTTAATTTGTTGTTTGTTACATCACTATGATATGATAACATTATCCTGTCATGTTGCTCCAGTATATTTCTTATCTTGAGTGAAAAGCTAGGTAAAAAAACAATAAGATAAAATAGGCTCTTTTTTTATATCTATTTCTCTCTCTCTCTCTCTCTCTCTCTATATATATATATATATATATGAAACTTTAATGCATCTTATATTTATAAGATTCACTTCTAGCTCTTTCTCTAATCAATGGTCCCCCTAGCCTTTCCACTATTATGCTCCATTGATTGATGTTATTCATAATCAGAATGGCTCTAAGTGAAACGTTACTCTTATGCATACATATCATGAAGGAAACCAATGTGCGGATATGATGGCTAAAAAAGGCGCTTTGGCAATGAAGCTATGACTATCTACGAGTCTCCTCCTCAAGATATGTTATTTCTCCCATTACTAAAATAAATAAAATTATAAAACCTATTAATAATCAAATACCAAATTATTTACTTTATCAACTAAAGTGAATTGTTCACTTTAGTAGAATTAGATCCATAACATAGTTTCATATTTATCCAGAAATCGCATTGATTTTGCAAAATAGAGTAAGGGCAAAAAATTCCTCTAAACATTATAGACAAGCTCCCCTACCTTTGAATAAGAAGGCACTATAAAGAAAGCCCCAATATTATAGGAAGACTGCACAACATAAATGACTAAGTCAAATATTATAATGCCTACCTACATAGCCCCGGTAAGGCCTCAATATGTGAGAACATTAGTTCTCTAAGAAGCAATCTCTGAATTTTAGATTGTGGTTTCTCCTTTCTATTTTTCTTCCTCTTCACCCTTATATTAGATTTCATTTTTCTTTAAATTATATATAAAAGAACTATATGCTTCAGGAAATTATGATGAGGGCATATTGAAGTGAAAAAGCCAAGATATGACAAATGCAAAAACTATACAAGCAAGCAGAAAATTCAGGAAGCGATGCCCGTGCCAAAATCTTCGAGTTTCTGCTGGAGGAGCTGATGTTGAGATTGTGGATGCTGCAGCAGCATTGTTGCTGTCACTCAAAGTCTGTGTTGTCTCCTCATTTGCTCCATAAACGTTCCGTGCAACAGAATGACATATTTCACACGTCCTAAATTTAAACAAACAGAAAAATAATAAGAATAATACAATTTTTTTTTAAGGACAAAACTTAGATGCAATTATTTAGACATTATTGGTGTTGTTCTTCAACTAGAATTAGAGTTTCACCTTTGATAATTTGTGTTAATCTTTAATGCAAACATTTATTATGCAGATTACCGAGGTGAAACTCAAATTTCAATTGGAGCAAAACACTAAAAGTACTGTAAAGAACTGCATCTACGTTTTGTCCATTTTTTAAATCAAAGAGATAGATGTTCAGCTAAATTTCTACAATTATATAATTGTGCAATTACATAACTAGAATAAAGTAGATATGATAAATCCCATCAAGCTATTACTTTAATACTCATCCTCTAACAGTCACTTCTGATATTATCACCTCCTAAACAGGCATATCAAAATAGACTAGCAAACCAGAACTCACACAGCATTGGCAATGCGTGATAGAAACTAGAGAGAAAAGAAAAGACCATATTGTCCACAAACTTAGAACATTAACCAAATCCTAAGGGTTTTCTTCTCGTACACAGAATAAGGATATGGTTGAAGAGGGGAGCAATTATTCCCTCATTGTTGCAACTACGGAATTTTATTCAAATTGAATGAAAGTTTATTATCAGTTAACGTATGTGTTTCTACCAGGATGTCATAGCAGACAGGTTTTGATTCCTTATAAGCACAAGCCTCACTTGATAGTTGATACCTTCTACAAATCTACACTTGTCTTTGATAGGACTATGACAGAATCACATGGTAAACCATGCAGCTTCTTCTAAACCCATTAAGAAAAAGATGATTTCATGAATTTTCCATCAATAAAACAAAAGCATCAATTGATATGTCAAGAACAGAGAACAGATTCAAATTCTGTCTCACTTAATTTAGCCACTAATCATGTGCTTGCAGGGCAGCGCTAGAACTTTGACTTAAGGGAAACCAAGAACAAAAAGCATGATGTAGTAAAGAAAATTTAAATTTTCATGTACATAACATATACAAGAAGTTTAATATATAACTAATATTTTTTTATGAATAAAAAAGTACATAACTGTAATGAGTACGAAAATAATATATGAGAAAAGAAATAAATTATATAGATGAAACAAATATTTTTGTATATATTTTAAGGGGGACACAAAATAATTTCTATAGTAATTTCAATAAACTTCACAAAAATTGGGGTTGACCATGGCCACACTAGATCATCCCCTTGCATTAGGTCACCCTCTCCCACCGCCCCTGTGTGCTTGGATGGAATTGCAATTATTGCATCAAGAACTAGATATGTTAACCATAGATCTTTCCTCTGCAGATGGCCCCAAACATGGAGTACAGATAATTCATTAATAAAATAGGTTGCATTCAGAAAAGGGGGAAAAAATTATAGCATTATATTGGGTTATAATTTATGTATTGTAATTAAAACCAAGGATTAGCACAGTGGCAAACTGGCAATGGATACAGGTTTTAACTGTTCTACTATCTGCAAGTGACATGCTGAACCTCTGCATGCAGTGTGACAATAATTTACCTTATCTGGACATTGGTTATCTGGTGGTGAGGAAAACAATTAAGCATACTAAAAGTTTGATATCATCATACATCATAAATGAGCATATGACCACCAAACCTCAATTTTTTTGGTTAAAATATCATAGGTGGCACATCAGCAAGCTATAAGCATCCACCAAGAAAAAATAAATCCCAAATACATGAACAAATTGGTGAAGGCATCAAATCTCCACTTTGACTGAGATAAAGAGAATGAAAAAGAAGTAATATGAAAATTCCTTAATTTCTGAAAAGGGACAAAGCAACAAGGAATCCCACTTTGCTTGCACAACTCAGCTAATCAGTGGGACTGGCTAATGCTTTATGCCCTTTCTCTTTAAGTCATCTTTAAATAATGTAATCTTCTATAACATTCCCCTCTCTTGAAGAAATAATGGACCTTCCTTCCCTAAAGTTTTGTTCCTTAACGGCACTAAATATTTAACCAAGTACCTTCTCCATCATCTTCTTCAAACTCACATTCAAAATGTAATTAAACCATCCACAGCTTAAATTGCCTATTAAATACTTCACTTACACTTCAGAATTTTTCTACGCTACAGTTTTGAGTATCATATTCATACCCTTCCACTAAACATAAGATGTCAGTAATTGTAAAATTTTCTGGAAGCAGTGTGTCATGCCATGACACGACTAGTTAAGAAGTTCAAATTCCTAATGCAACAGATCAAGAAAAGGGCGGTTTCTATTTTTCGTTTCTCTAAAATTATGAAAGTTAAAGTAAAAATCAAGTTCCACAAATAAAGCAAGTACATCTTTGGATTAAAATTTGTAAACTTTAGTTTGGATGAACTTCATTTTACAAACTGAGTTTGTAAAAGCAACTCTCCCTTTCCTTCGATTTCAAACTGAGTTTCAACACAAAATTGAGACAAAACTCAGTTTACAATCGGACGCAATTGAAAAACCAAGCAAGAGACTTTTTCAATTTACTTTTGAAACAAACGTTGAGAACCTCCCAATTGAAAACCAAACACAGCCTAATGAAAGATAAGCTTCAAAGAATAAACTCACCTATTCCCCTTAATCTTGAACCAGGCCTCAGCACAGTTCCTGTGAGCAGCACCTAAATCATCCTTGCAAGAACACCCCAATTCAATTGGAACTCCAGACTCTTGACTATCACTCTCCAAACCAAGGTGACAAATCCTGCAATCCCTCTCGACTTTGGCCAAATGCACCTTAATTTCAGGAACCCCACTTTCAATTTCCACCTCCACTGAACAATCAGTGACAGAAGAAGCCCTCCTGGAATCAGCAGCACCCCCACCACCCTCAGCATCAGAAACAGAAGCAAAGGTGTAATCATCATAAGGGTCACCATTTGTTGAATAGAAATGGGAATAGCAAGAACCATTCTCAGCATCAGAAAAGCACATGCTCATGTCACTGCCACTCACAGAACGGTGGTGACTCCCTTGCTCCAAATCCACATGAGACATCTGTAGACTTGACATTTTGAAGAAAAACAAAACAAAACAAAAACCAATTTTCCTCACAGGTTTGAGCAGAACATCAAACCTCAAAGTTTGTAGCTCCTAACCAAACTAACCACCCCTTGTACTAGAAGAACAGTGCATATATTAAAAAGAAAAAGTTGGAGGGTATAAAAAATTGAGAAATGGATTAGGTGACGTTGGCTTCCCACCCCATTAATGCATCATCCTAGAAGTCTCAAGTTTTGGAACAGGTTGAGGAAAGTTCCATGCTTTCAAGGCCCCAATGCTGGTTAGAGAGAGTGAGAGAAAAGGGTGTGAGGAAGGAGGCAGAGAATGGTGTGCAAGAGAGGGACTCTTGGTGTGGCTGAAGACAGGGACAGGGACAGTGACAGTGCAGACAAGAACAGAAAACGTGCAGTGAGAGTGCAGAGAAACATAGCAGGTTTGCATAGATAGAAGAGGTGGGGCAACCGAGGCTTAGTTGTGTTTTTTTCTTCTAAATTTTATAATTTCACAAATTTTGTTACGTCAGGAATTTTTTTACGAATTTTGTCTTTTAATTTTGGCTTAATTCTATTTTGTGCTATTTAAGTTTTATTATTTTACGAATTTACTATTACTGTGTTTTTTTTCTTATTTTGTCATCTTATTTTTGAAATATTGTAAATTTTGTTCAATTTTGAGAATTTTTATTTAATAAACAGTTGATGATTGGATAAAATTTACAAGATTTCAAAAATATAATGGCAAAATGCGAGAGAAAAAAATACAGTGTACAAATTCACAAAATAATAAAACTTAGATGGTACAAAGTTAATTAAGTCTTTAATTTTTAATTTTTGTAAATTTTGTCCTTAAGTAAAAAAATGGTTATAATTAAGATATTTTGTGGTAGTTTTTTTTTAAACCATTACAATTAAGATATTTTATGGCAATTTTTTCTTTAATTGTAGTGATTTTTTTACTTAGGGGCAAAATTCATGAAAATTAAAAATTAAGAAACAAAATTCACAAAACAAAATTTGGAATGACAAAATTCACAAAATTGTAAAACTTAGAGCATAAAAAGTGTAATTAAGTCAAAACAAAAAGATGAGAAAGATTAACATTAATAAAGTAAGTGGTAACCAGGTGTTTTGGTATCTTTCCCCGTTAGTGACATAATCTTAATAATTACTACAAGCCACAAAAATATTATTATATATACTTTATCAATAAATAATATTACTATATATAGAGATGCTATAAAATCAGCAGGTAAGGAGGATGACTAATTCATATGACGCCAATGGTTTCAATTTCTATATATGATGATGGGATTGAGCCTGCGGGTCATAGTCTATAGACATTGCCAATGCCAAGATCAAATTTACGTAGTATTATCCAGAGTCACTGAAAAGGTATAATTATTAATTAAAAACTCCACAGATAAAATTGTGACAGATACATTAATGATATGTTTGAATATCAGAAAAGAAAACTGAGGGAAAAGAAAATATAGATATAGATATATTATCTTTTGTATGGTCGGAGAAAAATTTTTAAAAAAATTGAGAGAAAAATTAGACTTCTAAAACTAATTTTTTTTTCACTTTTTTTAATTCAAATTTCAAATTCTTTTTATCGTATGTGTGTTTATATAGAAATGGAGTGTTTATCCTATGTTTGTTTATATAAAAATGGAGTGGGAAATGAAAGAAGGGGAAATGATCTTTTTCTTTTTTATTTTTTTAATTTCTTAAAAAATTAAATAATTTTTTATAACACAAAAATTAAAAAATAGTAAATAATTATATGTTAAAAAATATTGGAGTAAAAAATTATTTCTTTTGACAAATCATAATGATGCCAGCTTAGATGATGCTAAACCCATTATTAGTTAGTTAGAATAACCCAAATCTTACCGCACCGGTTGTTAGCTTGTTGCGTAGGCTCTGATTTTCTATGTCAGATGTAGAATAATTTTTGGTTTTTCTATTTTTTTAATCCGTAATTTTGGTCTTTTTATTTTTTTTTAGAGATATTTAGTCTTTTTATTTTTAAAAATTCGTAATTTTGGTCTCTTTACTTTTTTTTAGAGACATTTAGTCTTCCTATTTTTAAAAATCTGCAATTTTGGTCTCTCTGTCAAATTTCTTGTATTAATTGTTAGTAGTTTAACGTTAACTCTAGCGTGTTAATATTGACTCTAATGTTAACTTTGACTTTAACATGTCATTTAAGTATTGATACGTTAGAATCAACGTTAAATTACTAACGGTTAATGCAAGAGATTTGATGGAAGAACCAAAATTACAAATTTTTAAAAATAAGAAGACTAAATATCTCTAAAAAAAATAGAAAAACCAAAATTGCGGATTAAAAAAATAAGAGAACCAAAAATACAATTTAACCAATAATTTTAATATTCCTAGCTTTCCCTGTATATGCTCAATTTCGAGCATTTTGTAAACAACCAAATATATTCATTATAATTTCTCCCAATTTATGACTGGGCCCCAATTCAATATGTTATGTGTGCATTGCTTTTTTTTTTTTTTTTTTTCATTGAGCGAATTTGAGATGGTAGCAGAGCCCACGTAACAAACTAACAAAAAGTGACGGGGTAAATTTTGGAATATTCAACTAATTAATAATGGGTTTCGCATTCCTCCTCGAAAGTCGACTGCAGGGCTTTGGCTTCTGCAACATTTGAGTTGTAATGGCTTTATCTTTTGTGCTTAGAGACTTGGCCATTTCTTGTACACACTACAATTCTCTATTGTGATGACAAGAGTGTCTTGTACATAGTTGCAAATCTAGCTTTTTACATATGGATGAAGTGTTAAGATATTGACTGTCATGTTGTTAGGGAAAGTCTTTAGGCTGGTCACATGAGGCTTTTGCCCTTACACTTCGTTTGGTATCACAGAAAAAGGGTCGAAGAGCTCAGAAAAACGATGAAATTACTGTAGTTCCTTCATTTGGTAGCAAAGAAAAGCAGCGAAATTTTTGAAAAAAGACATAAGACCTACCGATAAAAATTTCTTCAAAATTAAGCAAAAATATGTGACAAATTACAGTGATTTACGTCCCCTCTTCGTATAAATAGCCTGTGTAAATCGATTTACACGTGAAATTAATTATGCATCCTCCTTTGCTTTTCTTAATCGAAAACCGATTTGCAATAGGAGCAAATCGGTTTTTGCCCCCTCCCCCACTTTTCTTATTAATACTTGTTCCCCTCACCCAAAGCCCCCATAAATCGATTTATGTGTGTCCCCCCCTCCCCAAGGCCTCACACCTCTTTTATATAATAATAATAATAAAATATATATATATATATATATATATATATATAATATTAATAATAAAAATAAATATTAATAATAATAATAATAATAGTTAAAATAAAAATAATTTCAAAAAATTATTTTTTTTTATTTTTTTTCAACTAAACAACTTTAATTTTTATTCTATTTTTTACTTATTTCTTTTTTTTTCTCTTCTCTTTTTTTTTTTATTTCTTTTTTTTCTACCAAATACACTTAGTAGTGCTATCCAAGTAGCTGACACATTTACTAAAGCATTCACTGGACCTACCTTCTTATGTTTAGTTTCCAAGCTGGTTGACATATATTACCAATCTCTAAGCTTGCCAGGGATGACAGATCATGGTGACGCCAGCTGAGATGGTGCTAAACTCATTATTACCTAGTTAGAATATCCTAAAATTGACCGCACCGCTTTTTTGTTAGTTTGTTGCCTAGGCTCAGATTCTCAATGTTATATGAAGAATAATTTCAGTATTCCTACCTTTTCCTATATGTGCTCAATCTAGAACATTTTGTAAACCACCAAATATATTCATTCTATTGTCTCCCACTTTATGAGTGTGCCCTAATTCGATATTTCTCTGTGTATTGCTTTTCTCTCATGGAGCAAATTTAGATTTTTTTAATTAGTATAAAAATATTTTCATATAATTTATTTATTTCTTTCTACTTTCTTTTTCATTCATCAAAATAAGTGGAAAGAAATTTCTTTACTTCTTTTCTTCTTATTTTTTTTCCTTTCCAAATAATACATCTTTTTCACTCTATTTATCTTTTATATTTATTCTTATTTCTTTTCCTCTCTATTTCACTCGTAATCCAAACATAGCATTATTGTATTTTGTTATTGTCCATTCTTGGTCCTTTATTAATAACTATTAAAATTTTGAGAATCTTTATCCATAGTTTAGTCATCGATAATGTTAATCTTTTTAAAAATTTTGATAATAATTCTTAATTTTAAGTATAAATAATTTTTAGTTTAAATTATATTATTTTATATTAAAATAAATAAAATAAATTTAAATAATAATAATAACAACAACAACAACATGAACTTATTATATATATAAATTAAGAAAATTATTATATTGTCTAAAAATTACAATATAAAAATGAAATAATAACAAAAAAAATCTAAAAGCATGGGTCCTCACCATAATCTTCATCAAATCTCTTATAATCGTGATTATGATGAGGTGGTGATGATGATGCTTATTGCTGTAATGTTGCAACTGATGTTGCATAGTCTATATTATCTTTAGGATAAAACTTAGATGCAATACCATAGAAATTGTTGGTACTATTCTCTAATCAGAATTAGACTTTTACTTTGGTAATCTGCATAATAAAAGATTTCATTAAATGTCAAAGCGTATTATAGAGTTAAAACTCCAATTTTGATTAGAGAACAATGTATCTAAGTTTTGTCCTTACCTTTAACAATTGCTCCTTGCCTCCATTTGCTCAATCATCTCAATCTGTACTTAAAGTATAGCAATTTTGAGGTCTGATGTGAACAAAGCTTGAAGTTAGAGGAAAATACAACTCTTGTGACAAGTGGGAGACTCTAAAGTGATAACTAACACAAAGATCGCTAGTATCATATGCTCCTTTGTCCTTGCACTTGCATGGCCACCTACATATTGAGGTGCTCTCATTCTTGCTACTACGGATATGAGGAATTCCTAGTTTTGTTTAGGGTTGCCTAAGACTTGGAGAACATTGCCTATAGTTAATGTTAAATAAAATTAATTAGATAATGTAAATACAGTAAGTTAATCATATATGGTTTAAAGTTCACTTACCAAAATTTGGTGGGAGTTAGAGGTAGAAATATGTTAAGTCAAAATAAGCCTTGTCTCAGTCTGATATGACTTGCTTTATAACCTCATGATCCAAGTTTGACTTATTAGCTTGTTATAGGCCTTTTTTTTATAGGCCTAACCTAACCTTTATATAAGTCTGATACAACATATTAGTTTGTTTAAAGATATATTTTATATTGAGACTTAATAGGGCGATGAACCTATCCTTAAACAAGTCAATAGGCTTATAAGCTAATAGGTCTATCACTAAACAAACCAACAAATTACAAACTAACGAATCTATCACTAAAAGTTTAATTTATTTTTCCTCCTTAATTCTTTTTACTTTCTTCTTTTATAAATATTTTTCTAAAAAAATTTCTTAACTACCTCTAATATAATTATATCTTTTTTGTATAAATCTAATTTCAACTTTTTAATGGACAAGAATGGTTTTTATCCGAAATGTTAAATTCATATAATTAAAAAGATGGGCATTAATGTATTAACGAAAACACTATGAAATTTCAAAATTGTTACAAACTTTTTAACGATCTTAAAAAAGCTGTTGCTAGTGTACATCTACAGATTACAATCAACAGAAGCAATTTTATATTTTCGTCAAAATAAAAATAAAAAACAGAAGCAACTTTATACGATTTCAGTAATTGGAGTGTAGTGGAATATGTAAAGTAGGTATGTAAAGTAGCTGATATATCATTGTCACTAAGAAAAATGTCTTCAAAGGCAACAACACTGCACTCAGAGGAAAACGAACCCATATGACCTGCCACGAAATAGGCCAAATCTGAGAGAAAATTAAAAAATCCTATGTTTTAAAAGCCGGACCAGATTGACCGGTTCAATTGGAAAATCGGTAAACCAATCTTGTGCCTGGTTTAATTGAACTAGAAAATTGGTCAGTTAAAGACTCGGTCAAAAACCGGTTCACAATGTTTCAATAAAAAATGTCTAATAAAACATTATTTTGATGTTTTTTCTTTAAAAAAATGAAAATCAACCTAAATATTTGTCATTTTCTTTTTTATTCTAAATATAAACTTGTTTTTATTAATAAATGTTGATGTGTATTATTAGAACTTAGACTTAGGTATTATGACATATTTAATTTAAACTTTTCTAGGTGTTGTACATGTTAAGAACCTATAAAATTATGTTTTATTTTTAGTTTTTAGTATTATAAAATTATGATATTATGTTTTTTTAATATTATTTTATATATTATTTAATTATTATTATTATTATTATTATTATTTTATTATTATTATTACCGGTTCAATCATTGTTCAACCACAGTTGAACCTTGAACTAGTACCTTGACCGGTTCTATGTCCGGTCCGAGTTTTAAAAACATAGCAAAAACCAACTTTGCATATCAACCACGGATAGAGGTATTTGTAAAAGTTTTATTGAAAAAATATGTAAGTAAATAAAAAGACCAGACAAACTCGAGCTCGACTTGAACTTTTTCTATTATTGAATGTGTATAATTAAGCTCAAGCTCAATTCGAATGTTACTGTTTATGTAACTTTTTTATTACTTTTTTCAACTTAAAATATTAAATAATATGATAATTATTTTAAACAACTTTGTGAAATGAATGCACACACAAATGTATATGAGTAGTTAGTGGCTGTTATTTTTTTTTTGTTGTTGTTAATTTTTATGGTTAGTAAGTGGTAGTTTGTGAGTGGAGTGAGACACACTTGGAATAAAAATTAAGTGTGAGTGAGTGAGCATTCTTCTCTAACAAAAAATGGTATCAAGAGCTTTGTTGATCTTGGACTAGGAGATTAGTGAGTGTTATGTGTGGTATATGTGATTGAGAGCTGTTACATCACATGGTTGGATTGAACGATAACTTTCCTACCAATTTCTTAGTTCTTGATAGCGAAAATTGTGAGAGATGGTGAATACAGATGAATGTTCTCTTTGGTTTCCAAGATGTGCTTGACATAACGAAGAATGGTTATTAGGAGCTAAGTGAAAGCACCACACATGCCCAAAGAGCAGCATATAAAGAAGCCAAGAAAAAAAATTTGTAAAGCCATGCTTTTTATGCACCGGTGTGTAGATTCGACCAATTTTAAGAAGATAGCCTCAACTATATATGATGGCTAAGAAGGCTTAGGAGACATTGGAGAAGTGTTACGTTGGTGTAAACAGGCTCAAGAAGGTAAGACTTTAGACATTGAGAAGGCAATTCCAATTGCTACAAATGGAAAATCTTGAGAAAATTTCAAATTACTTCACATGGGGGCTAAATCTCACCTATCTCATGAAAGACTATCATGAAAATATTATTGATCAAATGATCATTGAAAAGGTAATGTGCACATTGTCTCCAAGATTTGATTACATAATGGTGTATATTGGAAAGTCAAAGAATTTGTATACCATGAAAATTAAAAAGCTTCAAGGCTCATTGGAGGTGCATGGACAAAGGTTGAATGAAAGAAGCATTAATAAACTCGTTGATCAAGCACTGCAAGTACAGGTGATAAGGCAAAGGGGTAGTGACAAAGGAAAAAGGCAACAAGGAAAAGGAAAAGTGAAATATGGCAAAGGTGGTGGTATTGGTGGACCATCCTTTAGTTAAGATCAACCTCATCTTAACTATGAATATGGTGAATCCTTAAACAAAAGGAAGGGAACAACTCAAACTAAAGGAAGAAAGAAAATGTTTGATAAAATGAAAATTCAATGTTTTAACTGTAAAAAATGGGGGCACTTTGCAAACGAGTACAAAAGCATCAAAAGAAAAAGAAAGAAGTCTAATTATGAAGCTTATATTGCTCAAGAAAATGGGTTTGATTTAGACAAGTGTTATTAATGGTGACTACCGATTTTGATATTGATAATTCATAATCTTGGTATCTCGACACTAGTTGCTTAGATCACATGATAGGTCATAAGCACTAATTGATCAATTTTAATGCAAATGTAGAGAACAAGATCAGGTTTGCAGACAATAGCATTATCACACTTGAAGAATTGGGAAAACTATGATCAAAACAAAGGATGGAAGGACTGCATATGTAACTAATGTGTTGTACGTGCCCTTCATGAAAAACAACCTGCTAGGCCTTGGACAATTGCTTGAGAAAGGATTTTTGATGAATATAAAGCAAAATCTCATTGAAGTGTTTGATTCCAAATATACATTGGTGTTGAGATCTCCTTTACCTAAGAGTAGGACCTTTAAAGTATATCTTAATGTTATACAGGTGTGATGCCTCTCCGCTGTTGTGATTGAGGGTGAAATATGATTATGGCATTACAAATTTGGTCATTTTGAATTTCAATAGCCTAAACTACCTCGAAAGTAAGCAGATAGTACTTGGACTACCTTTGATCAAACCACTAAATAAAGTATGTGAAGAAAGCTTGGTTAGCAAATAGCCAAGGAATGCATTCAAGACTTCTACACATTCAAGGGTGTGCATTTGAACCATAAGGAGTGGTTCACTCAGATGTGTGTGGCTCAATTGTGACTTGTGTTGATGAACTTACTAGAAAGGTGTGGTTTTATCTCATTAAAGTGAAAAGTGAAGTATTTTTTGTGTTTCAAAGATTATGTGCATTGGTTGAAAGATGAAGTGGGAATGAAATCAAAAATTTGAGAATTGATGGAGGGGAGAATATATCTTTAAGGAGTTTAAAGAATATTGCGAGAAAAAAAGTATTAAGCATGGAGTGACTACCCCTTACACACACCAACACAATGGACAGACCAAGAGAAGAAACAGAAACATGCTTAACATGGCAAGATGTGTGTTAAAAGGAAAAAGAATGTCTTAATGCTATTGTGGGAAAATGTATATGTTAAATAAATGCTTAACGAAAAGAATGAAGACGGACTCCAAAAGAAGCCCAAAGAAATAAACCAAGTATGAATCATTTAAGGATTGTAAGGTCCTTGTGTTATCTCATATTCTAAATGAAAAGAGGAGAAAGCTAGATGGTAAAAGTGATCGTTGTGTTAGTAAGATACCTTCCCATAAAAGCTTACAAACCGTATTGTCCAATCTTGAAGAAAGTTGTTATTAGTAAAGATGTGGAGGTTGATGAGTCAACATCATGGAATTGAATAGACAATTGTTGTAAGACATGATTAGGTGTCTTAAATTCACTTGATCAAGATCAGCAAAGTTAGTCAAATGATGTAATTGTTGATTCTGTACAACATCATGAGATGAGACCGTAGAGGTAGAGATTACCATCTATTAGACTTGTTGATTGTGAGATATTTCCTAATAATGTCATCACACCTAAAGGTGATCCAGTTCATTTAGCTCTTTTAGCATACACAAAACCAATATATTGGGAGCATGCCAATAAAGAAGTATGGAAGAAGGCTATGAAGGAAGAAATCAATGTTATTAAAAGGAATCAAACATGGGAGCATGTAGACTTACCATTTGGAAAGCAATCAATTGATATGAAATGGGTTTTTAAAGTGAAGATAAAATCAGATGGTTCAATTGCCAAATATAAGGCAAGATTAGTAACAAAGGGGGTACCTTTAATTAGAAGGTTAAGGTGGATTATACTAAGGTGTTTTGCACTTGTTTCAAGAGTAGAGACCATCAAACTAGTTATTGCCATTGTTAACTCTTAAGGGTGGCCATTATTTTGAATGGATTATCATCGTACCTTAAGCTCAATTAATGTTAAAGAAATACGCCTAAGAGTTATTCTGAGGGAGATAGGCTCAAGAAGCTCCTTAAGCAACCACTAGGATGGGATGATTTTACTCATTGAGTGATAGATTTGTAGATAGATTTTCTATTAAGATTCCATAAATAGCTGTTATGAGAATTGTTGCTTTGAATGTTGCATTGTCACCCAATTATTGGGTTTGTTATTTTTGCTTCTATCAATTTCTATTATTCCTCTTTTACTCATGAGTATATATAGGGATGTAATGAAGTGAATGAAATCAGAAAAGTATTATTCAAAAACTTTCCTCTCTTGTATTTCTGGAGGTATTTTTCCTTATCCTTGAATTCAGGAAAATAAACATGCCTTTTTTTATCTTGCAGTGTAACCCTTATCACTTAGTACGCTAAATTTTTTGCATTGTTGTCTTGTCACCTTGCTTTGTGCTTTTCTTGTCTTTTGAGGTACAAGAGTAAGTAGAAACTTCTTTTTGTATCTTCTAATAAGGACAAAGCTTCAAGCTTCTCATATATGTTTCTTAGCTTATACCTTAAATTATGTTTATTGTGATCAATGAAAAAGAATATGGATGGTAAAGCATATCAAAATAATAATAAATCCATTTAAAAACTCATTCACATGAAAGCGATGTGCATTGTAAATGTTCAACATAAACTAAGATGGTTTTAGTACAGAGTACATAAAATTTCCCAATAAGAAAATAAAACTAAAATTGAAACAAAAAAAAAAAAAAAAACTTAAAGCTTAATGAATCAATGCAAAAGAATTTAGATGCCCATGAGAAAATGCAAAAGGAATTTAAAAAGGGGGAAATAGATAAAAAGCAATTTTTGAAGGGAATAAGAAAGTTATCAACAAGTTTTCTTTGAATCCTATCAAGGGTATAGCAGAAAAAATAGTGTCCTTAGACA
Source organism: Spatholobus suberectus (assembly GCA_004329165.1). Lineage (NCBI taxonomy): Eukaryota > Viridiplantae > Streptophyta > Magnoliopsida > Fabales > Fabaceae > Spatholobus > Spatholobus suberectus. The sequence goes on from CM014732.1 coordinate 53,514,538, forward strand.
GTCCTTGTGTGCATCTTCTCTTCGTCCAAAAGTCTAAAACCTTATGATTGTTCTATCTTCAGTGCCTTAAGGTGCACCAGCAAAGGGATGTCTTCAGCCTCAGTAGCACATTTGACCTTGAACATAACTGCAACATTTTCTTACTTTAATTTTTCTGGTTGAAGAGGAGGGGTCCCTCTTAGGTACACCTTCAATTCTTTCCTTTTGTGAACCGAAGGATGGATGACCTTCACCTTATGCTTAAAACCAAATTTGATATCAATATTTGGTTTGAAAATGACTATTCCAATGTCTCTGGACAAATCTCTCTTCCTCTAGTTGTAAATCATTATTTCTTTTTATCCTTTCAGGATGCCATATAAGCTTTAAACTTTATCATCCCATTACAAGCTTGACTATCTAGGTTCAACTTTTTCTATAATCTCTTCAAGTAGGGGAAAAGTTTCAATAACATTCCTAAATGTATGAATGCTCATCAACTTATTATTATCTCTTAGCATCTCTAAATTAGTCCTGTAATTAACAAGAAAAGATAGGGTAGGCTCAGTGCACATAACCTCATGGGGGTTTTACATAGAAAGGAGGTAGGTCAAACTTGGTGCTAATATTCTTTGGCCAAGGTAGTCCTTTAAGTCTTACTATATTCCAATATATGGCTTTGGTGGTACTTACCATCTTTTCTTTTTCATCTTCTCCATTAGATAGAAGAATTACTTATCCAACTAACTAACTCTAATTGCAAAATAAAATCATTTTAGAGAAAAATTTATTTATGAAAGACATGGGGTAAAATTTTTACTTTTCGATGTGAAATAATATCTCCATAATAATAATCGGCTACAAAAAGCAATATAACAAGATAAATATTGAATAACAAGATTGGATAAACAAAAATATCAAATGTATTGCACCCTTGGGTGCTACAACTCGTAATCTAAATCATAATACAATAAAATATGACTTCGAAATAAGTCTTCCGCTCCCTAAGCTGGCCTATTACCTTAAGAACTAAAACTTAGAGGCTTTAGAAGGATCCTTCTCTGAACTAGATATAGTCATCACAAAATGATAACGTGGACCCCAAGCCAACAAAGTAACAAACCTATCTCTTGTAGTGTAGTGTGGAGCCTGCCACATATGCTCAATTGACATACTCAACTTTATTGTTAGGCTCATAGAAAAAAAATACAAGGAGACTAGGAGGGAAGTAAGTGAACATTACATCACCCTCTAATGGACACTTTGACCATTAAAGTCAAATTGCTAAACATCACACATACAATCAAATACAATTAGGTATAAACAAACAATTGTAGTACATGTATTAAGAAATCATATATCAGTAAATAAGTAGTCATGCAATATTCAATGCACATTAATCAATACTTATGCACAAGATTGACTTTACTACATGGAGTTAACAACTTTACATTTTGAGTGATCAGATGGTTGTATCCCCTAAAATGGTAAAAATAACATCAACAAGACCCTCGTGGTCTAAAAGCACAGCATGTGCCTAAACCATTCGCAAACACACCAAACTCTAATAAGTAGGAGCAACCATAGTTTCATCAGGATATATGTACACGAGTAGTTGCCACCACGATACGCGGATGCATAAACTTGACTCTTAGTGGAATAACGTGCCTGTATATCCTCTTAGTCTGACTCAACAACCTCCATTAGTCTTCCTTCACCCATGAAATGATAGTGTGTGCTCATTTCCAATAACTTGACATATGCTTGCATATGTAGGACAACAATAAAGCACACACTCATAAAATCTTTGAATTATCAATCCTTTAAGTGGAGATAAACTTGATTCAATGTGTGGTTAGGCTCTATGGTCACAGTATCAACCACACAAACCCACAAAGGGTCACAACAAATGTACTTCTACAATCATGTGATTCTCCACTTAGATCCATTTATTACAAGCTCTTGATATAGAAAAACCACTAGTGTATGGTTATCGTTAAGTAATAAATCAAAGTTCATATCCACAGAGACTATGCGTTTGACTTAGCGATTATAGTTAATTAATTAAAATTAAACCAAAAAAAAAAAAACTGAGAGAGAAAATATTTGAGGTTGAAAGTTGTTAAGATTCAAAATTCAAATAAAAGCTAGTATTTAAAGTTAAAGGAAGTCAAATATGAGAAAACTTTTAGGATTAAGGGTTCACATAATGACTTTCTAATGGATTAATTTTTTTTTATCTACATGCTCTAATTAGTTTATTTGAAGGTGATTTAACCTAAGGTAATCTCTGTTCCCTTTCAGGACATGGAGATGTATCTAATTGAATTGGTCCCTATTTTCGTCGTAGCTATTTTCAATTAGACCCTTTACGTTCTTTGTTAGTTCATTGATTCCTTGAAGGATTAAACCTACTTTCGTGATTTAAAACTTAAGTCTTCCCTATGGTTCCAATGATTTCAATTATTTCTTAAGCATCTAAGGTTATGAAAAACAGTGGTCAAATGCTTTGCATAAAGAAAATCAATAAGGAAATACTATGGATGGGAAAAATAGGCACAAATATAAATCAAATAACAACCATTAGTCAATGTAGGGCTATGCCCCAATCTTAGAAAATAGAGGACTACTCACACATAGACATGAATAGAACTCAAAGAAAAATCAAAGAACATTTAAACCTGACAAAAGATGAAGAGAATAAGAGTCGCTCTCACCTCCAATCCTAAGTCGTTAAAACTAAAGTATTTAGAATCCTAAAACATAACCTAAACGAGGTATATATAAGTCTGGGCTAATAAAGGTGGGGCCTAATTACAAAACAAAAAAATTGCAAAATAGTAGCACTAGGCCACAATCATGCCCCTGTGCAAATAATCATGTGTGCCCTCACCCCTGTGATCTCCTTAGGTGTAGTAATTTTGGCCTCCTTTGTAGCTTCTGATCAGAAGAGTGTGATCCTGATCACACCTCCCATATGAAATAAATGGAATACACACAAGAAAGGGGGCTTAAATTGTGTGTATGTGCACTTTGAAAATTTTTCAGAAATAATTAAGTTTGTTTGATATTAATACTACTATTGAAAGCAAATCATCCAATAAAACCATGCACAAGGATAAAGGGATAAGAGATAAGAGAAGGTGCAAACAAGTTTTATAATGGTTCACTCTTCAACCCAGAGCCACGTTCAGTACTTTCTACGTGAAGGTTTTCCATTAAACAACACTAACAACAAGTATTCTTCAAAGCCTCTTTGGGCCTTACACAAAATGTAATCTCAACCTGAAATTACTTACAACAAATATTTTTTTTCAATAAGCCTCTTCAGGCTTTCACAAAGAAGTTCTTTATAAGTTAACTCACATAGGTAAGGATATGAAACTTTAAGTTTAGAGTACAAAGATCTATGAATACAAAGAGTATAAAAAAAAACTGCTACAAGTATCATCCAATGACTTAGGTTCAGAGCTTTTAAAAAGATATGGCGACCTTGATCTTCAAAAACTTGCTTCTTCATTGAATGAAAGCCTTTATATGGTTAAAGTGAAGGCATTCGTTGGAGGGAAATTTCTTCCCATTCTAATGGTGCATTAAATGAATGAGATACATTCTTCACATTATATCAAATACTTTTGTCTTTATCAACAAGAGAGAGAGTATGATGTAGACAACTTCTCAAACAAATATACTCAAAAGGTATACTATTTTTCTGACACTTCGAAAGCTCTTTGTGCTTCTCTCTACTTTTCACACTTTGGGAAGGCTCATGGCTAACAACTTGACTTGCTTTGTGCTTTTAAGGTACGATGTTTTAGAATTTATCAGAACATTTAAATCGAGACGTTTTTGAGTGATTAAAAAGACTTAGACAATTTTCAAAAACTATTTTTAAATAGAGCATATAGGCTTTTTGAAATATACACACTGATAAGACGATTGTCCAAGTTTGAAATATCTTTGGACACTTTGTTTAAAACATATTAGATGGTCTTATCTCAAAACATTGGATGGTTAGCTTAATAAAACGTTGGATGATTTGGATACAAAAGCATTGGACAATTATGATAAAACATGTTAATAAATTGTTTTTGTTTTAAAAGCATTTTTCATGAACACTTATATATTTTTAAGATTATTCTGCACATAAATTACACGTGTTAGTCAATCACAAATTTTAATAACATTTGTTATTATCAAAACTTTTTACGGGTCAGACATATGATTATGGGTCCCAATACTGTAACACCCATTTAATTTTAAATATAATTCATATTAATTTAGTTATTAAGTTTAAGTAAATAAAAATGTGTGTAAAATTTTTCCAGTTTTAAAAGAAATTCCAAACTTAACAGAATTTGGAAATGGTAATAAAATATGAAAGATATATATATTTCATAAAACTGTACATCATGGTTTGAGTAATACATAACAGTCAGAAACAAAAGTACATCGAAATATATATACTACCTAGCCCACTATATACATCAAAAGAGATCCTATACAGAGCAGTATTTATCTACCCTATCCCTTATACAAAAAGAAAATACTATAGGTTTTCAGGTCCTCCCTCGTTGAGATGTTCTCTATCTCGTACTCAGCATCATGGAGCGTTAATGTCGTCTTCAATAATCACGACCACTCATACACAAAAGAAAATAATGGAGTGAGGTGTTTTGTTCTAAAATCACTTTTACATGTGCGGTAGGAAATCTACCATAAAACAAAGACAAAACACAACTGACAACACAAGAGATCCTAAGATTCATTCTAAGTTGTATCCGACTACCCTTGACTAGGTATGGATCCATACTTCCCATTAGTGGGTAATAGTTCTCAACAGAACCTGGGAAGTGACTGGGAGTACATATACCTCTCTTAACACCATCACATGGTACAGTCCTCGTCATCATTGAGGAACAAAATAACAATTTAGGATATCCATTTATAGAAGTATACTCTCAAACCAATCTTGGAATGCTGAGCAGTTGTCGGGGTTATCGAGTTTGGTCAGGCGAATATCCCGGCTCAAGGGGCTACCCTGGCCATTGGGACCTTCACCACTCGATGCCTACCCCTAAGACCTCCTCAAGTGGGTCCCTGCCTTTCATTCCTCAGCGTACCAAACTGTGGCTTCCCTAGCAGGGTGCCATGTCACTACATGTCACTTGCTTTACATTACTCATTAAACTATCAATTCCTAACTTCTCAAGCAGAGGTTTCCCTGGTCTCATTTAACTTGAGCACCAGTACAATCAACATTTCTGCCTTATTTTGCAGAAATTGCACAATACCAGAATTTTAACAGAATAACGACATAGCAATTATAGTATAATTACTAAAAATTTGGCAGAATAACAACTAAATAAATACATTTTAATTTTCTAAAATTGAGCAGAGTAACAACTTAGCAAGTATAATTTAATAATTAAAATTTGAGCAGAGTAACAATTTAGTAATTATGATTTAATAATCTAAATTTGGGCAGAGTAACAACTTAGTAAAAATTAAAGTTTAACTTTAAACAATAATAACAATACTAAAATTTAAGCCTAAACGGGTTTAGGGGAAAACCCTTTCTACCAACATGCAAAGTGACAGTAATTTAGAACCAACCCCACTCCCCCCATTACCTCTAAGATAGTTGATGAAGAGGATGGAATTGTTGGTGCAAAGCTTCTAAGAGGAGAAATTCTACTAGTTGAAAACTAGCAAAATTTTAACATAAAAACTAGATAAAAAAAATATTTTAGAGAGAGAAAACTTTAGAAAGAGAAGCTCTCTAGCTTGGGAGAGGAAAGGATGAGTGAAAATCTGAAAACTTTGAGGCCTATTTATAGAAGAAGGAGGGGGGGGGGGGGGGGGGGGGGGGTTAGGTGTCCAAATATTTACATCATCCATTATGTCACCATTATGTCATAAATCCAATTTTTATTTATTTTTAATCCAATTTAGGGACACATATCTCAAATAGGTGGTGAATCACCTATTTTAGGGTTGGGGACGTGCTCCACCAGCTGTCCCAAGCCTCCATGTGTCAAATTTTATTTGTAGGTGAATTAACCGGTACCGACAAAAACGCCTAAACTTGAAAAATTTAGCTTTTAATATCAAAATAATGTATTTTAATGCAAAAATGGATAAATATATTAATTTTCATCAAAAATAAATTTCTAATAATAAATTTTAATTTTTATTAATTTATTTCAAATTATATGTTTTTGTTTTATATTTTTAAGCTAGAAAATTCATAGAAAATCCATTTTAATTCAATAAATACCAAAATTTGTATCAAAATTATAAAATTAAATATTTTACTCATAATTAAACTAAAATTACTATTTCCACCCTTTTTGAATGTCAAACCAATACTGGCTGGCTTATTAGACACGCAAGGGCATTTTGGTCATTTTACACAGAAATTCCAGAAAATTCCCAAAAATTCCCAAAATTATATTTTAATATATATGACATAATTTCAAGCTCAAATTGACATTTTAATGTCAATTGAATCTTTTCCTCATGTCAGTTCTTAATGTTGAGAAATAGGGATAAAATTGTCATTTTCTAATTTCTCCAGGCTCCGGCTCGGAAAAATTATTAAAATCACAATTAAATAGCTCTTGAGATTTTGAGCAAAATGGTAGGAGTCAGAATTTCAAAATTCCTTTCCGATTTTTCAGAATTGTAGTGCCAAATATATATAAAAAATAGTGGAAGAATTAAAATAGGATTATTATATTTTTCACTACTTTTCTCTCAAAATAAAGTTTTTATAATGAGAGATATTTAATATAAAATTTTTAAAATATTTTGAGGTCAAAAAGTCTCCGATTGGTTCCAACAGTTAACCAGGGGTATTTTTGTCATTTTACAAAAATTATCTCAATAAATTCTAGAAAATTTTCTAAAATTATTATTAATTGTTCTAAATATATTGATGACTTAAAAACAATTTTTAAACATACAGAATAATTTAATATACAAAAGTAGGGGTGTTACAAATACCACAACCACATTCACTTGGCACTCCACAAGACCTTAAACATTCTTAAAACTTCTCAATTATGGTTTGTACAACTATTATTTTAATTCTTATGTCATTTTGTAAATATTATACATTATGCGATTTATTTAACATCTTAGGATAAATTTAATTAAAATTCTAGTTGAAAACATCTTAATAAATATTCAATAATTAATACTTTAAGGAGCATTATATATATATATATAGAGAGAGAGAGAGAGAGAGAGAGAGATTTAGATAGTAAATAGAAACTTGTTTTGTAGTGTGAAATTGTAGATTACTTTAGTAGTTCATTTTACAAAATCCTCATTTTAGTCTCTAATTTTTCAAAACACCATTCACTTTAAACTTTTTTGGGAAACAAAACGATAGTAAAAAAATAAAATAAGAAAGGGTTAAAATAAATAAATATTTATAATTTTCAAGATTAAAATGGGACTTTACTTATTTGTAAAAATGCAAACAATTACACACATCAAATGATAAATATATTAACATTATGTTTGTTCAAGTGGAATAGGGATTGAATTCATTAAGCAAAGTCTCAAGTTCGAAATTTGTGGATAGAAAAAATATAGTTGAGAGAGGAGAACTCACAAAAGATGACCAACCAGATTTTCTGACGTAGATTAATCATTAGCAAAATTGGTGAAAATTTCACATCTACAACATGGTAACAAAAAAAATTACTAATGATAAATGTACTACCCTTTATTCTTTTAATCTTTCAGCTTGGTATATACAACTTTTATATGTAAAAACTTCAACTTCATTACGTGGACACTAACAAATATTTTTGAAAGTGAAATTCAAATGACATTAATGATAAAATTGTGTACTTAAAATTAAATATAATTGACAGAGAAATGCTTATTAATATTGATTTATTTTTCAAGATATATAGGTGTATAAGGTATTTAGCAAAATTTCATTGGGTCCATTTGAAAAAACAACTTAATTAAGATTTTTTTCAATAAGTTCTAACTATATAAGAACTTATGTTATAAGTGCTTAAAATTTAATAAGCTATTTGCATTTAAATGTCACATTGATAAGCGCTTACACAATTTTAAAGTATTTGGATGCATTGCTACATAAGCACTTATAAGATATTGTCTCAATTTTAAAATTAAAAAAATCAAATCATGATTGAAAATAAATTAAAATTTTTAAATATAACTAAATAATTAATATACTAACATTATATATATCACAAAAAATATTAAAAATAAAAATCAACAGTCACCATTTATCTATTTTTATTTTTAAAAAATAAAAAATTTAAGTATCATGAATTTTAAAAAATTATGTAACACACACACAAAAAAAAAAAATTTCACCATACACCTATCAATAATTTTAAAAATTAAAATATATAATAATCAAAGCATGTTTAAAATATAAATTAAGGTGTTAAAAATAAAATCATATGTATCATAAAATCATGATATAAGCTTAAAAAATTCACCATTCACATGTATAAATAAATATAAGTATATAAAAATTAAACTACTACACTCTATTGTAGAAGGAATCATAAAAAAATTACTAGTAACATATAAAGGAAATTACTATATAAAAATATAAATTTAGTTAATTAAATTATTTTTTTGGTGAAAAAGAAAGAAACATATAAAAAATAATATAAAAACAAATTCACTAGCAATGAATAATTATAATTTTTTTGTATAATTTAATATTTGTATTAATTTTGGTGAAGAAGCAAAAAAAATAAAATATTTAATTTGGAGAAAGAAACAAAATAAATAAAAAAATATGCAATCTTTATATATATTTGGTTTTGACAGGATTCAAAGATGGGTCTTTTTATAATATTTGCATGAGCTATTTTTATAAGTTATATTGGAGAGCTTATAAAAATAAACTAAAAACTTCTTATGATCTAGTCATAAGATATTTTATAACTATTCTCAGATACTCTCACAAGCACTTATAACATAAAGTAAGTCCAAATAAATTATTTATAAGCTCTTCCAAACGGGGCCATTATCCTGAATTCATATCAATTATTGATAAAATAAAAATTTGATTTACATGCTAAATTAAGTTATTAATTATGATATTTAAAAATTAGGTTGCCATGCAACATGCGAGTCTCATTTTCTTCACTCTATCAATTAGACATTCTTAATATTTTTTCTTTTATATCCTTTGCATGTATATTTCACACACTAGCATTGTAATTAGCCAAAAAAAAAAAAACAATAATGCTAAATTACCTTTTTTAATCTTTAGTTGTATATTTGATTTTCTTAATTGCATATCTCTTTCAATCTAGCCTCTTTTATTTACATCTCTAAAATGAATTTGAATAAATTTTTTCTGAAAATATTTGTGAGTAATTAAAAATAATATTATTTCACAATTAATTAAAATTTTCATTATAAATCCAAAATATAATTTATATATTTAAAGATACTCAATTTATTTATTATAAATTTTAATTATAAAATAATTTATATACTAAAATATATTTATTTTTTATAAATTTTAATTATATAAAAATAAAAATTTATCCTATACAATATAGATTAATAATATTATATTCATAAGAGAACTTCAGAAGAAAACCCCATTTTCCTTATTAGGAAATTAGAAGCCCAATTTATTTTAAAAAATCAATGTTTTCATATGCTTAATTCTTTTATGTATATCAAAAATATTATCTAATCAACGGATAAAGATGATTTTTTTTAGAAAAAAACAATAATTCAAGTGAGTATAATTTTCCCAATAAAACTTTTTTGTTTACGTACGATTAAGAATATAACTTTAGTTTCTTAAAATTTTAGTCTTGTCGCCTATATAATATTTTTCTCTAGTTCTGTTTCTGAGTACAATCAATAATTAGTTCAAGAATCATTCTTTAATGAGAATTGCTATTTGCTATTTGTACAATAAACAGTACAATAAATTTTACAATTAACAAAGAAAAAAGGAAAAAGAAAAGTGAAATATAATAAATGTTATAATAAAGAGAGATAGACACAAAAAATGATACTGTATAAATTATTGTATAAATAACACATCTCTTCTTTAATTGTATATTGTCAAACCATTCTAAAGATAAAAGCAAAAAACAGAAAAGAAAAGAAAAGACATTGTGGTCAATAACATGAAATCTCTAATATAATTTAGTTTCTGTTTACCATCAGTCTTTTTTCACTTGGACAGCTTTCAGTGGTCAATATTGGATCCAAATTAACTTTTCCCTTTATCTAATACCAAATTCCATTAACTTCGAGGAAAAAGATATGGAGCTAATCACCCAAATTGTCCAACAGATCATTCGAAATGGTTTTGAATCGCTTTCGCACGTTAAAGGTGGAACCAACACTTGGTCAAATTTAAGAACCATATCTCACGTATCCAATTTCTTTTTTTAGAAAAACACATGTCATCATTAAGGTTCATGAGAACGAAGGGAGTTAGTAGTAATATTATCTTATATAGGATTAACGATTGTGGTGGGATGCTATAGGATAGGGTGCACCTGGATTATGGATTGAAAAAGGTGAATTAGTAGAAGGACTTAATTTTTAAATTGTATTCCTGACAGAATTATGCAAACAAGCTTATGGACGCTTTACGCTGTGCTTTCATCTTAGTTTATCATCATGATGTTGCGCACCACAATTTCTTACATCTTGCACTGTTACTTCATTATTTTCTTGTATTGCATTTTTTGTCTCTCATCATTCACGTTCATCATATGTGTTTCCCTTACATCAATATTCACCTTTTTTTTTATTATATTCCTGTTAAGATTATCACCTCCTTTCCAATTTCTTCTCTCCATCAAATTCCTAACGAAAACTGCCTATGATAGACTCTTTTTCGCTGTAGAAATTCCTTGAGCAAAAGGAAAATATGCTTAAAGTAATTAGCATCCAATGACATAATTTTTTTGCTGCACAATTTCTAACCCCCTTTTTATCTTAAGGAGACCCAATAAAAATACATTTTATGACTCGTGCTAGCAAATTTGTCTTCTTTCTTCACGTGTGTTACATGATGAGCCAAACACTCTCAAGCGTTCATAAGAAGGCATTTTCCCACGCAAAATTTCATGTAGACTTTTTTCATTCAATACTGAGCATGGAGTGCAATTAATCAAGTAAGCAACAGTTAACACACATTTTCCCCAAAATTCAATGGAAAGATTTCCTTGGAACTGTAATTTGTGTGCTACATTTGGAATGTGTCAAGTGTTTTCTTTCCACTCTTTCATTTTGTTGTGGTGTTCCTGCACATGAAGTCTAAAAAACAACTCCATATTCAAGCAGGTAATTTTTCATGCATGTAAAATTTGCCCCATGATCACTTCGAATCGTTTTAACTTGTTTATCATACTATCTTTTAACCATAGCAAAGAAATTCAACAAAGCACATGACACTTCTTTCGACAAATATACCCATATGGTATGGGAACAATAATCTACTATTATATAAAAGACATGAAGCACCATAGGAAGACAAAGTTATATATGGTCCCCCATAAAACATAATGTAATAGTTCAAAAATATCAAAAGTTTTATGATCACCCAAAGAAAATTTTCTTCTAGTCTGTTTAGCACTTTGACATACATCATAAGCTTTATTCAGTGACTCATTTCTCTTACCATAACTAACATTAGGAGCTAATTGGGTAGATTTCAAAGAGGGGTTCCCAAACATCAAGTTAGTTTAGCCCATTAGACTTAAAGGCCATCCCTACTGTTTATGCGCTACAATTGGCATCCTTGAAGTCTCGTATAACATAGGAATTGTTAGTGAATTGGACAGCACAAGTTGACCCGTCCATCAATTGGGACACAAAAATTATATTGTAGTTTAAACTAGGAACATAAAGAACATTTTTCGAGTTTTAAACCCTAACGAGGCATCCTAACACATCTTGCAATCCACAGAAGCTCTTCAAGTTTCTTGTCATATGGTTTGATGTCCCGCATCAATGATCCATGAAATAAATTTGTGCTTACTGGTCATCCTTTCGCTTCCATTAGACTTACGATTATTCAAGGTCTCAAGTAGTGTTTGCCATTGTTCATTATTGAGTCTTGACAGACAAGATTTTTCTACATCAACATTAGCCCTTACTAGCTATAACACTTACACCTGCTCTTGCCCCTGCAATTTGTGCAACATTGGAATATATTGTGCCACCTTGCCTGCGTCCTAGACTTGCTTTAGCTCGTAAAGAAGTCCACATGGCCTAAACCTTTTCTTCATATTTTTTGCCTCATAATTGCACTTGTGTAATCACGCACGCTCCCAAGATTATTATTTGAATTTAGATCATAAAGTGAAGGAGTTCTTTTGACGCATTCAGGCTTTGGTTGTTTTGTTTACTTAGGTTTTAATTGTTCCACGACAGCCACAAAGTGTGATCGAGGTTAGCATTTCAAACGTATTGCTCTAATACCATACTAGGTTTGTATGAAGTTCCATTTATATGATCTTAATATATACAAGAATGAATAGCAAAAGGACAAAATTATCAATTACTTCCCCCTACAATTACTCTTAAATATTCTCCTACAATTATTCCTCAACATTCTTAATTACTGCCCCCTACAAATACTTTTGAATATTCTCTAACAATTACTCCTGAACATGCATTCTCATACAATTACTCTAAACATCTCCAACATTGTGAAATTAGTTCTCCTAGGAAGGACTTTTTCCATATATAAGACTCAAATTCTAGACTTTGTTTATGAGAAATCAAATATGTATTACTTGAACTAACCATTCGTTAATAATCCTACTTAGTTTTCTATAAATTTATATTCATGATTGGTCTGAGATGCAAAAATGAAAATGATAATTGCTTATTATTTTTAACTCACCATTTCGTAGCAGTATTGTTAGATCAAAGGACAATCCATAGCCCTCAAAGTTTTAATGACAACAAACAAATTATATAAATACCTATATTGTACTATTCATCCTAAGTAGTTCTTTCTTAAATACAAGTACTAGGATTGTTTGTCGAGTATTGCGTCTATCCAAGTATTCAACTTGCATCATCTTAGAAGATGGTTAATTAGTTCACAAAGAAGAATAAGCTTATCATACAAGCTTAGAAGCGTATCAATGACAATTCAACAACTTCATCCTTCAAGCAATCAAAGACAAACTTAAAAGTCTATCAACTTCATCAAAAGGCATGCAAAAAGTGAAAAACAATAAATAAGACAGCATGATTAGTGGTCGCAATGTACCGTGTTTTAAAATGATACATGTTTAGCTACTATACGACGTTAGTACAAGAAAGAAAAATAAGTAGCATGATTTATCAAATCCTGCAAGACTAGTTGGTGAAGACATTAAATGCAACATTTAATGCTCCAATGTTTGAATCAAGAAGAACAAGAAATAGCCCTTCAACAATCCTTAACAGACACTTTAAGCTCTTTATAAAACCCCAAAAAACTAATTGAAGGGATTATTGAACGAGCAAGTTTTCTTTGTGCAAAATTTTCAAAAATGATTCTTTCTATATAACTTAGTGCTTTCTTTCTGAGTGTAAAGGCTAGTAAAAAGATAATATCTATCTATTAGGATGATAGCCTAGTGATTTACCCTTATGCATTTTTTTATGAAATTGTTGAAAGCGTGGAGATGTTTTGTTAAGAAAGAATACTTATTTGTAATTGCCTAGCTAGAGAGACAAAGTAGTAAAGAGTATTTGTGTGTGAGCCTGAAAAGGCTTGAAGAAAAAGAATTCTTGTAACAATGTGGAATTGTGATTCCATAAGTCTGTTAGTGGAATTTGTGGTGGAAAGCTAAGGATTGGATGTAATCTCTAATTAAGACGAACCAATATAAACTTCTAGTGTGATTTCTCTTTTCACTATCTTGTTATTTGCTTATCTAACCAGAGAAACTGAATTGCGTATATCGTCTGCTGCTCAAGAAATCATTGTGTTCTTTAAACATTAAGACGAAACATGTGTTGTTTGCTCAAAATTGTTTTTAAGAAAGGATTTGTGAAAAATTTCTTTAAACACAATTCAAACGTTTCTTATGTTTACCGGTATGTTTTACATTTACTCTTTACAGTTTTCCTAACATACAAGGACTTCCTCTTTCCTTCACCAAAATGCTCTTGGGGGGCATAAACATGCCTTCAATGATTTGTAAAAATGTGTTTGTCATGTTATCTAAACAAACAAAATATTTCAACCTAAATTCCTCTATTTCAAAACATCTCAAGGGTTTTTTGGTTACCATTTCTCGAAGGATCAATGTCACTAACTAACTATCTTGTACCCAGCTATCCTAAAAGCTCAATTTATATAGCAAAAATATATAAATAATTTTAGAGAAAGCATATTTTAACTCGCATGTTTAACTTTATTACTTTCAAAACATGTAAAAAGGTTCTCAAACTTTTCAAATTATGCACTTTATTACTTCCTCCGCACTTTTTTATAAGAACCAAATTAGAACTTTGATTTGGTCCTTTTTATAAGAACCAATCTAGAATGTCTCGTGCATTAATTATTATTTTTTACAAAAATACTCTTCTTTACGGGTCTTTTTATCTAGGTTTAATAAATAATATGTAGGATACATTAATCTCTTAGACTTTTTGAGAGCCTAGCTTTGTCTTGTATGGAGAGAATTTGAAAACTTTACCTCTTCACATTCATAGCCAATAAAATCAAGACAATAAATATATTATTAATGGGAGCTTAAAAGAATTAAATATTTAAAAAAAAAAGAATAAGAATATGTCTCATTTTGGGGGGAAAAAATGTAAATTTAGGACAAATTTAATGCTACTAACTAAATTAAGTAATTTCCTTAATTCTTGTGAATTAGTTAATTGAGTCTTATAAAAAAGGCCTGAAGGAGTACAATTCTGTCATAGTTGTTAAAAAATAGTAAAACTCCATGTGTCACCATTCCAAAATAACCTTAGGATAAAATAACCAAATGGTGAAACATAAAGTTTACATCCATTTCTTTTTAAATGTGACAGAATTAGATTACAATATAGATGAATTCTACGATGCTCTAGCACCACCTACGTATGTGGTTTACGGTGTACCGCAATGTCTAGCCTTTAGATTAATCTCTTCCTCACATTACTATGGCGCACCCTCCACACTAGATTATCCCTCTCCAACCTCCCTCCATAGTTCCTTTCCTACTGGTGCCGTCTTTTCCCTAACGGTTGCCGACGCCATCGTCCTCCCCGATGACGTCCCTTCCTCCCAACTATGCTTTGTCGTACCCAGTCACTCTAGGATCCCGCTCGAATCCTCAAATCCCACTCAAATTCGCAATTGCGTGCCTCCCTCGCACCAGATCCACGATCATCTCCCTCACACTAGATCTGCCACCAACTACTTCCACGGCCAAATTTTGACAACACTCACCAACCTCTGCTCTGCTCTCATTCAACTTTATCTCTCCTCCATCAATCTCACTGGTGCCCTCCCTGGCGCATTCTGTGCATGCAGCTCCCTATAATCCTTTGACATATTTAGCAAACTTTTTACCAGTGTGTTGTCGATGGAGGTGTTTACACAAATTAGCAGCTTGAAGGAGCTGGCAGTGGTGTTCCAATAACCTAAACAACCACACCAAGGTCCACAGAACCACCCTTGTACCAAATCTGCACATTGCAGCAAGGTAGCAAATGTGAACTAGGCAAATCCCTACAAGTCAAAAACCAGACCCAAAGAAGGAGAGGGAGAGAAAAGCAAAAAAAAAAAAAAAGTGGCATTGTTGCCAAAAATTGCCTTCAGTGACGTCACACAGTGGAGAGTCGCTAGCACTAGGATTGATCTAGTGTGGAGAGATGTAAGTAGGACTGTGTTAGATTAGATTATCTAACGGTAAAAAGAAGCAGTCTATGATATACCATATACTGAGGTGGTCCACCAGAGAATTGGTCTACAGTATATAACTTAAAAATTTTGAGAATATTTTGTACATTTTAAAAGTAGACTAATTTCTATATATTGTAAATATAAAAATTACATCATCAATCAATAAAAAATATGTTAAGTATAACTTTGAGGGTAATAAATAATCTATGATTGAATTACAATGCATTTAAATTAAATTCTAAAAAGTGACAGGAAGCATAAAAAATGAAATATAAAAAGTTTTATTTAAAGTTTTATATTACATCATCTTGCAAAGTGGCTTCTAAGCAATGATGACAATGGGTAGGGTTTGGGTAGGGTACTATAGTACCCATCCCCATACCCATGTTTTAAAAAACACCCGTACTCGGCCTCATATCTATGCATGTAGCAACTTTAATCTTCATTCTCGTACCTATTGGGTATCTGGTTATCCATACCTGCACCAGCTACTCGCACTTTATTAAGTGTAAAATCAATAAAAAAATATTTATTAATAAAATTTGTATAACTAAATTGAAAATTATTCTTAAATCATCCAAACATAATCATACAATTAACATTAAGAACATAATCATTCTTACATGTAATATTCTAATTCTCTGAGTTAATTAATCTAACAACTAACATTAAGAACAATTATATAATATAAAATATAAAATCATATATAAATCACATTAATTAATTGCTCCTAAACTAGATTTTGTTTTATGAATTGTTTTCCACTGCACAATTAAGTATATTAATTGATATTAAACTTACTATATATAAGGAATTTCACTTTAATGATAGACCATGCTTAAAGTATAGCTTTAACAAGTTATAGAATAAATATTAGCAATATATTCACGTTGAAAGGCATATAATTGGAATTTTCTACATAATAGTATGTCACAATAAGAATGAGAATGAATTTAATAAGTCTAATCAAAGTTAATAATAGTATGTCACAATAAGTACAATTTAGTGAGTCAAGGATACCTTAATTAGATCAACATAAGTTTAAGAATGTCAGGTATGGATAGGGATGGCAATAGGTAGGGTACTATAGTGCTCGTCCTCATACCCATGTTTGAAAAAAATCTCCGTACCTACCCTCATACCTGCGCGGGTAACAACAATCCCCATCTCCATACTCGTTAGGTACCTATATACCTATACCTGCATTTTACTTAAGTGTAGAACAATGGAAGAAAAAATGTGAGGCCTTAGGCAAAATTTATATTCAAAATTTAATTTAATATAGTTTGACAAATCTCATTTTATTTTTGTATCAATTATGAAACTATTGATCAAATTTTTATAATTAAGTTTTTTTAATATTTCATTTTCAATATATAATTAATCCATCCTTTAACATAGTTAATAACAAATAAAATTTGAATAATTTTACTTTTAAAAAACCTACATTTAACAATAAGAATAATTACAAGTATTTCAATAATATTTTAGAAGCAATGCGTACATTTGAAAAAGAATATAATCTTTTGATATAATTTATTTTTAATGGAGTATAAATTATTTTTGAAATTTAATTTATATACAATTATAGTGCAAAACTGTAGAGCACAAAGATAACACAAGAAGGAGGGTTGAATTGTGTTATAGCAGATTTTCGCAATTCTTTTGTTAACAACGTATTGTCTGAAATAAGATAAAAAAGATTTTCAAAAACAATTTAAAAGACAGATGAAAGCTGAACAGTAAAACCGAAAAACACACAGACTTTATACTAGTTCATCTCACTCCAGAAACTATGTCCAGTTCTTGGCAACAACCAAGTTCCACTAACTTTTTCAACTTACAAGTATTCTTTCGACAAGCCTCTTCAGGCTCAACCCAAGTAGTCTTTCACTTGCCTCTCCAAGCAAATACCTAAGTATTCTTTAAATCAAAGCATCTTTAGGCTTCCACCAATCTCGTTAAGAAAAATGTTTACATGTGAGTTTACCTCACTAGGTTTAATGTCTTATCAAACGAATATACAATGAAGTACAAAAAGAATTTTACAAACAGAGTTTACAAGAGCTTTTTCTTTTCTTAAAGTAGTTATGAATTTTCAGAATCAGCAGCAATTATGTCAACAACAACTATGATAACAGCAACTGTGATTGCAACAAATGCTCGAAGGAGGTCTCTTCTTCTATTTATAAGCTTTTCCAAAAGTATCCATTGAGTGTTTTGCAGAAGACGGCATTTGTTTGATGAAGAGAGTCGTTGGAGCATTAAATGCAGCATTTAATGCTTTTTACCAACTTGTTATATGATAAGATAAAACAATCTGCTTATCTTTTCTATTATTGTACTTAATCTTGTAGTAGTTGTCATATTTGCTTTCCCGTTCTGGCATTCGCACGCATATTACTTCTTTTTCACTAACTTTCCTCGAGAGTAGATATATAGGCTTTATATGTTTCAAGGTAGCTTACACTTTGATTGATGTGCAGATCATTTTAGAACATTGTCATCGTCTGTAAGATCTGTTAGTTATGAAGTTTATCTAATCAAAAGATAAGACGATATTCAATTTTAAAAACATCAGATGATTGCATGTGAATGAATGATCAGACGATTATGTGAAGATATATATAGTTTTTAACTATTTGTTGTTATCAAAATATTTGAGGGTTATAAATTCGTCATTTGTCTTAACAAGAACTTTTTTACACAGACGTCTAATAAAATTTAATTATTTTATCATATTATCCCATTTATTAATATGATGCGGTAGTATGGTGAATTTCTAGCTTATATATATGTTATAAAAAAAAAATTACACTAACAATGCATATAAATTAAACTCTTATTTTTGTTTATATTTCTTGCAATGTCCTTTTTTTTAGTAAATCAAGATTTTTAATATTGTAATACTCACTAGAACTTATTTTTTTAATATATTATATGAGATATTTTAATATATGTGTGTGTGTGTGTGTGTGTGGGTATGGGGCGGGTTGGGTACTATAGTACTCATACCAGCACCCATCCTCATTAAATTTTACAGGTAAATCTCCGCCCCCACCCTCATCCTCATTGAATGGGTATTTACTCTACCCACTGTGGATATTTTTTACGGATACCCATAAGGTCTAGGTAGAATTGTCATCCCTAGGTATGGAGCTAGTCAAGGATACTTTAATTAGATCAATATAAGTTTAAGAATGTCAAGTATGAAGCTTGCAAATTATGTAAAAAAGTTTTGTATAATTTGAAGGTAAATACCATACAATAGTCCCTAACATGTATAAGAATAAATAATTAAACCAAAACTATATTTTAATAATTAATAATATATATAATTACATATATGAGATGTTTTATATGTGTGTGTGTGTGTGAGGGTGTGGGTATAGGACAGAGTGGGTACTATAATACCCATATCCGCACCGATGTCCAGTATGGATAGAATTGTCATTCCCACTTCTAGGTAAGCAAAGACAGTTAATACCCACCCTGTTACGAGCACTGACATTCATGTAAATAAAGTTTACCGGAGGTGGAGGAGAAAAAACATGAAAATGTAGAACCAACTTTCGTATTGTATCCGTAACATAGACCAGGTAAATGATTATACAAGTGCTGTACAAAGATAACATTGATTATGGCATGGAAGCCGGTAGTAAGCATTGCACTAGATTGTTGGAACTCAAATCATGTGTGAACCATATTTGAGCAGCATTAGTAAAGCCTCGGACAAACTCAACAGAAAATAATAACTCTTCGGCATTGATTTGATTTCACTAAGGTGCAATTACCTTTTAGCACAGATGAGCTTTACTCACTGTTAGAAAGTGAGCAGCATTACAGCAGCAACTCAAACCGATTGAAATGCAACTAATTTTCCCCTATTCTACAACGCAATATTGTTTGCAATTACAGGTTCCCAAATCAAGTCCTAATCAGTCAACACCCCAAAAAATAAAACAACTGTTCCTTCAACTCATCAACCCCACATTCTACTTTTACCTACTGAATCCATTTACATTAAAGCAGTGATTCAAGTAACTTTGGTTGCCTAATTACATTTGCAAGGAAAATAGATTGTCATCACTATAGCCTTCATCATGCCCATTATCCGGTCCTCACACAGCATAGGAATAATAATTTATTTGGCACTCTAATTGCCAATATGTACTTGAGATCCATTAGATACTACCCTGCCAGAGGTGCTGCCCATCATTTTGACACTACTACTCTCCAATCCACTTTTAAGCCAAGCAAGGTTACTAATGTCTGTAGCTATTGCAGCCAACTCAAAATTTGGGAAAGATGGGGGTTCCGAAAATTCAATGAATTCTGGTCCCAACAAAGAGCTTTTGGACTTTATACATTTTGGAGCAGCACAGCAACCATGGCCACATTGATGAGGCACTGACCGGTCACCACAAATTCCTTCAAGCATTTTACAAAATTCCATGTCTGGTTTTGATGATTGTAAAATGGGTCCTTGCATCGGAACAGGTCCTTGAATTGATGTGGAAGGCTGTACGGTGTCAAATGAGTGATATACATTAAAAGCACTCACGCGTGCTACTGGCCGAAAAAGGGTAGGCGGGTCCTTGACTTCATGGTGTAATTGACCCTCAGTTTGTGCTTTGTCGTCATATTTATCATCCATGATCTCCACAGAACTGACATCTCTCCCGTCTGAGGATTTCAAAGAAACATCCCCACATGATAGAGTGTCTTCTGATGATGCTTTTGCTTTCTCCAAGCTAACATCTTCCATGAAGTTGCCAGATTCTAATTTAATCTTATCAAGTTCAACTCCCCGACGCCTCAAAGTTGAATTCCAGTGGTTCTTAATGGCATTATCTGTTCTTCCTGATAGAAGCCTGGCAATGGCTGCCCATTTGTTCCCATGGATTGCATGAGCAGCAACTATGATCTGGTCCTCCTCATCTGAAAAGAATTGTGTTTTGTTAAGCCTATATTTTCAGGAAAATGGCATGATAAGATTTAATAGATGAAATCCAGAAGTTTCTAAGCAAATATATATGATATAATTCTAACATAGACAACATTGCATGCCGAAAGCTAGATTACCATCATATTTCAATGCAATACATTGGATTAATCATGCCTTGAATCATAAGATAATGTAGACAGTTATAATTTGTTCAGATTGCAGAAAAGTCATTTGTTAGACAATAAATGGATGTTAAAGAGATCTATTGCAAGGGCATGGAAATGTTTCCCCGAAAAAAGTTTCTTAGTATTTATTATTATGATGATGATGATGATTGTTGTTGTTGTTGCAACTCGTGATTATTATTGTAACAGGGGTACTTGGTATTTTGAGTTTCAGAAAAATATGACAAAGGATTCAGTAATCTCATTATTTCACAAAGGCCAGACTTTATTTAATTCTCTTTACTTTTGGTCTGCGGATTCTCATTACTCACCTTTCTGATTTTCTAGTTATAAACAATTTTAGATTCTGAATTTATTATAATATAATTTTAGCTGGAAACTGCAATTAAAACTTTAATATCATACACCACTACATATAAAATTAGCACAAAAAAAAAGAGTACTAAATTTTAATGGCCAACAAACAAAATGCAGTGCAACAAGGGAAGCAGAGACAGTTTGACAAATGGAATGAGACATGGTTTTAAATTGCACGCTATAGCGCCACTATAGCGGTGCAGTGGTCCCTAGCTGCTACAGTTGCTGCTGTAGCGGAGCGGTTTAGTGTAGCAGGCTAAATAGCAGCTGGGACAGCAGCACAATGTGTTGATTCCAAAAATGCCCTCTGAACATAGAGGTCAGGGCTTTTTTGAGGAGCTATTTTTGGGATTTCAATTTCCAAAAATTAAATCTACAGCTATAATAGTAGTGAAAATGATAAAGAAGACTTTGATTTAGAAGATGATGATTGACGATTCCTGTCTAGTAAACTTGTATTTGACTTTTGTTGGTATTCACTTGTATGTTTTGTTTAAGACACCTATGACTTTTTATTGTTAATTATGAATGTCATGAATTTTGAGTACTTTTTATCATTTTTGAGAATTTATATGTATATAGTATACATTATTATAAACTATATAAAAAAAATTCAAAATTGCGGCTATCTCACTATACGCTATCCCCCTATAGCAGTTTTGGGGCCAGCTGCTACGCGCCACTATCCAGGATTTAAATTTAATACACTGGAATGAGATGTATTCATAATATCTACATTCTTGATTGTCATTGCAGACCAATACTAATAGTTATTTACATGACATAACTATAAACCATCCAAAGCAATGAGCTTTTTATGTGATATAATAGGTTTTAACCTACAAAAAGGGAAGGTCCATGAGAGCAGTTGCTCTTTCACCACCTGTCAACCTCAGTTTTATAATCTAAAATTTTTTGCATACTATTCGTAGGTGTAATTGCGAGCATATGCATAAGTATTTTCTATACTTTATAATCACTAGACTTTTATGATCATGATAGCTGTATTCTATTGATAAATGTCCTTTCTAAACATCATACAAATGACTACAAGAATACAGATAATCGTCCCTCAAGTCAACGGCCAGACCTTAGATCACTGTATACAAATATAGACACAAGATGATTGAAGGCAACCCAACAAATGATGATATAAAAAACAATCAGTGATGTGAATATATTATAGTCAGTGCTTCCCAAAAGCAGTATGACAATTGAGACGGAACATTACTTGTGATGACAGAATTGGAATATCTAATTAACTAACCATAAATTAAATTAATAACAGGTCAAACTCAAAGCTTAGATATAATACTATAAGTATTAGTAATACTGTTCTTCAATCAAATGATCAAGTTTTATATTTCATCTCAATAAGAGCTGTCAACCTTCAATGCAGCCATCAATTTCATCTCAGCAACTAAAATTGGCATCTTGATAACAGGTGTTATAATTTTATTGGAGGAAAGTACCTACCAGTACCTATGTTACCATACCAAAGTTTTGTCCTTTATAATATTACACCATCTTATCGTAACGTATATAAAGAATGGAAGCCAATATGTTAGGTCCTCCCTCCAAACTCAAAAATATGCCAAAAAAAAAACAAAAAACCACCTTATGCATAGTGAATCAAAATATAAGCAAATCTTAACTAATTTTACCTTATTTAATGATATCATCCTCAAAATACCCTTCATTTAATTGAGAGTTATTTCCAATGACTCTTTGTTATTCTTGATATCAAGTTCCAATGAAGGATAGTTTAAGATAAGAGTTTATTTTTTAAATGGGAATAGTAAAATTAAATGATGTTAACTAACTTTTTTTAATTAGTGTGTGAATTAGTTTTTTTTGCTTATATTTGAGTCCAAAGGGAGTATCTTTACAAAATGGCAGGGATTCTCATCCATAGTGTATTTGGTTCCAAAAATATTTATCATTATATCATTTTGAGGGTGAGCCTTGGCACAATGGTAAGGTTGCCACTTTGTGACCTAGAGGTCATGAGTTCACATCTTGGAAATAGTCTCCCTGATTTCAAGGGTAAAATTGCATGCATCTATTCTCCCCAAACCCCACCAAGGGCCACGTGCACAGAGATGCCCTTTTTATCTCAATTTTGGAGAAGAATTGAATATTTCGAATTAGCATATTTGTTCTTTTCTATGTCTTTTTTAAAAAGGGAGGTCCATGATCTAGTGTCAGCAAGGAGAATGTAGGCTAAATATGAGGCAAATTGGTCTGAGTAGGTTTTGAACCTAGGGATCAAGAAGAGATGAGGACTAGAGAATAGTTTGTTAACGTAGTAATAAAGTTGGTTGGGAAATTGAAGTTGTTAAAAATAGAGACTTAGCCTAAATAGTATGAGAGACCAAGAGAGGCAGAAATCAGATTTGTTAGTTTTGGGAAGCTGGGCAGTAGTGTAGTGGTAAAAGGGTACCCTTTCTTGAAGGGGAAATCTTTGGAAAGGAGGATTCTGTCCTTTGGTCTCTGTGATTCAGTTAACCATTACAGAAGTGTTCTTTCTCTTTCTTTCTTCTCTAATTCTCAGCTCTCTTTCAAAAACCTAAGAAGTTTTATCTTGGGTCTTTAACAATTTTGACCCAAATGCCAGATCCCTTATCATGGATGACATGGAACACATGGAATCTTTGAAGAACAAGGGGGAGTACTTGACAAAGAGAACCAATGATCATATGGCACAATTACTTTCTCTGGCCTCTAATTCGGCAGAGATTCAGACGAATATGGTTGGTACCGAAGGAATTCAGCAATCAATGGATAAGTGAATGAAGAAACAGGGCATAAACCTCTAGGAGTAAGAAGACCATGAACAACCCACTCACAAGAAACAAAAAGTCAAGGCCGAATAAGGGGAAAGCAGAGTCATAAAAGGAAGACAATTATGAGTTCTTCTATGATGAATCAAAATCTTGGGCTAGAAAGAATGAATTGCCAAACATCCATGGCAGCAATTGGCTGGGTTGGATTGCCCAAGTTGAGAAATTCTTCAAAGTGTAACAAATGAAGCTAAACGAGAAGGTTCAACTCGCATTCATGATCATGGAAGGGTTGGCCAGGGCACTGGGAAAATTTGACAGTAGCTATGGTTCAAAGGTTCCCAAGAAGAAGTTTGGGAATTTTGTATGAAAGATTAGCCACCTTGTGGCAAATGGATTTACCAATGTGTACATAAAAGATCTTGGAATCTTGAAGGAATGGGCATAACACATTGGGAAGGATGTGGACACTGTCAAATCTCAGTTCCCCAATTTCAACTTTGAGGACAAGGTTGAACTTTGGGGCACGGTATTGATGGGGCCCAGAGAAATGAGAATAGTTAGTTAGAGTAGTTATATTATTATATAATTGGTGGAGCTGTTAAAGTTGATATGATTATCAACATGGCTTAAATAGCAAGAGTGTAGAAAAGGAAGCATTCATATTTATTAGTTCTGGAAAAATGAGCAGCGGCTCAGTTGGATAAGGGGAACCTTGGAAGGAGGATTCTTTCCTTTTGTCTCCATTTGTGAGTCAGTAAACCATTACAATTCTCTTTCTCTCCTCTTTAACTCACATCTCTAACCCACTAGGGTCGGCCTAGTGATGGGGAGGTTGGGGTAGTATGCATGAGGTCATAAGTTCTAACTTCAGTGTGACCATTATACACCAAAAGAAAAAAAAAAACTCATCTCTCTTTCTTAAATTTATAAATCTCATCAACTGTAACATATAGTCTCCAAAGAGACTTGGTGCCACCTGAGCCAAGGCTCTTAGACATATATTTATCCATTTAACTTGATGGAATGTCATTTTAACTAGCTCACTACATTATAGGAATATATTCATGCAGTGAATTCTTCATCAAAGAATCTCACATTGCATTCTCAGAATTAGGCTTTAAAAGGAAAATGAAATAATAAAAAAGAAAATAGGGATTAACCAAAAAAATCTGAAAAATTTAAGTTGGAACTAGACAAAAACAAATAAACAGCGTTCAGGATCAAAAGACATTTTATTTAACCATTATTACAAATGGGATTCCCATGTAAAAAATCAAACGTCCCAAAAATGAATTAGACAAAAATGGACTAGACACAAAATCAACTTGCTGCAGGACAAGAGACTGTATAGTTTATATCCATACTAGGTATGAACTTCACCTAGAACTCAATTTACGATGATCCAGAACATCAAGTTCATCATTTTCCAAATGATGGACTAAACCTATTTACAGTAAGATGGGCCTCTCCTTATGGGTATGTGGGCAGTAAAACGACAAAATCCGCATAGCCCTTGAACAAGACCAACCCAAACACTGCCAAAATGGGATGTGTAATTTTAGCTCACTACATTATACACATACATGCAGTGAATTCATCAAATAATCTCACACTGCATTCTAAGAATGAGGCTTTAAAAGAAAACAGGGATTAAACAAAAAAAAAATCTGAAAATTTTATGTTGAAACTAGACAAAACAAATAAATAGCATTTGGGTTCAAAATACTTTTTATTTAACCATTATTACAAGTACAATTCCTGTATCCAAAACCAAACATCACAAAAACAGACCAGACGCAAAACCAACTCTCTGCACAACAAGAGACCATATAGTGTATATCCATATTAGGCAAGAACTGCACCTAGAACTCAATTTATGACAATCCAGAACATCAAGTTCATAATTTTCCAAATGTCGAACTAAACCTATCCACAATGAGATGGGCCTCTCCTTATCGGTGTGGAGTCCTCTTGTAAAATGACAAAATCCGGGTAGCATCAAACAAGACCAACCCAAACACTACCAAGATGGTTTTAAGTTCAAGCAATGTTGGTAAAGAACCGTTATAGTGCCACCATAACACTATAATGTGGCATTTTTCGACCCCTTCACCATAGGCAATTTGTGAAGGGAGGCCTGCTATGACGGCGCCATAGGCCGCAATGGCAGGTTGATATGGTGGGATTTTGGTCTTCTACCATATTCTGCCATCCGTCATTGATAACCTTGAGTTCAAGACACAGAAAGTCCTCTACCCAAACACCAACCACACTACCATGGTTTTTAAAAACAGCCCGCAGCCGCAATTGCGCTGCAACAACGAGGTTTTTTTCACTCACCGCGACCGCAATTACAGCCACACCAGTCATATTTTCCCACAATGTCAAGGATCACAACGAAACCGCAACCACAACCACAACCGCGATTTAAAACCATGCACACTACTACAACAACAACCACAGGCATCAGTCCGCAAGTAATAGCTACTTAGCTATAGGTCCCGTTTGGATAATAACTAATATCCACCATCTCAATAACCTCATTAACATGATGACTTATCTACTAACATGATAATTGATAAAGTAACAGCTAGGAACAATAATGCACACAGCAAACCCAAAGGTCCAAGCAAATTCAAAAAACGAACCACACAACCACTAAGCTTTAAAAACAAAAGATCCCACATAAAACATTACAACAACTAAATTCAAACCATTCCATCCAATTCCGTTACTGCATTCCCATCCCCACACTCCAAAGGTCAATTTCGAAAACATTCAAATCAAATCAAACGGAAACAAATTCAAATCCAAACCCACTCACGCTAACGAAACCGATTACGTACCGGTGAAGGGCTTGCGCTTAACGGCGGGGTCGAGCTGGTTGCACCACCGGAGCCGACACGACTTGCCGGATCTTCCGCTGATCCCGCGCGCGATGAGGCTCCAGTTTCTGGCGCCGAACTTGCTCACCAGACGACTCAGAATGGCGTCCTCCTCCGGCGACCAAGGACCCTTTACTCTGTCCCTGCCGCCGCCGCCGCCGCCGAGCCCGAGCAGCCCCTCGTCGCCGCTCCCGTCGGCGGCGTCCAAGGCGGTGGCGGCGGGTTCCTCCGGTTCCATCTGTGAGGTTAGTTAATAAGTGAAAGTGAAGAGTGAACTGAACAGTCAATAAGGACAAGACAGTAGAGCAGTTAGCGCAAATGTTTCGGTACTTTTTTTCAACACAGGTTTTTAAAGGAATGAGTTCAGGAACACGTCCGGGTGTCAACTGTTCAATTACAACTCTACCCTTCCCTCCCTCTCTCTCTTTAGTCTTTTCCATTACATTTTTGGAAAAAAAATTACACATTGTTTGATAACTACGAAATAGCATGGAGAGTAAAGAAAATTTTTAAATTTTTTAAATTTTCATTGTTTGGTACATGAGAAATGTAGTAGAAAAGTTTAAAAATTCAGTGGGCTCCACTGTTTTTTTTTTTTTTATTTCTCACATATTTCTATTCATCTATTTATCTCTCTCTTATTTATCCTATATATTAAATTAGAATTTTTATCTCTCACGGGAGCGTTTTTAGTTGTCAATCTTCAACAAGAATGTTTTTAGAAATTTTTTTAACCTCTCATATCTTTAAATTTATTATTTTCAATATCTTTAGTTCTAAATTAAATTTTAATATTTTTTAAAAGAAATTATCAATAATTAGAATGACATTGTATCACAATGTAAATTACATATTATAAATTTATAATATAATCTATATTTTTAGAAATATTTATTTATTACGAATTAATGTATATTATATATTCAAAAGTGTTTATTTATTATAAATTTATGTTATATGAAATAAATATTTATTCTGTATAATGCACATATTAAAATACTAATTATACTAAAAATCAATTAGAGTTAGCCTAATGATGAAGAATAGCTAAATTGTTATTCTTTTTACGATAAAAGGATTGGGTGTAATTATTATGCTATATCATATTATAAACTTTTTTACCATGCATGATTTTTAATCTAACTATTTTATTTATATTTTTAGCTTATTTTATTTTTTATAATTTTTTATAATTTATTGTTTAATATATTATATAATAGTAAAATATATGTAATTTTAATTAATTTAATTACTATTAAATATTTTATGCTAATTCATTATAACCTTAAATTTACATAATTGTTTATTCTACTTTCTTATTTATTTCTCTCAAACCAAACAATTTAAAATTTCAAATTATTTTCTATCTATTTCTCATTCTCTTAACTTATTTCTTACCATTTCCATCCACTCTATTCTTCTCTTTTCTATCAAACAAAGCCTTAGATGCAATATTATAGATATTGTTGATATTATTCTCCAATCAGAATTAGAGTTTTATCTCAGTAATACGTGTTGACATTTAATGAAATCTTTTATTATACAATTTATCAAGATAAAAGTCTAATTCTAATTAAAGAATGGCAACAACAGTATTTATGATACTACATCTAAATTTTTTCCTACATTTTATGATATATTTTCAACACTTCATTTAATGTAATCGTGTTTTTAGAATTTTGTTACTTAAATTTTAAAAGGTTGGATATTTTTTATTTCAAGTTATTTTGAGAGAGGATTTTGTCTGTTGCGAGATTAGGAATCAAATTTCAATTTCCACGAGGATTTATTATGGTGGAATTGCATGTTACTTACGAACGAAGAAATTTAAGATTTAGATTGAAGTTAGATGTTTATTGTTAGTAAGATGTCGATAAGGTGAGTTAACTGACATTTGTGCTTGGATCTCAATCATAAAAGTATTATCTAAAGAGTTTAATATTTATGTATTTGTAGTGAAAAATCCTTTATCATCCAACAAAAATTAAATAATTATCAGCGTTTTATTTAAAAAAACATTTTAAATTAAAAAAAAAAAAACTAAAAAGAACTATTACATTGCTCTTCTTCTCCTTTCGTGCCTTCTTTTCCGGAACCAGTATTTCAATTATTTTTTTTTCTTTTTGAGATAAGTGAGTGGGTAGAGGAGGATGACAGAAAAAATAAGGAGTTGAAATTTTGAAATGGAGAGTGGGGTAGAAAAGGGTAACCGAAAAAAAAAATAGAGTTAGAATTTTGAGATGGAAGAGGGAAGCGGATGATGGGGACCGTAAAAAAATAGGAGATTAGTTAACTTTTTTTTAAGTTTTTTTAATTTAAAATAAATTTTTCAATGATTAAGCTGACGTGGTTAAATAGTTAAATTTTATTAGATGTTAGTGTAAAAAAAATTTACATTAATAATACATACATTGTTTTCTCTTATTTAAATTTGTAAAGCTTAATTTTTGGATTATATTAGAAGTTTGATCAAAAACTATGTAAAAATCTAAAAGCTTATAATTAGATTGATGTAGTTTTACAAGCTTTTAATTACATGCTTAAATTCAGTCAAAAAATCATTTGTCTAAACTTAAGATGAGATGTTTTTAAATTAATAAGAATAAGTTGTTAAAATTATTATAATCTATCTAGGATATTATAATGAGTTTAATAACCATGCATTGTTAATGTAAAAAAATTTATATCATCAATTAATTAGAAATCATTCTTCATCTAACTTTTAAAATAATTATTATAAAAGTTAACAAATTTATTATATATGTCAGGTTGTGATTGAATGACAATGTAAAATATTTTTACATTGTTAATGTTTATATTATTTATTCTATTATAACTTATTAACTTTTTTATTTTAATATGATTACATATACAGAATAAAACTAAAATAAATTAAATCAAATCAAATTGTACCTTAAAAAGTATAAACAAACATCAATAAAGAAAATTAAATTGTAATAGTTTTTCCAACAAAAAAAAAATGTACTTTTTGAATTCATTTTATAAAAAAATAGAAAGAAAAAGTTTGACATATAACTTAAAAAAAAAGGCTTAAATATGTTTCTAATCCATATAATATATCCATTTATACTTTTAATTCTTGTAAAATTTTCTTTACTATTTTGGTCCTTATAATATTTTTTTTTTTACTATTTTAGACCCCACTATTAGTATGGCTATGTTAAGTGTTGATATGGCAGATAGAATGCCACATTAGCACCCTACGTGGTGAACACTTAAGACTGATGCTAGAATGTAATGGCCATGTCATTTGTGCTTTTTGTAAAAAATGGAAAAGAGAAAAAAACTTAATGAAAATGCAAGTCTCATACTAACTATTTGTATACACTATTCAAAAGTCTTTTTCAATTCCATTCACTCTATGTGAAAGCATACCATATACTTTCTATGAAAACGTAAGTGTGGCCTTTGCCTTTTGTACATACAACGACATCTGTTGTAACGAATCGCTATTGCTACAAGATAACTCAACTATGTTTGTGGAAAGATTCAATTTTAATCAAAAACTCTTTTTAATTTGATGTATAAAAATATGTGCAAATTTTTTCACATTTCATAAAACTAGTCATCAATAGCATTATTATTTAGAAATATAAAATCAAAACATGTAAGCAACTGCTAAACATATCCATGCATCATATACATACATATATATATATATACATACATACATATATATATATATATATATATATATATATATATATATATAAAAACATAAGTCAGAATATAAACATGTCTCATGGCACTAGAGCTCATATATTAAAAGATCATTGTATTTCAAAAAGATGAAGAGGTGTATGCTAATACAGGTGTATCCATCAATAAGTATATATAAACAAAAAGGGGAAGTGTATATACATATAGTCACTCACTTCCTAGCTAGCCACATCTACACATTACTCCTTAAAAGAACAAGGATGATAAGAAGAATCAAAAGCAGAAGTCCCACGACGTCTGTCTCAAGGGCGAGGTCTTGTGGCTGGAAGTGTTACATGTAAGTCCTCACACGTGTAGCTGCTTTAGGTGTGCAGATGTGCGCTATCCACATCTCTTCTATGGGCAACCAAAACTCTAATGACACATTCAATGTGGGCAAAAAAAAGTGAGATCCCAACAGGGATATGGATGATCGTAATGGCACCTCAATACCATACCTGCTAGGTAGCCCAATCTACCCGCCACGTCTTGTTGTCCTTGGCCGACAGTAGTGTTCTGGAACCCAATCATGAAAGGACCTAATTGAAGGTGTTTCGCATATGCTCCTGTAGCAACGTTGCGATCATCACAATCAAACAGTGCAAGTGTAACACCCTAAGCGATGTTACTGTCACTAAGCCTAGCTTTCTAAGAACAAAAAAGAAAGACTTAAAAACATAGAAACATGTTAAAGCGACTCAAAAATATAATTAAATATTATATACGAACAATACAATGAGAAAAATACACGCTTAATACAACTCACCTATTACCAGAATATGTCAAATAAAACGTAAAGAGGAATACAAGAAAACAATATAAACTAGACTACATCTTTTTGCACGTGACTCCAAGCTCCACCTATATATGTCTTCACTTGTATCTTGAAAAAAAGGGAAAACTTAAAGGAGTGAGACATAATGTCTCAGTGAGTGCTCTAAGGGTTCTGCGGCTAGGTTCGACTCTCCTACTTGGACAACCTTCATTACTTATCTCTCATGGTTTTAGCCTCACTAGGCCTCTCATAATAATCCATACCTATGGTTGGGTTTACACCTTTCAATAATTAGTGTTTCCTGCTAACTCCTCTCTCATTCTCACAATTGTTATACAATCTTACTATCTCATTCTTAACCTAAGAACTCTTTCTTACCCAAAACCTTCTCTAGTATTTAAACCCTTCATGTTTAGATTTTACTCTCCTTCCTTTTTATATTTAAGGTTATTCTCTAGGGGTCAAGTCTAAGGTCATAGATGTTCTAAAATACTTTTGACACTCCCTTAACACTCACCTTAATACCCTTCTTTTGTTCTCTCTTACTTGTCTTATACCTTTTTATTACGTTGTGTGAGAATTCACTTTCTCTATCTTATTCACAATTATTATTATCCAATTAGAACCCTCATAACACTATTATAGGGCCTAGACTCTCACTTATCCTTAAGGTAGCAAACACAATCTTAATTACAAGCATACATTTATTTCACATCTTTTGCCTAGTAACTAAACATACACATCATTTTGTTTCATCAAACAAGTATAACATACATCATAACATAAGCACATATGTATAATCTCGACACTTCATCACAAGACACAATTACGTTTTCACACATGTTCACATTACATCAATCGCTCATAAAGGTCACACAGACTTCACATAATTATAATTGTAGCACACTTCAACATATCACATGATAACAAGATACATATGCATGCTATATTCCTAAACCACTACTCATGCACATGTGGCACCAACCTAAACTTTTTAGAAAGTAGACTAGGAGTAAATGCAGGTCTTAAGAAGCGTCACCAGTACCAATGCCTTCGGCTTTCGCACCCTCAACTAGCATGATATCCCCTAGTGACTAGTCAGGGTTACCCAGTTTTGCCAGTACGCCCCGGCTCCATGGGATCAGCATGGACCATTGGAGTTTTTCCAACCGAATAACCCCCAAGGCTAAGGTTAGACAACTCATCACGGCCTCCACCAGCCAGATTCCTACATACTTTTCTCATCACATAACTTAAATGTTATGTGAATGGTCACAAATAATGCTTACAACTTTTTATAGACTTTTATCATGAAACATTGGCACAATTTCATATCACACTTAGTTTTTTCAAGGTAAATAATAATCATACAACATAAACTTAACAAGGCATAAGAAAACAAACAACAATGAGTTAAAAACTGCAAAAAGGAGTTCATAAACACAAAGAACGGAATAGCAAAAGTCGTATCTGTCCAGCAGGACAGAAGTCCCGCCCGGTGGTCCAGCGAACTCGCCCAGCGGGTCTGCCCGCCTAGCATCAAAGCAAAATCCACTTTTTGAAGAAAAGTCACCCAGTGGCTATCTAATCCCGCACGGGCAGATTCGAGGTACTAATTTTAATTTATTTTTCCTATTGTCTTTGGGTTCTAAATGCTTCAAGATAAATAATTAAATTCTTAATCACTCTTTTACATTGATAATTGGTCAATCTAATTTATAATTTCCTTACTCCCTCACAATTCCCTCAAAACCAATCAAATCCCTAAATTTAGGTATAAGGAAGGAAAAAGATAAATAAATGAACAAGAATAACAGAAAGGATGAGGAGGACATGGGGGAGAGCACTTACCTTTATGGATATACAAAGCTGAGTCATAGGGTTTAGGTCCTCCAGTTTCTATTCCTCCTCTTTCTCTTTCTCTTCTTCTTCCTTTTCTCCTCATACTCTCTCTACCTTCTTTCTTCTTCTATTTTGTGACGGCTAAACCTAACCCCCATTCTCTGTTCTCTTCTTATAACATGTGGGTGGGTATATGGCTTAGTGGGCTTTAGTCCCCTATTAGGTCCTAGATGCTCTTTTGGGTTCTATGATAATATTTCTATTAATTTCTAATGCTAAGGTGTTAATAACA
The DNA here is from genome assembly GCA_004329165.1 of Spatholobus suberectus. Taxonomy (NCBI): domain Eukaryota; kingdom Viridiplantae; phylum Streptophyta; class Magnoliopsida; order Fabales; family Fabaceae; genus Spatholobus; species Spatholobus suberectus. Next base: position 53,548,205 of record CM014732.1, read on the forward strand.
ATAACACTAATAATAATATAATAACAACACCATAACAAAGAATTAATAATAATAACAACAACAACAACAACAACAATAAATATAATAACAACAACACAACACAATAATAGTAATAATAACAATAACAATAACAATAACAATAAATATAATAATGATGGAAAAAATAATAAGAATAATAAGTGATCTAATAACAATAACTTTTAAAACGTCTTTTGTCTAATAACACATGGGAAGGGTCCTACTAAGAGCTACTTCGTGGTTTATTTCTAATACTTGAAATTTGGGGTGTTACGGCAAGGATAAGCTTACAAGATTTAACATATAATATATTGCATACAAGTTTTGAGCAATACGAGGGGGTAGTAATCAGGGAAATCTTCACCAATGAGCCTTAAGCAAACTACACAAGTGAACTTAATACCACATTGAACCCAAAACCTTAAGGCATTAGGTCTATGGGTCTTTTTCACTTATATGTTACTCAACATACCTATCTCTATCCAATGTGAGACTTCTTACATACACTTGTACACCAACAATCTCCCCCTCAAGTGTGAGTCTCTTCCACATTGCTTTTTCCTCCTCAACCAGAAGCCATTTTTCTCATCCACGAGTATTCAATGGTGGCCTCTAGAGCTTAGCCATTGTCACTAATACGCTCTACTGCCGTTATGGCTGGAGCTTAGCCATTGCCGCTAATTTGCTCTATCGCTGTTATGGCTAGAGCTTAGCCATTGCCGCTAATACGCTCTAATACCAATTGTTGAGAATACAAGGGGATAGTAACCGGGGAAATCTTCATCGATGGGCCATGAGCAAATCACATAAGTGAACTTGACACCACATCCAACCCAAAACCTTAAAGCATCAGGTTTATGGGTCTTTGTCACTTATATGTTACTCAACATACCCATCTCTATCCAATGTGGGACTTCTTACATACATTTGTTCACAAACAACGAGTCTAGTAATAATATTTACACCAACTTATACATTCACAGAAGCATATAGTAAAGGTATACAACAATTCATATAATCATCACATCAATTATTCTCAAGCTTTAAGATAATATGAATTTCAGTCATGGAATGCATGCAAACTCGACTCCATGGAGATTTTCACCAATCAAGTGATCAGCACCAACATCTCCTTTAACATTGTACAACAATATGGGGGTCTCACCATCCAAAGGCAATGTGTATTATAAACCATTAGGGGACACCAATATCTAATCTATGGAAATGATGTAGTGGTTTGTTAAGATAGATAAATGTTGGTAGTGGCTTAAAACAACACATAGTATGCATTGGGCTTATCCTCAATATATATTGTGCCCATCTATTTATCCTCAAGGTCCATCAACAGCTACCCCATTAACCTTTGCATCACTAGGTTGAGGGCTTCTCACCAACCCATTCACTTATGTGGCTACTCACACCACAATCACAATTATGGACTCATGCATGAATACATGTCCATTCCATTAATCAGCAACAATCAATGTTTAATTATTTAAGTCTTCTTTCATTTAACATCACATCGTAATTGTTCCACCAACTACCTTTACAGAGAAGCCACAACAATCCTAGCATCCAACCTTTGCCAAGTAGGGTTCCCACTAAGCAACCACTACTAAACAATAGGATTTCACCTCAAAGTTCAATGTTTTTGTTGAGGCAGAATAACATACATGATAAGTTTTATGAAGATATTTAAATAATTTTTTATTGAATCTATTAGTAGATTTTATGTTTAAATTATTTATTATTTTATCCCATGATTCTTTAAAAACAAAATATGAATTTATCGAAATGCCCTCATTCTCTCTAAAAAACCATTAAATGACAAAATTTATAAAAGAATTCTAAATAATTGAATAAATTTTGAAATAATTATTTTTTAGCTTAGAAATCAGTTTTAAACACTTAGGAATTTTCCTAGGATTTTCAAAATTTTTGAAGCAAAATCACAAAATTTGTTTTGAAATCATTTAGAAAAAAGAAAAGAACATAAGCTGAAAATCTCCTCTATTTTAAGGTTAGTTCCAAATACAGATTCACATACTTAAACAATTTTCATTAAAAACAAACCATATATCATTTTCAAGATTTAAATATCTATTTTCTAAAACAATAATCCATTTATCAAGAAAAATATTTACAAAAAACATAAATATTAGAATGGACAGAGGTTAGATTCAAACTTCTGTAGCACACTCAACTTCAAACCAAATTTTCTCTTTCAAAACAGAACCAATCAACACAAACTTTATGTCTTTTTGATATCCCTATAAATTTGTTTTCCAAATCTATGCCCTATGTTTTCTAAAGATAAAGATAAATATACAGAGAGAAATGAAATAAACAAGTCAACACATAAGAAGGGGTTTGAATTGTGTGTTAGTGACTTTAAAAACTTTTCACAAATAGAGATATAAGTTCTCATATGATGTTTCGAAAACGTGCTTGGGATAAACTATGGACGCTGTTAAAAAGGGAAAGGGATAGAGGATAAAATACAACAAGATTTATACTAGTTCACTTTATAACTTAGAACTACGTCTAGTCCTTTTACCAAAAGGATTATCCATTAACTTCAACAAGTTACAAATAAGTATTCTTTATTGCCTTTCTAAGCTTACATAACAACCAGTAACCTTAACCCAAGATTACTTTACCCAATTTCTTTAACACTAAATATCTCTTGACTTTCGCAAGTTCAAAAGATCTTAAGGTGATCACACAAATAACTCACATAATGAGGATATGAAATTTTAGTACAAGCACTACAAGATTTTTGACTTTAGGACACACTTTTCTTCTCACGGTTAAAAAATCGTGGTTGGAACATAAAATAGGCCAAGGCTATACACATGTAGCAACAAGTGTGGCCTATTTATACTAGAGAACAATTTTAAAACTGTTGATTTAAAATAGACCACAGTTTTCCAACCGTGAATATATGAGACTACAACTAAATAACCATGACTTATAAAATTCGTGTTCTATTTATATTAAGCCATTTCTTAAAACTATTGATTTAGAATAAACCACACATATGAAATTGTGGATATATTAAATCACAATCAAATAACCGTGGCTATATTTAGGACTATTGGCAAGACTCACTGTAAAGCTAAAAACTAGTACTACCCTCTTAGTTCTCAAATTTAAAAATTTCCTGAAAATTTACTAAAAACGCTTGTCTTGTAGGAAAAACACTTACACGTACTCACATCTTAAAAATTCTTCTCCAAAATCTCACTTGTACTCACTGTGTACTCATTGAAATTGCTAACCTAAATGCCTAAATCTCACTGCATCCTCTCTTCTACCTCATAGTTACTTGAGGTATGGTTTAAACTCATCCTGACCATTAGTAATCTCACGTCCAAATCACTAACCCTATTCACCTGATTACAAAGGCATCCTTTGGCGCAATGTGCTTTGAATTGAGTTTGCAACGAGGCCTTCCATTCCTTGAGGTCTTGTTAAGGTCGAATTGTGTTCCACCCACATTCCACTCCATGATACCCTATTAAGGAGTAATCCAGACTCAACTGTCAAGTCCTTCTCAACCAAGTAAGGTATTAGACGTTAGAGGTTTTTTTTTTTTTTTTGTGTAAGAGAGCACCTTGCCATCTTTGCAACCTTTGTAACTTCTCCTTTTAGATGTATTTCATCTTAATTATATATATATATATATATATATATTTTCATATTTTAGTTTTTTTTTTGTTTGTAACTATCATCCCCTAGTAGAGGGACTCTTTATGAGTCCTTATAAGTTGTTTGGTTGGGGATAAGGTGGGATTGGCTTTTGATTTGTTGAAGGATTTGGTGAGCTCGGGGTATAGGGTTGATTTGGATTGAAGGTTTGTGCAGTTTGAATTGGATTGTTTTGCTTGAATCGGAGATTTATATTTCCCTTATTTGAGGATTTTTAATTAAAGTGATTATTAAAGAACTAATCAACTAACTGTAAAATCATATGTATACAACTCTAGATTTTTAATTAAAGTGATTATCAAATTTGTTGGAGAGCCATTGACAACACTAGACTAATATAGGAGCAAAATGTAGTTTACTGGGTAAGTTTCCCTATTCATGTTTTGTTCTCTATTGAGTAATTTTAAGTGTCTGATAAATTTGAAGGTTACTTTTGATTATGAGTCACCAACAAAAATTTTAAATTTCACTACAACGAAAAAGTTTAAGGAGGACCACATACTTTAATCAATTTCTATAGTTTGTACAAGGATTTAAATGGAAGAATTATGCAAGCTTTTATACTTTCACAAGTAGTTTTTATTTCTTTTATAAGAATAATAAGATACCAAATTAATCCATCGAAAATAATTATTGCTTGAAAAGAAAATTTTGTCTTCAAATAACATTATATGAAACAAATGCATTACTACTATTATAATACCATAGCAAACTATGTAGAATTATTAGTAAGGTCTAAAAGTTGTATCCAATGGTACCCTTAGCATAGTTAGTGAGATCAAAACTAGCTTAGACACCTATAATTGCAAGGTGTTTGGATATATGCCCATAGGTCATTAGTCATCATGGAATAGTTGGGATTTAGGAAGCTGAAAATGAGTATATAAATTATAAAATGGATTTACAAATATTTTAGACTGTTGGAAGATGGTAGGCTTATTACGACACTATGGTCTTTATGATTCAATTTCTAGCCCCACGGTCTTTGCTTCTCGAAAAAAGCAGAGGATTACAACATCTATTCCATGGAGATCTTTTGGGTTACTAATTAACAAGCTTTTCACTTAGTGTTATGATTTTATTTTTGATATTCAATTGGGGTTTTTTAAGATTTGATTGAAATTTTGGCAACATGCAAGGCAAGAAATTAATGTATAGTTGAAAAAGGAAGCAAAATTTTTGATGATATTGTTATACTGCCTTACTTGGATAACTATGACCATGTTGAGTTGAAAACAGTGGCCTATTTTAGGTCAGCATGGAGTTTCAAAGGTTTTAATCTCTTAGCAATTTCAAACTCTCTCTACACACACTTGAGAAAAAAAAAGAGAATCCTCACATTGTTTTTCAAGGTTAGTAAGATCTTAAGTTCAAAACTTTCTTGCAACCCATTTTTCCTATTTGCATCATTATTTCACTGTTTTTCTTTCAAAGCTTGTTTGCCTTTTTTCCTTCCTTGCATCCCTTTGTTTATTGAGTTTGTAGGTTTAGCTTTTATCTCCTTGGTTATACTTTATGCTATGCAAGATTTAACTTTTATGGTATGCAAGAAATCATTTTAGTCAAAGTGCAAGTGAGTATTCTTTGTTTTTGCTTAGTCAAAATGCAAGATGGTGTTCTCTGTTTCGCTCATAAGTACTATTTTATTCCTTCTTCAACATTCAAAGTTATATTTGATGAGTCAAATATTATAATATACATTCAACAAAGCATCCTCAAATACAAGTCCCTAATCTCATCATACCTAAATATATTAAGAAAATTTAGCCTATTCCATATAAATCTTACTAATACCTTACTCCAAGACCTAAGACAACCTACCTAACAATCATTAAATAATTTAGTTTATACCACTTATGACCTAATAGATATAAAGAAACAAACTAGGTGGATCTGGCTTGGAAAAGGAATAAGAGAGAAGTGTTTAAAATAAATATGTAACTTCATAATTGTATGCTCTGGCTGCAGGCTTATACTTGAAGATGTATGTCCCACAATTCCAAATCCACCTGAACAAGAATAAGGTCCACAAAAACATTAGAAAAAGAGAATTTGCTACTACAAATTAAAATATAAAATTCCACAAAATTAATTCTTACCAAAAGATTCTTAACACTAATAATAGTATCCATGCTCATGTGAGCCAGCACCCCCACAATAAGATGAATATGGACCTTTACTATACTATAAGGTGAATAGCATATTACGTAACTAATATTACAATTGATATGAATGATAAAATAGGTTAAAGAATATTAACTCATATCAAAACCATAATAGTTAAGTGGGTATTTAGCATAGAGTTTTGTTGGTATATCTACTATATATATGAGCATGTATTTAGCTTTCTCATACATATATACATACATACATACATACATACATACATATATATATATATATATATATATATATATATATGGTCAGGATCCGTTAACATCATGTGTCAAAGTTCGTTTAATTACATCCTCAATAACTTTTTGTAGAATATAAATTTAACCAATCCAACTATTGAATTATGTAATATTATCTTCATGATCATATATATATATATATATATATATATATATATATATATATGGGTCAAGATCCATTGACACTAGGTGTCAAAGTTGGTTAAATTACACATTCAATAACTTTTTGTAGAATACAAATTTAACAAATCTAATCGTTGAATTTGATGTTCTTATTAATTAGATCAACTATACAAAATGCCATACAATTTCAAAATTATTTGGTAGTTCATCACACCACTTTATTTTAACGTACAACAAGATATTAAAATATATGTAAATATCCAATATTAGATAACATATCTAGAAAAGTCTAAATTTTATATATATATATATATATATATATTGTAGAGCTAGTTACAATAAAACAAATCTACACATGAGATTTCATTAACTATCCTAACAACATGAATAGTTGGTAATCTCATTTTATAATTAGTGGTGTATATATTTAATTTATGTTTTCTTTTTATTTCAAGTGATTAACTTAGAAACTCCAAGAGATTTAAGATGTCCTTCTGAGTCTAGTCATGTGCCTAAAGTTCATGGAGCATTGTCATGTTTATGTTATGAATTTTAATAACTTTAGTCATGTTTCATTATTTTTGTACCTAGTTGAACAAATTTGCATTATATGTATTTACACATATAACTCATTAATTTATTTATGAATTAGTTTTAATATTAATTTACTTGTATTATTTTATTGTTTATTTACTTTTATTTAATTTTGCACTAAAAGTTCAATAAGCAAGTTTTATAAATATAAAAGAATGGCAAAATTTAAAAATAAATTAAATACAATAAAATTTTGTGGTTGTCTAAAACACATGACCACACTTTTATAATTGTGGCTTAAACATGTATGACAACATTTAAAAAAGCATGGCCTAAACTTTTAGGCAATGGTTATACAAACATTGCTTCATATTCTATTTGTCCATGGTGAAAATTTCATAGTCTATTAAAAATTGTGGTCTTTTTCTTTATTTTAGACCATGGTTTTTGTTGTACTATGGCCGAAAATAAAAAACTGTGGTCTAATAGCAAATACCACGGCCACTTAGAGCGTAACTGAAAAACTGTGGTCAATTCGTGGTTTAAACATTAAACCACAGTTTTTACACATCTAACCATGATTTTTTGTTGTGGCCTAAAGCCAAAAATGTTGTAGTTTAAGGCTATGACTTTGAATCAAAGCTTATAAAAGTTTTACAAAGATCGTCCAATGACTAGGTTCACTTGTTCACATATGTTCTCTTATCTTGTTCCTTTATTTGTCTTCAATACATAGACTTAGAAGAAGAGATAGTCGTTGAGAGAGAATGTTTTTCTATTCTGATTATGCCTTAATTGCATGAAGGCGTGCTTCTTTCTTTAGCAGGTAAACTTTATCTTCTTCTGAAGGAGAGAAAAAAGGTTGCCTGGTAGTAATATGATGAATAATCGTAAAAGCATTCTTTTCTATTTTGTTTATGAAGAAAAAGCTTTTGTTTTTCTTTTATGCAAGATTCTAAAATATCTCATTTTGATACATTGACCTGTCTCTACTACTCGAAAAAGATTAAGATAAAAGTGTATGTATTCTTTCAAGATAAAACAGACATATATTCAAAAAGGACAAAGGGCAAAGGAAATGTTTGAGATTTGTCTCATCATACCTAGTCAGTTTTTCGAAAAACATCTTAATCATGTATGTATTTCCATTCAGAAGAACATGAAAACCATCATCTAGAGGACGCGTTGGACGCCTTTAGATAAAACATATTATGGATGTTTAGTACAAAAACTAAGTTGGACACGAATTACTTAAGACTTTAAAACTTGGAAATGAGTTATACTTTGGATGCTTCTTTAAAGCATAGTTTTTTTATCAAAACTTAAAATGATTTTTTTGAGAACATATATGAAAAACTCGTAGATATATGAAGCATACTTTTAGATTTTCATAAATTTTAATAACCTTTGTTATTATCAAAACATTTTTAGGGATCGGACGCTACAAATGTCTTTGGTTCCAATAAGAAATATATGACACCCTTTACTCCCAAGCTAATTATTAAGCAAATATTATGGAAAATATAGTGTACTTTTCATTTGTGGAATAAAACGGTAATTTAAACCCTTTTTCTTCACACAGTAAAGGACATCACATGCATAACTCATGTCAACTTAAAAATCCATAAAATACCTTACTAATTAATAAAAAGATATTGGCCCACAATTGGCCTTACAAGTCTTTGAAAATAAACTAAATTAAGGAGTAAAACTACTAATGCTAAGTTCAAAAGCTAAGGACATAAAATGGTAAACAATCAAGCCTCAATATCACATCTTATCAGAGCATACCAAACCCAAGCAATAGTAAAATAAATTGCAACGAGGCCAATGCCTCTACTCTAAGACTCTTCCTCAAGATCCTACTGGACATCACCTGTGTATCATAGATATAGATAGAAAAACACCAAAAAACAAGAGAGTGAGATACATCTCACATCATGCTAAAAGTATGACAATGGAAACAAGAAGAATACACGATACATGTAAAATCAGAATAACATTAAGGATTAAAAACACACAAACATATGTAATTCAATGTCGCCTAACTTCTACTTCTCATGCACATGTGGTACGAATCTAAGTTCATCTCGAAAGTAGACTAGGAGTAAATGCACGGTCATAAGAAGCGTCATCATACCGATGCCTTCAGCTTTCACACCCTTAACTAGTATGATATTTCTTGGTAACTAGTCAAGATTACCTAGCTTTGCCAATATGCTCCAATTCCATGGGATCAGCATAGGCTATTGGAGTTTCCACACCAGGTACCACCCCTAAGGCTAAGGTTAAACAACCCATCTCGGCCTCCACCAGCTGAATTCTTACATACTTTTCTCCACATAACTCAATGTCATGATGCATAGCTACATACAATGCTCATAGCTTTTCATATGTTTTTATCATAAAGCATTAATACAAATTCAATCATGCTCAGTTTTCTCAACGTAAGTAACAAACACTAGATGTAAATTCAACAAGGCATCCAACCAATGGCAATCATATAGGAAATAGGAATAGAAGATCAACAACATCATCTTTAGTGTCATAGGGGGGTCACGCTTAACACCAAACCCTTGGCGCTTAGCGCCACTCCACTTTACTTCTAAACCCACTGTCTAGTAGGTCCACACTTAGCCCCACTCATATAGGAAATTCACTGTTATACTCACGCTCAATGCCAAACCTTCAGAGGACCAGGGGTTGCTCCCTGCCTCCCCACACTCAATGCCAATCCTAGCATGTAGCGCCACAATGCTTAGCGCCAAACCTTTAGAGAACTTTTTGTCTCACGCTCAACACCAAATTCTGGCAGTTAACGCCAACTGCGATTTCTATAAATCACGAGGTTTGCAGAACGTGCAAGCCACGACTTTCCATGGTTTCCAAACACTCCTAATAGATTAATTAACTCCTAATTTCTCCTATTATCTTTCTTAGTGGTCAATCTATCCTATGAATTCCTCACTCACTTATAATCTCTTCAAAATCCATTAAATCCCTAACTTAGGCATAAGAGAAAAAGTAAAAGCAATCCACGATAGTCCATATTCACAATTAAACATAAAATTACAATGAAGCACATCAATGATTTGGGGAAAGTTGCATTCCCTTTTGCACATAATTATACAATTTACAAATAATTGGGGTCTAGCCATGACCAAAGCCATACCCATGACCGAGATAACTCATTCCCCCATTACCTTGAAAGAGGTGATCTCCAACAAGAGGATGCGAGTGGCATAGCAGCGTCTTCCTACATTTCCTTACTCCTTGACTGCAACAACTCTGACAGCACGATATCTCTATGGAGGCCAAAAAAAAAAGAATGAGGAAAATGGTTAGGTTTTCAAGAAATCTAAGGGACTCTTAAAGCTAACTTTGGCCTTAGTTTTAGCTCAACACAAGGGTCTTAAAACTTTTAAAAACATTCTAATTATAAAACCTCATTTTAAAGGCCCAATATCTCTTTTTTCCAAAATACCATTTTATTAAAAAGTAAGGCAAAACAACAACAATAATAATAATAATCCATATTAATTAAAAGAAAAACATTGGGTGTTACAAAATACATGTTTTTCCAAAATAGGTACATTCCAAAAAACAAATGGAGGTTCTACACATATCCCAACTTTAAAATAGTTTTTGATATATCAAATAGTTGAATTAAAAATCTCAAGACCCATTATTGGAAAACTTATGATGTCTAGTTTTTAACCTTATTTTTTCCTCAAAAAGATTTAAACCAAAATTAGAAATTTGCAAAACAAGGCATTGTGGTTAATCATGTTTCCAAAACGCCAAACTCAACTTCAAACACATTTTTAAGACTTATTTCTTAACATTTAAGGGTGTTTCTTATGCCCCTTTCATAGTCTAAGAAATTTCTTTCAAATAAAACAAATGATGCTCAAATCCATTCACCACACAAAAAAATATAACAAAAACAATGGGACATGCTCATGTGAAAAATCCCTAGCAACAAATAGAACACATCATGCTCTTGCACATATTCAACAAGATCACCACATTTCAACCAATAACCATCATAAACACATTTTCAACCAACAACATGACATAAAAACAAAATAAATCAAGTTTTCTTTACTTTAGCTGAAGTATAACTCAAGAAGAAAAAGGTTTAAAGAGAAAGAGAAAGGATGAAACTTTAAGGGCTTTACTCCCAAAGCATGAAACCAAGATCATTACCAACCAAAAGAGATTTATCCCATCAACAAAAGACAAACAAATGTTAAAAGAAAACTCTAGATGGAAGAATGGAAGGAAGAAATGAGAAAGAAAAAGAGAATAGAGAAATGTTTGAGAAACCTTACCAAAACTAAAAACTTGGTCTTGACCTTGATGGATTTTGCATAAGTTAGAAGACACCAATACTTAGGGTTTAAGAGTTTCTTTGAGTGAGTTAAGAAAATGAAATGAGAAGTGTGGGAATAGGGGGGTATTAGGCCAGAACAATAAGAGGCAAGAGAAGGTAGGTTTTGATGTTAATTGATCAAATTAGACACACTTAATTAAAGGCATAACAGATTTAATCTAGCCTAATTTTAGTGATTAAAATTTGAAAAAATCATCCTAAGAATAGACTAGGTTGGAAGACCATGGAGAAAGGAAACCATGGGCTTGGTGGTTTTATGGAACAATCCAAGTACAAGTGTAAGACTTTGATAAGAACAAAAACAACTAGGATTATACATGTAATTAGGATCGTTTGTTCAAACTCTACTAGACAATTAGGATCAATTTTCTCTTTGGTTTTGAAAGGTATGGGATGCTCATGGGTAGGGTGGGAAAGATTTTGTTTTAATTGGATGATAAGTTGTGACACAAACAAGGCTTAAGAATTTCTTAAGAAAATAAGGAACTCAATAAACCTGGTGAATTGAAATTTTGGTGTCAAGGCTTTATTAAATAAGTATATGACTCATTTAAATGTCTTAGGATGTCTCTGGAATATTTCTGTAAGTTTAAGGAATTTCTCTCGCTCCCGAAATGCTTCTTGAAAATTGTGTCAAGAACCAGATTAAAATAAAATATATTTTAATCAACGACTTCAAAAATTCTCAAAATTTCTTATAGGACTTAAATATAATTCATATTAATATTAATTAATTACAATTAATTCCTCAAGCTAGTTACTATTGCTCACTTATACAATAAAATCTTACAATATTAACTTGCAATACAATTCCTATTTTGGTAGAATTCTTTACAAAAACTCAAGAAAAAAAATCACACATATTAATTAAATTAAATTTTTCACTGAAATAAATTTAATTTCCTTTTTTAATTATTTTCAATACCTTAATCACTGCACCATTTGCAAGATCAACGATTAAAAGCATTTCTTGGAAAGATTTGTCTTCACCTTTTTTTTCTTCACATTAACACTAGGTAATGGCACAATCTGAATTTTTAATGAAATTTGTTTTCTATTTAGGATTTTAAAAGGTTTGAATTTACAAATTTTTTCTTTGAAAAATTTTTGTGTAGGGTTTTTTTGCAACTTCAAATGTTTATATTTTAGGGCTATGGTCTAAGATGAATGGGCTATTAGGAAATAATTCAAATTTTCAATTTTAAATCTTTAGGATATTGTTCAAATTTAAAAAACATTATTTGTATTTTAGAAATTTGTTTCCTCTTTTAATTTAAGGATGCAAGTTGTGTAAATAAGAGTTCTTGAGATAAGAAGAATCATTCGGCTTATAAAAGGGGTCACCTTGGCCTAGAAGGGGGGCCATGGAGGGTTTCACAAGTTAGTCTTGAAAATATGTATTGGGATGTTATCATTTGAGAGAATGAATAATATTGAGATATTTTTGTGGACATAGGCAAGAGATGCTAAACTACATTAAATAAATTATGTCCTTCAATTGTTTTTATTTTATGGCACTATTTGTGTGTGTCTTCCTAACAGTGGTATCAGAGCTTATGGTTGTACGACCTAGTAACCTGTGAGATGAGTATTGAAGCCTGATAAAGCTAATGGTGGATCCATATGGGAATTCTTGTGTCTAAAGTCTTCGTGGCAATGGAGGAGTTAAGCAGCGTGTCCTGGTAGCTAACGACGATGCAAATTTTTGTGTCGAAAGTCTTCTTGGCACTGGAGAAGTCAAGGCGGCATGTTTTGGTAGCTAATAGTAGTACAAGTACAAGAAGTTTCAGCATCCAATACTCATGAAGCGGAGGGGGTAAACACACCAAAGTTTGTAGAGCAGAAGCATGATTGGAGATGATTGTGACGAGCATTCATGACAGCAAAAGTAAAAAAAGGAATTTGAAAATTTTAATTGAGGGAGGAATTGTTAGAAAATAATTCAAATTCCAATTTTAAATCTTTAAGATATTGCTCAAGTTTAAAAAATATTATTTGTATTTTAGGGATTTGTTTCCTCTTTTACTTTTAGGATGCAAGTTATATAAATAGGGGTTCTTAAGATGAGAAGAACCACCTAGTCTATAAAAGGGGTCACCCCGGCCTAGAGAGGGGGGTCATGGAGGGTTTCACAAGTTTGTCTAGAAAACTTGTATTTGGATGTAATCATTTAAGAGAATGAATAATATTGAGATGCTTTTGTGGACATAGGTAAAAGGTGTCAAACCACGTTAAATAAAATGTGTGTTCTTCTGTTGTTTCTATATTTGTGGTGTTGCGTGAGGAAAGGTGTAACGACCTTCTGTCGCTACAGTACCACTTACTACATCATACTTGTTAATATGTTTTAAAAAAAATAATATACTTTATATATATATAAGAAATGAAACAATATAATATATAGGCCAAGTTATAAAATATTGAGGGAAAAGGGATATAAAAGAAATTTCCCTACAACTGGTCAACTTTATGACATATACATCAACCATATAAAAAAAGAATCAAAAGAGCTACAAAACAACTCCACCCACAACTGGTCTTCTACCATCTCCACTAAGACCTTTAAGCATCAATCGTGGGAAGCTGGATCTACTGAAGCTCCACCCTCTACTCCCACGTCAAACGACATGATCATCATAGTCACAGTAACACACGACAACAACCGTTAACAAGGCAACCACAACAAAACAAACAACAAGGCAAGGGTAAGCTTACGAAACAAAAGCAAGCATATAATATTCTTTTCACATCATCAAATTAACAACATACTGATTTGGGATCTAATATATCAAAGAATGAGTTGACATACATTATAGCACCACACATCATACTTTCAACCTCAAAGTGTCAATACATGAATGACACGACTCTCGAGAGATTTCTACATTTCGGACGATCAACCAGGTCTTATCCCCTACCATGGCCATCTAGCACCATTCAAGGATTACCAAAACTCTTATCAATTAGATAAGCTTATGGTTGTCAGGATAAGTGTATGTAGGTGGTGGTATACCGCAACACAAGGCCTGCACTGCCTTGGCCCAACTGCGGGATTACTCATCCACTTATACCTTAGGCCAAGCTTTTAGACCCCACTTCTTATCCAGGCACTAGGTTGGAGGCCCGGTTGAGCCGCAGCTTCGTTCACCCCCAACTGCCATGCCTACCCACACACAGTTTGAGGCCCACACAACCTCAACCAACAACATATGCATGCTAATGTATGTATTGTAATGCCGTGTTTTTCTTAATGCATGATTTAGTGGTACTAAAAGTGAAAATTAATATGTGATTATGGTGTTTAAAACAAATAAATAAATAGATTGTTGTTGTTGATTGTTGTTGTGTGGTGTTAGTTTCATGTTGTTGACTTGGAATTCCTATATGAGTTTAGGGAACTGAGACAAATGTGCTAGAGCCAAACTGAGAGTGTTGTTGGTTTTGGTTTGGGTTGGTGAGAGAAAAACAATTAAGTTAGACCTAATGTGAGTTTTGGAGAGTGAATGGATAGACCTTGAGCTTTAGTGGGCCTAAAGCCTTTGTGAGGCTAGGGGGAGTTTTAAAACCCCTTCCCTTCTCATTTCTCTCATTCCCCCTTTCATTCTCTCTCTCATCTCTCGGATTCTCTCAATCCCTCGTTTCTTTCTCACTCTTTTCTCTCATTCTCTCAAATTTTCCCTAATCCTTATCGAGATTCTTGAAGTGTGAGACCCAAATCTAGTGAGGAATCCCGTTTCTAGGCATCGGAGAGTTGTTATTACCTTGCTTTCACGGAGTTTGGCTCAAGGTTCTGTGTCTTTCACATTTTCCCTTCCCTAAGCTCAGATTCAGAAGCTCCAAGAGGTAAGGGGAGCTTACACTTGCTAGATTTGTGATGTATGAACATGATTGTGTGTGAATATCACCTTGGGTTGGTCCAAATTTGGATTATATATTGGTTATGGTGAGATTTTGGATGAAAATGGGTTTTTAGAGAAAAATATGAGATTTGATGAGAAATCTATGAATTATGATGAAATGTTGAATTGATTGTATAATTTGTTGTGTATGAGCTTGATTGGGGTGGATTGATGATATTAGAACCCTATTGATTCGAAAAATTGAGTTTGGGTGGTGAAAGTTTGAGTTTTCTGCAGAAAATTGGGGGTTTTTCGCAGTCTTATCGCAGACAATCGATTATGGGAGCTTCATAATCGATGATCTAGAGCTTTAGGTGTTGTTTTTGTGATTTTGGCTCTGTGTAATCGATTATTGCCTCTAATAATCGATTATCTATTGTTCAGAAAAAATTTGTCTTATTCCTGCTGAAAAATGAATTCTGATGCTTTTTTTTACAGTACATAATCTATTACTACAGGACATAATCTGTTACTACAGTACATAATCTGTTATTTTAGAACTGAATGTACCATTTAAGATTTCACAGTTTTCATTCCAAAACGCGAAGTATTTTGTATATATACATATAAAAAGAGTATTATACATTTTCAAAAACCCTATTTGAGAATGATGGAGAGTTGTCCAGTTGGCATATGACTTTCTTTAAATTAAAGAAGCGAATTGTTTTAAAGGTTTTTTGTAAAGGTGGAAGGTTGCTTAGATAGGACCTCCGCTTGTTATGTATGGTATTGTGTCTCACAAGGTAGGCTGCTTAGATAGGGCCTTACCTGTTGATTTTGATTGAGGTTGGATTGGGGCCGATATGGTGTTGACGGATCTTGAGTGGTCATGTGAGGTAGCTGATGATGGACCTCTTTGCCACTAGTTTTATTGATATACATATATACATGTCGTATGTTTATTGGTTGTGGTTGAGTAGTTGATAGTGTGTAGTACATGCATTCATGCATAGTTGGCAGCTGAGGTAACTGATCATGGACCTCATGTCATGGTGTGGGTAGGCACGTAAGTTGGATGGTGACCAAAGTTAGAACTCAGATAGGCCTCTAACCTAGTGTTGGATAAGACGTGGGGCAGCTGACGATGGGCCTTTGGGGATGAGTGGATGGACGACTCCGCAGGAGGCCAAGGCAATGCAGGCCTTGTGTCGCAGTAAGCCACCACCCACATACACTTATCCTGACAAACCACTAAGCTTATCCGTAGATCAGAGTTTGGAAATCCCTGAATGGTGCTTAGATAGGCCATAGTAGGGGGTGAGACCTGGCTGATCACTCGATATGTTGTAAATTTCTCGAGAGTCGTGTCATCATGCATTGACATAGTTGTGATGGATTGGTGGTGATATGGAGTTTTGGATTGAGAACTCTTTGCTATATAAATGAATGTTTTATATTTGTACATCTATATGTAGATGTTGAGAACTTTGGATATATGATGGTGTGCCATATACTTGTGATTGAATATTATGAATTGTTGATGATTTTCATAATCATATGCTATGCCATTGTTGTAGTAAGCTTACCCTTGCCATGTTTTGTTGTTGTTGGTTGTCTTGTTCTTGCTGTTGTGTTGATGTGACTGTGATGATCACCTCCTATGGCGTGGGAACAAACAGCAAGGCTTCAATGGATTCAACTGCCTAGAGATAATGGTGGATTTGCTTGCGTGACAACTCTTTTTGTTTTGGACATGTTGTTTTGTATAGTTATTCTTTTGATAGGATTGTATAGATTGACCAGCTATAAGGAGTGAGTTTTGTATCCCGCTTCCTTGATGTATATATTTTTGATATTGTTGATCTAGGCTGGTGTTATCCCATAGTCGTGTATATATAATGATGACATTTGAACAAATATGCATGCATGGTATTGAGAGAGATGAGGCGGATCTCTCAGTTGGTGTGTATGACTTATATATAGATATATTATGATTGCTTTTATTCACCTAATATGTGGATAAGGTGTATGTTTAGTAAAGTTGTTTAGTAGCGATAGTTGGGTCGTTACAATTTTTGGTATCAGGGCTGGTCGTGTCTTTAGGTTGGCCTATGGGAAATAGGTCCAGTATGCTTGTGTTGTGTGTATATGACATGTTGTTTGGCGTGGATTGTTTTGATGTTTAGTTGTTTTGTTGTGGTGTGGATCCTTCCATGAGTGAAGTGATCACGTTTGGATAGTTGATGAGTGTTGTTGTGGTTGGTTTTGTAGAATTCCAATGAGGAGGCCTAACCAGCCACCACCACTACCTCTAGTTGATTTCTCCCAGATAGCTAGAGTTATGGAAATGATGGTTGCTGCTATGGCCCAACAACAAACTGCCATGGCTCAGCAGCATCAAGCTGCCATGGAACAATTGGAGATGTCTCGAGCTGCTATTGAAGCTGCTTGTGTTGCTGTACCTCTCGAGTTTCAAGGGTTGGTAGAGTTTAGGAAGAGTGACCCACCCCAGTTCAAGGGTGAGTCAAATCCTGATGCAGCTGACTAGTAGATGCGGGAGATGGAGAAGATTTTTAGGGCGATGGCTTGCCTTAATGACAGGAAGGTTGTTTATGCCACTTATATGCTTGTTGGTGAGGCAGAATATTGGTGGCAAGGGACGCAACAGCTGATGGGAGCTCAGGGTGAGGCTATCACCTGGACTAGCTTCTGAGATCCTTTTTTGGAGAAATATTTTCCAGCAAGCGCAAGGCATGCGAAGGAGATGGAGTTCCTGAGATTATTTGAAGGGAACATGACAGTGAGCGAGTACGCCGGCAAGTTTAAGTACCTGGCCTGGTTTTACTCACAAGCTACCACCGAGGAGTGAAGATATCGCAAGTTTGAGGAAAGCTTGAGGCCTGAGCTAAAGAGGATGATAGTCCCAATGACTATTCGAGAGTTCCCCATATTGGTGGAGAAGGCAAAGACAGTTGAGAGGTTGGAGTTTGGCACCCGAGTGGTAAGGACTCATGGTAATGGATCATTTGGATCCAAGAGAGGAGGACAGCAGAGGAAGCCCTATAATAGACCACAGGGATATCAATAACTCCCTAGGTCTCAGCAGTCTGAGGTTTTAGCTTCTTAGAGTCGTTCATCGGTTACGCCTCAAACTAGACTGTAGGAAATCAGATGCTTCAAGTGTGGAGGACCACACTATCCTAGCCAACGCTCCTTGAAGAGCAATGTATGCTTCAAGTGTCAACAACTCGGACACATGGCTTGAGATTGTATAGCCACGGTGAAGGCAGAACCTGCTATGAACGCAACAAGAGCTACGAGACCCATAGCAGCTGGCCATGTTTTCGCTATGAGTGGAGCTGAAGTTGCTCGTTCTGATGATCTGATACAAGGCGAGTGTGAGATAGCCGGTAAATCCTTATCTGTATTGTTTGATTCTGGTGCCACTCATTCTTTTATCTCTTATGAATGTGTGGAGAGGTTGCAGTTGCCTACCTATCCTTTATCGTTTGATTTGCTTGTTTCCACGCTGATTGCTACTCCTGTGGCAACATCGACTGTTTGCACTAACTGCCCAGTTATTGTTAGTGGACGCAGTTACAAAGTCAATTTAATTTGTATTCCTTTGACGGAGCTAGATGTGATTTTGGGAATGGATTGGTTGTCTTCCAACCATAACCTATTGGATTATGCTAGAAAGGCCTTGATCTTTCCTAGTATGGAGAATTTTGGATTCATTTTTGCTACCCAAGCTTAGACTTCTTTACAAGAAGGAGCTCAGGAGTATATGATCTTGTCTTTTCTAGAAGTCAAGAATGATCTGGATCTGGAATTAGTGGCAGTGGTAAAAGAGTTTCCTGAAGTCTTTCCTAAGGATGTGCCTGGTGTACCTCCGCAAAGAGAGGTGGAGTTTGCTATAGACTTGCTTCCAGGAGCAGGACCAGTGTCAATGTCTCCTTACAGAATGGCACCAGCAGAGTTGGTTGAGTTAAAGAAACAAGTTGAGGAGTTGCTAGAAAAAAAGATGATCTGGCCTAGTGTTTCTCCTTGGGGAGCACTGGTATTGCTAGTAAAGAAGAAAGATGGTAGTTCACGCTTATGTGTGGATTATAGGTAGTCGAATAAGATCACGATTAAGAATAAGTATCCACTGCCAAGGATAGATGATTTGATGGACCAATTGAAGGGAGCAAAGGTATTTTCAAAGATAAATTTGAGATCTGGATACCATCAGATATGGGTGAAGGATGAAGATATACCGAAGACTGCTTTCAGGACTCGGTATAGCCATTATGAGTATGTAGTGATGCCGTTTGGAGTGACGAATGCTCCTGCCATATTTATGGACTATATGAATTGGATTTTTCGACCTTTCTTGGATAAGTTTGTCGTTGTGTTCATTGACGACATTCTTGTCTATTCTCGGTTGTATGAGGAGCATGAAGAGCATTTGAGAACAATGTTGAGAATCTTGAAGGAGAAGCAGTTGTATGCCAAGTTGTCTAAGTGTGAATTTTGGTTGGATGAGGTGAAGTTTTTAGGCCATGTGATATCAGTTGAAGGTATTGCAGTTGATCTTGATAAGGTTGAGACCGTGTTGAGATGGGAACGTTCGAAGACAGCTACGGAGATTAGGAGTTTTGTTGGGTTGGCTAGGTATTATCGGAGATTCATAGAAGGTTTCTCGAGAATTGTTGCGCCTTTGACCTAACTTACTCGCAAGAATCAACCTTTTTCATGGACAGAAGCTTATGAGGACAATTTTCAAGAGTTAAAGTAGAGGTTGACTACTTCGCTTATCCTAGTGTTGCCTGATCCTAGTGAGCCTTTTGAGGTTTACTGTGATGCTTTTCATCAAGGATTAGGCTGTGTGCTGATGCAGCATAGGAAGGTTGTGGCTTATGCATTTAGACAGTTGAAGACTTATGAGAAAAACTATCCTACTCATGATTTGGAGTTGGCAGCTGTGGTATTTACCTTGAAGATATGGAGGCATTACCTTTATGGAGCAAAGTTTGATGTGTTTAGTGATCACAAGAGCTTAAAATATTTATTTGATCAAAAGGAGCTGAACATGAGGCAAAGGCGATGGATGGAGTTTTTGAAAGATTATGATTTTCAGTTGATGTACCAACTCGGTAAGGCAAATGTTGTGGTTGATGCTTTGAGTCGAAAAACTGTGCATATGTCAGCTTTAATGGTGAAGGAGTTGGAGCTAGTGGAGAAGTTTAGGGATTTGAACTTGTATGTGGAGACGTCACCTAATTGTATTCGTTGTGGTATGATCGCGGTGGCTAGTGGTTTCATGGAGATGGTGAGAGAGAAACAGTTGATAAACCCTAGTCTTTGTAAGACTAAGGAGTTGTTGGGTACAGAAAAGGCAGTGGATTTCAGTTTGGGTGTAGACGGTATTTTAAGGTTCAAGGACAGAGTATATGTACCACAGGATCCTAAGTTAAGAAAACTAGTCTTGCAGGAAGGTCACAAAAGTAAGTTGAGCTTACAGAGTATATGTACCATATGTGGCAGAGTATGTCACAGCATGTTTGACCTATCAAAAGGCTAAGATAGAACACTAGAGACCCAGTGGTTTATTGCAGATGATGGAGATACCTGAGTGGAAGTGGGATAGCATCACTATGGACTTTGTGGTGAGCTTGCCTAGAACAGCAAGAGGTGTTAATGCTATTTGGGTCATCGTTGATAAGTTGACAAAGTGTGCTCATTTCGTACCTATTAATATTAAGTATTCCTTGGAGAGGTTGACACAGTTGTATATCAAAAAAATAGTAAGATTGCATGGAGTGCCTTCCAGCATTATCTCTGATAGGGATCCGAGATTTACGTCGAGGTTCTAGCAGAGTTTGCATCAAGCGTTGGGAACAAAGCTAAGGCTTAGTTCTGCTTATCACCCATAAACAGAGGGCCAATTTGAGATGACGATTCAGTCCTTGAAGGACCTTTTGCGAGCATGTGTGTTAGATCACCTTGGGAGCTGAGATGAAATTCTACCTCTGGTGGAATTTACGTATAATAACAGTTTCCATGTGAGCATTGGAATGGCACCATTTGAACCTTTGTATGGTTGGAGGTGTAGAACACTGTTGTGTTGGTATCAAGGTGGAGAGAGTATGCTTGTGGGATCAGAATTGGTGCAACAGACGATGGAGAAGGTGAAGAAGATACGGGAGAATATGAGGATTGCTTAGTGTCGCCAAAAGTCGTATGCTGATAAGCGTAGGAGACCGCTTGAGTTTGAAGAAGGTGATCATGTCTTTTTGAGAGTCACGCCTGTGACTGGAGTAGGAAAGGCTATCAAATTCAGAAAGCTCACTCCTAAGTTTCTTGGTCTTTACCAGATTCTTCGACGAGTTAGTCCAGTTGCGTACCAAATAGCTTTACCACCTTTCTTGTCAAACATCCATAATGTCTTCCATGTGTTTCAGTTGAGGAAGTATGTCTACAATCCTATGCATGTGATAGAGCCTGATATGGTGCAAGTTCGAGAGGATCTGACGTATGCGACACTATCTGTGAGGATTATAGATCGAAGGATGAAGCAATTAAGGGGCAAGGATATCCAATTAGTGAGAGTGGTATGGAATGATGTGATTGGAGAGTCCACGTGGGAGTTGGAAAAGAAGATGAAGGAGCAGTATCCAAATCTTTTCCTAGGTAAGAAAATTTTTAAAGACGAAAATTTTTCTTGTTGGGGAGGTATTGCAACGTCGTGTTTTTCTTAATGCATGATTTAGTGGTTTGATAACTAAAAGTGAAAATTAATATGTGATTATGGTGTTTAAAACAAATAAATAAATAGATTGTTGTTGTTGATTGTTGTTGTGTGGTGTTAGTTTTATGTTGTTGACTTGGAATTCCTATTTAAGTTTAGGAAACTGAGACAAATATGCTTGAGCTAAATTGAGAGTGTTGTTGGTTTTGGTTTGGGTTGTTGAGAGAAAAACAATTAAGTTAGACCCAATGTGAGA
Source organism: Spatholobus suberectus (assembly GCA_004329165.1). Taxonomy (NCBI): domain Eukaryota; kingdom Viridiplantae; phylum Streptophyta; class Magnoliopsida; order Fabales; family Fabaceae; genus Spatholobus; species Spatholobus suberectus. Next base: position 53,570,229 of record CM014732.1, read on the forward strand.
TATGGAGAGTGAATGGATGGACCCTAAGCTTTAGTAGGCCTGAAGCCTTTGTAAGGCCAGGGGGAGTTTTAAAACCCCTTCCTTTCTCATTTCTCTCATTCCCTCTTTCATTCTCTTTCTCATCTCTCAAATTCTCTCAATCCCTCATCTCTCTCTCACTCTCTTTTCCCATTCTCTCAATTTTTCCCTAATCCTTACCGAGATTCTTGAAGTGTGAGACCTAAATCCAGTGAGGAATCCCGTTTCTAAGCATCGGAGAGTTGTTATTACCTTGCTTTCACGGAGTTTGGCTCAAGGTTCTGTGTCTCTCACGTTTTCCCTTCCCTAAGCTCAGATTCAAAAGCTCCAAGAGGTAAGGGAAGCTTACATTTGCTAGATTTGTGATGTATAAAGATGATTGTGTTTGAATATCACCTTGGGTTGGTCCAAATTCAGATTGTATGTTGGTTGTGGTGAGATTTTGGATGAAAATGGGTTTTAGAGAAAAATATGAGATTTGATGAGAAATCTATGAATTATGTGATGAAATGTTGAATTGATTGTATAATTTGTTGTGTATGAGCTTGATTGCGGTGGATTGATGGTATTGGAACCCCATTGATTCAAAAAATTGAGTTTGGGTGGTGAAAGTTCAAGTTTTCTACAGAAAATTTGGGGTTTTTCCTAGTCTTGTTGCAGATAATCGATTATGGGAGCTTCATAATTGATTATCTGGAGCTCTAGGTGCTATTTTCTTGATTTTGGCTCTGTGATAATCGAATATTGCCTTTAATAATCGATTATCTATTGTTCAGAATTTTTTTTTTTCTGGTTTTGCTTTGAAAATAATCGATTATGGAGACCCATAATCGATTATCCCTACTGAAAAATGAATTTTGATGCTTTTTTTTTCTACAGTACATAATCTGTTATTTCAGAACTGAATGTACCATTTAAGATTTCATAGTTTTCATTCCAAAACGCGAAGTATTTTGTATATATACATATAAAAAGAGTATTATACATTTTCAAAAACCCTATTTGAGAATGATGGAGAGTTGTCCAGTTAGCATATGACTTTCTTTAAATTAAAGAAGCAAATTGTTTCAAAGGTTTTTTGTAAATTTCCAAAGTTACCTATCTTCCAAATAGTATTCAAAGAGGGTCATGGTTTTAAATTATGAATTGATTGTTGGATATGTCATTAAGGTGGAAGGTTGTTTAGATAGGACCTTTGCTTGTTATGTATGATATTGTGTCTCATGTGGTAGGCTGCTTAGGTAGGGTCTTACCTGTTGATTTTGATTGAGGTCGAATTGGGGCCAATATGGTGTTAACGGATCTTGAGTGGTCATGTGAGGTAGCTGACGATGGACTTCTTTGCCACTAGTTGTATTGATATACATATATACATGTCGTATGTTTACTGGTTGTGGTTAAGTAGTTGATGATGTGTAGTACATGCATTCATGCATAATTGGCGATTGAGGTAGCTGACGATGGGCCTTATGCCGTGATGTGGGTAGGCACGTAAGTTGGATGGTGACCAGAGTTAGAACTCAGATGGGCCTCCAACCTACTGCTGGATACGATGTGGGGCAGCTGACGATGGGCCTTTGGGGATGAGTGGATGGGTGACTCCGCAGGAGGCCAAGGCGATACAGGCCTTGTGTCGCGGTAAACCACCACCCACATACACTTATCCTGACAAACCACTAAGCTTATCCACAGATCAGAGTCTGGCAATCCTTGAATGGTGCTTAGATGGGCCATAGTAGGGGGTGAAACCTGGCTGATCGCCCGATATGTTGTAAATTTATCGAGAGTCGTATCATCATGCATTGACATAGTTGTGACGGATTGGTGGTGATATGGAATTTTGGATTGAGAACTCTTTGCCATGTAAATGAATGTTTTATATATGTACATCTGTATGTAGATGTTGAGAACTCTGGATATATAATGGTGTGCTATATACTTGTGATTGAATATTGTGAATTGTTGATGATTTTCATAATCATATGCTATGCCATTGTTTTAGTAAGCTTACCCTTGCCGTATTTTGTTGTTGTTGGTTGTCTTGTTATTGCTGTTGCGCTGATGTGCTTGTGATGATCCCATCCTATGGTGTGGGAACAGATGATGAGGCTTCAGTGGACTCAGCTGCCCAGAGATGATGGTGGATTTGCTTGCGAGATAACTCTTTTTGTTTTGGAAATATTGTTCTGTATAATTATTCTCTTGATGGGATTGTATAGATTGACCAGCTATAGGGAGTGAGTTTTGTATCCTACTTCCCTGATGTATATATGTTTGATATTGTTGATTTAGGCTGGTGTTATCCCATAGTCGTGTGTATATAATGATGACATTTGAACAGATATGCATGCATGGTACTAGAAGAGATGAGGCGGATCTCTCAGTTGGCGTGTATGACTTATATACAAATATGTTATGATTGCTTTTATTCACCTAATATGTGGATAAGGTGTATATTTAGTAAGGTTGTTTAGTAACAATAGTTGGGTCATTACATGTATCACCACAATAATCAACTCTTTCAAACAATCATCATATCATATATATATGTAGCAACATATTAACATAACCATTAATTCAACCACAATAGTCATCATATCATGTATATATGTAGCAACATATCAACACAACCATCAACTCAACCACAACAGTCATCATATCATGTATATATGTATCAACATATCACCACGTGGCCTACTTAGCACCATTTGTGGCCCAACAATCACCATCAACCACAAATTAATCCTATGCATGCCTAAAACGGCCTCTTGCATGGTCAACAAGTAAGACAATGTCCAAATAACACATAATTTTTTGAAAATTCTCACACAACAAAACAGAATTACATACTCGTTCAGCGATCCATATGCTCGCTTAGCGAGTACCTTTCATACAGAGAGCACAATCTTTCTTCAAAGGTTCTCACTCAGCGAGATCAATTCCAGAGTGCAACCAAGTCTTAGGAAGAATTCTCGCTCAGCGAACACATGTTTCGCTTAGCGAGACACTTACAACTTATCACATAAATCCTCAACAATAATAATAAAGAAAACCCAAAAACTAGTTTAGAAAACATTTGAACATCTACTTAACTTAAAATATACATTTGACATTCATGGAAATCAATAAAGTCATCAACAACCAACAAAATAATAAGAAAGAAGAGAAAACTCTATTTTCCTCTTGCTGAGTGCGAATTTTGTTGCTAAGCAAGAAATCCATCGCAAAATTCGTTGCTGAGAGAATGACTTAATAGAGAGCATCAACTTCCATTGTTGAGTGAAAAATCCGTCACTAAGCGAGCATGTTACTCATTGAGCAAGTGGACTTCCAGTGACCTCAAAATCCGTCGCTAAGCGACACATCTTCGTCACTAAGTGAGAGCTCAACTTCCAGCAATTGAAATATGCATCACTGAGTGAGAATTTTCGTCACTGAGCGAGAGCTCAATCGTTGGGTGCGATTTTTGATCTTTTTCTTTGCAAATCCAACACCAACATCCATTTTTGATCAAATCAATCAACAACAAACATCGCAAAACAATTTTAATCACTTCTAATACAATTCTAATCGATTATATGACAATTTTATCCTTAAATCATCTACCAATCTCAAAATCTCTTTCCAAAAACCCATTTTGATAGCTACATCCACATACACAACATATTCACTGAAATCAACCGATTCCAAAGCATTAAATCAACATATCAACAACCACAAACATAAAAACAAGCAAGCGTAAGCTTCCCTTACCTCTAAAATTTTCCAAATCCAGATTTAGGTTCCTTGAGAATTTGATGTTCTTGAACCAAATCTTTTAAGAATCGTCCCTTTTCTCGCCACAAATACTAGACTGTGCTCAAATCTCTCTAACACCCTTTCTAACTCGAAGGATTCTAGAGAGAGATGAAGAGAAGAGAGAGATTAAGAATGAGGAAGAATGAAAGAACTTCTTCTTCTTTCTACCTTTTATACTTGGACCTCATAGAGCTTTCACACAGACTTTTGGCCAATTGAAGCCCAAATCTCACTAAACCATTGCTCTTATTTCACAACTGGTTTAACTCAACTGTTTTTCTCTCATAACACAAAATCACACTTACAACAAACCCATATTGGCTCAAGCATATATCTCAAGTTTTCTAAATTCAAACCCGAATTTTAAACAAACGACACACAACCATCATTACATACAACAAACCACATATAAGAATAATTTATTTATTTCTGTTAATCACCTAGATTACATATCTAATTTCCACTTTTTAATCATCACTACACTAAAATCACATATTAAGAAAACGGGTGTTACAAAAGGTGTTGTTTCCTCAACATGGGTGTTATTGCTTCTTTGTATATTCGAGTTAGGGTAATTCTTTGGTGATATGTAAAATAGATGAAATGTTTTTTTTCCTGTAATTTTCTTTGTTGAATGAGTAGTTGATATATGTATCTATTAATTGCTTTTTGAAATTAGGTGATGTGGGGACCAATAGAATAATGTTGTACCTTTTAAATTGTTGTTTGTGTCTATTGTAATTTTTAATTCATGTTCAAAGGTGGGTCATGTAGGGACCGTTAAAATTTTGTTTATTAATTGGAATAAGTTATGTGTGTGAGTTGGAGTATTTAATTATTGTTTGTACATGCATCCTATTGTGACCATTATAATAATGTTTTAACTAAAATTATGTACAACACATCTTTCTCTATTAATATACATCACATAGGGTCAATTGTACTTGACCTACACTATATAACAAAGGTAGGCAAATCCACACATTTCATAACATGGACATGGATAAATGGTCTTATTTTGAAGCTTTAGGTATAGTGAAAGAAAATCTTGGTTATAAAGGTAATTTAAAGCTTTGATGGAAGGGCAATGATTATAGTCCTAGAAATGGGTTGAAAGAGATAATGTCAGATAGCCATGCATTGAAGATGGCCAATTATGCAATAGCCAAAAAAATGCAACGTAGACTTGTATGTGGAGGAAGTGGGAGGAGGAAACATTAGACTAATGAATGAAAAACAAATGAAGGTTTCAGTCAACGTGGCAATGATCATGTTGGTGATAATAGTGATGATGAAAGTGTCAAGGATATTCACTTCAATGATAGCGAGGAAGAAATAGCAGAAGGAAATGATTATGGGTTTCATGGAGACAATGTACTTGTAAGGGATGTATTAATAATTAATGAGATAAGACTTTTAGAAGTCAGAGTTGGGGTGAACCAAATACTGACATTAGTGGTTCAAATGTTGATGTTGAGGATGAACCTGTTATTTAGTTAACCCTTGCACAGATACTTGATAAGTTAAAAGTTAGGAAGAAATTTGAATATCAAAAGAAATCAGTGACTTCACCAAAGCAGAGAAAGAAACATGTTGTTGAAATTGATTGTGGTGAATGGAGTCAGCCTGGTGGTAGTGCAAAGGCTGTATTGACTATCCCAAAACATCTTAATACCCAACGTGTCACTAAGATGGGTATGATGATGATTTGTTGTAGATTTCTAATTTAGATTCTAAAGGTAGTAAGATTAAGATAAGGTTTGAAAAATTAAAAAAAAAAACAAAGGAAATGTTAATAAAATTCAACTTCAGGTTAGGTGTGAAATTTGGATCAGTAGAAGAGTTTAAGGAAGCCATTCTTGAACACTTTATTCTAAATGGGAGGGAAGTAAAATTTGTGAAAAATGATTCTCAAAGGTTATGAGTGAAGTATAAGCATGGATTTGACTTCCTCACGTTTGTTACTAAAGTTGGAAAGAGCTAGGCATATAGACTGAAGATTTTGTGGCCAAAACATGTTTGCAGGGGAGTCTTTAATAAAAGCATTGCAAAGTCCAAATGGGTGGCACAAGTTGTAGTGAAAAAGATGAAATCAAATAGTGATGTAAAACTCAGTGACATAATAAGTGATATAAGGAGAAACTATTCTATTGGTATAACATTTGCAAGGGCATGAAAGGCCAACCAAATTGCCAAGGAGATTGTGGAAGGTGATGCATCTAAAAAATATTCTTTGTTGTAGTCATATGTAATAGAGTTAAGGACTTTCAATAAAAACAATACATACAAACTATAATTAGATAAGCCAATAGGTACTTTATTACCAGAATTTGGCAACTTCTATATTTGTTTAAAGGTTGCAAGTTAGCATTGAAGGGTGGATGTAGATCAATAATTAAAAGTACAATTAGTTTACTTTAATTTATTTTATTTATCATATTAAATACTAAAATAAAAAATAAAAAGAAAATAAAAATAAATACATTTAATTGTGGTGACATAACATGAATGGTGAAATTTTTTTAAAAACATGTCCAATAAATAAACATTATGCTTAATGAACATAATACGAAAAATTAAGCTAAGCAAAAAAATGTTTTTATTCATAAAAATATTGAATGTATCTATGACAATAAAATGATAAAAAAAATACAAACATATTGAAAAACTTCATTTTTCTTAAATAAATTAAAATTAAAATATTTAATTACTCATTTGGTTTTTATACTTGTCCACACTTTGAGTTTTAGTCCCTATACCTAAAAATTTTATGTTTTAGTTTCAAAATAAGCAATTTTATTTTTATATTTTAGTCCCTATTGTTAGTTATCAAGTAACTCCTTAGTTATTGGTTTTGTAAAACCACCACAAAATTGAAACTAATGGTGTAAAAAAGCCAAAAATTATCTAGTGGTTGTGAAATCACTAGAAATTTAAAAAGTTCATTGTTTTTATGGTGGTTTTACACAAATTTATGGTGGTTTCACAACCATCAAATGTTTTTTTGATGGTTTTACAGTATGACTTTCAATTTTGTAGTAGTTTAAGAGAACTTAGAGCTAACTGAGTTACTTGGTAACTAACGGTAGAAACTAAAACATAAAAAATTTGTCTTTATAGAGACTAAAACATAGAGTTTTTAGGTATAGGGACAAAAATACAAAATGTGGCCAAATGTAGGAATCAAATGAGTAACTAAACAAAATTAAAATAAAGTTAAAATATGTTTTTAGTCCCTATAATATACAGATTATTTTTTTTATTTTGATCCTTGTAAAGTTATTTTTTTAAAATGGTAATTGTAAAATTCATTTTTTTGTTTTGGTCCTTTTTTTGTTTTAATCCTTGTAATATATCTATTTTTCATTTTGGTCACTATAATATTTTGTTCATTTTGAATTAGTCCCTTTAAAAAAAAGTAATAGAGACTAAAAGCAAATTATCTACATATTACAAAAAAAAAACAAAAAAAATATATATTACAAGGACTAAAACAAAATAACAAAGACCAAAACAAAAAGAAGAAATTTTACAAGGACCATTTAAAAAAATAATTTTATAAGGACCAAAACTAAAAAAATAATATATTACAAGAATAAAAACATATTTAATCCTTAAAATATAATGGACAAAAAAGGAAGAAGGGAAGAAATTTGATATTTCGCTTTCTTTTTATTTTTCCTTTATATAAAACGAAACATGAAAGTTTGGGTGTTAGTTAATACCTATCTTAGTGTAATATTTTAAATACTCATTTATTTATTACCAAGTACAAAACACGTTAACCCACCGCACACTCAACAAAGGAAAAGAATTGATTGCAAGGACAGTTGGGCTTTGCCATCGGAATAGATAAATAGGCCCACAATTAAATTTAGTTTAGGCATTTTGACCATCATATTATTGAATATTTGGAATTTTGGATTACAATTTTTTTAATAAAAAAACCTTTAAATGTACTCTCAATAATTTTTTTAATGTAAATATTTTTTAAAACAAAATAATTAATTCAAATACATTTTTAAAATGTCTAAACTTTGAAAATAATTGAACAATTTTATAAATAATTTCTTCTATAATTTGCGGATAAAGTTTGACCTTAATATACGATTTAAGAAAAAAAAAAAAAAAAAGGTGACTGGGCCAATATATATATAATTATGATATTATACTAGGCTTTAATCATAACTCATGCATCTTGACAAACCCAACCAACAACGGTGAGCAACATTTACTCTTTCACCCAATTTTCATTACGAAAAGAAACAATAGCAGTGAGCTACAACAACCACTACCAGAAAAATTAAAATTTGTGATGAAATAATTTATATATAATTTTTATAAAATTCGTCACTAAATTTTTTGTGAGTCAAGTATTAATGACTAAAAAGCAATTTTCATTATTAAATTTTATCATTAATTCTTTAATTTTTTGTAGTATAACCAGAGGCCATTAACTAGAAAGTCAATGCATTATAATGTAATCAAGTTCAAGATAAGAATTTAAGAATGAAAACAAAGTAAGAAAAGATGTTCGGTAATATGCACCCAGACGGAAGATTCTAAGAAACTATAAGGCAAATTTCAGTTTGAAAATGAGTTAGGTCGGTGGTATATTGACGATATATTTTTGGTAAATAGGGTTAATCGATATACAATTAGTGAGTCGTTAATCGTATGTATATGAACAATTCTAATATCGCGTCTTGACTAATTGTAGTAAAATTTAAATTTAAATATTTGACTATAACTCACGCGTATAATGTGACTTCGGTTCTATTTCAAAAAGCAATATCCTCCAACTCACCCCCACCCCCCCAAAGAAAAATCTCTTTCAAAAGTAATTTGTTTGTATGCCACATGTACTCATCATTATCAATTGATATAAGTTAGTCAAGGACGATATGTTGCCTATTGGGAAAAAGGAGAAGTTACGTTTATTGAAAAAAAAGATATAGATGAAAAACTTTTAAAAATAGATCATCCTTGTTACTAGAGACGAAAATGGATAGGCTATTAGTACTTGCTTTCATATCCGTATTTAAAAAAAAAATTCTACTCAAACCTATATACACTCACATGGATAATAACTTCAATACACGAACCTTTACTTGTTGGGTACCTAAGTACTCATACCCTTACTCTCATTAGTTAGACTTTAATTAACTATGAAAAATCAATGAATAAAAAAATATTGATCAAAATACAACTTAATTTAATTAAAATATCATTCAAACATCTTTTATAAAACCTTATAACTATAATTATAAAACATTACAATAAACTTGCATAATAACAAATTTATAACTTCTAAGTCCAAAATTGGTACTCTCCAAAATGTGTTAAAAAATAACACATGATACTTATTAGTTGTAATTGCAAAGTCAAAATTAATAATTGTAATTGAAGAGACTACAAATGCTTATTTTACCTCATTGTCAATATCAGTCTTGAAAAGACTACATATAATTACTTATCTTTCACTTCTAAATATTGTTTTAGTCTAATAATACCAACAAAAACTAAAACATAAGAAGAAAATAAATGATTAGACCAAACATAAATCCAATTGAATAAATAGATTACTGTAACATTTTATTACCTTCCTTTTCATGTTTCAACAATAAAAGGAATAAGGATAAAAGTTTACTAGATTTTCATAAATTTTATTTTTTTAATACACGCACACACACTCCATTAGTGTATTTTAAGATAATCTTAGTTATAATTTACTAACATACTCTACCTAAAAAACAAGCAAGTGTACATTAGCAAACTCCATAAGCACGTGCTAATGTACTCCCACTTTTTTTTTTGTTAGAGCATGTTAGTAAGCGTGCTAATGTACTCCCACTTTGTGTGTGTGTGTGTGTGTGTGTGTGTGTGTACATTAGCAAACTCCATAAGCACGTGCTAATGTACTCCCACTTTTTTTTTTTTGTTAGAGCATGCCCACTTTTTTTTTTTGTTAGAGCATGTTAGTAAGCGTGCTAATGTACTCCCACTTTGTGTGTGTGTGTGTGTGTGTGTTGTGTGTGTGTGTGTACATTAGCAAACTCCATAAGCACATGCTAATGTACTCCTACTTTTTTTTTTGTTAGAGCATGTTAGTAAGCGTGCTAATGTACTCCCACTTTGTGTGTGTGTGTGTGTGTGTGTTGTGTGTGTGTGTGTACATTAGCAAACTCCATAAGCACATGCTAATGTACTCCTACTTTTTTTTTTGTTAGAGCATGTTAGTAAGCGTGCTAATGTACTCCCACTTTTTGTGTGTGTGTGTGTGTGTGTGTGTGTACATTAGCAAACTCCATAAGCACGTGCTAATGTACTCCCACTTTGTGTGTGTGTGTGTGTGTGTGTGTGTGTGTGTGTGTGCATTAGCAAACTCCATAAGCACGTGCTAATGTACTCCCACTTTTTGTGTGTGTGTGTGTGTGCTAATGTACTCCCACTTTTTTTTTTTGTTAGAGCATGTTAGTAAGCGTGCTAATGTACTCCCACTTTTTGTGTGTGTGTGTGTGTGTGTGTGTGTGTGTGTGTGTGTGTGTGTGTGTGTGTGTGTGTGTGTGTGTGTGTGTGTGTGTGTGTGTGTGTGTGTGTGTGTGTGTGTGTGTGTGTGTGTGTGTGTGTGAGACTCCATAAGCACGTGCTAATGTACTCCCACTTTTGTGTGTGTGTGTGTGTGTGTGATTTTTATCGATTCAATCATTGAATTATAATTACATATTATATTACCAAGATTGTTTATGTCAATTTTTGTAAAATTGAATAACAATAAAAAGGTAATCAAACAATTCATATTTTAGTATATTTTAAAAAGTATATATTACGTACATTTTGATTGATACGAATAAGGTATCAAATAATTTTGGATTAATATAAAATTTTGTACATATGATCTTTGTTAAAGGAACTTTCAATCCAACGGTGAGTTTTGAAATAAAATTATTCAATTAAAAATTATTAAATGATGTAATAATTAGTATAAGTTATACTGATGTAAATAGGTACACTTATTCCTATCAAAATTTACAAGTAATTACTCATATCTATTAAACAAGTAATTATTCTATCTTATTTTTTTTTCAAGTACGTCCATTACTCATTATGATCCCTACTTGTTACTTCATGGAAGTGCATGGACTGATTATCAAGAAATGTGGTTGAAAGATTATAACTTTTGCCTATTATTACAATATTTTTTAAATTATGTATATATATTTAATTCTCAAGATAAAACCTTGGTGTGTGTCTTTAATCTCTCTCTTTTTCTCCTTGGCTTCTTATATTTAAGGATTGGTTTTATTCACATGGAAATGAGTGCACTGTTAGTATAAAAAAAATTTACATTGTCAATTAATTACAAATCATCGTTAATATGACTTTTAAGATAGTTATTCTAAAAATTAACAAACTTACCATACATGATAGTTTGTGATTAGATGATTGTGTAAAACTATTTTCTACAATCAATACATAGCCTATTTTTTTTGTACTTTTCTTTTTTTTTTCCCCTTAAATAGGTCGATGTTGAATTTTTTTTTTTTCATGTGATAAATGTTCTTTCCTACATAAAAAGAGCATTTTCTCGTTTTATTATGTTCTCATTTGATGATGTTTACATTGTAGAATAACGATCGGTCGTTTTTTTTAAGGGTGGGGGTCACTTTCTCTCTCATATAGGTTAGGTTTGTGTGTGTATATACATAACATAGGGTCAAAAGTGAGAAGATCACCCCCGCCATTTTTTTTGAGTTTAATCTACCCTATACAAGGTTGGTAGGACCACTCAAGAAATAAGAAATAGGAGTATATAGCAGTAGGCTACAAGAACAAGGTCACCAAGTAAATGCATAATAATGTCATTAATTAGGTTCAAGACAAGAATTTAAGAACCAAGATATAGGTAAGGAAAGATGCTTGGGACCGCGCAACTGGCGGAAAATTCCAAGAAAATATGATGCAAATTTTAGTTTGAAAACATGATGGGTCGGTTTTGCGTTAAAAATATGCCTTTTGGTAGATAAGGTTAACTAATATAGTGTTAGAGAGGCTTACAGTTGACCTTATATATGAATCATTCTAATATTTCGTCTTGATAAATTGTAAAAATATCTGACTAAAATATATTTGAGTATAGCTCACACATATGATGAAATTTGACTTTGGTTAGTAATTAATACGTGTGTCACACGTACTCTTCGTAATTGATTCACATATGCTAGTTACGGACGAATTAATATATATTGCAAATGGCTATAGGAAAAAACAGCTTATAAGAAGAAAAATATTGATAAACATTAGATCATCCTACTTCACATGGTGCATGCATGAACTGAGTAGAATCATTAAGATAACCGTTCTCTCATTATCATACTTTCTTTATTCCCAGTCAAACAAATTGAATTAGGAATTCACATTATCAAAAGTAACAGTAGATAAACACTATCAAATCTTCATCCTTTATTTTAAAATTTATAAGGTATGATTGTATTGGTGCATCTTTTCACTTAGCACTGGGGCAAATCAGTTGGTGGCGGAGGCAGCACCCAAGGTTCAGGTCCATTTTCAACCTCGAAAGCCATGGCTAACCCCCAAGGCAAATGAGTCTCGAAATGGCAGTGCACAAGCCACATACCTGCCACAGCATATACAAATTTAATTAATTTCAAATTTTGGTCATCATAATCCAATCCAGCATAGAAAAAATTCAACTTAATTTAATTAACCAAAGGTACCAACCTGGATTATTTGCTTGGAATCTAATAACGGCCCATCCTCCCACCGGCACCGCAATCGTGTTTCGAATTTGAGGGTTATCAAGATTAAACTTCGATTCATCTACGTTGGAATCATAGTTCCCAAACCCTTGAGCCAAAACATGGAAATTGAAGCTGTGAAGGTGAATTGGATGGTTCTCCCTAGCAAGTATAGCCGTGTTCTGAAGCACAACTTGCACGGTTGAGTTAAACGTCAAAGGCTTCACCTTAGTCGATTTAGGTGCAAATGCAATGTCCGTACCGTTTGTCTCTAACGCTGGATCGGTGTAGTTAAACACGAAGGGAGGATTATCCGGAAAATCTCTAGTGTACACCCCGCTAACATTTCGGTATAAAGCCTCCATCATTGAGAGCCCCTTGGGCAAAACAAAGGACTCATTATTCATGCTTGCGGAGAGTCTACGGCCTGTTCCACCACACGCGCTTGGTCCTGTCTCGTTGCAATGGTCGAACCCAATCCCAAAAATTATGAACAGGTGTTCGTCCACGTCACGTGGCACGGGGACCCAGTGGGGCCCACCAGCAAGCCCGGTGATGTTGGTGTAGAACTTGTGGGCCGTGGCGGTGTCGGATTGGGCCGGGAGGTCTGGCATGACGGGCGATGCTGACGTGGCGTTCTCGTACACGACCACCCCTCGGGTGATGTTGCCGTTGATCGTCACGCCTGGGGCGGAATGGTACGGAGTGAAGGCCATGTAGTAAGAACCCACGGTTTGGTTTGTGGTTATGAGTGCGTCCACGGTTTGGCCCGGGGCAAGGACTATAACATCGGTGTTGTAGGGTTGGGTGTAGGAAGCGTCGACGGCTACCACTGTGAAAGTGTGGTTGGCTATCATGAAGAAGTGTTGGTCATTGAGCGCAGCGTTGATGATGCGTAACAAGTAGGTTTCTCCTTGTTTTACTTGGACTCGGTATGTCTCTGAAATAATGTCAAAGCTAAAATGTGAATCAAAGGTGTTTGAGGGGATAAAATGTATGAGGTAGGCATGTTTTGACTTTAATGACAAAATGTTGGGTTAACTATAGTTTTAATATGTAAAAGTAAGAATTTAATTAGAATACATTGCTAATCACAAATTGCTATATATGATATGTATAATAAATTTGTTGATTTTAATAATAATTATGATTTTTTATCGGTTGTTTGTTGACTTTTATAATAAATATGATTTCTGATTGATTGATAGCATAAAATTTTTTACATTGATAAAGTGTGAGAATCAAACTCTAAAAGTAATTAAATAAGTAGTTTTTTTTTATTTAAATCAATATAAAAAATTATTTATGTTTAGTTTTTAAAAATTATAAAATTATATAATTTAAATTAATTCAGAGATTAAATTACTTCTTTTTAAGAAATATAAGCTAAAAGCGATTTTTTTTAAAATAATTAAAACAAAAAACCATCACGTTTTTATAAACTAAAAGTATATTCAAACTTAAAATATTTTTAACATACCTTTTCTAATATATTATTTATTATTAAATAAAATTTATGTAAATTTTATCATTTTACGTAAACTTCATTTAATAATTAGAATTAATACTGACAGTATAAATATTTTTTTATATTATCATCCAAACATAAATAATTATGTATAGTAAATTTGTTAATTTTTATAATAATGACCTTAAAAGTTATATCGAAAATAAATTTTGATTGGTTGAGAGTGCATGATGATTAAATGCTAGTAATAATTAATAGGTTTGAAAAAAGATACATCGATTTGGTTAAGAAGGATTTATATTGTAGAGTACGTGTTAATTCTTTCTTGTTAGGCACGGTCAATTTGTTTGTGAGGTAGGGAAAGTAAAATTTGAAGAAAGTATTTTTTTACATATATATAAAAAATTTGAAGAAAGTTAGATCTTCAAGAGTTGAAAATCTTTAAATATATGAAATAAACTTCATTTCCAAATTGCATTAACAAAAAAAATCCAAATTACATTAAAAGCTGATACCGTTAAAGAGAGTTGACTTACGATTTTGAGAGCAATTGTAAGAATCGCCAGGCAAGCCGTTAATTGTGAAAGCATCTGAAACTTCCGGAGCTTGACCGGTTTCTGTTGCGTTGTTCTCAACATCAACAACATTATCATTCCACCATTCCCCTGCAATTAGTTATCAAATGGTTTTTTAATCACTACTCATTAGAGACATAAAAATCATAAAACTATATCAAGATTGTAAGATAACTAGTTTATTTCATAATATTATAATCTTTATAATTAAGTAGTTATTGTTTTCAGAATAAAAGCTATATATTCAGTTCAAGCACGAGGTAAATAAACCTGTACATTAATAATTAAAAGTAAAATCACCCATCTATATCTTCATCTAACAATTTTAGTTTTAGATTACTGGTTTATAATACTGCTACTCTAAATTAATCCTATATACATGTGCTAATGTATTCATTTAAATACGTATTGATTAAGGTACATACTCAAAATAACTTATTTATTTATAAACTATTCATTTTTAGTTCACGTAGTTGTCCTTATTTTATGTTTTAGTTTCTAAGAAAACTTTAACTACATAAAAGTTAAGTTTTGATACCTAAAGCTACTACTAGAGAAAATTTTTTGGCGATGTAAATCGTTACAAAAATTTTCTGGTAATAATAAATTGCTACAAAAAATTGTATAAGAACTAAAACTTACATTTTTCTTGTGTAATGACTAAAACTAAAATGAAGGCAATAACAAGGACTAAATGAATAGTTTAACCTTTAGTTATTCAATGAAATGAAAAGGGAAAAGAAAAAAAAGTAATACCAAGCACTATGGGGATTTCTTGGTAAACTCTACGGAATGGGTATGAGTTTCCTCGCCGAGGGCGAATGATGAGAGCTCCATATACGGTTGCACGTAGAAAAGAAGAGTGGGAATGCCACCATAGGGTACCCTCTTGTCCTGTTATGTTGAATCTATAGGTGTATCTTGTACCAGGACGTATTGGACATTGAGTTACAGATTCAGGACCGTCTGCCCATGCTGTCAAAAGTTGAAAAATTCCATGCCTGCATACAATGAAAGATACCTAAATATTTAGAAATACGGATGCTATAAAAAGATAAAAGTCAATGTGACAGCAACAGCATGGTTGTCTTAATAATTAATATTTTGTTATAAGGTTAGTCAAAAAATAATAACAGAACGTTAGACGTATTTCTACGTAGAAAACTTCGCTTGCAAGTAGAAAAGTGAAATTTAGAAGAAACCTGAAAGTCTTATTTTTGGATTATTTAACGCAAGGATAAACTAAACGTGAAATAAACCTTTTAGTTTTTTAAATGATTTGAAAATAATATATGCGTGTACGAAGAAAAGGTCTGGCTTTATTAAATTATAGAACGATATAACAGTTTTTTTTTTTTTTAAATGTATACTAAAGGCTTAAATATATTTTTAGCCCTATAATTAATATACTGGTTTTTAGGTATAAAAAACATTTTTAAGACTAAATTAAATCTCTTTAAATTTAAAATATGTGTGAGAGGTGATACTCTATAGTTAATGTCAATATTTGACGTAGTGTTTTTATTTTCAGTTATGATAAAAAAATAATCTCCGGCCGACTGAATTTTTAACATCAATAGTTGACTAAAAAATTTATCAGTTGTAAGAGGTTATTAAAGGTACGTATAAGTTTGGTAAAACTTATGTGTAAGAAAATCTAGTTCCATATATGTATGTTGTAATGTTTTCAAAGAATGAACTCTAACCAAGTTTTTATATAATATTAACTATTTGATAGATAAATTATTAACTATATTAACGGTATAAATTTGCCAAAATCTACAGTTGGTGTTAATAAATTCTATTCCATGTATATATTTGTGTATATAAGGCTTGTTTTTCTTGAGGTGGAAAAATTTACCAGTGAAGGGTTATATTGTAGGGTGAATTGTTAATCGCATGCACCACAAGACTGTCACCCTCTTTAACGTTAATCGTTGGTCCAGGCAGGCTTCCATTGACTGCGGTAATCACATGCTGATTGCACAAGCGCGACACAGTCCAGTTACCTATCTGCAATAAACGAAATTTCAATGAATCTCTCGCAATAGAGGATAACTAGTTATTTACTAAGAAATTAATCAACACAAACACACACACACACATACATATATTCATTTTCATATTCTATAAAGAAAGAAAAGGAGAAGAATGAAGGAACCCATACATTGAAAGTGTGTTCCACAACAGCACCAGATGCCAAGGAGCAAGCTACCAAAAGGCCTAAAGCCCAGGCCAAAGTTAACACAAAACGTTTCATGTTGAAAAAGGCGAACGATCGATGAAATAAATTAAGCAATATCTGTCTGTTGTCTGGAAGCAAAAATTGCGAGCCCTATTTATAGAGAGAGAGACCCCTGAGACTTCACGTTAGGACGATAACGTGTTTGTAGCACGTAAATTATGATATTGCAACGGGGTCTTGACATAAGCATTTGAATTTTCGCCACTTTGGGAGAAGGAAATTATTGTTATCATGCTAAATATGATTGTTTAGGTTGGCCATCGGAAGGATCCATAATGGGAAATTGAATAACATTTAGTCAATAACTTGTTTTGATTATCTAACCGGAAATTTTGATTGTGATGATCGAGCCTCTGACTTCTGACTAGTCACACGGCAAAAAAAACATGACCCTTATTTTCTTTTGGTTAACAAAAGTTTGGGTGAGAAGACGGAGTTTAACTCTATGGTAGAAAAATACTTTCGAATTCATATACTTACGAAAAATTTTATATTTATCTCACTCAAAAAAATATGAACAAAGGCTCAAACTTGTCGACTATATATATCTTACAGACAACGAATCTCTTGAGGTTGCATGATGACCCTTATTTATTTATTTATATATTAATTAATTTTAATGACTTCAAATTTGGGGAACCTTTACCGTTACCATAGTTGTTAAAGTTTTATAAGTCATAACAGAATCAAGTTGTAATCTAGTAGGCGCATTGTACGCGCAGACGTGTCAAGCTTGGTTAAAAAAAAAAAAAGAAGTTGTATTGTATGTAATGAAAGTCAGAATGGGGGTGCTTTTTTCAACGATTCGAGCAAATTCACAGTCGAAGGGGAAAATTTAACAAAGGCCAAACTGGGGCAGGATGATATTATATATATCTTTTACAAGGAAATTATATAAATTTTCTACGACTATAGTTAGTTATTTTATACATACGTATATATATCGATAGCTACGTTAGCTTTTTAAGAACATATTGTTTTATATATTATTGACAAATATTTCATAATATATACTATGATGGTATTAAAAATGAGATATTTAAGGCACTAATATAAATATTTGTTTTATTTTTTGTGTTAAAATAATTAGTCTTATTTAAGTATTTATTATTTTATTGAGCTAGTTCGGTGCAATAACTATAATATATTTATTTTACTATAATAATGATTTTTTAACACACACACATATAAATTATTTAATTAATTAATTAAAAATTCATTATTAAAATATATGTATAGTAAAATAGACTTGAATCTAAGTATTAATGCATTATATCGTAAAATAAAGTCTATTTTACTATACATATATTTTAATAATGAATTTTTAATATATATATATATATATATATGGGGTAGGATCTGTTGACATCAGGTGTAAGAATTAGTCAAATTACACCTTCAATAACTTTTTTTATAATACAAATTTAACCAATCCAACCGTTGAATTTGATAATATTATCTTTATGATTATGTATATCAAATTTCACATCATTTGGACTTTTCTAAATATGTTATCTAATATTGAATATTTACATATATTTTAATATCATATTGTACTTTAAAATAAAATGATTTAATGAACTGTTAAATAATTTTAGAATTGTATGAAATTTTGTATACTTAATCTAATTAATAAGAAAATCAAATTCAACGGTTGGATTGGTTAAATTTGCATTATACAAAAAGTTATTGAAAGTGTAATTTGACTAACGCTTACACCTGGTGTCAACGGATTCTGCCCCTATATATATATATGAGATTTACTAATGTATATCTAGTTGATTTTTAGTTAGAGTATATTAACAAGTTATAACTAAAAATTATCTTAAAATACACCCGCAGTAAAATTTGCTAACGTACTCCAACTAAAAAACAAGTGGGTATACATTAGCAAATGCTTGTGAGATTTGTTTACGTACATCTACTTATTTTTTAGTTGGAGTATGTTAGCAAGTTATAATTCGAATTATCTTAAAATATACCAATGGTATAACTTATTAACGTACTACAACTAAAAAATAAGTAGGTGTACGTTAGCAAATCCCTATATATATATATATATATTAAAAATTCATTATTTTTTGGGTTACTATGTTTAGATGCGAAGTATCCACTAATTTAGTTGATAACTAATTTTTGTTGGAAAATCTGGCTGATCATCTATTGTGGAGTCTCCCCTCCCAATCATTTTTTTCATCCACAAGACTTAAAACTGAGACCTCACTTAAGGGATTCAAGCCCAGTTGTACTTGTACCAATAATATATTGGTAAAACTATTTGAGGTGAGATTTGAACCCTTAAAAATTCATTATTACAACAAAATAGACTTAAACCTAAGTATTAATGTAACATTTGATTCTATTAATGTTGTATTTGTATATATTAAAATTCATTATTAAATTAAAATTAATTATTACAAAATTATATTTATATATCTTTTTTCAGTATAGACCATGGGTATCCTCCATGGTAGATAATCTTGTTCAAGCTAGATAGGACTATTATGGACAACAAAATTCTCTCTTTAAATATCTAAATATACCTTAAAATTATAATAAGTTATATTTTATATTTTTTTTATGAAGTTATATGTAAATTAAAGAAATTTAAAAATAATATAAAAAATAGATATTCAATACATTTTCATTAAAATTAGTGACTGTAAGTATAATTTGATCATATATAAAAAGGAAATATCACGGTTGAATTTTTTGAAAACTTAAGATCCTAGTTTGCTTCCAATTTTCTTTTTGTTATAAATTTACTCCATTGATCAATTTGGAAAGGTAACTTTTCTCTCTCTCTCTCTCTCTCTCTCTTTATATATATATATATATATATATATATATATATATATATATATATATATATATATATATATATATTGTGTGTGTAAAACACAAGAATAGCACAAGAAGAGGGGTTGAATTATGTTATTAAAAATTTTCACAAAACCTTTTCAAGAAACGTTTCGCCTGAAGAATAAAGATAAAAACTTTCAAAAGATATTTGTAAAAACAATGAGAAACACATAGATTTATATTGGTTCGTCTGACCCCAAAGATTACGTCCAGTTCTTGGTAACTAACCAAGTTCCACTATAACTTAAAAGGGTTACAAGTATTCTTTTATCCAAGCCTCTTCAGACTCAACCTAAGTAGTCTTTCACTTGCCTCTCCAAGCAAGAACCTAAGTATTCTTTGATTCAAAGCCTTTTCAAGCTCTCACCAATTTCACAGAGAAATGGTTGAGAGTAAATTATCACACTAAGCTAGTGTCTTATTAGACGAATGTGCACTGATGTTTAGAAAGGTGTTACAAGCAAAGTGCTTTTAGAAATTACAGATTGAGAGAGAAAGCTTTTCAAGAGTTCCGCACTCATAACAAAGATGTGTTGTTCTATTTATAAGGTTCTCCCAAAAGTGTCCGTTGTGAGTGCTTTCGAAGACATCCTTCGTCTGTTGTTGTAAAAGCATAAAAGAGTCGTTGAAGCATTAAATGCAACATTTAATGCCTTTCACCAACCAGTCAGTCTAATAAGATAAAGCAGTCTTATCTAGCCTTTCTTGTACTCAATCTTGTTGCAGTGGACTATTTGCTTTTCGTACTGACTTCTGTACTCAAATTCCTATTTCTAAGCGTAAAGATGACTTTTATCGAGGATAGGTACGTAGATGTCTTCATTTTCGAGAGGGCGTGCACTTTTCAAAACACAAAATTATAGCTTTAAACAAATAAGTTTAGCACACACACACACACATATATCGTCTTAGGAAGTTTACATGCATAAATATTCCTTTAGTAAGACGATAACAAAAATATGTGAGAACATGTGATCAGACGGTTAAGAATAAGACTGTTTGTTATTATCAACGAGGATCATAAATCCGTCCTTTATCTTAACAATCTCCCTCTTTTTGATGATGACAAACATCTTTATATTTTAAAAATAGTTTTAAGACTTAAGTTTTAACAGGCTATATTTTTCATGTAAAAACTTTTTAGTAATCACAGATACATTTATCAGGTAAACGTAATATCATGCAATAAGCGAAAAAGTTTAGATTCATACGTGCACTGAAAACACTGAATTTAGATTCATAAGCACACTAAATACTGATTGTAACTAAAGTAGACATATAGTTTGTAATAAAAGAGAAGGTGATAAAAAGTTATGCTCCCCCTATGATTGTGCTCCCCTTGTGGTATCTTGTTTTTCTCCTGTTTTCTCCCCATTTTGGCATCATCACTTGGAAGATTCAGAATCTGAAGGTGTGGTTGATGAGCCTAGGTTGCACTTGAAGCGTTTCACCAATTTTGTAAGTAGTGCTTCCACACGCTTTCACTTCTTGCTTTCTTTGACAAGTGCAGCCTTCAGACGTTGAACAGTTTGCTTTAGTTCTTTTACCTCTTAGTGAACATCTGAAGGGTCTCGAGCAGGGGCAGAGCTACTGTCTTCGTCTTCTGTAGGTTCCTGTACAAAACAAAGATTGAAGACGTAGGGCACAAGAGGGCCACAAAACCAAAAATGTCTGATAGCTAGGAAAACTTCAAAAGTGTTTCCATTTGTTGAGAAGAACATATAGGTGCGCAGATGGTTCAAGGTGAGCTGGGTAGTGGGGTTTCGATTAGATGAAGAAGGAGCAGGATAGACTTGTACCCAGTGGCCGATGGGGCGTATGGCAGCTTGGTAACTTAGGGTGGTCTTTTCCTCAGTAGTCAGACCCAAAAAATGCTTGATGGCTTCAACATGTTCATGTAGCCTCTTTCGGTTTGAGCTCCATAGTCTTTTTCCCTTTTAGTATAGCCAGTTGAGTAGGGGAGAGAGCACTTTTTCTGATCATCAAATGTCTTTTAGGGTGAATTTAGGCTCTTTGCCTTTCCTCATAGATAGATTTTGACAATTGAATTTCTTTTGGCAACAAATACTGAAGGTTGTCCATGGCTTTAGCATAAACGACATTCGTCTTGCCATGAGTCTAGGCAAACCTAGCTCAAGGTTGGTACACCTTCTTTCGTAGATTGCATGTTGAAGGGAGATATGTATCTTTTCCCTAAAAAATTTATACATCACCCTCCCCAATTCCCAATCGTCATCGCCAATGCTCTATGTAAGATACAAAGATAACACAAGAAAGGGGTTGAATTGTGTTATAGCAAATTTTCGCAAAACCTTTTTTGAGATGTATCGTCTAAAGGGTATGACCAAAGAAGTTTTAAAAGATAGATGAATATTGAACCTAAGCAAAGCAAACTGAAAGGCACACAAGATTTATACTGGTTCGTCTTACCCCAAAGACTACATCCAGTTCTTGGCTACAACCAAGTTTCACTAACTTTTCAAGTTACAAGTATTCTTTCCACAAGCCTCTTCAAACTCAACCCAAGTAGTCTTTTACTTGCCTTTCCAAGCAAAAACCCAAGTATTCTTTGAATCAAAGCCTCTTCAGGCTTCCACCAATCTCGTTAAGAAAAAGGTTTACGTGTGAGTTACCTCACTGGGTTTAACGTTTTAAAGGACGAATATACAATGAAGTACCAAAAGAATTTTACAATCAAAATATACAAGAGCTTTTTCTTTTCTTAAAGAAGTTATGATTTTTCAGAATCACCAGTGACTATGACAACAACAGCTATTCGAAAGAAGTCTCTTCTATTTATAAGCTTCTCCAAAAGTATCCGTTGAGTGCTTTGCAGAAGATGGCCTTCGTCTGATGAAGAGAGTCGTTGGAGCATTAAATGTAGCATTTAATGCCTTTCACTAACTTGTCATATGATAAGATAAAGCAGTCTACTTATCTTTTCTATTCTTGTACTAAATCTTGTAGCAGTTGTCATGTCTACTTTCCCGTTCTGACATTCGAACACACATTCCTTCTTTTTCGCTGACTTTCCTCAAGAGTAGGTATATAGGCTTTATGAGTTTCGAGGTAGTTTATGCTCTGATTGATGTGCAAATCATTTTAGAACGTTGATATCGTCTGAAGAAATTGTTAGTTACTGATTTGATCGAATCAAAGAATAAGATGATATACATTTAAAAACAGCAAATGGTTGCTTGCGAACGAATGAACAGATGATTAAGTAGAAACATATATTTTAGCTGTTTGTCATTATAAAAAAAAATGAGGCTTATAAATTCGTCTTTTGTCCTAACACTCTATTCTTCAAAATTTGGACTGTCTTCGGGGCAGATGGCGAGAGGATAAGTTTTGACCTTTCCATGGTAGAATGAGTAGATAATCTTGGCTTTTAGTTATATGTTTTGCATATAAGCAGGTACTCAAAGTAATTGCATTTGATCATGGACGGGGAGGTGTGGCAGAGAAGTCCCATTTGTCTCCATACTTCATATCCGGGGGGAAATTTGGTTCTGGTAGAAGGAGGGTAGACGAAGATAGGGGCGTTAGACTTTGTGCTGTACCATTCCTCCCAGACGTATGGAGTGATGTTGGGCTCATAGGAGAAAGCTAGGGTTGTGTCTTCATTGTCTACCATTTTCTCCATATACCCATGGCGCACCAGCAAAGGCTATTCTTCAACAATAGTTCTCCACATTTTTGGATTGTTGACTTCACCTAGTTCGTAATTGATCAAGGCTTGAAGAATCTTTGGGTCGAATGGCTCTAGCGGCTTTTATTCTACTGATTTGCTGATGCTTCGAGACTCTGGATATTCAAATTGAGTGGTGTCTTGAAGGCATTCGGAGGGAGGAGTTTCTGATTGGTAGTGATCAGGTGAGGCTTCGTCTATCACGGGTTCCGCCAATCCTCTAGACAAAGAGTCTCTAGTGTTGGAACCAAAGACGTAGAAGCGTCTAAACCCTCAATGTTTTGAAGATAACAAGCTTATTAATGTTCAAGTTTGCGCATATAGACTAACCCTGTCACAGCTAAGAAGACCGTCTAGTAGACATGTTAAAAACCGTCTAGTAGATGTGTTAAAGACCGTCCAGAAGACTCGCCAAAGAGGACCGTCCAGTTGAACAAACTAAAAGCAACCGTCCGATGAATAAACTCATACAAGCCTCCAAGATCATATATTCAAACGGCTAAGTTTTTACTTTGAACGTCAATTTGATTTTTGTCAGTCTTCCTCGAAACTGACATATTACTACTTCTGTGAACTAACGTTCAAATTTGTTTGAAGCATTAAATAGCATCAACATCATTCCAGCGCAAAAGCACAGCAGAATAGATAAAGCAAGTAAACTTATCAAGCTGCCGAGACAAATGAAGAATGTTTAGAAGAGTAGACCGCCAGCGTAGTCCTGCACCTTCCATTTTAGTGCAAGTCTAAAAGCTGTCGTGCCTGACCTCTCTGAAAGGATAGTTTGCACGCTTCTATTTGCATAACGAAGTCAAAGTCTTCTACAACGGATCTTTTCCCTGCAGACTATATATACATGCACCAACGAAGAAGCAAGGGGTGAAAAATAGCGAAGACTGTGAAAAAGAAAGACGTAGAAAAAGAACAAGAACAAAAAGACATTTGTAATACTCTGATAGGAGCGTCTAGTGGACGATAGCAAAAATCTTGTAAAGATTTTCAAAGCAATCTTGAGCTTAATCTTTCAAATCCTCACTACGTGAATTGATATCTTTTGTATAAACATTTTTTGTGTTGTGAAAGCCTGGAGAGGCTTAGTGTAAAAGAATACTTGGGTTAATCAATCTGGGGTGATTGCGTTGTAAAACCTGAAGAGGCCGTGAACAATACTTGTAACCTAAGGTTGGTTAGTGAATACCTTCTGGGTGAAGGGACTGGACGTAATTCAGGTTGAGTGAACCAGTATAAAACTTTCTGTGTTCTCTTCTCTCTATACCTACGCTTGAAAACGTTTTTCAGACTGATCTACTTGTTTCGAAAAAGTTTTTAAACGCACAATTCAACCTCCCCTTCTTGTGCGCTTCTTCTTATTTCATCTAGCTTCTGGTAGACGAAATGCAACAGCTCTAGCTGGTTGTTATTGCTTGGTCTGGCTGTGAGATCTGTTGTATGTCGCTTGAAGATTTGTAATACAGAGACAGATTGAGGCATTTGCCATAGAAGTGATCTTGGCAATCTTCCTATGGAGGTAGCATTGATGTCTTCTTGATTGAACAATTCTTCTTCATCAAGCTCCTCAAGGATTGTTTGTAGTGAGTGCTCAATGACGAATTGAAGCACTGCTTGCTCAATATGCTTCGCTTCTTGAGTAGTGAGCTTTTCTTCTTCTTTTCAGCCCTCTTTGATTTGGCTTTGGCTCTTTTCAGCTACCTTGCCTCTTGTGCTTTTATTTTGGGCCAATTGATTTTCTTAAGCTTGTGAGACTTTTTGGGTAGGTTTGCTGGGACAGACTCTTTAGTGGCAACAGGGTATGGCAATTGTTGTTTTGATGGTGGTTCAGGGATGGTTATATGTGTGGGTGTAAGAAGATGTTTGATGGGAAGGTCATCGTTTGAGTCGGGTTGAGGGGTTAGTTTAGGCTTCAGACGAATGGTGAGGAGCTTTTGTTTTTTAAGTGGGGAAATGGGTTGGTGTTGTGTTTATAGTTGCGGGTCTTGTTGGTGTGGTCGTTTGATAGGTAGTTTATGTTGGCAGGGTTTGGTTTGTTTGGGTTGTGGTTGGGTTAGTTGAGGTTTCATCTGTGGTGGTGGCGATTGAGACTGTTGAGCAGAAGCCAGGCTAACAGAAGGATCAGTAAATGATCCTACCCAAAATATAACTCCTACTGTATCATCTGCATGTTCTTCCTTGATCACTGCTAGCTTTGGATGCTTGGCAACATATCTAGGAAATGGATAGGCTATCCTCATCTTCCTTATAATAGATACGTCAATCTCCGAACCCTGCTTTTTCTTCTCCCAGCCAGATTCATTTACACCAGCTTGTTTAATAATCTGAGTAAAAAGCATGGTGTAAGGAATTGGGTACCTTTGTTTTCTTTTTGAGCTCTCCCTGGACTTGGTGAGACAAGACCTCTAGTTTTCCAGAACGAGAGTGGGGAGGTTCACCTTCTACCCAGTGAGCATCTTGTACTGACAGAATCTATCTCTGGAAGATACATTATCCTTTGAGCCATTGCGAGGCAGAATAACGTGCAACAGGATGTTGTGTAGTCCCTCTTCATGTTTGATGAATACAAAAACTTCTTTAAAGCATCTTTGTTGTTTGTTTGGGCTCTCGGAAGCCTATAGAGAGCCAAGTCAATCGTTTCTGGAGTGATGACCCTTTCCCAGTCTTCAGCGAAGACGTTGTCTTCTTCCTTGTAGCCAGACACCGTTACAATGGTATCTGTGGAAATAACAATAGTCTGGTTGTCGACAGTCCTAGTGATAGTACCATTCACTTCAGACACAGAGGCCGAGCAGTAGGCATAGGGTGCATGGTACTAGTGTGTCCTCCTCTGTACGAAGGACTCCCATCCAATGTTTCTGATGAAGAAGGTCAAAGGGAAGCCCTCATCCTCTAGTTTCTTCAGATTAACCTATTTGCCAGGCACATAGTCACTTTCGGGAAATCTCCCCATGGGAACAAGTTGTCTT
Source organism: Spatholobus suberectus (assembly GCA_004329165.1). Classification (NCBI taxonomy): domain Eukaryota; kingdom Viridiplantae; phylum Streptophyta; class Magnoliopsida; order Fabales; family Fabaceae; genus Spatholobus; species Spatholobus suberectus. The sequence goes on from CM014732.1 coordinate 53,596,620, forward strand.
GGAGCGGCCATGAATACAAGTTCTTGAGAGGTTAAGGATTTTGAGAGAGAAAGAGAGAGTGTGGTTGAGTGCAAAGGATATGAAAGGATGTTCTTGAGAGTGTAAAAAGAACAGGTGGTTATTTTTTGAATATTTGAAGGTTTTGATAATACTGAAAGGACATGCATTTATTGTGACTTGATGCGGCAAAGAAAAGCGACGCACGTTTCTTGGGGGGTTATCAATGAAAATTAATACTAAAACCAACAGACAATGAAGTCAGATAATAAACGCCTTTTCACATACTGAAGCACACATGTTGGTAAGATGAAGTAAATATAAGACGATAGGTCATAAGACGATAGACAGAAGAATTTATAAGACGATACATGCAAGACATTTTAGTCATGTAAGACTTTCATATGCAAGTTTTCTAATATAAAATTAAAGCGTTTTTCAGGTAAAGATTTTGTAAAGATACCAGCCCATTGATGGTCTGTATCAATAAATTTAATATCAAAAACACCTTTTAAACCATAATCACGTATAAAATGATGTCTTATTTCTATATGCTTTGCCTTAGAATGCTGAACAGGGTTTTTTGATAAATTGATTGTACTAATCTTATCATATAACACTGGAATGTTATGCTTAAAACTAGAGTAATCTTCAAGCTGATATTTTATCCATAGGAGTTGAGAACAACAACTAAAGGCTTACATATATATAACTCTAACAATTGAAAGAGCAATTGAGTTTTGTTTCTTGTTGGTCTAGGATATAAGACATGGTCAGCTGAAGTGACATCCACCACTTGTACTTTTTCTTTCAATTCTGTCACTAGTGTAGTCTGCATCACAATATCCTACTAACCTGAAATTTTTATCTTTCTCATAAAATAAACTTAGGTTAGAGGTACTAACTAGATATCTGAAAATCCTATTAACAACTTTCAAGTGAAATTCTCTAGGATCAGATTGAAATATAGCACATAAACAAATGTTATGCATAATATCTAGTCTACTGGTAGTTAAATAAAATAATGAGCCAATCATATCTCTGTAGACAATCTGGTCTACAGGCTTACCCGATTCGTCCTTTGTTATGGCAACAAACGGATGCATAGGTGTGCTTATAAGCTTTGATTCATTCATCTTATACTTCTTGAGTAGTTCTTTGGTATATTTTTGCTGATGAATGTATCTGCCTTTTTTTTCTTGTTTAACTTGCAGACCAAGAAAGAACTTTAATTCACCCATCATGCTCATTTCAAACTCGCTTTGCATCAAGTCAGAAAAATTCTTATACAAAGATTCATTAGTAGCTCCAAAAATTATTTCATCTACATATATTTGAATTATAATGAAATCTTTGTTAGATTATTTTCTAAAGAGGGTTGTATCAACCTTGCCTCTCATAGAACCATTTGCAATTAAAAAACTGCTCAGTCTATCATACCAAGCATGAGGTGCTTGTTTAAGACTATATAGAGTCTTTTTAAGTTTAAACACGTGGTTTGAAAGGATTGGATCTTCAAAGCCAAGAGGTTGTTTAACATAAACTTTTTCCTCAATAAATCCATTTAAGAAGGCACTTTTAACATCCATTTGAAAAGCTTAATGTTTTTATGAGCAGCAAAGACAAGCATAATTCTAATAGCTTTTAATCTAGCTACAGGAGCAAAAGTTTCAGTAAAGTCAATACCTTCTTATTGATCGTATCCTTCTGCTACTAACCTTGCTTTATTTCTTATTACCTTTCCATTTTCATCAAGCTTGTTGCAAAATACCCATCTTGTTCCAATGATGCTTTTATGTTCTGGCCTAGGAACAAGAGTCCATACATCATTTCTTGTAAATTGATGTAATTCTTCTTGCATGACTATAATCCAGTCATCGTCTGTGAGTGCTTCTTCTATAGTTTTTGGCTCAATTTCTGAAACTAAGGCACATGATGCTTGATTTCTGAATGATGACCATGTCTTGACTCCTTTTGTTCATTCTCCAATGATTTGATCTTATCGATGATAAGTAACAAATTTTTAATCTTTATGAGTTTGTTTCATCTGATCATCAGCTTGTTGCTGTAGACTGTCTTCAGGTTGCTTGGCTTTGTTTGATCTCATAGGGTCAGACAATCTTGTTTGCAAGTCTGCAAGATCATCCTCAAGGTTTAATAATCTCCTGTCAGGGGTTAATGTATCATTGAATTTAACATGAATAGATTCTTCAATAATGGAAGTTCTAGAATTAAACACTCGATAAGCTTTAGATGTATCTGAGTATCCTAAAAAGATACCTTTATCAACCTTAGAGTCAAATTTTCCTAATTGATCTCTAGTGTTGAGAATGTAACACTCACATCCAAAGGGATAAAAGTATGAGATGTTAAGTCTTCTAGCTTTCCATAGTTCATAAGAAGTCTTATTTATTAATGATCTGATCAATATTCTGTTTTGAACATAACACGTTGTATTTACAGCTTTTGTCTAGAAGTACTTAGGAATTGAATTTTCACAGAGCATGGTTTTAGCCATCTCTTGAAGAGTTTTATTTTTCCTTTCAACTATCCCATTTTGTTAAGGTGTTCTCGGTGAAGAGAAGTTGTGGAAAATGTCATTCTTTTCACAAAAGAACCTAAACTCAGCATTATCAAGTTCACTTCTAATTGCAGTTATACCAAACCCTTTTTCATTTTGAACACGTTTACAGAATATTTCAAACACATTAACAGACTTGTGTTTGTGAGTTAGGAAGTAAATCCATGTATATCTAGAATAGTCATCTATGATGACAAATCCATACTTTTTGCCGTCAAGACTAAAAGTCTTTGTGGGACCAAACAAATCCATATGTAACAATTCCAAAGGTCTAGAAGTGGAAACAACATTTTTAGATTTAAAAGAGGTTTTAATTTGTTTCTCTTTCTGACATGTCTCATAAAGAAGATGAGTTTTCCAAAACATCTCGGGCAATCCTTTCACTAAACCCTTTTTATGTAATTTTGAAATATGTTTCAAATTAATGTGCCTAAGTTTTTTATGCCAAATCCATCTTTCATCTTCTTTGGTCATTAAACATGTGACATTTTGTTTGTTTAGATCCTCAAACTCAATCTTGTACAAATTGTTATGCCTCTTAGTAATAAAAAGAACAGATTCATCATTTTGTTTGACTATGCATGATTCCTTGTTAAAGAATATGATGAACCCACTATCACAAAATTGACCTATGCTTAGTAGGTTATACTTTAGTCCTTTAACACAAAACACATTATCTATAGTAGGAAAAGGTGGCTTACCAACTTTACCTATACCAATGATTTTTCCTTTTTCATTTCCCCTAAACGAAACAGTTCCTTCATGTGGTTGGAGGTCTAAGAATATAGACCTTTCTCCCATCGTGTGTTGTGATCATCCATTGTTCAGGTACCAGAATGAATATCTTCTATTTACTATTAAGGATATCTACAACAAGAATGATTTGAGATTTCAGTACCCAAATACTCTTGGGTCCTTTTATGTTAGTCCCAATGATCTTGTTTGACCTTTGTTTTCTTTTGTGTTGACACCTTTGAGATGTGTGTCCAGTTTTTCCATAAAAGTTACAAGAGGTTAAAAAAGATTTAGAAGATGATGGTTTAGAATCCTTGTCTCCTTCAAAACCTATACCAGATTTGTCAAATGGAGATCTTCTATGTTTTAAAATTAATTGTAGTTTTGAATATCCATCCACAAATTTAGCCAGATCTTGTTTCAGACCAATAACCTTTTTCTTCAGTCTGTCGACTTCAAATAAAAGTATAGTCTTTTCGGAATATGAAGCTTGACTCTTATGCATACTCTTCAAATCTTTCTTGTGTATTTCATTTTCTAACATAGCTTCTTTATACTTTTCTTTGTATTTCTTATACTCAAGGGAGATCATGTGAGAGTTTGCAAGAATAGTATCATGGGACATCTCTTCTTCGTCATTAGAATCAGATTTACAACTGTCAAACGAATATGAATTGATTTTAGAGATAGGCTTTACCTCGGGTATATTTTTTTTTAGTATTTTCCATGAGACAAATGTTGGCTTTCTCCTTATCGGAGCTGCTACTGCTGTTGTCCATATCTTCCTAAATTGCTAGAAGATTCTTTTTCTTATTCCTTTTCTTTTTATTCCACCCCCTTTTTAACTTAGGGCACTCAGCGTTCATGTGTCCAAGCTTTTTGCACTCAAAGCAGATGATTTCATTATTTTCTACATGAGGTGGCTTTTTGAATCTGTTATCTCTTCTTCTAGAAGAGTGCTTGAATCTCCCTTTCTTCTTGAGCATCTTTTTGAACTTTTTGGTCATAAGGGAGATCTCATCGTCTGTAGAGCAGCTTGAGCTTTCGTTTGAGCTCTCTAACTCATCAGACTGAACCTTTATAGCTTTGTCCTTATTTTTTGTCTCTATCTTTTCATCTGTTTTCTAATTGGTTTCTCCAATCTTTAGAGCTATAGAATCATTATTTTTGATCTTATCTCTTTTAAAGAGATGGACCTCATGAACTTTAAGAGCTCCCAGCAACTCATCAAGAGTCAGAGTCTTCATGTCTCTAGCTTCAGCTATGGCTGTAGCCTTAGGTTCCCAAACTTTTGGAAGACTGTCCAAAATCTTGAGATTGTTTTGAGCTTTAGTAAACTCAACGCCAAGACTCTGGAGTCCATTGAGATTTGTTTGAAATCTTCCAAATATCTCATCAATGGTTTTTGTCTCCTTCATGGTGAACATCTCATAGTGTCTTCGAAGAGTTGTTGCTCTTCTCAGATGAACATCTTCAGTACCTTCATGTGTTATGCGTATAGCATCCCACATCTTCTTTGCTAATCTGTAGCTGTAAAATTTGTTATATTCAGTTTTAGATAAGGTACAAGTTATAATATAGTTAGCCTTTGCATTCTATTGAAGCATGTTGAAGTCATCTTAGTTGTATTCATTTTCTGGTTTTGTTACAATGAGATCCCCATGCGTTATGATTCTCCAAATGCTGTAATGAGTGGACTTGATGTACATCTCCACTTTGTCTCTCCAGTAGGCATAATTTTATCCATTGAAGGCTGGAGGCCTTGACAAGGAGGCTCCTTTAGGAATGAAATGTCCATCAAGGTTTGCCATAACGATCTTTCCTCGATCACTTGTAAAAGTGCTCAACCTTTGGAGGCTGAGCTCTGATACCAAATTGTAAAACACAAGAATAACACAAGAATAGGGGTTGGATTGTGTTATTAAAAATTTTTGCAAAACCTTTTCAAGAAGCATTTCATCTGAAGAACAAAGATAAAAACTTTCAAAAGATGTTTGTAAAAACGATAAGAAACACATAGATTTATACTGGTTCGTCTCATCCTAGAGACTACGTCCAGTTCTTGGTAACCAACCAAGATCCACTATAACTTAAACAAGTTAAATTATTCTTTTATCCAAGCCTCTTTAAGCTCAACCCAAGTAGTCTTTCACTTGCCTCTCCAAGTAAAAACCCAAGTATTCTTTGATTCAAAGCCTCTTCAGGCCCTCACCAATTTCACAGAGAAATGGCTAATAGTAAGTTATCACACTAAGCTAGCGTTTTATAAAACGAATGTACATTGAAGTTTAGAAAGGTGTTACAAGCAAAGTGCTTTTAGAAATTACAGATTGAGAGAGAAAGCTTTTCAAGAGCTTCGCACTCATAACAGAGATGTGTCCTTCTATTTATAAGGTTCTCCCAAAAGTGTCTGTTATGAATGCTTTCGGAGACATCCTTCGTCTGTCGTTGTAAAAGTATAAAAGAGTCGTTGAAGCATTAAATGCAGCATTTAATGCCTTTCACCAATCAGTTACTCTGATAAGATAAAGCAATCTGCTTATCTAGCCTTTCTCGTACTCAATCTTGTTGGAGTGGACATATTTTCTTTCCGTATTGACATCTGTACTCAAATTCCCACTTTTTACCCTAAAGATGACTTTTATCGAGGATAGGTACATAAATGTCTTCATTTTTTAGAGGGCATGTGCTTTTCAAAACACAAAAAGGTTCTCTAGTATCATAGCTTTAAACAAACAAGTTTAGCACACACACACACACACACACACACACACACACACACACACACACACACACACATATATATATATATATATATATATATATATCGTCTTAGGAACTTAATATACATGCATAATTCGTGGAGTAAGACAATAGCGAAAATATGAGAGAACATGTGATCAAACAATTAAGCATAAGACTGTTTGTTATTATCAAAGCAAAATGAGGATCATAAATTCGTTCTTTATTTTAACAATATGTATATATGTATGTATGTATATTATTGGAGCAAATAACAACAACCAACTCTTCTGGGAAAAGCCAACTTTTTCTCAATAATGTCTTATCATTTGATCCAATAGCATTTCTTCAGATAGAAATAGATTGGATAAATATTGATAACTCTCAAATAGAGTATCAGAATAGAAAAATCCATTAGATAATGACTATTGGTTCTAAGCCATCTCTAGCAATGAATCAACAATTCAAAATGCTTTTTTTGCATATTTTTGATAAACTAGTGTTTGTATATAAATGTAGCAAGATCTATTTGGAAAATAAGAAGTCCCTTTAACATCTCTTCATTTGTAAAGAATTGTCGATGTGAAAACACAGAGACAAAAGGCTGATCTTTGAATAGGAAAAAGAGTGGATCCACACACACACACACATATGTATAGGAGACATATCTAGTGAGAAGGTCATCTTTATATGAGAGTGAAAGGAGTAAATATAGGTCATATAACCATACATGGATGATCATGATTTAAAGTTCTGTAATCACTTAAAAAGTCATGTGACTTTTTAAAAAATTTACATAACTTTGTATGTTTTAATCTTAACTATTCATGATAAGATCAAATGATTAATATTCACTTCTCTCACTCTCATATAAAAAGGCCCTCTCATTTGATATGTTTATATATATATATATATATATATATATATATATATATATATATATATATATATATATATATATATATATATCTTAACATTTAACATCAAGGAGTTAGTCGAGTGGAATAAGACAGGATATCGCACCATACATATATATTAATGTATGTATTGTAGCATTACCACTACTAATAGGTAGAGTGAATCATACTAATTTTAATATTAATAGATATTTTAAAAGAAAGCAAGTGCTTAAATAAAACACATGCATATAAAAATAACTTTTTTTACTATCCTTTTAAAAATGACTTTCTATTAAAAGAAAATAATTATTTTCAAAATTTAAGTAATACATGGATCAAACTTGCTCAATTAATAAATAGATATTAATAAATAGATTGAGCTTAAAGTAATTGATAAGTTATTCAAAGAAGTTATTAGCTATAGGTGTCTAGATGAAATGATATGTAAACATTACACACACACACACACACACGCACATATATAGAACATTTCAAATGAGAAACTTTTACAATGAGAAAATAAGAACTTTCAATGATAGTCCTTGGATTATAATTAAAACAAATTTGTGGCTAAAATTAACACCTAATTAATCATCTTTTATGAGACTATCATTGTCACTGCCTCCATCATCACTGCCACCACCGCCGTTGTAGCCACCACCACCATCACCAGAGGTGGTGGCGGTAAGGGCAGTGGTGGCGGTAAGGGCAGTGGTGGCAACGGCTGTGGTGGCCATAGTAGCAGTGGTGATGGTGACGGTAGTGACAACAACGGTGGTGGTGGTAGTGACATCAGTGGTGGTGGTGGTGGTAGCGACAATGGTGGCAGTGATATGGGCAACGGCAGTGGCAATAGCGGTGGTGGTAGTGGCAGCGACGATGGAGGCAGGGACAATAGTGGTTTCATATGAGTTGTTTAATTAAGTTTTAATCTCAGTCGTTCATTGTTTTTAATTGTAATCCAATGACTACTATTAATAGTTCTCATTTCTCATTTTAAGAAGTTTCTCATTTGAAATGTCCCCTATATATATATATAGAGAGAGAGAGAGAGAGAGAATTATCAACCTTACTATAAGTAAAAAAAAAAAATTTTGACATGTAAATTTAACTAATAAATTTTACAAATTAGTGATAGAAAAACACTAGCATTATAAGAGGAAAAATATTCTAAAGTGAAAAAATACCAAACTAATATTTATATAAGTCTATCGGTGATTTACTCGAAAGTATATATATTCAAATTTTAGGCACACGTAAAATGAAAAATATTACAGAGAAAGAGTAATGATAACTTTTTAAAAATGATAATATTGTTGAGATCAATAATTAATTTTTGACATAATTGGAGGATTAATAAAATAGAAATGAAGTTTAAATAAGATTGACAAAAATAACTAATAACATTATCTTTATTTTGTCATACACAATTAATTATATGATGGATTGTCAAAGCTACACTATCAAAATATTTGTGATTTTTATTGTCGTATAAAATAAAATAAAAATGCAAACTACATAAAAAATGTAGAAATAAATTACTTCAATGAACTAAAATATTTTTTATATTTTATTTTTCCAATATTAAACTCATTAATAAAATTGATAATTAATATTGTTACTATTAACAAAAAAAATACACATTTTACCTTAAAATCTTATTTATTATAAATCATTTATAATAAATTATAAATTGATAAAACTTCAATTTTTAACATTTTTTTGCATATTTAATTTAATTTTTTTTTCAAATTCAAATAAAACCATGTAATGGACGAATATTACATCTTGTATTATCTAAAAGAAAAATAAGATGACATACGATATAATAAAGAATTTATTTATAATAACAAATTAACAGATGTTATTTCACAGAGTACAATTGGCTATCAAGTCACATGGCTGAAAGAATAGCCTAACTTTCGTCCTTTATTACAATTTCTTTTTCTCAATCAAACAAATTATACTAGAAATCCACATTACAAAATAGTAATTGGATAACATTAACCAATCTATGTATATTTTTTGACTGCAAAATATGTATGGTATGTTGGTATAGTTCATGAATGTATGGCGTGTGCTTAGCACTTAGGAAGATTAGCCGGTGGCGGAGGCACTGTGGATGAAGGAGTGGGCCCATTCTCAACCTCGAAAGCCATGGCTAGCCCCCACGGCAAATGAGTTTCCAAATGACAATGCACGAGCCAAATACCTGCACGATCATGTTCAATGGGTAGAAGACATTAATTAATTAACATTAACACATATAATAATATTTCTTCATATAATATTTGAAATGAAATTTAGTTTAATTATTTTAGTGATGAAATTAACGAACCTGGATTATTTGCTTGGAATCTAATGACCGACCATCCTCCCACGGGCACAGAAATTGTGTTACGTATTTGAGGGTTCACAAAATTGAACTTGGGCTCATCTTTGGAGGCGTTGTAATTCCCAAACCCTTGAGCCAAAACGTGGAAATTGAAGCCGTGAATGTGAATGGGGTGGTTCTCCGCGCCAACGATGGCTGTGTTCTGAAGCACAATCTCAACCGTTGAATTGAACTTCAACGTCTTCGCCTTCGTTGATTTAGGTGCGAAGGCCAGGTCCGTATTGGTCTTCAAGTTCGGGTCGGTATAGTTAAACACAAACGGAGGCTGGTCAGGAAAATCTCTAGTGTACACCCCGTTAACTTTGCCGTAATAAAATGCCTCAAGCATTGACAACCCTTTACCCCGAGGCAGCACAAACGACTCGTTGTTCATGTTGGCAGAAAGTGGAAGTTGCTCCCCAGCGCAGCCCCCCGAAAAATTGTTGCATTGGGTATAGCCAATCCCAAACGTGATGAACATGTGCTCATCCACGTGACGTGGCACGGGGACCCAGTGGGGTCCACCGGCCAACCCTGTGACGTTGCTGTAGAACTTGTGGGCCGTTGGGGTGTCGGTTTGGGCCGGTAGATCTGGCATGATGGGCTTTGATGCTGACGTGGCGCCCTCGTAAACGACCACCCCTCGGGTCATGTTCCCGTTGGTTGGCACGTCCGGGGCGGAAAGGTAGGGGGTGAAGGCCATGTAGTAAGAACCCACGGGTTGGTTTGTGCTGAGGAGGACATCAACGGTTTGGCCCGGAGCGAGCACTACAACCTTGGTGCTGTAGTGTTTGGTGTAGGCAGCGTCGATGGCCACCACAGTCAACGTGTGGTTGGCTATCTCGAAGAAGTGTTGCGCATTGAGTGCAGCGTTGATGATGCGCAGCATGTAGGTTTTTCCTTGCTTCACTTTCAGCTGGTACGTTTCTGAATTTATGACATGGTCAAAAAATGAAACATTAGACACAATACAACACGATTATTACATGGTTTCAGGGCATGTTCTCTTGACCAATCTCCATGTGTTTCTCTCTGGTTCTTATTATAAGAATTAAATTAGAAATTTGGTTCAGTCTTTTTCATAGGAATCAATTATAATGTCTTATATATTAATTATTTTTTTACAAAAATATTCTTAATTATGAATATTTTTTTATGTTCATTAAATAGTAAATAAAATATATTAATATTTTAGACTCTTTAAGAGTCTGATTTTGTCTTGTATAGAAAGAATTTTGAAAACATTATTGTGTTCCTGTACATTCATAACTAATAAAAATCAAGATAATAAATATATTATTGATGGGAATTAAAAGAATTAAATATTTAAAAAAAATTAGAATATGTCTTGTTAATGTTACAGGTAATTTTAGATAAAATATGTAAATTTAGGACAAATTTAATGCTTTTAACTAAATTAACCAATTTTCTTAATTTTTGTAAATTAGTTAATTAGGTCTTATAAAAAGGATCGAAAAAGTAACTAGAACCGAACCATATATAATCTTAGACTATGTAATAATTTCTCATCCCATAGAAGATGAGCCACATTATGTGTTGAAGGTTTGGCAATATATATGACAGTTGAAATATTGTGACAATAGACTTACGATCTTGAGAGCAGTTATAGAGATCGCTGGGTAAACCGTTAATTGTATACGCAGCTGACTCCATTGGCGTCGTTTGCGCTTCTGTTGCATTCTGCTCAACCTCTACAACGTTAGCATTCCACCACTCTCCTGCAATTAATTATGGTTTTCAGAATCAATGCCGTATTAATTGCCACAAATTATTGCTATTAATAATTTGCTGCTAACTCATAAAATTTTAAAAATACTATAAATACTAATTTGAGTGTTTATATATGATAAATCATACTTAGGAAAGAATTTTTCAGATATGCATGCCTATGTTTAATTTAGAAACGTACAGATTTAAGCAATCAAATGACACAAAATAAGGTAATAATTGAGAGAAAATCAAGAGGATAAAATGTACCAAGCAGTATAGGGACTTCTTGATAAACTTTAGGAAACGGGTATGAGTGTCCTCGTCGAGGCCGAATGATAAGGGCACCATAGACCGTAGCACGTAGAAAAGATGAGTGTGCATGCCACCAAAGTGTCCCTTCTTGTCCCGTTATCTTAAATTTATATGTGTAACTGCCACCGGAAGGTATTGGGCATTGAGTTACAAATTCAGGGCCGTCTGACCACGGAGTTGAAAGTTGAAGAATTCCGTGCCTGCATAATACATTGTAAAATGTATCCAAATTTAGTTTTACTTGTAAAAATTCATCCTATATAAAGATCGCATCCTTGGAAATGAGATATTTCATATTACATATTTTTCTCTTAAGACCTAACCATTCTCAAATGTTAATAATTGCTTTTAAAAAAAATTCTTTTATGTTAAATTTTCTTTGATCTTCTTAATTCTCATCAGCTTCGATTTTAAAAATAATTGCCTTGACTTTTATGTAAAATTTTCTTTAGGTGTTTATTATACAGTCAAAGTATTTTTAAATTTTCCTCTTAATATATATTTTTTAGATTCAACTCTAATTTTATAGTCTTAAACATGTTTAAAATATTTTTCTTTCAATATATACTTTATAAATTTATCTAAATTTCAAATACTTTCATTACTTTGATTATAAGAACAAACCTTATATACAACTTCATGTGGACTGTATGATATAATGAAAAACTAATTAAAAACGCAATAAACCTCTTTCTTCAAATGTCGTACGGGCGGTGTGAAAGGAAAAATATGTATGTATATGTTGTGATATGATATAACAGTTCTCTGTTTTTCAAATCAAACCGAATTTGTTCCAATTTTGTAATTTACAAAAAACCTTAAGACTGAATTTCCTATAAATTAAAAGATAAGCGTGAGGGTGGTCGACTTCTAGGGTCACTTTAAAATATTAATTAATTTCGACATTTCTACTTTTTGTTAATAAAAGACTCTTGCTTTTGGAAATGAAAATTGGACAGAAACGATAAAAAAAAAAAAGTGCAATAATTAATTCTTATGGTCAAACCGTGTTGTGTTTTTCATAATAGTTTCACCGTAGCACTGCTTTCTATAGGATTTATTTAATTATTGAGAGGGAGAAAAATTTTACCAATGAATAGTAAGATTGTAGGGTGACTTGTTGAATACGTGAACGACAACAGTATCACCCTCTCGAACGTTAATTGTAGGTCCGGGCAGGGTTCCATTGACGGCAGTGATCACTTGTTGACGACACAAACGCTGCACTGAAATGTCCTCCACCTATAACAATATAGGATTTTAATTAGTGAATATAATGTAAATCTTTGATTAGCCCTTGAAAAGAGAAGAACGAACTATATAGCTCATTAATTCATACATTGAATATATGTTCCACAACGGCAGGATGAGCCAATGAAGAGGCTAGCATAAGAGCAAAAGCCCACGCTAGAGAAAACACAAAATGTTTCATGTTGTAATAAGATTGTGATATGATTGTAGTTGAATGAAATGAAGCAATCTTTGTCTATGTTGTCCCTAGGAACGATCGCGATCAGTTCAATATATAGATAACACCTGAAATTTGACATTTCAACAATTCTGCACGTTTTAGGTATTGTTGGAATATTTGCAAGGCTTTTGATAGAAGCAATTGAATTTTCGCAGGATAAGGAGGAGGATGCAACTTCGTTACGAAGCTAATAACGTAAAAATGTCGACCACGAAGAAGAATTACAGTTCGTCAATGGCTTGCAATTTTGACCTAACTGGAATTTTGAATATGAGATGTACTTGTTTCTGACTATTGGCCTGGAAAATCATTATACCATTGTTTATTCACTACTATGATCCTGCACCTTATTTTCATTGTATCACGTGTTACGAAATTTCACCATTGCCATGGTAGTAGTTAAAGTGTGACAAGTCATTATAGAAACAATTTCTAATTTGTTTTGTACATTGAACAGGGAGACGTGCTTGAGCTTGATTAATACTAGTCTACCTCGTAACGAAAGTCAGAAAGCGACCTTTCATTTAAATAATTTAAAGACATTTGTGAAGGGGAACAAGAATAGAGTTTAATGGTCATGCAACTTTATATTCTTATCCAATCACAAATTACCATTTATTGTAAGTTTGTTAGTTTTTATAATAAACATTTTAAAAGTCATATTAATAATGATTTCTGATTAAATGACAATGTAAAATTTTTTACATTGACGATATATGACCATTAAACTCACAAAAATATTGTGGAACTGTCGCTATGTATCTCTTCTTTTTGCAAGGAAATGAAAAAAAGTTTCCTTATGACAAGTCATGTATTGTGTATATGTTTTTTATTTTTTTAAATAGTTAATCAGAAAAGCAAGAGATATGTATCAACCAGCGAGTAAATGATACCCGCCCGGTCTTACAGCGACTCCTAGGATAAAAGCGGAAAGTTGTGTTAGTAAGTTTTTGAAAATCAACGTAAGACTTGTCGAAACACAGAACATGAATAATATCTCACGTTGCAACGGTGCTCAAATATAGTATTAAATGAGCAAGAGTCTTCTCATTTCTTTTGGACAAATATAAATAAATAATCTTGTCCTGGAGAGCTTGATTAGATTTGATATTTTGTTAGGTAAGTCTTTGGAGGTGGTGGATAATAATCTAGAGAAAAATTAACATCATGTGTCTTCAAGAAAATAAATGAGTTAGAGAAAAAGCTAAGATCTAAACACTACATGATTTAAACTTTGGTAAACAAGAAAGATAGAGGAAAAAACAACATGCATGGGTATTATTATGGATTAGGATTGGAATTAAAGGTGCTGTAAAAAGTACTGGAAACATATTTTCATCTTTAAAATTAATGGTCGTTCAAAAGTCTATTAATTTCATCAGTGCTAACGTATGCACCACAAATAGGATCGAAGGCACTTTTAAAAGAATGATTTTGGAGAGATTTGAATGAAGGGGTTGGTTGAAGGCTATCCACAAAAGAAAGATATTTTCATAGGTGATCTAAATGGACACGTTGGTAGTGAGGTATGTAACGCTATGGTTTTTCCTAATCTATGATTAAGTGATTGAAAATATTTAAAAGAGAAAATCAAATTTATTCCTATAAAATATTTAATAAATTAATATCTGTAGTCTGCTATTTGAGTTTTTATAGAGAATTCAGAATGTATTTCAACCTAACAGTGTAAGATTTTACTGTAATAGTGAGCAAATAGTCAAGTAGCCTAAAGAATTAATTACAATTAATCAAAATTGGTTAAAATTAAGTCTTATAAGAAATTATAAGAATTTTTTATGTCGTTGATTAAAATAAATTTTATTTAATTCAATTTTTGACACAATATTCCAGAGCTTTTTGGGAGTGAAAAAAAAAATGTCTCTAAACCTTACAGAATTATTCTCGAGTCATCCCAAGACAATTAAATAAGCCATACACTCATTAAATCAAGTCTTGATACTAAAATCTTACTTACCAAAGTTTATTGATTTTATTATTTTCTTAAGAAATTCCTAAACCTTATGTTGTACCATAACTTAGCACAAAGTGAAACAAAAATCTCCCTAACTACACTAAGCCCATGGATTCCCCCCTAGCCAACAAGACAAGGAAAAATTAAATCCCAATTATCCTAGTTGATGTTGAACTAAACTAACTAAACCAATGTCTAATCTAGTTTGCTTTCTTTAATTTCAAAATCTTACACAAGTACATTGTACCTTATGTCTTCTCCCTTTATACCAAAACCACCACTTCACCCATGGTTTTTCCCTCTTGGCCCAGCCTAAGTCTAATTTTACGCAAGATATTTTTGAGTTTTTATCACTCAAATTAAGCTTAAATCAAATTAGTTTGGCAATTACTTAATAGCCCTTTTATGTATCATTGATTTAAGTGTCTTAACTTGTCATTTTGCATCAACAACTCAACCCTACTTGTTGCCTAAGTCTGGACGAACCAACCCTCCTTTCCCACACTCCCATTTCTAACTCACCAAAAAAGCTCTCAAATCTCCAAGTGTTGTTTCTCTCAAGTGGATATCAAAGTTCACCATTCTTTAAGCCAAGTTCCAAGCTTTGGTGAGATTTCTTTCAACTTTTTCTCATTCTTTACTCTTTTAAATTTTATTTCATCTCTTTGTTGGTGATGGTTTTCGGTTTCAAGCTTAGGAAGCAAGCCCTAAAATCTTCATTTTCTCCTTCACCTCTCAAGCTCTCTTGCTCCTTGAATTGTGCTCAAGCATTGGTAAGGAAGCTTATTGCAATCCTTCCATTTTTGTGTTACATTGTTGGTTTGAAGTGTGTTTGTGGTGGTTGTTGATTGAAATATGATGATTTGTTGAAAGTATGCCAAAGTATGTTGTATTATGTTTGCTACCATTTGATTTCTCGTATGAACATGTCCCACTATTTTGTCACAACTCTGTGTGGTTGATTATTTTGAGAACTATTTGTTTATGTTGAAAAAAAAACATAATGGGCTTCGAAATGGGCACAAGAATCACCCTTAAATGTGAAGAAATGAGTTCTAAAAACATGCTTGAATTTGAGTCTCGTGCATTGTATGTGTGATTGACCCCAATAGCTTGTTTTGTGGATTTATGTATTGTCTGAGAAAATGAAAGATATGGTTAAAAACTAGACTTAAGAACCTTTAAAATCAAGTGTCATGTGCTTTTCAATTCATTCATTTGATATGTTAAAAGTTGGTTTGAAATTGGCGTACATGCATAGCCCCCAATTTGTTTTTCTATTTGAACATGTTTTGGAAATATATTTACTACTCTTTTCATAGTTACCTTTAAAAATGTAGGGCATAGATTAGAAAATACACTTCGATCTGGGGCTATCAAAAGGACATAAAGTTTGTGATGTTTAATTTTGATTTGAAAGAGAAAAATAGATTTGAAGTTGAGTGTACTGTAGAGGTTCGAATTTGACCTTTATTTATTCTAATATTAATCACGTTTTTTGTAGATATTTATTTGAGATGTGGGTTGTTGTTTTAGAAAATAGACATTTATATCTCCAGAATTGTATATAAGTTGTTTCTAACAAAAAATGGTTTGAATGTCTAAATACTATGTGTTAGAATTTGTTTTCAAATCAGGAAAAAAAAAGTTTAGCCTTATGTTTCTTTCAATTAATTTTAAACCAACTTTAGTGATTTTACTTCAAAATGGTTTTGAAAAATTTTAGAAAATTTTTTAAGTGTTTAAAACTGATTTCTGAGCTTAAGTTAAAAAACTAAATTTATTAGGTTATTTTGACTTTCATTATACATTTAGAGTCTAGTGGCTTTTTGGAGAAATGAGGACATTTTGGTACATGCACCCCATTTTTAAAAGTAACAACCAAATTCTATTTTTAAAGTTATGGAATAAGGATAATAACTCAATTTAAAATATCTAAAAGATTCAAGTGGAAGTAATTTAGATCCCTACATAAAACTTTATAATGTATGTTGTTTTGTTGTTGATGGAAAATGTTAAAAGTCAAGGAGAAAACCAGTTGTTTAATAGCAATTGTCTAGTGGGACCCTTACTTAGTAGAGGTTGGTTGTTGAAACCTTTGTGTCTTGTTGTAAATGTAGCTTGGTGGAACCTTTATAGTGCATTGTTAAAGTGGAGAAAAAACTTGAACAATTACGAGTTGGTTGTTATTATTAATGGGATGTACATGCATTATGCATGAGTCCACTGTTGTAGCTATGGTGTGAGCAAGCATATAAGTTAATGGGTTAGCGAGAAGCTCTTATGCTATAAAAGTTAGTGGGGTAGCTATTTGATGGACCTTAAGGACAAGTAGACGGGTAAATCCCACAGTAAGGTCAAGGTCATTGCAAATCTTAAGTTGTGGTAAACCACTACCCACGTATATCTATCCTGACAAACCACTATATTATTTCCATAGATCAGTCAATAGTGTCCCCCAATGGTTTATAGTACATACTACCCTTGGATTTGTGAGGTCCCCATTATTGTTGTGCCATGTTAAGGGATATGTCAGTGTTGATTGCTCGAATGGTGAAAATCTCTATGTAGTCGTGTCTACATGTATTACATGATTGAATTCGTACCGTCTTAAAGCATGTGACTATTTGATATGATGTTCATATGAATTGTCGTATACCCTTGTTCTCTGCTTCCATGAATGTGTTGATTTATTGTAAATGTTTATGTTAGAAATGTATACAATATATTATACGTATATATATGTTAAATCTTGTAAGCTTATCCTTGCACTATTTGTCTGTGTTTGTTTCACTATGATGATTGCAACAATACACTCGAGGGAGCGAATGGCCAGTCGTCATCGTTTTAGTCTATTTAGCATCGAGATGGTTGCTTCCTTCTTTGGGCATGGTAAAGGATGGCAGCTTGATTGGGAGGCACAATAGGCTCATTTTGATGGAGTTTTGGTGATTTGCTACATTCTGAGGTCATTGTATCTTCAATCTCTATTTTTGTAGTCGTGGACTTTGGTGAGTTCATGGATGAGGCTTAGTGTGCTCCACCTTACCCTCCGAGGGTTGTTGGTTATGCCCCTTTTCATAGGTGTTCATCTCATAGAAGAGCCTACACCTCGAGGGGTTTTGGCGGAGAATGGGGGCATGATGAGGACTTTCCATCTACCTCCCTTCACTACCTGCCTTATAAGTAGATATAGTATGTATTGAGGTGGCTAGCTAGGGAGTGAGTGACTATATGTATTTCCCCTCCCCCTTATGTTTATATGTACTTACTAATGGGTACACCTGTATTAACACACACCTTTTTGTGATACAATTGATCTTTTGTATATGGGTTGTAGTGCCATGAGGCATGTTGTTTATATATATGTACATATACATATATATATATATATATAGTAGTTGTTTATGCATGTTGACCTTTGATTTCATAGTGGTAAATGTTGTTGACAACTAGTTTTATGAAACACGAAAAATTTACTTATATTTTCATAAATAAGTTAATAAGAGTTTTAATTAAATTAAAATTAATCGATGATTGTGATGTAAAGTGTCATGTAGCGACAGCAGGTCCTTACATGTATTTTTTACTGACTTGAAAAAAAACTTGATTGAGTGTTGAAAGAAATGTTGTGGAAGGCTTTGAAAATGAAATGTGTTTGCATGACTCATATCCTTGCTATATAAGACATGTATGATAGGGTAACTACTAGTGTGAAAATTCTTGGAAGTTGAACTAAGGACTTTCCTGTGATGATAGGTTTACACAAGGGCTTAATCTTGAGTCCTTGTTTAATCTAGATATTATCTATAAACATGAGATTTATAGACAAACATTGGAATCAAAGGATTTTTGCTTGAGTAGCAGTAAGACAGAGTATATGCATAATAATTTTAGCAATATATAAGAGGAAAAATGACTTGGAGGTAAAAATTAGAGAAGATGTCGTATCACATGTTTTTAAGTTTAAGTATCGCGAATCAATATTACAAAATGATAGGAAAATTAATGATGATTTCAGATACAGGATATAAGCTGGGTGGCTAAAATAGAGAAATGCATCTAAGGTTCTTTGTGACTACAAAGTACCTAACTACCAAAATCAAAAGAAAGTTTTATAGTACTGCTATATGACTAACTATACTTTATGGTAGTAAATGTTAAGCTTTAAAGGGGCAACAAAAGGGGAAAAAAATGGGAGTACCAAAAATGAGTATGTTTAGATAGATGTGTGGACACACAAGAAAGTATATGATAAAGAAGAATTGTATAAGAGGAAAAGATGATAGAAAATCAATTAAGGTGGTTTGGATGTGTGCAAAAAAGCAAATTGAGGGCACTAATGAATATAGTAGATTGCATGATTTTTGACCGGATACCAAGAACAAGAAGGTCATTGGAGGAAATTACTAAAGTGATCTCATGGTGAATAATATCCTTAAGAATTTGTGTTATTGATGCAACTGGCCTCACCTAGTGGGATAAGGCCATTGTTGTTGTTGTTGTTGTGATCAAAAGAAATATTTTATATTTTAGTTAATAAATAACTCATCCATGCTAGCTTTAAAGCACACTGCTCAATATGCACACACTAGAGAGGAAAGAAGTAAAAATTGTTTGCAATCTTTAAGTTGTGCAGATATGTCAAAGTGATATGCTTGTGTTGTTTTTGCTAATCATGTCAATCAAATAACTTAGCTAAAGAGTCAAATGAATAAGTTAATTGCAAATATAATGATCTTCTTTTGTTTAGGCAATTTTAAAATGGATCAAAGAGTCACAAAAAAGGAGTTGAATTGTAGGGTTGACAAAGTGGGTTGGGCCTAGCAGGTTAGGTTGCCAACCCACCAAAAAATGGCGAGATAGGTTAGGCAACTCAACCTACCAGTAAGCATAGGTGGGTTTTTTTTTTTAAAAAAAATGTTAATGTATATACTAATATATTAGGTAATGAAAAGAAAAGAAAACCTTAAATAAAAAAAGTTTTTGATAATTTTAAGGAAGAGGAAAAGTGTTGGACGCTATCAGAAGTTAGAACATCTTTGTATTACTGCCTACATTTACCTTTTTATGGATCGACAAATTAGTTTTTTATTTTATAATATATTATAAATGTAATATTAATTTATTTCTATTTTAATTTTGAATAGTAAAAACATAGAAATTATATAATATATTACTAGAAGCTCATAATGCTTAGGTGTATGCGCTTTGAGCTTCTATTTTTCATCTTTGGGTCATTGGACTTTTGTTTCTAGGATTTTTTTTTGGCAAACCCTTGTTTCTAAGATGTAATCATTGTAATAACCGAAAATCCTTTTTCTCTTTTCCTTTTCTCTTTTTCTTTCCCTTTTTATTTTTTTTTCCTTTTTTTTATATTTTTGGTGGGTTAGCCCTCCAACCCGCCACCCCACCCTTAAAAGGAATGGGCTAGAACTTTTAACCCACCTACAACAAGTGGGCCAGCCTACCCCCGCCTTGTTTTTTGGCAGGCTGGTGACGAGGTGGGCAAAAATGGGCTAGGCTTTACAATCCTTATTGAATTGTGACTCTTGACACTTTTTGGCCTAACTTACACAATTGAAATTCTTCTGATATGTTTGCTCAAGATTCCTTCTTGTTTATTAGAAGATCCTTAAAGGCAATGAAATAATATTTAATCACTAGAATACACTTGCAAAAAATAATATGATATTGTAAAAATATTCAGAAGTAAGATATTAACAATCAATGTTGTAAAGTTGTGCTTGTAGAAGTTATTAGAAGCAAGATTCTTAAACCAAAAAACATTGATAATGCTTCTAAGGGTTAATATCAAATCAATTTTCAATCAAACTTTATAGATATGATTGTTTACTAATGTAAAATCTATTTAAATGATAAAACTAGTGTTTTTTTTAAAAGGTTTGCTCAAAAGTAGAATATTAGTTCATAAGTTATGTAAAATTGCAAGAATGTAAAAGTATAAGGTAGAAGGATACTGCATATGGGATTTTTATACTAGCTCACCCACAAACCACTTAGGCTACACCCAGTCCCTACCTCAATAGGATTTTCTCATTGTAATCAACCTAGATTACACAAGTATTCTTTCCCACAAGCTTCGTAACACCGATTTTCTTTCACCAAGCCTCTATAGGCTTTTTAATACATCTCACCAACTATTCAACCAACATCAACTCAACTAGTTAGCTTGGTTCCACACTTCAAGGACACTACTCCTTATTGATTAGCCTTTTGAGAAGAACAATCTACTTCAAGGATAATGGACTCTTAATCCTATACTTTTTTTTACACTTAATGAGTAATTAAATACATAATGAAAATAGAGTGTACAAGCACTCTTTAAAATATTACAAATGAATAGAAACAAAAATTAGAGTGGTTGACTTGGAAAGGCCTGTTTTCAGAAGATATTTTCTTATTTTATAAGTATTGATTTTGCATATTTGATGTATATGTAATATACTTCTTTCCTTTATTGAATTTCTTCTTGAAGTAGCCTTTTTATAGAGGTCCAATCTCCAAACTAGTTATTCATAGCTATTAGAAAGCCAACAAAATCTATTCATAAGCTACTATTAAGTTGTCATTTTCATTGCAACAACATTTTGACTAAGGCTTTGACCACTTCTCCTTTTGGAATCAGTTCTTCTAATGATTTAAATCCTTCCTTATGAAAATCCTTTCTTCTTGAATTATGATTCAAAGATAGAAACCCATGGAGTTTTGGTATTTTCTTCAAAAAATCGAAGATAATTTCTAATTTCTATGAGGATTTTTGCTTCTAAAAGAATTGATGTTCATGCAAAATGCTTGTATTTTGTTTTTAGAAATTTGCAATGAGTTCCAATCAATCTTGATTGCTTTTGCTTTGTTGCATCAGTAAAAGTCATGACTAATGTAAAGAAGTGTAAAAGAAAAAGAAAGAGTCTAAGAATGTGGAAGGTGAAAAGATAGATAAAACATTTCAATGAACAATGCTATAAGGATGTTATCTAGAAATAAATTAACCTAATCTATAAAATAACAAGTAATTATTGGTTAAAATTGGTCAAAATTCAAAAAGTTAAATACATGATTAGATATAAATAATAGATGGATGATTTAAATTAGGGAAAATTACACTAAACTCCCTTGAAGTCTTCTTAAATGACACTCATGCCCCTCCTAGTTTGTAAAAAAACACTTACCTCCCTTGAGATAGCTAGCATCGAAGAATAATAACCCTTTAAAATTTTGGTGTTCCTTTTCATACATATATGTGACCTAAATATTAATCTTTTCCCCAAATATAACAAAAAAACACGCAATGAAAATAGAAATGAGATAAATATAAAGAAAGAGAAAACACTTCACTAATAATACATTATCTGACAATTTGATAGTATAACTTTGCCTTTATAACATATAATTACTTGCTTTCTTAAGATCGTGGCGGTGCAAAGTTGTGAAAGAAATCTTGTGGGTGCTTCTCGTTAATAGTGTAATGTTTGTTATCTTACATGGGTGTGTATGTTACTTGATCAAACAAAATAAGGGGGTTGTGTCACCTAATTAAACAAATAAGAGAGGTGAATGTTTGCTTAAAAACTAGAGGGGGTGTAAGCAGGGACACAACCAAGATTCAACGATAAGGGGTCAAGTATAAATTTCATTAGATAAATATATAGGTATCAAAATTCATACAAATAAATAATTATGTTTTTTTTTTAAATGGTAGAACATAAAATAGAAAATATATTTACATGGAATATAAACTAAATTTTTTTAAAACCCAAGATTACAAATGACAATAATCAATTTCACATTCCACCAAAAACTTTCATATATTTATAATAAAAATGGTATTTATGTTAACCAAAATTTTTTATGAAAATTCTATTCTATTAATTATGTTCCAAAAATCTACTAAATTAGAATAAATCATGTTAGTCACCAAATTATCTTTTATAACAATCATGTCTAGACCCGTGCACTTGAGATCGGAAGCACAGTTGGAACCTCACAAGCAATG
Organism: Spatholobus suberectus; assembly: GCA_004329165.1. Classification (NCBI taxonomy): domain Eukaryota; kingdom Viridiplantae; phylum Streptophyta; class Magnoliopsida; order Fabales; family Fabaceae; genus Spatholobus; species Spatholobus suberectus. The sequence goes on from CM014732.1 coordinate 53,619,451, forward strand.
ACAAGAAAAACAAAGATAAGACGAGAAAAACAAAAAAAAATAGGAAAAATGATGATAGGTAGATTGAATATTTGTTTATGTGTCTCAAAGTGCAAGTTGTCAACCACCGAGCACAGTGGATCAATTGGCACGTGGTTGTTCTAGCTTAAGTAACTAGTCTCGAGTTCAAATCCTAGATATGCTGTTACATTAAATACTCAGGGGGAGATCTTTGCCGTCCATAATGCTCCTACATGACTCGGGCTAGATTGTTTCCAATGGAGAATACTTGTGGTCTATACCAAAAAAAGTTCAAGTTGTCAATCCCTTATATAGTAGTTTGTAAGTTTAACCCATTGACAAAGATCGATAAATAACATTTAATTCTCAATCAATATAAAAAGAATGTTAATAAAGTCATTTGATTGCAAATGCAATCATTTCTAACTTTTAAAATAATAGTAACATATTATAAAAGGAAAAAAATTATTAGAAAGGAAAATAAATAATACTCAAATAATATATATATATATATATATATATATATATATATGAATTAAGAAAATTTAGGGGGAGCAATGCAACAAGTTAGTCTGTCCCTAGGTGAAAATGTCATTTAAAAAAACCTTAGGAGAGATAAGTGTAATTTTCTCTTTAAATTAAAAAATTGGCAGAATCTATTAAAATATTTCCAAATTAATTATTGATATAATCAATTAAAAATTTATCAAATTACCACATTCTTTTTAAACTAATTGGAGAACTTTTGGAAACTTGTTAATTAAATATTATGCAGTCAAGTAATTATAGTTGCTCAAGACATTTGTATGCAAATAAGTTAGCCAAATATGATCACATGAAAACTTTGTGGTAGACAAATTTAAATGATGGGATGACACGTGTAAAATTTCCCTTAAGAATGGATTCTGAAATATATATAGTTTAGATAGATTGATTAATATATCACACAAGATAAAAAGTCATCAAGTTGTTTCAAGAGTAACTTTTGATAAAGTTACTCTGTCTAATAGCTTTTCATACATATCTAATTTCATTAATCTAATTGTTAATTTTGTTTTTAAATTAACCTAAAGGTTATGCGCACCAAAGTTTAGAAAAATCGAACCTTTACGATTATGTAATTTTATAGTCGACATTTATTATATTTTTAAAAAAATGATATACATTAAATTGAATTTATTGATATTTGTAATTATGTAATCTTATAGCCAACATTTATTTATAATTTTTTTGTAATTTTAAAAAGTATATTATATATTAAATTAAATTTATTTAATAAGTATTAAGTAGTTGAAAAATTTTATTAAAAAATGTAACTTGATCTGCTCAATAAAAACTAGGTATGACAATGAAATCAAAATCCATGATTACTCGTCCGACCTCGACCTAACTTTGACGAGGTTTGGGTTTTTCCTAACTTGTGAAAGTGGGATCAGGTTCGCAAATGTAACCTTTTGTCCTTGAACCCTCCCCAACACACAAGCACACACAGACCCACACACACACACATTTAGAGATATTAGAGTTAAGATTTTGTTTTCTTACTTTCATATTTTATAATTATTAAAAATATAAATTAATTATTTCAATATTTAAGTAATTTAAATTGTCATAATAATTAAATATTAAAGTTAAAATTATACATTTAACAAAAAAATATAATTTAGTTCTAAAATTTTTTAATTTTAAGATGTTTGTTATTTATTAATTTTTATATATTGTTTGAATTAAAACATACTTAATAACTTAATATGTAATTTAGTTAAAAAAATATAAGTAAACTATAATTTAAAAAAAATGTGAGACGAGTTCCTCATGGGTTTCTACACGTTTCTCCAAACCAAATAAAATTCGATGGGGATGAGGCTAAGTTCAAAATTTTCAGCCTGATTTCTACTAAATCAGCCCCTGAAGTCACCTTACTTTTTGTAGGGACGGGGGCGTAGAGAGGCAAATTTGTCCCCATCTCGTTGTAATGTCTAATAAGAACTTTTAATTTAACGATTGAATTAATAAAATTTAATATATACAAAGAGATATTAAATACAGTAACTTTACCCAAAGTTATTCGTAATTTGATCCTCCTCATTTATAAAATATATTTAATTATTATCAATTTTATCATAATTAGATCAATAATTTGTAAAATATTTTCTTTATCTACCTCAATACGTATTTTTATTTTAAAAATTAAATTAAATTTTAATTAAGATTAATAAGATTAGAAAAGTCAATTTGTAACATAAATAAAATAATTATTAATTAGGAGAGAGAATCAAATTCTGATGAAGGACATTTTTTTTAAAAAAAAAATCTTTACTTATTATTCAGCTAATTAATAATTTTCTGTCAATTTTTTTGTACGGAGAACATATTAACATTTAACAATATTTTGGGTGGGGAGTCTAAAACAAGGACTTTGGTAGCCTTAGCTTAGAGTTAATTAAAAAAAAATGAAACTAGTTATTAAAAAAATATTATATAACAATTATTAACATTTATTATTTTATTATTAATGTTAGTTATTAAGATAGACATTATCGTAGAGAGAGTGTGTGTGTGTGTGTTTGTTTGTTTGTTCTGACAGTATCTGTCACTATTAAAATCGAGTCAGTTATCTATTAATAGAATAGTGGATATTTAAAGAACAATATATAACAAATTGTTCGTTATATAGATGCGTATCGATCATGATTAATGAGCTCGAAATTTCCACCCAATCAAAATGCGCTTTCTTTTTATTTTTGCAGTTTGTATACATTACGTCCAAAAGTTAAACTCTTTTCAGAAGAAATCGTTTTGGAATTGACGTAGTATTGTCTTCTTCTGTTAGGTCGAAGTTGACAACTTCTACCAATTTGATAATATGCAAGATTAGAGTGGAACAGGTCACTAGTATTTACACCGAGTATATAAAACAGGTTTTGCCTCAGGATTTACATACAGGAGCATGATAGCGGTATCAACGTACATATTTCAGGATCCGTGGCAATCTTTTTTCAACAATTTTTTTCAACAACTTTTACTAATTAGATAATAATATGCAAGATTAGATAAGAATGGGTCATTACTCACTAGTATTTGCACCGACTACAAAACAATTTTGCCTCATGGTCTACAAATTGGCTTACGATAGCAGTATTAACGTATACTTCAGGAGGTGGCAATCATTTTTTCAACTTTTCTGTCTTAGCTACAACTTTTCAACCCTTCATTATAGTTGCTGAAATGACGTTACCCTATTCACTTTTCCTTTTATTTTAAAGGAAATTTATAATATTTCTAGATTGATAAAATTATATAGACATGTATTATAGATTATTCTATAAAAAATTAAAAAGAATGACCTTAATAACCAAGTGTTCTTACCCATATATATATATATATATATATATATATATATTACTAATGTACATACATTTATTTTTTAATTGAAATATGTTAACAAGTGATAACAATAATATATCTTAAAAATACACTTACGGTATAGTTTGCTAACGTACTCCAACTAAAAAGTAAGTGTGTGTACGTTAGCAAACTACAATTACAATGTTTTTTAAAATATACCTATGGTGTAGTTTGTTAACGTACTTCAAGTACTTCAAGTACGTTAGCAAATCTCATATATATATATATATATATATATATATATGGAATAAAGAAGACATATTCTTGTATGAGACTTATAATAATATCTAAGAAGGATACCTTACTCTTAAAATTATGATATAGGAGTAAATATTTACCACATACCAATTTTTTTATTTTTTTTATTTTGTGACAAGCAGAAAATAAAGAGCTTTTTATTGAAGCAGCACAGAGGATACTCAAATTCACATACAATTATCACATATACCAGCTAAATATTCTGATTAATTCAAGACACAACTCAAACATCTCATATGGCTTTTGTCTACTAAGTCATTATTATTGTCATTTACAATTTCATTTTGTAATCATTGTCACCACTGACGTAAAGCCTATTTCACTGCAACCTCTAGCTGATTTCGACCAGTAAAATAAGCGTTTATTGGACAAATTGAATTAGAATGGAACGTATATACATATTTCACGGAATCTATGTTGGTATATTTAAAATATATATATATAAAATAAGATATAAAGTTAAAATGCATTGTTAATATGTTTTAGTTTTATTAAATAGAACAAAAAGATAAAATAAAATAAAATAAATAATTTCGTTCTGTTTTTTTTTTTTTTGTTTAATAACTTCGTTCTGTTTTATTCGCTGGTCAAACAGTGATTAAAAATACGAAAAGAATACAAACAAGTCCAGGATAATTAATATTCAACCGTATCTAGGGTTTGACTTGCACTTAAAACCAGAGAACTCCGGATCAGGTATTTGCTGCTCTCCAAATAAAAACGCGCTATCTGGCCTGTGACCCGATTCCATGTTTGAAAATACTTCAGTAGGCCTTCGTACCCAATCATCTGATCATTGATGAATCTAATAAAATTATATAATCCAACAGACCAATACTTATTTAAAAATCTTACTTCAAAAAAAATAATAATTAAAAAACAGTACTCTATTATCATGTGTTATTTTAGTATGTAAAATTGTAAGAAAGATTAATTCTTAAAATTGATAATTATTAAGAAAATAATATATCTACCAACAATGTAAAAGTCTTTTTTACATTCTCATTCAAACACAAACTATCATGTATATTTAGTTTATTGACTTTTATAATAATTATTTAAAAAGTTATATCACATATAGTTTTTATTGATTGAGAGTGTTTTTACACTGATATTATATGTCTCTTAAGCTCTGATTATTAAGTTTTTTTTTTAGTGTATAGTATTAAGTCCTGTCAAATTCATCGATCTTTAACTTCAATAATTATCATTTTTTTAATCTTAGTTTAATGTGCATTAGTTAATTTAATTTTTGAAACTTGTATATATGATCAATTATATCTTTAATATTAGGAACTAAATTAATTGATGACAGTTAAATTTAGGAACGATTAACCAAATTAAAAAAGTAATAATTTAGTAATATTAAAAAGAATTTAGTTGATTCAAACCTTAATTTTGTCATTATATACCAAAAAAAGAAAGAATTTAATTGGAATATATTGAGAGTATAATTTTTTTTTATCATATCATTCAATTAAGAATTGTCATATAATTAAAAATTTTTAATTTTTGTAATAATATTTTAAAAGTCATATCTAAGATAAATTCTAATTAGTTTACAATATAACAATCTTTATAGTGATAATGTATCAAAATTAAATTCATTTACTTTTTATAACACTAGGAATTAAAATAATTAAAAATATCAATTTTAGGGAGTCAACTGACGTTTAACACTCATTACCAATTAAGGAACATGCGTGACTTTTGTGGCTCATATTAATGTATATATCGACATCGATTTATTTAATCAAGTTCTACATCAAATAAATACTTAATTCAAAAAAACATCTTTTAAATTTTAAATTAAATTAACAAGGTCGCCCAGATGTGCTTTGTACAACAAATTCTTTGTTTGACGAAAGCTGTAAAACTAGTTTAACAATTGAATTACGAAACGTAACACGTTCTAAATGTAACATGAATTGAACACTCAAAGTATCTGATTGATAGTTGATACAAATATAAAATATTCAATAAAATAATTTTTTTTTTAAATTCAATGAAGTATATGATGCGATTTGCAGTATGAGAAGTTTTAATAAAATAATTGAATTAAAGAATTGTAATTATTATAGAAATTTATATAATACAATAAACATGTTATATTTTAATAGGTTTAATTACTTTTTTAGCCCCTATAGTTAAAAATCATCCATTTTAGTCTTTATACATGTCATTTTTATCCCTTTTGGTCCTTGCCGTCAAAATTCGATTGACGTCGTTTGTGTGCAAGTGACATGGCTTGTCCATGCTTTGGTCAGTTCTTCTTCTCGTTGTCTCTGCTGAAGCAACCCTAAATGTGCCTGCTTTTCTTGGTGGGTCTGCTCTTCTCCTTCAAACCGCAACCAGCATTGGTGTGCTCTGCTTATCAATCTGCGATGGGCATTTGGGTGTTGTCAAAATGAGCATGAGTCATTTTTCTTCTAGGGAGGAGGAAGGAGGTTCAATGAGTAGCAGTAGGAGGTTATCAAGGGTGACTTACTGCTGTGCGCAGAGGGAGGGTGAGCAACGACGACGACGAAGAACGAAGAAACTTAGTAACCTTTCGTTCACTTGTTTCCTTCCCAAACAATGAGAACCAATGTGAGCAACAAATCTCATCATCCATCTCACTGCAAATCTGACCGTTCATCTCACGCCACGTGGAATAACTCCAACAAGTAAAGGCCACACTAGACGACCTCAAACAGCGTTACTCAATAGCTAACGACATTGGGACCAAAATGGATGATTTTTAACTATAGGAACTAAAAGGTAGAGTTGATAAAACTATAAGGACCAAAAAGGTAATTAAACCTATTTTAATATAATTTTCTGGGTTAATTATATAAGAGAACAAATTTTTATGCGATATCAACTTCTTTTTTTTTTTGTGAAATATAAAATACAAGTATTTTTAACATAGGATTAGTATAGAATGAAATAATTTGGACCCCGAGCTGTCTTCATCCTTTCTATTTTATGTTTTTAAATTTATTACTAAAATCTAATAGTTAATCTTCTAACACTACCAAAGCTATTAAGCCATTTAGCTTACTTAATAATATATTCTTAATCATCTTAAGAATTTCGATTTGATCTACAGCTAATAATGTACATTAAATTTTTTATATATTACATGATAATAACTAAAACATCTTAACATAAAATGGATTAAAATGTAAGCCTATGACAATATAAAAATCGCGTAACGCTTTGTTTAGTATGTTTAAAGGGAGTGAAAAGGAAAGAAAAAATCTCATGAATTAAGTTCATCCATATTTGATAGCAACTAACTAATTATAGAAACGAAATGATTTGGATGAATTGAATTTTTGAAACTCCACCATTTTCTGTTCTCTTTCCATTAAATAGATTTACACGTATAAGGTTAAGCTACACTGTCAAATCCCAACGTTTCTTTTACGCGAATTATTCAGATAATAATTAGTAGAAATAAATTTAAGTATTGCATATTTGCATTAGCTTACTAATCTTAAGATTTTAGGTAGATGCGAATTAACAGGACTTTATATTATTGAGTAAAATGAAATAAAATAAACTTTGTTTGAAATTGTAAGCAATAGGAATTTTCAATTTTTATTTTGGTGCAAAATGATGAGGGACATAATTACTTAATTAGTAGTGGAGTAATTGAAGTGCGGGCTACTATAATGTTTCATTAGGTCTCCATCTCTAAATTTTCTCAGGCCCAAAGTAATATGGGCAATTGATGAATAGATTAGAAGAAAGACGATTGCTATTTACACTCCCATTTTTATTAATGCACCTCCCTTTTGTTTTTCTTTTCCAAAAATGCCTTCTTCCCGAAAATTAGTTTTCGGAAGTGGTAAAAATTTTAACTCAATGCAATTATATAGAAACTAACTCAATTTTGTAGGTTACTGACAGAGCTTGAAATGATGAGGGAAAGATTTGCAAAGCTTCCCGGACATGTTTGGTGGTGGGAAAGGTGTCTACACTGCAGTTACAATATCAAATTCGATTACCAATCTCTATGGTAATTTTTTTATAATGGCAATAGCATAGTCAGGTGATATGTCTATTGTTTAACTTGTTTGGATTGGGAATTTGCAGCAATTGTTGTTGGACAAAATTTAAAGTTGGACGCTCAGAAGCCTGAGAAGAAGGCTATGTGGAAAAGATAAATGAATTATCTCCTATCTGTGTGTGATTACATAGTAGAATTTGCCCCAACTGCATAATATTTAGAAGATGGTACAACAGTGGAGATGAACAAACTCCAGTTGTTTCTTGTTTGTGACAACTCTATTTTCATCCAAAGATTTTGTGCCTTACAACCATTTTATTTTATTTTATAGGAAATATTGGATAGTTTCCAGGATACTGAATTTTGGTACATGGAGCAAAGGATCATATCAAGGAATATTTGGGAGAAGGAAGATTCAGAAATTGTGAACGTAACAGCCTGGGGCTTTATGAGCCTAATCAAAGATTAATAATGGTGTGAAGAGATTATATTCGCTAAAACTACTCTTGATTTGCATATTGGGAAGGTTGATATTGTAGAATATTTGAAGTAGGGGTGTACACAGGTCGAGTTAGGTGGAGTTTGGCTAAACCCATTACTCAACCTGATCAAAATAATACGGGTTTGGTTGGTTTGGATCGGATTATCGAATCTGTATGTTTAAAATTTTGTTAAATTTTTTAAAATTTATATTTTTTTCTTATGAATTTTAACACATTATAAAAATATTGTATTTAGTATTATGGACCTTTTTTTTCTTTTAAAAAATTTGTATACAATTTAACATTTTGATGTGTATATTTTCAGCAACTTGGCTTTTACAAATGGCTTTTGAAGAAGTATTAAGTAAGGAGGATAAACTAGAAAAAGTGTCATTTTGGTAAGTTATCAAAATTACATATTTTTTCACATTGCAATATACATTTTAATATAAAAGTTATATATAAAAATAATTATTTATATATAAAAATAATAAATTTAATAAAATGTCATGTCAGTGGGTCGGGTTCATGAGTCCGAAAATCAAAACCCATTACTCGACCTGAACTTAAACGGGTTTGAACGGGTCGGGTCGGGTAGGACCCGAACACTAAAAAAACCGAACCAAAGTAATTGGGTCAGTTAGAGTTCACGGGTTACCCGTACTCGTGAACAACCCTAATTTGAAGCACCACATATATATGGGAAAGGTTTGGTTGTACATACACTAAAAATAATTAATGAAAATTCCTTTTTGTTACCAACTGGAATCAAAACTCAAGCTTTGTGCTTTATTAATTAACACTCAAATACTACATAATCTCTGACGCAAAGTTAGCCCCATCAACGAATTGATGGTGACCGGGTTGCAAATATGGTGGAATATAGGCAAGTTCGCAAATGTAGCTGCATCAACAAAATTTTATATGTGTGTGTGTGTATAGAAGGATATATACATATATATCAGTAGCAAATTAAAATTAAAGCACGGACAAAATGATAATTAAACTAATATGTGAGGAAGAGAACTAATGAAATCAGGGACTAGACGTCCATCCGAGAATCTCCCAGTAGGATGCATGAAAGGAAAATTATAATTTATGAAAACCCCCCACCACATTACTTTGAAAGGAAAATCAGGAAAATATTAACAGATAGAATTAGAGAAACATAATAAATGGTGTAGGTCAGGAAGGGGGAGGAGGACCTTCTTGCATCCAACAGGAATTGCAAACTGAATAAGAATAAAGCGCTTGCCTTTAATGCTACCAACACATGCTTCAAGAAAAGATTATTTTCATCTCCATTAAGCCTATCTATGGTAACTGAGATAAGAGGTGAAAACCATCAAAATAAAGAACAATGTTTCACTAGATGACAATCAATCTCATGCAATTTAACATATTTCTTTACCACCGGCAAAGTAAATAAGATAGTCCTACGTTCTATTGGTAGAGGAAAAAGTAGTCACAGTGAGAATCACACATAGGAAAAAAGCATATTTCATTGTATTGCATAAGCACTATGCAACAAGCTCTTATCAAATGAGATCTTATTCATAAATTTAAGTATTTAATTATGAAGCTTACTAAGATAAAAAGAGCTCATTTTGGTAAGCTTCTCCACAAAGCTTGCTGAAATTATGGGTTTCGGGTATATAGGGAGGAAAATTATAGAAAATGTTGTAAACTTAGGTGGAGGAAGCTTTTTTGTAGGTGAACTTAATGTTGTACTTAAAATACTTAAATGAACTAGAATGTATATTTTACTGTTATCACAAACGAACAAAGCTTACTATTTATCTATGCTTCAAAACTAATCATATTGGACCTGTTTGTGATTTAGGTCATTTTATCATCCGTGGAAGGATCATTCTCTAGAGCTCACTGATTCACAGGGGATGAAGGAATATCATGCTTGCCTAACTTTGTTAGTGATTATCTCAAATGTTCTTGGTGAAAAGAAATTAGAGTCTACTTGTTTATCCCATGTAGATTTAGAGATTTGGCTTACTCTAATGGGAAAAAAGTTTTCTAAGAAACTGAGTTTATATAGGAGTTATTAGCTTATTTTTTGGTACGTTAGAAAGTGTACAACTAGTGTCAAAGTCAAAATATATTCGAAAATGCAAATTTTGCCAATGGAAACAGCCCATCCTTTATGTATTTGATGGCAATATACAAGTTGTTAGATTGAAATTTTGCTCTTTATATATGTGATGTTTATTCTATATTTAGTCTCAATATGGAAAAGCATTTAATTTGGTTCTTACATGAAAAGATGTTGTAGATTTTGTTTCTCAAAATTCCAGTCTATAGTAAAATCCAAGGAATGAGTCTGCACAGCTGAAATATTTTTAATATATGATTCAAGATTCCACTAAATTCCCATAGAGCAAGATAGTAATAGCTGAGTCTTGTAGAGATAAGGATGGTATAATTTCATTATTCCATATGTGATACGAGTAACATGTAAATCCAACGAAATCTTTTATTTGTCTTTTGCTTATCTACTTGAAATTAATCATAAGAAGAATTAAGAATTATAAAGTTAGTACAAGAGAATAAGTGTTCTACATGAAAGTGAAACAATGAGTGGTCATCACCACAATTTGGTTACGTAGAGCTCATTGAGTATCATGTATTCATATGTTTTTGTCAAAATGACTAATTTTATCTGACTTATTTCCTTTTCTAACATTAGTGTGGAAAAACAAGTCTAGGGAACACAATTTATCGTTATATGTATTCTGTAGACAAGTTCTCACCTGATCACTTTCTTCGCTGTCTCAAAATGAGTTCTAAACATGAAGCACTTGAGCTGGCAGATAAGGTTGAACCTTCAATGTTCACTTGGAGGCATAAAGCTTGTCTGAGCCATTCTAACTGTTGTATATTTTGAGTAAGTATTTCAAAAGGTTAAAATTACTATTTAATTAAATTTAGAAAATTATTTTAAATTTATTTAGGGGCTTATCAAAATAGATATTTTACTTTAAATTAGTTTTGTTGACTGAGTCTTTTAGACTGAGTCTAACCTTATCTTTTGACTTAATCTTAAGTAGTTCTAGAAACTCTATCTTTTCTTTATAAATATCTATATTTCAGAAGGTTTTCATAGAGAGTTTTCTCTCCTATACCCTTACTTTCTTCTCTCCTCTATGACTATCTGGATTATTCTAGGAAGGCTTGCTAGTTCTGTTATTCTAACCATTTTTTGAAAATGGTTGGGACGAGCCTGTTATATCTTGGAAAACTTGCGCATCACATGAATAAGTCCTTGAGAATAGTGTGAAATCACACGTCTCAGGCTTAATAGGTTCGTTACCATTCATGTCCGTGGATTCGTGTTTGATCGTGGTTCGTGATAATTATAAATTATGGGTTCGAGTTGATGCAAAGATCGTGATCTTGGTCAAATAGAACAACAATCTTAAGGATTTATGAATAGACGCTAAAGCTATCAATACTCAAATAGAGCGAAGGACTTACTTTATTTTTTCATCGCAATTTCTTCATAATTTTTGTTTTACCAAAATTCCTAATTTTTTTTCTCTCTATACCCAAGTCACTGAAACCCTAACTAACTATCTCTGAATCCCAGTGACGGCAGTTTCCCAATGGAGCCCCTTCGACTGAAGACGAACTACTGTTGCGTCCCCACTGCAGTCGTTCTACATGGCGATCCCTTCGTCTTCTCATTGGGCGACTCCTTCATCACGTGCGCATGCGACGTGTCCATCTAGATCGTCGATTCCGCCAACGCCTCCATTCGCTCCACCCTTGACGCCGACTCCGAACCGTCGCCGCCTTGGCTCTCATCCCCAAAGACGCCCTCCTCTTCTCTTCTAGCCACAGCTGCCAAATCAGAGCCTGGGATTTGTCCACGGTCAAGTGCGTGCACTCATGGAAGGGTCACGATGGTCCGATTATGAGCATGACGTGTCACCCTTCCAAAGGGTTGCTGGCTACTGGTGGAGCTGATAGGAAGGTCCTCATGTGAGACGTGAACTATGGTTACTGCACGCATTACTTTAAAGGTTACGATGTTGAGGTTTGTATTAGGGGACCCAATGTGACCAAAGGGTATAAGAATAACCCTGATGCTAATAAAGCTGCGCTTCAATTCGGGTGGTTCCACACCGGTGATATCGGGCTTTTTGATTCGGACGGGTATTTGCACCTCGTGGGTCACATCAAGGAGCTAATTAATCGTGGAGATGTTCTCTACAAGGTGGGGAACTTGCCGGAAGCAATGTATTGTGGGTGGGTCCAACACCAACGACTGTGATCCCAATAGGATGCTCCGATACTGCACCACACGGGAAGTTACACACATACCACACGCTTATATTTCTTCTTCATTAATATGTTGATATGTGAAAATCAATTTTAACCTTAAAAAGGTAGGGGAAGAGTTACAATGGCCGGTGAACCCCACAGGTGATAATCAAAATGTGTAGTCTCTACCACAATGTTTGATGCCATAATTAACAATTTGTGAATCTTGGAATTAAATGGATGAGATAAATTGATTTACTTGAAAATGGGAAATTTTGAAAGCTCAATTAGTGGTATCTATAGACTAATCCTTCAAGTTAAAAGTTTTGGCATTGATGGCTTCATATATATATATATGTGTGTGTGTTGAGTGAAAAGTGTTTGAGAAGAATTAATAGTTTTTATGACACTGAGACACTAGTCTCCATGAATGAGATGCCCATGATATGAGATATAGGGGACTATGTGGTTTGTTAACTATTTTCTTGGTTATAGTATCAAGTGTGATGTTCTCCATATTTATAAATTTTGTATAACTTGAGATACTTGAGAGATACCATAAATTATGGTTATTCAACATGGTGGATTTTCTACTTTATTAAAAAATACAGTGATGTTAAATGGACTTTTGATCCAAATGAGAAAATCCAATAGTGGTTGTGTCACCAAACTTAGTTGCGGTGTAATTACTTGGAGATCAGCCAAACAAAATATTATTGAATCAAAGTTTATTACTTTGGATATGGCTGATTATGAGGTTGGTGGTAGAAAAACCTTTTAACAAATATTCCTTGGGAATATAAAATTGAGAAATAATGTGATAAAGCAATTGCTTATAAAATGGAAATTTGTTGATTATGTTAAGTCAACAATGGATTTGGCCATTCCTTTAACTTAAACCCCTAGGAAGATATTGTTATATGAAACATCGAGGGGCAATAGGACTTAAGTCACTTGAAAACAAACAAGTGATAGTAACCCAACCTTTGTGATTGGAAATCCCATGAAGAAGGTTCAATAGGAAGAACAAGTCACTTATTAGTTCTACTAGCACTAAAATCAATTTAATTGATTTCAATTTTAGTCCCTTCCTATGGTATGAAAAAGTGCTATACACTACATTAATGAGAGATTAAGCTTTATAGTAAAGCTTTATGTGGTTGAGAAAGCTTTACAGCTTATAAAGCTTTTAAATGATTTTCATATCTCTTACGGGTGGTGTATGATTTGCAGCATGCACTTGATGAAATCACCTATATGAGTGTCAAGTGGGGCTGCTTGTATGGGATCTTGGCAAGATCTCTAGAGCACTCATGAATACCAGGCATGTGCATAGTCTAGTAGCGCAAAATAGCGATAACAGCAAGAATTGTGGGGGTGTAATGTGGTTGGTAGACCGCTAACATACATCAAGTGTTTTTGGTTCAATAGCTTGCTACACCAACTACGCTGTGTGTTAAGTCTTACCAATTTAGGTCTGGTTCAATAGCTTGCTAAACCAGGTCCAACGCGTTACATCCTATATGAGAACCCAGGAATTTCTTATCTTTTTACAATTTCTTTAACCTTTTGAAATATGTGAGGGATTGTTGTATATTTTGAGTGAGTATTTCAAAAGGTTAAAATTTCTATTTAATTAAATTTAGATAATTATTTTAAATTTATCTAGTGGCTTATCAAAATAGATATTTTACTCTAAAATAGTTTTATTGACTTGGTCTTTTAGACTATGTCTAACCTTATTTTTTGACTTGGTTTTAAATAGTTTTAGAAACACTATCTTTTTTTTATAAATATCTATATTTCAGAAGGTTTTCATAGAGAGTTTTCTCTCTCACACCCTTACTTTCTTCTCTCCTCTATGACTACCTAGGTTATTCTAAGAAGGCTTGCCAATTCTGTTGCCCTAACTATTTTTTGAGAATGGTTGGGATGAGTTTATTATATCCTCAGGGACTTGCACATCACGTGGATAAGTCCTTGAGGACAATATGAGATCACACGTCTCAGGCTTAATATGTTCGTTACCATTCATGTCTGTGGGTTCGTGTTTGATCGTGATTCGTGATAATTACAAATTATGGATTCGAGTTGATGCAAAGATCGTGATCTTGGACAGATAGAACAACACAAACATCATGAAACAAAGTTAAAGATCTCATGGTTGACATAGACCGAAGTGACAAAACCTACATCTTAGTTAAGAGAGCTGAGACTTGGTTGTTTTGCATGAAGCAAACATGTCCTGAACATTCACAAACATCCTTGGACACGTGCAAGATTCAATACAACTGGGTAAGTTTAGCTGTGTTCAAATTCATATCATATACAATTGGGTAAGATGCATCCCTTTCCCTTTCCTTGTCTTGCTAGATGAAAATGTGTAAGGAGTGGCCAATTGCCTTGAGGGAGATGATGTAAGCGAAATAAACAACATTACTGTCTAAACTTGCAATGCCTTTCACTATTCCTTAAGTATTTTTTGATAACCGAAGTGCTATCTCCTTAGTTAGCGTGTCCTGTCTTTCATGTTAGCACGTCTTGTCTTTGAGAAAAGGTTCTCAACTAACAATTGATTATATAGCATATGCCAGCCAGTAGGCTAATTCGATAGAGACTCAATGTCTATCAAATAATGTTGAGTAAGAATAGGGAATCTTTATAATAAATGGATAAAAAGTACAAAGAAAAGATTTTCAATAGAGTTCCTCTGTAGACAATGGAGACACCCTTTCCAATGGAGTTCCTCTGTAAAAGACGGAGACTCCCCTTCTCGATTATTCTAAAGAAAAAAACTAGAAAACCCAATCCAATTTCTAAGTTTTGCCAACCCCTTATACATAGTGGTTCCGCTCCCCTTTTTTCCTAAAGATAAGGATAAATAATAAAAAGGATAACTAATTTATTAGATAGCTAACTTATTTCTATTTTTCTAGATAAGAATAAGAAAAAGAATAATTAACTTATTCCTATTTTCTAGTCTTTCCTTGTCTCCTAACAATGTCTCCTACTCAGTTTCTTTAACTTAGAGACAAGCTCAAAGTGTTTCAACTCCCTACTATTTCTCACCCACCTTGAGCTTGCAAGTGGTTGTACCAGAATAAAATAGTTCTGAAGTTGTATCTTCATATGTTTTGTATTATCTTTGTTTCATTAGCTAAAAAGTGGCTTACAACTATAACTAACTCAAGAGTGTTATAGTTAGTGTAGGTTAAGATCTCAATGAATGACGTAGGTTAAAATTAGCATATATATATAGAGAGAGAGAGAGAGCTAATAACTGCAATTGTTTCATTTGGCATTTGTACTTCACATATTCATAAATACAATTTTATATTTTTCAATAAGAATCATATTATCTTTTAATACCAATCAATCGAATGTTTGAATTAATTCATTAATTGTCTTCAAATTCATGAAACCACATTCTGGTTTTAGCACTTTGGCAAATCTGGAGGCGGTGGAGGTAGCGTAGATGAAGGAGTAGGTCCATTCTCAATCTCCAAAGCCATAGCCAATCCCCATGTCAAATGAGTGTTTATATGGCAATGCAATAACCATATACCTGCACATTATAACAAACAGGGTAAACATGTTACATAATAAAGATGGTTAGAGTAAATTAATCTAATTAGCCTAAATCAAAATTAATTAGTTTCACTATTATCACCTAAAACAATATATACCTGGATTATTTGCTATGAATCTAATCACAGCCCATCCTCCCCTTGGCACACCAATTGTGTTCCTCATCTGAGGATTCACAAGATTAAATTATTTTCGGTCTCTAGTGGCATTGTAGTCTCCGTACCCCTGAGCCAAAATGTAGAAGTTGAAACCATGAAGGTGCATGGAATGGTTCTCCACATCAAGGAATGATGTGCTTTGCAACACAATCTCCACCGTGGAATTAAACTTCAACTTCTTCACCTTTGTAGATTTGGGAGCAAATATACGCGTGAAGTCAAGGCTAGTGTTGGGGCTAGTATAGTCAAACTCAAGTGGAGGATTCATTTGGGAAATCTTTGGTATACTCTCCACTCACATTATTAAAAAATGCCTCCAACATGAACATTCCTTTGTAGGAGTGTTCACGGGTACGGGTACCCGTAAAACCAAACCGATCCAAACCAACCCAAATACTTTGATTTAGAATTTTTGGATGTTCGGGTAGCATCCCAACCCAACCCGTTCAAACTCATTCATGTACGGGTTGGGTAACGGGTTTTGATTTTTAAACCCGTGAACCCAACTCGTTAACATGAATAATTTTTAAATTTATTATTGATATATATTTTTAGTTTAACAAAATTATGAATAATGAGTGTTTCAATATTGAATTGACTCCTTTAATTGTAACATACAAACATAGATATATGCATATCGACCACCAAGTCAATCCAATGAAAATAACGGATGTGGCTATTGAACCTTGGCTTATACAATAAAGTCCATCATTCACGCTTAGTGAACAATGTAACGTTTATTATGATTTATTTATTTTTTAAATATAATTTAGTTTTCACAATTCTTCCTTTTTTTATAAAAGTATATCTAATATGTCACTAAATAAGAACGGGTACTCATGAACTTAATTCAAACCAACCCATTATTTTTCGGGTTGGTTTGATTCGGGTTTGATAAACAAATTACACAAATTCAATCCAACCCAATTCAATTTATTTTGATCAGTTCGGGTATCGAATTTGACAAAACCCAACTCAAACCAACCCGTAAATACCCCTATTTCTTTGTCACTTGGGAGAGCAAAAGACTCATTGTTCATGCTGGCTGAGAACCTAAACCCAAATGGGCCCACACACGTCCCATTCTTTGGACAACGTTCGAGCTTCACCCCAAACACTATGAAAAAATGGTCGTCCACTTCATGTGGACACGGGGCCCAATGAGGCCCATCTAGGAGCCTAGTGAGATTGGTGTAGAACTTGTTGGCTGTTATTGTCTCATTGCAAACGGCATGAGTGGCATCAAAGGTGTGGCGGATTGGGATCCTCCATAAACGACAAGTTCTCTTGTTGTCGTATGGTCAAATGGTGCTGTTGTGGAGTAGTAAATTGACCCAGCCATGTAATAAGAACCCGATGGCTGGTTGGCTTTGAGAAGGACATCGGTGGTTTGGCCGGGGACGATGACAACAACGTCAGTGACTAAGTGAGTCGTATGTACGGCGTCGACAGCAACAACTATAAACTTATGATTGGCAAGCTTGAAGAACATTTGACTAAAGAGGTTGGTGCTGATTATTCGTAACAAGTAGGTCTTCCCAGGTTTAACCTTGAGCTTAAACATCTCTAAAATATATCAAAAGCAAACATTAATTAGAATGACAATATGTCTCATGCATTTGCATGGTACCCATAATAAGGTTGGTTGCAAAAAGTAATTGATATCTATCATATAAATTAAAGGATCTGTTTAGATGAATTTCTTCTTAAGGGCTTATAGTAGAAAAAAAAAAAATTCTACTTTTGGAGAAGTTAAAATGAATGAGCTTCTATAAAAATTAAGTGCATAAATTTATTTTAGTTTATAGAATAAGCTCAATTCATTTTACCTTCGTATTTTTTCTCTTATAAATGTTTATGGAGAAATTCATCTAAACAAGACCAAAGTCATCAATTTTAATGTGAAGACATCTTTTATTATATTATTTTGTGTGTGTGAGTGATATGTGATTATACACTAATTTTTATATTGAAAAGGATAAATAGTACAAAGATAAAGGTTTAAACTAGCATTTTTTGGTAGTCAAGGTTTAAACTAGTATAAATTCTACATGTATAAATTTTATTGGAATTTTAATTTCACGCCATCCCATCCATGAATAATAATGTGAAACCTAATTAGTCAAAATTTGTCACTTTTCACATAGTTTTCTTCGTACATAATAGTTGTTCCCTTTTCACATTGAGAAATGTTATTTGTATAACAATACTTTTTATGTCTTTCTCTCTCCTGCACATCATTTATTATATCTCATAATGATGGAGAGAAATAGATACAAAAAGTAATATTATACAATTTGTTATATGAATTGTTATATGTGTATTATATCTCTTTCATATTTTTAAAAACTATAATTAAAGTATTAATAATATTTGAATTTTCTTAAGATTCTTTTATTAACATTTTCTTTTACTATTAATGAGTACTTTAAGAGCATTAGTTAAGGGTTTAATAAATAAAAATATATTAAAAATCATAGCAAAGTTGTATTGAAATTCATTGTAAAGGTGTATTGGTAACATTTTATCATAAAAAAAAATTCATTTTTTATTTCATAACTAGTGCTCTGAGGATAAGTCAAAAAAAAGAAAAACTAATATTCTAAAACTTATTGGTATTTTCCTTTTTAAATTTTTGTTTTTATATTAAAATTTCTTTGTTGTCATCTCAAATCTTAACTATATATATATATATTCTGAAATTAATTCTGTTCATTTTTTTTAATTTGTTCTTTTCTCCTAAATTTTAATTATTTATAGTTTTTTAACTTAAATAAAAAATACGTGTGTAATATACTAATATGCAAGATATTTGCTAATTAATAAAGTCAGAGTCTTGAAATTCACCAAAAAGATAGGTAGGCATCTTGAAACTTAGTTTAAAAGCAAGTGAGTAATGACAAAATATAATGACCGACTTACGATCTTGAGAGCAATTGTCGAGATCGCCGGCAAGCCATTGATCATAAAAGCGACCGATAGATCAAGTGCTTGGGGATCAATCTCGGCAACGTTAGCTTTCCACCATTCACCTGCAACTAATTTTCTTTTGCTTAAAGTCAATAATAAACTGCAACTAATATAGAAAAGAATGATGGTAAGAGATTGTTGAAAAACCAAAAATAAATAAATAAATAAAGAGAGTAAGTGAATCAGTAAGAAAGGCGCGCGGGGGGGGGGGGGGGGGGGGGGGTGGTGGTTAAATTATAAAACAAGAAAAATAATAATATGACTCAATCAATCATACCTAATAAGATGGGAACTTCTTTGTAGGGTCTAAGAAGGAATGTATAAGGGCGACCTTTGCGAGGACGGATAAAAAGGGCACCATGAACAGTAACACATAAAAAGGATGAATTGGGCATGCCACCAAAGAGTTCCCTCTTGTCCTATAATGGTAAATCTATAACTATAGCTATGTCCTGGACGAATTGGACATTGAGTAACAGATTCAGGACCATCTGCCCATGCACTCAACATTTGAAATATTCCATGCCTGTATGGTAAAAGAATTTGTATAAAAAATAAGCATTGACCATTTTATTATATATAGAAATTGAAACAGTTTTATCAGTGTGGAAAGATTTACTTCAACCCATATAATTTGTCAACGAAAACTAATTAATAGTAATATCTTATTCAGATTCAACTTTAAGGGGAAAAAATCTCAACTAGCAAACCAAGACACAGAGAGAGAGAGAGTTTTTAAGTAATATATATATAAATATATCTCACTGTTAGCTTGATCTTGATGGCTTTAAATACTTACTAATGTTAAGCTCTATCACTATATATGTTTCTATCAATTATTTTTTGACATTGATATATCAAATATATTTTTTTATAAGCGAAAGTTAATATAATAGAATTTAAGAAATTCTTTAACCTGTACACATTAATATTTATTAGTCCACGAAAACTCCTACTTAGCTAACAAATTTGATTTATACATTTCGGCCGATGGACACACCAAATATGTCATTATATAATTACTTCATCCAAATAAGAATTGAAAAGTTTTATGCGAAACTTGATGATAGTTTTTTTGGGGGGGTGGGTGTGAATTAAATTGCTTAACATTTGAAATTCAAGCGAAAATTTTGTTAAAATCTAAACGCTAATTAAAGAGAAAATTGCTAAAATTCACACAAGTAATATGTAATTTAATTTTTGCTATAATCCATCATTACTGTCGTTTCATTAATTTTAAAAATTTATTTGAATTCAAAGGATATACATAGTAGTTAAAAAAGTATATTAATTACTTCAAGAGAATTAATTTCCTAAATGCCATTGTCAAATGTTAGGGCATTAAACTGTGTAATTGGAAACATCCTACTCTTTTAAAATACTAAACAAACATGTTACACATTTATTGTTAAATCCTTTCTTTTTTGGAGTTACAATCTAATAACAAATTTAAGTTACTCGAAAGAAGAGGAGAAATTAAGTATCTACCAATGAATAGTGACGTTGTAGGGTGACTTATTAAACACATGGACCACAAGGGTATCGTGTCACCCTGTTGCACTCGTATAGTGGGTCCAGGGAACTTTCCGTTCACTGCCGATACAACTTGGTTTTTGCACAAGCGCCGGATCCTCATGTTCTCTACCTGCAATACACATAAACTTCAATATGAGGTACATTAATTCAATAGGAAGATGTATTACCAAGGTTGTCAAAGAAAGTCTATGTAAACTTGTAAAGCTTCTATAGACTCGACTCGTAAACTCGTAAGAGTTTGTTTATTATAAAAAATAATATTAAAAAATCTATTAATAACATATATACATAACATAGTATTCTTTAACACAACAATTAATAGTTCAACAATTCAACTCCATAATAGAGCAAAGTAGCAAACAACAATAATAAAGTGTGATCGCACATTAGTACTAAATAAAATCAAACTACATAAATGATCAAATCATACATAAATTAATAAAAACATAAGTTCTTAAAGTAAAAACATTTCAAAAAGGAGTTAATTTATTCAAATCATTTGAGCCATAGTAAAACACTAGCACTATGGGGTCAATGGATGGCAAAAATTATATTTGATTTCAAACTCGCTAACTCGCTTCTTGACTTGAGCGTTTATGGGAGTTTACGCAAATTTAAAGAGTTTACTCGAGTTTATCTAGAAAAGAGTTTGATAGTGAGTTAACTTATTTTCTCTACCTAAAAACTTGAGAGTTTGACAGCCTTGTGTGCTACCATTATTATAGTCTTCGTTCTAAGTACCAAGCTTAACGCATCATCGAGCCCCTCATAAGCTTATATTTCAAAAGCCATAATACACTATTATGATTTCTGTTGCTCACTATCATGGTGCATCCAACAGCGCAGAAGCAAAATTAAATAGCAATATACAATATCAAATTAATAATATTAAATAAACAAACCAATTACATTGAATGTGTGCTACACAATAGCTGCAGAAGCCAAAGAAGAAGAAACTAGGAGTGCCAAAACCCACGCTAGCGAACCATATTGTCAAAAGAAGTAATCAAAAGCTTAGTGAAGCATGTATCTGAAATTATAAGGTGAACTATGTGAGAATGTGAGTTTGATATTTTGTGATGGACCGATATTCTATGTCTCTTATGTTTTCTCCAGGCAACAAGATTAAGGATCCTATATTTAGAGTCAGCAGTGTTCTTAATTTCCATGATTTGGTGTTTACTTGGTTGTTACTATTCTAAAATTTTGCAATAGTCTTTGATCATTTGGAATTTTCGCTGCAACCGGTTGTGCCCAAGTTAATTTCGTTATCTACAAGAAGATTTAGGGCCACACAGCTTGCAGAAAGAAAATAAAAAGTCAAAACATTGATTTTCATTCTGAACAATTGAAGTCAAAACATTTGTGGTGCCGTATTCTTGTGCATAGTGTAGTTAAATATTAAATGTTTAGACTACCCTTGACTAGGTATGGATCCATACTTTTCATTAGTGGGTAATAGTTCTCAACAGAACTTAGGAAGTGACTGGAAATACATATACCTCTCTCAACATCATCACATGGTATAGTCCTCATTATCATTGAAGAAAATAACAGTTAGGATATCTATTTATAGAGGTATACTCTCAAACCAATCCTGGAATGCTGAGCAGTTGTCGGGGTTATTGAGTTTGGTTAGGTGAATATCCCGGCTCAAGGGCGCTACCTTAGTCATTGGGACCTTCACCACTCGATGCCTACTCCCAAGACCTCCACAAGTGGGTCCCTGCCTTTCATTCCTCAGCGTACCAAACTGTAGCTTTCCTAGCAGAATGCCATGCCACTACATGTCACTTACTTTACATTACTCACTAAACTATCAATTCCTAACTTCGCAAGCAGAGGTTTCCCTAGTCTCATTTAATTTGAGCACCAATACACTCAACATTTCTGCCTTATTTTACAGAAATTACACAATACCAAAATTTTAACAAAATAACAATTTAGTAATCATATAAAATTTTAACGGAATAACGACATAGTAATTATAATTTAATTATTAAAATTTTGGCAAAATAACAACTAAATAAATACATTTTAATTTTCTAAATTTGAGCAAAGTAACAGTTTAGCAAATGTATTTTAATTTTCTATAATTGAACAAAGTAACAACTTAGACAATATAATTTAATAATTTAAATTTGAGCAGAGTAACAATTTAATAATCATGATTTAATAATCTAAATTTGGACAGAGTAACAACTTAGCAAAAATTAAAGCTTAACATTAAACAATAATAAAAACTTAAGCCTAAATGAGTTTAGGGAAAAACCCTTCCTACTAACATGCAAAGTGACAGTAATTTAGAACCAACCCCACTCCCCCCATAACCTCTAAGATAGTTGATGAAGAGGATGGAATTGTTGATGTAAAGCTCTTAGGAAGAGAACTTTACCTGTTGTTGGAAAACTAATAAAATTTTAGCATAAAAACAAAGTAAAATAAAAAAATTTCTAGAGAAAGAAGCTCTCTAAGAATTTGGCTAGCTTGACAGAGGAAAGGATGAGTGAAAATCTGAAAACTTTGAGGCCTATTTATAGAAGAAGGAGGGGGGGGGGTTAGGTGTCTAAAAATTTACATCATCCATTATGTAAGCATTATGTCATAAATCAAATTATTATTTATTTTTAATCCAATTTAGGGACACATATCCCAAATAGGTGGTGAATCACCTATTTTAGGGTTGGGGACGTGCTCCACCAGTTGTCCCAAGCCTCCATGTGTCAAATTTTATTTGTAGGTGAATTAACCGGAACCAATAAAAATGCCTAAACTTGAAAAATTAGCTTTTAATATCAAAATAATGCATTTTAATGAAAAACTGGACAAATACATTATTTTTCATCAAAAATAAATTTCTAATAATAAATTTTAATTTTTATTAATTTATTTCAAATTATATGTATTTATTTTGTATTTTTAAGCTAGAAAATTCATAAAAAAAATCCATTTTAATTTAATAAATACCAAAAATTTTATGAAAATTATAAAATTAAATATTTTACCCATAAATAAACTAAAATTATGATTTTCACCCTTTTTGAATGTTAAACCAGTACTGGCTGGCTTATTAGATACCTAGGGGCATTTTGGTTATTTTATACAAAAATTCCAGAAAATTTTCAAAATTATATTTTAATATATATGACATAATTCCAAGCTCAAATTGACATCTTAATGTCAATTGAATCTTTTCTTCATGTCAGTCCTTAATGTTGAGAAATAGGGACAAAATTGTTATTTTCTAATTTCTCCAGGCTCCGACTCGGAAAAATTATTAAAAATCACGATTAAATAGCTCTTGATATTTAGAGCAAAATGGTGGAAGTCAGAATTTTGAAATTCCTTTCCAATTTTTTAGAATTGCATTATCAAATATTAAAAAAAAAAGTTGAAGAATTGAAATAGGATTGTTATATTTTTCACTACTTTTCTTTTAAAATAAAGTTTTTATAATGAGAGATACTTAATATAAAATTTTCAAAATATTTTGAAGTCAAAAAGTCTCTAGTTGGTTCCCATAATCAACTAGGGGTATTTTTGTCATTTTACAAAAATTATGTTAATAAAATCCAGAAAAATTTCTAAAATTATTATTAATTATTCTAAATACATTGATGACATAAAAATAATTTTTAAACATACAGAATAATTTAACATACAAAGTAGGGTTGTTACATTACTCTCCTTTTAGAAAGTTCGTCCCCGAAATTCTCTTACCAATAAAGAAATGAGGATATTGTTCTTGCATCTTGCTCTCTACTTCCCAAGTTGCATCTCCATCATCAATTTGACTCCACACAACCTTCACTAGAGGTATTTCTTTACCTTGAAGTTGCTTTATCCTCCGATCCTTTATTTTAATCGGGGATACATCATAAGTAAGATTTTCTCTTATTTGTACTATATCAGGCTCAATGATATGTGAAAGGTCATGGATATATTTACGAAGTTGGGAAACATGAAAGACATTATGAAGATTAGAAAGATTGGGTGGTAAGGCTATTTGATATACAATAGGACCAATCCCTCTAAGGATTTGGTAAGGACTAATAAATTTAGGAGAAAGTTTTCGGGATTTTAGGGCTCTGACAACCCCAATTACAAGCGTAACTTTCAACAATACATGGTCTCCTTCTTGAAACTCAAGGGATTTTCTCCTTTTATCAAAATAACTTTTCTACCTATCTTGCGATACTTTCATCTTTTCCCGAATTAGTTTAACTTTCTCTATGGTTTCTTGTAATATTTCAGGTCCAACTATCAGAGATTCCCTAGTCTCATACCAACAAAGCGGAGTACTACATTTTCTCCCATACAAAGCCTCGTAGGGAGCCATTCCAATGCTAGAATGAAAGCTATTGTTATAGGTAAACTCGATCAATGGTAAGAATTGATCCCAGCTACCTTTACATTCTAAGATACAAGCTCTACACAAATCTTCTAAGGGTTGGATAGTCCTTTCAGATTTTCCATCAGTTTGACGATGATAAGTTGAGCTTAGTCTTAGCTTAGTCCCTAGGGCTTGTTGCAAACTCTCCCAAAACATAGAAGTGAAACGAGGGTCCCTATTAGAGATTATACTAGAAGGCACTCCATGCAATTTAATGATTTCTTTGATATACAACTAGGTTAACTTTTCTAGAGAAAACCTAATATTGATCAGTAAGAAATGAGCAGACTTGGTTAGTCTATCCACAATCATCCATATAGAATCATAGCCAGAGGTTGTTCTAGGAAAATTTGTTACAAAGTCCGTTGCTATACTGTCCCACTTCCATTCAAGAATATCTAAGGGTTGTAATTCTCCAGAGGGTTTTTGGTGTTCTATTTTAGCCTTTTGATAGACTAAACAAAACTCAACAAATTCTACTACAGCCTTCTTCATTCCAGGCCACCAGAACAACTTTTTCAAATCTTGGTACATCTTGGTAGAACTTGGATGAATACTTAGTTTGCGCTTGTGAGCTTCTTCCAAAATCGTTTTTCTTAATTCTCCACTTTCTGGTACACACATTCTTCCTTAGAATCGAATGACTCTATTTGAATCCTGATCAAATTCCAATTCCTTTCCTCCAGTCCTTGCTTCTAACCTTTCTCAGAGATATTGATTAGTATTCTAGGCTTCCCGTATTTGGTCTAGAAACTCATTGCTTATTTGAAGCATTCCAAAACTAATACTTCTTGGTTTTATCTCCATAGCTAAACCTAAATCTATAAAGTCCTTTATCATTTCCATCTCCTTGACCATCATCATTGAGACATGTAGGGATTTTTGACTTAGAGCGTCTGCTACAACATTTGCTTTACCAGGGTGGTAATGCAATTCAAAGTCGTAATCCTTCAGGAATTCCATCCATCTACGTTGTCTCATATTCAACTCCTTTTGGTCAAACAAATACTTCATACTTTTGTGGTCACTAAACACTTCAAACCTAGCACCATAAAGATAGTGCCTCCAAATCTTCAAGGCAAAAACTATTGTAGCTAGTTCTAAATCATGAGTTGGATAATTAACCTCATGTGGTGTTAATTGCCTTGAAGCATAAGCTGCCACTCTCCCTTCTTGCATCAATACACATCCTAATCCTTGCCCAGATGCATCACAATATACTTCAAACTTTCTAGTAGGCTTAGGCGAAACCAATACAGGTGCAGTGGTTTGCCTATTTTTCAATTCTTGGAAACTAGTCTCACAATCCTCTATCCAAACAAAAGGTTGTCCTTTATGGGTTAACTTAGTTAGAGGGAAAGCTAGCTTCGAAAACCCTTCAATGAATTTTCAATAGTACCTGCTAATCCTAGAAAACTCCGTATTTTTGTTATTGTTGTGAGTTGTTCCCATCGCAACATTGCTTCCACCTTAGCAGGATCTACTGAAATTCCTTCTTTTGTAATTACATGTCTTAGAAAACTTACTTGTTCCAACCAGAATCACACTTTGAGAATTTGGCATACAACTGCCTTTCCCACAATATTTGTAGTACTATCCTTAGGTGTTCCTCATTCTCTAGGTGATTTTTGGAGTAAACTAAAATATCATCTATAAAGACTATCACGAATTTGTCCAAATATTCATGAAATATCTGGTTCATGTAGTCCATAAAGATTGTAGGAGCATTAGTTACACCAAAAGGCATTACCAAATACTCATAATGTCCATATCTTGTCCTAAAGGCTGTCTTTGGTATATCCTCAGTCTTGACTCTAATCTGATGATAACC
Source organism: Spatholobus suberectus (assembly GCA_004329165.1). Lineage (NCBI taxonomy): Eukaryota > Viridiplantae > Streptophyta > Magnoliopsida > Fabales > Fabaceae > Spatholobus > Spatholobus suberectus. The sequence continues at coordinate 53,646,350 of CM014732.1, forward strand.
AGATTTCAAGTTAATCTTTGAAAATACCGCCGCTCCTCTCAATTGGTCCATAAGATCATCTATTCTAGGTAATGGGTACTTATTCTTGATGGTGATCTTATTGAGTTGACGATAATCAACGCACAATCTAATGCTTCCATCTTTCTTCTTAACCAACAACACCGGAGCACCCTAAGGAGAAACACTAGGTCTAATGAATTGTTTTTCTAAGAGTTCCTCTATTTACTTTTTCAATTCTGCTAGCTCTAAAGGGGACATTCTGTAAGGTGCTATGGATACGGGTCTTGATCCTGGTACCAAGTCTATGTTGAATTCTATTTCTCTTTCAGGAGGTAAACCAAGAATATCTTCAGGAAAGACATCAAGGAAATCACAGACAATAGGTATGCGAACTTATAATCGATGTAAAAAACGAATTTTTACATCGGTTCAAATTACAACCGATGTAAAATGGATTTTTAAAACCCTACAACTTAGTTTCATTCCACTTGTGTGCCTTCAAAAGATCGTCTTCTTCTTCTACTCGCTCTACAACCATTTTCGTGTTCGTGTTCGTGCTCACAAACCTTTGCTCTCACAAACACTCACCATTGCGTCATGCTCATGCCACCATTGTCACTGCCATCATCGCCATTGAGAGGTACAAATCTCTCATGCGTTCTTCTCCCTTTCTCAACTCTTCTTCTTATATTTTCTTCTCTCACACCTTTTGCTTTCCTAGCTTCGCCATTGTCAACCCCAAATGCCACTCCTGAGCCGCCCCCTCCCTACCCTGCCATTCTTACCATGAAGAGAATCCCTCATTCCATTTTTGCCTGGTACGAATCCTTCATCCTTTATAAATCTATCCCTTTGTGTTTAAAGTGAATTAATTGCCTTTAGTTAAAGAGGATTGTGCTTAATCAAGTGTTATACATGTTGATTGTATGAGAATCCAATTATATGTTGAGTTATAAACTGTGTAAGAACTTGGCGCCTTAATGGTGTATATTTGTGCACTTATATGAATATGTTAAGAAGCCATTAGAAGTGTCAAAATTGATAAATCCCCTATTTCAACTCTGTCCTATATGAATGTAGATCCATCCTTGAATCAATCGAGTAGATACATACTTATTAGATATGTTATTAAATGGTTTGTTATGTAAACTTGCTGATTTTTGGCCTTACACGAGATCTATTTTCAAAGTTGCTATACAATCAACCTATAATGATTCTGACTTATCCCTTTATATTTTTCAAGATTCATGTGTTAGTTTTCAAACCTAGTTGGTTTCACTCAAATTGGATAATTCTATGATTTATAGTGATATTTTCTTTAGGACATGTTCAAAGTAGTATATGTGCAGGATAGCTTGTATGTATTTTGTGTTTAGCATGCATTTAAGTTGTGTAATGCTTGAATTAGTACATTCACATGATTCTCATATTTTGGTAATTCCATTATATGCCTACTCTCAATCTAGAACAAGACCTAAGTCATGGTTACAAGTGTGTTATATTTGATGGTTATGATTGAGTTACACATGCTTGTTGAATTGCCTTATTCTATTTTGCCCTATGTCATGAATTAAACTAGGAGAAATCTATAATGTTGATGTGTAAACCCTTTGGTGATCTTGTATCTTTACTTGTATTCTTCTCAATTCAATTAGTCCCATATCATTTCAAGTTTTCTATGATTTTTAGTGATTTTTATACTACATCATGTTCTGTTGACTTATAACATTGTACAGCTACTATGTTTGTGTGAAAACTCTGCTTTTCTGAATGTGAAAGGATTTGTCCTGTATTTTTAATGAAAACTAGACATCCTCATGGATCTAAGGCAGTTGGAATCACTCCATTTTCATGGTTAGATAATTTATTATGAATTTTTAATATGAGATATGAGATGGACACAAGTTGTTGAAAAATTGTCCTGCCTTTGAGCATCCTATAGCAATTCTCACTTAGCTTTTTGGTACCTTTAAAGTCCTAGATGTCTTCTTTTAAACGCAATTGGCCTCACTTATTTACACATATATAATATACATATTAAATCATGAAATCTTAAATACAATAATCTCAAAAATATCAATTTGAAGAAACCATTTTAATTAACTCTTTTATGGTGTTATTCTTTTCATTAAAAAGCTTATACATATATATCCATTTTAATTATCAAAATAACTTACTTTAGATTATTTAATAGGTTGCCTCTTAGTTAGGGTTAAGGATAGAGAGTTTGTTGCCTCTTAAGGTACTCGTAGGTTGCAAACATCTTACAAATAAGGCAAAGTTGTAGGCAATTAGAAAGCTAAAATGGTTTACAAAAATGGGGTTTTGAAGGGTGAAAGCATAATTTATTGGAAGAATCATCGTGGATACCTAAAATAGATTTGTAACACATGAAAACAAAGTTGTAAGAACTGGTCTTATGTAAAAGCTCCTAACGGATCAAAATCTAGGCTATTATACCTCAAAATAATTAAGTTTTTGGCAGATTGGAACCTAGGGGTCTAAATTGAGCTACAAAGATTGTTTAGCTCTAGATTTTTGCACAAAGTTAGATTTCAATCATACAAATTTGTAGGAAAAAGTCTCACGTGAAAAAAGAAATTGTGGAGAAAGTTAAGCAACTACAAAGTTGGCACTTTTTAAGAGATTTGATAATTGTTTTAGCAACTTTGCAACTGCATAACTCTCTGCACAGACCTTGTTTTGAAATGAGCCTTTCACCCACTATTTTGTATTTCCAGAGTCTAACTCTTCACAAAAATCCAGAACCATTCGACTTTTGTAGCTTAATTTGGACCCCCAGGTTCATTTTGACCAAAACTAATTCATTTAAGGTCTTAAAAACCTAGATTTAGAACTACAATGAATTTTTGAGTGAGACTAGTTCCTACAATCTTAATTTTATCTATACAAAATCTGTTTTAGAGTCCTTACAAATTTCTTCCAACAGATTTTAGGTCCCCCCCCCCCCCTGAAAACCCCTTTCTTTTGACCTTTTTTAGCTTAAAACTTGCAACATGCGTCATTTTCAAATTGTTCAATTTTTTTGAGTGAAACCAAAGCCTACAACTTAGTTTTAAGGGGATATAGATATGTTTTTGGGTCCAATATATGCTCGAGATCTATACCTCAAGTTTCATAGAAAAATCCATTTTCTAGACTAATGCATTTAGTAAACTTTTGACGTATGCCATTTCTAAAGCACTTAGGTTTTTTGAGTGAAACCAAAGCCCTCAAATATTTTGATAATAACAAACAGTTAAAATTATATATGCCCTTACATAATCGTCTGATCATTCGTTCGCATACAATCGTCTGATGTTTTTAAAATGAATATCATCTTATCTTTTGATTAGATAAACTTCGTAACTAACAAATCTTACAGACGATGACAACGTTCTAAAATGATCTGCACATCAATCAGAGCGTAAGCTATCTTGAAACGTATAAAGCCTACATACATACTCTCAAAGATAGTCAGCGAAGAAGAAGGAATATATGTATGTATGTCAGAACAGGAAAACGGACATGACAATTGCTACAAGATTGAGTACAAGAAGAGAAAAGAGAAGCAGACTACTTTATCTTATCGAATGACAAGTTGGTGAAAGGCATTAAATGTTGCATTTAATGCTCCAATGACTCTCTTCATCAGACGAAGGTTGTCTTCTGCAAAGCACTCAACGGATTTCTTTTTGAAGCCTATAAATAGAATAAGAGACCTCTTTCGAAAGTTATTGTTGCTGTTGTTGCAGTTGATGTGGTTGTCATAATTATTGCTGATAACATTTGCTTTAAGAAAAGAAAAGCTTTTGTAAACTCTGTTTGTAAAATCCTTTTTTATACTTCATTGAATATTCGTTTGTTAAGACGTTAAACCCAGTGAGGTAACTCACGCATAAACCTTTTTCTCAACGAGATTGGTGGAAGCCTAAAAAGGCTTTGATTCAAAGAATACTTAGGTGTTTGCTTGGAGAGGCAAGTGAAAGACTACTTGGGTTGAGCCTGAAGAGGCTTGTGGAAAGAATACTTGTAACTTAAAAAAGTTAGTGAAACTTGGTTGTTGCCAAGAACTGGACGTAGTCTCTAGGGTGAGATAAACTAGTATAATTTCGGTGTGTTTTCTGGTTTGTCTTTCAGCTTTCGTCTGTCTTATAAAACATTTTTTGAGAAAAATTTAATCCTATTTTAGACAATACGTCATTAACAAAAGAATTGCAAAAATTTTCTATAACACAATTCAACCCCCCTTCTTGTGTTATCTTTGTGCTCTACAATTTGGTATCAGAGCTCAGCCTCTAAGGGTTGAACACCTTAACAAGTGTTAGAGGAAAAGATCCACATGGCAAACCTTGAAGGACAGTTCATTCCTAAAGAGCCTCTCTGTCAAGGCTTCCAGCCTTCAATGGAGAAGATTATGCATACTGGAAGGAATAAATGGAAATGTATATCAAGTCCACTCACTATAGTATCTGGAGAATCATCACACATGGAAATCATGTTGTAACCAAGCCAGAAAATGAATACAATCAAGATGACTACAACATGTTACAACAAAACGCAAAAGCTAAGTACATTATAACCTGTGCCTTATCAAAAACTGAATATAATAAATTTTGCAGCTGCAGAACTACTACGAAAATGTGGGCTGCTATACGCAGAACACATGAAGGCACGGAAGATGTTCGTCTCAGGAGAGCAACAACTCTCCAAAGACATTATGAGATGTTCACCATGAAGGAAACAAAGACCATTGATGAAATGTTTGGAAGATTTCAATCAATTCTAAATGGACTTCAAAGTCTTGGTGTTGAGTTCTCTAAGGCTCAGAACAATCTCAAGATCCTGGACAGTCTTCCCAAAGTATGGGAACCCAAGCTACACCCATAGCTAAAGCAAGGGATATGAAGACCTTAACTCTAGATGAGTTACTGGGAGCTCTAAGAGTACATGAAGTACATCTTTTCAAAAGAGACAAAGTCAAAAATAATGACTCAATTGCTCTAAAGATTGGAGAATCAAGTTGTAGAGTAGACGAAAAAATTGAGACAAAAGGTAAAAGCAAAGCCCTAAAGGTCCAAATTTGAGTAATTCGAGAGCTCAGACGAAAACTCCAGCTGCTCAACAAACGATGAGATCTCCCTCATCACCAGAAAATTCAAGAAGATGCTAAAAAAGAAAGACAGATTTAAGCTATCTTCCAGAAAGAAGAACACTAGATACAAAAAGCATTCTTAAGAAGAGAACAATGAGATCATCTGCTTTGAGTGCAAAAAGCCTAGACATATTAAAGCTGAATGCCCCAAACTAAAGAAAGGATGGAGCTCAAAGAAAAGATACAAGAAGAAAAATCTTCTAGCCTTTTGGAAAGATCTGGACAACAGCAATAGTAGTTCAAACAATGAAAAGGTTAATATATGTCTCATGGCAGACGTAGAGGAAGCAACGTCCAAGGTAAACTCTGATTATAATAACTTTCTGCATGAGTCTGATGACAATGAATCTGAGTCTGATAGCAAAGATATGTCATATGACACTCTTCTTGCTAACTCACACAAGATTGCTCTTGAGTATAAAAAATATAAAGAAAAATATCAAGAAGCTATTTTAGAAAATGAGATACTTAAGAGAGATTTGACGAGAATGCAAAAGAGCCTAGCCTCAAATCCTGAAAAGGCAATGCTTCTTTCTAAAGTTGATAGACTAAAGAAAGGGGTCATTAGTCTAAAACATGATCTGACCAAATTTGTAGATGGATCTTCAAAACTTCAAATGATTTTAAAACATAGACGATCTCCGTCTGACAAATCTGGAATTAGATTTGTAGAAGACAAAAGTGCTAAACCATCGTCTTCTAAATCTTATTCAACCTTCTGTAACTTTTGTGAAAAATCTGGACATTCATTCCAAAGATGTCAACACAAAAAGAAACAAAGGTCAAATAAGATCATTGGGACTAACACTGAAGGACCCAAGAGTATTTGGGTACCAAAATCTCAAATAACTCTTGTTGCATATATCCTTAATTATGTGACAAGGGATTTATTGTATCCTTCAACAAAGAATCATGCATAGTCAAAAGAAATAATGAATTCATTCACTTTAGTGCCAACAGACATAATAATCTATATAAGATTGAGTTTGAAGATCTGAACAAACAAAATGTTACATGTCTAATGACCAAAGAAGATGAAAAATGGATTTGGCATAAAAAGCTCAAGCATATCAATTTGAAACATATTTCAAAACTATATAAAAAGAGTTTAGTCAAAGGATTGCCTGAGATTTCTTGGAAAACTCATCTTCTTTGTGAAGCACGTCAGAAAGGGAAACAAATCAAAACCTCTTTTAAATTAAAAGATGTTGTTTCCACCTCCAGACCATTAGAATTACTGCATATGGATTTGTTTGGACCTACAAAAACTCTTAGTCTTGGTGGGAAAAGTATGGTTTTGTCATTATTGATGACTATTCTAGATATACATGGGTTTATTTCCTAGTTCACAAACACAAGTCTTTTAATGTGTTTGAAATATTTTGTAAGAGAGTCCAAAATGAAAAAGGTTTTTGTATTACTGCAATTAGAAGTGACAATAGAACTGAATTTGAAAATGCTGAGTTCAAATCCTTCTATGAAAAGAATGGAATTTTCCACAACTTCTCCTCACCGAGAACACCTCAACAAAATGGGGTAGTTGGAAGGAAAAATAGGACTCTACAAGAGATGGCAAGAACCATTCTCTGTGAAAATTCAGTCCCTAAGTACTTCTAGGCAGAAGCTGTAAATACAGCATGTTATGTTCAAAACAGAATATTAATCAGACCAATAATTAAAATGACTCCTTATGAACTGTGGAGAGGAAGAAAACCCAACATTTCATACTTTCACTCTTTTGGATGTGAATGTTACATTCTCAACACTAGAGATTAACTAGGAAAATTTGACTCTAAGGTTGATAAAGGTGTTTTTCTTGAATATTTCGATACATCAAAAGCATTTAGAGTATTTAACTCTAGAACTTCTGTTGTAGAAGAATCCATTCATGTCAAATTTAATGATACACTAACTCCTGATAGGAAACTATTAGACTTGGAAGAAGATTTTGCAGATTTACAGATAGAACCGTCTGATCAAATAAAAACAGATGAAGCAAAAGAATCAGAAGAAACTTCTCAACAACAGACCAATAATCAGACGAAGGAATCTCACAAAGGACTTGAAGTTCTTTACCTATCATCCTCAAGATCAGATTATTGGAGAACAAACTGAACGAGTTAAAACAAGGTCATCACTAAAGAATCAAGTGTCTTGTGCCTTAGTCTCAGAAATTGAACCTAAGACGATAAAAGAAGCACTAACAGACGATGAATGGGTAATAGCAATGAAAGAAGAATTACATCAATTCACAAGAAATGATGTTTGGATTCTTGTTCCCAAACCAAAACATAAGAGTATCATTGTAACAAGATAGGAATTGCATAACAAGCTCAACAAAAATGGTAAAGTGATCAGAAATAAAGCAAGGTTAGTAGCTCAAGGTTACAATCAACAAGAAGGTATTGATTTCACTGAAACCTTTGCTCCTGTTGCTAGATTAGAAGCTATTAGAATTATGCTTGCCTTTGCCGCTCATAAAAACATTAAGCTTTTTCAAATGGATGTGAAAAGTGCTTTTTTAAATGGTTTCACTGAGGAAGAAGTCTATGTTAGACAACCTCCTGGTTTTAAAGATCCAAACTTCACAGACTATGTCTTTAAACTTAAAAAGGCTCTGTATGGTCTTAAACAAGCACCTCGTGCTTGGTATGACAGACTGAGTAGTTTTCTTATTGAAAATGGGTTTATGAGAGGCAAAGTAGATACAACTCCCTTCAGAAAGGAATCCAACAGAGATTTCATTATAGTTCAAATTTATGTAGACGATATAATCTATGGAGCTACTAATGAAACTTTATGTAAGGATTTCTCAAATTTCATGTAGAATGAATTTGAGATGAGCATGATTGGAGAATTAAAATTCTTTCTTGGCCTACAAGTTAAACAAGAAGAGAAGGGTATATACATTCATCAGCAAAAATACACAAAGGAATTGCTTAAGAAATATAATATGAATGAGTCAAAACCTATGAGCACACCAATGCATCCGTCTGTCGGTATGACAAAGGACGAATCAGGTAAACCTATAGACTAGACTATTTATAGAGGTATGATTGGCCTACTTCTCTATTTAACTGTTAATAAACCAAACATCATGCATAGCGTCTGTTTATGTGCCAGATTTCAATCTGACCCTAGAAAGTCTTATTTAAAAGCTATTAAGAGGATTTTTAGATATCTTGTTGGTACACCTAACCTCAGTTTATTCTATGAGAAAAACAAAGATTTCAGGTTAGTAGGATACTGTGATGCAGATTAGGCTGGTGACAGACTTGAAAGAAAAACTACAAGTGGTGGATGTCACTTTATCGGACCATGTCTTATATCCTGCACCAGCAAAAAACAGAACTCAATTGCATTATCAACTACTGAAGCTAAATATGTATCTGCTGCTAGTTACTGCTTACAACTTCTATGGGTAAAGTATCAACTTGAAAATTACTTTAGCTTTGAGCATAACATTCCTGTGTTATGTGATAACACTAGTGCAATCAATTTATCTAAAAACCTTATTCAGCATTCTAAAGCTAAGCATATAGAGATAAGACATCATTTTATTCGTGACTATGTTCAAAAAGATGTCTTTGATATTAAGTTCATCGATACAGACCATCAATGGGCTGATATCTTTACAAAAGCTTTACCTGTAGAACGTTTTAACTTCATCTTAGAAAATTTGCACATGACAGTTTTGCAAGAATAAAACGTCTTACATGCATCGTCTTATTTAATTATTTAAGTTTCGTCTTATTCTATATCATCTTACATCTCATTATATTTCGTCTTACTAACACAATCGTCTTTGAATATGAAAAGTTTTTCAGTAGTCTTTTTTTTCCCTAATGATTACTCTCGATAACCACTCAAGAAACGTGCGTCGTCTCCCCTGCCACATCAAGTCGTCATAAATGCATGTCTTTTCAATACTTTCAACCTTCTCTTTTATTCAAAATAACTGCTTTTTTCATCACTTACACACTTTGAAAACTTCTTAAACTCTCTGAACTCAAACCTTATTCTTCACCTCTGCTCTCATATCTTAAATCTCTCAAGCCAGAACTCTTGGCCACCCAGAAATAGCTTGTGCCTATGGAGAGATTTGCAGAAAGTGACTTTGTCACTGGAAAATAGGTCGACTTACAGAAACTTGAAGAAGAAGGATTCCCTTTGCAAATGTATATAAAAATGTCGGATGGGAAGCTTTCATGCAAAGGAGAACCTCCTGGTACTATGCACCGTACGCCTACTTTTGGGCCTCTGTGTCTGAAGTTAACAGAACCATCACTGGAACTTGTTGACAATCAAGCCATCATCATCTACTACTGACGCCATTGCAGTAGCGTTTGGCTATAAAAAGGAGGTGACCTCTTTACTGAAGACTAGGAAAAGGTCATAACCCCAGAAACTGTCGAAGAGAGCATTGTATGGAAAGCCTAGGCCTTAAACTGAGAACATAGATGTTCTAAAGAGGTTTATGTACGCTTCAAACATGAAGCCTGTATGCAGATTGATTCACAACGTCACACATTATTCTACCAAGAAAAGACTCAAAGGATAATGTAACCTCTAAGGACAGATTCTGTATATACAAGATGCTGACTGGTCAGAAGGTCAATCTGCCTGTATTAATCCTGGACAACTAGAGATCCTGTCTCTCCAAGTCGAAATGAAGATGCCCAGAGCAAGCAAAAGCATCCTATTCCCTACGCCATGCTCTTCACTGAAATCATCCGTATGGCGAGAATAAAAGAATTTGGGTTGGAGAAGATGAAACAAGGTTCTGAGATCGATGTATCCATCATTAGGAAGATAAGGATTGCACATCTCTTCTCTAGATATGTTGCCAGACATCCAAAGTTAGCATTGATCAAGGAAAAACCACCAAAAGAAGTTGTTGGAACTGCATTCAAAGTGGGATCGTCTGCTGACCCCTCTGTTGGTACTATATCTTCTTAACCTCTACCACAGACGAAACCCCAACCATCTCAACCATAACCCAAATAGACCAAATCACAAAAACCTAAGTTAACCATCAAAAAACTTTCACAACCAGACCTTCAACCACAACAGACCAAACCCCAAACCCCATCAGTCTCTACCTCATAAGAAACAAAAACCCTTAACCATTCGTCTGAGATCCAAACCAACTCCCCAACTTGACTCAAATGATGACCTTCCAATTAACACCTTTCTTCCTACTCCAAGCACAATCATTCTTGCCCCTCCATCAGAATAACCACCTCCACCACCTACATCTACTGAATCCACTCTATCTGCCCAACCATCTAAAAAGCCCTCCAAATCCAAAAAGATTCTAAGTACCAAAAACAAAAGCTCAAGAAGAAAAGTAGCTCAGGAAAGCCCAAGCTGAATCAAAACAGGTTAAGAAAAAGAAGAAAGAAGAAGAAGAGAAACTAGCTGAGGCTAAGCAAGAATAGATCGATAAAGCAAGTGCTTCAATCTATGATTAAGCACTCGCTATAAACAGCCCCTACAGAGCTAGAAGAGCAAGAGCTGTTGACTCAAGAGGACGTCGCTGCTACCTCAAGAGGTAGATTACCTAGGTCTCTTTTCTAGGAAGTTCCACAATCTGTTTCTTTATCTTAAGTCTTCAACCGTCTTTCTGTAGACTTAACAGTCGCATCTAGTATTGATCAGCCTATAAGGGTTGTTTCACTCTCTGTTTCCTTTGCGGAACCTGAAACAGAAGGAACTTTGTCTGAGGAGCTGTACCTATGATAGACGAAACAGCACTAGAAGATTATCACTCTGAAACGCCTCCATTTTAACGTTTCCAAAGGCACACAATGATCTACTTTGAGCAGCCTTGAGTCGCGTCAGACTGGAACAACAAGAGAATATCAATTACCAGAGCCCTTCGATTTAGAGGAACTTCAATCTATAATCAATTATAAACTGGGCGAAGTAAATAATCCAAGGATGTGGACGACTCTCATCAATGAAGAATAGCCACTTCTGGTACGCCATGGGTACGCTGAGAAATTTCTTGATATTGAAGAAGAAGTTACCTCAGCCATGTCTTATGAGCCGCACATCACTCCATATGTCTAGAAGGAAGGATATAGCACTCTGTCAAATGCTCCAATCTTCATGTCTATCCACCCTCAACCAGAACGATATTTCTAGCTGGATACGAAGTTTGGAGACAGTATGGGATTCTCTGTCACACCTCTCCTTTAATGCTGAAATGCAACTACTTAGAGTATCTGATCATGTGCAAAACGTATCATTACAAGCCCAAAATCATATATCTGTTTTGTCATGGGATGATCAAGACTTAATCCCTCGCCATCCGTCTAAAAGACAGTCCAGATTTTGAAAAATGGCGAATTGGTGATGATGACTGGGAGTTAGGAAGGGTGATGAATAACTTCCTGCGGGAGAAAATGCAGATTTTCTTCCAAGCATGCAATCTGTGAGCGAAGGTGTCCTAGACCTTGAACTAGGCTTGCCTAGATTCATGGCTACTCGAATGTGGCTCCTCATGAAGCCATGGACTACCTTTCGCATCTACTGTCAAAAGAACTATCCGTGACAAAATCTAACTATAGGGAAAGGAAAAGAACCAAAGTTCAGACGTAACCCCCGAAGGCACTTGATGATCAGACAGAGAGCTCTATCGTCTGCACAGCTAGCTAAACTTAAAGGAAAAGCAACTCTCCAAAGCACAGACTGCAAAAGGTTGCAAGACCATGTTAAAGCACTAAAACACTTCTCTGGTCTGTCTACTAATGAGAAGAGTTTGTTAAGCCATGTAGCTACACTCTGTCCAACGGGTCACTAGACGCAAGTCTCTCCGTCTCCCTCTAACTGTACATCCAACCCCCAAAACCAATCTATCCGTAAACCTACCCCAAAACTATATCTTCTTCCCCTCTGAAACCTTTGAAATCTCTTTACCCTGTGGCCACTTTTGCTTCTGTGGTCCTCCTGTACCCTATGTCTTCAACTTATGTTTTGTAGAGGAACCCAGTGATGAAGCAGCTACCAGCTTTACACCTACACCTTCAGATGACAAACAAGCTTTCAATAAATTGAAGCAAGGCTATGCAGCGTCTTGAAGCTGATCTTAAGAAAGAACGCAGGAAACGCAAACTGAGCAGAAGTTCTGTTAGCTAAACTGGCCAAGCGCTTCAAAAGTGACCTCGGCTCATCATCTACACCTTCAAACTCTGAATCTTTCGATTGATGATGCCAAAAGGGGGAGATAAATAGAAGACTGGAGGGAGTATAAGATATGGAGTATAAGATATCAATCTCAGAGGGAGTACATTTTTTTAATATACAATGATGAATTGTATATTGAATGTTATTGTCTAGTTTCCTTCAGTTACCTCTTTATATATATTGCATCTGCTTAACTAAAGTACACATATATAAAATGTTTTCATAGAAAAAGCATTTTTATAGAAAAATGTTTTACAAGAACTATAATTGTTTGTCATCATCAAAAAGGGGGAGATTGTTAAGACAAAGGACGAATTTACAACCCTCAAATATTTTGATAATAACAAACAGTTAAAATTATATATGCCCTTACATAATCGTCTGATCATTCGTTCGCATACAATCGTCTGATGTTTTTAAAATGAATATTGTCTTATCTTTTGATTAGATAAACTTCGTAACTAACAAATCTTACAGACGATGACAACATTCTAAAATGATCTGCACATCAATCAGAGCGTAAGCTATCTCGAAACGTATAAAGCCTACATACATACTCTTGAAGATAGTCAGCGAAAAAGAAGGAATATATGTGCATGTGTCAGAACAGGAAAACGGACATGACAATTGCTACAAGATTGAGTACAAGAAGAGAAAAGAGAAGCAGACTGCTTTATCTTATCGAATGACAAGTTGGTGAAAGGCATTAAATGTTGCATTTAATGCTCCAATGACTCTCTTCATCAGACGAAGGCTGTCTTCTGCAAAGCACTCAATGGATTTCTTTTTGAAGCCTATAAATAGAAGAAGAGACCTTTTTCGAAAGTTGTTGTTGTTGTTGCAGTTGATGTGGTTGTCATAATTACTGCTGATCACATTTGCTTTAAGAAAAGAAAAGGCTTTTATAAACTCTGTTTGTAAAATCCTTTTTTATACTTCATTGAATATTCGTTTGTTAAAACTGTTAAACCTAGTGAGGTAACTCACGCGTAAACCTTTTTCTCAACGAGATTGATGGAAGCCTGAAGAGGCTTTGATTCAAAGAATACTTAGGTATTTGCTTGGAGAGGCAAGTGAAAGACTACTTGGGTTGAGCCTGAAGAGACTTGTGGAAAGAATACTTGTAACTTGAAAAAGTTAGTAAAACTTGGTTGTGCTAAGAACTCGACGTAGTTTCTGGGGTGAGACGAACCAGTATAATTTCAGTGTGTTTTCTGGTTTGTCTTTCAGCTTTCGTCTGTCTTATAAAACATTTTTTGAAAATCTTTTTAATCCTATTTTAGACAATACGTCGTTAACAAAAGAATTGCGAAAATTTTCTATAACACAATTCAACCCCCCCCCCCCCCTTCTTGTGTTATCTTTGTGCTCTACAAGTATCATTGATTTATAATTAATATTTATTTCTACATTTTAGGTATGTGCATAGATTAAATATAGAAAGGGGGGTAAAGATACATATGGTTTCTTTGAGCCTCGAGCCATTCAGAAGTCAAGGAAAAAGAAAAAGGAATCTCAAACATACATGTGCAAATGGATGAATGGTTCAAAAAAATGAATTTACATGGCATCTATCATCCATCAGTAAGTACAACTACAGAACTGGTTTTAAATTATGTCTTGTTGTCACTAATTATTCCCTAATGAAGGTCACATTGGCAACTCCTGATTGTTTGTTTTAAGGACAATGTTGTCGTGTGGTTATGTTCCTTACACAAGAAGCCCACGAAATAGATGCAGAACCTAGTACAAGAGTAAGCTTTAATATGTAACAAATTTGTCATTTGCTTTGTATTATATTTTCTATCTACTTTGTATTATAAGTTTTAATATTATAAGATACTTTACATTCATATGTTTTTTAATCAATGTTGTATCTGCACATCATAATTTGGAGGGTAGACCCACAGCAAAACTTAAACAAGCATTAATGGATTTTCTCCAAGGTAAGTAGTTTACAATCCAACATCCAAAGGCATATTTTATTAGTTTCTATACTAATTACATGATATAATTACATTTCATATTGAATTGTAGTGTAATAAACAAAATGGAGCTTATAAGTGTGGCTATTACGTGATGCAATGGATGTTGACCATAGTTCAAGCGAGTACTAAGGATTCTTGGAATGATGTAATATAATTTTACTTTAACAAGTTAGATTTATTATAGTTTTTATTGTTTATGATCTAATGTTATGTTATTATATGTTGCAGTTATTCGCCAACTTAGAATCAATGGGTGATGAGGCAATTGTTGACATCCATCACACTTGGGCAAAGTTCTTGGTAAAAATTAGTTATAGATGATTTTTATGTTTGTTTAAAATGTATTGAGGTAGTTTAGAATAGTTTTAAGTGTGTTTAGGAGATAGTTTAGAATTAGTTGTACATGAAATTTATATGTTTCGAATGGATTTAGGTAGTTTAGAATTGTTTAAAGTGTGTATATGATGTACTTTAGCATATAATTATATTTTAATGCTTATAATAATAGTTATTGGTGATATTTTGGATTTAGTATATTTAAATATCATTCAATTGTCTGCCTATGTTTGTTTGTGCTTTACAAGTTAAACAATTTATAAAATAGACAAAATATTTTAAAAAAAATGACTTTGTACATCTGTTAAACCGATGTAAAAAGTCACTTTATACATCGAAAAATGTTTGGACCAATGTAAAAAGATGTCAATTTCTATACATAGAAGTAGAAATTCAATTTCTACATCGGTTCTAAACTACATCTATTCTAGAGTGAACCAGTGTAAAAATGTGTCACTTTCTATATCGGTTCTATGTCTAATGTAAAATTGTCCCACTTTCAACATCGATTGCATCTATATTAGTTCAAGAACCGATGTAAAATCCCCTAAACAACTATGTGGAGAGCCTCTTTTGCAGTAGTGATAACTTACTAATGTACTCCTTATAAAAAAATAAGTGGGTGTAAGTTAACAAAAGTGTCATATTTTTACACTTACACTCATAATAACTTTTTTGTAAAATTTGAATTTAAATAAATTAACTGTTAAATCATTTGATATTATCTTTTTGATTATGTATATTAATTTTCACAAAATTTGGACACTCGTTAGTATGTTATTTAACAATGAAATATACTTATATTTTAAATATTATATTGTCTATCAAAATAAAGTAGTACAATGAAATATTAATTAGTTTTTGATTTGCATGAAATTTCATGAAGTTAATCTACATTATAAAAGCTTTCAATTTAACAATTGAATTGATTAATTTCATATTCTACAAAAAATTATTAAGTGATACATATACCTAATCCCTATATCTAAACTTACAAAAAAAACACTTAACCCAAAGAAATCATAAAAATAAAAATATATACACATAAATTAAAAGAAAGGGGAATAATTTTTGGTGAGGATAAAATTTAAATGTATTTCTTTAAATGTTTTTGATACTGGTTTTTAATTAAAATTGATGCTCTACCTCAATGACTAGTGTTGACTTTTAATACTTTATTTTATTCTACAAGCTAGTTAACACGATAAAATTCAACTTTTAATAGAAAAATAATATAAAAAAATATCTAAAAAACACACTTAAGTTTTGTTATGGTTTCCTAACTTTATCCTATTTTTGCAGTAACTAAATCTAATCTTCAACAAAAAAATAGGAAAAAAAATCACATTCACCTCACACACATGCACAAAATGCACATATTTTCATTAAACAAGGAAGCAATAAAGAGAAATCTTTTAAACCACACAGCTAGGTAATTTCTCCCAAAATTCTCTTCAAGTAGCTCACATTGTTGAATTTGATGACAATTATCTTTCTAGTTGAAAACGAGAATCAATTTGCTCCGTGGCTTGTATCCATTTTTGTTGGTCTCTTTGTTGCATTGTTAACACACTAGTATACCACTAAATGTGACTATATTCATATGCATCTTGATCTAGCATGTTCTATCATATACATATGATAATGATCATAAATTAAAGCTATTTCAAAGTAACTTGGATTGTTTTACTATACAGAATGTGCATGAAGAATAGAGGTAATCTTTCTAGTGGGTTTCTAATCTTGTAATGATGGTGTTCTTTAAGTTCTTATCATGTTCTTCATTTTTGTTATTTTTGAAAATGACAATGACTAAATTTCTTTGATTAGATTAGTGTAATAGGATGTCTACTCTTTTACTATTGGATCAATCAAATAAAAACTTTTACCTCATTTTAACCTTAGAATTTCCTGACTAATAGTGGCATAGATAAGGCAATGTTAATCTCTTCATAAGTGTTGATATTCAAATTTGTCTCGATAATCATAGCATTAAAATTTAAAAATAACAATGATGTTGTATTGAATGAAACCATTTACATGAACTAGTATGAAATCCATGTGTTTATATATATTACTAGACAAATATTAAATTAGAAAAATAAAAAATAAGAACTTTGACAAAAATTAAGAATCCATATTGCCAAGCATTTTTTCTAAATACATAAATAAATTAAATATAAACAAATAAAAAAAGGAACAACATAAAACTTTCAAATAAAAACAGTAAAATGATGTTGGTATTTATATGTAATTTTTACTTAATGTTGGAAGATGCATTTGATTGGTGGATTTGATTTCTCAAAAATGATGTTTTGAATTGAAATTTGAAATTAAAATAAGGTATTTTGTTGAAATGATTAAAGTTTCAAGATGAAA
Organism: Spatholobus suberectus; assembly: GCA_004329165.1. Taxonomy (NCBI): domain Eukaryota; kingdom Viridiplantae; phylum Streptophyta; class Magnoliopsida; order Fabales; family Fabaceae; genus Spatholobus; species Spatholobus suberectus. Next base: position 53,663,399 of record CM014732.1, read on the forward strand.
ATTCAAGTCAAAGATTGAAGAATCAAAGAGATGGAAATCCTAAAAATTACTAAGTGTTAGGTGATGAAATGTCTTGATACAATTACTAAAAATTACTTCCAGCTCCGAACTAACCCAGCTAAGATTCTTCACTAATTATAGAATCCTTACAAACAAATCAATATAAACAAGTCAACACTAGACTTTCTCAAGAACTTTTCTAAAGACCCAATAGAAAGGAACTTCAAGAAACTTGTAAAAATCCTATCTACAATCAAAATTGAGAATATCTATCTCAACTTGATGAAAACATCAAGTAAGAAAGGATATCACCTGAATATGACATACAACTTGAAGCTTACTCATCTTGACGATTCTTTGAACTTAAGCATGACTCATGACTTTTCTTAATATTGAAAATCAAAAACTTTTAAAATGCATTGCTCACAATTTTCATGACTTCTCTCTATTATAGAAATGATACATATACACTTTATATAGACTTATGCAAAGATAAGAAAGATATGAGGTTCGTTTTTTATTTTATTTTATTTCAAACATAAAACCGTTTGTAATCGATTATGTTTCAAAGTAATTGATTAATGTGTTCTTCAAAGCACCTAGGTTTGTTTTTAGAATGAAGTAATCAATTAATTTATAATGTAATCAATTATTTTCAAAACTATTTTTTCTAAAAGTCACTTACAAAGCAAAGTAATCAATCATTTTATGTACATAATCAATTATTATTGAATCATTGTCTTTTTCAAAAAATTGTTTAAGAGCAATTTAATTGATTATATGATCTTGTAATCAATTACCTTGTTTAGAAATATCAACAAACTAGATTACATATTGCAACTTGTTTACATATAACCAAGCTTAATGAATCAAAAGAATGTTCAATTTTACGAGCTTGATTTATTTTAGTCTTATGAAATCACCTTTTTTCTCTTTTTAATCTTTTTAAGTCTTAGATTCATGGATCATTTTACCTAGTCAAATATTTTTAAGATAAGCTAATTTAAGCAAACTAAAGTAACTAACTAAACACAAGGCACTCTAAGCTATTACAAACAATGCCATCCCAAACAAATGTGAGGCTTCATCAAAACTCATCAAGACACAACTAAGTTACTTGAAATTTAAGCATTCCTTGAAGTTTTCTCATCACCTTCTTGATTTCACATGTATCCCATTAATTATTGTTGAAACACTTACACTAAATACTATGTAACACTTAACACATCCTTCATATTAATGGTTACCAGTTCTATAAGACAAGCGTATGTTTTCAATCACTCTTTCCAATAAAATTGACTTTTCATTTCCATAATTTCTTTAATTGCTTTTGATTTACATTCTTATACTTTACTTTTCAAGTCCTTTACTTTAACTTGCATTCATTTCTTCCTTCTTTATCCTCTTTTATTTTTCCAAACTCTTTAAATTCAAGTTTCTTTAATTTAGCTATACATTTTTACAATTTTCCTTTCAATTGTTTTCAAATTGAATATTTTTCTTTAATTTTTGACGCAGTCAATCTCTACTTTATCTTTTCCTGATTTTTGAGCCTTTAATTTTTTGCATTTACGTTTTCAAGTTACTTTACATTCCTAGATTTCCTTTTAATCTTTAAAGTTCATTTTGATTTCCTTTTATCTTCTTTTACGTTGTTTATTAATTCACATGTTTTGTTTTACATTAGCTGTTTAATTTCTAATTAATATCTTTTCAAATCATCTTTTCGACTATTGCATCATAGTTTCTATAAACTTTGTAAATTCTTTACATTCTTGTTTATTACCTTTATCAATTTGATCAAATTGATATTTTGCAATTCAATTTTTTCAATATTAAATCAAATAAATGCTTTGCTTGCATGCAAGTCTTTGTACTTGTTCAAACTTGTAGAATTATTTTATTGCATTTGATTGTCTAATAACCAAATTGAATTTGATTATATATTCTTGTTTGCAAATAAATATCCTAATGAATCAAAGATTAAGATTTTGATTCATATACATTATAAAGAAAAACAAGGATGATAAAGAAGACTTTGGTTTCATAGTTAGTTTTGATGATTAGCCTCACACTTGATATGATGGCAAGTTGTATTAGTTGTGCTTATGTTTGGTGTTGAGTGTCTTGGTTTTGTAGTTTACTTAGGCTTTTGTTTGGCAAAGTTAGAAAGTATTCAATGAGCCATGAAAACTCAATTAAAGGTTCAAGTGAAAGAATTTTCAAAATTAAAATGAATCCACCATGTAATAATTTGATTTAATTGGTTAAACAAAGTTATTGATTATTAAGAATGAAAACATATGAAGAAAGTTGGTTTTATATGGTTAAAATTGGGTTTTTAAAATCTATTATAATAGAGTACAAAAGATTGTAGTATGTTATATTGTTCTTAATTTAGTTTTATGAACTTTGAAATAAGGTAATCAATTACAACTAAAGATAATTGATTACAAGCTTCATAATTGGTTTATCAAAAATCAATACGATGTGTAATAATTGATTATAAGGAAATTTAATTGATTATATTGCTTTTATCTGAAACCCAAGTAATCGTTGAATAGTTTAATCGATTACATGAAGCAATAATTGATTACAACAAGAAAACTCACAAAATAACTGAATAACAAACTTTAACTCTAACCTAACCCTTCATATCATATTCAAAATGTATTCTATTCAATAGGATCATACGAGAGATATACGAAATTGAGAGAAAACACATTTTTGTCGAGAATTAACAAAGTTTTACATCAAGATCAAAGAGCTTATTGGGTTCATTTCTTTCTCTGTCAAAGAAGGGTCAAGAAGCAAAGTATTTCAAGTTGTTTGTTCATTCACAAAGGTGAATTTGTTACTTGCTCCAAGGATTGTATGTTTTAAGAGTTTAAAATTCTCAAGGGAACTTCTGGAAAGGTTCTACAAAAGTGTGTTCTAAGGTTTTCGTGGAGGTTTTTCAAGAAAAGCTTAGTGTGGTTGAGAAGAGTCTTAATTGTCGTGTGTTTGTAAAGGATTTTACAAATTTAGTAGAAATCTCAACAAGATTTGTTGGAGACTAAATGTAGTTCATAGTAGTGGTAATTGAACCAGTATAAAATCTTATATCTCTATTCTCTTTGATCCTTAACTTTTTGCTTTCTATTAAATTCTTTGTTTCTTGAATATTATGTGCTGTGATTGTACTAAAAAACATATAAGGTGCATTAGAAATTACATGACCATCCTCTCTTTTTTTTTTGGTAGGCAAATAAAATTCATTACTAATAGAATAAGACTTTGAGAGGCAGCACAAGGAGTGCGCCCCCTGGCCAATACAAGAGAACCCACTTACACAATCTGCAGTTGCTAAACATATGCAAGCACCTGTAGTTTCCACATAACCCACCCAGAGGTGATTTTCCGGTTAAACCATTGTAATTTCAATAGGACCAATGACATAAGCTTGACCACGTTAATAAAATGCTAAAGTGTATCTATCCCATTATAATAAAGACACCTACCCCTACAACAATAAATGCTCATATACCTCACATGACAGTAACTTCAAAGATATACGCACTGATATATGCCATTCAAGAATCCAAGCCACCCAGATCTTGTCCCACATTCCATCCGCCACTCGCTATGTGTCTTGTGCAAGTATTCAACAGATATGCTACGAACGAATGTGCTGACTGCGTATCATCAACTGAAAATTACACACTACTAACTCAATAGAACCCTTAAAAATCTAAATCAATTATGTAATTTCTTTTAAGAAATTGAGGGATTGGAATTGGTTTTTGGGGCAAGCTTTGGCAAATTCAATTCACCTCCCTCTTGAATTTCCTACCATTTGTCTAACATACATGTCATCAACTGAAAATTACACACTACTAACTTAATAGAACCCTTAAAATATTAAACAATAAAGACATTACATTCAGAATTCAAATCGAAATACATAATTGAATTAAAACAAATCTTCAAATACACAATTCACTGTCAACACACGGATAGTTGGTAATTTGTATGCTAAAATTTCTAGTACTTGAATGAATGATTTTCTAAAACATAAAAAAAATTGCAATCATAAAAAGGAAAATTTGAAAATATATAAAATCAGGTTATAAATGTAGAAACGAGGAAGGTGCCAATGCGAAGGTAAATCCATGATTATATTTTCGCATAATTATATTAAACTTGTAAATTATTTCCTAATTAATACTAATTCATAATATATAAAAAGGAAAATAATTGACGTGGCTTATAAATTAAGAATCGGAAATGGGAAAAAAAAAACAACTATTTTTAAGCAGAAAAGCGCAGAGCGACTCGATTGTATAAAGTCTCTACTAAAAGTTTGTTTTATATTTTATTTTGTCTTTATTATTTATAGTTTCTTTAATATATTTGAAATTTAAATGTCACACTCTGTGTAAAATACTAAAATTCAAATATGGCATATCACAGAAAAGTCGAAAAAGAATTAAAGTATCAATCAACTAAACCTTGCCTAATTCTCTTGAAGCTACCAACCATCATTATTTCCTCAAACAAGAGCGTAACAGTAAAATATAAAATTATATTGAACATATCAACTTATCTTCTTCTTTTTTTTTTTACTTAAGTATCCTCCACAAGCATAATGCTTTGTTTGGGTAAAGAGAGAAGTAGAGAAGAGAGAAGTAAAAGAGAAGAAAGAATGAGTAGAGAATGAGTAGATTTTTAAGGTGTTTGGATTTAGAAAAATAGAAAAGAAGTATGAGAGAAAGAAAAGTAAGTGTGTGCTATAAAGACATATTTGTCCCTAAAAATATATTTATATGATCCAAAATAAAAGATAAATACATCATTTCAAGTTGTAGTGGATCCCACTAATTTTTTTTTCCACTTCTTCCATCAAAATCTTTTCATTTAAGGAGAAAAAAAATTTTGTTGTAGGCCCCACCAAACTTTTCTCTCTTCTCTCACTTCTCTCCCTTCCCAAACAATAGAAAACTTAATTCTCTCTCACACTTCTTTCTCACCTACTTCTTTCTATCTAAAATCACCCTAAAGAGCTCATTGGGTTCGTTTCTTTCTCAGTCAAAGAAAGGTCAAGAAGCAAAGTATTTCAAGTTATTTTGTTCATTCACAAAGGTGAATTTGTTACTTGCTCCAAGGATTGTATGTTTTGAGAGTTTAAAATTCTTAAGGGAACTTATGGAAGGGTTCTACAAAAGTGTGTTCTAACGTTTTCGTGGAGGTTTTTCAAGAAAAGCTTAGTGTGGTCAAGAGTCTTGATTGTTGTGTGTTTGTAAAGGATTTTACAAATTTAGTAGAAATCTCAACAAGATTTGTTAGAGACTGAATGTAGGTCATAGTAGTGATAATTGAACCAGTATAAATCTTATATCTCTTTTCTCTTTAACCTTTAACTCTTTGCTTTCTATTATATTCTTTGTTTCTTGAATATTATGCATTGTGATCATACTAAAAACATATAAGGTGCATCATAAATTACATGACCATCCTCTTTTTTTTGGTAGGCAAATAAAATTCATTAGTAATAGAATAAGACTTGAAAGGCAACACAAGGAGTGCGCCCCCCCTAGCCAATACAAAAGAAGCCACTTACATAATCTGCAATTACTAAACATAAGCAAGCACCTGTAGTTTCCACGTAACCCACCCAGAGGCAATTTGCTGATTAAAACCATTGTAATTTTAATCGAACCAATGGCATAAGCTTGACCCCGTTAATAAAATGCTAAAGTGAATCTATCCATAATAATAAAGACACCTACCCCTACGACAATAAATGCTCATATACCTTGTAACATCCTGGGCGCTGATAAGTGCAGGGAGTGATCGTCTGTGCCAAAAGAGATAAGGCACGGACAAGGAGCGGCTCCTAGCAAGCTTCCAGCAAAAAGGACACATGAATGAATAGAATACACACCAGAATGAGAGGTATCCAAAGGCTATGTAGGTATGAAACTATACAGTTGAGGATAACTTAAAAGGAATTAAAAAGTGTTATTTATACCAACAAGATGCATCTACTTTTCGGTAGCCTATAACTTAAGAACTCATAGTTAAGCGTGCTTGACTTGGAGCAATTTAGGGATGAGTGACCTCTTGGGAAGTTTCTTAGGAAGCGTGCGAGTGAGGACAAAGCACGTTGAAAAGTCTTGTGTTGGTTTGTAGGGATAGTCTTTGATTTGGAAAGCGACCAGGCGTTACAAAGTGGTATCAAAGTAGGGCCTCTCTCCCAGTACGGTGTGGTTCAAGGATGAATCAAGCGAAAGCTAGTGGGCATGTAACATCTCGAGCACTGATGAGGGCAAGGAGTGATCGTCAGTGCAAAAGGAGATAAGGCATGAACAAGGAGCAGCTCCTGGCAAACTTTCAGCAGGAGGGACACACGAATGAATCGAATACACACCGGAATGAGAGGTATCCAGCATGCTTTGCCCTCACTCACACACTATCTAAGAAACTTCCCAGGAGGTCACCTGTCCCTAAATTGCTCCAAGTCAAACACGCTTAACTATGGAGTTCTTAAGTGATAGGCTACCAAAAAGTAGATGCATCTTGTTGGTATATGTAGCACTTTTTTATTCCTTTAAGCTATCCTCAACTGTACAGCTCCATACCTGCATAGCCTCTGGATCCCTCTCATTCTTGTGTGTATTCGATTCATTCATGTGCCCCTCCTACTAGAAGCTTGCTAGGAGCCGCTCTTTATCTGTACCTCATCTTTTTTGCACCAGCAATGACTCCCTGCCCTCGTCAGCGCGCAAGATGTTATATGCCTACTAGCTTCCACTTGGTTCGTCCTCGAACCACACCATACTGGGAGAGAGGCCCTGCTCTGATACCACTTTTGTTACGCCTAGCCGCTTTCAGGATCTGTGACTATCCCTACAAACCAACATAAGACTTTTCAGCATGCTTTGCCCTCACTCACACGCTTCTTGAGAAACTTCCCAAGAGGTCACTCATCCCTAAATTGCTCCAAGTCAAGCACGCTTAACTATGGAGTTCTTAAGTGATAGGCTACCGAAAATTAGATGCATCTTGTTGGTATAAGTAGCACTTTTTAATTCCTTTAAGCTATCCTCAACTGTACAGTCCCATACTTGCACAGCCTCTGGATCCCTCTCATTCTGGTGTGTATTTGATTCATTCATGTGCCCCTTCCGCTGGAAGCCTGCTAAGAGCTGCTCTTTGTCCGTGTCTCATCTTTTTTGTACCGGCGATCACTCCCCACTCTCGTCAGCGCCCGAAATGTTACATACCTCACATGACAGTAACTTCAAAAGATATACACCACTGATATATGCCATTCAAGAATCCAAGCCACCCAGATCTTGTCCCACATTCCATCCGCCACTCGCTATGTGTCTTGTGCGAGTATTCAACAAATATGCTATGAACGAATGTGCTGACTGCATGTCATCAACTGAAAATTACACACTACTAACTCAATAGAACCCTTAAAAATCTAAATCAATTATGTAATTTCTTTTAAGAAATTGAGGGATTGGAATTGTTTTTTAGGGCAAGCTTTGGCAAATTCAATTCACCTCCCTCTTGAATTTCCTACCATTTGTCTAACATACATGTCATCAACTGAAAATTACACACTACTAACTTAATAGAACCCTTAAAAGGGTTAACCAATAAAGACATTACATTCAAAATTCAAATCAAAATACATCATTGAATTAAAACAAATCTTCAAATACACAATTCACTGTCAACACACGGATAGTTGGTAATTTGTATGCTAAAATTTCTAGTACTTGAATGAATGATTTTCTAAAACATTAAAAAAATTTGCAATTCGTGATGATATATAAAATCAGGTCATAAATGTAGAAACAAGGACGGTGCTAATTCGAAGGTAAATCCATGATGATATTTTCGCATAATTATATTAAACTTGTAATAATTGAAATTATTTCCTAATTAATACTAATTCATAATATATAAAAAGGAAAATAATTGACGTGGCTTATAAATTAAGAATCGAAAATCGAAAAAAAAAAAACAGCTATTTTTTAAGCAGAAAAGCATAGAGCGACTCAACTGTATAAAGTCTCTACTAAAAGTTTATTTTATATTTTATTTTGTCTTTATTATTTATAGCTTCTTTAACATATTTGAAATTTAAATGTCACACTCTGTGTAAAATACTAAAATTCAAACATGGCATATCATAGAAAAGCCGAAAAAGAATTAAAGTATCAATCAACTAAACCTTACCTAGTTCTCTTGAAGCTGCCAGCCATCATTATTCCCTCAAACAAGAACATAACAGTAAAATATAAAATTATATTGAACATATCAACTTATCTTTTTTTTTTATATATACAAACCATAAGTATCCTCCACAAACATAATGCTTTGTTTGGATAAAGAGAGAAGTAGAGAATAGAGAAGTAAAAGAGAAGAGAGAATGGGTAAAGAATAGGTAGATTTTTAAAGTGTTTGAATTGAAAGAAGAAAAAAAGAAATAGAAGAGAAAGAAAAGTATTTGTGTGTTGTAAAGGTATATTTATCCTTAAAAATATATTTATATGATCCAAAATAAAGGATAAATACATCATTTCAATTTTTAGTGGGTCTCACTATTTTTTTTTTCACTTCTTCCACCAAAATCTTTTCATTTAAGGAGAGATTTTTTTTGTTGTGGGTTCCACCAAATTTTGCTCTCTTTTCCCACTTCTTTTCCTTTCCAAAAAATAGAAAACTTAAATCTCTCTCACACTTCTTTCTCACCTACTTCTTTCTCTCTAAAATCACCCTAAACAAACAATACATAATTAAGCCAGATAAAACTATTATGGATAACAAAACTCTCTCTCCAAGTATTTAACGCATATATATATATATATATATATATATATATATATATATATATATATATAAGTCTCTTGTGTGAATATATAAAGCTAAACATTTTTTGGCCCGGCAATTATAAATACATGTAGGACATAGATGTGAAATTTGAGAAGCAATTAATCTTTATGATTTTTGTTTTCTTAAAGTCAGAATTTTTAGCTCCTGATTTAAGTGTTGGTTTTCTTTACTCGTTTACAGTTCTTCAAAACTGTTATGAGAAAGTGGAATTCTGTTTCTAGAAGTCAGACGTCAAATTCAAAATTTGATGGTCTAATTCCAATTCGGGGACTGAAAGGTCAATTCCAAGTTGGCAAGGTGGCTACATATGTTTTCTTTTCCCACATAGTCATTCTAGGGTCTGATTTCCATATTTGTCTTAGAATTCGAAGTGCCAAGTGTTCTTTTCTTAGTGAACGGGCGATTGGATTCCCAATCTGTCTTACTAAACGATAAATTAACCAAAGTAGAATCTAGAAGACTAGAACCGACCCAACCATAAATTAATTGTAAACAGGAAATATCCTTGATTTACCACGCACCACGTATGGAGGAAATATTAATTATGTTTTCTATATGAAGGTAAATGTTAATAATATACTTTGTAACGTACTTTTTTAATGCACCATTCACTATAGAAGGAAATTTACTAAAAATTACAAAATTTTTTGGGTCATATTTCTTATTTAATAATTGTCACTCATAATCTTATAATTTTCAATAAATTTTGACCGATAATAAAAAGTGTATTAGAATAAACGTGATAGAGTGTATTACTAGATTTATATCAATGGTGAAGTATGAACCCAAACCGTATATGCTTACTCTGCAGAATTAAGCCTAATGATAAGAATATTTATGTAGCACTTATTGAGACATAGTTCACTTTATTAGCTCTCAAACGAATATACTAAGAACAGAAACAATTCCAATTTCAAAATTTGAGAAATTTAAAAAAACAACAACATGACATAAATCTATCAACACCATGCCCAACTCAATCCTGATTATTACATTAATCGGAACCCAACCCATAAAAATGAAGCCACATGCCCTCCATTCTCTAAAATAGTAACACAATAATAATTATAAATGGCTCGCCCAATTCACACCATCTCCGCAAAAGAAAGGGGAATTTCAAGGGACCAAAGTTACAGGGGAGAAGGGGCAGGTGCTGATGCAATAACGTTCTCTGACACGTCAGAAACAGGACCAGGAGCACCTCCAGAGCTCACAAGCTCAACCATGGCACGACGAGGGTTGGTCTTGTGCTTCTCACAGAGTTCAGGCAGAAACACCCCTGCATCACATCAAAGCAAGCTTAGTTATTGTCTATGCTAATTACAATAACAAGAAAATTAGAAAAATATATATTAAATAAAGAGTCCTCATCAAGTAATCAAATACGAAAAATACAAATATTCTGCCACAACAAGAAGCCACAACTTTTTCTTTTATTATTTGTTTTCGTAAAGAATAAGAACAACATATACCTTGATTAGATTTGAAGTTAAAAGGGTATATGGTATTCTGACGCTTTCATAGTGAATGGTGAAAGCATGAGACAAAAGCATAACATGAATGAGAATTGCCCTATGTTTAAGGAAAGGTAACCCGCGTACTTTTTCTTTTTTTTTTGGAGATGGGTTATTGTATTAGTTAAGAAAACACAAGCAACAACGCATGCATTAACACGCAGATACCTATGACTTATTCTTGTTAGTTAAACTTCCATCATAGGAAATAAAAGTTATTCAGAGGAGACATCACTATTCCTTTTTCTTACTCTTTATGCTGAATAAATGGATGGTACCTAATGACCACGACTACTAATTTTATTCATGGGTCAATGCAGCAACCAAAGTTCAAAAACAAACGACTACCAAACTTGTTAATTATGATCGTGAATGGAATTATTACAAAATAACTTCTATGTTCTGTATGATGATTTTACATCACTTTTTTCTACACCTTCCTATACACTGGTTGAAAACGAGCCTCTTTTACTCTTTCTATATGCATATGAGGTGATTTGACATTTTGTAAGGAGTTATGAAGAAAAGTGACATGAAATGAACGTTATTCTTTTCAAAGTTTGTATTGAAAAGTAATTTTTAAAGTATGTTGAATTGGACAAGTATGTGATGGTGGTGACGCTAGCAATGAACAATTCTTACCCTCTCCAGCAGCCAAGTTGAAGAAAAGGTCAACAATGTTGGGGCACTTCTGGTAACATGCTGGAGAGCAAAGCTTGCCGGTGAATTGTGGCTCAAAGAAGGCATCAGATGAAATTCCAACAGAGTTCCTATCAACCCCACATGCCTCCACACATTGGTCAGTCTCTATGTACTCTGCCATCCTCTCCACCACCACTTCCGATGTCCGGCATTGGTACTCGACGCCGCCGTCGGCCGCCTTCTCCGTCTCCAACAAACATCTCTTCCCTGATGAAGCTACTGAGAAGGCACACACTTCCTTTGGCAGGTCCTCACATACCATCTCAGCTGCCAATTCATAAATTTCACACATGTCATGAGAAAACTTGTAACAAAAAAGTCTTATCTTACTATGTGAGGTCGGCTACATGTATCATAATAAAACTTATTATTTAGAAAAAGAAGAAATAAATGAACAAGACATGGAACATAACATGATGTACTCACCCAAAGATGCATAGATGAAAAGGGAAGAAAGCAAAAGAACCAAAGGCAATTTGGTAGAGAAAGACATGGTTCTAAATGATGGGTGTAGTTTGGCAAATAGAGATGTTTCTTTTTTTTCTTTTGGGGTGAAAGAGGGAACTAAATGGGTTTTGTGTATGTGAGGAGAAGAAATGAAGAACTGGGCACAATGATTTGGGAAAGGAACTAAAGGGGTATATATATTGGTGGAAAGTGGTAAAACCGCGCGTCCCTAATGGACTTGTGGACGCGTTTGGAAGGTTCACACGTTGGCTAAGTCTTACACCATTCTCAATTATTTCTTTTTCATGAAATAAATAAAGTAAAACTTTCTTTAAAAAATTGGTTCCATTTTCTTGCGCTTGAACGTTGAGTTGCTTCCCCTTTTCGTGGTGGATACGGGTGCGTGATTATTGACGACTACCTAAGACGTGTTTGGATGTCCGAACTCTGAAAACTTTGAAGTTTCCAACAAACGAAGGCATAGAAGTCAAACCCCATTTGTTTATTTTCCCATTCATTCATTTACCGAAAACTTGTCCGCTTCAGTGTATTGGAGGCATCTTTGCTTCAAAAAAATTTTGAAGAAGAAAACAGAGACAATTGTCATTAGTGGGGTAGCGTGTGCCTATCGAAATTCAGTTTGCATTTATTGAGGCAAGCTTGGAAAGTTAAAATGGATACAACTGAAACATATGGGAATATAAAATCAAGGAGACGGATTTTAACCCAAAAGTAAAAATGATCAGAAGGATCTTAATGTTTGGGGTTAAAGATAGTGATGTCTAACAATGTTTTTTTGTTTCAGGGACAGAAGAAAAATTAAACTAATTTATCAAAGTTTATGGAATTAGTCATAACGCAAAAGCTAATCAATCGGTGAAAAGAAAATATAATTAAAAAAAAGCTCCATATTAAGTGATATGACCGAAAATATGGGCACACGTATAGCGTGTGTACATGTGTCATAGTTGTATTTAATATTGTAATTGACAATATGTATGCAATTTCAGTAGTAGGGAGAATCAATTAGTTTGAGATAGTCAAGTTTCCTCAACGAATCATAGATGAAAACTGTACAAAACTGAAGCTGACTGTTGAGAGATTTAACTGCCCCTTACAGGTTCTAATATAACAGGATGAATAAATAATAAATCAGTAAATTATTGTGACTATAAAAGGCGTATGAAAAGATAAAATTAAAAAAAAAAAAGTGTTGTACTTTGTAAGTTATTTTTTCTTAAATTTTTTTCTCTCTAGCCATGACTATTTATGAAGCATTCATCACAATTTTCATATAAAAATTTTCATATTAAAGATCTATTAAGTAAAAATAATTGATAAGCTAATTAAAAATTTAACTAAAAGTTAAAAGATTAATTTTTAACTAAAAGTTTTTAGTTAAAATTATTTGTTAAATTAGTTAATAAAAATAAAATGATATAAAAAATACATTTATAATATGTTTTTTACCCAAATTATTTTTTATTTTGTAGATAAAAATATATTTTTAGGTAATTATATTTTTAAATTTTAATTAATTTTGAATTCTTATCATATTGTATTTAAAGATCAAATACATTATATTAAAAAGGTTAAAATAAATATTATAAATAAATGCGAGAGGAGAGAGTGAGGGACGGGAAGGAGGGGGTGGGGGGCACTATTGGCTGGGAGAGAGATGAAAGCGCTTTTTTTTCTTCTTTTTTAATGATAATAAAAATTTAAGAGGAGGTGATAATGTCTCCAAGACAGTAAAAATTTCCGAATTCAAAAAGTACTTACAGAGATACTTACATTCAATCTGTCAGATACGAGACCTTGTCTTGTTCTACTCAATCGACCCCTTGAGGTTAAAGCACTTTTTTCCTCAATTAAGAAGATAAGGGAGGAATTTTGCTAAAATCAAAGTAAAAATGAAAAAAAAAAAAACTATAAATCTAAAAGTAATGGTGAAGGTGAAAGAGTACGAACGACAAAAGCAATAGTTTTTTTTTTTTTTTTAACATATTAAGCATATACAAGAGGTAATGTATTTAAGAAAGGTAAGCTAAGTATCAAAAAAAAAAAAAGGTAAGCTAAAATTAATCCAAAGCTATCTTGGTGAAATTAGAATCCAAGATTAAGTCATTTCATAGAACTTGGGATACGTAAAGTGACTACTTACAATGAAAGGGCACTTTAATCATGCAATGTTAAGTGTTTGAATTATGGAATCATCACAATCGCACAACTTTGCTTGTGAGAATTATCCATGAAAAATAAAAAGAATATAGTGTATGTTAATTAAAAAAGAAAAATAGATATATACACACATACGAGTTTTTGGTGTATACTAAGATTATCTTCGAATCGTTAGTTAAAAATTAATCTCTTTCCATGATAGAAATCACTATAGTGAATTTTATCTTCTTAACTAAATCTTTTCCATATTCATAAATAAGAAATAAATAAATACTGAATGAAATAACTCAAAGACAACTGCATCACTGGTTGGTAGTTGGTACATATAAAAAAATTATGAGTAATACAAAGTGTTTGGAATAATATCAAGGAAAGAAAGGCATATTCAATCCCCTTCAAAGTACAAATTTGTTTTCTTTTACAAATTGGTAAAAGGTTTTTTTTTTTTTTGCACTCAGGTATTCCAATCAAGAGACAAAGATAAATCTCCAAGATATAAAGATGCATTTAAGGAGATGATTATTCTCAATAGATGATTTTTATATATACAGTCCTAAAGATCGAACCATGATAACATGCTTAAAGGATATAATTATCTGTCAACTATATTATGCTATGTTAGTAAAAAATAAACTTTAAACTTATGTTGATTACTATCTAAACTTCAATTAATATTATTATTATAATAGCTAGATTCTTTCATTTAGAATCCGTTTGCTTGTTAACGGTGATATATACTAATGTCATGTAACAATATAAGTCTCTTGTATTGTTAAGTAATATGATATGATATTATCATGTTAAAGTAAGATAGACACATTTTTTTATCAAATATAATTAATGAATTCTACAACAAATCATGATAAGCTTCTAGTAACGTTATTTAAAACTTTAACTTCTAGTTTCTAGCAATGCTTGGTAAACAATTTTTTTTAGTAATTTTTAGCATTTTTTAATATTTTATTTCAAGAAATATTTTTTTTAAATACAGTTTGTAATTTTTTATATTTTATTCTTTTTTTATCCTTAAAATATTTATTAAATTTTCTTTTTATTTTTTATTTACATAAAATAGAGTTTTATTAATATTTTTTATTTCTCTTCTTCCACTCATTTGCACATTTGACACATTGACCCACCGGTTGGCCCATGCTTCTTGCTCATCCTTATTTTTAGTTGCTTAGACAATGCTACAAGATATTGATAATGATAGATAATAAGTTTGTTTTATTTTGTTTTTGCTATTATTTTTTAGATTTTTTATATTATATTCTTTATTTTAACCATTACATTATTTACAATATTTATTTTATTATTTTAGCATTATATTTCAAGATATTGATAATGATAAATGTTAGGTTTACTTTATTTTATTTTTGCTATTATTTTTTGGATAATTTTTATATTATACTATTTATTTTGACTATTATATTATTTACATTATTTATTTTATTTTTTAACATTATGCTTCAAGATATTTTAATCATTATACTAATCAATATAATGAAGGTATGACATCTACTTCAGTTTTTGCTATTTTTATTTCATTTTAAACTTGGTTTAGAATATTTTAAAATATAATATAACTAAAAAATGTAATTAAAATAATTGATTTATAAATAAAAATTACAAGAGTTTAAAATTAATTAAAAAATCAAAAAATTATAATTATTCCAAAATATATTTTTTATTAATATAATAAGATTAAAATTCATATAAAAATATCATATAAATATTTTTATTTTTGTCATTTCAAATTTATCAATTATTTTAACCGGTAATTTTATGAAACACTTATAATTTAACAAGTTAACTTAATATCTTTTAACTTTCAACTACAAGCTTTTGGCTACCAACTAACGTGTCAACTTTTAACTAATTTTTCAACTTTTAGTCAACTTTTCAGCTACTTTTGTCAAACATAACCATAATTTAAATAAGGATAAAATTTATATACAATTTTATAGGTGTTGTTTGTGTTGTTTTCCAATCACAATTGAAGTTTTACTTTGGTAATCTACGAAATAAAAGTTTACATTAAAGGATTATGTACATTATCAAGATGAAACTCCAATTGTGATTGAAGAACAGCATAAAGATAAGGAATAAACAACACTTATAGATTTGGGTTTGGTTCATTTCCAAAAAATAAACTATAACTCACAATAAATAAATTTACGGTTTTGTGAGCGTTTATCTTTACAGCATAAAGATAAGGAATAAAAATAGCAAAATAGCATTTATTAGCCATATGTATTTTTTTTAACCTTAAAAAAAAACTATAATTTTTTTTTGGTAAAGTTGTTTTTTTCTTTTAACTATAAGTTTTATAGTTTTATAGCATTTATAGTTTTGGCAATACTCGGAGGGAGAGCTTTGATGAATATAGTGGTCTTACTCGACTCGAGCAGAATTGACTCTAGTAGAGAATAGTTGTAGTCTATACCAAAAAATAAATAAATAGTTTTATAGCATTTATTAACAATAAGTTTTATACTGCATCGATTTAGTTTTATATTTGCATTCAACTTTTTTTAACTTTTCATTTAACGAGATTAACTATATTAATAAATATACAAAATGTCAAACCCATTAACATGCACTATTAAATGTAAATGTAATTTTATTTTTTTTTAACTAGCGGTGCATTAAAATTACGTAAAATCTTATAACACTTACAAATATATAATTAGATAAATTATTTAATTAAGTTTTTGTTCAATAAATTTTAATGTATGAGAGCTCATATTATAGATTTAATTATAAAACATATTAGAAGATGTTAAAAAATATTTTAATAAATTTTACTAAAAACCTTATTAAAATAAGTTAAAAATAACTAATAAAAATCGTAAATTATTTTTACAAAATTCAAATGAGTTAAACTCTTCCCACTATTTCATCCTTTCAAAGCTTGGACACAGGCAAGTGTGTGTTTATATACTAGTTTATTTATAATAAAAAAACTGTTAAATTTTTAAAAAAATATTTTTGTAAAACAACTTATTTCTTTCAAAAATAACTATTATTGAACATGCGTTAAGCCTAATTATTATATAATTAATTGACATCGGGGAAAGATTTAGCAAAATTTTTTTAATTAAAAACCATTTTTTATCAGTTATCTACTAAATTGTGTTATTACTATATCTAATGTCAACGACCCTATAAGACTGAAACAGACAAAAGATTCCAAAGGAATAGAGTGTAAGCCACTAAAAATCCAAATAAAATGATAAATAATCAAAACTTTGCCCAAAGTTTTCTCTCACGCGTACTGATTCTATTGAAACTTGGGGTTGCAGGTATGAAACTATTAATATAACTAATGAATTTTTGAAATAGACAAAAAGAAAGGGAGGCAAAAAAAAAAAACTAATAAGGACTGAAAACTTAAGAACAAGATAATAAATGGAGAAGTTATACCAAACATATAAAGCAGGGAAACGAACAATTAATATGGAACTGACATAATCAACATAATGAATCAGCAAGGCTCAGATTTTTCTAGAAAATACTTGGTCAATTGATTGTGTCTAAATTTTACCTCTCACAACACACAATTGTTAAACATTACTGATTACATAGTTCATTTCACTATTTCACTTTAAAAAACAGTAAAATACTAGATTTACTTACATTTAGGAGATATTTGGTAGAAGGATTCTTTTAAGTTTTTCAGGAATTTTAGGTTGAAAATGTTAAATTCTTATATTTGGTATAAGAATTTTAAAAATCATTCCCATGAATCTAATATTCTTAGGAATTGTTTTTCAATTAAGTTTTTCACTAAGATTTTCTCATGGGAGGAGGTGGGAATTCAAGATTTCTATGAAGGGGAAATGTTTGTTTATAATTATGTCTCTCATTTCTAGGAATATTTTAGATATACCAAATATATTTGCGATATTTCCAGGAAACATGATTCCCAGGAAATATAATTCCTAGTAAACATGATTTCCTGAGATTAAAAAAGATTTCGTATACCAAACGTCCCTTTATAGTATCCATATTTTAGTTTATGTATAATTTTGATCTTATAGTTTTAATTACTTTATATGTACTATGTAGTTTTGATAAATTTTTTTAATTGTTAAAATTAAATTTCTCCCCATAAATTTCATTCAAAAATTATAACGAGAATATAATGGAAGTTTGATATAATATTGATTTGTATAGAATAATAAAGAAAAAATATATAAAATATTTAAATAAAAATAAGATATATAAAATGTAATATTGGAAGTCATTTTTTGTTTTTCTTAATTTTTATTTAAATATTTCGTATATTTTTACATTATTTAATTATACAAATCAATGTCACCTCATATTCTTATTATTTATTACTAGCAGTGAAAAAAAAAAGGTACTCTATGCTTGTATTTTTATTATTATTATTAAAAGAGGAGAGAGAATAATAAATTCTTCCTGTACCAATTTGTGTTAATCGGTAGTTCTTTTATTTTCTTTTAGTTATGTACAGTTATTTGAGTGTATATCCAGTTATTAGGAGTAAAATGGGTAAGAAGTATGTAAAAACTAAATAGAGTTATCTCCTTTATTATTAGTAAGTATAGATAAAGAATTTGAAGTGAATGATTTAATTTTAATAATTAAAAAAGAAAATAATATATGTATTGACAGTATAAAGAGTTTTTACACTATCAATCAATCAGAAATTGTCATTTATAATAATTTGTTGACTTTTAGAATAACTTTCTTAAAAGTCATTTCTAGCATAGTTTTTGATTGATTTACCATGTAAAAATCTTTTACATTATCAATATATAAAAATTAAACTCTATTAAAAATTTACATAAACTAAATGTAAATAATTAAAATTATTGAGACCAAAATCATATATAAACTAAAATATAAAGATTAAAATTATAATTAAATGAAAATTTTGGTGACAGATCCATCGACTAAAGAGAGAGCCGGCTATTTAAACTTAGGGATGTCAAATGAGACAACTCAACCCACTCTTAACCTACAACAAAACAAGTTAGGTTGAGTTGGACTCGTTTTGAAATTGGGTTGAAAATCTCAACCCAACCTAACCCATAGTGGGTTGCGGGTTCATTTGAGTTGACCCACCAAAATAAAAATAAAAAAGTTATAAAAAACATATGTCTCATAAGTTGACTCACCCAATAAATAAATAATTTAAACATAATGTCATAATCACAAGAATATTATCTTACTCAATTGTCTTAGTACAAATTCTTTTTAGAAACTATCATCATGAGTTAAATAAATGTAGAGTAAAGCAACAAAATAACATGAAATCTATAAACTTTATAAAACATTATATCCAATAAAATAATATTTAACTAAACAATTTATAAAAAAATTAACAAAAAAATACTAATATGGTGAAAAAAAAAGTTATAAAAAGTGGATGTCTCATAAGTTGACCAACCAAATAAATAAATAATAATTTAAACATAATATCATAATTACAAGAATATTATATTACTAAATTGTCTTAGTACAAATTCTTTTTAGAAATTATCATCATGAATTAAATAAATATAGAGTAAAACAATAAAATAACATGAAATTCATCATACTCCTACTTCATAAACCATTATATCCAATAAAACAATATTTAACTAAACAAACTCTAAAAAATTTAACAAAAAAATACAAATCCAGTAAGTCAACCCAACATAACTCAACCCACTCCTTAACCCATTGAGTTGGCGGGTTATTTGAATTAAAGGATTGAATCACCGAACTTAATCTGTTTTGATGAATGAAGTTAACTGACCTGTAACCCACTTTCACATCATTATTTAAACCCATATAATTGGGCCTATTAGAACAACAAAGAAAAGGAAAATATTTGGAGAAGGGTTAAATTGAATAGTAGGGTTAATTTTTATCTTTTGAAAAGCAATAGCGGGTTAATTAATTTCCGTTGGATCTATTGACCCACATAAATTCGTACGTCATTCGCTTTTATTGAAGCCATGAACGAGTGGAAGTGACGAAGACTTGGTGACATTGACGGGGAACCGTTACCAACTATATTGCCAAAATAAAAAAATCACAATTGGGAGTTTAGAACAATAAATGATCGTCATTGACTCATTGTGATGCTATTTGCAATTTTGCATAGTTGACGTCGTAAACGGCACTTCTATTACTTTCTTCATTTTTTGACATGTTCCTCAATCCTCATTCATTATGCTGATTTGCAATTACGTAATTAATAATTAATGTATGCCAATTTGCTGTCCTTTCTTTGTTAAGGAGCAAATTTTTAACATAATTAAGGGTCCATTTTTTGAAATTTTAAAAAAATATATTTTAAGAATGTATAAAAAAGTGATTTATGTTTTACAGATTTTATGAAAAATAGAAGTTGTATTTACTAACATATTGTTAGTTCGAATGGAACTGGGCTCAATACCTTAAATAATATTTTAGGTTCGAGCCTTGTGAATGAAAAAAAAAATGGTCGAAAAAGGAGACTCTATTAAAGGTGACTAATTAGGTTCTTCAGTAGATATTAGTTATCAACAAAGTCGGTGAATATTTCATACTAATAACATGTTGAAAAAAAGTTATAATTTTAACTTTTTGAAAAACTACTCAAAATAATTAGAATATTGATTTAATTTTTTTATTCTAATACTCGCTATATAAAAATTAGAATAGTTATTTTAAATGAAAGTATTTGTAAAAGTTATTCTTCAATGAAAGTATTTTAGAAATTTTTCTTAATCTTTAATATCTTTTAATCTATCATTTTCGTCTTTATTTCTAAATTAAATTTTAATATTTTTTTTAAAAAAATTATCAGTAGTTAAAAATAATCTTATATCACAATATAAATTATTTATCATAAATCTGAAATATAATTTATATGTTCAAAAATATTTATTTATTATAAATTTTAATTATAATATAATTTATATATTCAAAAGTATTTATTTATTATAAATTTTAGTTATATAAAATAAATATTTATCCTATGTATTGCACATGTTAAAATACTATTTTTTTTAAATATTAAACAAACATGCTAAAAAAATTTAAATTGTTTTTTTTTTCAAAATAAAAGTGATTTCATTAAAAAAAAATGAAATGAGCGAACTCTAACTATATATCTAGTGGTTTTAAAATGATTAGTTGCCTTTTTGTTACGATCTTGAGTTATACACGGTGATATTGGCGTACGTTGATAGCTAGAAAAACCAAATTGAATTATGTCTCTGGGCGTTTGCGGCTCTTAATCTGATGAATAATGATTTTTTTTTTTATGATAGTAAATAATTTTCTTTTAGTAGAGACCACAATTATGTTTCATAAGAGATAATCCTATTCAAGTCGAGTAAGATCATTATAGATGACAAAGTTCTCTGTCACCCTCTTTCCAAATATTTAACTCAATTCCATACTTTTAATTAATTCACGTACTCGGCGGTGAGGATAATAAATAATAAATTCTTAATACCAATGTATTCGACATTTTAATACTAGCCTAAGAAATGACTTGACGTAGCATATTTGTCGTTCCCATTCTTTTATATATTGTTACTCGTCCGTGATTATTTTGATTGAATTAAATAAACTTTAGAATAACTACTGTTTTTATAAAATGATGATCGATTCATATTTAATTCATCTTAAATAAGGGTTTTAGTTTGAGTTTTATATATAGAAAAAATATTAAAAAATTAACAATAATCATGTAATGATATTAAATTCAGACAGGACTAGTTTAACTGATTTAACCAGAAACGAACTTGTAATTGGTTCAATCACCCAAACTAGACTTACATTTAATAAACCGGCTGTAAGCCGGACACGTCACGACCTGACATACATATGATATATATGAAAATTTTAACTTACATATTAAAAGCAATAATTATAGAGTTTAATAATCATGCACTGTCAGTGTAAAAAGTTTTACACTATCAATTAATCAGAAATCACCATTAATATGATTTTTAAAGTATTTATTATAAAACTCAACAAAGTTACAATAAATGGTAATTTGTGAGTGGATGACAATGTAAAATTACATTACACATCAATGCATGACCCATTTTCTCATAATTATAACCACTACACTAGATACCTTTTTTGTAATATATATGAAAATTTTAACTTATATATAATATCTTTAATATATGACCGGTTGGATTTTGTTTTTGATGACCCGTTTGATTTTGATAATATTAAATAAGATAATAAATAGTAATTTTATTATTTTTTAATTTATATTTAATTGAGTTTAATTTTGATAGGTTTTCAATATAAATTTTTTTACACAATCAATTAATTAGAAATTATTTTAAATATGACTTTTAAAATGATTATTACAATCATTAATTTTATCTTACATGTTAATTCATCATTGAATGCTAGTTAGTACAATCTAATTAATTTTTATTTAATTATTACTATATATATATATATATATAAAGGTGACAAAGTGATAATAAACCAAAATAGGAGAAAATGAAATGTTAAAAATCTAGCACAAAGCAGATAAAGTATTTTTTAATCAAAAAGAGAATAAAGTATAGTTTACCCTAAATGGTGTAGCTTAGTAGGGGTGTTCATAGATCAGTTTGAATCGATTTTGAGCCAACAAGTCATCTGATCCAAATATTAAAATAACTTGCAGCTCAGTTCAGTTTGCATTGCTTTCTTAAAGAAATATGATCCAATCCGATCCAATAAAATGCAGTTTGGATTAGATTGGATGATTCAGTTTTTACCAACACATCTTTATCAATGTTTTAATTTGCTATTACTCTCTAAATATTGAGCATTGTTTTTAAAATAAACATAAAAAAAGGTATGCCAAATAATCAATTAATTATCTTACAAGATAGTTTCTTTTTCCTAAGGAAATAGAAACATATATATTCAAAATAAATAAATGTCAATGAGAACAAAGTATATACAGTTTTGCTATGTTGGTTGGATACATGTAAAAAACGTAATAAAAATATTGGTGAAACACAGATAAGTATAATAAAACATATAGAAGTTACGTGTAAAATAATGTATGTATATTAGAAAATATCGGTTCGGCTTTGCAAGCACTAACCAAAAACTGATCTAGACCTATTGGTGATGCAAAAATATGATCCAAAAAATCTAAAGAATTTCGGTTTTCATCAATTTTCAGTTTTTTTTTTTTGGATTGATATGTAGTTGTTTTTCTTTTTAATTTTTTTTTTATTGGATTGGAACCCCTATAGCTTAGTGTTTTTTTTTTGAAAGATTTTAATTTAACTAGCTTAGGTTCATAACACTAACATAATTACAGTTTTGTTAACTATTACTTTAGGGTAATAATTAAAGAATTAATAAATATTTCTTTCATTTTTTTTATCTATCTATATTTAAGATTACAGTACATAATTAAGAAAAATAATTAATATATTCTTTTTAACTGAACTATTTGTAATTTTTTAACACGTTCTTTTAATCTCTCGTATTTATTATTTCGACATTTCAATTATATTTCTCTTTTGGTATAATTAATTAAAAAATAATCAATGTCAACTTAAAATTTTAAAATATGTACCCAAAAAAATCTTAAAATTTTAAAATGACAAATAAATAGAAATAAATTTTGTTTTTAAAAACGAAAGACAAAAAAGAAATAGAAGTAACAAAAAGACTTTATTAAGAATTACAACAAAAAATATTGATAACATTAAATATGGTACTTTTTTTTTGCTACAAACCATGAGTATCTTCGTACGGTAAACAATTCTGCTCAAGCTAAGTAAGACTACCATGGGTCATAAAACTCTTCTTTTAAGTATTTAACACAGCTAGATATTCAGGATTCGAATTCAAAACTATTAGTGAAGTTAAAACAACCTCGCACTAGACGATAACACCTACCTATAAGGCGTGTTTGGTATTAAAAAAATAAAACAAAATCATTTAATATGGTACTGCTCGTTGAAAATTTTCACTTTTAATTTATTAATCATTACCCTTAAAACCATAATTAGCAAGATCGATTTTGTTAAACCAGTTAAAATATCCAGATAAAATGAATAAAACAATTGTAGTTTTGGCCCCCAAATGGCCAAATGAAATCTTCTAAATTCAGTGCACCAAACTTAAAAACACGCACATATTTATGTCTTTCTTCGTGTATATTTTAAGTTTACCTTTTCTTTTTAATTTACTAACGATATTCTTCTGACAATTAGAAACGTATTTTCGCAAGTATAGAGATTATTAAAATAAATTTTATCTTTTTTAATAAAATCTTTTTTATATGTATGTTAAGAAATCAATCTTAATCAACGTATTTAAAGAATTCAACTATCTATAAATTATGTTCAGTTTTATTGTTTAAGAAAGTTTACTTAGCGTTGAAGATTTAGATAAAATTGCCTCAATTAATAATTTATCTTAAAAATGATAATAGGACGGTCAGATGTCTTGCGTAGGTTAAGTTTTTTTTTTTTTTTTTTTTTTTTAAATTCTACCATAAGGGAACAAAGTCTTTTCTTGTGTAGTATTTTTCTAGTGTAATATTTTACTTTCTACTGCTTAAAATTAGAATTTCTTATGTCTCTAATTGTTTTTCTAAGATATAATTTAAATAATTTTTTTCTTTTTATCTATCTATTTTAGAAGATAACATCTAAATTAAGAAATAAAATTAATATTATCATTTATATTAAAATTATTTTTAAATTTCTAATACGATTTCTATTATTATTTTTCTCTTCTATGACAAGTGTGTAAAATATTAAAAATTAAGTAGAGATAAGGGTGTTAGAGCCAAGACAGTTTGACATCTTAGAATTTTGATGTATAACAAAACATTAAAAACTTAAATGAATTTTTCACCCAAAAGCTTCGATGTGTTTTTAAGTGTGCAACATTTTATTTTTAGCCTTATAAAAGTAAGAATGTGATAAAAAGTATCTAAAAAGGCTTTGAAATCGAGCATTTTTATTTGAAGTGTCTGAACTGCAAAACTTTTGACAAATCGTAAAGCAAAATGCATAAGCGTCTTAAAAAATATCAAACAAGTCAGAAAAGACAAAACTCTTTAAGTTTATGCCCTTATCTAAAAAGAGAGATATAACAAAAACAAACTTTTAGTGAAATCGATTATTTGTTAACTATAGAATGGGAAGTTCACATGCAAAGGCTACAAAATATAAAAACATAATTTTCAAATTAGTTTTAAAAATAGCTTTTGATTAGAAGATTAGTTATGCTTGTTTTGGGTCAATACTCGAGGCCTAAACTCATCTAGCTTAAACGCCTAACTAGCAATCAATAAAGCCTAAATAATCCAACCCACCAAAAGACACCACCAAACAACAAGAGGAGGAGGGTGTGAAATACAAAGAAGAATTAAGAATGGCCATAACAAAACCTGCAAATCTCAAAGGCAGGCAAAAGTGCACATAGTAGGCACACACGAGGATTACACAACTCATGGAACGAGACCTTGAGTATAAAAAAGACAACAAGAAAGAAGAAAGTTACGCATTCAGTCATCTCTCACCTCTAGACTCGTACATATGCTAACTTGCATTAATCATCAAGCCTTTACAAATACTCATACCCCCTTTGAAAAGGACTAAGAGGATCATATTTAAATCAACTTAAGCTACACAAAGGTTCTATTTCCCAGGCTGGTGCTAAACAACACCCATATGCATTAAATGCATGGTTTCAATGAGAAATATATTCAGAAAAGCTTCAAGTTTTATCTCCATCGACTAGAAGAATGTCGAACAATATAAACACACAAACATGAAGAATTAAAGAGTTGCTAAACTACCTTGTATCATTATTCTTGCATTCTTTGAAAGAATTAAACATTGTTCACAATCATTAGTTATCATCGAGTATTTATTGTAAATTATTGAGATAACATTAATTTCTTTTATTTTTGTTTTCTAGGAGTGTGAAGTTTCAAGAGGCTTGTAAAAGAATACTTAAGAAGTAAAGTACTCTTATCTTGGTGAGAAATTCTCCTAATAATGAAAATTTTGGGTTGTTGGTCAAAGACTAAACATAGTCATAAAATTGTGTGGTGAATCAGTATAAATTAATTATATTCTTTGTTACTTTCTTCCCTCTCTCTCTTACTTATGAGAGAGATAGTGACTTAAAGAAGTTTGATTTTTAACACACACACACACTTCACCCTCATTTCTTGTGTTTTTCATCAATTATTTTTAAAATTAAAAAGATAATAATTAATACAATCTTAAATTTCTAATTAGAATAATAAAGAAAAATACAATATTCTTTAAAATAAACAGATAAAATAAACAAAAGAAGTATATATCTCTTACATGTTTTGGGTTTTTTTTTTCTAAATTAATATTAAAAAATAAGTATTTACCAACAATATATAAAAAAATAATTTACCATTCTAAGATTATTTTGGCCAAATAAGATCTGAATTAGAAAAAAAAATCTATATATAATCAGAAAACACCTATAGCTTAGGTGTTATTGTTTTTTATTTTTTTAAATTAAAATAGTTAAATACACCGCCATCCTATTAACCTACTTTAACAAACTATCAAATAAGGCTGTGTATATTTTTTTTTTAAAAAAATATTTAATAGCATACAACTAAGCAATAGGCGTCACTCACTTTTTATTTTTTAAATTGTTACTGAATTGACTAATATTGATAACACAATATGATCAATAATAGAACATAATAAATAAACATTTAAAATATTAATAATAAATTAAATATTTATAAAAAGAAAATTATAATTTTTTTACAATATTATTATTTTTATTTTCTAAATTTTTTAAAATTGGTTTACGTAATATTTATGTTTTCAATATTTTTAAATATAGAAAACACCTAATAGCGTCATCTTTCCCTCCCCCCCTCAATTTTTACGTATAATGAATATTAATAATAATATAATCAATATAAAAATTAAATTACTAATAATAATAATAGTAATATGGTAAATACAATAATAATTAAAAAATATTTTAATATACTATTATTTTAATATTGTAATTTATAAAAATAAATAAAAAAATAATTATACTTATAAACTTATAAAACCCAAAGCTGCCTTGTAGTTAGGCATCATGTATTTTTTATTTTTTCAAAATTTAAAGATTATAAATATAAATATTTATAATATAACAATATTAATCATAAAATACAATATTATAATTAATATGAAATTAAAAAATATTAATATTCATAATATCATAAATATTTTATGAATAAAATTTATAAAATTAATGTACTACATAATTATTTTTATAATATAATTTATAAAATTTGAATATCAAAATATGATTTTTTTTTGGTTAAATTAATCAGTAGGTCCCTAACCTAAAAAAAATTATAATTGGGTATTTGATCTTATAAAATTTTTGTAATTGGGTCCCTGAGATTAGTTTATGGCTGCTTAAAACTACTAAAAAATGACAATTTGTGATGGTTTTAAAGATCTTAAGGACTTAATTATAAAAATTATACAAGATCAAGTGCCTAACTTTAATTTTTTTAGTTTGGAGACCTAATTAAAAATTCAAAAATAGTTCAGGGACTTATGAATTAATTTAACCTTTTTTTTTTAGAAAATCAAACATGCCTCATAGTTACATGTTATATGTATTTTCTTTATTTTTTTAAAACTTGAGAGATTATAAATAATAATATAAATAAAATAATATAATTAATACATTTTTAAAATATTCGTATTAATAATATAATAAATATTACTACATGGTTTTTTATATTGATATTTACATCAAATCGAATAACACAATATTTATATATTTTAGTTTTTATTATAAAAATAAAAACACCTCATAGTTAGGCACAATATTTATTTTTGTTATTTTTTATAAATTATAATATAAAAAAAATAAAGAATCCATTGGTTCTTAAAAAAATAATATTTGTTATTTAATTTTTATAAATTATAAAATAAACATAATAATTTATAAAATAATTTTATAATTATTATGTATAAATATTTATTATAGTACTAATATTAATATTTTAAATTT
Source organism: Spatholobus suberectus (assembly GCA_004329165.1). Lineage (NCBI taxonomy): Eukaryota > Viridiplantae > Streptophyta > Magnoliopsida > Fabales > Fabaceae > Spatholobus > Spatholobus suberectus. Next base: position 53,691,160 of record CM014732.1, read on the forward strand.
TATATAATAATATGATTATATTATATTATTAATGTTATTCATTATGCAAGATCTTGATATTAATAAGATAATAAATATTTTAGAAATAATAATTATAAAATTAGTTTATAACACAATTTTTTTATATTACAATTTAAAAAAATTGAATGACAAAATACTTATGTTTTTATTTTTTTAAAATTCAAACAAGCCTTATAGTTAGGTGTTTCATGTATTTTGTTTATTTTTTAAAATTTTAAAGATTATAACTAATATAATAATAATATTAACAGAATATCATAATATAAAAAGTTTAATAGCTATGCACTGTCAATGAAAAATGTTTTACACTGTAAACCAATTAAAAATCACTGTTGGCATGACTTTTAAGGTAATTATTATAAAAAACAACAAATTTACCATATATGATGGTTTCTGATTGGATGACAATGTAAAATTGTTTTACACTATCAATGCATAGTTTTTTTTTTCTAATATAATATACATTTAATGCCTAACATGTGTTTGGTTTTTTAAAAAAATAAAAATCATAAATATTTTTCTATTTAAATTTTTATAATTTTTAATATTAAAATAATTATATAGTAATCTAATTTTATAATAATTATTTATAAAATATTTCTTATATTATTATCAATATTTTAAATATATATTAATTATATTATTATATTTTACGATTAATATTTTATAGTACAAAAATTTCTTTTTATAATATTTCAATTTCTAAAAAAATAAAAAAAATACATGTCACCTAACTATAAGGTGTGATTTTTATTTTTTTAAGTTATAACCATAAATATTTTGTTAAGTAATTTTTTATAAATTACAATATAAAAAATTAATATATGAAAATATATCTCTTTTTATTATTATCATTATATTTATTTTATTATTAATACCAATAATTTAAAATTTATATTTAGTATATTATTTAATAATATTATTATTCATTATATGTCAAAAATTGAAAAAAAAAAAACGGATCATGTTATTAGGCGTTTTTTATTTTAAAACATTGAAAGCATAAATATTATCTTAATCAATTTTTATAAATTAGAAAATAAAAATATTAATATAATAAAAAATTATAATTTTTATTTGTAAAATAATTAATTTATTATTAATATTTTAAATGTTTTTTGTTATATTTAATTATTAATCATACTATTTTATTAATATTAGCCAGCAACAATTTAAAAAAAAAAAAGAGTGACGCTTGCATCCCTATTTGATAGCATGTTAACGTAGGCTGATAGGATAGCAGTGTATTTGGCTATTTTAATTTAACAAAAAAAAAAAAAAACACCTATGCAATAGGTGTTTTTCATTACATGTGTATATATTTTTTAAGTCAAATCTTATGTGGCCAAAATAATCCAACAATGGTAAATTGTTATTTTTATATATTTTTTGGTAATATTTATTTTTTAATACTAATTTAGTGAAAAAAGTTCATGTTTTGTAAAAATTTAATAGTTATGCACTGTCAATGTAAAAAGTTTTACATTGTTAACCAATCAGAAATCACCGTTAATATGACTTTTAAAGTATTTATTATAAAAGTCAACAAACTTACAATAAATGGTGGTTTGTAATTGGATGATAGTGTAAAATTACTTTAAACTGTCAGTATATAACCTATTTTTTCATTTTGTAAAGTAATACCATTATTTTCTTTTCATTTCATTTTATCTTTATTATAAAAAAGTTGCCAAAATAAAGTATTATTGTGGCATGTTGTAACTTTGGAACGGGGCTAATCTCACTTCCCACAAACTAATGAACTTTTTTTTTCTTTAAGAGAGGGTACATAATAAACTTAAACTTCAAATCTTGATTTTTTTTTTATTTTTATTATATTACAGCATTTGTGTTTATAAGGAGTATTCGTCTTAATTAAATTACATGACTAGTCCTTCATAACGTGTCGAACTAAGGTTCGAATTCTAGCTAAAAGAAATACAAATATCTAATACCTGATAATGTTTCAAATAAGATTTTCTATAAAGAAAGATACTCATAGAGAAAAAAAAAAGATATGTCTTAATTAAATTAAATAGCAAAGTCAAATTCTTAAGAAAACATTAATTTATTTTCATTTTGTTAGACCCATGAACGGGTCACAGTTAACGATAAAATACAATCCCCAAGAATTGACGATATCATGGTGGCAAACTTTAGTCATAATTCATTAATTCAGCTTATGTCTCTTACATTAACGGTTGTATAATTCGCGTATGATGAAAATTAATTTTTTTATAAAGTTACATAATTACTTGAAAAATTCACATAATTCTTTTAGAAATTTAAATGAATTTTTATATTTTAATCTTAATAATTTACATGTAATATTAATATCCATTTTATCATTCTTATATATATATATATATATATATATATAAATTTTTTATTTAATATATTTAATAAATATGTTTATGTGTGTTGTGCGGTATTAGGTTAATATCATATTTATTTAACATAAATTAAACTGTTAATATAGACAATATAAATTTATTCGATGTATATGATACATCATACAAATAAATAATTTTTATTATATATATATATATATATATATATATAATTGATATATTATTAATATTATACTATAAGTGTAAATGTACTATATTTATACTAATTGTGTAATAATTTAATTTTCATTAAACAAATGTTGTATAAAGAAAAATGATGTTCTTTTAGTGACGTTATATGCATATGATACTCTTAAATTTTTTATATATGCAATATTTCTTCTATTTCAAATTATCTATCATTTTGGGAATTTTAGCTTGTTTTAATATATTTATTGCTTTTAAAAAATTTTAAAAAGCATTAAGTTTTCAATAACATCTTATTTATTAATATCTAACATAAATATTTAATTAATTTAAAATTAAAGTTTTAATTTTTTAATAAAGTTTTAATTTAAAAAATATTATCTACTATTAGAGTTGGTCTAATAGTGAAAAGTTTAGATAATTTGTGTGAGATATTAGATTCAAACATTGGTTTTGTGAATGTACACCAAAAAAGAAAATAAATAAATATAAAAGTAAAAAATGACAGAAACAATGGCGTCGCAGCTGCAAAAAGCACGTTTTAACTTTTAAATCACTTCTGAAATTCTAGAGGTTGACTCTGAGCTTCCAGAAAGTCATGGGGGCATATACGCGAAGATTCCGGAGCAAACCAAACCAGGGCACTGTCAATTGCTATGCTAAATATGAACTAAATATTATAGTTCTTTAATGTTTGCTTAAAAATCCTCTCAAGAAAAATTATAAGATTAATATTTATATTAAGGGTGGAGATTAGATAAAATTTGAATTTAATTTGGAATACAATGATCTTTAGTATCCAGGCAATATATTACCTTTGAAGGAAACAAACAAATATGCAAGGAGATTGTCAAGAATGTACAGCATTGACTTATTTTTCTCAATAAATTAATCGAATTTCACCCCATTTTTATAATCACAAAAAATAGAAAAAATAGTATATATAATTTCAATATGTAAATATTGAAAGAATTATTATTATTATTATTATTATTATTGGTGAAAAAATAAAATATAAATTGAGTTTAAATAAACGAATAATGAAATTATGAATGAATATGTTTTAGGAGACTTGTAATTTTCAACTCGAATACTGACACCGAGAGAGTCAAAGGGAGCAGTCACGCGCAAGCGGTGGCTTCCTATCAGCCGCGTCTATAGAAAAGTGGAATGGCGTATCTTATTTTTCTTTTCTTTTAATGTTTTTTCTACTTTTCCGCGGTATAGCAATGTTTTCATATTATAATAACGAACTTGTAGGTTTAAGAATTAAGACAATCATTCAAATACTTTCTAGATTCAGAAAAAGGATTTTAGATGGCGTGCCAACCAAACTTTGTTTTAGTGTTTTCTTATGTTTTGCCAACCAAGCTACAGAAGTTAATTTGCATAAATTAAAAAATTAGAGTTAAGGGCCTTTGGACTTTTGGGCTTTGGTTATTGCGATGAAAAATTCTTAAGAACCTATTTTTTAGAATAAGCACTTCTAACTTAATAATAATGGCAATATATACTAGAGGAAATAAGAGATACATTTATATATATATATTTTTAAAAAAATACATTTACACGTGTTAAAGAGACAGTTTATTACCAGTCTTATTTGTTTGTTATCACCACTCTATGTAGTTAATTTTTTTTCTTATTTATTTTCATCGTTCTTTATTAAATAATAAAGTTAAAACTAATGATTTATTAAAACTCTTACATTTATCCAAACTTCTTAATAATAGTTATACTAATTTTTAAATATAAAAATTACTTTCCAATTATATTACTAGTTTTTATTTTTGTCAACTTGCATTAAGGTTAAAACATTATAATACTAATATTTTTAATTTGCATGTCGAACCTGTTTAAATATAATTTGCACATTTTTTATTATCATGTTATAGGTGTGAGATATCCATCGATTTTGTCGATGATTAATCTTTATCAGAGAACTTGATTGGTCACCTTTAGTGAGGTCTTTCCTCCCAACTTCGTTTTTTCATCTATAAAGCTTGAATCCAAGATCTTACTTAAAGGATTCAGGCTCAGTTTAGTTCCACTCAAACTAATGTACATAATTTGCATATTGCTCATATATTTAGACATGAGGGTATTGTATTGATTTTTAAATTCTTTAAGCTTTTTCTTTTTTATAAGTAGAACCTATTAAAATAGAATATCTACAATATCTATAATTTAAGAATCAATTGAAAATTGAGGATACATAAAAAATAAAGTTTTAAGAAGTTTGTATATTCTTTTACCTTAAAAAATTGATTCATATATTTTAGATTCAACAAAAATGTGGATTATATGCATATACATTTTATATACCTTCGATCGATTTTGGCATTACTCTCCCCTTGTCGAAGTTTATGTAGGATATACCAATAATAATAAAAAAATAGCACTATGATAAACTAACAACGAGAAAAAGGTTTTAAAAATAAAAGTAAATTATACTGACACTTCCTGAAGTTTTATCAGATTTCATCCGATACCCCTTCTTTTTTAACTTCTACACTAATTTCTCTTAATTGTTTAATAAACATTACACTGATACCCTTTATACATTATATTAACCCTCTTGATTGTCTGAAAAAAATTACATGTATCCCTATAAGAGAGAGATGTTATTGTTAATGTTAAAAAAAAAAAAGGGAAATTATATGAAATCTCAAAAAATCTTAAGAGGTGTCAATACAATTTTGGCTTAATTGCAATTTTGGTTCTCCCAAGTATCGTATTTGTGTGATTTTGGTCTCTTAGGTTTAAAATGTGACAATTGGGTCTCCCAAGTATTATCTATATTAAAATCAAGTCATTCTGTCAGGAAGTGACACATTATTCACGCTGTTAAAATTTTGACAAAACATTGATGAAAGGACTTGATTTTAACATGAATATTACTTGGGGGATTCAATTGTCACATTTTAAACCTGGGACAAAAATTGCAATTAACCCTATAATTTTCTAAAATTAAAATAATTGCACAGATGATCGCTAGAAGGAGGGCTTGAACCTCCGACCTTGTGGTTAACAGCCACACGCTCTAACCAACTGAGCTATTCCAGCATATTGTTGCTTGTTCATCATATATCATATATTTACATATAGAATAATTAAACAATGAACCAGCCTGACTCTGATAATCCTTAACCCACATCACACCTGCTATTCTAGTAAGAAAACAATACTTGCACAAACAAATCTCTCACAAAGTCTTACGTAATATAAAGGCGTTTTTATGAGATGGCCTGGGATGAAAGCTAAAGCGGCTAGGCCTGCTTCAGCTACCTTCCTTCAACATTCTAATGTACAAAGTTAGCTTCAAATGGCCCAAGTTCTTGTATTAGACCAAAAGGAGGAGAAATGCTAGGCATACACTCTTTGACACACTCTTTTAAATACATTTTTTTTATTGGTTGAAATTTATTAAAAATCACAAAATTTTGTAGGTCACACATCCTATTTAATAAATTCCTCATAAATTTGTAATTTTCAGTAAATTTTAATCAACAGGAGAGAACATGTTAGAAAGAGTGTGTTGCTAACACTCCTCCAAAAGAAGTTATAAGATCAAATAAAATATAGCCTAAGTTGCACTCGTAGCATCATTTCCAAATTCCAAGCCCTGGAGGAATCATTGAATAATGAATATGAAGCGAAAAGAGTAGAAGGATTCTTCATGGTGTTCCCATTTCAGAGTCCAAGTAATTATAATCACAAATGAAAATGCAAAATCAGATGAAGAGAATCCGGATTATTTATGGTTTTTAGACAAATAAACTATCAATTTAATCCTAAAATATTATCTTCTTTCCTATATAGTCCCTAAAGTAATAAAATTATATAAATAATCTCTCAAGTATTAAAAATCATAGTAAGTAATCTTTTAAGTATTGAAAATTTCATCATATTGATCCTTGAATGTTAGTAAAATATATCAACTCAAGGACTAAATTGATGGATATTCAATATTTGAGAGATTATTTATATAAATTTATTACTTTAGGAACTATATAGGAGAGAGAGTAATGCTTTATGGACTAAATTGATGGTTTATTTGTTTTTAGACAATGGAACATAGCTATACATTCTCAGCCACCATAATATCTTGTTTTATTCTAAAATATATATTAAACATAACAAAATTCTCTACCTCGGTCTCTCCATTTCTGATATTAGCATTTTATACTAATCTATTTTTTTTTTTCTATTTTAAAGGATCTGATTATCTGCAGTCAGAATTTACAAGCATTCATGAGCAATTCAAACCTTCAGATGAAGATCAAATTACTCATATTTTATCTAATAAATCGGATTTAAAAGACATTTGATGTCTGAATCGTCAGATCTTTATTGCACAGTTACAAATCACTGATGGTGTGAATGCGTGACTGCATTGAATCCATTCCTCCCTAATGTATAAGTAACATAAACCTTGTTGACAAGTAACTTAAAAATTCCCAGTTGTACTGCCCAGTGCCCACGCAAGAGCGATGAAAATATAATAAGTGGAAATGGCAAATAAAAATAATGAAACTTAGCAGGATTTATTCCACTGTAGTAATTAGTAATCAAAGTCCTACACTTGAAGAAAGTTAATTCTTGCTCTAATCTTGAGAAAAAATAAATACAAAACTTAAACCACATACTATCTGAAGGCTTTTTCAGTAAAATGCTTAGTTATATCATCCCACGTGAAACAAGATTGTTTAATTTCTGGATATTATCGTCTTTTACTAGCCAGATAACAAATTACTAGCTGCAGCTTAGCGTATGAATTGGAGGTCAGGTGTTAAAGTCATCAACATCATATGAATCCCACTAAAGAGAGATTTTTGACGGCAATTTTGAATGACGTAGTCAAATCAAAGCATACTTATTCAATGACGGTAATTTTGAATTATAACACATGAGAAAATAAGTTGAATAACGGAAACACGAAACCAAACAACAAGCCTGATTCTAGCAATTAATTGGACTACCTTGCATTTTAAACTTCAAATTCGATGATATCCCTGTTTAGACCAAATTGGTATACCTGTTGCTTAGGCCAAGGAATTTAAAAATAACGTAACTGCTAACATCAAACAAGTCAGTTATGATCTCCCGCATGCAATAATTTTCTACACAGCAATGTTATTTGTTAAGAGAAACTTTCAGAGGAAATGTTTCAAATGAATTCTTTTTGAGTAATTTATTCTTTTTTGATTCAAATAAACCAGAAACAACAGGGGCTAAAGTTACTTACAATCACTAAAAGATTGATCAGTGTAGCCTTGCCTAATGACCAAACAAGATAAAAGGCTACGGAATAAATGAATGGTGTTTAATATCCCAAATTAAGGGCAACTGCAGGTCCACTTAAGTCATTCTGTGACAGATTTTATTGCAGTCAGACAATCAAGGCCTGCAAAGGTGAAAGCTTGTCGGTAAACAGTGGTTTAGGTTAAAATCATGCAGAATACACAATGAACTTTATTACCTTGTATATTCATGTCTTTTTCACTGCTTCTGCTGGAGCTGATGGTAATTCAAATGTAACTTGATTAGCGTTACATTCATGAGAAGACCTATTGACATAAAGACAAAAAGAATGTTAGTCAGAAGCAGTAAATTAATAACAGAGAGGACATTGTGACGTTAACAAGAAACAAGAAACAATACCCTGAAGCATTATCCTTGGAATGAGTTAGAGCTGGATGGTCATAAAAATCAATGTCTTCGCAAGAGATTCCTAAATCACTTAATATTTCACTGAATGAGTAGTTCATTTCTAAGTTTGAAAAATCAATGTCAGGTATGTCAACTTGCTTGTCAGACTCGAATGCCTCGTTAGGCAATGATTTGTCCAAATTCTCAGGCACATCAGAAGTATCAAAATCCAATCTGCTCCTTATGTGATCCCTCTTACTTGCTTTGTCTATATTTGCTTCAACAGGAGAAATACAACTACTTGTCTCTATATAAGCCATTTGTTTTGCGGGGCTAACCATAACTCTCTCATTTGAAACTGTAGTGTAACAAGAGGGATTAGCCTCCCCATTGCATGTTGCAACAGGAGAAATCTCAGTTAGGGAAACATATCTATCACTTCTGTGAGGTGTCTTTGGAACTGCCAAATTGGCAACACTGGATCTTTGAACCTGTGATCCACTGGGTGATTGAGTTGCAGAAACTACTTGGTTATTGACAGCATTACATGAGGGTGGCATTGTGTCTTGACCTGAGAATGAGGATAGAGTAAAAATGCAATTAATGACATTATGAAAGCTTAGCATATACTTAATAGATGCACAAGCTAGGAGACAATTACACCTTGGACAGGAATTTTTCTGCCAGGTGGTCTACCACGAGGTTTCTTTGCAACTGTAAGAGCATCCACTGCTTGAGTATCTTTTCTCTTCTTGTCAGACACACTAATCATAGGTGTTGAGATGTTTACGGTGTCCACATTGGTGTTGATGGATTTAGGAAACGACTGTATATTAGAGGTGTTTTGCATAGTAGCAACAGTACTAGTAATAGTAGAAACACCTGAAAAGAAAGCAAAGCAACGTCAATACATTCATACACCTAAAATGTTGAAGGCCATGTGTCATCTTTCAATTCAATTGAAACTTAATAATAAAATGTGGCTATAGTCCATTAGGGTCAACTCTAGAAGTAACCATTAATTGATAAACTTTCTTAGCTTACACTTGCCAAATACAACAACAGCAAACTGATTACACCCCAACCATGTCAACCAGAATTCTATGGTCTCTTCCATTGCTCCATAGAGGATCAAAATTTGGCAAGTAACCCAAAATAAATCTCCTAATGTGAGTTTCGAACTGTCATATACCAATGACTCAAACAAAAATACCAAATTGAACCTAAACTTTGCTCTTAAAACAGTAAAGACCCTCATTTGATCATGTTTATGACATAATATGTTTTAAATCAGTCCGGAACCACAACTTCAATGCAGCTACAGTTTCTTGCTATTGGCATCAAATTATGTGATTGCAATGCATCCACAAAAATAACACCGCAACCTCAATTTAAAGTTATCATAACTGACATAAATTGAAACAAGAACATTCACCACCATGATTGCTACCACAATTTAAACAGTTTTAAATAGCCATTGCAGTTGCGATTATCAAAATTGCAAGCAAATAAGGCCAATTCAATTGCCCTCGAAACCAATCACAATTGACATATAAAAATTAAAACAACAACATCCGAGGGGGAAAATGTTGTACCAGGAGGAGTTTTGTTACAAAGCCTCGGTTGAGGAACCACTGCAGAATTTGCGTTCATCACCGCGACATTCGACGAGGGTGACTTCCAAAAAGCATTGAAAGCATTCATGACATTCTGCATGCCTTGCAACAGCATCTGAACCCTGTTTTTCTCTTGCATCACCACGACCCTTTGCTGATCCATCATCACCTTCTGCTCCTTCAACCATGCATACTCGTCCAGCATCTCCGCCAAGCTCAATGAACTCTTTGACACCTAAAAACAATTCAAAATAAAATAAAAATTCAAAATTTGGAAGAGAGATAGAGGAATGAATTATAACTTTTTAATTTTCATATTACCCTTACTTCAAAAAATTAATAAAATTTAAAATTCTAGATATATTTTTTTATTGAAAACTAATTATCAACATTTTATAAAGATACCTGCATTTGTACAAATAATTGTTGCAATTTAGAGATTTTTAAACCATTCCTTTTGTCACAGTACTTGTCCCACCTCAACTTGCAATTTATGCATTGATGGTAAACCCCCCAAAAGGACCAAAAAGGAACACATGCACACAAAAATTAAGTCATATACCATCACCTCTCCGAAACCAGTTCAAGAGAGAGTGCTACATACCGCTAAAGATTTAGATAAAAAATATCAAAGGGCAAATAAACATTGAACTACGGTCAATATTTGATTCAGTGCCTAACATCTTTTCCTTATGTTTATATTGGTTATATTTAAATATTTTTAGTTAGTTGATAAAAGTTTGTTTGGGTGTATATTTTTTGGGGGCTTCTTTGACTATGCAAACCACAAAGTTTAGCAATTTTTGTTATTGCTGATTTGCAGTTGAGTTTAGAATTGGGAGTTTTTGACCTCTACAGGTGTTCATAGGTCTCATGTAATTCTCAACATTAACTTCAATTGGGTAAGAAAACTTAGATCAAAGTTTAGCCCAAGTGAAGTGTATCAAGCACAGAAGGTATATTATCCAAAAGATTTAAACCAATTGATCTTAATCTCTATATGCTTATATGTACTTTGACTTGATTTTATTTGTCCAATGTAAAACTTTAGTTCTCTAACACGCGTGAAGAAGAAAGATCCAAAGGTAAAAGTAGGTATTTTCTAATTTAGAATGTTTGTTTCATCTTGTGCACCCCAAATTAAAGAGAAAGAAAAATACTATTAAATAATGGAATAGGATAGATCAAGTCTTATCCTTATTTTTATAAACCTAAAAATGGTATAATTTTTTCATCTACTCCACCCTCTACCTCAAATCCAAACATAGTCTTTAATCTTTTGAAATATCCAACAAATAATTCAACAAAGGGCTGCAAAAGATGCAAAAGGGTGTTAGGGAACCTCGTTGATCGGCGAATTGGCGATGAAGGAGGAAGCTTCGTTGCGGAAGGTGGAACACGTTTCAGAGAAGTTGTTGTCACGGAGGTATTGATCCACGATGAAGGCTACTTGAACAGGGGTGATCTTGCCCCTTTTGAACAACTCTGGCATTCTAGGCTGGGTTTGCTTTGACGTTGTTGTTTCGGAATTGTGAGCAACGAAGAAGTCTGACAACCGATCAGAGCTTCACTTAACGAGGTGATTTAGAAGTAGGGGAAGTGTGAGACTGTGAGTGCTTCTTAGTTACGGAAAAATTTATTTGGTTCGAGTTAGTTGGTCTCTTTGGCGGGGAACGACGAAGAAAAATTAGTAGTTACCGCCGTTTACCTATTAATTATTTCATTGAAATTATATTTTTTTTATGTTTTAATTTAATATACAAAACCGTGCAACGCTTTTACGTTTTCATTCATAATAATTGGTGTTTAAATAGTTTTAATTTGACAAACTTCTTTTAATAATCATTATAAATATTTTCAATAATAATTTCTAAATAATGCACAATTTGAAAAGAATATAATATTAATTAAGAGTGAAATGATAAAATTATTTAATCATAAAATTGTGATAAAAGACTTATTAGTTCAAAAAATTAGAAAAATAGTATGAGAATCAATATTCATTTCAAACTTTTTATGCTTGTGTATATATCTAATATCTATTTATATAGGTTTTGTTTATAGATTCTGACCTTTCAACCATTTGCTTTAAGGCTGCAATGTGAATATTATTAACTTAAGGTTATGACTGATGGATCGAAGTAAAAAGCTTGATGAGTCTGGCCAAGGTAAAATTTTCCAAACCTTAATATTGTAGAAAAACCATGTTTTGAGCTCATATGCATGATCATTCACTGTGTTTTATTCAGTTTTATCCCAAAACAGAGCAATGCAAGGAAAGCATACTATTTTTTATATGTACGGAGGACTTAATACCCCGCGACACTTTGGGGTTGATAACAGGAACTATTTACCATCATCTCTGCTTATGGAATGGGCCCTTGCTCTGGGTTAGAATGTTATTTCCAAGTTCAAACATTGGGGTTTATAGTAATAGCAGACCCTGGCTCTGGGTTAGAATGTTATTTGAGATTTAATTAGTGTTAAATGTTCAGAACCAAGGTTTGATGGGCATGTTATGGTTGAGATAATGAGTGATTGATTTTTGTGTTTCCTAGCAGAGCTTATGTTTTCATAACATTTTTATTCTGTTTGGGTTCAAACTTTTGGCCAATATTTGATAACATATGTTTTTGAAAATAGCTAGGCTTTGGTTAGTCGATCTTCTTGGATGTGCTCCACCACCTGTAGGATACGGATATATTATATTGAATAGGACGGTTCTTTTGTCCTTCTATTCAGTCATGTATTGTCATTTTCTCAACATGTGGATGTGTGTAATGCTTTGTAGTGGAGATTGGAGAAGTTGTTTTTGGAAAAAAAAAAAAAAAAATCTATTTTTGGAGAACTAATCTATTGTTCAAAAGTTTTGCAGGTAATCTTCAAAGAAAGCACAATTTTTTTTCAAAACACTACTGTACATGATCATTAAATTATATCCTCCCAACTTGGATTGTTTCAAACAAACAAAATGTGCATAAGAGTCTGCTTGCATATGCTTCCAAGTTCCAACTTGACTAGTTAATCCAATGAGGGCGTAAATCTATTTTTTTTTTATGAATCTTAATGTTTGTACCTTGCAGAAGCTTTTATTGGTTTGAATATTGGACAGATCTCTCAGAGGGAGAGGTTTGAAGAGTGAATAATCAAATGGAATCACTCCATTTGATTGCATGTAATCATAGTAAGGGTGTTTAGCAGTAGAGATCTGTTCCAATACCCTTCTCCACTACACCAATGTTTTTTATGCCATGGTTGATGCTGCATACTTTGCCATGGCTTTTCTAAATTACATCAACATTTCTGTAGCACTAGTAGTAACAAATCAGGATGGTCCCCAAAAGGTGGCTCCATCAAGCCTGATGCAATAAAACTGGAACTCCTAAACATCCTTGAATTGTTAATGCTTACATCTATGAGCTCTACAATGAGGATATGAAGCCCAGGCCATTGTCAGAGAAGAACAAGGATAGTGGAACTAATGAGGGGAGTGTTGGATTCATGTTTAGTCCAACTAAACAGAGATACAAACACACACTTACACTTGACAGGATCAGGAGCAGTCTTAGCTAATGATACCAGCAATCAAATTTTCTGCATTGCAAATGATGGTGTTGACCCAGAGATGTTGCGGGCTGCACTAGATTGGGCATGTGGACCTGGAAAGGTGGAATTCTCTCCCTTGCTGCAAGGGCACCAGTCCTATGAACTAGATAATGTGATTTCACATAAGACTTCTGAATAATCCTGAGGCATGTGACTTCAATGAAGTGGCTACAATCTCCACCTCAAATCCAAGCAAATTATAGTTCACTAATGCTGGGTTGGATTAGCTTTAGCATTTTTTTATTTCTATCGATAACTTAAAGGATAATTAACAAATTTTTGAATAATTGTATGTCATGGTTCTTGAATATTTCCTAGAAGGTAAGATATTTGCCTGTTTGATTCATCTTCACTATAATCCTATGTTTGCTTATGTTGATATTGCTCACAAGTGACGGGTTTGTGAATATGTGCAGTCTTGGCAAAAGTGGCACCTTAGGTAACTTCATAGCCCATCCATGAATTCTACAAATTAAGATTCCTCAGCCTACAACCTTCGCAGTTGTGACTTGAGAATTAGAAGCCTTCTAATGGCAACAGGATTTCTAATATGGGGAGTGGTTTTGCTATAAACTGGTATATGTCAAAACACGTCTTGAAAATTTTTGTGGTACATGACAATAGTGGTCCATTTAATTTTGTACAAAAACCATCTAAAGGTTTGGACTGAACGAGCCTGCAACTGAATATTCATTATTTTATTCTTTTCTATTCAATCTTTGTCAACTATTGACTATATAAATCTGTAGATAGCAACCCCCTTTCCCAAAAAAAGGAAGAAAAAGAAAACGATACACATTATACCAATCCACTTGTTTTTTAACAAACTTTTTATACATAATATTATTTGGTACAACTTAAAAGAGAATAATTTGGTCTGAAAATGTCATGGATTCGTCGAGGTTATCTTCCTTTGTTAATTGCATTTTTAGTTTCTTTAGTTTACATTATATGTAATTTTGATGTCACAAGTTTATTTATTAATTTAATCTGTTCATTTTTAAAATTAAATATTTGTGCGATCATGTTGTCAATTTGTTTTTACTAAAACTCTTAAATTATTATTTTCTTATCAAATATTTAGGGTTTTGAGATGTAAAAAAATTTAGAAAATGTTGACCCTACAAGTTTAGGGGAAAATTGATAAAATTTACACTACTTTATAGGGTGTGATATTAGGATTTGAAGAGGAAAACATTTTTTTATTTTGAGTTAAATTTAATATTTTAGTTAGTTTCAAACAAAAGAAGTTTAAAATAATTTAACCTAGTCAATTAGTCAAGAATATGAATAAAAATGTAAATTTAAGATTTTTAAGTATAAGAAAATTGATGACACAGTTAAGTTTGATTTAAAAAAAAAGAGAGAGATTGATTAAATTTGGTTAAAAAAATTTGTAAACCAAACACAATTCAAATCAAAAAGATTAGGGTACAATTAAGACAAAAATATTTATATAATACATAACATAAAATTAGTAATCTTTAAATAAGATTATTTTTGTAAATATTTAAAAAGTTAATATATAAAATTATGAAAACATAATATGTAACATAAGAATAAACTTGAAACTCTATCTATCCAAATATAAAATAAAATAAAATAAATTAGGTTCAAAAATTTTGTAAACCAAACTTTAAATTGGGTTAAAAAAAATTGTAAACCAAACACAATTCAAATTAAATAGATCAGGGTACAATTAAAATAAAAATATTTATATAACACACAATATTGACCTTTAACATAAAATTAGTAATTTGTAAATAAAATTATTTTCTATAAGTATTTTAAAAAATAATATATAAGATTTAAAAGTATAATGTGTAACATAAAAATAAACTTAAAACTCTATCGATCAAAATATAAAATAAAGTAAGAACATCATCACATGAAAATTAATCTTAACTCCAAGTGACAATGACGATAACAATAGCTAAGATATGATTAAGGGGAAATTTTAGCTAACAATTACTTACAACTAGGGTACAAATAAGGTCAGTTGAATAAGGTTTTGCTCAATTGTGAATGAATGTATAGAGTATATTAAATTGTGAATGAATGAATTTTTTTATTATATTGTCTTTCAAAAATAATATATGTTATTATTAATTTATTATTATTTTTAAATGGCACGTGTTATTTTTAATTTATTTTATTTCAAATTTGAATTCTATTTCAACTAATTATTTTTATTCAAATTATATTTTTTATGTTTTAATTTAATTTACAAATCATGCCATACTTACACGTTTTCATTCATAATAATATAGGTGTTTAAATAATTTTAATTTGACAAACTTCTTTTGATAATAACAATTATTATAGGTATTGTTAATAATATTCTTTAAATAATACACGAATTTGAAAAAGAATATAATATTGATTAAGAGTGGAATGTTAAAATTATTTTGTAAAGCACATGAAAAACATAAGAATGGGGTTAAATTGTGTTTTTAAAACTTTTTGCAAATCTTTTTGCAAGAGCACATGTTTGTTTGTTCAAAAGACTAATGATAAAGGCTTGTTCATAAAGAGACTTAAATAGAAAATGATTTTGTCAAAATGTGTAAGAATGGTTTGTAAAAACTTTTCAAATACAAATGTAAACGCGAGGAGAGATAAAAACACAAGGTTTTTATAATAGTTTGTCTCATCCCAAAGACTACGTCTAGTTCTTGTACACCACAAAAGTTACAAGTATTCTTTTGCACAATCTTCTTCAAGCTCAAACCCAAGTAGTATTTCACTTTGTCTCTCTAAGCAAACAACACAAGTATGCTTTCAATTAAAGCCTCTTCAAGCTTCCATCAATTTCACTTAGAAATGGTCAAGGTAAAATCACAGACTAGCTTTGTCCTATCAGACGAATGTACAATGAAGTTCTTAGTCTAGAAACTTAGTGACTTACTGTGTGTTGTACAGGAAGAGTTTAACAACTTTTAGAACAGGAGTGCTTAGAAAAACTTTGAGAAATTTTGTGAGCTTCAACAATTCCAACTCTATCCACGTTCAAGTCTTCTCATTTATTTATACAGCTCCCAAAAAAGTATTCATTGAGAGATTTTTAGGGGCTTCGTTCATATGTTCAAGTGTTGTAAAGAAAGTGTCCGTTGGGCATTAAATACCTTTCACCAACTAGTCACTTTGATAAGATAAAGCACTCCACTTATCTTGTCTTTCATGTATTGAATCTTGTGGCAATGAGAGTGTTTCACTTTTTCGTATTGACAAGTACACTATGCCTTCGATTTGGCAGATACTTTCACTTTTCAGAGGGTAGTATGTTCACATCCTTTTCTTGTATTTTCGATAAAGTAGGTGCGAGAAATCTTGAAAACAAGTTAGTCTTGCACAAAACTTATTTAAATAAACATAAGGCACACTTAAGTATCATCTAACCATAAGACACAAGGTTTTTCGTCTAATTTACTACGACAACACTAATTTTATATTATTTAAAAACACGAGTTCAGTCGATCTGCTCAAAAAATGCATAGTCTGTTTGACATAATCAAAACAAATTAAGGGCTATTATTCATCCTTTATCCTAACATATTTGATTATAAAACTATGATGAATGATTTAATAGTTCAAAAAACTAGAAAAATAGCACGTGAATTGATAATTTATAAACTCTAATCATTTTATTCACCTATGTATTTCATATCAAATTTAAAGACAAAATAAATTTAAAATTTTTCACTAATACCATATATTCTATCACAAACTTGCATCAAAACAATCATTACATGCACTCACAATAATTGTCTATGCACACATCTAATGTACTCACAAAAATGTGGTCAATCCCTTCCACATTTTGACATTATAATATTGTGAATTTAACTATATATGTAAACGCTTTATGAATGATATGTTAGTCATCAACTAACCATGACAACCATTAATAAATAATAAAGTACTAGTGGTAGTCTTAATGAGAATGAAATGGTAATTCTTAACAAAGACAAAGGTACATTTCCTTAAAAAATTATTTCTAGACATCAACCAATAATTATCATAAAAAATAATTTCTTACCATTCACTTTGTTAAAACGCCTCACTCTTTCATATATTTTTTTTAACAAAAAAATTAAGTGCTCATTATTTTCAATCCATTCATTTGTTATTGTAAAGTGGGTAAAAGATTACTTTCAAAATCTCCAATTAAGCCAAAATATATTATTATTATATAATTTGTAATAGGATATAATAATTAATATAAATTTAAAATATTAATTATAAAAATTGATATGAAATAATATAATTTATTTTCTATAAAATAATTATTTATTATTAATATTAATATTTAAATTTTTTTATTAATGATGATATTATGTTATATTATTAAAATTATTATTTAAAATCTTTCAATTTAAAAAACAATAAATATTCTTTTATACATCTTTAGTTTTTCTAAATATATTGAAAGCATAAAAATTTTGTTTTCAATTTTTTTAAATTAATTTTAATTATATTATTATATTCTACTATTAAGTATACTCAAAAATATAAAAAAATAAATAAAAAACAAAGATGACACCTAACAAGTAGGCGACTTAGCGTCATTAGTTTTGAAATCATAAATTTAGTGAAAACTAGTACGTTGACCCATACAATCACATTGGTCCCTTTGGTATCTTTTTTTGTTCCTTTGATATCTACGCTTATATTAAAATAGTTGAAACCCACTAGGGTCTGTCCAATGGCAGGAGATTTGGGTAGTATGCATAAGATCATAGGTTCTAACATTATTGTCATTGCTATTGTACACACAAAAACATAGTTGTCAAATATAGATAAAAAGACTGCTAAATTGCCCTAAAAAAAGACCAATAAATTATGTTTTAAGACAAATAAATAACGATTTTAACATGTGAAAATAGGAGAAGTTACATGCTTCTAAAATAAAAATATTATTAAAGAAAATAGGATAAATAAATTCAGTTTGAAAAAAAAAAAAGGCAAGTTCAATTTGATTCAACATACCAAAAGTGAAAGTAAACAATTAATAGAAATAGCAATATAATGCTCATTAGTTTGGACATAGGTTGTCTCACATTTATCATTACAATTACAACTAATTTTCCAGTTAGTTTAATTATTATCAACATAAGAGATTTAATGATATTATAATTAATATTTTTTTATTAATCCTACATAAATATTCTTAAATTTATATGAAAATAACATATAAATATATATATATATATATATATATATTCACTCTAATTTAACATATAATTATATTAAATAGAAAATTAGTGTAATGTAAAAGGGAAAAAAAGGTTAAATCGAAAGAAATATGAGTCTAATTTATCTACTAAATAACATGTTAAAACTAACTTGAGAGTGTGTTATTTTTTGTTGATAATACCTAGTCACCTACTAATTAAGGGAAACTTTCATATGAAATGTTTCAAACGAATTCCATTTAAGTAATTTATTCTTTTTTGGTTTAAGTAAACCAGAAACAACAAGAGCTAAAGTTTTCTACAGTCACTAAAAGATTGATCATTTTAGCCTTGTATATTGACCAATAGGCTAAGGAATAAATGAATGGTGTTTAATATCCCAAATTAAGGGCAACTGCAGGTCCACTTAAGTCATTCTGTGACAGATTTTATTGCAGTCAGACAATCAAGGCCTGCAAAGGTAAAAGCTTGTCAGTAAACAGTGGTTTAGGTCAAAATTATGCAGAATACACAATGAACTTTATTACCTTGTATATTCATGTCTTTTTCACTGCTTCTGCCGGAGCTGATGGTAATTCAAATGTAACTTGATTAGCGTTACATTCATGAGAAGACCTATTGAAATAAAGACAAAAAGAGTGTTAGTTAGAAGCAATAAATTAATAACAAAGAGGACATTGCGACATTAACAAGAAACGAGAAACAATACCTGAAGCATTATCCTTGGAATGAGTTGGAGCTGGATGGTCATAAAAATCAACGTCTTCGTAAGAGATTCCTAAATCACTTAATATTTCACCGAATGAGTAGTCCATTTCTAAATATGAAAAATCAATGTCAGATATGTCAACTTGCTCATCAGACTCGAATGCCTCGTTAGGCAATGATTTGTCGAAGTTCTCAGGCACATCAGAGTATCAAAACCCAATCTGCTCCTTATGTGATCCCTCTTACTTGCTTTGTCTATATTTGCCTCAACAGGAGAAATACAACTACTTGTCTCAATATAAGCCATTTGTTTTGCCAGGCTAACCACAACTCTCTTGTTTGAAATTGCAGTGTAACAAGAGGGAGTAGCCTCCCCATTGCATGTTGCAACCGGAGAAATCTCAGTAGGGGAAACATATCTATCACTGTCAGAGGAATGTTCTATGAGGTATCTTTAGAACTGGTAAATTTGTGAGGTGTTGGAACTGGTAAATTGATTGGAACAGGACATGAAGGCTGACTGAATAAGCATTTGGCAACACTGGATCCTTAAACCTGTGATCCACTGGGTATGCAGTTCTCAACTAATGATTGAGTTGTAGAAACTACTTTGTTATTAACAGCATTACATGATGGTGGCAGCATGTTTTGACATGAGAAAAAGGATAGAGTAAAAATGCAATTAATGACATTATGAAAGCTTAGCATATACTTAATAGATGCACAAGTTAGGAGACAATTATACCTTGGACAAGAGTTTTCCTGCTAGGTGGTCTACCACAAGGTTTCCTTGTAAGTTGTAACTGTAGGAGCATATTAAAATAGCATATTAATGTTTTTGAGATGAATATTTCTACTTGAGGAACCAGTGTGTTTTTTGATTGTTTAAAACCAGATACATGATCACCTATATATATATACAAGTGTTCCTAATTACTTGATACACAAAATTTGATAAGATAATTAACTAACTGATAAGGATAAGATAATCCTAACAGCAAACTTGACAACATATTCCAAAGTTTATCCTTATCAGTAACATTCAAATTATATAACTAAAATTCAAAATATGCATAACGGATAGACATTATCTGAGAGGTGGAGTGTGAGGATTATGAACACCCAACTTGACTATCAACTCATGGAATGGCTTTGCACCCAAGGACTTTGTGAATGTCTGCCTGCTGTTTATGTTTGTGAATATGACTTTGGAATAGATATTGGCCTTGCTTGTAAGTGCTCGCAAATGAAGTGGCAGTCCACTATATCTGTTTGGTTCTTTTGTGAAAAACTAGATTAGATGCAAGGTAGATGGCTGCTTGATTATCACAGTGGAGTACGTACTGTAGGGCCTTCACAGTTGACTTGTAAGCGTGCTAGCAAATCTCGCAACCATAGGACCTCACTAGTGGCATGAGCCATGACACGGTACTCGGCTTCACTAGAGGATCTTGAAACAGTTGTTTGCTTTTTAGTTTTCCATGATATGGGAGCTGATCCCAGCTTCATTAAGTAAACTGAAGTTGATTTATGAATTAACAGGCATGAAGCCCAATCCAAGTCACAATATGCAACAAGTTGCAAACTGTTTTCTTTAGGCAGAATGATTCCCTGACTTGGTGATGACTTCCAATATCCAAGAACATGCATAGTAGCCTCCCAATGTCCTTCTCGAGGTTCCTGCGTGAATTGAGTTGGGATGTACACTGAGTATGTAATCTCCGGACGCGTGATGGTCAGGTAGATGAGGTGCCCTATTAGGTTACGATAATGAGGAGGATCTAAATAAAGAGGACTTAAATCTAATGCTAGCTTATGATTCAGCTCAAGTGGAAAGGATGGGGGCTTGCATGCAAGCATCCCACATTCAGTTAAGATATCTAGAGTGTATTTGCTCTGGCATATGAACAAACCAGAAGGTCCACGACCCATTTCCAAGCCAAGAAAATACTTGAGCACCCCAAGATCCTTCACGTGAAACACTTACTCAAATATTGCTTGAAATTGGTGCATGCAGAAGTATTGTTTCCAGCTATAACCAGATTGTCAACATAAACAGAGCAGCCAAAACTACAGAACCGTTCAAGTTAGTGAAGAGACTATGGTCTGCATTACATTCTTGAAAACCATATTCTGTGAGTGCCTGTGACAATTTTGCATAGCAATTCCGAGAAGCTTGTCGTAGTCCATATAGGTACTTCTTTAGGCGACAAACCATGCCCTTCTAATGTACTTCATAACCTTGTGGGCCTCCATGTCGACTTCATTCAGCTCCTCGTGCAAAAAGGCATTGCTGACATCCATTTGGAGGAGTTCCGACACTTTAGCTATTGTAACATAAAGTAAGCATCTAACTGTTGTCATCTTGGCTACCAGAGCCAATGTTTCGTTGAAATCTTCCCCTCCTGTTGTGTGTAGCCTTTGGCTACAAGTCATGCCTTGTACTTCTCAATTTCAGCAGAAGCATTGTATTTGATCTTATACACCCATTTGCACCCCACTATTTTCTTTCTTGCAGGCAGTTAAGCGAGCTCCCACGTTCTATTTTCTTCAAGTGCCTTGAGTTATTATGCCATAGCTTCCTTCCATTCTTGTTTTTGCACTGCTTGCAAATAAGTTTTTGGCTCCTCATGACACTCAACAACTACAAGATAAGCTTTGTGTTTTTGCGAAAATTTATCATAACTCACATAAGTTGAGGTGGAAAAAACCGTACCTGAAGAGGTTGATGGATTTTGTGACACGCATGCATGAGTGTTAGCGGCTAAGTGGCAATAATAATCATTGAGGTAGCTAGGTGGCTGTCTCACTCGAGGTCCCATTTCTTGTGTCTCTATAGGTGTATGAATCTCCCCCTTATTCTCAAGTTCTCCCTTTTGGTCTTCTAAATCTGCCTTGTGATCTTCTGATCTTTCATTTTGCTCATTTAAAAGCCCTGTTTGTTCTTGCCCATTCTCACCATTTAGTGAACATTCATCTTTGTTTTGGTGAGGTAGATGCTGAAAAATGGCTACGGGGGATTATGTAATTGTGCCTCTTTCTTGTGTTGCACAAGGGAAGATATTCTCGTAGAACATGACATCACAAAACACAAAATTCTCGTGTCTTTAAATTGTAAACTCTCTAACCCTTTTGGCCTTTGTGTCCTTTAACAAGGAATCATGCATAGTCAAGTGAAATGATGAATCTATTCTCTTTACTGCTAAGAGGCATAATAATCTCTACAAGATTGAATTTGAGGACCTAAACAAACAAAATATCACTTGCTTAATGACCAAAGAAGATCAAAAATGGATTTGGCATAAAAAGCTTGGGTACATCAATTTGAAACATATTTCAAAACTATATAAAAAGGGTTTAGTGAAAGGATTGCCCGAGATCTATTGGAAAACTCATCTTCATTGTAAAGCATGTCAAAAAGGGAAACAAATTAAAACCTCTTTTAAGTCCAAAGATGTTGTTTCCACTTCTAGACCGTTGGAATTGTTGCATATGAATTTGTTTGGTCCTAAAAAAACTCTCAGTCTTGGCAACAAAAAATATGATTTTGTTATTATAGATGACTATTCTAGATACACATGGGTTTACTTTCTAACTCACAAACACAAGTTTTTTAATGTGTTTGAAATATTCTGTAAACGTGTTCAAAATGAAAAAAGTTTTTGTATAATTCCAATCAGAAGTGACCATGGAACTGAATTTGATAATGTTGAGTTCAAATTCTTTTGTGAAAAGAATGACATTTTTCACAACTTCTCCTCACTGAGAACACCTCAACAAAATATGGTAGTTGAAAGGAAAAATAGAACTCTACAAGAGATGGCTAGAACCATGCTCTGTGAGAATTCAATTCCTAAGTACTTCTGGGCAGAAGCTGTAAATACAACTTGTTATGTTCAAAACAGAATATTGATTAGACCATTGATAAATAAGACTCTTTATGAATTGTGGAAAGGTAGAAGACCCAACATTTCATACTTTTATCCCTTTGGATGTGAGTGTTACATTCTCAACACTAGAGATCAATTGGGAAAATTTGACTCTAAGGTTGATAAATGTGTCTTTCTAAGATATTCTGATACATCAAAAGCGTATAAAGTATTTAACTTTAGAACTTCTGTTGTAGAAGAATCAATTCATGTTAAATTCAATAATACACTGACCCCCAATAGGAGACTATCATATTTGGAAGATGATCTTGCAAATTTATAGATAGGATCGTCTGATCTCATAAGGACAGACGAAGTGAGACAATCAAAAGACAACCCTCAACAATATTAGACTGATGATCAGACGAAACAAACTCACAAAGATTGGAAATTTGTTACCTATCATCCATAAGATCAAATCATTGGAGAACGGACTGAAGGAGTCAAGACAATGTCATCATTGAGAAACCAAGCATCATGCGCTCTAGTCTCACAAATCAAGCCAAAAACTATTGAAGAAGCACTCACAGACGATGACTGAATTATAGCCATGGAAGAAGAATTACATCAATTTACAAGAAATGATGTATGGACTCTTGTTCCTAGACCAAAACATAAAAGCATCATTGGAACAAGATGAGTATTTCGCAATAAGCTTGATGAAAATGGAAAGATAATAAGAAATAAAGCAACGTTAGTAGCACAAGGGTACAATCAACAAGATGGTATTGACTTCACTGAAACTTTTGCTCCTATAGCTAGATTAGAAGCTATTAGAATTATGCTTGCTTTTGCTACTCATAAAAACATTAAGCTTTTTCAAATGGAAGTTAAAAGTGCCTTTTTAAATGGATTCATTGAGGAAGAAGTCTATGTTAGGCAACCTCCTAGTTTTGAGGATCCAATCCTTAAAAATCACGTGTTCAAACTTAAAAAGGCTTTGTATGGTCTTAAGCAAGCACCTCATGCTTGGTATAACAGACTGAGCAGTTTTCTTATTGCAAATGGTTTCATGAGAGGCAAAGTTGACACAATTCTTTTTAGAAAAAGAATCTAATAAAGATTTCACAATAGTTCAAATTTATGTAGATGACATAATTTTTGGAGCTACTAATGAAGTTTTATGTAAGGATTTCTCAGACTTGATGCAGAGCAAGTTCGAAATGAGCATGATGGGTGAATTAAAATTCTTTCTTAGTCTACAAGTTAAACAAGAGAAAGAAGGCATATACATTCATCAACAAAAATATACCAGAGAACTACTCAAAAAGTATAAGATAAATGAATCAAAGCCTATGAGTACACCTATGCATCCGACTGTTGCCATAACAAAGGACGAATCAGGTAGTCTTGTGGACCAGACTGTCTACAGAGGTATGATTGGCTTACTTCTCTATTTAACTACTAATAGACAAAATATTATGCATAACGTCTGCCTATGTGCTAGATTTTAGTATGATCCTAGAGATTCCCACTTGAAAGTCGTTAAAAGGATATTTAGATATCTTGTTGGTACCTCTAATCTAAGCCTATTTTATGAGAAAAATAAAGATTTTAGGTTAGTGGGATACTGTGATGCAGCCTATGCTAGTGACAGAATTAAAAGAAAAAGTTCAAGTTGTGAATGTCACTTCATCGGACCATGTCTTATATCCTGGACTAGCAAGAAACAAAACTCAATTGCTATTTCTACTACCAAAGCCGAATATGTATCAGCTGCCAGTTGTTGCTCCCAGCTTTTATGGGTAAAATATCAACTTGAAGATTACTCTAGCTTTGAGCATAACATTCCAGTGTTATGTGACAATACTAGTGCAATCAATCTATCTAAAAATCTTATTCAGCATTATAAGGCAAAGCATATAGAAATAAGACATCATTTTATATGTGATTATGTTCCAAAAGGTGTTTTTGATATTAAATTTACAGACCATCAATGGGCTTATATCTTTACAAAGGTTGTACCTGAAGAACGTTTTAATTTTATATTTGAAAATTTTCATATGAAAATTTTGCATGAATAAAATGTCTTGCATCATTCTCTTATTGATTGTTCTGATTATGGTCTTATGCATCATCGTCTTACACTTTATTATTATACTTCGTCGTACTAACACGTGTGCATTTGAATATGCAAAGTTTTTGTTTATTCGACTGACTTTCCTTACATCAGTACTCCTCGATAACCCAAGAAACGTACGTCGCTTTTCTCTGCCACATCAAGTCGCATTAAATGCACGTCCTTTTACTAGTATCAAA
The DNA here is from genome assembly GCA_004329165.1 of Spatholobus suberectus. Classification (NCBI taxonomy): domain Eukaryota; kingdom Viridiplantae; phylum Streptophyta; class Magnoliopsida; order Fabales; family Fabaceae; genus Spatholobus; species Spatholobus suberectus. The sequence continues at coordinate 53,716,683 of CM014732.1, forward strand.
CCCCTTATATATTCAAAAATAACCGCCCTTTTTCCCTTTACACTCTCAGAAAAACCCTTTCATATCCTCTGCACTCAATCTCTCTCTCTCTTTCACTCTCAAACACCTTAACCCTTCAAAGACTTGCACTCATGGCCGCTCCAAGATAGCTTGCTCCCATGGAAAGATTTTCAGAAAGCGACTTTGTGCCTGGAAAATAGGTAGACCTGAAGAAACTAGAAGAGGAAGGCTTTCCCTTACTTCTCTTCATAAAAAATGTTGGATGAGAGTCATTTGTACAAAATAAAACTTACTAGTATCATGCCTCTTATGCCTACTTCTAGGCATCTGCATCTGAAGTTGATGGAACTATCACTAGGATAGTGGACAACCAGACCATCATCATTTCTACTGACACCATTGCAACAACGTCTGGTTGCAAGGAAGAAGGCGACATGTTTACTGATGACTAGGAAGGGCCATCACCCCATAAACTGTCGACCTGGCTTTCTATGGGCGTCCTAGACCCCAATCGAACAACAAAGATGTTTTGAAGAGGATTTTGTATTCTTCAAATAGGAAGAGGGATTGCAGACTCATTCATAAGATTCTTTTGCACATTATGCTGCCTCGCAAAGGCTCAAAGGATAATGTATCATCCAAAGATAGGTTTTGTCTGTACAAGATGCCCACTGGATAGAAGGTGAATCTTCCTACTTTCATTCTGGACAATTGAAGGTCATGCCTCATAAAGTCAAACGAGAGCTCAAGAAGCAAACAGAGGTACCTTATTCCCTATGCCATGTTATTCACTGATATTATTAAACTGGCTGAGGTAAATAAATCTGGATGGGGTAAATAAATCTGGATGGAAAAAAAAGAAACAAGGTTCTGAGATCGACGTGTCCATTATAAGATGAGGATACCTCATCTGTTTCCTGGATACGTAGCCAAGCATCTTGAGTTGGCGGTGATCAAGGAAGAACCTACTAATGAATCTGTTGGAATTGCATTCCGGGTAGGATCGTCTACTGATCCTTTTCCTGGCACGACTTCTGTTCAACAACCTCCACCACTTCCACCATAGATGAAACCTCAACTAACCCAACCACAACCCAAACTGACTAAATCTCACAAACCTAAACTACCCACCAAAAGACCATCCTAAAAAAACACATAACCACAAACACATGACCAAACCACTCTTTCACTTAAAAAACAAAGTCCCTCACTTCTTTTGAGATCTAAACCGATTCCCCAACTCGACTCAGACGATGACCTCCCCATCAAAGAACTTCTTACACCCTCACACATAGCCATCCCTGAACCAACATCAAAATAGTCACCTCCACCACCTGTTGTCTCTGAAGCATCTGTCCCTACAAAACCAACCAAAAAGTCCCCAAAGCCCAAGAAAATCAAAGAACCCAAAACAAGAGCGCAAGAGGCAAAGCAGCTAAGAAGAGCCAAAGCCAAATCAAAGAAGACCGAGAAGAAGAAGAAGAAAGAAGAAGAAAATATCGTTGTTCAAGAAGAAGAGCAAATTGAGGAGGCGATACTTCAATCAGTCATTGAGCACTCGCTACAAACACTTTCCGAGGAGCTTGATGAAGAAGAATTGTTTATTCAAGAAGACATCATGGTTACCTCCAGATAGAATTTATCAAGATCCCTCTTATGGAAATTGCCTCAATCTGTGTCTCTTTCACAAGTCTTTCAGTGTCTTACTATAGATCTCACAGCCAAACCAAGCAATGTTCAAATAGCTAGAGTTGTTACTTTTTGTCTACCGGAAGCTGAAGACTCCTCCTTCCGAACACCTTCATCGTGATGCCACCTATTTTGAACATCATGACACTTGAAGTGTTAGCAAGACCACAGAGTACCAGCCTTTAAAGCCCTTCGACCCAAAGATTCTTCAAGCTCTAATCAACTATGAACTGGGTGAAGTCAACAATCTGAGGATGTGGACAATGATTGTTGCAAAAGAATGGCCATTCTTAGTGCGCCATGGGTATGCAGAAAAGATGGTTGAATATGGAGAAGCTACCCCTGCTCTTTCCTATGAGCTAAACATTCAACTATATGTCTAAGAGGAAGGGTACAACACTCTGTCTGACGCACCTATCTTTGTTTACCCTACCTCCACCAAGACCAGATTCCCCCTAGATACGAAGTATGGAGACAAAAGGAATCCTCTGCTGCACCTCCCTGTTCATGATCAAGTGCAATTATTTTGAATATCTGATCATGTGCAAAATATATAACTACAAGCCCAATATCATCTATCCATTTTACCATGGGAAGATCATGACCTATCCTCTCGCCATCCGTTTAGAAGATAGCCTAGACTTTGAAGAATGGAGGATTGGTGATGATGATTGGGAGCTAGGCAAAGTAATGTATAATTTTCTTCAGAAGAAGATGTAGATTTCCCTGCAACATGCAATTTGCAAGAAAAGGTGTCCTGACCTTGAGCTAGGTTCGCCTAGACTCATGGCAAGATGAAAGTCACTTTTGCTAAAACCATGGAAACCTTCCGCATTTGCTGTCAGAAGAAGTATTATTGTCAAAATCTATCTATGGGTAAAGGTAAAAAGCCTAAGTTCAGACGCAACCGTAAGAGACATTTGATTATCAGAAAGAAAGCACTTTCCCCTGAACAGTTGGCTACTTTAAAAGGAAAATAGACTTTATAAAGCTCAGACTGATAGAGGCTGCAAGAACATGTTAAAGCCCTGAAGCACTTTTCGGGTTTGACTATTGAGGAGAAGACCACCATAAGTCACCAAGTTGCTATATGCCCCATCGGCCACTGTGTGCAGGTCTCTCCAGCTTCGTCATCTTCTACCTCTAACCCCTATAACCAGTTCACCCTAAATTGCCCACAAACCTATATATTCTTCTCCACAAATGCCAATGCTTTTGAAGTTTCCCTATCCATAGGACACTTTTGGTTCTATAGACCCCCTGTCCCTTATGTCTTCAATTTATGTTTTGTAAAAGAACCTATAGAAGATGAAGACGATAGCTTCGCCTCTACTGATGAGCCTTCAGACGTTCAACAAGAGGTCAAAGAACTAAAGTAAACTGTTCACCATCTTAAAACTGCACTTGTCAGGGAGAGCAAGAAGCGGAAGCTTTACTTACAAAACTGGTGAAATGCTTCAAAGGAGACCTTAGCTCATCATCCACACCTTCAGACTCTGAATCTTTTGATTGATGATGCCAAAAAGGGGAGAAAACAGAAGAAGATCAAAAGGGAGAACAAAACATCACAAGGGGGAGCATAATCGTAGGGGGAGTATTTCTTATCTTTTTATTTTCTATGTTTGACTTAAACTGCAATTACATTTCAATTCAATATTTAGTATTTACTTAGTTATGAATTATGATAGTACGTCAGCCTGATAAATGCTTTTGTAGTTATTAATGAGTTTTTGCATGAAAAATATTACCTATCAAAACTTATGAAGTAAAACAGTCTTAAAAATATAAAGATGTTTGTGTAAAACACAATGATAACACAAGAAGGGAGGTTGAATTATGTTATAACAAATTTTCGCAAAACCTTTTTAAAAAATGTATCATTTGAAGGATTAACCAAAAGATTTTTAAAAATGTTATTTAGAGAAAGAGGAATGCAGAAAGATAAACAGAGAAGCACAGAGGAATTATACTGGTTCGTCTCACCCTAGAGACTACGTCAGTTCTTGCAACAACCAAGTTACACTAACTTAACCAAGTTACAAGTATTCTTTTGACCAAACCTCTTCAGGCTCAACCCAAGTAGTCTTTAACTTGCCTCTCCAAGCAAAAATCCAAGTATTCTTTGAATCAAAGCCTCTTCAGGCTTCTACCTATTTCTTAAAAAAAAGCTGAATGTGAGTTGTCTCACTTAGTTTAGCATCCTAACAGACGAATATACAATAAAGTTCAAAGTAAGCTTTTACAAACGGCGTATATGCATATTACAATATAAGAGATTTTCAACAGTTAAAGATATTTCAAATAAGCCAGCATTTGAAATTGAGGTCTCTTTTTCTATTTATATGCTTCTCCAGAAAAGTGTCCGTTGTGAGTGCTTGCAGGAGACATCCTTCGTCTATTGGAAAAGAGTCGTTGAAGCATTAAATGCAGGATTTAATGCCTTTCACCAACTTGTCACTTTGATAAGATAGAGCAGTCTGCTTATCTTTGCCATTCTCGTACTCAATCTTGTAGCAGTGGACATATTTGCTTTTTCGTTATGACATTTGCATGCATATTCCTTCTTTTATGTATAAAGTGGACTTTCCTTGAGAGTAGGTACGTAGTCTTCATTTATTTCGAGGTTGTTTACACATTTACAAATATGCAGTGTACAGATCGTTAGAACTTTGTCTGAAAGCAGTTAGTTATTGAATCTGTTTAAAGAAAGATAAAGACGGTACATGATCAAGTGATCAAACGATAGCGAACATGAAAATTATGAGTGACCAAATGATTACTTGAAAAACTCTTTTTAACTGTTTGTTATTATCAAAATATTTGAGGGTTATAAATTCGTCCTTTGTTTTAACAGTTTGTCATCATCAAAAAGGGAGAGATTGTTAAGATAAAGGAAAAATTTATGACCTTCATTTTATTTTGATTATAACAAACAGTCACAAACAGTCTTATTGAACAATTGTTTGTTTACTTGGTAATACTGCACATCTTCGCTATCGTCTGTCCATGCATTCTTTTCTTTTACTTAAAAGATTCTATAACTAATTCCTTCAGATAATGCTTTGTTGATTTGAGTTCTTTTGTTGAAAATGAGAAAACCACCTTAAACGAAAAGACGTCTACGTACCTATCCTTGATAAAAGTTTACCTTTACGCATAAAAGAAGGAATTTGTGTGCAGATGTTAGTACGAAAAGCAAATATGCCCACTGCAACAAGATTGAGTGCAAGAAAACCTAGATAAGCAAACTGCTTTATCTTATCAGAGTGACTGGTTGGTGAAAGGCATTAAATGCTACATTTAATGCTCCAATGACTCTTTTTTGCTTTTACAATGCCAAACGAAGGATGTCTCCTAAAGCACTCATAACGGACACTTTTTGGAGAATCCTATAAATAGAAGAAGAGACCTCAATCTCAAATGCAGATAGTGCGTGAAATTGTTGAAAAACTTTCTCTCATTCTGTAATCTCTGAATACTTTACTTGTAACCGCTTCCCTGAGCTTCATTGTACATTTGTCTGATAATACGTTAACTTAAATGAGACAACTCACACTTAACCATTTCACTAAGAAATTGGTATAAGCTTGAAGAGGCTTTAATTCAAAGAATACTTGGGATTTTGCTTCGAGAGGCAAGTTAAAGATTACTTGGGTTGAGCCTGAAGAGACTCAGTTAAAAGAATACTTGTATCTTATTTTTATTAGTGGGACTTGGTAGTTTGCTAAGAACTGGACATAGTCTCTTGGGTGAGACAAACCAGTATAAACTCCTTGTGTTTCTTTGGTTTACGTTTTCATTAATCTTTCTTTAAAAATCCTTTGAAAATCTTTTGTTTAACACTTCAGATGAAACGTTCTTGAAAAGTTTTTTGCGAAATTTTTTAATAACACAATTCAACCCCCCTTCTTCTGTTTTTCCTGTGTTTTACAGTTTGGTCATAGGTAGAATAAAATGGCGATTATCGAAAACTTACCTTGCGAGCTGGGTAAAACAAGGTGTGAGGGGCTCACGGTAGAGAAGGGCTCACGACGGAGAAGGGCTCACAGCAGAGAAGGGCATCATGGCGGCGAAGAAAGGCTCACAGTGGCAGAGATGGAGGAATGGTAGTTGTGGTCGTGATTTGTGGGTAGGAAATGTGGTGTCGGTGGTAGTTATGGAGGAGTGACGGAGGTTCTAAGGTTTTGGGGTTGAGAGCACTTTCGCAAAATGAAGGGGAATCAGTTCGAATTGGCATATATAAGCATTTTTACATTGGTTATTAGTTTAATCGATGTAAAAACCACTTTCTACATTCGTTAAATGTTTAACCGATGTAGAAAGTTGTTTTTACATCGGTTAAACTAATAACTGATGTAAAATTTGTGTTTTTATTTACAAGTTTGTCACCGCATTTTTTTTTTACATCATCAATTGATATAAAACTTGTCTTAGTACGAGTTTTTTGCACTAGTATTTTTTCTTGAATAAATGTCTATTTATACGCATTTTTTGAATACATTTTGACAAAGTAACAAATAATTGACCATAACTAAATACATGTAAGTGTATGTTTGATTACTACTAAAATAGGACTCTCTGCAATGAACAAATAATAAATAGTAAATTATCATAAATAGTAGAGGTACAAAAGGTAAAAAAATACATACAACTAGACATGTATTAAAAAATAAATAAATTAATAAACTAAAAATAACACGGAACAATAACAGCGTACAAATAAACATGTATTAAGCAAAAAATAAATTAATAAATAAAATTAATATGTACGTCAATGTATTGTAACACTTTATCTTATTATATATTGTAACAATTTTTCTTATTATACATTGACGTGAGTAATAATTTAATGCATGTTTATTTGTATTTTTTTATTTTGTCTTATTTTTAGTTTGATAATTTATTTTTTTCTCAATACATGTCTATCTATAAGTATTTTTTACTTTTTGGGTAAGACATTGAATTTAATTTCTTTTAATAGTTTTTCTTATTATACATTGATGCACATGTTAATTTTAATTTATTAATCCTTTTTGCTCAATAAATGTTTGCCTATCAACATTTTTTTCATTTTTTTTAAAAGATAATCAATTCAATCTAATTTAATGTGTAAGTATTCCTAATCTCCACATAAAAGTGTGAAATTAACTATTTATAGTGATTTAATTTTTTAATTATTTTTATTTTTAAAATATTATACGTGGCAGAATTTGGTTTGTTTGGGTCTATAAATCTTTTGAATTTAATTTTCACTTTTGTATCCAAAAAATTATTTTATAAAAATATTAAATAAAAATAAATATATTTAATTCTAAGAATATGAAATTATTTCATAAAATGAAATAAATTAAAACGATATGTAAAGATTTAATTTTTTTTTTACAAATTTTGGATAATTAAAATAGCTTTTGGAAGAGTAACTTTTCTTTTTTTTTCTGAAAAGGCAAAGAGATTGTTATTAAACAAAAATGAAACCCAACCTTAGCATAAGAAGTGCTAAGGGGATACACAGTCATAGAAACCCATATGCATGAAAGGAACCGGGCCCAAAAACCAAGCCCCAAAACCACCCAGCAGACCACACCGAACCAATAACAAACCTCATGCAAAAACCACCAACTCCCCTAATATCTACCACCCGTGGCACAGGTTGTAATTAAGCTTATCTATCAGGAGGCACGTGGGGTAGATAGAATTCAAGTTTCGAGTTTCTAAAGGCATAGGCTAAAAATGCAGGTTATGTGGAGCTTTTGTTCAGTGTGGAGGGGTACATGGCATATATAGCCGCTTCGCATAAAAACGATTGCGGTTTCTTCAGAATGTAATGTTTACCCAAGCTTCATTATTTTACAGATTTTATTACTGTATTTTTTTTTCTTTTGCATTTTGTTACTCTATTTTTAAAATCTTACAAATTTTGCTTAATTATTAACTGTTCATTAAATAAAAATTTGTAAAATTCGTAAGATTTCAAAAATAAGATGACAAAATATGAAAGAAAGAAATACAGTGACAAAATTCACAAAATGATAAAATTTAAGTAACACAAAATGTAATTAAATCCTAATAGATATGCCGCGGTGACTTCTGTTTGAAAAAAATGTTCAAAGCCACCCAATGCCACCAATACCAGCCACAAAACTGCCAACACAACTCCTCACCATTGTGTGCTTTCACTGCCATACCTGCCCATTCTCTTCTTTAAAACCAAGAGACCACCAAATGCTTGGCTCAAGATTTTATCAAGACAAATCCCAAGAAAACCAAAAAGTACGTCCCCCTATACACCTTTGTCCAGTGGCGGATCCAAGACTTCGGGTTAGTGGGAGTAATCTATTTAAAAAATAAAAATAATAATAATAATTATCATACATATAAACATAAAGACATACGTGTTAAAATCATAAAATTTTAATATATCTAATCAAATAAATTACATATCTTATAATTGTCTTCTACGTGATTTCATATTTTGAAATTGTTAAATGATCAACTCATTGTCAATAAAAAAATAATAAATACATGAAAGGAGTAAAAAATTGAAAATAATGGATTCAAATATATAAAAATAAGGGAGGCAAAATATAAAAAATTAACATATTTATTTGTAATTTTATCAAATTAAGGGAGTGCATTTGCACATTCTTATTTAGTTATAGGTCCACCCTTAGTAGTGGGTTCAAATATATTAAAATAGAGGGGGCAAAATATAAAAATTTAACATATTTATTTATAATTTTATCAAATTGAGGGGGTGCATTTGCACACCCTCATCTAAGTTTGGATTCGCCCCTGCCTTTGTTAATCTCCACATCGTACTTTGCATAAAATATAAATGATAGTTTTTAATTTTCAATTTTTGTCACAAATTGGTTTTTGATAGTTTTTTATGCATTTTTATTTCTTTTCTTTTGTTAAAAGTAGATGTCAAGTTAAATACAATTTTTTTTTGAAAAAAGAATCTTTGAAATAAAATATAATTTTTAATAAAAAAAACCTAAAAAATGAGAGTTCTAGTAGAAATTAATAAAGAAGTTTATATTTTAAAGAAAAAATACAATGATTGACTATTTCGAGATACTGTTGTGATAATATATTTCATTTGTTTCATAGTGTCGATGTCTGTACTCATTTTTCTATTCTTTCAATGTTAAATTTTCAACAAAAAATAAATGTAAGCGCATTTAACAGTTAACATGTCTAATTAACAACAAGAAAAATAGTAACGAAACCAAAAGAATATGAAACCATACATATGGAACAAGAAATGAAGAAATTTAAGAAACAAAATGGAATCTCTTTTCTCAGAAAGTACACATAGACAAACTTAAAGTGTATATAAGCCCATTAATATTACCCCAAAAGAAGTTACATGAAACAAAATGATGGAGATTACATCTCTGTCAAAAGCAAACTTATATACTTGTACACATCGATCCATCATCATTGAAATCAGTGATCCACTATTTTTGGGCACATTTGGCATGGTGCTAGAACTTTGTTCAAAGATGTTTTTGCCGGTATCGACCCAGATTTAGATGCTCAAGTAGAATTTGGAGCATTCCAAAAACTTAGAGATCCAACTACAAGAAGACAAGTAGTCTGATATACCATTCTTTTGTTCCTTTTCGACTTTTTTTGTTATGATTTTGAATTTCACATAGAGAACTAGATAAATCTTAATTTGAATTGCACCATGCCGCCTACACATGATAATATTTTGCATATCAATTTGTACAGGCATTATAATGTTTCACATCAATAAGAATAGAAATTTTTTTATATAATTAAGAGCTATTGCAAAGTTTAATGGTATAATCTTATCATGTTTGCAGCAAATTTCATCAAACTTGTTCGATAAATTTTGAAACTTAAAATCAAGGACAATTGGACTTTAAACCTCACTGTAAGCATTTGCAATGCACGGGGTAAATTTGAATTTTTTTTATTTTTATATATAGTTTTTAAATAATTTGATTCAATAATCAAAGTAATTAACTTATTCTTTATAGACACTATAATGTGGTAAAGTAGTAGTAAATTGATGTATTCTTTTTTAACTGTTCTCCAAATATACTAACTTGAAAGAATATTTCAAATCTTATAGTCTCATATTGCAAGCTTGACTATGTATTTTCACATCCGTGTTATGCACAAGGTTTAACAACATTTAGCAATGTATGACAACATTTACTTAGGCTTTCAAAGAGGGATTTTTTTTTTTTAAAGGAAAAAAACAATTATTAATGAAGAAAAAGCTTTTCCCTTAAGCACAAGGTGTGCCTAGGAAAGGACCAAAACAAATAGATACAACTATTTCCTTGAAGTCCAAAGTTTTGCACAAGTAGATATGGACAACCAAAAATGCCTTATAATGCTATCATAATCAACGTGAGGCAAAAAAACACCTATATCAAGTTTTCCACAATAGCATAGGATTGAATTGGCATGTCTCCACAACAAAGTAACATATTGGGAATGGCTCCAGCATTTGTGAGCTGCTCTAATGCTTCTTGTCCACGTGTTGCAGCGTGTGGAAGAATTTCAAAGAGGGAATTTGTGATACTTTTTTTTATAAAAGATTTTTTTTTAATTTTTGTTATTAATTCAAACAAAATAAATATATTGAAATTAAATAATTAAATTAATGCATATTCATAAATATTTATTTTAATGTATTTTGAATATATTTATTAGTACCATGATAAATTTGGCCTAACTACTTTGAACATGTTATTTTCATGCATTGTGTTATCCTTCTATATCTAGAGAAATCTAATGTAATAATGTTAGATTAATACTTTCGAATTCATGCCAATGCTTCGACTAAATGTTTAAATTTAATATAGATAAGTACTTTGCACTTTTCATTTATTTTGAGCTTCCATCCAATTTATTATACTAAATGGTTTAAATTGAATATTGCAGTTGATATTAATATGTTATAATTTGGTCATAGAATACAACACCATGGTGTGACTATTAACTAGAGTAGACAATATCTCGAATGCGGTAAGCCTAATGATGATAGCAGACTTGAAGTTGGAACATTGGTGTTAGAAGGAGGGCCTAGGCCACACCTGTGGGCCACCAGACCCTCTAGTCCCTTGGCCTCGACAAAGGTCTACTGTTTTGGTACACCAAAATAGTTCCACATCACTTAAGAATCAAGGCCAATGATAGTTTATAAACACCTACCTCCCTTAACCTATTGAGATGTCTTTTAAAGACAAAATTGTGAGACTCACAAATGTCAAAGTAGACAATGCTTATTGATATTTTTTATGAATCCATTTAGTGCATCCTTGATGTAAGAAATCATTTTTAATAACAAAATAAATTAAAGCAATATATACATTAAAAAATTGATTTTAAAAATTTTAAAAATTCATTGAATTGAGTGAAAAATATTTTACTGATAATTATAAATATTTAAATTGCTTTCGGACGAATAGTATTATAGGACGATTAAACCCACTTCAAAGTAGAATAAAGGCACCAGCAATAATGGAAAGATAGAATTGAAATTACAGAAAAAAAGGAGTTTGAGCTTCTATAATCATTGAGTTGAGAGAATTTGTACCCTTGACAAACTCACGCAGCACTAATTGTGAACCCTGAATTTGTAGTGACAAATGACAATGCTGGAAGACAGACATAATAATCTTGGTCTATACATAAGCAGTTTGCTTAGCAGGAGACGAAATGGACTGCAAGTTCTTGTTTCAAACCATACACGGGATGGCATTCCGTGTGATGGCATTGACATCCTTTTAACTTCTAATGAATTTATCGTTTTATAGTAAAACTTGTTTAATTTTAGGCTTATCTTTAATTTTCAATCCTTTTGGCGGAATTCAAAACAATAGCAACGTTGGAATATCATCGGTAAATATGAGGCAAAAATAAGTTTTATTAGAGACGGTAGCCAATAAGTTACAAACAATAGCTTCAAATGGCTCAAGTTCTTGTACTAGACCAAACTATAAAGAAGGGAGTTATAAGATCAAATAAGATACAGCCTAAGTTGCACTCGTAGCATCATTTCCAAATTCCAATCACGGGTGGAATCATTGAATAATGAATATGAAGCAAAAAAGAATAGAAGGATTCCTCATAGCATTTCCATTGCAGAGCTCAAGTAATAATAATCACAAATGGAAATGCAAAATCATATGAAGAGAATCCGGATTATCTGCTGTTTTTAGACAATTGTACACAACTATACAGTCTCAGCCACTATAATATCTTGTTTTATTCTAAAATATATATTAAACATAACAAAAATTCTCTATCTCGGTCTCTCCATTTCTCGTATTAGCATTTTATATTAATCTTTTTTTTCCCCCTATTTTAAAGGATCTGATTGTCTACAGTCACAAATACAAGCATTCACACAATGAGCAATTCAAACCATCAGATGAAGATCAAATTAATCATATTTTATCTAATAAATCAGATTTAAAAGACATTTGATATCTGAATCGTCAGATCTTTATTGCACAGTTACAAATCACCGATAGTGTGAATGCGTGATTGCACTGAATTCTTTCACCCCTAATATATAAGTAACATAAACCTTGTTGACAAGTAACTTCAAAATTCTCAGTTGTACTGCCCACGCAAGAGCGATGAAAATATAATAAGTGGAAATGACAAATAAAAATAATGAAACTTTAGCAGGATTTATTCCACTATAGTAATTAGTAATCAAAGTCCTACACTTGAAGAAAGTCAATTCTGGCTCTACTCTTGAGAGAAAATAGATACACAACTTAAACAACATATTATCTGAAGGCTTTTTTCAGTATAATGCTTAGTTACATCATCTCACATGAAACCAACTGTTTAATTTCTGCATATTATCGTATTTTATTAGTGAGATGACAAATTACTGGCTGCAGCTTAGTATATGACTTGGAGGTCAGGTAGAGAGATTTCTTTTTTTAACACGAGACAATATGATGGTAGTCAAATCAAAGTATACTTATTCAATGACGGTAATTTTGAATTATAACAAATGAGAAAATAAGTTGAATAACGGGAACAAGAAACCAGCCAAGGCAAGCCTGATTCTAGCAATTAATTGGACTGCCTTGCATGTTAAACTTCAAATTCAATGATATCCCTGTTTAGACCGAATTGGCAAACCTGTTGCTTAGGCCAAGAAATTTAACAATATCGTAACTGCTGATATCAAACAAGTCAGTTATGATCTTGCATGCAATAATTTTCTACACAGTAATGTTATTTGTTAAGAGAAACTTTGTGTGAAGTGTTTCAAATGAATTCCTTGTAAGTAATTTTTTTTTATTTAAGTAAACTAGAAACAACAAGGGCTAAACTTTTCTACAATCACTAAAAAATTGATCACTTTACCCTTGGCTAATGACCAAATAGGCTAATAGGCTAAGGGATAAATGAATGGTGTTTAATATCCCAAATTAAGGGCAACTGCAGGTCCACTTAAATCATTCTGTGACAGATTTTGTTGCAGTCAGACAATCAAGGCCTGCAGAGGTGAAAGCTTGTCAATAAACATTGATTTAGATCAAAATTATGAAGAATACACAGCAAACTTTATTACCTTGTCTATTCATGTCTTTTTCAGTGCTTCTACCGGAGTTGATGGTAATTCAAATGTAACTTGATTAGCATTACATTCATGAGAAGACCTATTGGAATAAAGACAAAAAGAATGTTAGTTAGAAGCAGTAAATTAATAACAAAGAGGGAATTGCAGCATTAACTAGAAACAAGAAACAATACCCTCAAGCATTATCCTTGGAATGAGTTGGGGCTGGATGGTCAAAAAAATCAACGTCTTCACAACAGATTCCTAAATCACTTAACACTTCACTAAATGAGCAGTCCATTTCTAAGTTTGAAAAATCAATGTAAGACATGTCAACTTCCTTGTTAGACTCAAATGCCTCCTTAGGTAATGATTTATCCAAGCTCTCAGGCATATCAGAGGTATCATAATCCAATCTGCTCCTTATGTGATCTCTCTTACTTGCTTCATCTATATTTGCCTCAGCAGGAGAAATACAACGATTTCTCTCTATATAAGCCATTTGTTTTGCGGGACCAACCATAACTCTCTTGTTTGAAACTGCTGTGTAACAAGAGGGAGTAGCCTCCCCATTGCATGTTGCAACCCAAGAAATCTCAGTAGGGGAAACATATCTATCATTGTCAAAGGAATGTGTGCCATGAGGTGTCTTTGGAACCGGTAAATTGGTTGGAACAGGAAACGAAGGCTGATTGAATGAGCCTTTGGCAACTGTGGATCCTTGAACCTGTGATCCACTGGGTATGCAGTTCTCAGCTAATGACTGAGTTGCAGAAACTATTTGATTATTGGCAACATTACATGATGGTGGCAGTGTGTTTTGACCTGAGAATGAGGATAGAGTAAAAATGCAATTGATGACATTATGAAATCTTAGCATATTCTTAATAGATGCACAAGCTAGGAGACAATTATACCTTGGACAGGAATTTTCCTGCTAGGTGGTCTACCACGTTTCTTTGCAACCGTAGGAGCATTCACTGGTTGAGTATCTTTTCTCTTCTTGTCAGACACAGTAATCATGGGTGTTGAGATGTTTCCTGTGTCCACATTGGTATTGATGGGTTTAGGCAACGGCCGTATATTAGAGGTGTTTTGCATAGTAGCAACCGTACTAGTAATAGTAGAAACCCCTAACAAGAAAGCAAAGCAACATCAATACATCATTCATACACCTAAAAAGTTGAAGGCCATGTGTCACCTTTCAAATCAATTGAAACTTAATCCTAAAATGTGGCTATAATACATTAGGGTCAAGTCTAGAAGTAACCATTAATTGATAAACTTTCTTAGTTTACACATGCCAAATGCAACTGCCCTCAAAACCAATCACAACTGACATATAAAAATTAAAATAACAACATCCAACAATGACCAAGATTTCAACTCATGATTAGCCAGGGGGGAAAATGTTGTACCCGGAGGAGTTTTATTACAAAGCCTTGGCTGAGGAACCACTGCAGAATTTGCGTTCATCACCGCGACATTCGACGAGGTTGACCTCCGAAAAGCATTGAAAGCATTAATGACATTCTGCATACCTTGCAACAGCATCTGAACCCTGTTTTTCTCTTGCATCACCACGACCCTTTGCTGATCCATCATCACCTTCTGCTCCTTCAACCATAAATATTCGTCCAGCATCTCCCCCAAGCTCAACGAACTCTTCCACACCTAAAAACAATTAAAAATAAAATAAAGATTCAAAATTTGTGGCAGAAGACAACGACCCTAAATGCTAAAAACATAAACATTTGAAATGCCCCATTAAAAAAAAATATCTCCTATTCCCATTTACCATTTATTAACGTGGGAAAATCCGAACGAAAAGGAAAGATAACCAAAAACATCTCATTTAAAGATAAAAATAATTTAAAATAATTAACAAAACTAATTTATGAGACTTTAATCTTTTGAAATATCTAACAGATAATACAACAAAGGGGTTGCAAAAGACGCAGAGGGGTGTCACGGAACCTCGTTGTTTGGCGAATTGGTGATGAAGGAGGAAGCTTCGTTGCGGAAGGTGGAACGCGTTTCGGAGAAGTTGTTGTCACAGAGGTATTGATCGACGATGAAGGCTACTTGAATCGGGGTGATCTTGCCCCTTTTGAACGACTCTGGCATTCTAGGTTGAGTTTGCTTCATCATTGTTGATTCGGAATTGTGTGCGACGAAGAAGAAGTTTAATGACTGATCAGAACTTCACTTAGAGAGGTGATTTAGACTTTAGAGGGAGGGTAAGTGTGAGTGCTTCTAAGTGGAAAGTTTAGTTGATTCTAGTTAGTTGGTCTTTTTGGCGGGGAACGACGAAAAAAATAACAGTTACCGCCCTTTATTTTTTTTTTCAAATTTAAATTCTATTTCAATTAATTATTTTTATTCAAATTATATATTTTTTTATGTTTTAATTTAATATACAAAACATGTAATCCTTTTACGTTTTCATTCATAATAATATTGGTGTTTAAATAATTTTAATTTGACAAACTTCATTTAATAATAATAATAATCATTATAAATATTGTCAATAATAATTTTTAAATAATGCATAATTTGAAAAGAATATAATATTAATTAAGAGTGAAATGTTAAAATTATTTAATTATAAATTTGTGATATATGACTTAATAGTTAAAAAATTAGAAAAATAATAGGACAATTGATAATTTATATAATTCTAATTCTTCTAATCATTTTGTGTAAGATTCCAAATTTTTAACCTCAACCTTTTTATGCTCGTGTATATTTATATAGGTCTATTTATAGATGCTGACCTTTTAACCATTTGCTCCAAGGCTGCAATGCAATGAGGAAAATCAATGTGGATATTATTAACTTAGAGGTTAATGCTACTGATGTGAGGTATTGAATTCAAATAATTTGAAGATTACATTTTTGGATTTCAAAAGCATCGAAGTAAAAAGCTTGATGAGTCTGGCCAAGGTAAAATTTTCAAAACTTTAATATTGTAGAAAAACCATGTTTTGAGCCCACATGCATGATCATTCACTGTGTTTTATTTCAGTTTTATCCCAAAATAGGGTAATGCAAGGAAGACGTACTATTTTTTATATGTTCGGAAGACTTAATGCCCCACGACACTTTGGGGTTGATGACATGAACTATTTGCCATCATGTCTGCTTTTGGAATAGTCCCTTGCTCTGGGTTAGGATGTTATTTGAGATTTAATTAGTGTTAAATGTTCAGAACCAAGGTTTGATGGGTATGTTATGGTTGAGATAATGAGTGATTGATTTTTGTGTTTCCTAGCAGAGCTTGTATGTTTCAATAACATTTTTATTCAGTTTGGGATTAAACTTTTGTCCAATAATTGATAACATATATTTTTAAAAATAGCTGGGCTTTGGTTGGTGGATCTTCTTGGATGTAGTTCATCTGTAGGATTCAGATTTATTATATTGAATAGGACAGTTCTATTGTCCTTCTATTCAGTCATTTATTGTCATTTTCTAACATATGGATGTGTGTGATGCTTTGTAGTGGAGCTTGGAGAAGGTTTTTTGGGGGAAAAAATAGAACTTTCTATTTTTGGGGACCTATTCTATTGTTCAAAAGTTTTGCAGGTAATTTTCAAAGAAAGCACGAAGTTTTTTTTTTTTTTCAAACACTAATGTACATGATCATTAAATTATAACCCCAAAACTTGGATTGTTTCAGACAAACAAAATGTGCATAAGAGTCTGCTTGCATATGCTTCCAAGTTCCAACTTGACTGGTTAATCCAGTGAGTACTTAAATCTAATTTTTTGATGAATCTTAATGTTTGTACCTTGCAGAAGCATTTATTGGTGTGAAAATTGGAACAGATCTCTCAAAGGGAGAGGTTTGAAGAGTGAATAATCTAATGGAATCACCAAAGGGGTCTAGCTCAGTTGGTTAAGAGGTGGTTAAGAGGTGTGCGTGAGTTGTTGTAAACACCTTGATACCAGAGTTCTACTCATCTCTTTGAATCAAAAGTAATCTAATGGAATCACTCCATTTGATTGCATTTGCATGTAATCATAGTAAGGGTATAATGTTTAGCATTAGAGATCTGTTCCAATACCCTTCTCCACTACACCAATGTTTTTTATGCCATGGTTGATGCTGCATACTTTGTCATGGCTTTTTCTAAGTTACACCTACATTTCTGTAGTACTAGTAGTAACAGAGTCAGGATGGTCCCCAAAAGGTGGCTCCAACGAGCCTGATGCAATAGTAGACAATGCCAATACTTACAACAGTAATTTGATCAAGCATGTGTTTTACAAAACTGGAACTCCTTAACATCCTAGAATTGTTAGTACTTACATCTATGAGCTCTACAATGAGGATATCAAGCCCAAGCCATTGTCAGAGAAGAACTGGGAATTATTTGATGCAAATGGGGCACCTATTTACATTTTAGGATGTGTTTGGAAATCCGTTACAACACAGTTCAACAGAAATTTTCCACTTTCCAATGCAAAAAATGAGGAGGGGAATGTTGGATTCATGTTCAGTTCAACTGAACGGTGATACAAACACACACTTACACTTGACAAGATCAGGGGCAGTTTTAGCAAATGATACCAGCAATCATATTTTCTGCATTGCAAAGGATGTTGCTGACCCAAAGATGCTGCAGGCTGCACTAGATTGGGCATGTGAACCTGGCAAGGTGGAATGCTCTCCATTGCTGCAAGGGCAACAGTGCTATGAACTAATCAATGTGATTGCACATGCTAATTAAGATTTTGACACTCTATCATAAGATGGGAAAGACTCCTGATGCATGTTACTTCAATGAAGTGGCTACAATCTCCACCTCAGATCCAAGCAAATTTTTGTTCACTAATGCTGGGTTGGATTAGCTTTAGCATTTTATTTTATTTTATTTTATTTTATTTCTATCGATAACTTTAAGGATAATTAATAATTTTGTGAATGATTGTAGGTCATGCTTCTTGTATATTTCCTAGAAGGTAAGATAAGATATTTGCCTGTTTGATTCATTTTCATTATTATCCTATGTTAGCTTATGTTGTTATTGCTCATAAGTGACGGGTTTGGGAATATGTGCAGTCTTGGCAAAAGTGGCACCTTAGGTAACTTCATAGCTCCATCCATGAATTCTACAAATTAAGATTCCTTAGCCTACAACCTTCGCAGTTGTGACTTGAGAATTAGAAGCCTTCTAATGGCAACAGGATTTCTAATCTGGAGAGTGGTTTTGCTATAAAATTGTATATGTCAAAACACGTCTTACTTGAAAATTTTTGTGGTAGATGATAATAGTGGTCCATTAAATTTTGTACAAAAACCAGCTAAGGGTTTGGACTGAATGAGGCTGTAACTGAATCATCATCATTTTATTCTTTTCAACTAAAATTAATTCAATCTTTACCAACCATTGACTATTTTTCATTGGGTTAGTTATAGTCTCAAGCTATATAAATCTGTATATATTGCAACCCCCCCTTCCCCCCAAAAAAAGAAAGACAAAGAAAACGACATACATTATACGAATCAACTTGTATTTTTTATTTTTTTACAAACTTTTACATATAATGAGAAAATAGGCTATGCAGTATAAAACAGTTTTACATTGTCATCCAATTACATACCACTGTATATGGTAAGTTTGTTAACTTTTATAATAATTACCTTAAAAGTCATATCAACATTAATTTCTAATTGATTGACAATGTAAAATTTTTTACACTGACAGTGCATAGTAATTAAACTTTTTGTTTGGTATAACTTAAAAGAGAATAATTTGGTCTGAAAATGTCATGGATTCGTGGAGGTTATCTTCCTTTGTTAATTACATTTTTAGTTTCTTTACTTTAAATTATATGTAATTTTGATCTCATAAATTTTATTAATTAATTTAATCTCTTCATTTTTAAAATTAAATACTTGTGCGATCATGTTGTCAATTTATTTTTACTAAAACTTTTAAATTATTATTTTCTTATAAAATATTTAGGGATTTGGGATGTAAAAAATTTTAGAAGTGTTGAAATCATAAGTTTAGTGAAAAATTGATAAAATTTAAAGTATTTTATAAGATTTCATATTAGGATTTGAAAAGGAATTTTTTTATTTTGAGTTACATTTAATATTTTAGTTAGTTTCAAACAAAAGAAGGTTTAAAATAATTTAACCTTGTCAATCAGTCAAGAATATGAGTAAAAATGAAAATTTTAGAGTTTTTAGGATAAGAAAATTGATGACATAGTTAAGTTAGTTTGATTAAAAAAAACAGAGATTAAATTAGGTTAAAGAAATTGTAAACCAAATACAATTCAAATTAAATAGATTAGGGTACAATTAAGACAAAAATATTTTTATAATATATAGTATTGACCTTTAACGTAAATTAGTAATCTTTAAGTAAGATTATTTTCTGTAAATATTTAAAAAAGTTAATATATGAAATTATAAAAACATAATATGTAACATAAGAATAAACTTTAAACTCTATCGATCCAAATATAAAATAAAATAAAGAGAAAATAGACTATGCATTAACAGTATAAAGCAGTTTTACATTATCATTCAATTACAAATTACTATGTATGATAAGTTTATTGACTTCTATAAAAACTACCTTGAAACTAATACCAATGGTAACTTCTGATTAGTTGATAGTAAAAAAGTTTTTACATTGAAGGTGTATGGCCATTAAACTCTAAAAATAAAATAGGTTCAAAAAGTTTGTAAACAAAACTTTAAATTGGGTTAAAAAAATTGTAAACCAAACACAATTTAAATTAAATAGATCAGGGTACAATTAAGATAAAAATATTTATATAATACATAGTGTTGATCTTTAATATAAAATTAGTAATCTTTAAATAAGATTATTTTATGTAAATATTTTAAAAAATAACATATAAGATTATAAAAGCATAATATGTAACGTAAAAATAAACTTAAAACTCTATCGATCAAAATATAAAATAAAGTAAGAACTTCATCACATGGAAATTAATCTTAACTAAGTGACAATAATGATAACAATAATAACTAAGCTACAATTAAGGGGAGATTTTAGCTTACAATTACCTACAACTAGGGACATAAATAGGGTGAGTCCAACAAGACTTTGCTTAATTGTGAATGAATCAATGGAGTATACTTAATTTTAAAGGAACGAATTTTTTATCCTATTGTCTTTTAAAAAATAATATATGTTATTATTAATTTATTTTTTTAAAATAGCACGTGTTATTCTTATTTTATTTTTTATTTCAAATTTAAATTCTATTTCAACTAATTATTTTATTCAAATTATAATTTTTATGTTTTAATTTAATTTGCAAATCATATCATTATTCCACAGTTTTCATTCATAATAATATTGGTGTTTAACTAATTTTAATTTGACAAACTTCTTTTGATAATAAAAATTATTATAGATAATGTTAATAATATTCTTTAAATAATGCATGAATTTGAAAAGGAATATAATATTGATTAAGAGCGAAATGTTAGAAATATTTGATTATAAAACTGTGATGAATGATTTAATAGTTCAAGAAATTAGAAAAATAATATGAGAATATATAACTCTAATCATTTTATTCACCCATATATTTCATATCAAATTTAAAGACAAAATAAATTTTAAAATTTTCACTAATACCATGTATTTTATCACAAACTTGAAATCAAAACAATCATTACATGCACTCACAATAATTTTGTCTATGAAAAAATATAGGCACACATCTAATGTACTCACAGAAATTTGTTCAATCCCTTCCACATTTTGATATTTTAATATTGTGAAAATTTAACTATATATGTAAACACTTTATGAATGACATGTTAGTCATCTACTAACCATGACAACCATTAATAAATAATAAAGTACTAGTGGTAGTCATAATGAGAATGAAATGGTAATTCTTGACAAAGACAAAGGTATATTTCCTTAAAAAATATTTCTAGACATCAACTAATAATTATCATAAAAAATAATTTCATACCATCACTTTGTTAAAAAAACCTCATTCTTTCATACTTTTTTTTTTAAAAACAAAAGTGCTCATTATTTTCAATACATTCATTTGTCATTGTAAAGTAGGTAAAAAATTACTTTCAAAATCTCCATTAAATCCAAAATATATTATTATTATTATTATTATATGATTTATAATATAATATAATAATTAATATAAAATTTAAAATATAAATTATAAAAAATTGATATAAAATTATATAATTAATACAATATAATTTATTTTCAACAAAATAATTATAATATTATTAATATTATTATTTAAAGTTTTTTATTAATGATATTATTATGTTATATTATTAAAAATATTTCAATTTAAAAAACCATAAATATTCTTTTATGCATCTTTGGCTTTTCTAAATATAATAAAAACATAAAAATTTTGATCTTCATTTTTTTAAAGCTAATATTTTAAAATTTTATTAATTATATTATTATATTTTACTGTTAAGTATAGTCAAAAAAATAAAATAAAAAACAAAGATGACGGCTAACAAGTAGGCAACTATGTGTCATCAATTTTAAAATCATAAGTTTAGTGAAAATTTGATAAAATTTAAAGTATTTCATAAAATGTGATATTAGGGCTTTAAGAGGAAATAACATTTTTTTATTTTGAGTTAAATTTAATATTTTAGTTAATTAATTTCAAACAAAAGAAGGTTTAAAATATTTCAACCTAGTCAATTAGTCAAGAATACAAGTAAAAAGAAGTAAATTTAAAAGTTTTAAGTATGAGAAAATTGATGAGAGCTCTAAGTTTGCTTTATTTAAAGAAAAAGGGATTAAATTAGGTTAAAAATTATAAACCAAACACAATTTAAATTAAATAGATTAAGATACAATTAAAACAAAAATATTTATATAATACATAGTATTGACCTTTAACATAAAATTAGTAATTTTCAAATAAATTGTAAATAATTAAAAAGATAATATATAAAATTATAAAAACATAATACGCTATATAAAAATAAACTTGAAACTTTATCGACCGAAATATAAAATAAAATAAATTAGGTTCAAAAAGTTTGTAAACCAAACTTTAAATTGCATGGGTTAAAAAAATTCTAATCCCAACGGAATTTAAATTAAATATAAATCTAGGTACAGTTAAGACAAATATTTATATAATACATAGAATTGACCTTGAGCATAAAAATAGTAATTTTTAAATAAGATTATTTTCTATTAATATTTAAAAAATAATATATAAGATTGTAAAAGCATAATATTTTTATTTATAACTATAATAGAGAGAATGCCTTCTTTTGATTTTTACTTTTTATTGGACTATTATACTCTTTAATTATTCTCTAACTTATCTATTACTTTACTCTTTAACTACTCTCTAAATTACCCAATACTCTCTCTTTTATTTTATTTTTATTTTTTAAAAAATGAAGAGAGGCACAGAGTGCCTCTATTTCTCCTAGTATAAAATAAAATAAATATTTTATTACATGAAAATTAACCTTAACTCTAATTAAGTGGTAATAATAATAATAATAATAATAATAATAATAATAATTGAGTTATGATTAAGGAGAGATTGTAGCTGAAAATTACTCACAACATGTAGATTTAACTAATCAAACAGAAGAATTTTAATCCTCCATATGCACAAAGGCTAAACAACAAATTACTCCCAAGTGTTAATGATCCCATCACACGAGTTGATAACTAGTTAGTAATAAGTACCAAAAATAAAATTGGTAATTATTGTTGTTGTGGTGTATATAATACATATTACCACCTCTTTGTTGTAATGATTATTATATAGGTTTAATTAATTATTTGATTCTTATTACTTACATTAACTTTTTGTTTTAGTCCCGTACCTAAAAACTCTACTTTTAGTCCTTATATGAGCAAATTTTTTAAGTCTTTATACCAACATGGTTTACTAATTTTTTTGTCATTTTCAAAGATTGGTCGAGGATTGTCGATGTGAGGAATTGAAAGCAAATTTTAAAACATCTAAGTTGCATTTGAATGCTTTTCAATATTGACAGGACCTTAGGAAACGTTCAAACATCAATGCTTAGTGTCCCAGCACCTTTGTTTAATTCCACCCTTGTTTAGATCCACCTGTTTGTTTTCCATATTAATTATGAGACAAGAGGGAAGAAAAATAGGATATCTTCTCAGTTCCAGCAAATAATTGTAATATTATTTACTAATCTTGTTATCTAGTGAGACTGTGAGTTGGTATCATTCAGAGCAGTTGGACCTTAACCCGTCGTGGTTGATAGAGAAGAAGATTCAGCACTTGGGTAATCAGACTTTAAATGACTAGCCTTCATCACATCTTCAACAAGAATTTGAACAGCACATAGTTTGTTAGACTACAAACAAGAAACTTTAAGAAGGATTTGGTTCAATGTATACCTATTCTCTGAAGTGAAAGAGAAGTAGACGTGAAATGTGTATACCTCCTCTTTGTTTATTAGCTCACAATGGATGTTTCTTTCAACAGTCCACTACTTCTCCGTCTCTAAGTTCTTCTCTTATCCATATCTCATCAAGCAAAGAGAATATAAAACTAAATTAAGCTCAACCTTAACTATTCCCCTGGAAATGTAAGGTATAGAATGCAGAATACAGACCTGTCTATCGAAAGGCCTTCAAGTTAAAGAATAGTAACAAGTGATCTAATTGGGTCATTTGAGATGTAAGAAACCAATACTTGTCTTCTCCCTACATGTAAAATTAAATTATATAAGAAAATTGAAAGTTATTGTTAGAGTTATGAGATTTTGCGTCATTGAAAATTTGAATTTTTGAATAAGTTTTAAATAGGACATTTGTTATTATTCGTAGATTTTATCTTTTAGGTACTATTTTAGTTAGCTAATGTTATCTCAAACAAGTTTAGCAGTAGATAAGATTTTTTAGGAATTTCAAATTGGTTGTTGTAAGCCTATACATAGGCATTCTCTTTTATGAATTTTAATGGCAATTTTCCTTCTTCAATTTGAATCTCTCAATTTTTCTGTAAGTTCCAATATTTCTATATTTTATTACAAAACATTTCCAATAGTAGTATTAGAGCTTACTTCCTATGAGCTGTGAGGAAAATTTTTATTGAGCACTAAACACACTTAGGTTTAGTTTAAACAATACTGAGCAATTTACTTTTTCAAGCAGCAATTGTGGTGCAAATATGTCTACTTCCAACAATTCTTCATTACTAATTCCAATGTTTAATGTTTAAAACTATCACATTTGGGTTGTCAAGATGAAATTTTTTTTAAGGTCTCAAGGTTTATGGAATGTTGTGATCTATGAAGTTGATCCACCACCATTGAGAGAAAATCCTACTATTGCTAAGATCAAAGCTTTTGAAGAGGAGAAGCTGAAGACACATAAAGCCATCACTTGCTTGCATTTAGGACCTGCAGATCACATTTTCACCAAAATTAAGGACTTGGAAACACCTAAACAGGTGTGGGACAAGATCCAAGATAAATTTGAAGGCAATAACAAGGTCAAATCTGTTAGGCTTCTTCCATTGAAGAGAGAATCTGAATTGATGAAGATAAAAGATAATGAATCTATCAAAAATTATTTTGGCAGATTAATGATGTTGTGAATTAAATGCGGCTTCTTGGTGAGGCATCGTTTACATGTCAAAATGTTGTAAAAAAAAAATGGTTTCGGTGCCTGAAAAGTTTGAAGCCAAGATCTCTGCAATTGAAGAGTCGTGTGAGTTGCAAACTCTCACAATTAGAGAGTTAACCAGCAAGCTTCATGCACAAGAGCAAATGGTCCTAATGAGAAGTGATGAAGCTGTTGAGGGTGCCTTTTGGAGCAAAACACAATGGAAGGAGTTCTGAAAACACATAATCTTTCAATAACAACAAAGGAAAGTTGAAGGTTCTTCATAACAGGGTCAAATCTATTAGTCTTCTCACACTGAAGATAGAATTTGAATTGATGAAGATGAAAGATAATGAATCTGTCGAAGATTATTCCCACATATTAAAGGATGTTGTGAATCAAATGCAGCTTTTTGCTGAGACATCATTTATATATCAAAAGATTGCAGAAAAAATATGGTTTCGGTGCCTGAAAAGTTTGAAGCTAAGATCTATGCAATTGAAGAATCTTGTGAATTGCGAACTCTCACAATTATAGAGTTAACTAGCAAGTTTCATGCACAAGAGCAAAGGGTCTCATTAAGAAGTGATAAAGCTGTTAATATTAGAAGTGTGTTTCAGAGAAGAAAATAAGATTTCATATATGGAAGAAAAGAATGACCTCAGAGTTTATTGATAAGGGCTGTGTACATATATAGGAAAAACAATCATAAAGAGAAAGCTAACTAACGGTAAAGTGCTGTAACAAATATTTGATTCTAACTAACAGAAACAATAAAGAATTAATGACTAATTAATCATCCTAACACCCCCCCTACAAGCTGGAGAGTGGATATCAAACACTCCAAGCTTGGAAATCATCCTGTTGAAGGGCATTGTATCAAGAGCTTTAGTGAAAAGGTCAGCTAACTGATCAACAGAGGAGACTGGTAGCAAGTGGAAGAGCTTGGCTTGCAGCTTCTCCCTAACGACATGGCAATTGATTTCAATACGCTTGGTTCTCTCATGGAAGCTTGAATTAGAAGCGACGTGTCTGGCGGACTGACTATCGCAATATAAAAGAGCAGGTGACTTGAAATCAACAGATAAATCCAGGAGAAGGTAAGTGAGCCACTATAGCTCACAGGTGGTGGCTGCAAGCGCCCTATATTCAGCTTCAGAGGAGGATTTTGAAACAGTAGATTGCTTTTAGAGTGCCAAGAGATGAGAAAGTCGCCTAGGAAGACACAAAAGCCAGTGACAGACCTTCTTGTGTCAGGGTAGGTGGCCCAATCAGAATCACTGAAAGTCTTGAGCTGGATGTTGGAAGTAGATGGAAAAAGGAATCCCTAGCCCGGAGATCCTTTGATGTAACATAAGATTTTGAGGGCAGTTTGGTGATGATGAACAGAAGGAGATGACATAAACTAACTTAGGTATTGAACAGCATAACAAATGTCAGGTTGGGTAGTAGTCAGATATAGTAAGCAACCAATCAATCTTTGGTATTCTGATGGATCAGAGAGTGCTGCATGATCAGGAGAGGACTTTTGATAAGCTCTTGATATAGGAGTAGAGCACGGCTTGGATGCTAATAAACCTGTATCGGACAGGATGCTTAGAGCGTATTTGCGCCGGGAGAGATGGATCCCTTTATGGGATCTAGCAACTTCCAATCCTAAAAAATATTTGAGAGGTCCTAAGTCTTTGATTTTAAACCTGTGGTTAAGAAACAGTTTTACTGAGTCAATTTCGGAAAGATTGCTGCCAGTAAGAACGATGTCATCAACACATACTAGAAAAGTAGTAAAAGAATGCAAAGTTTTCTTTGTGAACAGAGAATGATCAGATTGTGACTGTTTGAATCCAAAGGAGAGTAAGGAGGATGATAATTTGGCAAACCATTGGCGAGTAGCTTGTTTAAGGCCGTACAGTGATTTCGTCAGCTTACAAATGTGATTGGGTTTGGAAGTCCTAGGAGGCAGGGTCATATAGACCTCTTCATCAAGGTCGACATGTAAAAAGGCGTTGTTGACGTCTAGTTGTTGAAGATGCCATTGTCAAGCTACAGCAAGAGCAAGGATTAATCTTACTGTTGTAAGTTTAGCAACTGGGCTGAAAGTATCAAAGTAATCAACCCCTTCTTGTTGTATATATCCTTTGGCTACTAAACGGGGTTTGTGGCGTTCCACTGAGCCATCAGCTTTGTATTTGATTTTGTAGACCCACCTGCAACCAATAGGGACTTTTCTAGGGGGCAAATAAGTTAGTAACCAAGTCTTATTTTCTTCAATGGCATGTAATTCAGCCTTTATGGCATTTCTCCAGTCCATGGATTTGACCACTTGTTAATAGGATTTTGGTTCAATATTACTAGAGATAGACAAAACATATGAGGTGGGAAGGAGACGGGGAATGATATGATAAAACAGAAGAAAGAGGATAAGGATTGGGCTTACCGGGGGGAGGAGGCGAAATGGACTTCACCGAGCCAACATGGTTCTAGTGAAAATCTCTGAGATATGTAGGAGGTCTGCAGATTCTTTGTGATTTATGAATATGATCATCTTGATTGATGTTGTGAGCTGGATAGGGGGCGACCTCATCAGGTTGAGTGGGTGGATTAGTAGTGTTTATAGGGGTGGGTATGGGGTCAAGGAGGAAGTCAAAGGAGGTGGATGGATTTGTATGGGAGCTGGTTGAGGTTTGGTGGAGGAAGGGAAAGGTGTGTTTGTAGAAAATAACATTCGTGCTGATGAAAATGCTTCTAGAGATAAGATCATAGGTGATATAGCCTTTTGTCCCAGGTTGAAAGCCATGGAGCACACACTTGCGGGCCTTGGAATCAAGTTTACTTCTACCTTGAACTGTAGTGGCAGTGAAGCATAGGGAACCAAAGACTTTGAGCTCCATCAAGGTGGGTGGTTTGTTATGGAGGGATTCAAAGGGAGATTTGTGGTGAAGGACAGGGGTGGGTAATCGGTTTATAAGGTGGACAGCATGCTTGGCAGCGTAACACCAGAAAATAGGAGGTAAATGGGCATGAAACAGTAAGCTTCTTGTAACGTTCATGATGTGCCTATGTTTACGTTCAACAATAGAGTTTTGTTGAGGGGTCTCAACACAAGAAGTTTGATGAATAATGCCCAAATTGGCATAGTAAGCTGGGCAATTGAATTCAGCTCCATTGTTTAAGCATACAATTTTGACAGTCATGTTATATTGGTTGTGAACTAAAGTAATAAAATTTTGGAGAAGAGTACGAGCTTCGAACTTAGATTTCATAAGATAAACCCAAGTATGGCGCGAATGGTCATCGACAATGGTGAGAAAATAACAATAACCATGTAAGGAGGTAATCGCAAGAGGTTCCCATATGTCAACATGGATCAAATGAAAAGGGTTTTCTGTGGTATTAATGCTGTATTGAAAGGGCAACTTTGTTTGTTTAGCAAAGTGACAGTAATCACAAACTTTATTGGTATCAAAATGTAAATAAGGAAAAATAGAAGATACATGTTTAAGAATTTTAAAAGAAGGGTGGCCAAGCCTAAAATGCCACAAATCAAAAAGATGGGGAATGCATAGGACTAACAGTAGTTGTATGGACAGTCTTGGAGTGGGAATCGTTTAGCATCTTCAAATGATATAAACCATGTTGGATCTCAGCAAGTCCAATCATCCTCAAAGAATTGATATCCTGAATGAGACAACGATTTTGAAAGAAAGTCAGTTTATATGGAAGAGTTTTTGTAAGCTGAGAGACCAAAATGAGATTGCAAGTGAAATATAGGATGTAAAGAACATTATGTAAAAGAAATCATTGGAAAATTTTATAGTGCTAGCTGATTCTGCTATGACAACAGATCCATTAGGCAAGTGGACATTGATAGGTGTTATTTTGTGAATATCAGATAAGTGGGATAAAGAATGTGTCACATGATCGGTGGTGCCGGTATCAAGAAACCAAAGAGAAGTGTACAGAGAGGACATTTTACCTGAATTTCTTGGTTCTTGTAGGGAAGTGGATGACTCACCAGCAAAGGAAGTGGTTATGTGATTAACATGGGGATCATTAGACTGAGTCTTAGGTTGGTTTAACAGTTGTAAGAGTTGTTGAATTTGGGTAGGGGTGAATGGATTTGGTACTTGTTGATTGGATGTAGGTTGTGTATCCATATTAGTGACATGTGAGTCTGCAGTGGCCGCCGAGATCACATTGGTGGCAGAGTTATTGTTCCTAGATTTGTATCCAGGAGGGAATCCATGTAAATAGTAGCATTGATCGATGGCGTGGTTGGTTTTGTTGCAATGGGTGCACACTTTGCCGCCTTTTCCTTGGAATTTACCTC
This sequence comes from Spatholobus suberectus, assembly GCA_004329165.1. NCBI lineage: Eukaryota > Viridiplantae > Streptophyta > Magnoliopsida > Fabales > Fabaceae > Spatholobus > Spatholobus suberectus. The sequence goes on from CM014732.1 coordinate 53,745,895, forward strand.
TGCCTTTGTCATTTCCCTTATTAGGACCACGCCCTTGAGGTGGTTTCCAGCCACTGTTTCCATTCGCATTGCTCGAGTTAAATAGAATATTGAACTTTCCAAGAATAGTTCCAATCAATTGTCTTTCTTGCTGAAGTACCATGGAAAAAACTTTATTAATGGAGGGTAAGGGTTCCATGAGCAGGATTTGTGTTCTAACAGTGCCGTAGGCATCTCCAAGACCTTTGAGGAAACACATTACATATTCAGACTCCTTGTGTTGCTTGATAGTTTGAAACATAGAACAGGTACAAGGAACAGCACAAATGCAAGATGGAATAAGTCTCAAAGATTCCAATTCTTCCCATAATATTTTCAAATCAGTGTAGAATGTAGAGATGTTTCTTTCACCTTGTTTGATAAAATGGATATCTTGTAGTAAATCAGATATGCGGAAGTGATCCCCCTTGGAAAAACGTTCCTTGAGGTCGTCCCAAAGATCACGAGCACTGTCGATGTAGATTGTGCTTTGGGCAATAGGGGGAATTAGGGTTCTTGTAATCCAAGAAATTACCATAGTGTTGCACCGTTCCCAAGCATCGAACAGGGGATCTGCATGATTTGGTGGTTCAATTCCTCCATTAATAAACTTCAATTTGTTCTTTGACTGTAGAGCTCTCTTCATTGCCCTGCTCCATGAGTGATAATTGGTGCTGTTCATGAGGGGAGAGACAAGAATCATGTCGGGATTCTCCCCAAGGTGTAGGTAATAGGGGCTCGAAGGATTTTGTGCTTGATCAACCAGAGGGAGGTTGGCCATGGTTGAAAGAAGAGCGAGAACACACAAAAGAAAGGATAAGCAGTCAAGAGAGCAAGAAGGCAGAAGCGAAAATATTAACTGATACCATATTAGAAGTGTGTTTCAAAGAAGAAAAGAAGATTTCATACATGAAAGAAAAGAATGACCTCAGAGTTTATTGATAAGGGCTGTGTACATATATAGGAAAAACAATCATAAAGAGAAAGTTAACTAACGGTAAAGTGCTGTAACAAATATTTGATTCTAACTAGCAGAAACAATAAAGAATTAATGACTAATTAATTATCCTAACAGTTGATGGTACCTTTTGAGCAAAACATAATAGAAGTAGTTCTGAAAACACACACTCTTTCAATAGCAACAAAGGGAAAGCTGAAGGTTCTTCAAGAAAAGGAAAGTTTTTGCCTTGTTCTCATTGCCAAAGAACCAACCATGCTGAAGAAGATTGTTGGTACAAAGATAAACCTCTTTTTCACTGTAATTTTTGCAATAGACATGGTCACAGTGAAAAGTATTGCAAAAGCAAGAAGAAACAGTCCAAGTAGCAACCAAAAAGACCAGCAAATGTGATTGAAGAAGACAACAATGAAGATGAGTATTTATTTATGTCATCACAAGAACTCAATTCACATGAATTGAATACTTGGCTCATTAACAGTGGCTGACATGACCAAATTTCTTTCAATTTTTACCTCCATTGACAGATCAATTCAACCAAAAGTCAAGTTGGGAAATGCTGAAATTGTGCAAGCCAAAGGAAAAGGGTTAATTTCTATATCAACCAAGAGAGGTATAATAATTATCTCCGATGTTCTTTACATTCCAAAATTGGATCAAAATCTTCTTAGTGTTGCACAAATGCTAAGAAATGGATATGAAGTCTCTTTCTAAAAAATATATTGCTTTATCATTGATGAACATGGAACAGAGATGGCAAAGATTGAAATGATCGGAAACAGTTTTGATTTAGTTGAAGGTCATGATTTTATTGCCAAAATTGATGAGAGTGATGTTTGGCATGAAAGATTTGGTCACATCAACTTGAAGTCATTGATGACAGGAGTAGTTAAATTAAATAGTCATGATGACAGGGATTCAGGCCAAGAAATTGATATGCAACTTGTTAGCATAGGTTTTGTGACAAGTTTGGTTTCCCTCAAAAGTATGTTTACACATTTATATTTTGTTTGAAACCAAGTTCCCCTCAATTTGCAAAATGAAAACTACCCAAACTTAAGTTTGCAAACTTTAACCCAAACATGCACTCAAGCGCTTCCGAAATCAAGTTTGGAGTTCATGAAGCTAAAGCATTGCATGTCCATGGCAAATCTCAAGGAGGTGTGTTAGAGTTACGTGAGTTTGCATCATTTTAAATTTGAATTTTTGAATAAGTTTTAGATAGATTATTTGTTATTGTTGTAGATTTTATCTTTTCTGTTCTGTTTTAGTTAGCTAATGTTACCTCAAATAAGTTTAGTAGCAGATGAGATTTTTAAGAATTGCAAATGGGTTATAAGTCTACATAGGCATCCTCTTTTATGAATTTTAATGACTTTTTTCTTCTTCAATTTTAATCTCTCAATTTCTCAGAAAGTTCCAATATATCTGTTTTATCACAAAAGATTTCCAACAGTTATTACTTAAAACATGAACATTCAAATTGTCACTGCATAATTCCCAAATGCAATCAATCACCTCGTCTTCTTTTTCCAAATACAGACTTTTCATTTTTTGGTGTTTGCTGCAATTTCTCATTCATTTTATCCAGCTGCATCATAACAGCTACAGATTCTCAGCGCAAATAGTAGCTTTTGCAGATTCCATACTTACTATAGCAATATATGTCCCCAGTTCTCTAATAGCAACACTAACAAATATGTCAAAACATATGTTTCCTAGTAGCAAAAAAAAAAAAGAATAGCCCACTTCACCCTCATGTATTACCTATATGCAATATTGCATCAAGAATCTCACCTCCACAAACTCAAAGGTCGAGTAACCACTGAGACACTGACGTATGGGCATAGAAATTTGAGTGCCTTAATGCAGTGTGCATATTGAGACTGAGAAGCATCAAGTGTGCATTATGACTGTTCAGGCATGATGACTGATGTCATTTTGATGAGAAATTATTAAGTGGTCCTAAACCGCCACGGTCTCAAGTAATCTTTACATGATATGTAATCAAGTGTAATTAATTTTTTTTCTTAAATTGTAAAATTTGAATGTGTTATATATACATTGGTTGGGACATGGACACTTGGTGGTCCTGTACTACCTAATAATTTCTCCATTTTAACGGTTGAAATGATGATCCTTATGCAGGCCATAATAGCACTAAATATCCATCATTTCAATTGCCATGATGACATTAATCTTAAACAGATGCCATGTAGAGTGCCTCTTTAGCAAGGTCAGTCAGTTCATAGCCACCTATATTGCCTTTTATCTGTATGAACTATTGGGCTAATTCATTAGCTCCACACATGCAGTGAACCCCATTGATGAACCCCGCACCTGCAAAACAATAGTTGAATAAATAAAAGGGCGAAGCGGAATTCAATAACATCAATCTAGCGTATTCCTGATAAATATAACTCTGTGAATGAAAGAATAGAGGTAAGCACTTGAAGATTGATTGAGTCTTGCTTACGTCCAATCTATGATACATAAAATAAGATCTGCACTACAAAAAAGTTCAAATTAACGTCAGAGTCACAGAGCAAGGTTTGCAGCGAAGCTCCTTCGTTAAATAATATCAAATCTTCCACCGAATTACTCTTGTAAATTGTCTGCAGTGTAGAAGGCTGCAATGCAGACATGATATATAACACTTTATTCATCTATTAATCCATATGGCAATATGGTAATCGATGGCATAAACCTGGTATTATTAAGATAACAATAAAGTTTGTTTATGTGCTCCAAGATTGTCATCACACTGCCAATTGATATGCAACTACTTGCGCATTGCCCAAATTAATCAAGTATTATAACAGAGTGCCATGATCACAGAGAAATCATGAACCGTGAAAGAAAAGTCCTACTATCTCTCGGCAAAACAAAGCTGGATAATGCCAGTATGCCACCAACGGTAACATCTATTCTTTTAACAGAAGCCAAATAAACAGCGACTTTTGAGACAGAATATTCGATACATGTAGAAATAAATATGAATATCATAGAATAGCAATGCAGTACCACTGTTTTCTTGCATCGCAGAAGATCCCTTCCCAATTTCCAAATTTCCTTGAATACGTGAAATTATGCATGTGTAAAAATTATGGGCACTTGAACGGGGTGCGGGGAAAAATTAAGTATCCACTCAAAACTGCATGTGCTATTTTCATTTCTTACTCTCAACGATCTCAACTTCTACGCAGCAAGGTACCCTATGCTGGTTCCAAGTTACACGCAGCCAGTACGCACCAGAACTGAACCATCTTCGCCATTAATACTTCTGTCCAAACGTTTACATTGTTGGATGGGTCGGGATGGTGCCTTTGGGTGCCGCTGAGTGCAATTTGAAATTAGGAATTAGGTGGAAATTTTAAATGATGTGTCAAAATTTAATAGGTGGAGCAAGGAATTAGGAATGAGACACCAATAAACCATCAATTTCGTCCATGAGAGAGTGTTAAGAACACACTCAATAACATATTACTCTTAATACACACTTAATTATTAGTTAAAATTTATTGAAAAATATAAAATTATGAGAGAAGGTCATTAAATAAGATGTGAAACCTATAAATTTGTGTAATTTTCAAAGAATTTCACTCAATAAGAGAAAGTGTATTTAAAAGAGTGTGTCAAATTGCTAGCATTTCTCTTACATTCTTAGTTCCTAAAGTGTTAAAAAGGCTAAATTACACTTTTGGTCCTCCTATAATTTTCATTCTGCAATTTTGGTCCTTCTAATTTTAATTTCGCAATTTCAGTCATCTAATTTTTAAAAATTTGCAATCTTGGTCTCTTTATTTTTAATTTCACAATTTTAGTCATCCAATTTTAAAAAATATGCAATTTTGGTCCCTCTAAAATAGCTAGTTTTTGCAATTTTTAAAATTTTATTCTAAAATTGGAGGACCAAAATTGCAAATTTTTAAAAATTAGAGGACTAAACTCATGAAATTAAAAAAAGGGAGACCAAAATTGTAGATTTTTAAAAATTGAAGAACTAAATGCAAAAATAAAAATAAGAAGATCAAAATTGCGAATTAAAAATTATAAAGAGATTAAAAGTGCAATTTAGCCTATTAAAAATCATGTTATATAGTCTCTAAAATATTAAAGAAATCTTCAAATTAGTCCTTTAACAATAGTAAAATAGTATAATCAGAATAAATTGATGGATTTTTTTTTATATGCGAAGTATCCATTCACCTTTAATGAAGTGTGTGTTTGATTTACAGTTCTCACAAGTCACAACTTTCAAGACCCTCAAAGATAAGCATGTGTCTTGGTGGTTTTTGAGCATTTTGAATGGATAAACAAACACGTTAGAAGTCTCTCTTATCAATTATTTTTTTTCATTCACAAAATCCAAACTAAGGCTTTGTTTAAAAAATTCGAATGATCCACATGTTGAAATATAATTTTATTACTTTAAAAATTATTTAGTAGAGAAAAGATAATAATTGAGGGAGCATTTGATTTCCCAGGTTAGTAATTAAAAGCAGGGAAAAAAAAAACGAAAAAAGAACAGAGAGGAAGGAGTATCCTGGGTGGAAGAAGATATGAGAGGGGTGTTACTGTCATGGAATCCACCGCGCTTCCACACTCTCTCTCTTCCTTCCCTCTCCTTCTCGCTCCGCCCAAACAGACCCTTCACCTTCTCAGCTTCCGCGTCCGTGGAGTCCCCCGAACAACTCAGCGCGCGAGAGAGAAGGCGGGCGAGGAGCGAGAGAAGAGAGAGAAAGAGCGGCACGAATTGGAGGGAGGAGGTGGAGGAGAGGTTCATCGAGAAGCCGAAGAAGCAGAAAGGTTCGTGGATGGACGAACTGAATTTGGACAACCTCGCCAAGTTGGGTCCCCAGTGGTGGGTCTTTCGGGCTTCCAGAGTTAAGGGTAACGAAATTGCCCAACTTCTCGCTCGCTCACTCGCTAAGAACTACCCCGACATGGACTTTAAGGTTGTTGTTGTTGTTGTTGTTGTTTTATCTTCTACTTTGAAAATCTTGTTTTGGGTTCTCTCAGTTTTGGTAAGTGCAGTTTAGGGGGATAAGGAAGAATGGTTTAGGCTGGTTTGTTTCAGTTTTTTAATTAAAAATATTTTTAAAGAATGTATAATAAGTGGAGCTTAATTGCTATGTTTTATATTGTTAACCAATACTTATCGTAAAAGTAAAAGTCAATAAATTTATTATATATGATGATTTGTGATTAAATGACTGTATAAAACTTTACAGTCTCTTCTAATAATTATAACAATTTATAAAAAAGTAAAAATCTTAAAAAAATGTTTTAGTACTTAAAGGTTTTTTAAGTGTTTATTTAATTAACTCTTATTAAATGAAAGCTTATTCATGAGTTGGATTAGGAAGTTTATTGAAATCACATAGAAAGTGTTTATTTTAATAAGCTTTTCTATGAAGTTTATTGAAACAAACTAAGAGGAGTTGACAAGTGTTTTAAGTTGCTTTCTTAACTTCAAATAAGTGTTGTTTTTTTTTTCAAACACTCCTGTGATACTTTTCAATAAGCTTCATAATTAAGCTTATAAATAAGTTCTTATTGAAGTGCTTAATTTAGTTAGTTATAAACATATCCAAAAGTTAAAAATAAAGACAAAACTTAGATGCAGTTACTTAAGTGTTTTTGGCATTGTTCTCCAATTTGAATTGGAATTTCACATTGGCAATGTATGTTGACCTTTAATGTGAACCTATCTTACACAAATTATCAAGATGAAACTCTCATTCTGATTAGAGAATAACACCAAAAGTACCTAAAAAACTGCATATAAGTTTTGCCCAAAAAAAAGAATAGCTTCTTAAAAAATTTCTAAAACAAGCTGCATTGCAGAATCTTTATTTGTTGTGTCCATTTTAACCTGGACAAATGGTTCTCCATTTGCGGTTAGTTTTTATGAAAACTGCTTGCAGTCTCTTTCTTTGTTTGAATGAGTTTTAGAGAATGGCCATGTTAATTGGAGTTTGTAGCAAACAACCCCACCAGCTTAGGGGATGAAAAATAAAAATTAAATTGAGGAGTGAATGAGAAGTGATGTTTCGTATAAGGTTAGTTTATTTATTGATGTAGTAGTGTTTGGTTTTAGGTATATGCTCCAGCTGTCAATGTGAAAAGGAGATTGAAGAATGGTTCCTACTCCATTAAACCAAAGCCACTTTTCCCAGGTTGTGTTTTCTTGAGATGTGTGATGAACAAAGAACTACATGACTTCATAAGAGAGTATGATGGTGTTGGAGGCTTTCTTGGTTCCAAGGTTGGAAACACGTAAGCATCTGCTTCTTCTGCCCTTTGTCATTTAGAATTTTGTCACCTATTTGTTGTAAATCTTTTTATGCATAGTTGGGTTGTGCAAACCAAGATGCATAAAGGTAGTTGAGAAGCTGAATATATGTCTTTAATTGAATAGTTATGATAAAGAGATCTGACCACAACCTATAAAACAATTTCAGACAAGCAATCATCTGAATGAAATTTCTATCTTGTTTCCCTTGGTTTACTTGACAGATTAATCAATGGTAGAAGTATAACTTTGTGTAGTTATTCTTTTTACTGAATGGAAAGTTTGATAGGTATACTTTCTTTGAGGACTGAGGGGTATATAAAACGGGTACCTGATTAAGTTATGATGAATTGAGTTCGTGTTACTAACATTTTCTAAGATTTCAAACAGGTGGTGTCTTTTTACTAGTTTGCATATACTTTTAAAAGTTATAATTATTGATTTCGGATATTGAAAATATCTTAAACCTAATGTCTCTAATGCATATTTTTCCCTGTTCCTGTTTAACTTGATTGGAAACTCCCAAATATTTTCACATTTGCAGAAAGAGACAGATCAATAGACCGAAGCCAGTATCTGCTGAAGATATGGAGGCAATCTTCAGACAGGCAAAAGAAGAACAAGAGAAAACTGACCAAGCTTTTGAGGAAGAAGAGAAAAATGTTGCGCTAAACTCCGGAATTCGCAATACAGAATTAGAAGCTGATGATGTTTTAAATGCTATTGTTGATTCTAAGCCTAAAAGGGGATCTAGAAAAACTTCTAACCAGGTCACAGACACAGATGCTTCATTGACCCGAAACAATTATAAACTCCTTGTTCCAGGTTCCACAGTTCGAGTTGTATCTGGAACATTTTCAGGGTTTACAGGCACCCTCAAGAAGCTGAATCGAAAAACCAAAATGGTGAGCTTCTTCTTTAACTAGCATAAATTGACATAAAGATTTCTGTTCAAGACACACACAAGTTTATGTGATTAAAATTGCTGGAATGCCTATATGAAATGAAAATACCTATGAAAGCTGTAAATAATGTGTGAATTAGTGGGTCAAGTAATTATGTGAATTTTTTTTCTCCCTTCTTTGTAGACTCAAATAATCTTCTTCATGCAGGCTACTGTGCATTTCACTCTATTTGGGAAAGAGAACATAGCAGATATAGACGTTAATGAAATAGCTCTAGAGACAAAATGACGCCTGTAGGTTTTCTCCCCTGATGGTATGCTTCACACGTTCAGCGGTAATCATAAAACATTAGTACCTACATGACTATGAGTTAGTGGTATTGAAAAAAAAAAAAAAAAAAGCTTTGAAGAGTTGCACCCTGCGTGCTCTTTCGGCCTTTTCCATTTGTGGATGAATCTGGATTTTTTTTATAAAAAAATAAATGCATTCTTATAACTTACCTTGTGCTTACTTGTGTATTATGAGTCATGGAGAAGTTAAGGAATTTCCTGTTAGTAAGCTTACCAGGACACAGGTGAAAGCTTTTTGCTGGTGCTTCATTCCCAAAATTGAAATCTGAGATGAGAGGTCTATGCGCTGAAAGCCTAAAATTTGAGGTTTTAGTTGCATTATGGTATTGCCAATGCCCATTTCACGACTGAATATCCCTCGATCCCTCTGGCTCTGTAAAAGGGATTGATAGTTTGATTTCTTGAATGAATTAGTAATCATTGAGTTAAAAGGCATGACTTGGATTTGTACAAGTCTAAACAAATTAGGATGACATGACCAAGTTTTCTTATCAATTGTGTACATGTTACTTGAATTATTTTTGGGAAAAACAATTAAAAAAAAAACTTGAGTTCTGAGTCTTAGTAGTATTTCCTATTTAGTGCCTTCGGTTCAGTGCCATTTCTAATCAATTTTGTGTGTTAACTGATAACAGATATAATGTCTAAGTTTTACTGTCTCTATTGAGAGATGAAAGAAATTAACATATATCAGCACTTACTGGATTGTCTAATGTTATGAACATTTGTTGATTTACAAATGCTTGAAAATAACATATTCTCAACTGGATGAAAACTATCTTCATTTACTACATCGTTTTAAATTGCTTTTTTGCCAAATCAATAATTATTGCAATGTTGGTTGTTAGAAGTCATCTCTACTGGTTCTATGAATAGGAGGACACTGTTAATTTTCTAGTCATACACAAGGCGTGAATTTGGGACGGTAAACAAGATGAATCAAGCATGTATCACTTGAATCAATTACCAATTGATAATATTATCATTTATCAACGTTTTGAAAATTAAACTGGTTACTGAATTCAAAAATTAAAAATGAGTGGTATATGGTTCAGTGGTTTGATCTCTTAAGTCATAATTTCAATTTTTTTTTAGTAAAAGCATCTACTAAAGTAAAATTAAAAAACAACAAATTTATTAAAATTCAACTCTTGGTAATATCAACACCGGTGAATTTAGAAATTAGATTTATAAAGTTTAAACTTTATAATTTGGATGGATTGTTTTATGTGCTCTTCTATGATATTTTTACATTGAAATCAAAACTTTTTGCTGATTTTTGCTTGGGGTGGTTTTCAGTTTTAAGTTTTAAAATTTTTAAAAACCAAAACAAATTCAGTTTTAAAAAAGTTATTGTCAATCTTATAATTGTTCTTTAAGAAGTTTTTGATAACAACAATTCTTTCACAAATCATGTATTTTTTTTAAGTTCTTATTAAGCAAAAATTACATAAACAATAGTGATAAAAAATAAAATTAATTTTAAAAATAATAACATTAACAACAACAATAATAATATTTATTTTCATAATAATAATTTTAGTAATAATAATAATAATTTTAATCATAATAATAATAATTTTAATCATAACAATAGTAATTTAAATAATAATATGAACAATTGTAGAAATAATAGTAATTTTAATAATAATAATAATAATAATAATAATAATAATAATTTAATAGTAATAATAATAATTTTTATAATAATAGTAAACGAGGTCTAGACATTGCTTGTAACATAGTTTTATAACTCAAAACAAGAAACAAGAAACTTAGGGCTCGTTTGGGGTGATTGTGAATTTTTGGTTTTTGGTTTTCAAACACAATTTTTAAAATAAAACGTATTTGGCTAAAATAGTTTTGAAACCATTCTCTCTCTATATAAATTAGAATAACTATCTTGAATGAGAACATTTTTAGTTTTCATTCTTCAACAAAAGTGTTTTTAGGAATTTTTTAAGCTCTTATCTTTTTCAATCTATCATTTTCAATATCTTTAATTCTAAATTGAATTTCAATATTTTTAAAAAAAATTATCAATAATTAAAAATTAACATTGTATTACAATAATTATTTATTATATGTTTAAGTTATAAAAAATTAATATTTATTTTGTGTAATGCATAAAATAAAATACTAATTTTTAATACATTTTCAAAACAGATTTAAGTCTTATGTTAAAACCATAAAAATTGGTTTCTTGTTTCTTGTTTTAAGTTGTAAAACTATGTTACTGACAATGTCAATACCCCGTTTACTATTATTATAAAAATTATTATTATTACTATTGAATTATTATTATTATTATTAAAATTACTATTATTACTATAATTGTTCTTCTTATTATTTAGATTACTATTGTTATGATTAAAATTATTATCATTAAAACTATAATTATTATTATTATTATTACTAAAATTATTATTGTGAAAATAAATATTGATATTGTTATTGTTCATATTATTATTTTTAAAACTAATTTATTTTTTTATCACTATTGTTTATGTAATTTTTGCTTAAAAAAATACATAATTTGTGAAAAAATTGTTGTTATCAATAACTTTTTAAAGAAACATTATAAGATTAATAATAACTTTTTAAAACTGAAATTGAAAATTGAAAACTAAAAACTGAAAACTTGTTTTGGTTTTTAAAAATTTAAAACTAAAAATTGAAAACTCGTTTTTTTAAGTGACAAATGAAATATTTGTATATGTTTTTATTGTTTTTAGTTCCAAAATGTGCATTTTTTTTACCACTTGTAAATGACTATGCGTACATGTTAAAGTATAATGTATTACTCCTTCCATTTCTTTTTAGTTGTCAGTTTTTTAGAAAAAGAAATTATGGTTTTTGGCTTTCCGATGAAATTTCGAGGTTTCCTCACAAACTTTGGTCCTTTGGACCAGCTATGAGACTAATCTTCGATCCAGAGTTTAATCACACTTAAAGCTTGTTACCCCTCTCAAGGTTATAATTTCAGTTTTTTTTTTCACAATTTTTTTTAATTTTAAACAAATATATTATAAGATTTTAAAAGTAACTTTTTTAAAATAAAAAAAAACACTGAAACAAACGTTGTTTTTTGGGGGGGGGGGTGGGTGGCGCAATGAGATATAAAACTCCCTTTAACTGTGCCAATCCTGGTAAGTAGAAACAAATGTGACCGATAGACATTTCAAAGGTGCAGTTGAGAATTCTGCATGACGTATGTTGTATAGAAAAAAATGTGTAATGATACCAAAAGAGTAAAATGAAGAATAAATAAGTTAAGAATGTTTGCCGCATAGATAGTTTGATTGAACTATTGATTGAAACTTTTTTTTTTCCACATGATAACTTTTTGGGACTAAAATGTGGACAGAATCGTCAATAAGGGGTGGCTTACCTGGTTTTCCGCTAGATAAATGCATGACAAAAGTGGCCTAATATTGACATTTAATCTGTTTGTTTGTTTTATTTTCTGATGTATCAAAAAAATATATATATATTGAAATTTAATTGGTTATGGACCGAAAAAAAAATTTAATTGGCTATGACAGCTTCGTATCAAGCCAAGGAACAATTAATTAGATAAATTAAACTTTAAGGTGAATGAATATTCAAGAGTTGGGAGTAAATAATTTCACAATTGTTGGCAACATGCCCTACGGCATTTTTTTGTTGTCATATTCTTTTCTTGTGTTCCTTTGTATCTCTGGTTGGATTCGTACTAATAAAGTTCAGCTGGAGTTATGTCCCAAAAAGAATGAAAAGAAAGTTACGTCGAAGCCTTTTTTATTCATCTGGTAAGTAATACAGAAGTCTTTCTGGAATGCTTTTAAGTATGGCAGGCAAAGGAAGTAGTGGCCATATTGCCATACTGACCTCCACTAGGACTTAGCCACAACACCTAGTTTAGTGGTCCCGTGCGTCTCTAATGTTAGATCTCTAGTCCTAGTGAGTGTTTAGTTTTGGTTATGGAAGTGATTTTGTCTTCCAAAATTTGTTTAGACCATCTTTTGAGACCTATGCACCAAAATAAAGTTTGGTCATGAAGTCCGGCTTGAAGTAAAGCAACATTTACTTGCTATTACAAGACAAAAGAAGCATAAGATCTTCGAGAGTAACAAAATACCATAAAAAAATAACTATAAACTAATTTTAGTAACTAAAACCTGGTGTACCCTCCCGATCTAGGCCAGCCTCATGATTCCAGACCACCTCGGTCACAAACCAATTTTGGTGTAAACCACAAGTGTCAACCCTTGTGCAGGTAGAACACAAGCTCGATCCAATGTCTTTAGCTCAATCACTAGTCGACCATTCGACAGTATAAGAAATAGTTAAGATACGAGACCTTATAGTCCTCGGCTCATGACCGAGTACGTCGCCAAAAGGACATCCCGATCATTAGTTCGTAGCCACTTGTGTTACATCACCACACTACCTCATGCCTAGCTCGTATATTTTGGAGATGATAACTGGCATGTCTCCAAAGGAACTACCTACACGTAATATCCAGGATACGCCCACCCGTCTTGGGGGTATATATATCATGATCACCTACTATTAATTGGATCTTTTTCTATTGGAGCTTTTCAACACTTGAATGCTCTTGTATTAAGTTTGCACCAACACTGCGATCTTGATACTGGAACATTTTGGCGCCCACCATGGGGCTTCAATGAAACTTTTCCCAATGCTTAGGGGTACCTACTATCTACAACTGAGCATGGTTCGTGGCGGTTGACCTGAATCAAGGTCAGAGAACTCAATCATTGAGCCTTCAACCTACAACAATTGTTGGATACCATGGAGTAGTTAAGGAGGGAGAATGAAGAAGTCAAAAGGAGGGCAGAAGACACGTAGCGCCGAGCAAAGGAGGCTTGGCAGGAAATGTAAAGAGAGAAACAAGAGGTTTGGCAGAGGCCGAGCAAGGGTAGAAGGTGTTGTAAGCCCAAATTATGAGTCTTCATCGGCTTGATGGGGAGGCTTGTGTGGATCCACCAAGGGATTTTCAGCCTTTTTCAAAAGCAATTGAGGTGAAGCCTATTCCCCCTCATTTTTTTAGTCCCTAAGATTGAACCTTTTAGTGGTATTCAAGATCCTGATCAGCATTTGAAGAAGTTAATGGGGGATCGAATGTTTTGTGTTGCAAGATGTTTGTAGGGACTCTTGCGAGTACTACGTTAGATTGGTTTAGCGGTTTGGAGGATAGGTCAGTGACTAGCTTCGAAGTTTTCTCACCAAAATTTGTTTAGCAGTTTGCTATAAATAAGGAGAAATCGCCAACTGTAGTAGATGTCTTTGATATTCGATAGAACCCTGGAGAGTCATTGAAGGACTATATCACTAGGTTCAACAAAGTTACAGTTAGGGTCATCAGTCCAAATGAAAGGATGTTTGTGGCAGCTTTTGTAAAAGGCATGCAAGTTGGGCCTTTTGGCAAGTCTTTGGTTCACATGGGGGGAAAAGGCCATGGCAGAGGTCAAGGCTAGGGCAACTTGTCACATTGAAGCCAAGGAGATTATGGCTAATAAGAAGTAGATGGAACTAAAGGAAGGAGCTTTTGGGATAAAGCAGTTTTTTAGGGAGTTTTAAAGCCTAAATTAAGATGGAGCAACAGACAACACAGTTTACAACCGATCTAGCAGGTTAGGAGATCAGACAGGAGAGAGTTTGAGTATAGACCCAAGTCTGCATAACTGACTATTCCACAGAGTCAAATTTTGAAGGACATGAATGCCACCAAGTTGGTGTGTCAGCTCGACTAAGAGGCAAAAAGTTGGTGCGAGTTCCATCGTGTCTATAAGCACAACACAAAAAAGTGTTACGCCCATATAAGGTAGATCGATAAGCTTATTAGAGATGGACATTTGAGGAACTACACTCATCGTAAGATTGACACAACACAAATGATAGACAGACGAGATAATAGCCAGCAACACCCTCCATCTAGTGAAAAGGTTCGGTTTGTCGGCGATTGAAAAGCACGAACAGCCAATCTTAAGAGACTTTAATACGATAGAGGGTGGCTTTGCAAGTCGGGCGCTAACTTCCTCAACAAGAAAGAGATATGCTAGATCGGTGATGTTTGTTTCAACAGTCAGCCTGAGGTCGAAGACTCCTATCATTTCTTTTGGTGATAAGGACTATGCAGGCATAATACCTCACGAGGATGATTCGATGGTAATTTTCGTTGCTATGAAGAGTCGCAATGTGAAACGTGTGTTGGTAGATCAGGGAAGTTTGGTGAACGTCCTATTTTGGAACGCATTTGTTGGTCTGAAGATTCCTTCAGACTTGTTACAACCCTTTAATGGCGTCCTTGTGGTATTCATTAGTGAGCAAGTGGAGGTGCGTGGTCAGGCTGAGTTAAGGACGACTTTTGGACAGGGTTCGATGGCCAAGACTATTATTATAAAGTACTTGATGGTGAATATCCCTTCGTCTTACAATATATTGTTGGGCAAGTCGACTCTAAATAAGTTGGGGGCAATGGTTTCAACAGCCCATTTGAAGGTAAAATAGCCCTTGCCTAACAGGACAATGGGAGTGCTCTTAATGGACCAGGAAGTTGTGTGAAAGTGTTACGAGGACAGTATGAGGCACAAAAGGTGTTTGTACAACTCGGGAATGGGTTATCAGGTACATCTACTGAACCTTAACCTTCGTGAAGATCTTTTAGAAAGCAGGCCTTGACTAGCAGAGGATATGAAGGAAGTCAAGCTAGTTGAGGGTAGATGTGTACAGGTAGGTTCAAGCTTAAGTCCCGAGTTGGAGCTAGCATTGATTTCATTGTTGAAGCAAAACATAACCATTTTTGCATGAAGCTTTTCAGATATGACAGGAATAGACCCTTATTTTGTATGTCATCAACTGGCATTGGACCTTTGTGCCAAGCCAGTCGTCCAGAAAAAAAGGAAGTTTGGCATAGAGAAATTGAAGGCAATTCAGGAAAAGATGGAGAAATTGGTGAAAGCGCAACATGTTAGGGAGATTCAATACTCATCTTTGTTGGCTAACATAGTCATGGTGAAAAAGTCAAATGATAGGTGGAGGATGTGTACTGATTTCACGGATTTGAATAAGGCATGCCTAAAAGATTCATACCCTTTTCCTAATATAGATTGCTTGGTAGATGGAGCATCGGGCTATGAACTATTGAGTTTCATGGATGCCTACTTGAGGTATAACAAATTCTAATGCACCCTTTAGACGAGGACTAGATGGCTTTTATCGCAAATTCAGCAAATTACTGTTACCAGGTGATGCCGTTCAAATTGAAGAATGTTGGGGCCATTTATCAAAGGTTGATGGACAAGATCTTGGTTGACCTATTAAGAAAAACCGTGAAGGCTTATGTTGACAACATGGTAGTAAAATCAGTAAGCAGCTGTGACCATCTCAAGAATTTGCAGGAACTTTTTGACACTCTTAATATATACCAATTGAGGTTGAATCCTGTGAAATGTTCATTTGCAATCTAGGCTAAGAAATTCCTCGATTTTTTGCTGAAGCATCGAGGAATTGAAGTGAATCCAGATAAGTGTTCTGCCATTTTAAATATAAGGAGTCCAGGTAACGTGAAGAAGGTCCAACAGCTCACAAGAAGGATAGCTTCCTTGCCCCATTTTCTTTCCAAATCTGGGGATAAGGCATTCCCCTTTTTCCAGTGCCTTAAGAAAAATGAGCGTTTTATGTGGACAGAGGAATGCGAGCAGGCTTTCTCTAAGTTGAAGGATTTTTTGTCCAGTTCACCAGTCTTGACAAAGTTGGAACTAGGATTCCCTCTTATTCTTTATTTATATGTCTTAAACAAGGCTATCAGCTCGATTTTGATACAGGAAGTGGATTCCATCCAGAGGCCAATATATTTTGTGAGCCTAGTTCTTCAGAAGGTAGAAGTCAAGTATCGAAAGATTGAAACAAAAGCATTAGCTGTTGTAACTATGGCTAGGTTTTGAGGCATTACTTCTAGAGTTATCCTGTTATCGTCTATACAGACTAACTGGTGAAGCAAGTTTTGCACAAGCCTGACTTAGTGGGTTGGATGATGAAATGGGCAGTAGAGTTGTCAAACTTTAGCCTATCATACGAACCTCAGGGCCTTATCAAAGGCCAATTTTTAGCTGATTTCATGCTAAAGCTTACCTAACACCTCGACGGTCATGATCAGTGGTAGGAATGGATATTCTCGGTGAACGGCTAATAAATCTACACTTCATGTAGATTTATAGAGCAAGTTTACATGATATTTGCATTAACTCGTAGGAAATTTGTGAGAAAATAAGACCATTAATGAAAGATTTCAGTATGATGTGTGTTTTTAAGCTTTTTACTTAAAATTACATGAATTACCTTAATTTTGTTAGATTTTATGAAGGAAGTTAGATGAACAAAGAAGGAAAATATAATCCACAAGTACAAAGGAGTATTATACTTATCAAAGTGGACTTAAAAGAAGCAAGAACCAAAGTGAGGACCATAAAAGAAGCCTATAAGCATAAGAACGGACAAAAAAAAAAGACTTGAAGTGCAAAATGGAATATGCAAGGTCGCATCCGCCCGGCGGGCCCTATATGCCGCCCGGCGGGCCTGCTCTGGAAGTATCCCACCCAACAAGTCAACACGCCTAGAACTCTCCTAGAACTCTAGAGGATTCTCCCTGCATTCCAGTGGTCAGAGATTGAAGGTCATCCTTTTTATTAAGGTTTACCTTTAGTTTCTAATGATATATATTGTAATGGGTTGCTTCTCTGTTGTTATAGAGAACTAATCCCTAGGCTAGGATTGTGGTGTAGCCATGTTTGAGATAATTGGAATCCCATTTTGATTGTTAATTTTATTTCCTTTTTTCTTTCAATTGAATTGCCTTAGTGTTCTTCATTATACTATTTGGAATTGATCACTCCTTGCATGTCTTTAATCAATTAATTAATCGACGACCGTACTGTAATTAATTGGTAAACCTCTAAGATAATTGGGTTTAGGATGTTGCATGATCAAACTGCGAACTAAGCTCTCAATCGAATTTGTTCACCCTCTTTGTTCCTAATCCTTTCCCGGATTAAACCACTACATGACCAACTAGGTATTTAATACAGGAAAGAGCTTTTACAACCCATGACCAAAGGTTGTGAAAGAACTCGATAGAGGGATATTGATAATTGAACTTAGGAATAAAATTACATCTTAACTTGGGGGGAAGGAAATTGAAGGCATAGGTGAATCCATAATCCTAGGTTCTTAACTCATTGAAATTCAATTTAATTTTAATTATTCTTTTTTTGTTGCCTTTTGCATTTTAATTATTTGAACTCAACCCATAATTGAATAACCTAGACAACGTAAATAGGAATTTCTCTGAAAGGTACTCTATATCAGTCCTTTGGGTACGATATCTGGACTCAAGTCCATTATTATTATTGCGATAAGGTACGCTTGCTCTTAAGCGTGTTCTAGACACATCAATGGCACATCAAACCTTAAAGGTAGTGGCGCGGGTGTCATCTTGGAAGGACCCAATGGTATTTTAATTGAACAGTTGTTGCATTTTGATTTTTAGGCAAGCAACAATCAAGCTGAGTATGGCCTTTGCTGGCTGGTATAGGGCTAGCTCGGGAGATGGATCTGCTAAATGCGGTGGTCTGTAGTGATTCTTAGTTGGTGACTGGGCAAGTATTGCGTACCTTCCAAGCCAAGGACCTTCAATTGGCTAAATATTTGGAGAAGGTGAAGAGTGTGTCCTTTTTGTTTGCGAGTTTTTCTCTTAGCTTTGTGCCAAGAGAACAAAATGCCTGAGCGATCTTCTTTTCCAAACTTGCCAGTATTAAAAAATCGGGTTGTAACCAATCTTTAATTCAAGAGACTTTAAAAAGACCAAGTATATTCGTACCGAACTTAGAAGTATGTTTTGTGCAAGAGGAGTGTCAGAGCTGGATGAGGCCTTTAATTGCTTACCTGTTGGAAGGCAAGCTGTCGAGGGATAAAGGAGAGGTCACCAAGGTAGTACGTGAAACAGCTCGGTATATAATTTTAGCGAGACGTCTGTATTGAGGGGTTTTAGTGCCCTACTCCTCCGTTGTTTGACTCTGACACAGGTCGAGTTTGTGTTGAAAGAGATCCATGAAGGGGCTTGTGGCAGCCACATCAATGGTCGGTAGGTGGCAAATAAGGTCCTCCGTGCGGGGTATTATTGGCCAACCCTTAGGACAAATTGCATGAGTTATATGCAAAGGTACAATAAATGCTAGAGGCGTACGGACTTTCATGTCACTCCTCCTAAGCATTTACATTCGGTGGCATCCCCGTGGCCGTTCCATAAGTGGGGTATCGATATCCTTGATCCATTTTCAATTACAGTCCGATAGATGAAGTTTTGATTGTTGCCGTTGGCTACTTCAGTAAATGGGTGGAAGCAAAATAGGTAGCTGTCATATCGGTTGAAAAAGTTAAAAGGTTTATATGGAAGTCCATTGTTTGCCAATTTGGGGTGTCTATGATGCTGGTTGTAGATAATGGAACACAGTTCATTAGTGCACAATTTTTCCATTTCTGTGAGGAATTGGGTATTCGAATTTCGTTTACCTCAATTGAGCACCCTCAAACCAATGGGCAAGTCAAGGCGATGAACAAAGTCGTGTTGGTGAGACTGAAACACCAGTTGGATGAAGAGAAAGCTAAGTGGATGGATGAATTATATAAGGTATTATGGTTATACCATATGACGCCTCATTCTTTTACCTATGAAACTCCTTTTTGCCTGGTTTATGGGTCAGACGCTATGATTTCGGTGGAAATCGAGGAACCCATTTTGTGAATGGTGGCGTTCTCAAAGGAGATGTCCGATGAGGATGTTTGAGTGAATCATGACATGGTAAACAAAGTGCGTGAGCTTGCCCGCATCCAAGACGTAGCAGCAAAAAGGCAAGTAGAGCGGAGGTACAATACAAAGGTGGTTCTAAGGGAGCTTCGAGAAGATGATCTTGTTTCGAAGAAGGTGCAACCTAACCAGATCTAGAACAAGCTTTCTCTGAAGTAGGTAGGGTCATACAGGGTTAGTGAAGTACTTGGAAAGGGGTTGTATCGATTGCGAACTTTAGATGGAGGTGACACTCCCAGCACTTGGAATTTGGAAAGTCTGCATTTTTATTTCAACTTGGTCCAATAGCGTCAATAGGTTCCTGTTAGGTAGTTCCTTTATTAGTTCAAAAAAAAGTTGGGAATTGATTCTCAACATTATAGCAGCCCTACGTGCTAATCATGTGTTTACTTTTTGCCATTGCCATAGTTGATCAATAAAGCAAACACTTTCATCGCAGTAACCACCAAAGTACAGTCATGAGGTACAATCCTGGAGTTGTGCTTTATGTCAAGGTTTTATATGATTTTCAATCATGAGATACAATCTTGGAGTTGTTCTTTATGTCGGGTTTTATACGATTTACAGTCATGAAGTACAATCATGGAGTTGTGCTTTATATCGGGTTTTATACGATTTATAGTCATGAGGTACAATCTTAGAGTTATGCTTTATGTCGGGTTTTATACGATTTTCAGTCATAAGGTACAATCGTGGAGTTATGCTTTATGTCAGGTTTTATACAATTTACAATTATGAGGTACAATTGTGGAGTTATACTTTATGTGAATCATGGAGTTATGCTTTATGTCAGGTTTTATACGACTTACAGTCATAAGGTACAATCATGGAGTTGTGCTTTATGTCATATTTTAAATGACCTACATACGTGGTACAACCTTGTAGATGTACTTCATGTCGACTTGTGTACAACTTATACATGAGAGAAGGTCTGAAAGTTTGTTGAAGTCGGCAAATTGATGATTCTCTAACTTCAAAATTTTTTATCTTGTTACTTTTATACGGTTGCTTTTGGATAAACAAGTTTTTGTTGAAGTCAGAAAATTAATGATTCTCTAACTTAAAAGATTTTTGTCTTGTTACTTTTATACGGTTGCTTTTGGATAAACAAGTTTTTGTTGAAATTATCAAATTGATGATTCTCTAACCTAAAAGTTTTTGTTTTGTTACTTAAGCAAGTTTTGGTGAAGTCAGCAAATAGACAATCCATTAACTTGAAAGATCGGCTAATTAATGTCTTCACAACTCAAACATTGTAATACATTATGCTAGCATGTTCATTATTTTCATAAGTGTGGTGCAAGGAATATGTTTTAGCAGAGACAAGGCTAGGAAGTTATATTCATAATACCGGCATGAAGGGTAGTTACAAAACATATTCGACTGCTAGGGTGGGGCTTTACAATTTAACAAAACATTTAAACACAAAACAAAAAGGCTTAAAGAAAAAGGGAGACAATGACCAAGACCTATAAAAGGATAGCTAAAGATAAAGATGCAGTTCAGTGTTTAAGATCGAGGGGATCATTCGGCATGGTCTTCACCATCTTTGCCTTCATCGAGGTCAACCATCGGCTTTAGGAAACAAAAACTTGAATTAAGCAGTAGCAACTTCAAACCCATTCACAAATTTTTCAACAATACCCTCTTGCAGCTCAGTCACTTCATTGTCAACTTGTCAATCTTCTTTTCACCCGACCTAAGTTGAATGCCTTCTACACAAACCTTGTCCATAGACTCATGACGCTCCTTTCTGATTCAATCCAGCTCACCCTTCATCTCTTTCTCAACCTTTATAAGTCTTTCTTTTTCATCCTTCATTCTCTATTGTTCCTTTGCCAGGTCTTCTTTAGCAACAGTAAATTTCTCAACCTCTTCCTTCAGCTGAGCCATTTCTTCCTTCAGCGCCTTTTCCCGATCAAGAATCTTTTGAGCCTTAGCAATTTCTTTCATCTTGTCCTCCACCGCCACTGATACAAATGACATGCGGGTAGCAAGCACTTCTAAGCCATGATAAAGGGATAAAGGGCTAAGTTGCTCAACGGCCTCCAAGTCATTTGGAAAGATTAAGTGTTCACGGATAAGGACTGAGTGAGTACATGAAACATTCTAGAAGGAAGAACCAACGTTTTCTACGTCCCCTTTGTTGGCTTCCAAGTTTTTTCCAAGTGCCATAATTGGACCACGCTCGTCCGACTCTCCCTCGCCCTCTAGGTTCTCAGTTGGAGTAAAAACATCTAGATTCACAATATTGCATCCCTCATATCCTTATCAATGCCTTTTTCGATGTTGCAAATCAATTAAGGCATCCTTCTCGGTCACAAATGAGTCCACCAAAACAAAACTCCCTATCAATACTTCCCCCAAGCCACCAATTTTCTCTTTTGCCATCTTTGCTTTCCATGCCTTCGCCATCTCTCGATTTGACATCAATGCCATCTTATCTGTAAATCAATGAAAAGAAGTTTAGTAACAATATAAGGCGTCAAGAGATGTATTTCTAAGAAGGACTGAGTTATATTGATCTAGCCCTTCTATAGTTGTTACGTCAATTTGGGCAAGTTTCAGATAAATTCTCCATGGAGAGGTTGTCGTAAGCCACATGGTTTTGTGTTCAATATAAAGGAAACCCTTCTAGAAGATCTAAGTCTTCATTTGTTAAGCCCACTTGGAAGAACCTTGATTTAAATCCTTTGTATGATGATTGGCATAAAAGCAGTAATCCTTTGCCTTCTACGTTGTTCACAAACACCCAGCCTCGTTTCTTTTTTGATAACTTAGTCTCGAAGAAATAGAAAAAAATTTCTACAGTCGATAATATTTCAATGCCTTTACATAGTACTTCAAAGGCCCTCACAAAGGCCCAACTATTTGGGTGGAGTTGAGTTGGCGCTACGTTCAACGTAGTTAACACACCTTGCTCAAATTTTGAAAAGGGAATTTTATCCCCAATTTTGTTATAAGAGTTTCTTATAAAAAGGTAAAATGCGCCTCACCCGTAAACTATCGACTACATATAGGCTTGCCTTCTAAACTTGGGCTAATGACTGGCTTCCCGTCATCACCGTCTCTATTGAACATGCAATTTTGTTTCAATTCGGCGATCACTGTCCAATCAGTGTCTTTCAAGGTTTTCTTTAGCACATCGGTCCCAACCCAATTAAATACCATAATATATCCTTGATAAAACCCCTCAAACCCTCTCCTAAATGAAAACCCTAAGTGTAAGGAGGTTAAGGGAGGAGGATGTACCTTCAAACAATTGCTTATTTTGAGTTGCTCACACTTCAACGCCCACGACGTCACCTTCAAACTTCTAGTGGTTTTTCAGGGAAATCTACGGTGGTTTTGGAGAGAATTTGAGAAGAAAGGGAGGAAATTTTAGGTTCATCAAATAGGGCTGTGCGACACCCCTATTTATAGGGCACGAAGGGGCACTACAAAGCACCGTATCAATCATTGAACAAATTTGACTGTGCACGTCTCGTAATTCCCAAAGCAACGCTATTAATGCGGTGGAGAAAACCCGTTATTGGTGTAGTGACGCATGGCCACTTTTGTGGGAATCTAAACGACACAAAGTTTCACTAGCATAGCATTTAATGCTTATTAAGTTACTCACGAACTCATCTTCTCTCTACCTCGGCTCCAAGAATAACTCAGCTTTTAGCCATGTCTAATGACAGTATCTTCACATTTCTTGCTCGAAATTGGGGGGCCTAAGCCCTCTCGGATTCATCGGTCTCTACTGAGACAAGAAATAAGAAATTCCTAGTTCCTTCACCTCCTTAGCTCAGGACTAAGGGGTTGTCTACCCGTTTGGTCTAGTCTAACCTCATGGCTCTATACCACCTTGATCACGGACCGATTTTATAAGTGTGCACATAGAGGGAATGCAGTGCGCACATTCCCCCAAATGATTCACAATCAACATCATACATTTCAAGAATTTTTCGCTTTTGATCTTTAGTCCCTTCACCTCCTAGGCTCGAGACTAGGGGGCTTTGTACCTTCTCGATCTAAGTCAACCTCATGGTCTATAAAACCTTGGTCATGGACTGATTTTGGTGCAAACCACGAGTGTTGACCCTTATGCAGGTAGAGCACAATCTTGATACAGTGTCTTTAGCTTAATCACCAGCCAACCATTCGATAGTATAAGCAATGCTCAGGATACGAGACCCTATAGCCCTTGGCTCACAACCGAGTATGTCGCCAAAAGAACATCCCTATCATTAGTTTGTAGCCGCTTGTGTTACGATATCACTACACTACCCCATGTAGTACGCCACGAATATCGTGACACCACAACGAACCCTAGCTTGCATATTTTGAAGACGATAACTAACACATCTCAAAAGGAACTACCTACACGCAATATCCGGAATATACACACCCATCTTCGAGGTATATATATCATGGTCACCTACTGTTAGGTGGATCTTTTTCTGTTAGAGCTTTTCAACACTTGAATGCTCTGGTATTAAGTTTGCACAACCACCGCAATCATGATATCGAAACACCTAGTAATTCATAACTAATCCTTCAATAGGCCCACACAAGTTGAGACATATATATCCTTCATGTCTAGTTACAGATGGATCCATAAATCTATTAAAGGAAGGATCAAAAAATTTTAATAATAAATATTAAATCATAATATTTTAAAATACATCATAGTGTTTGTATAAGTCGTTTATGTCATTTCTTTATATCAGAAAATTCATCAATAATAGAATATGTGTCAAACTTATCAACAATTCTTTTCTCAATCAAAGTAATCAAACAATCAACTAAAAATTGAAATTCATTTTTCATCATATTTTTGAACCACTTTTTTATAATCTTCATAGCTAGAAATGATCTCTCAAATGTAGTAAAAGTGTCAATACCAAACAAATTAAATGATCAATTAAAGGATAAGTCAAATATTTTCTTGTTTTTACTAATTCTTGACATAGCTCAACAATTGTTGATAGATTTCACAATTTAAAATGAAAAGGAATATCAAGTTCTTAATGGATGCAACTTTCTTGTTTAGTAAAATCATCAAGATAAAACTTTATTGTCAATTCACAAATTTTGTTTCCATTGAGTGATTTGGATAAAATTGAACTTAAATTAAGCAATTCCACTATATTATCACAAAATCCACTATTAAGTGTCAACAACATAGATGGGGTAAAAAAAATCTCTTGAATATACTCATCTTTATGCACAAATCTCAAAACTATAATCATTTGTTCTCTTTTTATTTTTCCCCAATTTCTTCATTAAAAAGATAAAATTTAGAAAACAAATCACTTCACACATTACAGCACATATCCTTCTAACAAGGCTAATCCCATACATATTGTTTGTACATCTGGTTGTACAAGTTGCATAGTATCATAAATAGCTATTTTGGGCATGACCCCCTCCCCTGGGAGAATTTATAAATAAATACAAATCTTTATTATCGTCCTCGATACTGAGATATACCATAAGACCAATAAATTGATTCGATATTAAGAACTCAACCCACCAATCCATATAGCTTAGAGAAATCCTTTAATATCATTTTTATGGCCTAGGTTATGTATTTTCTGGCTCTCAGGTGAAATTTGGATTTGTTCACTGTAATAGTGGATGCATAACATAAGGAATTGAAAACTCTAAGGTGTGAGAGATCAAGTTTGGTGGCATAGAGTAAAAATAAGTAAAATGTAGTTTTGAAGAAAGGAATAGGTTTAAAATATGAAACAACATGAGATATTGCATAGGACCAAAATTGTATAAGGTGAAACTGAAAAATTAGTGATCTATCAATGTTTAAAACTTGTTCATGGTTTTGTTCTACAACCATATTTTGTTGGGGAGTCTCTACACATGATAATCGATGAGTGATACCTAAAAATAAACACACAATACGAGAAAGAGAGTTGAGTTTTTTTTTTTTTTTGCTATCTTTAAAAACATTTTGACATATCAAAAAGCTTTGTTTATAAAACCTTTAAAGATTGTGCAAAAAAAAAAAAAATCCTAATCATAAGACAAAAATATATCGTCCCATGTCTCGGAACTAAGATGATCCAATGAAAACCACTTTGAAGAAAACTTAAGTTTTTTTCGAAAAAGGGTTTCACAATACAATCCCTTTTCTATTTAGAAACGCAAATATAAGATAAAGGAAACAAAAAGACTAACATACAGTATTTATTCTGGTTCATCCCACAACTCCTTGACACTTAGCTAAGATTTTTACTAAAATGATTTGTTAATACAAGAAGAATGAAAAGTACAACTACCGTTCTATAATGAATAAATAAGATCATAGACTGATAATTGTTCTAAGTCTCTCTCTAAAGATATACAATTAATTGTTGGAACCAAAAACGTATGAAACGTCTAGCTCCTAAAATGTTTTGATCATAACAAAGGCTATTAAAATTTCTGATAGTCTAACATTTCTTGTTTTGTAGGATATAAGTGTTTTGGGACCTTAAGCATTCATAAAAACACAGTGATATTATCACTTTGCTTTAACTTAGTTCTTATTTGTTTTATATATGAGCTTTCGATATCTACTAAACAAGTTGTCCAATGTTTTTATAGATAATCGTCCAACTAATTTGGAGCGTCCTTAAATGATCTTTTAAAAAAAGCATCCAAAACTCGTTTGGTCATAAATGCTTTTTATAAAGAATATGATATGCTACATCACTTATATATCTGGACGAAGTTATCCTATGAAAAAGAAACATTAACATGCTTTCTCGAAAAATGACTAAGTGTTTTCAAAAAATATACATACGCTTTGTCTTTTCGAATGTTGTGAAGTAGGTTTCAAATCAGACAAATTTTGATACTTAGTACAAGTTAAAGTGGAAAAACAAGTCAACTTATCAAAAGGAGTACTAAAGTATATCAACAAAGAAATAAAAGATAGAAGCACCTTACAAGTGTTAGGAAAAAAAAAACCTTTTTGGTACAAACAGTCACTGCTACAAGCAACATCAAAGGTTTTCTCCTCAACTTTATGTGATATGCTATCTTGTGCATTAAATGCACTCAGAATGAGAAAAAGCTTTATCTCACAATGGATATTTTCCCAAGCTTTTATAAGAAGACCTAAGAGTGAAGAATGAAGTAACGAAGCTACGTAACTTATGCACAAACTATGTCACTCTTTGAACAATCTTTTTGTGCTCTAAAATTTTCACATTCTTTGTAATCACAAAGTTATCTATACTTGTGCTAAACTTGTAGATGCTCATTTTTATGAGTTATCTTTTCAAAGAATGATCTTTGTGAAAGACTAGAAAGGCTTAGTGTTAAAGAATACTTGAGTTGAAATAATCTTAGGTTAAGATTATTTTGTTGTAAGGTCTGAAAAGGCTTAGAGAATACTTGTTTGTATAAGCAATTAGCTTAGTGGAACACCTTCAAGTTGAAGGGACTAGACATAGCTTTTAGTTAAGAGTGAACCAGTATAAAATTCTATGTGTGCTATCTTCCTTCCTTATCCTTTTTTTTCACGCTATTTTATTGGACGATCCTTTATAGTCTTCAACCCTCCTTCTTGTGTGTTCTTTTGTTTATTTCATTAATGTACTTTGAAAGAAACTCAACAAGGTAATTGAAATAGAAATTATAGCAATTTTGAAACAAGCCATTATTTATATTTTGTTTGGTTGAGTGGAGAGGAGAGGAGAGGAAAAGAAATTTTTGAATTTTTAAAAATTTAGGTGGCTTGGTTGAATGAAAATAAGTGAGAAATTTTTTTAAAAAATTGGTGGGTCCGACTTGGTCCCACTACTTATTTTCACTTTATTTCTCACCTACTTTCATTCACCTCTCTATCTCTCTCCTATTTCTCATTTATTTATCTCCTACCAAACAACCTAAAATTTCAAATTATTTCTTATCTATTTCTCATCTCTTAACTTATTTTTTACTTATTTCTTTCCTATCTATTTCTCTCCTCTCTACTAAACAAAGGCTTAATGTTTCACTCTTACTATTTATACTCATTCATCTTCGAGACGTTGGGGGTGTTTTAGTCTAAGTGCTTCCACTAAATTTAAATGTTTGTTTCATTTATTGTACATTTAATGATATAAATGTTGTTACCATATGTTCACCCTGCAAAAATCACTTTTGTTCCACTGAAGTTGTTAGAAGATAGGAACTTTCCATTCATGTATGTGATAGACTAACTTTATTGAAAGGCTATATTAAATTTTCTCCTTTTGTGCCAAACACAATTCTTGAGACTACTACTCCATTAAAGCTTGTCCTTTATACTTTTTGTCTCTTCTTGTCTGACAATGATATTTCTAAGATGAAAGGTTCTTCTATCATATGATCATAAAATGATGAAGTCTTCACATGAATGTTGCGCATGGTCTTAGGATGATGTTCATAAGCACATAACATACTTAGAGAAAACACATAGTCTTCACATACCTTGATAATTGTCACTTTTTGAATATAGTGTACTTAGAGAAAATACGTAAGCACATAACATACTTGTTCATCATTTTTGCCTTATTTGGATAAATTTCTCAATAAGCACTTATAGAAGAAGAAAATAAGATGATAAAATGAATCAAACTTGTTTCATAAGTTAAAATCAATTTATGCACTTCAATTTTTATAGATGTTCTCTCATCTAACTTCTCTAAAATTTGTGATGCATAAGTTGATTTTAATTTATATAATAAGTTAAATTCATTTTGTTTTTTATCTTCTATAAATACTTATTAAGAAATTTCTCCAAACAGGGTCATTTGTTTTGTCTATTATCTATTAAAATTATAGGGTTGAACCATTTTTCAACAATTGCCATAAAAAAAGAACATTATTTAAAAAGGAAGCGAGGAAAGATAAAAATTGATACCATATTATGACAAAAAAAAATACTTGACATATATTAAATTTTTCTTTGAGTTCTTATTAATATACACCTGATTCTCTTACAACTCACTTCTATCTCATTTTTTTTCTTTTTTCTCTCTCCATTTTTCATCACATGTCATTTCTATCACTTTCTTTCTTTACCTTGTCTTTCTTCTCTCTATATGTCTCCTCCCTCCACCCAAAATAGGGTAAATGCTATTCTTCTTTCTTTTTCTTTCACTCATTGTCACTTTTTTTTTTTTCTCATCTTTCTCTTTGTTTTTCATCACATTTATTTATTTCTCTATTTTTTTTCTTTTCTTTTCTTTCTTCTTGTCTCTCTCTCTTTTTTCTACCTCAATCTATCCCATTTTTGGGATTGACGTCTCTTGTCTACTACTCTTATGAAAATTGAGCAAATGAAACTCGTATTATTTCACTATAGTTCTTGTATACACAATTGCAAGATAAAAGACGCACAAGATCTCTCCTAGTAAGTACAGTTTTTGCATGTGTTTGGTTAAACGCTGCTGCATCGTGACACGATTTCTCATGCAAATTCAATAGATAGGATTGATTGGTGGGCCAATTCTCAGACACATTGAATAACAATAAATTTTTTTCACGTGAAAAAATTGAGTGTTGCATATGTGCAAGCGAAGATATACGAGGAATGTTAGTAACACATCTTTTGACATATTTTTTTTGAATATATTCTTTTTTATTGGTTGAAATTTTTGAAAATTATAAAAATTTATGGGTCTTATATTTTATTTAATAAGTTTCTCTTATGATTTTATAGTTTTTAATAAATTTTAACTAATAATAGAGTGTGTGTTAAGAAGAGTGTGATAGAAAGTGTATTCCTAGCACCACTCCTTGAAATATTGAAGAGCTTAAATTTTACTTTTTATTTTAATTTTATTTTTAATTATACATTTAAATGCAATTTTGTTCACAGTTATTCAAATTAAACTGTGCATGTTTATTTAAAACTTATTTTAAGAAAATCACCTAAAAATATAATAATTTCTTTAAAATAAATTAATCCAAACACTCATAATTCATTCAAAAACCATTTAGTAAAATATAAATCACTTCATTATAAATTCACTTGTAATCAAAATCAAATCTGTAAAATCATCATGATAAAGAAATCACGTTTACAAACAATTACTGAAGGAGTTGTACTATTCATAAAACAATTTGTACAATATTTATTATATTCCATATTTTTCTCTCTTTCTCTTTTTTAATTGTAAAATTTGTTATTCAATTTATCGTACAAATAACATTTTTCATTTTCTAAATACATGTTTAGCCTATGGACTCAATTAGATGTTGCTCAGTAACAAACATTTTCTTGCAGAAGATGGAACAGAAAGCTAACAAAGCACTGCGAAAGCGAAATAACGAAAGAAAGAGGGACAAATGGGCAAATTCTCTTCACCAATCAGTGAGTGGTTATGACCTTTCAGCCTTTTCTAATCACACATTTTCAGTGTTTGCAGGGACAAGGCCACAAAAGGCGATAGAAGGATAAGAGGATACACAATCCAAAAGAGAAACCAGCATTCTCCAACGTTCGAATGGAAACATATCAGACCAGAAGACAAAGAAGATAGGAAGATTATTTCATTTTTAGTTTTTAATTTTTATTTTTTTGGGTCTACATTGTCCAACTGTTTCCACTTCCAACTTTTGAGGAGAATGTTATCCTATTTTGATATTTTCTATATAACTAGTATTTTAACATATGCATTGTACAGAATAAATATTTATTTTATATAACTTAAATTTATAATAAATAAATACTTCTAAATATATAAATTATATTATAATTAAAATTTGTAATAAATAAATATTTTGAACATATAAATTATATTTTAAATTTATATTGTAATATAATGTTAATTTTCAATTATTGATTATTTTTTAAAAAAAATTAAAATTTAATTTAGAATTAAAGATATTGAAGATGATAGATTGAAAGAGATAAAAGGTTAAAAAATCCTTAAAAACACTCTTATTAAAGAATAATAGTTAAAAACACTCTTATTGAAGAATAACAACAAAAATGCTCTCGTTTAAAATAGCTATTCTCATTTAATATATAGGGTGGATTCCACTTCAACTGCTTATCACGTAACTAGTATTTTAATTTATGCAATTATATATGATAAATAGCTATTTTTATATATTTAAAATTCATAATAAAGAAATATTTTTAAATATATAAATTATATTTTAGATTTATGATGAATAATTTAAATAATTTTAATATAAATTTATTTTTAACTATTGGCAATTTCTTTTAAAAAAAGTAAGCTTAATTACACTCTGTGTCATCCAACTTTCATCATTTTGCGAATTTTACCACCATATTTTTTTCTTGCATTTTGTCACCTTATTTTTGTAATCTTGCAAATTCTACCCAACCATCAAATGTCCGTTAAATGAAAAACATAATGATAACATATTAGTGATGAGTTGGCATTAAGTAACCACACCAACTTTTTTCTTTAAATATTTTTCAAAAAAATAAAAATTATTTGAAAAAAAAAAACCAAGTCTAATTTCTTTTCAAACAATTTTTATTTTTTTAGAAAAACAGTTAAAAAAAAGTTGGCATAGATGTTTAATGTCAACTCATTACTGACACGTCATCATTTTGTTTGTCGTTTAACGGACAGTTGACAGTTGACTGTTGGACAAAATTCACAAGATTACAAAAATAGGATAGCAAAATGTGAGAAAAAAAAACGTGATAGCAAAATTTGAAAAATGATGAAACTTGGCTGGCACAAAGTATAATTAACTATGTTATGAAAACTGGCCCGGCTGGTCGAATCGAAAAATCAATGAATCAGTCACCTGATTGATTCAAATAAACCACAGAATCGTGCTGAAGAAAAACTCGTCAAAGAACCAGAAAACCAATTAAAAACTGGTAAAATGGGTCAAAAACTGACCAAAAACCGGTTTACAGCAAGTCAATGAAAAATGCTTAATACAACATTATTTTGATTTTTTTCTTAAAAAAAATAAAAACCAACCTAAAGTATTTATTATTTTCTTTTTTATTTTAAATATAAACTTGTTTTTATTAATAAATGTTGATATGTATAGTTAAAACTTATACTTAAGTATCATGACATATTTGATTTACACTTTTGTAGGTATTGTAAATGTAAAGAGCCTATAAAATTATGTTTTATTTTTAATTTTTAGTATTATAAAGTTATGATATTGTTTTTTAATATTATTTTATGTATTATTTAATTATTATTATTTTATTAATACTGGTTTGACCACGATTGAACCATTGAATCTTAAATCAGTGCCTTGATTGGTTCAATAACTGGCTCGGTTTTAAAAACATTGGCAATTAAGCCAAAAAATTATTAAAATTTAATTTAAAAATAGATAAAAAAAAAAGTAGATTAAAAGAGATATGTGATTAAGAAAATCAATAATATAGATAAAGATTAAAAAAAAGGTTGTTTCAAATGGTTGAAGAAGAAATTCTTTTGCTAATTGCGAGAATAATGTTTAAAATACGCATTCAAAGAAAAAAAAGAGAAAAAATAAAATATTAAGAATATTTAATTAAAAGAGTGATAAAAATAAGAGTCTCCTTCTCTAAGTTATATATTTTAATTTATACTATAAGAATAAATTTGTCATTTTCTCTTATTCTCTTATGCGTCTCCACGCCTCCCAAGGTGTAGGTTTAATCTCCACTTAATTATCTAATTACCGTTATCCTGATCACAGGGTCTAGGACTCCAGGCTTCAGGAATTTAAACCATATACCTCAAATAAAGTCTTTCTGCATAGTAACGCAGGTTGCTAACTGTCGATTTTCATCATCTGCAAAATGAGCATTTGATTGAAATCTAAGATTGTGTGAAATTTAAAATGAAGCATTGATCATCAAAGATAAATAATTTGACTTAATAGAGAAAATTAATGCTCGTGAGTTTTAGTAGTTTGTTGGAAAGCGTAGTGCACACTCAATAGGAGAGTGTGAACCGGTTGGACCATTATAAAGCATGTGCGGTGTATTGTCCAAAAGATTCAGAGTTCAAACCAATTGGACTTAATCCCTCATGCTTATATGAGAAATGCTAATAACAACATTCTTTCAACTACTCTCTTTCTAATACTCTCTCTACTATTGGTTAGAATTTATTAGAAATTACAAATTTTAATAGCTCTCACTTCTAAATCAGTAGAGAGACTCATTAAATGAAAAGTGAGACTTATTAAAATTTGTGATTTTTAATAAATTCTAACCAATAATAAAGAGAGTATTGCTAGTATTTCTCATACTTATATATATTTTTTGCTTGTCTTTATTTGCCTAATATGGAATTTTATAGTTTTTCAATACTCTCTTTCAAGTCCAAATAAAGTGGTTCGATTGTGATTTGCGTGCCATTATCTAGGAGGCCACATGTTTCTTTTTTTGATTTGAGCTGCTTCTATTTCTTCCTAAAGTCAATCTCAGAAGCCTCAGGTCTCTACTTCTTCTTTTTTGTTTTTTTTTCTTGTTCACTACCAGGGTTTGTGCTTCTTAAGTCTCAAACACCCAATTTTTGTTATTTTTTTAATTTTTTTTTCTTGGATCAATACGCATTGTTACGATATTTTGGTTTTGATATCATGTTAGAAAATAAAGCACAAACCCAATATGAGAGTGTGGACTGGACTAAATCTCTATCAAGCATGAGAGGTATATTGTCCAAAAAATTTAAACTAATTAATTAAACTCCACACATCTATACTTATATACGGTTGATTTTATTTACTAGATATGGAACTTTATAGTTGTCCAATAGTTGTCGTTACATTTTCTTTGTTTTTCGTCCAGCATAAAAGTTCTAGGGAGTGACGTAGAAAAGTATGGCAAAAATAAAATAAAATAAAATAAACTATCCTAGAAAGTGTAGAATCTAAAGGCGTTTTCCTTTGACCAATTCAGGGCAGCTCAGAGGGTTTTCAATCATAAGGCTAACATTAATATGAAAAAAATAAAATAGTATTTGGTGTCTTGACCGATGAAAGACTTTCTTTTGAATCCTTACCATTCTCTATGTCAAACTACATGGGCTGTATATGTGGGAGTGAAACTTTATCATTCAAATCATCATCGCTGGTGGTCTAGTAGTATTATTTATTGGGTAAATTATATTAATATTCTCTGATTTTTTTTAAATTACACACAATTTTTATATTTTTTTAACGTTTACAATAATTTTCTTTATAGAGATATACGATGTAATATTTTTTAAATAATTAAGAAAAATTAGTGTAATATATAAAAGATGTTAATATAATATTCTTTAAACAATTAAGGAGATTAATGTATAAGATAGAAAAAAGAGAGATATCATATGCAATCTAAGAAAAACTCAAGAAGTGTTAGTTATGTGGCCTTTTTAATCCAGATTCCTTAAATTCTTAATTAAGGATATTTATTTATCATGAGGTGTGAAATTTTTATTCTTAACTCCATAGCCCAGTAGTGGCCCCAGAAAAAAAAAATGATCTTCGTTTGATTTTAACTTTTTTCTTTTGGTTAGCGTCTATGTGTAGAAAGAAAATAAAGAAATTATTTGATTGAGAAATATATAAACTGTTCAACGTGCACACTAAGTCACTAACTTAGGTCGGCCATAAATATCACTACCATAAACATGCTAACCAATATGATATGACATTGAACCAATATCATTAACTTCTAATACGCCATTATGAGGACAAATAACATTTCAAATTGACTTTAAAACAGACAGAAAGAAACATAATCAAGTAGTTTTAAATATTGATTTGTTTAAACAAAGTATTAGTATTCCTATGTTCTTACCTTTAAAAAAATTAACAAACATAAACATTTCTTAATTAAAAATCGGAAAGATACTGGTACACTCGGAAAGAGAGAGAGTGAACAATAATAAAAATCTTCCTGCAAATAAATGGTTTTTTTTTTTTTTTCTCTACCAAGGGAGCATTGAACCTTATCAGAAGGCTAGGTAGGATTCCATCCAGTTCATCAATCACACCAATTCCGATTAAATTGCAATTCAAATTATTCGGTATGCTATAATATAATTATTTAAATGCAATTATTGACAATAATGCTGCAACACACAAAGTCCTTGCCCTACGTCAAACCCCATATGTGCTCTCATTGCGTTCATTTGACATTTGATGCAAACGTGTCAAGAGCAACACCTTAATCGGTTGGGACCAAATGAGAAACACTTGAAGACAGGGAGAAAACAGAGTCAAGTAACCAGTATGGGAAATAAGTTTAATGTTTTTAATTTTAACGTTACATATAGTTTTTAAGAGTTTAATTTAAATTTGTTATTGGTTACAATTTTTTGCATTATTATATATTCATATATTATCTCATTATTAAAACTTGTTACCTTTCTAGTATTTGTTAATTTGTTGCAAACAAAACCATTTAATAATACATGTACAATAAGTCAATAATACATAATTGATATAATGAAAACAATTACACAGAATTGTTTTTTTAATCCTTCACAAGTTAAAGCCATTTTGTGTATATGTGCATGTGAACATAGTAGTTCAAATGTTACAACCTACTTATAATTAAAGAGCGTTTGCAAATTGTTTACGCACCAACTAACCTCGAAACCAAATAACTTTAAAAAACATGCATGATTAATCATACGAATAAATTTTTAGGTGCCAATTTTTTATCTTGAGAAATAAAATAAAAATCATCTACCAAACACTTGAAGAAGGACAGGGTGTAGGTGAATGAAAAGGTCACCATAACAAATATATTTCAACGTTGAGTTAAGGAACAAGACAAGAAAGCACGGACATTAGTTTGAACTTCGAAGGGTAAATTTTGCCCATGCCAAAGTGGGCTCAATGCACAAGCATAAGTCACCCCACTTTCTCCATGTCTAATGTAAAACAAGAAAGTGAGTGGCGTGAAGGTAGAGGGTGTACACAAGATAACATATGAATATGAGCCTTTTTCGACAAAAAGGAAGAGTAATGATATTCGTCTACCCCAAAATGATGTGGATTGAGATGGAAATAAGAGAGAGATAGGAAGAAAGAAGAAATAGTAAAAAGAGAAATTGATAAATGTGATGGATGACATAATGAAAAAAGAAGAAAGAAACAGAGAGAAAATGGTGTAGAAATAGGATGAAAGAGAAAGTGAATGGATGATTAGTATTTTCCTTTGCAATGTCCTTTACAAAATGCTTTGCTTGAATTTGGCATTTGTCAACCTCATGCAACTTTTTAATATTTCCAAATAAATAATTATGTGTAATTTCTTTTTTCTTTTGACAATAGCAAGATCATAATAATATGAAGCAGGATCATGAAACCCGTGTAATTTCTTTTTCTTTTGACAATAACAAGATCATAATAATATGAAACAGGACCATGAAACCCTTGGAAGTATTGATATATACTTTATTAGTGATGAAAATCAAACTCATTCAATATTAAATAAGTTTAAATTTGGATATAAATGATTATCTGTAAAAGTTTAACCACACTGTGTAAAAGTTAAAATCTTAGTCTCACACTTTTATTGAATAAATTAATAATTAAATAATTTAAATAATAATATTAAAATTACATAATTTACTAAAACAATTAGTTTATAATTTTTTAAATATCCTTATTGTTTATTAAATTTTATATATTTTATGAATTAAAGTGTAGTTAATATGTGATGAAATTAGGTTTAAATTTTTTACCCTCATTTTTCTTAAACTTCAACCTCAAACATGTTCCCGCCCTTGGCGACAATGGGGACGGGAAGAGTCAAACTTGCCTTTGACTTGCCTTGTTGTCTTTCCTAAAATACTTCAATATTTTATCCAAATTCTATCCATTGTTATCCCTATACTTTAGAGTCTGTTATTTATTTATTTTTTCAACATCTCTTCTCTCTCTTGCTTCATTTGTTTCCATGGATTTATGACAATGTAAGTATGAGCAAAAGAAGTCTCATAGAAAAAAGTACACTTCTCTATTTTGATTTTTCAAAAAACATAATAATAAAGACATAAAAAGTTGTCAAGGCTCTAAAAAACAAACCTTACTCTATGTGAAGATTTAGGAGAGAAAATTTCTAATTTTTTTATTTATATCAAGTTTAGCCTCACATCTCACCTTCATTACCCGTGTGTTTGGTTTCATGTTAAAGGCATTGACAAGCATCAATCTTGAAGCATAACATACTTGCTTCTAGGTCATTTCATACTTTTAATGTGAATTTGTTTATAGATGTGGATCTTAGACGCTAAACCAAACATACACTACATGTGCATTACTTTATATATACGGATAAAAATATTTTTATATCATAATTTCATCTTTGTTCTATATACTTTTTTAATTAACTAAAGGAAAAGACATTTTAACTTTTTTTTCTCTTCATTCTCTTCCCTTTTTCTCTTGATCTAAACAACTTAAAATTCTATCTATTTTCTTCTCATTTGCTCCTCTTATATATCTTCCAACCCATTTTCTTTTCTCCCTACTTATTCTTGCATCCAAACATAGTGTTAGTCATGACATTCATTACTTAAAAGGAAATAAAATATACAATTAGAAGTAAAAATGAGTCAAACTAGGATAGACTTCATAAGTCTTAAGTCTAACATACCTTCTATATCTATGGTATCTACCCTAAAATTTGAAAGTTTATTTGAAAATTTACTTTATTATAAAGTCTTTTAAATAAATAACAAAACTACCTTTGAATAGGCTTAGAGCCTAAACTTTTGTGTACTAACACACTCAAGTCTTTATTTAGACCAATAAGTATATAATTTCAAAACAGTATAATAACAGATTAATGCCATATTATTATTATTTTTATTATTTAATAGAAAAGAGAAAAGAGCACCTGCAACCGTTGCAGCGGATAAGGCCATAAATGTCCAAACCAAAGGAAAAAGACGATTTTTTGCAGAAAGATGGTAGGAGTTGTGTTTGAGTTTCAATATGCAAGAAAGAAGTAAGGAACAAGACGTTTGTGTTTGATAAGCCTTGTGAACAGTGGCAAAATCGTAAACAAATGATATTCATTCCTTCATTGTACATTGTCCTCATGTTTTCCCTTCTAAAATACTACAAGAACTCCACTCCATACTTTACTAGGCAAGCTCCGTCTACATTTTGCTACTTTCATACAGAATCAAAATTTAATACTAGATTTTTTTCTCAAAAAAAATTAATATTGGATTTACTACTGACTAACTGAACGCATGAATCAATTGACGTAAAATTATTTTAGCTTAGTTAATGGTCTTAAATTCAAGTCTTGAGTATATATGCAACTGCTAAATACTTGAAATGAGAGCTTTGTTATTATAATGATCTTATCCAACTCGATCATGATTACTTTGTGTAGAAAATATATGTGGTCTGTACCAAAAAGAAAATAATATGGATTTAGCGATAAATTGAATTACTCTTATTATAACAGCATGCCCTGTTTGCTTCAAATTTTCTGCTTTTCACTCGTTTCGTTATTTTTTTAAGCCCCATGACTGTTCTATTTCCTTTCTATTTTACCATCACACAATAAGCTGGGCACAATAGTTGTTTTAGGATTTCTCTTAGACCATCACTTTCTCTCTCGCAAATTTCTCTGCCAAATATTCAACAAATGTCTATTTTTATGAAAGCGCTAATCTGTAAACAATCACAACTATATTTGTATCGTTCAACTAAGTTATTGGTGATAAATCACTTTCTTTCTATTACTCGCCGTCACATCAATTATGTTATCTCATCTTCTTTTTTTTCGTCTTATTTCTCTCCCATTTTTATCATCAAAATTCCACAAACTAATTATAAAATTAAAATTATTAAATTTTTCTACTATTGAAAGATTGATTTTGTTAAAAATGTAAAATAATTTGTCACTTCCATTTAGTGAATCTCTTATAATTGCTTTACTAAAAAAAAATGATTGAAGTTATATATATAAAAAATAATGTTTTATAATAGAACAGCAAATTTAAGCAACTTATTGACGGAGATATACGGTTAAAATTCATGTTATATATTAGTCAGCTAGATAAAGGAATCTACTTCTACGACCTTATGCCACAAGACCAAAAATGAAAAACACAATCGCAATTAATGGAGTGGACCATAATGACCGCAAAATTTAGAAAAAATCAAAATAAAATTAAACTCGTGATTTATGAATTTATCTAAGGCTGTGAGCTCACATGAAGAATAATGCAAAAGGAAAGCCTCAAACTGCAAAAGAAAAGAAAATTAAAAAATTGCTTTTATTATATTCCCTTGGTCATCGGCCACTCAGAAAAAGTGAACCACCAAGTTGCAGAATCCAGTAAAATGTATTAAATTTTCACAACCTACAACCCAACTTCCCCAATATTCTTTTACTTTATTTCCTCTCCTGCTTTCTTCACTCAGCCCCTAAAAATCAGAGACACTAACTTTTGATGCAAATGGTATCAACCCACCAACCCTAGAGTCACATACCAGCAAGAATCATTCATCTCAAACTAAACCACACACTTCAATTATGGCAGCATTTGCCACTTCCCATTACTTCAGGGCCTTCACTTTCTCCATTTTATTCCTCAAAACCCTAGCTTTTGACCCAATTCCTTTGTTTTCTATTGCTGATTTTGGAAAAGATCTGAAATTTAAGTCCAGCGTGGCCCTTTATGGCAATGCAAAGGTTCTCAATGGCGGGTCTGGGATTGATTTCTCTGGTTCTGGGAGTACAGGCACTGGGAGAGTCCTCTACAAGAAACCCATCAAGCTTTTTCAAGGTAAACCTAGGCAATTAGTGTCCTTTTCCACTTACTTTGCATTTTCAATCTCCTTGGATAATGGGGGTGGTTTGGCTTTTGTTATGGCTCCAAAGGGTTCTGAAGGTGATGTGTTTTATCAAAGTTCTTCTGGTTTGAATGATGGAAAATTTGAAGTTATTGGTGTTGAGTTTAGTGCTTCAAAGGGTGGTAGAAACGGGGTTTCTACTAGTTGTAACGTGACCATGAATGTGGGTAGTTCAGTTGTAGCTAAAATAAGTAACACTTCTATTGGAGAAAAGTTGCATGTTTGGATTGACTATGAAGCTAGTTCAAGGCGCTTAGAAGTCAGATTGAGTCAGCATGGTAAATCAAGGCCATCTGATCCACTGCTCTGGCACCCAATTGACTTGTCAAATGTGTTGAAGGAGAAAGAGATGTTTGTGGGTTTTAGTTCTACAAAGGGAAATGATTCTCAAGCATGCTTTCTCTATTCATGGAGCTTTGTTCTGAGGCATTTTCCACATTCAATGCATTCAGAGCCTCTGGATCCAAAGGTCTTTGCTAAAAACACTGAAACTCCGGTGGTTAAACAAAGGAGTGATTGCTTTTTGAGAGTTCTTGCTGCAATGATATTTGGCACTGGATGTGGAGCTTTGACAGCATTTATTGTGCTTTACTTGTGGACTATATTTGGTAATAAACGTGCAGTGGTGCCTGAGGAGTCTGTTATGCAACCTGCAGATGTTGAGTATAGGAAAGTCAAAATTGTTGTAGATAAAACCATCGAAGATGGTAAGAAGTAGATCCTCGTGAAGGAAGAGGTTGGAAGCTTGTGTTTGTAAATCTAGTTTGTCTTGTATTTAGGTTTTGCTCTATTGTAGTAGGCTTGGTAAAGGGTCTATGTATTTGATTTTTCTGACGTTGTCTATTGTTTATCAAATTGAGATTGAAATCCAACTGTGTTAAAGATTGCTTACTTTTTTTGAAACATGCCCAAATTGAGGCTATTAATGAACCATAGGATGTTGCTGACATAAATTTTGTTGTATGAAGATAATCACTATCAACCTATATTAATGAATTGGTTACTTGGACTTTGTTTGGTAATGTAAAACTACAAATTTTACTTCTCTTACGACCTTTGGTTACTTTCCATTCAAGAGAAAATTGTAAACTCTACGGAAATGTGACACCTCTACTAAATATTCCCCTGCTACTTACATATAAATGCTACAAAAAAGCCTTGTGGCACTGCATTTTAAGGATCTCCAATATCTTTAAAAGAAATGAAGTGCCACACCCATCTGGTTTTTCTGACGTTGTCTTTTGTTTATCCAAGAGAAAATTGTAAACTCAATAGAAATGTGACCCCTCTAAATATTTCCTCTTCCATGGTTTTTCTAGTGTTGTCTATTGCTTATCCAAGAGAAAATTGTAAACCCTACGAAAATGTGACCCCTCTAAATATTTCCTCTTCTATTTACATATATAAATGCTACGAAAAAGAAATAAATATGGTACCGTATGTTAAGGATCTTTAAAAGAAATAAAGTGGCACACAATCAATGTGGGTTGTTCAATTTGACAATATACACTTGTGCAGATTATCTTTTCCTGCAAGAGCAGAAAATATTTGAATTTGAATTTTGGACAATTCCTTGTTCAAGTAGAAAAGGATAAAAACGTAAAAGCAGCATTTTGTGCACCAAGTTTTGTGCTGTGTTGAAAAGTCATTTCAGAGCTGTCAGGAAATTCAAACACACGCAAGCTTTTTCTCCCATAAAATTTGACTCCCGGACAAATTTTACTTGCTTTGTCAAATAAACTATTATATTTTATCTCTTTCAAACACAACAAGCTTTCCTATAAAAATTGACTCGACAACGACTTTGATTAACGCTCCCCCCACTCGCAATTTGTCCTACAAGTTTCATTTCAAACTCAGATAGGTATGGTTATAATGGTTTGGTTGAATAGAATTTTTTTTCAGGCCTTGCAATTCTGTGCCATTTAATGCAGCATAGAGTGCAAGGCGTTTAAAAGAACACTAATCAATGAGCAATAGCAATTGGATCAAACATTTGCGCTTTGAAATATTAGCAGTTGTTTAAACAATACTGTCTTTTCAACCTACCAACTGGTTACATAGAAACAGAAACAAACACCATAGCCAGTTTTATAGAACAGTAATATAACTAGAGCTAGCCGGAACAGAACCATCCCCTCAAAAAGAGACAATCAACCGGCAACAGGAAGTTGCGGCAAGGTATCCAACTTCATCGTCTAAAGCCACCGCAATAAACCAAAGACCAAAATCACATGTCATGTTGCGGATACTCCTCCTCCTCTTCCTCCTCGTACTCATCCT
The DNA here is from genome assembly GCA_004329165.1 of Spatholobus suberectus. Lineage (NCBI taxonomy): Eukaryota > Viridiplantae > Streptophyta > Magnoliopsida > Fabales > Fabaceae > Spatholobus > Spatholobus suberectus. The sequence goes on from CM014732.1 coordinate 53,787,362, forward strand.
CATCAGCAGTGGCATCCTGGTACTGCTGATACTCTGACACAAGATCGTTCATGTTGCTTTCGGCCTCCGTAAACTCCATCTCATCCATGCCTTCCCCAGTGTACCAATGCAAGAAAGCCTTTCTCCTGAACATGGCAGTGAATTGCTCACTCACTCTGCGGAACATTTCCTGAATTGATGTCGAGTTTCCAATGAATGTGGAAGCCATCTTCAAGCCTGTTGGGGGAATGTCACACACTGTGGACTTGACATTGTGGGGAATCCATTCAACGAAGTAGGAGGAGTTCTTGTTCTGCACATTGATCATTTGTTCGTCAACCTCCTTGGTGCTCATCTTGCCTCTGAACATGGCCGAGGCAGTGAGGTATCGGCCGTGCCTAGGGTCGGCAGCACACATCATGTTCTTGGCATCCCACATTTGCTGTGTGAGTTCTGGAACACTCAGGGCCCTGTACTGCTGAGAGCCACGAGATGTCAATGGAGCAAACCCCACCATGAAAAAGTGGAGGCGAGGGAAGGGAATGAGGTTCACTGCAAGCTTTCGCAGATCAGAGTTTAGTTGACCAGGGAACCTCAAACAACAAGTGACGCCAGACATGGTCGCTGAGATCAAATGGTTCAAGTCACCAACTGCACAAGAATGAAACAACACAGTCAATATCCTCACTGAACAATTGAACAAACTCCAAAATTGGTAAGGTTTAAAATAGAATTTGTAAGAGCTTACAGCTTGGGGTGGTTAGCTTAAGGGTACGGAAGCAAATGTCGTACAAGGCTTCATTGTCAAGCACCATGCACTCGTCTGCGTTTTCAACAAGCTGGTGAACAGAGAGAGTGGCATTGTAGGGTTCCACAACAGTGTCAGAAACCTTTGGAGAAGGAAAAACTGAGAAAGTAAGCATCATCCTATCTGGGTACTCTTCCCTGATCTTAGAAATCAGCAGGGTACCCATGCCTGAACCAGTTCCTCCACCCAGAGAGTGGCAAACTTGAAAACCTGCACCAACATATACCAATAAATTTCAAAAACCAACCACAAAAAGGCACACCCAATGTTTCCACCGCTCATAAAGACATCATTCAATATCACCTTTTATAAGCACCAACAAGCTTTGTCTTGCAAGACATTATTCAAAATCAATCACAGAACACATGCGAAGCTACCAAAATCACCCACAAAACACCTCAGAAACCCATTCCCTGACATACCCAGTACAAAATCCCCTATCGTGCGCATCATCAAGCTTTATCTTTCAAGACATAGTTCAAAAACAGACACAGAACACATCCAAAGCTACCATCTTAAAACAAAACCACATGCAAATTCAAAATCACCAACAAAACACCTCAAAAACGCATTCCCTAATCTGCCCAATTCAAACCCACCCACAAAACCTAGAAAAGTTCCCACCTTTACTCAAAAAAAACCACACACCTCTCATTTCAGAACCACCCACAAAACCCTTCAAACACACACAAGCCCGTCATAATTCATTTTTTTCAACAAAACCACACACACCCAATTCAAACCCACCCACTAAACACGAAAAGACTTCCTCCTTTACTCAAGAAACCGCCCCCCACATCCTCATTACAAAACCATCCACAAAACCCTACAACAAGCCCGGACCCTCCAACCTTCTTCTTTCCACGCATAAACACACACACACACCCAATTCAAGCGCACACACAAACTACAAAAAAGCTTCAACCTTTAACTTAAAAAACACCCATACCCTGCAAGCAATCGCAGTTCTCCGCCTCCTTGCGCACAACATCAAGCACAGAATCAATGAGTTCAGCACCCTCGGTGTAATGCCCCTTGGCCCAGTTGTTCCCGGCACCGGACTGCCCGAAAACGAAGTTGTCCGGTCTGAAGATCTGCCCGTACGGTCCGGACCGGACGCTGTCCATGGTGCCCGGTTCGAGGTCCATGAGAACCGCTCGCGGCACGAAGCGGCCGCAACTGGCTTCGTTGTAGTAAACATTGATCCTCTCCAGCTGGAGATCCGAGTCCCCATCGTACCTTCCCGTGGGGTCGATGCCGTGTTCCGCGCACACCACTTCCCAGAACTTGGCACCGATCTGGTTGCCGCATTGGCCACCCTGAATGTGAAGAATCTCACGCATTTTGAATTTTGAAGGAAAATGAAGCAGCAGAGGGAAAAATGAAAATTGGGGTTTGAAAGAGAAAGAGAGAGGGTTTTATGTTTGAGTGGGGACGAAGGGGGGAGGGGGGTTCTTTTTTATAGAAAAGTTGGTGGCTTTATGTTGCAACGGTTGGATTTTGAATGGGGGATTTGGGGTTTTGATTGGTGTTGGGAGAAACGGGTGAGTTGTGAATTTTTTTTGTGGGGGGTGAGAGGGTTTTGAAATTTGAAATTTTGAATGTCCAGCTGGATTCTACTGTTTTTGTGGACCCTATGTGGGGGAAAACGGGGGAGTGTTTCTCTCTCCCATGGATGGCAGTCAAAACTAAAACGGGCGAGTTTTTATTTTTTTGTCCTAAAATTTAAAAAGTCAGGTAATTTATTAGTGTGCTTTATTTAAAAGAGCGGAGAAAAGAGTGTAATGACAAGTTTACTTGTCTAATTTTGCGGGATATAAGCAAGTTTGTTCAAAATAGTGGAGCCTCCTTTTCAAATTTAAAGTTTTTAGTTTGATAGAAAATTATATTATAGTAAAGTAATAATAATAATAATAATGTAGTGACATAATATTGTCATGCGAGTTAATTAAGTGTTTGGATCCTCTTTATTTGAGAGAAAAATGGATATCTCTAATTCAATGAAGGGATAATAGACACATGACATTAAAGAGAATCAAGGTTGAGATTCAATTTGTTTTAATTCAATTTAAGTTTAAAAAATATATGTGAAACTTGACTTTCACCTTGATTGTCGCAACATCTCCATCATTGTCTCAAAGTTCTTCACCGTCAACCACTTTGATGGAGTCCAACAATTTCAGGATGAACTCAAATTCTACCCTAACCTCTATAACGAGAGCTTCCTCTCCCACGCCATCGTCTGAAAGAGCAAAAATCGCATAAGAAGGGGGGGTTGAATAGTGTGTTTTAAAAACTTTTCTCTTAAACAAAAAGCGAGTTCAAAAACAATTTGGGCGAAAGGATAAGGGAGAACAAGAACACAAAGGTTTTATACTGATTCACTCAAACTTGAGCTACGTCCAATCCCTTCACTCAAAAGGTATACACTAACTGACTTTAGGTTATGCAAGTATTCTTTCACTGCCTCTTCAGGCCTTACAACGCAATTAACCTAGATTGCTTAACCACCTAAGTATTCTTTCTCACTAAGCCTCATTAGGCTTTCACAACAAAAACAGTTGTTTACAACGATAATAACTCACTATGTGAGAATTTGAAAGTTTTAGCACTATATAGAATTTCTTCAAAAAAATATTCAAAGATCGTCTAGTGGATGTAAGAGAGTAGTTTGTTCTTTTTCAAAATGTCCCACAGTCAGCATCTCTATGTCTGCTTTCTTTATTCCTCTTTCTTGATATATATAGTCTTCATAAAAAAGAGTCATTAAAGATGATTCAGCTTCAGTCTTCAAGAAAGAAGTGCATGTATCAAGCTTTCAACGAAATTAGAAAAGGTAACTTTTGATCTTGCACCAAAACGGAAAGTGCAAGACTGCATTGGCGGTCTACTTTTTTGATCATTCTTTATTAAATGCTTGAATTATTTGAACGTTAGATCTCTTAAAAAGGTAAGGCATTAGTCTCGAGATACATACATACATACATACATACATACATATATGAAAGACATATAGACTGGACAAGTATTTAAAAAAGACTTAGCTGTTTAGGAACTTATGTCTGGATGAGTCTACTACAAGCATCTAAGCTTAAGACACTTAGTCCATAGAAAATGACTTACTCTTGGATAATCATCATATGAGTATATTAGATGCTCATCAAGAGTGGCGCATTAGATGCCACGTTTTTGGACGCTACAAGTTCGTTATCTTCAAAATTTTGGGGGACTAGAGGCTTCATACGTCTTTAGTTCCAACATTATCCTCTATGACTAAGCGAACATGCTCAACTACATCCTTTACACTTTCACTGTCGATGTCATAGCCCTATACGTCTTTCAACATTTTGGATAAATGTAAAATGAGGTTTATTTATAAATGAATTTGAAGCCTTTCCATTAAATTTTGTAACAATATTACATTTTATGACACAATAAAACACAGAGTTATAATTAATAAAAAAATTGCAAAATAATAACCACTAACTAAAAAATAAAAAGATTTAGTTTTAGCTCATAGGTTGTCTCTTTCAGGAGTTCATTGCCAACATTTTGGCTCCCAGGTTAAAGGATGCTAATTAGTCCTGGAATTTTCAATTGGAAAAGTTTTTGTGATGGTTACTTTACAAAAAAAAAGTGCCAATAACCTTCTTGCTAACCATAGTTCAAGAAGTGACAAGGCTCTTACAAAGTAAATAACCTTAAAAGAGCTTGTAACAATAAAGTGGGACCTTGTAACATACCATCATTACACTGGCATGTTATCTACCACTACTCTTCAAGTAGTAACAAGTCTCATAAAGGTTTCCACGAACAAAGGTAACCTATACTATTTTTGTAACGACCCACTGCCACTACATGACAACGTTTCTACCTTATATCTTGGAAGGCTTATATAATTAGAAATATAGGGTTTATATATTTTACAAAAATATGTCCTTGTTTCTCTCTTTTCCCACTTTATAGATAATAATAAAGAAAACTATCCATTCCAACCAAAATAATTACATCAATGTGTACATCAAGAAATCAAAAGAAAATACATATAGCAACATTATTAATATATTTATATCAACAAATATAGGGTACAAAACACTCTTCCTATAGATGGTCACTCTATACATCCTTTTAAAGGAAATAAACAACAAAAGAAATATCAATTCCTCTAAAGGAACCAAAGAATAATCCTCCATACTTGTTTCATCTCACCACTGGCTAAAGCAAAGCTTCATCATCAACTAAGAAAAGCTAAACCTGCCAAAAACTCAACATCTACTCCCACACTAAAGACGTGATCATCACAGGCACGAACCACACGCGCAAACAATGCAAGGGTAAGCTTACTTGAAACAATAAAACATATAGTATAAAGGAAAGGTAATAGGAAAATCTTTTAATCATATGTCAATAGCCAAACAAAATAATAACAATAACAACTGTACAATCATTACAACAATTTATTAACAATATCTCTACCACTAGCACCATCAACCATAACAACAACAATAGCCTCAAAATAACAACAACCACAACAATCAGCTAACAACAACAACATTACCCCCGCTACCAACACACTACGCAAATACAACAACAACCACCAAGTAACCACAACAACAACGGCAACACTACCATCACCATCACTAACAACACCACCACACAACAACAACTACAACATCAATAACTAAATAGCAACAACAATACTGCCACCAACAACGTTAACTATAGAAGAAAACTTCGTTTACATATAAAAATTCAAATAAGATTCAATAATATATGGTCACCTTCTACATTAGTGATATCAATCACCATGCCAATGCTTTCAACATCAACTAATAGAATGAGTTTCCACAAAATCACTACATACATACCATGCTTTCAACATCAACATGTTAATGCATGAATAACACTCTCGAGAAATTTTCTACATTTCAGGTGATTAGCCAAGTCTTATCCCTTACCATGGTCATCTAGCACCATTCAGGGATTGCCAAACTCTGATTCGTTGGATAAGCTTATGTTTGTCAGGATAAGTGTAGGTGGGTGGTGGTATATCGCGACACAAGGCTTGCACTACCTTAGCCCCCTGCGGGATTATCCATCCACTTATCCCCTAGGCTCAGCTTTAAGACTCCACTTCTTATCCATGCACTAAGTTGGAGACCTATCTAAGTACCAACTCTAGTCACCATCCACCTTACATGCCTACCCGCACACGACTTGAGACCCACACAATCTTAGCCAACAACATATGCATACCAATGCATGTATCACTGCAATAGTCAACTCAACCATAACAATCATTAAATCACACACACACACACACACACACACACACACACACACACACACACACACATATATATATATATATATATATATATATATATATATATATATATCAACATATCACCACAACTATCAACTCAACCACAACAATTATCAAATCATATATATATGTATCAACATATAACCACGTAGCCTATTCAACACCAACTATGGTCCAACAATCACCATCAACCCCATGCAAGCCCAATCTAGCCTCTTGCATGGTTAACAAGTAAGGCCCTATCCAAGCAGCACATACCTCGAGAAACATCTTACACATCTTAAGTGAGGTCCTATCTAAGCAACCAATACCTTTTATAAGATATCTCACCCTCACAACATATTGCAACTAGTGGAGGCTCTCCCTGAGCAACCTTCCACTCAATTACCATTTTCCAACATTTTATCAGACAAATCCACAACCATAATAAGGAAAACCAAGAACCAAGTTTAGAATGATAACAACAACATGTGGAGGTCCTATTTAAGCAACATTCCACTTCAACAACATATCCAACATTCTAAAATTAGTTAAGACAATCAACATCACAACCTAACAACATCACAAACCATCAACAACAAAGCTCACACATCCATTTCACACAACACCAAACCTTGTAAACCGAGCACACATGACGAATATATCTTTCTTTTAAAGTTAAATGTTTTTCCAATATTTCAAAGGATCACACCTAAACATGAAACCCAAAGAAATCAATTGCACTTCATATTCTTTCTTGGACCCAACTCTCTCACAACAAAAATTTCAAAATTCACTCACAAACAACATATCGCCCGGCGGGATTTTCCTGTCGCCCGATGAGATAAAAATGTCCCCCGACAACACTTTTCTAGAAACCCCATTCTTGGCTCGGTTTGAATGTTGCCCAGCGACATTTATTGATGCCTGGCGACACCTGCGACACGAACAGGGTATTTGGGATGTGATTCTTCAATCCCTTAGGTTTGAATTGCTATACAATAATTCCAAAACAATTCTAGACACTTTTAATGCATTTCTAATCGATTATACAACAATTTTATCCACAAATTATCCTCAAATCTCAAAATCCCTTTCCAAAAACCCAATTTTCCCAAAAAACTCATTTCATCAAAATCATACCACAACTCACACACAACTAGATTTGGAACGAACCCAAGGTAAGATTCACACAAAATCATGCTCATACATCACAAATCTAACAAGTGTAAGCTTCCCTTACCTTAAAAGCTTTCAAATTTGAAAGTTGGGAAGATGAGAATGTGAGATAAAGAGACTCTTGAGCCAATCCTCCAAGAAATCTACTATCCGTAACTCAAGAACATGAAATTGGGGCTGAGAAACCTTTGACACCCTTAACTAACTAGAGAAATCTAGAGAAAGATAGAGAGAGATGAAGAGAAAAGAGAAAAAGGAAGAGAGAGAGTGAAATGGTGAAAATGAGAGAAAAGCTCCTCCCCTCCTTCTTCTATAGCTTGACTCTCCAAAGCTTTCACACGGACTTTTGGCCAACTAAGGCTCAAATCTCACCAAACCACTCCCTATATCTCATAACTGGTCTAACTCAACTGTTTTCCCTCAAAAGCCCAAAATCACACTCTCAACACATTGACATTAGCTCAAGTACATATCTTAAGTTCTCTAAATTCAAACTGGTATTTCAAACAACCAATACCAAACCATCATCGTATACACAATTCATGCGTAACAACAAATTATACAGAGCAACAATTCATTTATTTCTTTTAATCACTTAGATTACATATCAAATTTTCACTTTTTAGTTATTAAAACACTTAATCATGCATTAGGAAAAACAATATGTTACAATTTTCCTATAAGCTCCAAGGAAATAAATGATAATATAAGTGCTTAGAGTATGTACAAGATTATAGAGAATGTTCTAATAGAAATAAATGAAATTAAGTAAATGCAAGTTCTCTCTTTGTTCTTCATTGATTGTATATGTTCTTTATAGTTTATATACTCTTGGGGCTTTTTATAGCAAAGTTTGATGTAGTCGTTGAGAGCTTTTCTTTCAATTTGAAGATGAATGTTGGAAGCATTAAATATTATTCTCATTCTAACAAGTATAGTATGATAAAGCACTCTACTTATCTCTTCTTTTCATACTTTAACTACATAACAAGTGAAAGTTTCTATCTTTGTGCTTTTAGTATGCTAACTTTTCTGAATTATTATCTTGTGATTTAATTTTGTGCCTTCCACGTCTTTTTTAGGTACGAAAGTTAGTCAAACTCTTTCTTTTGCTTCTTCTAACTTAGACAAAGGCTCAAACTTCTCATATACGCCATTTGGCTTTTACTCACAATGATTTCCCTTAAGTATTTGTTGTCTTCTTATTAGACAAATCCTTTCAAACAAATCATGATACAAGATGACAAATGAACTTTGATTGTCCACCACAAAGATAATATCTTCATAGGACGAACTACAAAGACAATTTGAAGTATAAAAAAGGTGATTAGTCTTTATCAAGAGTGTAACATCATACTGACGCTATATAAGACTAACATAAAGCATGGAAGATTCAAATTAGTAAAATATTAATTAATTTCAAAATGAAAATATGGGTGAATTTTTTGCAATTTGAAAATAGAAATGTGATATATCAACAAATCACTACAACATTTTGGACCTACGACAACGTCTAACTTTGCAACACATAGAAAAACGTTGTCTTATATTACAATACACAACGGGTTTTTTGATAGCATTGGTGTATTGAATAAATTTTACATTTGCTATATGCAACCATTAAAAACTATTCTCTAAGCTTAATAGGCAACGTTTTTATTTATATTTTTTGACCGATGGTTAAAATCTGTTGCATATGTATTCGTAACAACAAAACTATTCCTTTAGGTTTTAGAAAATTTTAAATATTTGTTTCCCGCCATAAGTATCTTTCCTTTTTCTGCCTACTCGTCTTAATTCAATGACTAGCCCTAATCCTTTTCCTATCACAGGGTGCCAAAATAGCTCTGTGTGCTCAGTGATACTTGCTCTGTGCGCATCATTCTGGTTAGTTTTAATTTATTTATGTTTTTGTCTAATAGCTACTGAATGTGTCTTGCAAGACGCAAGTTCTCTATTCATACAGGGATAAGAAATTAAGGATTATATGGCATCAAATGTTAGATCACAAATCATCGGAACATGAAACCCACCAATCTCAAAGTTGTTGGGGGCACTGAATGTCACATGATTGTGCTACTCGCGTGGAGTTGTTCTCGCTCAGAGCAAGTCACTCTTTAGCAATGCTATTCATAAGTTATGTTTTTAAAATGTTTTCTTTCAAATATTTCTTTTCCTTTTTGGTTACCTATTAAATTCAGTAACCCAAATAAAACCTCTAATTCAAAATCACGAAATTAGTTTGTTAAAATCGACAATGCTTATGATGTAACGCTTGGCCGCTTTCAGGATCAGTGATTATCCCCACAAAACAACACAAGACTTTTCAGCGTGCTTTGTTTTCACTCACACACTTCCTAATAAACTTCCCAAGAGGTCACCCATCCCTAAATTGCTCCAAGTTAAGCACGCTTAACTCTGGAATTCTTAAGTAATAGGCTATCGAAAAGTAGATGCATCTTGTTGGTATAGGTAACACTTATTAATTCCTTTAAGCTATCCTCAGCTATACAGTCTCATACCTGCACAGCCTCTGGATTCCTCTCATTCGAGTGTGTATTCGATTCTTTCATGTATCCCTTCCGTGGAAACCTGCTAGGAGCCACTCCTTATTCGTGCCTCATCTTTTTTTGCACCGACGATCACTCCCCGCCCTTATCAGCGCCCAGGATGTTATATATGAGGTACTTTGGTTTTATAGTTTTTTATTTTTACTGAATGCTTTGCAATGTGAAGTAAATTGAAAATTGACCACATTATTATGTTTTTGGTGAGAAATTGGTTCTAATTCCAATGACAAAAATATAACTTCTTAACAAATTTTGAAGGATGAGGCCATGCAAGAACAATATGATTATGCAATTGCACATCCAAAGATGTTTACACTTTCTTATAGAAAGTTTGGTTTCTTTTAAAAATTGGTGTCAATAACCCTGAATTTTTCATTTCTATCCTTTTAGTGTTTGTTAAAATAGAACTATGCTTTCATCTCTTAATTACAAGTGCTTTATAATATTGCATGCTACTATTAGGCATACTACAGTCATAGGACAATGATAATTGTTGCATTTTCAATTGTAAGTAGTAATAAATTTTGGATAAAAATGGTTGTTTTTTTTGTATATGAGTCTCATTTTGTAGTGCTTCGACACTTTTACCTGCAAAGATCCTTGTGTTGTGTCAGTTGGCCTTCGATCTTCTTATTCTTTCAGGTTTCCAATATCTAAATCAATCAACAAAATATAAACGGGTATTATGATATATTGGATAATTATGTCAATTGTTATTGCCAAAAAAAAGTAGAACTTTGTTATGTTAAATGTGCATTTATCCTACTTGTCTCTCATCGGCTAGCTAAAGCTTGAATAACTTGTCATTACCAATAAAATGTTTTAACGTGATTTACCTTGTTAGATGCATGCAAAAGACTGCAGTGTACCTCTGCTTTCTATTATAAAATACACTTCCCTTCCTCATGCTCTTTAAGTGAATAAGAGGTTTTAAGTAGTGATCTTATCCTACAATGTACCTACTTTCTCCATAAGATTCTCAAAATTCTTCATGTTGCATATGGCAAACACTACTTGTATTAAGCTTAGATGGCCTCTACTTCAAGATATTGATCCAAGTTTCCATTTATGAAGTGATAGTTATTGACCAAGTTTGGCTTCCCTTTTGCTTAATGGGTGTTGATTGTCAAATGATCTAGGAAAGAATTTAACTTTTTCTTAAAAAAATGGATAAAAAAAGGAGAATTAGTGGTCAAACTCAATCCATGTCAAAGCCTGAAAAATTTGTGCTAATGGTGCCTGATGTAAATTGTTTATGTTTTGAAAAGAATATCAATCTTTAGGTATTAGGTAAGCATTTCATTTTATGGAGTAGGAATATATTAGGTAAGTACTAGAACACCCGTTTATGATAAGGATATTTGGTATGAAGTATAACACATTAATTAGCGATATTGGTAAGAATTTTTAAATAATATGTTCATTTTTAATTGAAAAACAAAAAAAATAAATGTAAGCCAATAATTTTTCTTATTACTAATTGTTTCTTATGTTTTACAACATTAAATTGTATTAGAAGCCATGTACTAAGTCACCTATTATTAGAAGCCTGTTCATTTGGATGTTAGCCAAACCCAGCCATGCATCCTTTTCTAGTGGATCCTATTTAGTATTTAGGATTTTTGTCTTTTGATCGTGAGTAAAGTAGCTTACAAAATATCCAGTGGAACCAACATTATTTCTCTCCTCCAATCATAACATCATTTTCATTCCTAAGTCTCCATGATACCTCTTATTACTACTTAGGAATATTTTATTATTTAAAACTACCTACTAGCTTATAGATGTGTCATTCTTTGGGAAATATGCACGTATGTTGGGTATGGATGTTGCAGTTCTTCTATACTTTTTGTATTGATTTTTTCTTAATATATAAAGTTTCATTATATATATATATATATATATATATATATATATATATTTATTTATTTATTTTTGAAAATTGAGCAGGGCACCTTTCTTGGATTTTGAAAAGTTTAGCCAACTTGAAACATACATGTTTACAAGCCCTAACATACTAAATAGTTAATTTGCTCAGTTATTTGTTTGGCTCTTATCTTTAGATTAATTTTGAGTCCTAACAATTTATTTGTCAGCTATTAGTATTATTTGTTATATTGATTATAATTTTTGCTAACTTTTTAGAGTATTTTGTGTTCAAGCAAATTATCTTGATTCTGCCCTTTCTTTTGTATTTGAGCTAATACATTTTATTTCTTTTTCCCTTTTCTTATATAATGCTATAACACTTTTATACTTGTGTTTAGTTGGTCTTATATCACTAGCTAATTTATTCATTTTCTAGCAATGTGCTTGAACAAGAAAGACATTCTCATAAAATAGTTAGAATTATTTCACTAGCAAATCAATTTGGCATAGTGATGGTGGATCATGTCGGCAAGGGCGACCAATTTTGATGCACTGTGAATTAAATAAATCATGATTATACAGACAAAGATCAAATGCTTGACAAGTTGGAAGAGGAAGAAGATGAAGACAGGCTGATGGATATTGATCGATAGATGATTAATGACTTGTTATTATTTTATGAGATACATTGAAGACTTATATGCTTCATAACTCGAAAGTGGAAGAGTATTAAAGAATATATAGTTGACTAGTATCATGACTTTTTATATTGAACCACAATGCAATTTTGGTAAATAGTTATGGATGATTAATGAACTATCTTTTGACAATTTGAAATTAAAACAAATAATTATATGCAACATTTTTATTCATGTTGTTTAAATTAAATGTAAAATTGTTGCCAAAGTGGAAAAATCATTGTTTAAAATCAATGGCAACAATTTTATATGTGTACTCTTTGTTAATCATAAGCAATAGTTTTTTACCATTGTCGTAGATAACATCAATAAAAAATCGTTGTCGTAGTACAATCTAAAAACCGTTGCATATTGCTTGGACAAAGGCTATAGTTTTTTATTAGTGTTGCTAATACTAAGTAAAATCGTTACCTAAGAAATACACAACGCCTTAGAGTACCACAGTTCAAAAATCGTTGGTGAAAGAAAAAACAACGGTTTTTTTTTTTAGACAACAGTTTTGAGGCATTATCGTACAACAAAAACGTTGTAGTGAATACATAATCAAATAATTAACAATAAATAAATATTGAATAAAACATCATGCATAATGTGTATAGTAAAACACAACCTAGGAAAAACAAAAATAATATGTCATGCATAAATACGAAGTAAAAAAGTGTGCTATGTAGCATGACACCACATGACTGAAGCTAAAGTCAAATATTGGAGTATGTCAACATATAAGATATGTCTTAGTGGATTCTGTCATCTAAAATAAGATAAATACATTCGAGATAAGGGAGGGGAAAGCCTATTATAACGAAATCTACTCCTAAGCTAGCCATAACTACTACTATAAACATCTACTACTACAATGCCTCAAAAGAGTTCCCATATGTTGTTAAGTTTTTGCCATATTCTTTTGTGAACATGAATGCCACAATCATCACACACACACACAAACACACGAGCAAAAAGGTAAGCTTACGAAAAACAAAACTATGAAAGTACATGCATGACAAACGTATTCCAATTAGACAATATACAACAATAATAAGCACCTATATAGTCATTATTATCCCAACGTAACATTTTACATCACAAAATAAGTCAAATAATGCATGCACATAAAATGATATAATATGTCAACAAACATGCATATAATAGACTTGACTCCATGGAAATTTCTAAGTCACCAAGAAATTAGCCATTCATGTCCCTTAATATGGTACAATATAACACCAACCTATAGGTCAAAAGCAGCACATGCCAAAAATCATTCGGTGGACACTGATACTTTTCATGGAACAATTGGTGCAATCACTAGGATATACGGACGCGATAGTTGCTACCATGACACGTGATTTGTAAGGACATTAATCTCATTAGGATTCACACGTCTGTATATCCTCAAGGATGCAATTTGTACCTCCATTATTAATCTTCAACATCTATCCCAAACAAAATGTCCACTTAAACAACATGCAAACTGTAACACCTTGTTTTCCTAATGTATGATTTAGTGTCTTAATAATTAAAAAGTGGAAATTAATATGTGATCTTGGTGATTAAAACAAATAAATAAGTCATTGTTTTATGAGTATTGTTTTGTGTTGGTTGTTTTGAAATTCCTGTCTGGATTTACGGAACTAGAGGAAAATGTTCTTGAGCCAAAATGAAAGTGTAGCTGTGTTTATATGGGTTGCTGAGAGACACAACAGTATTGAACCAGTTGTGAGCCATGGGGAGTGAATAGACGGACCATGGGCTTTAGTGGGCCAGAAGCCTTTTGAGGCCCAGTGAAGGTTTTTAAGTCATAAAACCCATTCTCCCTTATTTCTCTTCCCCCACTTTCTCTCAAACTCTCTCATTCTCTCAATCTCTCTCAAACCTACCACGAGTGTAGCAAGATTTCAAGCCCTAATCTCATATTCTTGTGTTGAGGGGACGAATTTCTTGAAGGTTTAGCTTAAGAGTTTGCTTTCTCCACATTCACCTCCTTCCCCAAATTTCAAAATTCGGAACTCCTAGAGGTAAGGGAAGCTTACAATTGTTAAATAGTTGTTGTATGAACATAGTTGTGAGTTAATGTGACCTTGGTTTGTGCTGAAAACTAAATTTGAATGAGTCATGTTGAGATGTTGTGTGGGCTTTTGTAACACCGTGGTTTTCTTAATGTTTAATTTTGTGGTTTAATAACTAAAAGTGGAAATATAATATGTGATCTTGGTGATTAAAATGAATAAATAAGTTGTTGTTGTATGAGTGTTGTTTTGTGTTGGTTGTTTTGGAATTCTTATCTAAATTTAGGAAATTGGTGGAAAATGTTCTTGAGCCAAAGTGAGTATGTTGTTGGTAATTATATGGGTTGTTGAGAGAAACACAATTGAGTTGGGCCAGTTGTGAGTAGTGGGAAATGGTTAGATGAACCATGGGCTTTAGTGAGTCTAAAGCCATCGTGAAGCCCAGGGAGGATTTTAAGATATAAAGACCCTTTTCTTCCTCATTCCTTCATTTCTCCCATCTCTCTTACTCTCAAACTCTCTCATTCTCTCAATCTCTCCCAAGATTCCCCAGGAGTGTAGCGAGATTCCAAGCCTCAATCCTGTGCTCGTGTGTTGGGGAGAACGAATTTCTAGAAGAGTTAGCTTAAGAGCTTGTTTTCTCATTCCCCTCTTCTCCTTAAAATTCAGATTCAAAATTTCTAAAGGTAAGGGAAGCTTACTTTAGTTGAATGCTCGTTGTATGAATGTAGTTGTATACATATGTGGTTGTGGATTGGACTGAAAATTGAATTGGAATGAGTTATGTTGAGATATTATGTGGAAATGGGTTTCCTTTAAATTTTCATGATTTTTTGTTGAAATGTGCATGGATTGTTGAATGTGTTGAGTATGTTGTTGTGGATTGTTGTGTGGTCGTATTTGACCTCTGTAGGATCGATTTAGGGTACGGGTGAGTAGAAAGTTTGGATTTTTGGGGTTTTTCGAGTAGAGTTTCTGCCATGGTCTTCTGTTAGTTGCTGAGCGACTGTTGCTCCCGCTGAGCGAGAATGCCCTAGGAGTGGCATAAGGCTCTCGAGTTGGGGAATCGTTGAGCGACTGTTTGTGTTGCTGAGCGAATGTTCTTTACTTGTAGGAAGTGACTGAAGGAAAGAGAAGTCTCGCTGAGCGATGGTTAATTCACTGAGCGAGTGATCATGAGAATTCTGAAAGTTTTCCAGAATGTGGCACGCTGCACGAACGTGATGTTCGTTGAGCGAAGGTGGGCATTCCAGAATGTTTGGAAGCAATTCGCTAAGTGAGTGTTGAAATAGAAAAAGCGCACAAGAAAGGGGGGTTGAATTGTGCATTTAAAAACTTTTTCGAAACAAGTTGATCAGTATGAAAACTGTTTTCAAGCGTAGGGATAGAGAGAAGAAGAACACAGAAAATTTTATACTGGTTCACTCAACCTGAGCTACGTCCAGTTTCTTCACCTAGAAGGTATTCACTAACCAACCTTAGGTTACAAGTATTGTTCACGGCCTCTTCAGGCTTTACAACGCAATTACCCTAGATTACTTAACACAAGTATTCTTTCACACTAAGCCTCTCCGGGCTTTCACAACACAACAAGTGTTTATACAAACGATATTAACTCACGTAGTGAGGATTTGAAAGATAAAGCTCAAGCACACTCTGAAAACTTTACAAGATTTTTGTTATCGTCCACTGGACGCTTCTATCAATTGTTCAGAAGCAATTTGTTAACTAGGAATTTTTACACCAGGCACGTATATTTGTTTGTGACGTTCTTCCTTGATACATATATAGTCTTCAGAGAAAAGATCCGTTGTGAAGACTTGACTTCGTTATGTAAAGAAGGGTGTGCAAACTATCCTTTCAGAGAGTTTAGGCGCGGCAGCTTTTAGACTTACACTAAAATGGAAAGTGCAGGACTGTGCTGGCGATCTGTTTTTCTGAGCATTCTTTGTTCGTCTCAGCAGCTTGATAAGTTGACTTGCTTTATCTGATTTTGTTGCACTCTTGCATTAGAATGATTCTGATGTTATTTAATGCTTCAAACAAATTGAACGTTAGGTCACAGAAATAGTAATATGTTAGTTTCGAGGAAGACTAGCATAAATCAAATTGACGTTCAAAATAAAAACTTAGCCAGTTTGAATAATCTTTAAGGACTTGTACTGAGTTTATTCATCAGACGGTCGCCTTTAGTTTGTTCAAATGGACGGTCCTCTTTAGCGAGTCTTCTGGACGATTTTTAACACGTCTATTGAACGGTCTTCTTTAACACGTTTACTGGATGGTCTTCTTAGCTGTGACAGGGTTAGTCTTTAAGTACAAGCTTGAACATTAATAAGCTTGTTATCTTCAAAACATTGAGGGTTTAGATGCTTCTACGTCTTTGGTTCCAACAAGTGTTGGGCTCGCTGAGTGAATTTGGGCTTGGGTGAACAACACGTTCGCTAGGTGAGGAGCGGGTGCAAGTTCTAATTACTCTTTAAAGTGGTTCGTCACTGAGCGAGTAGGCGACTCGCTAAGCGAAAAGTGGTCGATGGAAATTTGGAGAAAGTCCTTAGAACGGATTCGCTGAGTGACTCTACTTGTCTCTGAGCGAGTGACTCTAATTCGTT
The DNA here is from genome assembly GCA_004329165.1 of Spatholobus suberectus. Lineage (NCBI taxonomy): Eukaryota > Viridiplantae > Streptophyta > Magnoliopsida > Fabales > Fabaceae > Spatholobus > Spatholobus suberectus. The sequence continues at coordinate 53,804,388 of CM014732.1, forward strand.
GAGCTAGACTCATGGTCGCTGAGCGAAAAGCCTTCGCAAGGGAAGTTGGTCCTCTATAAGGGAGGTCTTCGCTGAGCAAGCATGTGGGATCGCCGAGTGAATGCAGAGTTCTGCAATTGACGAATGTTGAAAGTGTAATTGTGTGAATCATGGTTGAGAAAGACTCCTAGTGTGAGTCTAAGGTTGAGAATGTGGGAAGAGTGGTAGGTTGCTTGGATAGAACCTCTACTTGTCATAATTGTTGTTGCCTGGGGTTATACCCATGGGATGTGGGCTGCTTGGATAGGCCCCTAGAGTGGCAGGTTGCTTGGATAGGATTTTCACTAGTTGTTAATGAGTTGTTGTGTGAGATTTCACATGAGGTATGGGTTGCTTGGATAGGGCCTTACCTGTTGACCATGCTTGAGACTGGATTAGGCCTGCTTGGTGTTGGAAATTGTTGTTGGACCTCGTGTGGCACTGGTCAGGTCCACGTGGTGTTGTGTTGTGACACATGTATATATATGCTAATTGGTTATTGTTGAGTGGATGTGGTATTGTAAAACTTGCATTCCATGCATATTTTGTTGGCTGAGGTTGTGTGAAAGGCCTCATGTCGTTGTGTGGGCAGGCATGTAAGTTGGATGGTTGACAGGAGTTGCGGCTCAGACGGGCTTCCAACCTAGTGCCTAGATAAGACATGGGGTCTTAAAGATGGGCCTTTAGGGATGAGTGGATGAGCGATTTTGCAGAGGGCCAAGGCAGTGCAAGCCTTATGTCGTGGTGAGCCACCACCCACATACATTTATCCCAACATACTGCTAAGCTTATCTATGGATCAGAGTTTTGACAATCCCTGAATGATGTGGGATAGGCCATGGTAAGGGGTGGACCTAGTTGATCGCCCGATATGTTGTGAAATCTCTCGAGAGTCGTGTCATCGTGCATTGACCATGTTGTGGCGGATTGGTTGTGATATAGAGTTATGGACTAAGAACTCTTACCATATGAATGACTGCTATATATATGTATGTATGAACACGAATGATGAGAATATATGCTAATGGTTTTAGAATTCATATGTTTTGTTGTTATTGTTGTAAGCTTACCTTTGCCTTGTTTCATTGTTGGCTATCTTGTTGTTGTTGTACTGGTGTGACTATGATGATCACATCCTATGGCGTGGAAGTAGATGGCAATGCCTTAGTGGATTTGGCTTCTTAGAGCTACGGATAGAGCAGCAAGCTGGAGATGTTTGGCTTGAGGAGCCAAGCCTTTATTTCCTTTGTTATGCTTTAGCTTCATTCTTTTGATATGGGGTTGTATAGTCAGACCAACTATAGGGAGTGTGGTTTGTACCCCCTCCCATGTTGATGGTTTATATATCGTTTTGATATGGCCTGGTGATATCCCATTCTTTTGTCAAATGAAAGTTGTAAAGATAATGATGTATGGCAGTAGGAAAGATGGATGAATCTCTCAGTATATGTATGTTTCATATATATATGTTATGATTTTCATTTACCTAATATGATGGCAAGAGTAGGATTAGTAGGGTTGTTTAGTAGCGACAGTCGGGTCATTACATTTGTGGTATTAAAGCTGGTCGTGTCTTTTGGTTGGCCTATGGGAAAATAGGTCTGGTATGCTTTGTTGTGTGTCTCTGATGTGATGATTGTTTCTGCTGTGTTGCTATGGTGTGGATCCTTCCATGAGAGAAATGATCATGTTTGAATGGCTTTCGAGGTGTTGTTGTTGCCATGGTTGGTTTTGTAGGATCTCGACGAGGGGATCAACCCACCACCACCTCTAGTTGACTTCTCCCAGATCGTCAAGGCTATGAAGACAATGGTTGCTGCTATGGCCCAACAACAGAATATTGTGGCCCAGCAACAGACTGCCATAGCTCAGTAGCATCAAGCTGTTATGGCTCAGTTGGAGTTGTCTCGAGCCGTTGCTAAGGCTGTTTATGTTGCTGTGCCTCCCGAGTTCCAAGGGTTGGCTGAGTTCTGGAAGAATGACCCTCCCCAATTTAAGGGCGAGTCAGATCCAGATGCAGCTAATTCATAGATACAGGAGATAGAGAAGATCCTCAGGGCGATGGCTTGTTTGGATGACTGGAAAGTCACCTATGCCACGTATGTGCTGGTTGGTGAGGCAGAGTACTGGTGGTAGGGGGCCCAACAGTTGATGGAGATGGAGGCCCAGGGTGAGGTTGTCACCTAAGCTAGCTTTCGAGAGCGTTTTTTGGAGAAGTATTTTCCCGTAAGCGCAAGGGATGCGAAAGAGATGCAGTTCCTGAGGTTATACCAAGGGAACATAACGGTGATTGAGTATGTGGGCAAGTTTGAGTACTTGGCTCGATTCTACTCATAGGCAATCACGGAGGAGTGGAGATGCCGCAAGTTTGGAGGAAGGCTTGAGGCATGAGCTGAAAAGGATGATAGTTCCTATGATTATTAGGGAGTTTCCCATACTGGTGGAGAAATCCAAGACAATGGAGCAGTTGGAGTCTGGCACTCGAGTGGTGAGGACTTAGAGTAGTGGATCGTCTAGGTCTAGGAGATGAGGACATCAGAGGAAGCCTTACAACAGACAGCAAGGTCAGCAGCATTCCTCTAGACCCTAGCAGTCTGGAGCTTTGAGTTCTCAGAGCCGTTTATCAATCATGCCTCATACTAGATCGTCGGAGGTCAAGTGCTTCAGGTGTGATTGACCCTACTACCTCAGTCAGTGCCCTTTGAACGACAATGTGTGCTACAAGTGTTAACAGCCCGGAGACATGGCTAGAGAGTGTATGGCCTTAGTGAAGGCGAAGTCTAAGATGAACACCACCAGAACTATGAGACTGAAGGCAACTGGTTATGTTTTTGCTATAAGTGGAGTTGAAGCCTCTTGTTCTGATGATCTGATACAAGGCGAGTGTAAGATAGCTGGTAATCTCTTATCTGTACTATTTGATTTAAGCGCTACGCATTCTTTCATTTCCTTTGAGTGTGTGGAAAAGTTAAAACTGCCTACTTGTCTATTGCCTTTCGATTTGCTTGTTTCCATACCAACCACTACTCTTGTGGTGACTTCGGTTGTTTGTGCTAACTGCCCGGTTGTTGTTAGTGGGCACAGTTATAGAGTCAATTTGATTATCCTTCCGTTGTCAGACTTGGATGTGATCTTAGGGATGGATTGGTTATCTTCTAATCATATCCTGATTGATTGTACTAGGAAAACCTTGATATTCCTTAGAGAGTGGTTGCGAGCGATTCGCTAAGCAAACACTGTGTTCACTGAGCGAAGAATATGGACAGATCTTGACTGCCCTCTAGAGTGGCTATTCGCTGGGTGAGTAGACAACTCGCTGAGCGAAATGTGGTTGATGGAAATTTGGAGAAAGCCCCTAGAACAAACTCGCTAAGCGACCCCAGTTGTCGCTATGCGAGAGACTTTGGAGACAGTATATTTGCTGAGTGAGAACCTTCTTAGGGGAAAATTGGTCCTTTGTAAGGATGGTCTTCGCTGAGCGAACTTAGTGTTCTATTGATGATCAATTTTGAAAGTATAGTTGTGTGAAACATGGTTGAGAGGGACTCCTAGTGTGACTAATGTTGAGAATGTGGCAAGAATAGTAGGTTGCCTAGAGAGGACCTCCACTTGTCATGAGTGTTGTTACTTGGGTTCTACCTAGGGGATGTAGGCTGCTTGGATAGGGCCCTGGAGTGGCAAGTTGCTTGGATAGGACCTTCACTAGTTGTGGATAGAATTGTTGTGTGAGGTTTCTCACAAGGTATGAGTTGCTTGGATAGGGCTTTACCCGTTAACCGTGCTTGAGGCTGGACTGGGCCTGCTTGGTATTGGTTGGTGTTGGACCTCATGTGGTGCTGGTCGGGCCCACATGGTGTTGTGTTGCTACATATGTATATATGTTGACTTGTTGTTGTTAAGGAGGTGTGGTGTTGTGATACATGCATTTCATGCACAATTGGTGGCTAAGTTAGCTAACAATGGACCTCATACTGTGGTGCGGGCAGGCACGTAAGTTGGATGGTTGACTAAAGCTGTAGCTCAGATAGGCCTACAACCTAGTGTTGGATGAGACGTGGGGCAGCTGACGATGGGCCTTCGGGGATGAGTGGATGGGCAATTTTAGAGGGGGCCAAGGCGGTACAGGCCTTAGGTTGTAGTAAGCCACCAGCCATATACACTTATCCCAACAAACCACTAAGCTTGTCCATAAATCAGAGTTTGGCAATCCCTAAATGGTGCTTGGATAGGCCATGGTAGGGGTTGAGACCTGGTTGATCACCTGAGACGTTGTAAATCTCTCAAGAGTCGTGTCATCATAAATTAACATAGTTGTAGCGAATTGGTTGTGATATGGGGTTCTGGACTGAGAACTCTTTGCCATTTGAATGTATGTTATATATGTATATGTATGAATACGAATGTTGAGAGTTATTGATGGTTTCAGAATTCATATGCTATGTTGTTGTTTTAATAAGCTTACCCTTGCCTTGTTTTGTGGTTGGATGTCTTGTTACTGTTGTTGTACTGGTGTGACTGTGATGATCACGTCATTTGGCGTGGGAGTAGATGGCGAGGCTTCCGTGGGTCCAGCTGCTCAAAGCTGAAGATGTAGCTTTGGTTGAAGAGGTGATGGATGGGATGTCTTTTGAGTTCTTTTTGGGCAGTCCTTTTTAGTCTCTTTTTGTATCTGACCAGCTTTAGGGAGTGTATTTTGTATCCCTTTCCCGTACCGATGTATATGGTATGGCTGCATTCTTTTGGAAAGACTTGTATAGTCAAGGATTAATATTTGTATATTATTATTTCATGCTCTACATTGAGGGATGAGGTGGTTGACCTCATTTATGATGATGATATATAGATATTTTCTGTGTTTATGATTTTGCAATGATTACGTAAATGTATCTAGTGGTGGTAGTGTTGTTCAGTAGCGATAGTTGGGTCGTTACACAAACTCACTCTCTTGAATGCATGATCACACAATTATATGCATTGCAACACGTAATCATTTTTCACATCAACACTTAAACCTTTTTGTGGAAAATCAACAACGACATTGCACTTGGCCTTAAACACCAAGCCATAACCCAAAACTGACCACTATGTATCCCATAAAATTCACTACCCCAAATGTAGCCCTCCACAAGGTATTAAGCACATATTATAACATCTTAAAATTCCAATAAAATTATTTTAATAAAAAGATGAAGTTGTTATGAAGTTTAGTATAGAAAATTGTTAATGTAAGAATTTATTGGAATTGTTTAGTAATTACAAAGGAATAAAAAAACAAAACAAAATTGAAATAAATAAAAAAGCAAAGTGGAGGGTCCACGTTTACCAGCTTTAGCATTAGTTAATCTTATCATGCAAAACAAAATTTAGTTTGAATTCTCAGAATAGTGAATCACGGGGCCTATATAGGATTAAATGAATTGAAAGAGTGAACTAAATATGTACAGGGATAGTCATGAACGATTGGTTTCCTTTCACAAATAGAAGGAAAAAAATAATAGGCCACAGGAGAATAAAAAAGAGTAAATTACACTTACACCTCCTATGGTCTCGTCAAATTTTGCCTGATACCCCTACTTTTTTTACCCTTACACTAATCTCGTTAATTGTTTGATAAATATTATACTGACACCCCTTATATATGTGTGGAGTGGGAATTGGTGTGAAGGCTTTTCCTTTGTTTATATATATGTATATAATGTTTAAAAAAATTGGGGTTATAGTTTATTTTGAAATTGACCAAAAGGTTTTGCTATTGTATATCATATGCATTGAAGTTTATTTTGAGATTCATGACTCAACTTGTTCGTGTGTTGTGTTTAGTTATTATATCTATATCTATATTTCTCTCTCTCTCTCTCTCTCTCTATATATATATATATATATATATAGGTGGGGATCAAGTTACTCCAAGACTAACTCTTAGTAAAGTTATTTCACTCAATAACTCTTGATATATATTAAATTTCAATGATGCAACCATTGAATTAAAAGATTTTATTGAGTAGATCAAGTCTACCAATTTTTATAAAGTTTGAAAACTATTTGATACTTCATTGAATAAATTCAAATCAACATATAATAATTTTTTCTAAATTATGAGCAAATGTCGACTATAAGATTAACTAGCTATAAATGTTTAATTTACCTAAAATTTGGCATGCATAATCATTGACATAACATTTAAATATTTAGTGGTTGGATCGTTGAAATTTGATATATATCAAGAGTTATTGAATGGAGTAACTCTATTAAGAGTTATTCTTGGAGTAATTTGATTATATATATATATATATATATATATATATATATATATATATAATTTGATGCCCACTATGACGTATTGTTCCGTATTATATTAATTGATGGTTATAATGTTATAATGTTGTTATTGCATGACCTTGAGAATTATTATTGTTGCATAGAGTTTCAGAACTCGTTTGGTAGTCATCTGGGATGACATATTGCATTATGCATGAGTTGGTCATCACATTCTAAGAAGAGATTATGGTATATATTCCATTCTGGGAATAGGATGAAAGATATCACCATCTAGGATGGGTTATCAAATTATTGAAAATATCCACATCAAGGATGGGATATGACCCACCTCCACCCAGGATAGAAAAGGCAGTGAGACACCATTACATTATCATGAGTTCTTAAACATTAAATAGTTTGATTTTGAGAATCACAGTGTTGTGTTTATTTGGCATAATGAAATGATTATTGAAATAGGCATGTGATAGTGTCTTTAATTGGTGGATTGAGATGTTCAGCCTGCTTTGTGATTGTTATTATATGATAGTATGTTGGTTAGCGTGTTATTAAATATATCATACTTTATTCTATTACAAGTAGTTTTGAAATTAGTGGGTACCAAGGTTTGATTTTTTGTTTACCGCACCAACTAAAAACAATATTTTTTAGAAAAATAATTTTAATTTTGTTTTATTCACTGCAATTTTCAGTCTTATTAGTGGTGTTGTTACTAGATTCTAAGGACGTCAATACCAACAATGCAGAGGCTTGAGGAGCTCTTTGTTAGGATACTACTATTATTTTTCATAATTATTTGGAATAGGCAATTATTGTGATGTCGTAGACATGCACATTAGATTGATCTTTATTTTATTTTTTACATCTTGGGATATTAATTAGAGGTGCCATGTTTTGAGGTAAAGGTTTATTTAAATTATGCATGGATTTTATTATTTGGGTATTAATATGATTTTATTTCAGACATATATTGGTAAGTTCTTTTTTCCTTAAATTATTTGTTTCTATTTTATGGATTAAACTAATTTTATAGCATTTAAATCATATGTTTGACATAGTAACGCAAAGTGTTACATTTTTTGTATTGGAGCAGTTCTATCATAAGTTGGACTATGGTAATGGGTTTTCTAAATCAAAATAAGGATGCATAGGACTACTTGTTAGAGTTATAAATTTTGCATGCTATTCTTTTAGATATTGGACTTGATCAACCTAATGTTTGATTAGTAATGAGCAGATTTATGACAAGTTATAGGTGAAGAGCAAATGCGAATGATGTACTTATGACAACTTTGGATCGAATGGCCAGAGTTATGCAAAAGCAAATGGAGGCTATCTGTTAGGTGATGGGAAATAGGGGCAGAATCATTGTCGGAGTGATAGCCCCTCAAAACCCTTAATGCGTGGGGTTATCTGAGGTTTGTAAGAATGATCCACTGTCATTATATGGCAACTCAGATCATGTTGAAACAAAAGAATGACATCAAAAGCTAAAGAAGATTTTCAAAGTTATGAGGTGTGATAATGCTTAAAAGAAGGATTTTGCCACTTATATGTTGGAGTCTAATGTTGAGCATTGATGGAACTATGCCAAAGGTGGTTTAGTAGATCAAGGAGCTCATATCACTTGGGACAGGTTCAAGGAAGTCTTCTTGGAGAAGTACTTTCCTCACAACATTCGTATTTAGAAAGTGACTAAATTTCTACAATTCCGTTAGGGAGAAATAATCGTAGTTGATTATGTGACCAAGTTTTAGAGCTTGGCAAGGTTCTCCCATTATTTGAAGGGCAAACCTTAAGATGACTAAAAGGCCATCAAGGTTGAGTAGGGCCTAAAACTAGAGTTAAAAAGTTTCTTTGACATCATAGAGATTAGAGACTACCCCACCTTCATAAATAAGTGCTTGGTAGCAAAGCAGAAGTTATAAGCAATGACGATAGAAAAGCCTAAGGAAAAGGCTAGCTTTAAAGGGAGGAAGTTTCACAACAAGGACAACAAGTTCAAGAAGCATCTGTGACTTGTGTCCACCATCAACAAGGGGAAGTAGGTGCATGGTGTAGCACCTGTGTTTTGCTAATCTGTGATTAAAATTGATTGAAAATAATTATAAGAGACAATTAAATTAAATTCATGAAAAAATTAATTTAAATAAATATATGAAATTTTTTAAGTAAGTTTCAATAAAAAAATTCAACTGAAATTGGAACTGTGTTGTAAGCTGACAACAGTGTTATAAAACTCAGATTGGTCATTGACTAGGTCATAGTACTAGGTCAATGAGTTAATGGTCAAACTAATGGATCACTTATTGAATCGCATGAACTGATGTGTATTAATTTTTTTTAATCTTATTATAAAAAAAGTATATATAATATTTTTATCATGTGTATATTAAATAAATAACTTTGGTTTAGTGGTAGCAAGTTTTATACTATCCTTTAGGTCATGTGTTCAACTCTTATCATGACCAATTTTAAATTGTAACTCTTCAATTTCTCAAAATTTTCAAACACAATTAATGTGAATGGCGTAAGGCAAAGACGACATGGGCAAGACGATAGCGTGTTGCAAAGAGTGATAGGTACTCAAGCTGTGGTGCCAAAGACTTTGGACAATGTAATAACAGTCTATAAATGAGTTTATCGATTTAGAGCCAAGATAATGTAAGATTAAAATGTGAAAGTGAGCAAGTAAGAAATTTATGTGAATAATTATAATTAGTCATTTCTAATTGTAATTAGGCCTTTGTAAAATTTTTAATTAATTCGGATATTGTTAATTAAAATAGTATTATTTTAATCTGGTTCAAAAATACATTATCAAGGAATCTTTTCAGGAGTAGGAAAAATACTCTAAGTCATTTTAACTTATTTTTAAATGTCCTAAATCATTATTAATGAGTCATTAATTAACTCATTAATAATATGATTAGCACATCTTCACCTTTCAATTTATGCCAATTTGCCACCAATTATTGTACTTGATTCCTTAAATCATACTAGCCACATTTAATTACATATTTAATGACATTTAATGTCAATTAATGAATCATGTCCTTCTCCTTCTAATTTGTGGACCAATCACTATTTAAGAATGGGAAGAGATTTCAATTTTTTCCTTTATTAAATTGGTTTTAAAATTCATTAAAAAGTGTCCAAAAACTTCTATAAGAAGATAGCACTCAAAGACATGTCATTTTTTTCATCCCTCCTCATCCTTGTAAAACTATGACCTTTTCTTTTCATCTCATTTCTTCACCTCCTACTTGCCGCCAAAGTTCTAAAGAACCAAGACCAAAGTGGTTCTCCAATCAAGTCTTCGTCTCTTACATTATTGTTTGAAGTTTTAAGCTTCTCTTTAGTAAGTTTTCTCATTTCTTCTCTCTTTTTTTCCTTAGCTTAGACGAGTTCTTCCCCTCTCCTCTTCACCATATTGCTTTAATTTTTGTTTGTGGAAAATCATTGGTTGGTGGTATTGTGTTGATCTATCCAAGAAGCTCTTTTTAAGGCCAAAGTTTCTTCATTTTCTCCTCTCTCAAAGGCTTCAAAGTTGGTTTGCTTCAAGGTAAGGGAAACTTGCCCCTTTTCCTTTGTTTGACTTAATGAATACTTATTCTAAGGTGTGTATATTTTGTTTTAGTTGAAGTTGATATGGTTTACTTGTGATTTGTGATGGTTTAGGTCTTAAAAAGACTAAACTTTTAGTGCTATGTTGTTATTATTAGAGAAATTTCTATCCTTGGTTGATTTTTGTTTTAAAACCCATAAAAAATATATGATATTATGAGATGAATATGTTGCTGGAAAAATTATATTTTTATGGATTTTATTGTGTTTTCATGGCTTAGAAATTTTGTTGAAGTTAATGGAAGTGTTTAGTGAAATTTTGGCTTATTAAAGCATTGATCTTGGTATATGTAACCACAAAGTTTTCCTCCTTTTATGATAAATATGTTGTTATTTGAATGTCATTAAAAATGATGGCTTGCTGTCCCAAAAAGTTTAGAAATTTATTTTGTGGATTTTGAAAATTTTGATGGTATAAAATTACCTAAAACACTTAATAAAATTTTAATAAAACTTTGGGATGAAGTTCTCTACATTTTGGGAGCTATTGAGGGCTGCTAGCATCATTGGAAAATTTGTGAAGTTGAAGAACTGGAAGAAAGTGGACCAATTTTGAAGATTTAAGAAAGTTTAGCTAATAGAAAATTCAAAATAAATAATTTCAAGGCTTAATTATACTTTTTGCCTCAAAGTTTTACTTTTTTGTGAATTTTCCCCTATATTTTTAAAAACTCGTGAATAGTGCCCTTTTGTCTGTTGCTCGTTAAATCAATAATGGAGTGCTAACATGGCATCTTTGATGTGGCATTACCCTTATGAGATAGCTTTATTTTATTATTATTATCTTTTTTGTTTTAATTAAAAATGATTAAAAAGGGAGATTTTTCAACGTGTGAACACTTCTTTTATGCTAAGGTTTGACTGCCATCGTCTCTTCTTCCGCCGTTAAGGCTTCACTGCCATCTTCTTTTCTTTTTGTGCTTGAGTTTTAAAGAAGAAGATAAATCTTCTTCAGCTTCGTTGAGCAAGTGTAACTATAGGATAATCTCTTTAGTTGCGAAAAGGATGGAGGGCAGGAGTGAAATGTCTAAAGTTTTTTCTACAACATATTCCAGATTGTGAAGGAGGAAGCAACGATGTTATTGTGGTGTTGAAGCTCCGTTGTTGACCTCTTGGTCAAAGGAAAATCCTAATCGTCTTTTTTATGACTATGGGTCATATTAGGTAACATTTGTTAAGTTTATGTTAAATGGTGATTGAATAAGAAGCTAAACATGTCTTTGATCATGTCGGCGCTGGGGAAAAGAGGATGTAACTTCTTTGAATGGTTTGATTTTGAGGTTAATGCACTTGAGAAGAAAATTTTGAGGAACTTGTTGAAGAAGGTGGAGGAGGCGAAAGGAATGGAGAAGTGTCGAAAGGTTGCTATATTTGCATCTTGGGGGATTATTATTGTCTTGTTGATTGTGATTTTGAAAATCATTAGCTAATGTACCATTATAATGTTTATGTATTTGGAAGAAAATTGCCTTAATTAGTGTAACTTTGAGTGGGCTATGGGTAATTTTTTGAGATTATGGCAGTAGAGGGATATATTATGGTAGGGGAGGGTTAGATAGTTGCAGGGGAGGGTTAGATGTAGTAAGTTATGTTTTGAGGCATTAATCACATGTGTAATGATTGTTTGACTTAATCTAATTATGGTCTTGTTACATACTTTGCAATTTTTGTATCACTATTTTTGTTATGGTCCTTTTAATTGTACTGATATTCAGTTGTACTAAGGATACAATAATAATTATTATGTAAAAATTTACCACTGGTACACTTTTCATTCCATTATTCATATTAGTCACTTATTATTCCTTCAATGTGATATCATTTAGAGTGAAATTGACCATTGTGTTATGCCACCACATGCCATAAGGCTGCTTCAAATTGATAATGATTCAGCAAAACAACATGCATTAATGGAGGCAGGGACGAAGGAGATTATCGTCTCATGAAATTAAAAATCCTAATTACATTACAAACCTTAATTAATACCAAACAAAGGAGACAAGGATCACATGCATTGATGGAGACACATAGGATTAGTAACATATGAAACCCTAAAAAATTCTTAGAAAGAAACGGTACCTGGACATATAGGTTTCGGAGAATCTCAAGTTCCCCGAGTGACTCATGGTTGGTGTCAGAGTCTTTGACTCTTTATCGCTTGTGAAATGATGTCCTCACTGTGTGAAACAGCATCCTCGAGTCCCCCTTCTATAGTATGTAAACAGCGTTTTATAGTGAAAGGGAAAGAAGTGTCGCAATAATTCTTTCATGTTTTACCTTCTTAAAATGTTCAATCATAGTACAGAGTCGTTTTTTGGTTTGGATTTCCTTTCTTAAAACAGTTTTTTATTTTAAATAAATAAGTCACATCGCTTTAAGAAAAACTAATAAAGTAAAGCTAGCTCATAGGGGTATTGCCACATCAGTGTAAACCACAGGAACAACACAAAAAGAAAAGGTTGAATTGTGTTAAAAAAAATTCAAAACCTTTTCGACGATATGTATCGTCTGAAAGATAGAAGATAGATATTTTTTAAACAAGATTTATGAAAACGAATAAAAGATGTAAAACAAAAGAACATAGAAATTTAAATTGGTTTGTCTCACCCAAAGACTACGTTCAGTTCTTGAAATACCACCAAATCCCACTATAGCTTAAACAAAGTTATAAGTATTCTTTTATCCAAGCTTCTTCAAGCTCAACCCAAGTAATATTTCACTTGCCTCTCCAAGCAAACACCCAAGTATTTTTCGATACAAAGCCTCTTCAGGCTTCTACCAATTTCACAGAGAAATGGTTCAAGGGTAAAGAATCACACTAAGCTAGCGTCTTATCAGACGGATATACACTAAAGCTCAAGAATTTTACAATGATTTATCTAAAGTATTCTTTTTGAGAACCAGAGAGACAGAGTTTAAACACTAAAGAGAATGAGAGTAGAAATTTCGACAAGAGTTCTATGTCCTTGATATTCTTCTCTTTTATTTATAGTGCTCCTCCAAAGTGTCTGTTGTGAGTGCTTTTAGAGACATCCTTCGTCTGTTGTCGTGTAAGGAAGAAAGTATACGTTGGAGCATTAAATGCTACATTTAATGTTTTTCACCAACCGGTCACACTAATAAAATAAAGCAGTCTACTTAACTTGCCTTTCTCGTACTAAATCTTGTTGCTGTAGATATATTTGCTTTTTAATACTGACAAGTGTACTATAGTTCTTTCTTTTCAGCAGAAAGCTACATCTTTTCAGTGAAGAGTATGTTGATGTATTCTTTTTATGGAAAGAAGGTGTGAACTTCAAAATGAGGATTGTTTATATTATAAGAACTTTGAAAATCATACTCAGTCCGATAATACTTGCTGTGAATCATTTGTAAGTGTTGAACATATGTAAAAGCGCGCAATCAGACGATTAAACGTTAGTCTGTTTGTCATAATCGAAATAAAATGAGGGTCTTATGAACGTCCTTTGTCTTAATAATCTCTCCCTTTTTGATGATGACAAACAACTATGGTTTTAATCGAGTTTCTTTTATATGATCTAAGCTTTTGATAGACGATGTTTACCAAGAAAAAGCTTTTTAGTTTTTAAAAGATATATCAACGGATGTTTTTCAAAAATACTTTATAAAGACGTAAAAGCATGAGATAAGTCGTATATATATACTACCTATATATTATAGGCATAAACAAGAGTTAGAGTCATCATTATGAAGACGAAATAATCATAACTATAAACATATTGTTTGTGAGCAAAGAAAAGATAAGTAATACTCCCTTTTTACTTTTCCCTCCCCTATGTATGTGCTCCCTGTTGTGCTCATTGTTCTCCCCCTTTTGGCATCATCAAGTAGAAGAGTCAAAGTCAGAATCAGAAATGGAGGATGACCCAAGCTCTCTTTTGAAGTGTTTCGTTAACTTGGTAAGCAAAGCTTCTACACACTTTCGCTTCCTGCTTTCTCGAATAAGTGCAGCCTCTAGACGCTGAACAATTTGTTTCAACCCAATGACTTATTGGCAAACGTCGGGAAGGTTATGAGCAAAGGAGAAGCCAACTTCTTCTTCTTTAGCTGGTTCTTCTAGAAAACACAGATTAAATACATGGGGAATAAGGGGTCCGTAGAACCAAAAATGCCCAACAGATAGGAAAACTTCAAAAGTAGTCCTGTTGGTGGAGAAGAAAACATAGGTTCTCGGAGAATTGTGGATGAGCTGGTTTGAAGGAAGAGGATTAGATGATGATGGAGCAGGAAAAACTTGCACCCAGTGGCCTCTAAGGCGAATAGCTGCTTGATGGCTCAGATTATTTTTCTCCTCAATAGAGAGACCAGAAAAATGCTTCAAAGCTTTAACATGGTCCTGAAGCCTCCGACGGTTTTAGCTCTAAAGGATGTCTTTTCCATTAAGTGCGACTGAGCTATGCTAGGGAGAGGGTTCTTCGTTTGACCATTAAGTGTCTTTTTAGGTCTGTTCTGTATTTTGACTCTTTGCCCTTACCCATAGACAGATTTTGGCAATTTTATTTCTTGTAATTCTGAAGGTTGTCCATCGTCTGAGTAATATTCTTACTCGTCCTCCCATAAAAGTTGGAATACCAACACCACGATCAATGCACCTCTTTTCAAAAATATCCCTTTGAAGTGTTATCTTCATCTTCTCATGGAGAAAGTTGTACAAGACTTTGCCAAGTTCCCATTCATCATCTCCTAATCTCTATTCATCAAAGTCAGGGCTATTTTCTGGTCGAATGGCAAAAGGATAAGTCTTAACCTAGCCATGACAGAACGGGTGGATGATTCAAGGCTTGTAGTTGTACGTTCTGCACATGATCAAGCATTCAAAATGGTTGAATTTGAGAAGGAATGGCAAGGTGTGGCAGAGAACTCCTTGTTGTCTCAAAACTTCATGACCTAAAAGGAACCTAGCGAAAGGTGGGTAGATGAATATCGGTACATTTAATTTGGTGCTATACCCTAATTCCTTAACATATGGCCTTATGTGTGGCTCATATGAAAGGGCAGGGGTTGCTTCACCTTGTTCAACCATCTTTTCAGCACACATGTGGCATATCAGCAATGGCCATTCCTCTTTAACTATTGTCCTCCACATCTTCAGATTGTTTACCTCTCCCAATTCATAATCGATTAGAGCTTGAAGAATTTCTGGGTCAAATGGCTCAGGAGGATGGTATTCTTTAGAGGCTCTAGTGCTTCGTGATTCTTGTTTTTCATAGGAAGAAGTATCTCATTGAAGTCTTTCAGATAGAAGTGTCTCTTATTTATACATGTCAAGAGCAATTTCTTCAATCATTAGCTTCGCCATACCTCTAAACGATAAGGCTTAAGCATGATAGTCAGTCTGGGCAGCATCAAATTATGGCACAAGAAAGGTAACAGTCCTTTCAGATTGTACACTACTTGGTCTAGCCATTAGATCAGTTGTTATTTGTTGAAAGGCCTGAAAGATTGTGATAGAGGAGGGTACCTCCCACAATAAGGATCGACGGAGTTTGCCTTGCGATGTAGCATAGATTCTTCCTAATTGTATATCTCCTCTTCATTATGCTCTTCGACCACAGCATGTAGAGAATGTTCAATTACAAATTGCAACACTACTTCTTCTATCTGTTCTTCTTTTTCTTCTACTTCTAGTTTTTGTTCTTCTTCCTTCTTCTTTTTCTCAGCCCATTTAGACTGGGCTTTGGCTTTTCTCAACTGCTTGGCCTCATCAGCTTTTGTCTTTGGTTGGTCGATTTTCTTGAGTCTGTGTGATTTTCTGGTTTCTTCTGTTAGAGTCAATTCTTCTGTAGCATTAGGAGTCAACACTTGTTTTTCTAATGTGGATTCAGCGATGGTTAGGTCTTTTGGTCTATAAGGTCTTTGATGAGGGTGACATCGTCTTGGTCAAGTTGAGGGATAGGTTTGGGTTTAAGACATATGGTGAGGGGTTTTGTTTTTTGTGTGGAGAAAAAGGTTGATCTTGTGTTTGAGGTTTGGACTTGGGTTTTTATTTGGATGGTCTTTTGATGGGTAGTTTGTGTTTGAGAGGTTTGGTCTGTTTGGGCTTTGGTTGAGTCTGTTGGGGTTCCGTCTGTTAGGCAAATTCAGAGTGGACAAATGGATCAATAGATGATCCTACTCTAAACGCAATACCCACTGAGTCATCAACAAGTTCTTCTTTTATTACGGCCAACTCTAGATGCTTGGCAACATATCTGGGAAACAAATGTGCTATCATCATCTTCTTGATGATAGACATATCAATCTCAGAGCCAGACTTCTTCTTCTCCCAACAAGATTCGTTTGCTCCAGCTATTCTTAGAATTTTAGTAAAAAGCATAGCATAAGGGATGGGGTACCTTTGTTTTTCTTTAGAGCTTTCTTTAGATTTGACGAGGCAAGATCTCTAGTTGTCTAGAATGAGTGCTAAGAGATTGACTTTCTGACTAGTGAGCATTCTGCATTGACAGAAGCGGTCACGTGAAGATATGTTGTCCTTCAATCCTTTCCTTGGTAGAATAATATGCAACAGTATATTATGCAGAAGTCTACAGTCCCTCTTCATGTTGAGGCATAGAGAAACTTCTTCAAGGTGTCCTTGTTTTATGTTTGGGGTCTGGGTCTTCCATAGAGGGTCAGATTAATAATATTTGGGGTTATGACCCTTTCCCAATCCTTATTAAATAAGTCTCCTTCTTCCTTGTAGCTAGACACTGCAGCAATCATGTCAATGGAGATAATGATGGCTTGGTTGTCAACTGTTCTAATGATGGTTTTGTTTACATCAAACGCTGATGCCTAGAAGTACATGTAGAGGGCATGGTACCAGTGGGTTTTCTTCTACACGAATGACTCCCATCCTACGTTCCTGATGTAGAGTGTTATAGGGAAGCCTTCGTCTTCCAGCTTCTTCAGGTTAATCCACTTTCTGGGTACAAAGTTGCTCTCGGGAAACCTTTTCATAAGAGCAAGTTGCTTTGGAGCGGCCATGAATGCAAGTTTTTTGAAGCTCTTAGTGTTTGAGAGAGAAGGTAGTACAGAGAATGTGAGGGGGTAGGTGTTTCAAAAAACGTAGAGAGAGTGGGTGGTTATTTTGAATATTTGAAGGATTGACAGTACTGAAAGAACGTGCATTTAATGTGACTTGATGGAGGAAAAAAGGCGGCACACGTTTTAAGGGTGATTCGATAAGTAATAATTTTAATGAATAGAAGAAGGGATCAAATAAATGAAAACCTTTTCATATTCTTTCATAAAAACACAAGGGTCAGTAAGACGAAGTGAGTAGATAAAATCATAAGATGATGGTGCATAAGACAATGTAATGAAATGTTCATAAGACGAAATGATCATATGTAAGACGATGCATATAAGACGTTTTAGTCATGCAATATTTTCATATGCAAGTTCTTTATTATGAAATTAAAATGTTCTTTAGGCAAAGCCTTTGTAAATATATCAGTCAATTAATTATCTATATCAATGAACTTGATATCAGAAACATCTTTTTGAACATAGTCATGTATGAAATGTTGTATTATTTTTATATGTTTTGCCTTAGAATGTTGAATGTGATTTTTGGACAGATTGATTGCACTAGTATTGTCACATAACACTAGAATGTTATGTTCAAAGGTAGAGTAATCTTCAAGTTGATATTTTACCCATAGTAGTTGTGAGCAGCAATTGGTAGCTGACACATATTCTGTTTCAACAGTTGATAGAGCAATTGAGTTTTGCTTTTTGCTAGTTTAGGATATAAGGCATGGTCCAATGAAGTGACATTCACCACTTGTACTTTTTCTTTCAATTCTGTCACCAACATAGTCTGCATCACAGTAGCCTATTAACCTGAAATCTTTTTTTTTTTCTCATAGAATAAACTTAGGTTAGAGGTATCAACTAAATATCTAAAGGTCCTTTTTGCAGCTTTCAAATGTGATTCTTTAGGATCAGACTAAAATCTGGCACATAAACGAATACTATGCATTATATCTAGTATACTTGTAGTTAAATAAAGGAGTGAACCAATCATACCTCTGTAGATAGTCTGGTCTACAGGTTTACCTGATTTGTCCTTTGTCATAGTAATAGATGGATGCATAAGTGTGCTCATAGGCTTGAATTCATTCATCTTATACTTTTTGAGTAGTTCTTTGATATATTTTTGTTGATAAATGTATATACCTTCTTTTTCTTGTTTAACTTGCAGTTCGAGAAAGAACTTTACCTTTCCCATCATGCTCATTTCAAATTCGCTTTGCATCAAATCAGAAAAGTCCTTGCACAAAGATTCATTAGTGACTCCAAAAATTATATCATCTACATATATTTGAACTATAATGAAATCTTTGTCAGATGCTTTTCTAAATATGGTTGTGTTAACTTTGCCTCTCATAAAACCATTTAAAAAGGCACTTTTAACATCCATTTGAAAAAGTTTAATGTTTTTATGAGCAGCAAAGGCAAGCATAATTCTAATAGCTTTCAATCTAGCTACAGTAGCAAATGTTTCAATAAAGTCAATATATTTTTGCTAATTGTAGCCTTGTGCTACTAACCTTGCTTTGTTTCTTATTACCTTTCCATTTTCATCAAGCTTGTTACAGAATACACATCTTGTTCTAATGATGCTTTTATGTTCTGGTTTAGGAACAAGAGTCCATACATCATTTCTTGTAAATTGATGTAGTTCTTCTTCCATGGTTATAATCCAATCATCTTCTGTGAGTGCTTCTTCTATAGTTTTTGGCTCTATTTCTGAAACGAGAGTGTATGATGCTTGATTCTTGAAAGATGACCTAGTCTTAATTCGTTCTGTTCGTTCTCCAATGATCTGATCTTGTGGATGATATGTAACGAACTTTCAATCTTTGTGAGCTTGCTTGGTCTGATTGTTAGTCTGTTGTTGTTGCGAAGCATCTTCTGATGGCTTCGTTTTGTTTATCCTCATGAGATCAGATGATCCTATCTATAAATTTGCAAGATTATCTTCGAGATCTGATAGTCTCCTATCAGGGGTTATTATATCATTAAATTTAACGTAAATAGATTTTTCCACAATAGAAGTTCTAAAGTTAAACACTCTATATGCTTTTGATGTATTAGATTATCCCAAGAAGATTCCTTTATCAACCTTGGAATCAAACTTTCCAAGATGGTCTCTGTTGTTCAAAATATAACACTCACATCCAAATTTATGAAAATATGAAGTGTTGGGTCTTCTTCCTCTCCAAAATTCATAAGGGGTCTTATTTATTAATGGTTTGATTAATATTCTGTTTTAAACATAACATGCTGTGTTTATAGCTTCTATCCAGAAATACTTAGGAATTGAATTTTCACAAAGCATTGTTCTAACTATCTCTTGAAGAGTTCTATTTTTTCCTTCAACTACCCCATTTTGTTGAGGTGTTCTCGGTGATGAAAAGTTATGGAAGATACCATTCTTTTCACAAAAGAATTTGAACTCAGCATTATCAAATTCAGTTCCATTGTCATTTTTGATGGCAGTAATACAAAAACCTTTTTCATTTTGAACATGCTTACAGAATATTTCAAATACATTAAAAGATTCGTGTTTGTGAGTTAGGAAGTAAACCCATGTATATTTAGAATAGTTATCTATAATAACAAATCCATACTTTTTGCTGCCAAGACTAAGAGTTTTTGTAGGACCAAACAAATCCATATGTAATAGTTTCAAAGGTCTTGAAGTGGAAACAACATTTTTAGATTTAAAAGAGCTTTTAATTTGTTTTCCTTTCTGACATGCTTTGCAAAGAAGATGAGTTTCTCAATAAATCTCAGGTAATCCTTTTACTAAACCCTTTTTGTATAATTTTGAAATGTGTTGCAAATTGATGTGCCCAAGCTTTTATGCTAAATCCATCTTTCATCTTCTTTGGTCATTAAACAAGTTACATCTTGTTTGTTTAATCCTTAAGCTCAATCTTATAAAGATTGTTATGCCTCTTCGCAATAAAAAGAATAGACTCATCATTTCATCTGACTATGCAATATTCCTGTTAAAGGAGACGATAAACCCACTATTACAAAATTGACTTATGCTAAGCAGGTTGTATTTTAGACCATTAACACACAACACAATATCAATAATGAGGAGAGGTGGCTTACCCGCTTTACTTATACCAATAATTTTTCCTTTTCCATTCCTTCCAAATGAAAAAGTTCCTTCATATGGTTGCAAGTCTAAGAGCATAGACTTTTCTCCTGTCATGTGACATGAGCATCCACTGTCCAGGTACCAAAACAAACCTTTCCTTCTTCCTATTATGGATATTTGTAACAAAAATAATTTGATATTTTGGTACCCAAATACTCTTGGGTCCTTTTATGTTAGTCCCAATAGTCTTATTTGATCTTTGCTTTCTTTTGTGTTGACAATTTAGGGATAAGTGTCCAGATTTACCACAAAAGTTGCAAGAGGTTGAATAAAAGTTATAAGAGAATGGTTTAGAATCTTTTTCTTTTTCAAACCCTATGCCAGATTTGTCAAATGGAATTCTTCTATGTTTTAAAATTAATTGTAACTTTGATGATCCATCTACAAATTTAGCTAGATCTTGTTTAAGACTGATGACTTCCTTCTTTAGTTTACTGACCTCAAACAAAAGCATAGTCTTATTTAGATCTAAAGCTTGATACAATTTCTCCAAATCTTTCTCGAGTTTTTCATTTTCTAACTTAGCTTCCTTGTATTTTTCTTTGTATTTTTTGTACTCAAAAGCGATCATGTGAGAATTTCCAAGAAGAGTATCATAAGACATCTCTTCATCATTATCAGACTCAGATTCACAACTATCAAACGCAATTAAATCAGACTTATGAGTGATATTTACTTTATGTATTGTTTCATCTGTATTTGCCATAAGGCAAATGTTAGCTTTTTCTTCATTTGAACTGCTACTACTACTATCCAGGTGTTCCCATGTTGCTAGAAGATTCTTTCTCTTGCTCTTTTTCTTTGTGTTCCATCTCTTTTTCAATTTTGGACATTCTACCTTTATGTGTCCAAGTTTCTTGCATTCAAAGCAAATGATTTCATTACTTTCTTCTAGAGAAGGCCTTTTCAATCTGTTGTCTTTTCACCTAGAATAGTGCTTGAATCTTCCTCTTTTTTAAGCATCTTTTTAAAAAAATTGGTCATCAGGGAGATTTCGTTGTCTATTGAATAGCTTGAACTTTTGTCTGAACTTTCTAATTCATCAAACTGAGCTTTAAGGGTTTTGTCCTTTGATTTAATATATGACTTCTCTACTGATATTCTACTATGTTCACATGTCTTCAAGGCTTTGGGGTTACTACTTTTGATCTGATCTCTTTTAAATAGATGAATCTCATGAACTCTAAAAGCTCCTAATAGTTCATGAAGAGTCAGAGTTTTCATGTCTCTGGCTTCTGCTATAATTGTAGCTTTGGGATCCCATACCTTTGGAAAGCTATCCAAAATCTTGAGATTATTTTGAGTTTTGGTAAACTTAACACCAAGACTTTGAAGATCATTGAGAATTGTTTGAAATCATCCAAACATTTCATCGATGGTTTTTGTTTCCTTCATGGTAAACATTTCCTAGTGTCTTTGAAGAGTTGCAGCTCTTCTTAGACGAACGTCTTTAGTACGTTCATCTGTTATGTAAATAGCATCCCATATTTCTTTTGCTTATTTATAACTACAAAATTTGTTATATTCAGTTTTAGATAAAGCACAAGTTATGATATACCTTGCTTTTGCATTTTGTTGGAGCATATTGAAGTCATCTTGGTTGTACTCGCTTCCAAGCTTTGTGACAATAAGATCTCCAAGAATAATGATTCTCCAGATGCTGTAATAAGTAGATTTGATGTACATCTCCATTCTATCTCTCCAATAGGCATAATCTTCTTTGTTGAAGGCTAGAGGCCTTGACAAGGAGGCTCCTTTAAGGATAAACTATCCTTCAAGGTTTGCCATAAAAATATTTGTACTCTAACACTTGTTAAGGTGTTCAACCCTTAGAGGCTGAGCTCTGATATCAAATTGTAAACCACAGGAACAATACAAGAAGGGAGGTTAAACTATGTTAAAAAGAATTTCAAAACCTTTTCAAAGATATATATTGTCTAAAAGACAAAGGATACATATTTTTTAAACGAGATTTATGAAAATGAATAGAAGATGTAAAACAACAGAACACAAATGTATACTGGTTCATCTCACCCCAAAGACTACATTTAGTTCTTGGTATACCACCAAATCCCACTATAACTTAAACAAAGTTACAAGTATTCTTTTATCCAAGCCTCTTCAGGCTCAACCCAAGTAGTATTTCACTTGCCTCTCCAAGCAAACACCCAAGTATTCTTTGATACAAAGCCTCTTCAGGCTTCCATCAATTTCATAGAGAAATGGTTAAAGGGTAAAGAATCACACTTAGCTAGCGTCTTATTAGACGGATATACACTGAAGCTCAAGAGTTTAAACACTAAAGAGAATGAGAGCAAAAATTTTGGCAAGAGTTTCATGTCCTTGATATTGGTCTTCTCTTCTATTTATAGTGCTATTCCAAAGTGTCTGTTGTGAGTGCTTTTAGAGACATTCTTCGTCTGTTGTCGTGTAAGGAAGAAAGTATACGTTGGAACATTAAATGCTGCATTTAATTCTTTTCACCAACTGATCACACTGATAAGATAAAGCAGTCTACTTATCTTGTCTTTCTCATATTAAATCTTGTTGCAGTAGATATATTTGCTTTTTAGTACTAACAAGTATACTATAGTTCCTTCTTTTTCGCAAAAGCTACATCTTTTCAGTGAAGAGTACGTTGATGTCTTCTTTTTATGGTAAGAAGGTGTGAACTTCAAAACGAGGATCATTTATATTATAAGAACTTCGAAAATCATACTCAGACCGACAATACTTGCTGTGAATCGTCTATGAATGTTGAATAAATGTGAAAAGCAGTGCAATCAGACGATTAAATATTAGTCTATTTGTTATAATCAAAATAAAATGAGGGTTTTATGAACATCCTTTGTCTTAAAAATCAGAGACTCCACGTTAGCACTCCGTTATTAATTTAATGATCAACAAATGAAAAGGCACTATTCGCGAGTTTTTGAAAAATAGGGGCAAAATATGTGAAAAAAATAAAACTTTAGGGGCAAAAAAAATATAATTAGGGCTAATTTTAATGAAGTAAAAATTCAAATAATGAAAAAATACCTGTATTCCACCTTAGTATAGATTGATAGACTTGGTTTTTAATTGAAAAATTTTAGATAATTTATAATAAATTTAAGAGAAAAAGTATGTACAAAAAGTAGTTCAAATGAAGTTAGTTTTGGTTTAAAAATCCAATTGAATTTCTAAGAGTGGTAAATTTATAATTTATCACTTTTATAATTATTATATATTACTTTTGAAATAATTTTATTGAAAAATAAATTTTTATAATTTAGTTGTATTTATAAAGATTTTGGAGATAAATTAAGTCTATTTGATAGAAAATTTGCAATATAGGTAAAATTGTCTTTTTACCATTGAAAAAAATTATTTTTGATTTAAATTGATATATTTTAATAATATTTATTAGAAAAATTTAGTTATGTATAATTTTTAGTTAATTGATTTTAATTCACTTATTTTAGTGTTTTATTAATGATAATGGTACTTTTTGTAAATTCTAAATTCTATTTAAATTTAATTTTTAATTTTCATATTCTAAGGAGAAAATTCAAAAATTAGACAGTTGAAGGAAGCCTACAATAAAATTTAATAATGCACATTATCTGTCAAAGAAAAAAAAGGTTGAACATAGAGAGAACATCTTGTAGTTAGTAGAGGTTGCTTAGAAGGACCTTTGCTTTATTGTTAGTAGGGATTGTTTGGTAGGACTTTTGTAGTATCATTGTTACCTACAAGAACAATTTAAGCATTTAATCAAGATGGATTCTGACTATGGGTGGTAAAATAGGCTTGGCTTGCTGAGCCAACTCATTTATCCCACGTTTTTAGCCAGGCTGGGAAAAAGTTATCAACCTGCCAACACACTTTGGGTTGCCTCATTTTGGCTTGCCAAAAAAGGGCTTTTAGCAGACAGGGCAACCTGTCAGGCTACTAGGCTTTTTTTTAGGTAAAAAAACAAAAAAAATAATGTAAGATTTTGACTTTCCATTTCATTTTGGTATGAAAGATGTGTTGTGTTTAGGATCCAATATTTTAAATTAGGAGATAATTTTCTTTCATCATTTTTTTAGTTTTTATAATTTTTATTATTATTATTTTCTTAATTTTTGATAGGTCAGCGCGCCAACCCACCCTTAAACAGGGCAGGCTACATGTTTTAATCTATATTTCAAAATTAGGCTTAATTACATTTTTAGTCCCCAAAGTATTGCAATTGTGTGTTTTTGGTCCCTCAAGTTTTAGTTGCGCAAATTGGGCCCTCTAAGTATCACAATTGTGCAATTTTAGTCCCTCTACCAATTTTTTGTTAAATATTTAACAAATTTTGCTGACATGGCACTAGATGATGAAATGTCAATGACGTGATGCCGAACACATATGCTAGCGTGGCTTAATTACACTTTTGGACCCTCAAGTATCGCAAATTAAGGGACCAAAAGTGCAATTAAGTCATGCCAACATATGTGTCAAGCAACACATCAGCTACCATGTTATTATTTAGTGCACGTCAACAAAATCTGTTAAAAATTTAATGAAAGATTGAAGGAGGGCCATAATTGCGATACCTAGAGGACTTCATTTGCGCAATTAGAACCTGGGAGGCCAAAATCATATAATTGTAATACTTAAGAGACCAAAAGTGCAATTAAGCCAAGAAATTATTATCATTATATTAATGTATATTTTTAATTTTTTCTATGCACTTTTAAGTAGTAGAATTTATAAATAAGTTAAAATAATAATTATTAGTCTATATTAACACATTATTTCATTTTTATTATTTTAGATCATCATATGGAATAAAATATATATTTTTTATTTATTAAGATTTAACGCATTTATAATTTCTATTTGCTATAAAAAAAGTTAATAAATATAAAATTATAAAATTTGAAAGGTTAAAAATATGAAAAGTCAAGAATAATACAGATAAAAAATAAAATAAAAATAAATGAAATAATGACTAAAATGAAAATTTGAAATAATGATGCTCGAGTACGCACACTAATAAAATACATTAAACCAAGGTTTTTTTTTTTTTGACACTTTTATCTAATTACAAATTGTCATGATATATTGGTTAACTTTTATAATAATTTATTTAGAAATTGTACTTAAAATAATTTCTAGTTGATTGTAACTATGAAAATTGTCACTATAAAAATCTTGTATGAAAATTAAACAAAAAAAGTTTAAATATGTTTTTCATCCCTGCAATTTATTGCCTTTTTATTTTTAGTCCTTGTATTTTTATTTTTTTTTGGAAACATTCTTGTAAGTTCCAAACTTTTTATTTTTAGTTCCAGTCATCAAACTCTATTACAACAATGTTAATTTGCTAACATCATGATGATGTCATTAGGTGTCACATAAGTAAAAGATGACATCATGATGATATCATCATGTGCCACGTCAGCAAAATGCCATATCATTGATGTTGTATCAACAAAATGCCACGTTATCATTACAGTAGAGGGACCAAAAAAAAGAAGAATTTACAGGACTAAAAATGAAAATAAAATAAAATTATAGGGACGAAAAAAAAAATGCATGGACTAAAAGAAATAAAGTGGCATATTTGTATGCAAGAACAAATATTTAAGCCTTAAATATAATGTATTAATTTAATTTAAAAGTATATAAAATGAAGATATTAAATAACAAAAAACTTGTTTTTTAAAAATCACGTATTCTCTCAACATTTCTTACTTTTTTCCTCATTCAACACTTTAAGGCCACATACACATTGCATGTGGCATGTGAGCATACCTGCTATCCAATGGTAAAGGAGAAAACACTCCAAGCTCTCTCACTCACTACATCCACCATTCACTCCCTTTTTAACACATAGATACTTCATAGAAAAAAGTACACACTCCAAGTACTCTCAACAAGAGCACACACACACACACATAAATTATCAACTCATCACTTATTATTTTATTTTATTTTGGTATCACTCAACACTCTCAAACAATTACTTTTTTTTACACTTACTCTTGTTTCTTTTATCATCATTTATAGTAGAGCTCACATAGACACAACACATAGCTTCCTTCCTTTCTCATCTGCATAATATTCTTTTTTTCTTCACATCATACCCACAAGTGCTATTCCCTTCGCACCTACATCACCCTAATGCACCAACCATCATCACCACTAGTCGTTGTGTTGCCAATAGTGAGTCCATTGTGTACAACTAGCATACACCAACGCAACGCCTTGCAACCATAGTTGTTGTCATTACATTATCGATATTTTATTTGGTTGATTTCTAAATATGATGAATAGGTTAAAAGTTATGTACTTTATTTGTTTTCACTAGGTATTTAAATTCAGAGTTTTCTATTCTTTTAGGGGTGGTGGTTCTATTCATGCTTTCTCCTATTCTATTGGATAGCACATATGCTCACATGTCTCATGCATTGTTTCTTTGGAAATGCTCACATGTCTCGTGCTTTCTCCTCCTCCATTAGATAGCACGTATGCCCATATGCATTCTTTATTTATGCAATGTGTAAGTGATCTTATAGTGTTGAACAAGAAAAAAAAAAGAGTGAAGAAAGGTTAAGAAGATGCATGATTATTAAAAAATAATTTTTTGTTATTTAAGATTTTTATTTTATATTAATTTTAAATTAAATTTATACATTATATTTAAGGCTTAAATATTTATTGTTACCTACAAATATGTTACTTTTTTTTAGTTCATGTATTTTTTTTGTCCTTGTAATTTGTTTTTATTTTCAGTCCTTCCATTGTAATGATGATGTGACACCAATGATGTGACATTTTGCTAACATGACATATGATGACATCATCATGATATCATCTTTTATTGACATGGCACCTGTCGATATCATTATGATATTATAGCAACTTTAACAATGGTTGCTTAACCATAAGCAATTGTTCCTTATTTTTTCCCCCATTGGAAAAGGTCTAGTAGGCAAAAAGAGTCGCTTAAACTAAAGCACCATTCCTTCTACAAGCAATGGTGTCTTAAGATTAAAAAATTAATTTATTGCATCAACCAACCAACCAAAAAAAGAGGGAAACAAACGACAATAGATAGGGAAGATCAAACAAATTCCAGAACACAAATTTCAGCGACAAGTTCAAGAATTAAAAAATAAATTACATATTCACAAAAAAAAGTGCTTTAGAACCAGATATGGAAAAATTACACAATCACAAAAATATAAATAAATTCATAAGCAAATCTAGGCACCATGCAAGACTTACAGATATTGAATGCGCAGATTTGGGGCGGTGGTGATAAATTGGACTCAAGCTGCAACGACAAGGCTCGACGGCGCAATGGCGAAGCATGACGGTATGGCATTGTGGTGCACGATGGTGTGAAGGCACCACAGCGGGGGCTTGACAAAGGTGGTGGATTCATGCCGTGGTTAGAGGCACACCAGTGGTAGAGAAAAAGGCACACCAGTTGCATCGACGGAGGTGGTTGACATGGAGGAAGTTTGAGTGTGGAGAGATTATGGAAAAAAAACAATTTTGGGAGGAGGAGGAGGAGGAGAGTGAGACAAGAAATATGAAAAGCTCCTGCAGTGCATTACACATTGAATAAAACCCCATATAACATAGGGTACTATCTAGCAGATGGTATTTATCCTGAGTGGGCTATATTTGTCAAGACTATCCTAATGCTACAAGGATAAAAGAGAAAATTATTTGCACAATGACAAGAAACAACAAGAAAGGATGTAGAACGGGCGTTTGGAGTACTCCAATCTCAATTCACAGTTATATATGGTCCGGCACATGCTTGCACATAAATGCCATAAAGAATATAATATATGCATGCATCATCTTACATAACATGATTGTTAAAGACGAACAACATACATACAGTGGTAATTTTGAATACGATCATGTAGATAATGACATATCAACAATTGAGGTATCTATTAGTCCTTATCCCAATTTTGTTGCAACATATCTACAAAGGAGAACGCATCTTCATGATAAACAAATCCATCACCAACTTCAAGCAGACTTGGTGGAACATATTTAGAAACATTTCGGACATGAAAATATAGAAAATTAATTTTTATCTAATGTTATGTATTTCTCATCATTATGTATTTTTCTTTTGATTAATATAATGTTATGCATTTCTCTTTCTTTTTTTTTAATTATAGAATTTTATTTTATAATTAATTTTAAATTAAATTTATACTTTATATTTAAGGCTTAAATATTTATTGTTACCTACAAGTATGTTACTTTTTTTTAGTTCATGTATTTTTTTTGTCCTTGTAATTTTTTTTATTTTCGGTCCTTCCATTATAATGATAATGTGACACCAATGATGTGACATTTTGCTAACATGACATATGATGACATCATCATGATATGATCTTTTACTGACATGGCACCTGCCGATATCATTATGATATTAGAGCAACTTTAACAATGGTTGCTTAACCATAAACAATTGTTCCTTATTTTTCCCCCATTAAAGCAGGTCTAGTAGGCAAAAAGAGTCGCTTAAACTAAAGCACCATTCCTTCTACAAGCAATGGTGTCTTAAGATTAAAAAATTAATTTATTGCATCAACCAACCGACCAAAAAAAGAGGGAAACAAACGGCAATAGATAGGGAAGATCAAACAAATTCCAGAACACAAATTTCAGCGACAAGTTCAAGAATTAAAAAAATAAATTACATATTCACAAAAAAAAAGTGCTTTAGAACCAAATATGGAAAAATTACACAATCACAAAAATATAAATAAATTCAGAAGCAAATCTAGGCACCATGCGAGACTTGCAGATATTGAATGCGCAAATTTGGGGCGGTGGTGATAGATTGGACTCAAGCTGCAACAACAAGGCTCGACGGTGCAATGGCGAAGCGTGACGATGTGGCAGTGTGGCATTGTGGATGCACGATGGTGTGAAGGCACCACAGCGGGGGCTTGACAAAGGTGGTGGATTCATGCCGTGGTTAGAGGCACGCCAGTGGTAGAGAAAAAGGCACACCAGTTGCATTGACGGAGGTGGTTGACATGGAGGAAGTTTGAGTGTGGAGAGATTATGGAAAAAAACAATTTTGGGAGGAGGAAGAGGAGAGTGAGACAAGAAATATGAAAAGCTCCTGCAGTGCAATACACAGTGAATAAAACCCCATATAACATAGGGTACTATCTAGCAGATGGTATTTATCCTGAGTGGGCTATATTTGTCAAGACTATCTTAACGCTACAAGGATAAAAGAGAAAATTATTTGCACAATGACAAGAAACAACAAGAAAGGATGTAGAACGAGCGTGTGGAGTACTCCAATCTCAATTCATAGTTATATATGGTCCGGCACATGCTTGGCACATAAATGCCATAAAGAATATAATATATGCATGCATCATCTTACATAACATGATTGCTAAAGACGAACAACACACATACGGTGGTAATTTTGAATACGATCATGTAGATAATGACATATCAACAATTGAGGTATCTATTGTCCTCATCCCAATTTTGTTGCAACATATCTACAAAGGAGAACGCATCTTCATGATAAACAAATCCATCACCAACTTCAAGCAGACTTGGTGGAACATATTTAGCAACATTTCAGACATGAAAATATAGAAAATTAATTTTTATCTAATGTTATGTATTTCTCATCATTATGTATTTTTCTTTTGATTAATATAATGTTATGCATTTCTCTTTTTTTTATTTATAGAATTTTACAAATTGTCATTCTTTTTTATTTATTATGGTAACAATTAATTAATTTTTGATAGGTGAATTAATATTTTATTATTATTTAAATTTTAATTATGCGTATTAATTAAAATAGGTGAATTAATATTTTAATCTGATGCAAAATGAAGTGTAAATAAAAAAATATAAAAGTGTGAGTTGCTTAAGAATTACTTAAAATTATATGCATTAAAGCAAAAAGTGTATAAATTGCTTAAAAGTTGTTTAAAAATGATATGGTATAATAAGACCCACTTAAAAAACTCAAAGTGGGTTTTTAAATTGTTACCACTAAAGTTGCTCTTAACAAATTAACTTTTTTGTACTGAAATTTGATAGCAAAAACTAAAAATGATAAAAGATTGGAACTTACAGGAATAATTTAAAAAAAAAATTACAGAAATAAAAAATAAAAAATGCTAGATTACAGAGGAAAAAAAAACATACTTAAGTCATAAAAAAAATACCCGAACAAAGCCAAAAGGACAAAAACCAAAATAACGAGGTCGCGGGCAAACGGAGTCCACAATTGCATGGTAACGTGGCAGAATCACAGCCATTCACTTTCCTGAGCGAAATTCCGAAGATGCTAACCCCTTCTCAAAGAAACTCAGAAACATGTCGCTTCCGCGAATAATCAAGAGTGCAAACGCCTCCGTCAAATGCACGTCTCTATATATACGATCCAAACCTCGTCCAAATCATTCATCGCTATTCCCCAACTCTCAGCACACCCTTTTCCACTCTCTGTCCCTGATGGGTTCGGTATTTGGGAAAATTACCGTCGAGACTCCAAAATACGAAGTGATCAAATCCACAAGCGAGTACGAAATCCGCAAGTACGCACCCTCAGTAGTGGCCGAAGTCACGTACGACCCATCACAGTTCAAGGGAAACAAAGACGGTGGCTTCACGGTTTTGGCCAACTACATCGGTGCTTTGGGGAACCCCCAGAACGCCAAGCCTGAAAAGATTGCCATGACAGCACCAGTTATAACAAAGGACGGTGTTGTTGGTAGTGGGTCTGGTGAGAGGATTGCCATGACAGCCCCAGTTGTGACAAAGGGTGGTGGTGGTGGTGGTGAAGAAGGGAAGAAGAACAAGATGGTGACTATGCAGTTTGTTTTGCCGGCCGTGTATGGAAAAGCTGAGGAGGCGCCTAGGCCCACTGATGAGAGGGTTGCGATCAGAGAAGAGGGTGAGAGGAAGTATGGGGTGGTGAGGTTTGGAGGAGTGGTGTCGGAGGAGGTGGTGAGAGAGAAGGTGGAGAAGCTGAGGGCGAGTTTGGAGAAAGATGGGTTTAAGGTGGTTGGAGATTACTTGCTGGCCAGGTACAACCCACCTTGGACAATTCCTGCGTTCAGGACTAACGAGGTTATGGTCCCGGTGGAATGAACGTGGTGGATGTTGATGTTAGGTTCCTGTTACTTCTGCATGGTGTTATGTTTTGTTGATGTTAAGAAGTTTAGAGTATGCTGTGTTGTAGTGCTGCCTCCTGTTATTTTGTTTAAATTCAATGCACACTATGAATGTTTTTGACGTGCCATGTTTTTTTATTCATGTTCTGTTGTTGTATGGTTATTCATGATTTTGGTGATTGTGATCGCGCTTTACGATGGAATTTTGATCGAAGCAAAAACTGTCTCCAATGACAAAACGCTGTTTGAGAGGGAGAATTCTGGTGACTTAGCATTTATTTTTTCAAGGAATAGTAACAACATACTCTTTAATAATACACACTTTATTATTGATTAAAATTTATTAAAATTATAAAATTACGTAAAAATTATTAAATAAAAAGTGAGACTTGCAAATTTTTATAATTTTTAATAAATTTCAACCAAAAAAAAAATGTTTTCAAAAGAATATGTTTCTAATATTTTTCAATCCACACTCAAGTTATTTATGTTCCACAAGTTAATAGGCCAAAAGGCATTACAAATTCAAAGGGAATTAAGAATGATAACCAAGACACATTCTATACTAAACCAATGCAGCTGGTGTACTCTGTTCATTATGCCTCTGAATTGAATTTATAGGATTGTCGACTATACACGGAACATAAAACTCATAATTTACATATGATACACAGAACAAAGTATAGAGCTTCGATGTCACTCTTATGTTATCCAGAGAAAAGCTTCACAATTATAGTGATAATATTGAAGAGAATAAGGGGAAGTCTCAAGAATTGAATGGCATATATGAGCCCTATTACTTGCCCTTTAAGAGAATTCCTCCTTGGTCCAGTCATTTCTGCCAATGTCCATCCTCTTGGAGCGAGGAAGCGGTCCTCATTCAAAATTGCCAATGCATTTGCAAAGAGCAGAAAACCTTCTAGCAAAGTCCAGAAGCCCATCTTCTGCCAGAAATACAAAGGGTGTGCATCTTAGTACCCAGAGGAAAGCTTCTTCATAAGTTCCAGTCTACTTGTCACACAAGAATCAGTTAAAGAAATTCAAATATCAATAGGGAATGAAAATAGTCATGCACAACCTAAATATGGCACAATCAAATTCTAAGGTCACAATCAATAAAGGGTATCACTCTGCCTGGCTTGAACTGTATAGTGTATACAGGTCCAATCCTTAACATTGATCAATAAAGCCAAAACCTAACTTATCCAAGTAAGTCAGAGTGCAAGGCATGCCATATTTGCCTTTCTGACTAGGCTCAGCTAGATGGGCATGCAAACACAAACTAGGGTGACATTCCACACAGAATTGATGATTGTATGTAAAATTCTGGAGAAAATACAAAGAGATGTTGTCAAGATGTTCCTTCCCTCTACAATCTTATAGTCCCTCAAATATCAGATTGCAATGAATTTCATATATTTTGCCTATCCTGACTAGGCTCGGCCAAATGGGGATGCAAACCCAAACTAGTATAACCCCCTACATAGAATTAACATTCCAATCCTTAATCTAACTTTAAAAAACTATAGTAAGTTACTTGCCAACTTGTGCTCATTTTACAAAGAATGCAGAAAAGTCTGATCAAATGGAAGCTGTTTTTCTCGTGTTTCTCACAGCTTCCCAATTTCTTTGGAACAATAATTGCCGTGGTTTGAACGATATCCATACCATAAATCAGAAATAGAATAACCAAATTTCATATGCACAAATCCATGCAACTTAACCCAAAAAAACAAATCATGGAGAACATTATGGAGCCCAGACAACAACAGAACACCATGCCCCATATGGGCAAAAGTTTCATTATAGTGAATTTTGTCTCTTCCAGAGATAAAATCACCACCAAACATAACCCAGTTAGAAATGTAAACCTGATGATTCTAGTCTGCAGTGGTACAAGATACTACTTCATGTCATACAATCACCGCAAAAGTGCTGCATGACATCGCTGATTAAAAATAACATATGACAAGATGAGAAGGAAGATGACAAAGGAATCTCAGTAAGTTCTGGATATCTTCAAGTCCTTTAGGAAGTTACAGATACATTACACAGTTTCTCAGTAACATTCCTGATCCTCAAATTTATAACCATTTAAAAATAAAAAGTTCATTTTTGTGTGTATAAATCACAAGGCTCAGTATCACATGTAAAACAGATCAACTCAGACCAATCAATCCCCATAAGATTCTTCACTGACAATCAAAGTGAAAGGATCAATAATAAATTTTACTTCCAAGTTTCAACACAAGTTTTTTTTTCCCCTAGCAATAACTAAACAGTGGTTCAAGACATTTCTCTTTCTCATAATCAAATCAGCGAAAACATTCCGAGGTTATTTACACTCAGTAAACCGATGGCACAACCGAAACTCGCATGCAACAAGAAACATAGTATAAAATTGTAAACTCAGTAGAACAATAACAGCATGGACCATAATATCAGTTAACCGAATTTTACGTGAACAACAAAAGTAAAATTACCGCAAACCAACCATCCACAACACTAATTTTGTTAGGGGAAAGAAAAGGAGGATAATCGAGATGGGTTCCTCACCTGTGAAGCAAAAAGGATAAAACAACGACCTGCGAGGTGGTCTCGCTCGAGACTGAAAACCCACACTTAAGAAAGAAATCTAAAGAAGAAGATCCTAGGGCTCTCCGAAAACTCATCTAACGACACAGAACGGCCGTAACCAACACGTCAGCTTCAAAAATTGAAAATACCCGCTGGATCAGAAGCCTACGCAGGAAAACATGAAGCGCCCCGCACTCTATCTTTCTGTGTGAAGTAAGTTGCAAGTTAACTTGCATATTTGAGTGGTATTTTGAATTTTCAAAACTAATTTTATAAATTTAAATTACAATGTAATTAGAAGCATGTCATGTATATATTGTTAATTTTTATAATAATTATTTTTTTAGGATTTTTATAATAATTACTTAAAGAATATATTTAGAATAATTTGTAATTAATTGATAGTTTCTTTATAATGAAGTTGAATGGAATTATCTTCTCCCAAACTCTTTTAATAGACTAAAATGTGTTTTATATTCATATAAATTTAACAACTTTTGTTTTTAACTTCCGTGATTTTTTTTTAAAAAATTATACCTGTAATATACGTTTTCTTTTCTTTTGATTCCACTGTAATAATGAGTTGAAATTTGCTTTAATTATCGTCAGGTCACACCCACTAAAAAAATTGTTATATTTTACACAAACTCTTGCACGGGTATTAAGTTTATACTATATAATTTATAAATTTTTTATATTATTATAAATTTTCATATATTTATCAATTATTTTTGTTTAATTTTTTT
Organism: Spatholobus suberectus; assembly: GCA_004329165.1. Taxonomy (NCBI): domain Eukaryota; kingdom Viridiplantae; phylum Streptophyta; class Magnoliopsida; order Fabales; family Fabaceae; genus Spatholobus; species Spatholobus suberectus. The sequence goes on from CM014732.1 coordinate 53,838,974, forward strand.
ATAAATTTATGATAATATATATATATATAAATATTTAAAATATAAATAAATAGTTATAAATATTAATATATATCTAAAATTTTATGTTTACACATTTTTTATATCATTTTAACTTATATAAATGCAGTTTTAGAAAATATTATTTTTATAAATATATTTGCTTTGTATGTAGCTTAGATATATACATAATTTTATTAAGAGATGTTAATAATAGAATGATGTTCAAAAAATATTTTTTCTCTTGTAATTTTGAATTGGTTTAGTTCATCTGTAGTTCCATTTTCATATAACATTTTCACCCTTATGTATAAAAATGAGAAATACTAACAACATACTCTCTAACACACTCTTCTAAATACTCTTTACTATTAGTTAAAATTTATTAAAAATTACAAATTTTGTAGGTCCTACTTCTTATTTAATGAGTCTTTATCCCGATTTTGTAATTTTTAATAAATTTTAAACAATAACAGGGTGTGTGTTAGATAGAGTGTTGCTAACACTCCTCACAAAAAAAATTAAGCCTTTTAAGCATGATAGTTAGGATTCAATTCATGATCATGTGCATGAATATATGCATTTATATATATATATGTGTGTGTGTGTGTGTGTGTGTGTGTGTGTGTGTGTGTGTATGTATGTATCTCTTAATTGATTGGGAAAAATAAGTAGATGCTAATTGACTCATTGATTGAATATATAAGTATGTTTTAATTGGATAAATTATTTATTATTACAAATAAATTTTATTTTAAATGATATGATTCAATTTAATGCTCAATTTAAGAAAATTGGTAATTCAAATTATGACAATACGTGAATATTCAAAAAGCATAATCAAATGAATATGTAAAGACCAACATTACGTTGGTCTGAGTGGAATTGGCTTGGATCCCTTATGCAACGTCTCGGATTTGAGTCTTGTAGATAAAAAAAAGAGTGGTTGGGAGGGTCCAAAAGTGGTCAGGCAAGTTTTTTGGTAAAGATTAGTCATCGACAAAGCCGATGGATAATTCACACCAATATTATGGTTACCCAAAATGAATATATAAAGAATGATTATAATTACTTTTTATGAATTAAAATTAGAAAAATATTTAAATTTTTGTAAAAAAATAATTTTGAAATGCTACCACATGACAAAGAACTTTCTTTGACAACTATTTTTTTTCTTCTATAATAAGCACTAATATCGAAATTTTATTTGTATTAGAATTACTATGTATATCGATTTAAAAAGGGAAAATACTTTTGGAAGAATAGAATTATTGTGATTATAGTGCATAAGTTAAAAAGAATAAAAGAAAACATATTAAATAATAATATAAAGAGTTATAAGTCTATCTTAGACCAGGAAGAAAAATAATAATAATTTAATTGACAAAGATTAAAAATTGATTTTGATATTTATAAAATGTTAAACTTTAAATTAATGAGAAAAATACTTATAAATAAATTTGGGTTAAAAAATATATTGACATATAACATTATTTACACTATAGAATAGTACCAAAAGCATCTAAGATATGACATTTAAGTATTCTCCACAACAACAACAATAACAACAATAACAATAACAATAACAATAACAACAACAATAATAATAATAACAATAACAACAACAACAACAACAACAATAATAATTATTGTTGTTGTTGTTGTTAACATTATTATAGTTGTTATTGTTGTTATTATTATTAAAATGATTGAATGATATTATAGGTATGATTTATTTTAGTTTAAGTCAACTAATTATTAATAATATAACTAATAATTTATATATTGATTTAGGTTGACATTTTATTAGATGTGTTTATTGTTTAACTTAAATTAAACTTGTTAAAAAATAAAAAAAATAGTTTAGCAAGAAAAATAACTAAATTTAGTGTTTGTCACGTGTTATTAGCCTATTAATTAGTATAATAAATAATAAATTAGTTTTACAGAAAAATTGAACATGATGACAACACTTGGTTTGGGACCCAAGAATTTCACTTCTTTTATAAAATTCTTTTCTTTAAAGCCTTTTGCCTCATCTCAAAATATATAAATATATTTTTAAAACTTTTGTATTATTAAAGCCAATTCAAATTTAAATTTGAATTTGAATTAGATTAAAATTAATAAATATTAGTTTAAAAATTTAATAATTTACATACAAATTATTTATTGCTTTCAATTTATTACTTTTTGATTATAAGGTTCATAATTTAATTGTGGTATTTTGGTTCTAATGTAATGGGACATTCACTTATGATTTAATATTTTTATTTTATAATTAATTACTAGTTCGCACAAATATTATAGTTTGATCGTGATATTTTAATATGAATCAATTTGATTTACATTATAAATTTGAAAGTATTGTGTACAAAATCATATGAAAATATATATTATTTATAATTTAGTGTAATGAATATCACGTGAAAAGGTGATTTATATATTATACTCTGAAGAAAAAAGATATACATCATAATATATTATCAAATTATATACTTAAGTGAATTAGTTCAAACTTAATGTTAATTTTATGTTTTGTGTTATTTAAGTTAATTTAAAATTAAATTTTATTATAATTAATAAATTAATAAATATTTTAATAATGAATTAATATGATTAGAATTTAATTTAATATAAATTAAAATATTATTATTATTATTAATTTGTTGTCATGAATTAATTAAGTTAGTAAAACATCTATTATGAATTATATGACGAATAATAGTAACAATAGAAATATAATTTATTAATGGTCAAAATTTATTGTGATGATTATAGAATATTAAAATGTTAATTAATGAGAAAAATAATAAAACATGAAAGTATTCTATATAGAAAAGATTCTAATATTATATACCTTTTAAAAGTAGTTTTAATATAAATATACCATAAATATCAATAAAAATATATATGAATTTTATTATAACTGAAACTAAATTAAATAAGTAAAAAGTTCATAATTGAGATAAATTAATATATATTAAAGAATATTTAACTAGATTGAAGTTTCTATTACAATAATTTAGATATTAATATATTTTTATGTAAAATATTTAATATTTTTGTGGTATTTTTTTAATTTAAAATTTAAATATTAGTAATTTTTATTTAGATATTAATATGCACTGATGTAAAATATTAATTTTTGTATTTTGTGCTAATTTTTTTCGTATTTACTTCTATGACTTAAATGTTAATATATTTTGATGTAAAATTTTTATTTTTGTATGATTAAGTGTTACCTTTAAATCTTAATATGTTTTCATGTAGATTTTTGATCATTGCATAAAATACATTTTAACTACTGTGATCTATATATTAATAAGTAACATATATGGAATCCAAATCTTGCTCCTATCCTTATTCGAAAACTAAGTCGAACAACTCATCCCCTTTCATCCATTAAGCAAATGTGGAATGTAGATGAGACAATACCATAAAAAACATACCACAAGCAAAAGCTACAAAAACAAATACATTGCATTAGTAATATTGTGATAATCAAATTCACTATTATGGACAAATTCAAAATAAATACACTATTGAATATCAAGATATATCATTGTTAAAAATAATATTTGAACTCTTTTCATGAACATGATACAACATTACTATAGTGTAACCTGTACTAAATATATAAATTGAATTCACAACTTATCGAGTGAAAATCCATAATAGACAATGTTTTTAAAATTGGACCAGTCATTGAACTAGTTAAGGCATTGGTTTAAGGTTTAATGGTATAACCATGATTAAATTGTGATCGAACCGATATTAATAAAATGATAATAATAGTTAAATAATATATAAAATAATATTAAATGAATATAATATCATAGTTTTATAACACTAAAAACTAAAATAAAACATCGTTTTATATATATTTATAATCCGTATTAAATATATGTTTTTATTTATTTTAAAAATATTTTAGATTAAATTTAAAAAATTAAAAAAATTAAAAAATTGAAAACCAACCTTTTTTCTGCACTAGTTTTTGACCGATTTTCATCAGTTTTAGACTAGTTCTCATAGGTTGTAAAAAATTATCTATTTTTTTGAGTTAACAAACAGGTCACTAGACCCATTCTTGGTCTAACCAGTTGAACCGGCCGACCCGATTTTCAAAACTATGATAATAGGGTTTAAAACATATCTTAGCAATAGTTTAAAAAGGCTTTTGGATAGGGAAAAAAATATAAGCTACACAAACATTTTTAAATTTTTCATTTAAAAGTGAAAAAATTTCAATTAAAAATATAACCAAATTGTAAAATATTTAGATCAAAGAATTAAAAGCATAAAAAAATATCTAAACTATTTGAAAACCACATTACAAATTGGAGACAAAACACATAAATTTTAAAAAGTTTTAAAATGCAATTGAAAAGTGAGAAATTACCAAAAAAATTGAAAAAAAAAAAGGGTTAAATTCATCCAAAGGTCCCTATAATTTTATAGATTTTTTAATTAAGTCCCTACAGTTAAAAATACTTTAAAAGGTCCTTATAATTTAAAAAGTTTATAATTGAGTCCCTACATGTTAACTGTGTTATAACTTCATTAATTTATTTTTAACTTAATTGCACTTTTAATCTTCCAACTTTCCTCTTATTAACATTCAAGACCGCGTGTATATGGTATGCAAAAATGGAAAAAGGATTAATAAAAGTGTTAAAAATGAGAATTGAACCCACAACCTTAAAGTTCACCAACAACACTAAAACTACTAAGCTAATAACTATATTTGATATATAAATAAAAATTACATTATATATAACTTAAACAAGAGACTAGAATTACACATATATTTACCACTACTAAATTAAATAATATTCAACATCATATAAACTAATAATATTAAAATTAAAATTAATAAATATAAATTAGTATATATTTATTGGATAATAATAATATGAAAATTAATAATAATAAATATAAATTAATAATATATACTTGTCAGCATTAATGGAGTTTGAATCCCACACTTAGAGTTCACTAATATATATATATATATAGTATAATTAGTATATAATAAAATTCTAGAAAATTTAAATATATTAGATATGATATAAATTTATTAGAAGAAGGTTAATTGAAAATAGATGATATAAATATACTTTTTTTAGTGATATATATATATATATATATATATATAATATTTCATCGATAATAATAACTTATTTCAATAACTAAAATATCCAATGAAAAAATAAAAAATTAAAACAAAACTATTTATAAAAAAGAAAATTATTTAAAATAGAGTGATTAAGTTATAATTAAGATATATAGTATTAAAAAGTATAAGTTATTGTCTATTTTGTTTTATAATATTATATTGTTTGTTTACTAGTAGTAAATGTATTTGTGATTTTGGTCCTTAGTATATATTATTATTTTATATTTATTAATATTATTTTAATATTATTAGTATTTATTTGATATTATTACTATATATTTAGTATATATTTATTAATATTAATTTTAGTATTATTAGTTTATATAATGTTAATATTATTTAATTTAGTAGTAGTAAATAAATGTGCAATTTTGGTCTCCCATTTAAATTATATATAATTTATTTTTATTCATATATCAAATAAAGTTCTTGGTTTAGTGGTTTTAGTATTGTTAGTGAACTTTAAGGTTGGAGGTTCGATTTTCACCTTCAACATTTTTATTAATTCCTTTCTCATTTTTGCATATCACATACGTTGGACTTGATTATAAATAAGAGAAAACTTAGAAAATTAAAAGTGCAATTAAGTTAAATATAAATTAACAAAGTTATAACATCGTTAACAGTATGGGGACTTAATTATAAACTTTTTAAACTATAAAGACTTTTTTAAAGTGTTTTTAACTGTAGGGACTTAATTAAAAACTCTATAAAACTATAGGTACCTACAGATTAACTTAACCAAAAAAACACAATAAGAAAATAAATGAAGAACAATGAAATAGATCCAATGCTGACCTTATTCTTCATGAGCAACATATGTCTTGAATACAAAGAATGAAGGATTTCATAAAAAAACATAATCTGGAAACAAAAGGCATAAATTTTAAAAGGATTTAAGCATGCAACAACAAAAAAAGTGTAGATCACCCCAAAAGCTAAAAACAAAACACAAAAACAATAATAAAAATTTCGAAAACAATAAAATAGACTAATTACTTACCTTTATCAATGGCAACACAATATGCCCTAAACACAAAGAAGGAAGAATTTCATAAATTAGATTGAATGAGAGAAGAATAAAAACATCAATTTATAATGTCAATGCAATATATTGAAAGCTAATGTAATGCTATGATTTTCTTAATTTATGATTTAGTAGTTTAATAACTAAAAAGTGAAAATTTGATATGTAATCTAGGTGATTAAAAAAATAAATGAATTGTTGCTATGTATGGTATATTGTATGTGACGATGGTTGTGAGTTGTTGGTTTGAAATTATAGTTTGAATTTAGGAAATTTGAGATATGTGCTTGAGCCAATTTAGATATGTTGTGAGAATGATTTTGGGTTTTTGAGAGAAAACAGTTAAGTTAGACCAGTTTTGAGATAAAGGAAGTGGCTTGGTGAGGTTTGGGCCTCAGTTGGCAAAAATCTGTGTGAGAGCTCTAGGGAGGTGAGGTATATAAAGGAAGGGGAGGGAGGAATTCCCTCATTCTCCCATTCTCTTTCTCTCTACACTTTCTCTCTCTTCATTTCTCTCTTAATCTCTCTCCAAAAATTTGAGATTACTAAGGGTGTTAAGAGGATTCCCAAGCCCAGTCTAGTATTGTTGCGAGAGGAAGATCAATCTGTGGAAGGTTTTGGCTCAAGACACAAGTTTCTTAAAAAACCAAAATTCAAATTCAGAGACTTTTAGAGGTAAAGGAAGCTTACAAATCGATTGTTTTGTGTTAATAACTGTTGGTATGCTGATTTCCTGCCTTATAATCGGTTGAATCTTTGTAGATGTTGTCATTTTCGTTGGTTATGGGAGAAAATGGGTTTTTGGAGAAATTGTTGAGATTTGGATGAGAAATTGATGATTATGTGATGAAATGTTGGATTGATTGTATGATTTGATGTGTATTAACTTGGTTGAGGTGGATTGATGTTTTTGGAACACCATTGATTTGAAAATCTATGTTATTTGGTTGAAAAGCATGAGTTTTTCCGTAGAAAATCGTGTTTTTTCAAAAAATCATCGCAGATAATCGATTATGAGGATCATATAATCGATTATCTGGAGTTCCAAAAATTGTTTTTATGATTTTGTTTCAGGAATAATCGATTATGAACTTTGATAATTGATTATCTGGGTTTCAGAAAAATTTCTTCTGGTTTTGGTTCGAAAATAATTGATTATGGAAAACCATTATCAATTATCCCTAGTTGAAAAATGAATTCTGATGCATTTTTACTACAGTACATAATCTATTACTACAATACATAATCTGCTATTTCAGAACTAAATGTACCATTTAAGATTTTACAATTTTCATTTCAAAACGCGAAGTATTTTGTATATACACATATAAAAAGGCTATTATACATTTTCAAAGGTTTTATTTGAGAATGATGGCGAGTTGTCCAGTTGAGATATGATTTTCTTTAAACCAAAGAAATGAAATGTTTCGAAGGTTTTGTGAATTTCAAGATTTGTCAATCTTCCAAATGGTTTTCAAAGAAAGTCTTGCTTTTCAAATTGTAGTTGATTGTCGGATTGGTTATGAAGTGGAAGGTTGCTTAGATAGGACCTCCACTTGTTATGTATGATATTGTTCCTCACGAGGTGGGCTGTTTAGATAGGGTCTTACCTGTTGATTTTGATTGAGGCCAGATTGGGGTCGATATGGTGTTGATGGTGTGAATGGTCATGGGAGGTAGTTGACAATGGACCTCTTTGCCACTGGTTGTATTGATATACATATATATGTCGTATGTTTATTGGTTGTAGTTGAGTGGTTGATGGTGTGGGTGGTCATGGGAGGTAGCTGACGATGGACCTCTTTGCCACTAGTTGTATTGATATACATATATATGTTGTATGTTTATTGGTTATGGTTGAGTGGTTGATAGTGTGTAGTACATGCATTCATGCATAGTTGGTGGCTGAGGTAGCTGATGATGGACCTCATGCCGTGATGCGAGTAGGAACGTAAGTTGGATGGTGACCAGAGTTGGAACTCAGATGGCTCTCCAACCTAGTGCTGGATAAGACGTGGGGCAGCTAATGATGGGCCTTCGGGGATGAGTGGATGGGTGACTCCGCAAGAGGCCAAGGTGATGCAGCCCTTGTGTCGCGGTAAGCCACCACCCACATACACTTATCTTGACAAACCACTAAGCTTATCCACAAATCAGAGTTTGGCAATCCCTGAATGGTACTTAGATAGGCCACAGTAGGGGGTGAGACCTGGCTGATTGCCCGATATGTAGAAATCTCTCGAGAGTCATGTCATTTATACAATGACATTTTGGGGTTGAAGGCACAATGTGTTGTGCTGTATGTATGTAAACTCATTCTCTGATGAAATGGGATTCCAAATTTGTATGTTGATGAAATTGTTATTATTGTTACCCAATGTGGTTGTTGCTGGTGGTAGTAATGGTAGTGTTGTCATTATTGCTATGATTACTTGGTAATTGTTATTATGGTTGTGTTATATGTTGGTAGCAAGGGTAGTATTGTTGTTATTACTTGATTATTATGGCTATTTGTAATTGTTATGATTGGTGATGGTGGTGATAGAGGTGTTGTTAATATCGTTGCTGTTATTGTGTTAAAAGTTGTTGTTGTAAGGGTTGTACTAGTGTTATTTTAAGTAAGCTTACCCTTGCATTGTTTGCACGTGTGGTTCGTGCCTATGATGATCACGTCTTTGGCATGGGAGCAGATGTTGAGTTTTTGGCAGGTTTAGCTTCACTTAGATGGTGATGAAGCTTCGTTTCAGCCAGTGGCGAGATTGAACAAGTATAAAGAATCATCTTTTTGTGCTTGTCCTTAAAGGAATTGATATTCCTTATTGTTGTTTATTTCTTTTAAGATGATGTATAAAGTGACCAGCTATAGGAAGAGTATTTTGTACCCTATATCTGTTGGCATAAATATATCAACAATGTTGGTGTATATATATTCTTTTGATTTCCTCGATATATATATATATATATATATATATATATATATATCTATCTATCTAATTATATAAGCCTTCCAAGAGATGAGGTAGAAATGTTGCTATGTAGCGGAAGTGGGTCGTTACAACTAACGCTTGTCAGTGCCACAATATGTTGCCCTTAATAGATCTAAAAAAGGAAGGAAACAGAGAAGATAGACATATGGGATGCCTTCAATTTTGATTTATTGGTATATAAACATAGAAAGAACCATGAATGAAATAAAAACATAAATAATTTCTAATATATTAGTCGTAATCATTTTAATTAATTCAAATTAGAATATATATTATTTGTAATCTCTTGTTGAAGAATGCTAGCAACACTCTCTCAAACATTCTCTTTTTAATACTCTCTCTACTATTTGTCAAAATTTATTGAAAATCACATTTTGGTGAATTTCACTTCTAAATCAGGAGAGAAACTCATTAAATGAAAAGTGAGACCTACCAAAATTTGTGATTTACAATAAATTCCTACCAATAGTAAAAAGACTGTTCAAAAGAGATTGTTTGAGAGAGTGTTACTAGCATTTCTCTTGTTTATAATCACCTTAATTATTATAATTATGTATATGAAATATGTATTTTCATAAATCATAAATTAAAAAAATAAAGTACCAATTTCATCATATTCAAAATTTTGATACTTTAGATCACAAATAAATTTTTTTTAGGTTGTCTATAATATACTTTTATCATAACTAATATTATCAAGTGAATATTTTTTGCATTATTTTAATTTAATTTATTGAAAAAAATTGTAACATACAAACATTTAAAAATTCAAAATATATAGATAGAGAATTTTAAAATAATATATATTGATCATATTATTCTAATTAGTTAAAAATAATATAATTACCTTAATTTAAAATAATCTTAACTATTTTAATTAAAACATATATATGATGAACATAATTACTTTAATTATTTCAAATCAGAATATATACTCTACTTTCCTTAATTACTATAATTATATATTTTTATGAATTAAAAAAAAATAAAAATTTCAATAATATTTTGGTAAGAAAAAATCAATGTGGTTCTATCACATGACATTTGCATACGTGACAAAACCTTCTTTATATAATATAATACAATATAATAATAATTGGTGGTGATGATGATGATGATAATAATATATAATTAATTATTATTCATTACATTAGTATTTAAGGTAATATAATATTTTATTATCATTATAAAACATATTTACACTAAGTTGTTATAAAATCGTGATAATAAACAAAAAGTTATCATAATTATAAAAAAAATCTATAAATTTTAATAAATGTATTACCATATTATATAAAATCATAATCCATTTAATATTTAATGATTTAATTAATTAATTAAATCAAAATATATACTTGTTATAATTACCTTAATTGCTACAATTAAATATAATGTGTTCATGTGAATTAAAAATAAAAAAAGGATAAAATTTAGGCAGAAAAAGAATGAATATGGTAATGTCACATGATATCTGCCTACGTGACAAAACCTTCTTTTATAATATATAAATATAATAGATTATAGACATTTTCTTTTATATTAGTAAAAACGTAAAACAATTATGAAGGAGCTAGTGGAAAGATAGACATTTTGTCTGTTTGCCCATAATTTTTTATTTTTTTTCTTAGTATATATTAAAAATTTATTATTTACAAAAAAATTAGAAAAGTTAAAATATAAGTAAATATGAAGAAGTATAAGAAAGGTGTGAGACATCGAATAAAAAAAATAAGAAAATGAGATCAAAATAGAGTAATGGATAATTTATAATAGTTAAAGAGTAAATAAGTCTACCCACTAAGCTCATTAGGAAGTTTGGATAATTTACATAAGATTTCAACTCTAATTTTAGTATTATCATTATACACCTAAAAAAGAGTAAATAGGTCTAAAAAAATGAAAACCAACTGTGGTAATCACTTTATTACATGTATAGATAGAAAAAAATTCAAATTTTATATGCACTAAATAAGTAGAGTAAATATTGTATGCAATATAATTATACCATTAATTAATCAAAAGTCATACGATAAATTTGTTGATTTTATAATAATTATTTTAAAAATTATTTTTAATATAATTTTTTATTAGTTAATAATATAAAAAAATTTATATTATGGTGCACATAAATTAAATCTAAAAAAATACGTTATATTTTTGTGATCAAGAACATATTCACTCATTTTTAAGAATAAATAGTCTTTATTAACAATATAAAGAGTTTTATGTCGTCATTTAATCACAAATTATTGTATATAATAAATTTATTAATTTTTATAATAACCACTTTAAAAGTCATGGTCATAATAATTTTGTAATATCGTGAGTTTTTATCTTAGAAAATAAACTCTAGCCAAGTACCTTGTACCCTCATGAGGAACAAGTATCTATTGCTACAAGGGCTTCTACTGTTACGAGCTTGTGTAGGTGCATGCTCATGTAGGTTTGGCATTGCATGTTTTTACAAGTATGGTTTTCATATATATATATATATATATATATATATATATATGAAGAGCATAAATGAGTTTCCAAATTAGTATGTTTTGTGGGAAGAGGCTTTTCTTTAAGAAGTATATTATATTAGTTTTTAAGCTATTAAAGCTTAGTTTTACAAATAAAGATGTCGCTAGATATTTTAAGAAAATGATATTCCAATTATAGGGTGTTGTATTAAATTAAAACATTACTACAATGAGTTATATTTACAGTCACAATTATATTGTGGCATATAAGCTATTATTATTATTATTTTAATTATGGTGATGAATTGAGGTTTTACTAGAAGAGTTTCTAAAAATTACAGTGTGCTTTCTCAAACTATATTATATGTATTTTATATATATGTTGCTATAGTGACTTAATTTATGAGTTTTAATGTGAGAACCTTTAAAATAAACCTTTTTATATGATATTAAGTTGCTATAAGGACGTCTGAAAATATGTTTTTATGAAGCAAGTATTTTAATCATAAATATAAGTTCTTAAATATATAAATATATTGCTATAGCATTTGGTTCACGAGTTTAAGTATATAAAAGCTTTTAAAATAGATTTCTTTAAATTATATTATGTTGCTATAAGGGTTTTATTAATTAAGTTTTTACTCAAATGAGCGTTTTAATTATAATTATAAGTTTTATAAATATATGTTATATGTTTTATTATAATTGGTTTTATTAAATTGCATGCAAATGTATTTAGAGCACCTAACCGCATTATAGCTATAGTTAGTGGACTTATTCCCTAACTATCCTCAAAGGACCCGATACTTTTGAGGCTTCTAAGGGCTAAGGCAATTTCGAGCAACTACCAAAGCCATAAAGTACTTGTTGTGAGATTAAGTTTTTAATCTCATTATGACTTTGAACCCACTTACACTAACTCAAGGACCTATAAACACGTACACATACATTTCAAAACACTCTGCCTCTCTCTATAAACATAAACCCACGAGACCCCCACCCTCCCACTTGCACAACATTCCCCTTCCCTATTAAGTCATGAGAACCCCCTCCCTTCACTTTCAATGTTCACGTCCCACCCCTCCCCCGGTTCTCTTTCTTGCTCACCTTTTCCCCTTTGAGCTTTTCTTCTTCAAACCACCACCACTCCCCTACGAGCCCCTTTCCACCATGCCACCATTTCCTTTTCGCGTCAACCACCACCACCACTACATAATCCCCCTCCTTGGCCTCTTTTTTCTCTTTCACGGCCCCCAACCCAACCACCATGAGCCACTAACTTCACCACTACAAGGCCACCACGAACTCACCTCACCACCACAAGTCATCCTGCCGCCACCAAAAACCCTTATGGATGTGAGCCTCCCCACTCTATCTTGCAAACCAAGCCACTCTCTAGCCTGGGGAAATGCTCAGAGTTCATCAGCAAAGCCCATATGAAGTCAAATTAGCCATCTCGTTACATAGAGAACTCGCGATAAGTTAACACTTCAAAATCCCTTGCTTTTTTTCTTCTTTGGGTTTGCATGTGGGCCTTCAAACCTCCGATTACCACATGCAAGTGCATTTTCTTGATATACGCTTCATAAACTTTGTTTTGGCAAGTCTTGGTCATCGATTGGACCATTGAGGAAGAAACGACATCGATCGCAAGATAGAGGAACACAAAGGAGCAAGATAAGCAAGTGCGTGTAGGACAATGAGTAGAGATCTTCTCGCGCCCAAGTTAAAGGGGTAGTGAGACGGTCTACCAATGGTAGACGAGTAAAGTCAGTTAAGAGCACATCGCTGCTAACAACTTATAGCTCTGAGTCGGTAGTTTTATGCTTATCGCACTTGATTGCCTTATGTTGTGTTTTGATGGTTGCGAATGGATGTATGTACTTGTAATGTTGCATGTTTAAAGTTGAGCCTTGGGGATTCAAAAAGGGATCCTTAAGTGCTTCGGAGCTATAAGTTAGAGTAACTTTTCGAGTTTAGGCTTTAGGGTTTAGAGTTACTCTACAGGCCACATTTATAGTCAACAAACGTAGTATGATATATATGATATTTGCTGAATTTCTAGTGGAATCTGCCCTATTTTGTGGAAATTCATGTAGTATGCTCTTGAGGAACCAGATCTTGATTTTTGGTAGTGTTGTATTTTTGGATGTTTTCTTTTACACCCAAGTGGTCTCGTATTTTTCTGGAGTTCCTAGAATATTTGTTGAATATTTTGGCAAGACAGTTCAATTGGTGAAGGTGTAGGATAGCTGTAGGTTTTTGGACCTTGTAAGTCTAGTTAATTGGCTAAGGTGTTAAATCTTTTGTGGGCGTGACTTCCTTGTGTCTATATGTGTGAGAAAGGCCTGGATATGTCCTGGTCATGTGCCAAGCCTTGTCTAAGGCTATTGGAGGTTGGATGTTCCAAACTATGTTGGTTGTGGTTGTGGGAGTTGTTGGGCAACACATGCACTATCTTATTTCAACTTGTGTAAGTTGTCTGGTTGAAGTTAATTAAAATCCTTTGGCATGTAGCCCTATGTGTCTTCTTTTCAGCCCTAGTGGTTTCATAATTTTTGGAGTTTTGTAGAATAATTAGTGAAATTTCTCGTGAAGAATGTCAAATTTGTTTTTAGGCAAGACAACTTGTGGTTTAGCTGTGGTTTTCACTCAGTTGTAGGGTGTTGCGGTAGAATTCTGTGTTGGAGACAGTTCCCCTGGTTTCCTACACCTAAAAGGTGAATGGAATTGACCTTGCCTAAGTCTAAATCCATGCCAAAGTTTAGGACAAACTAGAGGGTTAAGCTAAGTTGTGAAGAGATTGCTGAAATCTCACTTTGCATGAGGCTTATATTGTTTGCAAAATTGGTATTGATGTGAGATGAGTTGGCCAAAGCCCTTTGGTAAGCTTGTAGTCTCATGTGTTAGCTTTCAAATGAAAGTGATCTCACCTCGATTGGAGGTTTATGGGAATTTTGGTGATATTTTGAGTCATGTGGGTTTTTGTGAGGTTTTTTATTGGGCCACTTGTGTATTTGATGTTTAATTGTTTATGTGTGGTATGAGCATGCTTGGTATTGCCTTACTATGGTACTTCTAATGGTTGATTCATGATGTGGATGTATAAATGTGGACATAAAATATATGATTTATTCTGTTTGCACTCTAATAAGGGATGTGCATATAGTGTGGCATTACTTATGTGTGTGTGTGTGTGTGTGTGTGTGGCATGTGTGTGAGTCATGATGAATTGTTACTACAACGTGTTTAAATCTATGATTGTGGATGTGGATCCTCTGATTTTATTATGATATGAGTGAACTGTGGATGTTGTAATTTCTTTTCTTGTTGTAGTTGTTTGATAAAGACACCGAATTGTGTGTGGGCTGGTTGGTTTCATCCAACGGCATAATGGAAGGTAATAATAAATGAAACCCCTGAGGATGATGAGGGAAATGATATCGTTTTTGAGGCTTATGCCATAATGATTTCTAGTAGGGTCGGAATGCCAAATTAGCTATATCTTGTGGGATAGACAATTTAGTGGGATGAGAAAGCCTTTTTTCTATATTAGCCAAAACATTTATGTTGGAATTCATTTAAATGCTTTCCTCACCCAAAATTGTGGTATTTGAAAGCTTATTTCTAGGGTTTTCTTTAAGGTTGATTAATTTTGAATGGTATTTCTCGAAGCATGGTTTTGATGAGGTTGATATCTAGACTTGTGTACAAAGTCCAGATGTCCCTCATGATTATTGATGCCTTTGAGTTTAATGGATTAAGTCCTTTGAAGGAGTTTTGAGAACTAAAGCTTTTCCTTGAGTTGCCTAAGGTGATCAAGTGATTTATTGACATCTTTTGAAACTTTCATGAGTTTGAAAGAGAATTTACAAAGTGTGGGTAATTTCAGGTTTGAGAAAAGTGATTTTGAAGAGTGGTGGGCTTTTCTCTTAAAATCCATCTCTGCTCCTCTAATATCGGCATGGATAAAGGCAAAGACGTAATAATTCATCATGCATTATGACATTAAAGATTAAAAGTTGGCCCAATGTGGGCTATAGAATCGTTGGCTCCTTGCAAGCTTTAGGACACGCTGACTCCTTCGTGAGTTACAGGAATAGTTGACTCATTCATAAGTTATAGGAATAGTTGACTCTTTGAGAGTTATAGGAATAGCAACTCCTTTGTGAGTTACAGTAATAGCTGACTCTATGTGAGTTATAGGAATAATCGACTCTTTGTGAGTTACAGGAATATCCGACTCTTTATATGAGTGACAGGAATGGCTAACTCCTTCATGAGTTATAGGAATGGTTGACTCCTTCGTGAGTTACAAGAATAACTGACTCCTTAGAGAGTTACAGGATGGCTAACTCTTTGCGAGCTATAGGAATTGCTGACTCCTTGCAAGTTTAAGGAATAGTTGGCTCTTCATGAGCTACAAGATTTGTTGACTCTTAATGGGTTACAAGATAGCTAACTCTTTGAGAGTTGCAAGATGACTGGCTTCTTTAGGAGTTTCAGGGTACCAATTAGTGTACAACATTTTTATAATCCTCGTATAATATTCACAACACTATAATGTCAGATTATAGGTACCCTCATGCATCATGTGCACTAATGAAAGAGCAGAAAATGACTGGATAGTGGGTCATGCATTGCATGCATCTTGATAGACTAACCCATGAAACTTGGGTGTAGTGTGAATATGTTCATAATGCTATTTGTTTATTTGATGATGTGATTGATGTATTGTTATGATGTGGATATGCTATGCACTGTAATATGATTGTTGTGTTTGTTGACTCTAATGGATGGTTAGGCTATAGGATTATGTGTATCTTGTGCTGGCATGTTATATTTCCTGGATCATGGATGAGTTATTATAGTTGTAGCGCTGCCCAGATTATCTACGTTGTATTTCGTGTGAATGGGTGACTGTCAATGAGGTGGCATACTATAATATCCTTATCTTCGTTTTATAATTATTTTGCTATTATTTGTGGATTTATTTCTAAAAAATTGGGATATAATCCAAAATTTTTTATTCCCACCATTACATTCAAAATTTCAAGAACTATTTAGTCGTTATTTTTAATAATTTTTTTGAGCCGGAACTCGGAGAAATAAAAAAATTACAATTACATCCCGATTTCTCAATATAAAGGACTAACATGTGAAAAAGATTTAAATGAAAATAAAATGTCATTCTGAACCTGGAAACATGTCACATATATTAAAATATAATTTCAATTTTTTTTAAATTTCTGTGAAAAATAACTAAAATGGCCCTAGTTGTCTACTAAACCAAACTAGTATTGATTTAATATCTAGAAATAGTAAAAATGATATTCTTAGTTCATTTTTGGGTGGAAAATTTAATTTTATAATTTGTATAAAAATTTTAGAATTTATTGAATTAGAATGAATTTAATATGAATTTTTAACCTAAAATTACAAAATAATTATTTAAAAATTCAAAAAAAAAAAAAAATTTTTGGAAATTATTTTTACTCATTAAATACTATGTACCATGTTTCACACAAAATTCATTAATTTGATATAAAAATTAAATTATTAAAGTTTAGTGATAATAGTCATATTAACCGATAAAATTGAAACTGAACGTAAAGGCCTAAGAAATCGTTGCAAGGCAAGGTAGAGGAAAATCAGTCAGGGACTAATTTGATTCTAACATTAAAATCACATGCCATTTAATGATATCACTCTAGGTGAAGTCATCCAAATGACATCATCCAAATGTCACCTCACCCTTATTTTTCCTTATAAATACCTAGGGGTGGGTAATGGTTGGTTTCCGTTGGATTTGGGTTCAAAAATCCCAAATTGCTAAAAAACAACCAGTGAAAATTAGGACCCATTGTCATCCATTAACTTTCGGATTGGGGCAGGTTCAGTTTGAACCAAATTTGGATAAGATGGGTGGGTTATTTCGGGCTTGGCACTCCACGTCCATTTGTTGCTTCGATTCATTTTTCCAACCATGAAGAGAAACACTTTAGGAAAGAGAGAGGTTGAAAATTACAACACAGATCTAGTGTACTACAAGTAACATGACAATGGCATTCCAATTGACGGAGGAGAGGAGAAACTTATGTGATGCACTTTGGACAAGGAATTTCCACCTTGTTCTAATTGACGGAGGAAAGTGTCACTGCCAGTGATGGTATTGCGTTGGATGCACACACTAGTGTAAGGATTTGGGAAAGTGAGAGACTCAGAGGTGCAATAGTATACGTGTGAACTAAATGCGAAGTGTGAAATGAAATATTTTATTTTTTAAAATTTAAAATATAAAACACATTGCAAGTTGTGACACACTGCTGCTGTTGCAATAACATTGCACATCTGACATTGATAGAATGTGACATTTCAAATTTTCAATTGAAGAGAAAAATCAATGGAAGAATAAAAGCATTGGTTTATGTAGTATAAAATATTAAAAATACACATTTTTACAAATATGGAGAGTTCTCGGTCAAGTGTGAGTTTTGTTAGTTTTTTTTCCTCAAACTTGCACCCGCCCAATAATATCCATGTGTAATCGATTTTTTGTTCTATTTAACTCGATATCCAATTGAAACCGTCCAAAAAATTTATGTTTGAATCGGATTGATCAGATTATAGTCGGGTGACATAATTATGCTCACCCTTATAAATACCTATCTACTTTCTAAAGCTTCTCACCCCTTTTTCTACTGCTGCTAGCCCTGAGCTTCTTCTCTTCCTCCTTCACTTACAATTTTTTTTTTCATCACTTTGAAGCTCCATCCAAGTGCTTCCACCATCCTCCATCAAAGGTGCCACCATCATTAACCTTGGAAGCCATCACCACCACCTTCCTTCCTCCTCATCTTAATCCACTTTATGAGGTAATGGGGGGGGGGGGGGGTGTAGGGTGGGTTCTTTATATTGTTTCTTTCACATGATGGTGGGTGGGTTTTTCCCCAAACCCATTTTAGTTGCATGAGTATTGAATTGTTGTTGTTTTCAACCTTTGATGCTTCCAAATTTTGATGAAATCTCTTGGTATTTTTATGTTGAAATCTATTTTATTTTCAAGGAATAATGATGGATTGTAATTGGTATTGATGTGGTGATGCTAAATGAGCGTTGAAAATGTTAAAAAGAAATTTTAGAAGCTTCGACTTTGAGTACATTAGCTCACAGTTTTTAATGGGAAAATGGGGAGTTCAATCAAATTTTTCTTTAGCATTTTTGATTCTAAATTGATCAAGGAATTCAGATTGATAGTGGGTATGAAGAAAGATTTTTTAAACCTTGATTAATTGGGTTATTAGTCACAATTTTGAGTAAAGAAAATAGGTATCTTGCACAATTTTTTTTACTAAAAAACCTAATTGATATTATGATGAATTGGTAAAAATAGGGTGATTAAAGTGTTGGTTAATTTTCTTAAAGAAAATCACGGTTTTAAATAAATAAAATGGGTAATTTTTTCTTGATGAGCAAAAGGTCGAGAGGCTTAAGTTGATTAACAATAAAGTTGCATTCTAATGATAATTAGCTAATTTTTTTTTGTACCTAAAGTTAAAATTTATAACTAGTTAGTTTAAGGCTTATTCTAGTATTTCAAGTTCAGCTTAAAATAAACTTAGTGTAAACTAAATTTTGGTCAAATTAAATTTTAAGCTTGGTAAATGACTTAAATTGGTTTAAGCAAAGTTTTGTAATCTTAAAAATAGTTAAATTTTCAGAACATCAAATTCTCTTAGCAAAAGTAAAGAATTTTTTTAAAACCATTAGTTTGATCCCCACCTTTATAGTTAGAAAGTTTGTAAATACTTAAATTAAAACCCATTCTAGCACTTGAGATTTTAAGTTAAGCCAAATTTAGTTTCATTCAAATTTTGGTAAAGTAGTAGTTAAGATAATCTTCTAAATTTTTTGGTCCACCTATATGTTTCGATTTTTTTTTAAAGATAAAGAGCAATTTTTTTTTCAATTTCTATTTAATTAGTTTAATCCTTTATTAAATACCTAAGACTTATAATTAGATTAAAATTGAATTTTTATTGACTAATCACTTAGGAAATTTCAAATTTCTAAATAGTTAAGTATCTAACCTTAAAATGTTACTAAGTAAGCTTAATCTTTAAATTATGTACTTAAAGTAATTGTCATAAATGCATGTTTTATTAACCTCCTTAAGAATTATGTTTAAATTCTCAAAATCTATTAGTCATCAATTATATGTCTCTAAATTTTTGTGCTAGATCTTTTATGAATGGATAAACCCTAGATCATTATTAAATATGGATATAGATAAGGTCTCTACATAATAAGGCAGAGACATAAAGAAGTAAGGATATTGGTGCTTAAGTTACTAAGACCAATAGAACCATGGTTAGAAATAAGTCTATTAGTAATAAGTTGTTAGTTAAATGCATAATGAGATGCAAAGGACATGCAGTGGCATGACACCCTGCATAGGAAGCCACAGTTTGGTACGCTAAGGAATGAAAGGCAAGGACCCACTTGTAAAGGTCTTGGGGGTATGGTATCGAACGGTGAAGGTCCCAATGGCCAAGGTAAAGCTCTTAAGCCCGTATATTCGCCTGACCAAGCTTGATAACCCTGACAACTACTCAGCATTCTAGGATTGATGCAAGAGTATACCTCTTTGTGGACAATGAACGTCCTGAGCTGAACAATTGCTTCGTTCCTCAGTGATGATGAGGATTATATTGTGATGATGATATAAGAGAAAGGTATATGTACTCCCAATTACTTTTCGATTCTGATGTGAATGATTACTCATTAATGGGAAGTATGGATCCATACAGAGTCAAGGGTAGTCTACTATAACTTAGATAAAACCCTAGGTTCCCCTTCTTTGTTATTGTCAACCGTGGTTTATCTATGTTTGATGATAGGATTCCTACCATCTATATGGAAATGATTTTAAGAACAAAATCACCTCACTCCTTTTTCTTTTCCTTTTATGTATGTCATTCATAATTGGATATATGAAGATGGCAGCACTGCTAATCTTGGTCAACATTCATGTTGATTACGACCATCCGAGGATATGGTACTATGATGAAGACATAAACTATCTCACTTTCTATGGATTCATTAGTATTACCTTTATGTCCCCTATATCTAGAGTACCCATGCCTCTAGTTTCACTGACGATTCTAGTATCTATTGCATCAGTCCTGCCACCAAATTTCTTCTACGCTTCACCACCACCTTCCTCTCCACCAAGCTGACCCTAGCGTTCCTTTTATGGTGCCTTATTGGGATTTCATGCCACCAGTCAAGCAACCACCTCTTGAGGACCTCGCAGGATCACCGATGGAGGTCGTGTTGGTCAAGTCTTTAATTGACTTTCCCATGGTAAAATGGGGATGGCCAATGGATGAAACACCCCATTTTCTTTATCACCTTCCAGCCTTAGGTCACCCTATGAGGTGCCTAATGGAGATGCACCACACACAACTGTTAGGGATTCTAAGGAGAAGTACACAGAAGAGGATCTGTAGGTTGTCCTTTTGTATATGGGCTAGGATAGTTGATAAACATTGCTCTGACTAGGATTTTTTTTGTAATGCATATAATGGGGTAACTAATGTCTTTTTTGATTTCCCTGTATCCCTTCTATTTTCGATGTATTTCAGCTTCAAGTGTTTCAGTTGATGATATGTATTTAGTTACAGATGATGTACTGATCATGATGTATATTATTGATGCATATATGATAGACTTTGTTTCTTTTATCTTTTATTCTCATTTCCAACTTCTGTTTTAATTATTGTTTTTCTATTTTAAGGGTATCAAAAGTCAATCCAATGCAAAACAAAGTGGAATATGAAAACGAAAAAAATTTACTCGCATTCTTGCTAACAATTAATTAATAAGTAATTAAGTAATAAACAAATACAGGTTGTTTCTAATGTGAATAGGAGTCCACATACCCCTTTAGCCTATTGTGTGTTATATGTATTTGTGTGGGTCCCTGCTAATGATGAGTGGCATACCCTTGAGCTTATTATGCTCCCCAGTTATTTTGTTTATGTCGGTTATCTCACCCCTTTACTTTTGTTTTATTTCTTGGTAGTGGCCTTACTTGTCACCAAGTAGTGGATGGACAGACGTAGACATAGTGAATCACCTTAGAGACAAAGAGTGGACAGAGCATGGGGAACAACTTAGATGGGTGAAGATAGAGATGGTAGTAGGGCTGGTAGGACTCCTTCAATGACTCCCTAGATGATAGTGACCCTAACTTGTTCTATCATATGGGTTAGGGTGGTTACACCCCTAGCCAGTAGGGTTGGTGACAAGGTTAAAGACCTTGTCTTGTGGGGAATGTCTACAATGTCTGTGGGTTCTGTGAGCTAGTGTCTGTAGTTGGGCTCAAATTTCATTTGAGAGGATTGTAATCGTATTTATAATATGTTTAATTGAAGTTGTAAACCCGTTGTATTTGTTTTTATTTATTATGTGCATGGAACCTTTATATTGATGGTGTTTAATATTTTCCCATTTCTAATACCCCGTATACAACTGCTATTAGGTATTGACGGACAAGAGAACTTACTTAAAGTATTTTTATTTATGTTTTTGATTATTAAGAATTGTACTCGCCTACTTGTTTAGATTGTTTTATAATTGTGAATATATAAACTGTTTATCAGGTACTTGCATATGTAGTCACTCTAAGTGGCCAATATCTTTTATTTCCCTATACGAGGGTATTGTGTGATGTTTATTTGTAACAAGTTTTGTATTTTATAACTTGTTCATACATGTTTACATTTAAAAGCGAAAAATTTTCTCACATTTTTACTAATTTAAATAGAATAAGGTTTTATTTTTGCGGACTTAAATAAATATTTGTTAAACTCTAATCCCAACTAGCTAAGTCCCTACAAATTTTTAATTGGTTAATAATATAAAATTTTTATATTGATAATATATAGAAAACTAACTCTTTTACTATCTATTTTTAAAAAAATTAATTAAACCAAAATGAACCCTTTCTGTAGGGTGTAAATGAGTTGAGTTATTAGTAAACTATTTGAGCTTGACTGGTTAAAAGCTCGAACAATCTCGTTTGTTTAATTAAATAAACAAACTCAAGCTTGAGAATGAGCTCAATTATTTAAATGAGTCAAGCCCAAGCTTTACAAGCTCGACATTAATGGTTCGTAAATAATTTGTTTATTTAAATTAATTATAAAAATTTATTAGCCCTTACTATTTATATATTCATGATAAAAACATATAGAACTTTGTTGAGAGTATTAAAATTAATTTTGAAGTTTTTCTTTCGTAGTAGTGAAGAAGTAATGGATTTTTAATTTATTGAATTATAAAAACTTAATAATCTAGAATGTTCAAATTCTACATACCACATGTTGAGTACATATTTCTATCTGTATTGTATCATATAGTATTAAAATGTTTATTAAATACCAAATTAGTGAAGTTAAAAAAATAATTTAAGAAAAATTTCACAAAAATAAAAATAATTATATTATAAATGAGTTAAACAAGTCAAACTCAAATTTTTCTTCTTTTAAACAAGTTAAACCCAAGCTTTAGTTAAACTCATTTAAATAAATGAGTCAAACTTAAAAAACTTAATTTTTTTCAAAAACAGGTCTAAAATTCAAGTGCTTTGCTCGGCTTCGCTTGTTTTCACCCTACCTTTCCGACCCGATTTGGATAACGCGCAATTTAATTTTGATCTACCTGGCGACCCGATAACATCCTTGAGAAGCGAAAAGCCGAAGCCACCCAAAATGGCTTCACTTCACCACCTTCTTCTTCCCTTCCCCCACCTCCGATCCACACCCTTCCGCCCCCCACACCCACCCAAACGCCCCTCCTTCCAACGCAAAACGCCATCCCCTCTCAAAGCCTCCACCCTCGAATCCCCCACCCCAAAACGACGCGGCCGAAAGAAGAAACCCCCACCAACCCCACCCGAAAACGACGCCCCGGAACCCCAAAACGCAGAACCTCAAAAGGAACCCTCAGAGGACGACGACGTCCGCGTCTACGACGACGGCATCGACTTTCCCTACGAGGAGCCGCCCCTGGTGTGCTGCTTCGGCGCGGCGCAGAGGGAGTTCATCCCCGCGGTGCGGGTGCAGGCGTACCCGATGCACCCGGACATATACTCGGAGTGGAAGATGCTCCAGTGGAAGCCGCCGGAGTTCGCGCGAGCGCCGGGGGGCCCGCCGTCGAACGTGGCGGTGGCGCACGCGCGGCTTGGGGGGCGCTCGGCGTTCGTGGGGAAGGTCGGGGAGGACGAGCTCGGGGAGGAGATGGTGCTGGTGATGAACAGGGAGAAGGTGCAGACTCGGGGCGTGAAGATTGATTCGGGGCGCAGGACGGGGTGCGCGTACATGAGGGTGAGGTTCGACGAGGGGAGGATGAAGATGGAGACGGCCAGGGACGCTGCGGAGGACTCCCTTCGCGCCGAGGAACTCAACCTTGCCGTTTTGAAAGAGGTCGGTTATTGGTTCTCTGCGTGGTTTGCGTTTAGGACTGGTTGGTTAGTTACTGTGAGTGTTGGGTGTGTCTTTGGATCAATGGAGGCCTTTGTTTCAAGGTAGCATATCATTTTCTCATATATCATATTCCTAGGAATGTTATAACCGAAAATGTTATTTCCGGGTATATTTAAAAACATGTTTGGTTATATTTTAATATTTCTAGGAATATGTTTGAAAATTTAAAATAATTTAAATAAAAAATAAATAACAATAGAAGTTACATATGTGTTAAAAAATAACTACCTATATTCTCATAGGAATATTACTTTCCCATCCCTTCTCATGGGAATAGAAATGTTGAAAAACATGGTAAAACGTGGAAATAATTTTACAAAACTTGTAACAAACATGGGTATATTACAGTCCCATGTTTATATTCTCGAGAATCCACTTTAATCTGTGAAACAAATGCATTCAATGGTTTTGAGAAATGTTAGGACTTGGGAACACGCTTATTATGTTGAACTTTTAGAGTTTTTAAAAAGGTTTAATTACTTTTTTGATCTTTGTAGTTGTGCAAATTTTACCTTTTAATCTCTATAGTTAAAAAAATCCGTTTTAGTCCCTAGACATGTATATTCAATATCGATTTGGTCTATGTCATTTTAAACCACCACAAATTGAACAAAAGACGCCAAAACAGATTATTTTTAACTATAAAAATCAAAAGATAAAGTTTGCGCAATTATAAGGACCAAAAAAGTAATTAAACCTTTTAAAAATGAACAAATAATATATGCATTGACACATCTAAATACAAACTTAGATCTGTGCTAAATTTGTTGATTTTTATAATCACTACCTTAAAAGTCATGATTTTTTAGTGTAAAAACTTTTATACTGACAATGCATATATATTAAATTCTGTAAAAATAAATTAAAAGTTGTGTGGTTGTTTCCCTTTCTTTTAACTTAAAAGAGATGATCAAGAGAGAGCAGAGAGAGAGAGATAAGAGAAGTCAGTTTCTTTTCTTTTCTTTTTTCTTTTCTTTTTCCTCTAAAAACTTCTTTACCTTAGCTTTTTTTGGAAATGTATTTGCCTACCTTTTCCTTTTAAGGAAAAAAGGCTCAAAAAAATGTGAGGTCAAACACTACCTGCGTGAGATTCATTGAATAGGAGGTGAAACTGAGGCCATTTTGTGAATTGCAAAGAGAGTTTATTTCTATTTTGGCCACCAATTTTAGGTTTTTATTTAATTTGTGAATACCTTAAACATGAGTCGGAAGGTAATGGAGTGCCTGTTTGGATTAGCTCATTCAAGGGGAAAGTAATGGTGATGATTAGTTTGTAAAAACTATTTTTTTAGGTCTCAATGCAACTTGGAAGAGTTTTTGAGAAACAGGAAAAAGTGATTATTCAAACTGAAGCAACCATTCACTTGCTTTTAGTTTGGGTTGCAACTATTTGCTCATTAGTTTGATCTGAGGTAATGATTACTCATAACACAACACGAGTTTGAACTTGCATGTTTTGAGATTAAATAATATTAGTTACAACTTAGAAGAGCTTTTGAAAAATGAAGAAAACAAACAAACAGTTATTTAAATGGTAACAAACGTACACTTGTTTTTAAGTTGGGTTGTAACTATTTGGTTAATTAGTTTGATATGAGGTAATGGTAAGGTAACGATCATTATAACATGAGTTTGAACTAGCATATTTTGAGAGAAAAACACATTTTTTAGTCACATCTCAGAAGAGATTTTTGGAAAAATGGAGAAAGCAATTATTTAAACTAAAACAACATTCACTTGCTTTTAAGTTGGGTTTTAACTCTTCAGTTCATTAGTTTGATGTGAGGTGACAGGTATGCAAGTGTTCATCAGTAGTAGCATCATTATTATTGCAAAATTTATTTTAGATGAACTTGATTTTGGTTAATAGTGGATTTGTTGGGAAGTGATTTTGATAATTCTGGCCATAAAAATTTTCAGCGGGGATTAGTTGGATATGAGCTTTGGTATAAAGATTTCTTGATTGTTTGGTTGTGGGATTTTCATATTGCAGCTGCATAATTTCTAGGACTTGAAAATGCTTTTAGGAACTATGTATGGACTTGTTAATGCAGTGAACATTTTTCATTGAACTTTGCGTGGAGGCACCAAGTGTTAATTGTGAGTGATCTTTTTGAATCTGCTGTACTGTGGATGGAAAGGTGATCAGCATAATAATTAATTTTGATGCAGTGGAATTTGTTGGGGATGATTGCTTTATTAATTAAGGTGCAAACAAGGATGAATGGAAATTTAAGATATGCTTAGAATGAGAAGGATAAAAATTTAAGATGGAGAAAGTGGAAAGAAATTGTTGTTGGAGAAAGAGTGAAGATCAACAAAATATTACAGCATGCATCATAGTTGAATACATTGTCAATTTTGATTCTTTTCTGGTTACATTATTTCTGTTTCCACTCAAACCAAACATACTTTATTTTGATGTTATAACTTATAAAACTAGTTGGGCAGGTTATAAACTTGTTGGACAGGGAAATTTTATCTGTTGGGTTAGGTGGTGTAACTAATAGGTGGAGATGTGCATGGACATGTTTGCTGTCTGAAGTGTAAAACTGAATTTGTTGTGACTTCTTTGGTGTGGACTACTGCAGGCTAGGATTTTCCATTTCAATTCAGAAGTTCTAACATGCCCCTCGATGGAATCAACTCTATTCAGGGCAATTAAGTGGAGTAAGAAGTTTGGTGGCCTTGTATTTTTTGATTTAAATCTGCCATTACCTCTGTGGAGATCACGTGATGAGACAAGAGAAATAATAAAAAAAGCATGGAATGAAGCAGACATCATTGAAGTTTCAAGAAGTGAGCTAGAATTCCTTTTAGATGAAGAATATTATGAGAGGAAGAGAAATTATAGGCCCCAATACTTTGCTGAAAGTTATGAACAAACCAAGGATCGACAAGAGTATTACCATTACACTGCCGAAGAAGTCTCGCCTTTGTGGCATGATCGACTTAAATTCCTGTTTGTGACTGATGGAACACTTAGAATTCACTACTATACTCCTTCTTTTGATGGGTCTGTGGTGGGAACTGAAGATGTGCTCATAACCCCATATACTTGTGATAGAACTGGCTCAGGTGATGCTGTTGTAGCTGCTATTTTAAGAAAACTAACCACTTGCCCGGAAATGTTTGAAGATCAAGAAGTTTTGGAGAGACAACTACGCTTTGCTGTTGCAGCAGGAATTATAGCCCAATGGACCATTGGTGCAGTTAGAGGTTTCCCTACTGAAAGTGCTACTCAGAATCTCAAAGAACAAGTTTATGTGCCTTCAATGTGGTGACAAACATTGTATCTGTAACTTCAATAGAGCTTAGCAGAGTCGTGGGGCATTAGTTGGTAGTTATTGTTTGATTATTTATTTGGATCTTCTCTGAAAGTGTTTCGTATCAAATGGGAACAGGCGAACGAGATCAGATTGCAAAAATTGTTTGGTTGTTTGCTTTGGCTCCAGCTCATGTCATCCAATTTTGCATGAACAGGAGGCCGGTGTCAATTGAAAATTTTGTAGGTAATAACTGAAATGTACACTATTCTTGTGATGAGTTTGCAGTTTATATTTCTAATATTCTTCCCTTCGTCGTTGTTTACCTTTTACTTTAGTTTTACTTTTCGTTCATTCTATTCATGCAAGAATCCACAGTTAAGTACCTGTTTGTTTTAAAGTTGAATGGAATTGTTTTTGATAGAATTGATTTTGAGCTACCGAACGAAATTAGGATGTGTTTAAACTAATCTTAGTCGTAGATTTTACATGATGACTTGTAAGACGTGAGAAATTGACAACTAATATGAAACAAGTAGGCCATAAATTGTACTGGAGAATTTGTCCAGTTATGTGCTTGGCAGTGCTTTAGCAATTGTTCTGTGACACAATGCGAACATAAGCAGTATGTTCTGCAACCTTGGCCGGAAGAAACTGAAATGGAACTGGAGGAATTAAATGTGGTGGAATGATTGAATAGACTGATCACGGTTCTGCTAAGCTACAAATTTAACTCCAATTTGAGCCTGTTTGGACACTTATAGAAGAAAATAAGGATAAATAAAATAAGTTTTTTCATAAACTAACATTATAAATTAACTTATACATATGTTAATTTTAGCTTTTGAAAAAAATTATTTTATTTTATTTTTATTTTCTTCTTCTGTAAGTGTTACGGAGATCCAAACAGGTTCTATCTTCATGCCCCTTTCTGTTGGTTTTGGTGCGACCTAATATTTGTTTAGCTGACCAAGCACAAGCCTTTTTTTTTTTTCTGGGCCTTTTCTAGTTCACTTCCTTGGACCCGCAACTCCCAAAACAGTCCACATGATTTCAGTTGCCTTCCTTAGTTCTTGGAGTAATGTTAATATGAAGCAACACTCTAAGCTACAGACCTTTGCATCTTTATGAGACCCCAGATAAATGCACTACAATGTTTTTATTCATCAAAATAGGTCTGAGACGAAGTCTAATGTGTTCATAACATTTTATAATAGTACATAACTTTAAGATATTTAAAACAAATCAATTTAATATTTATCATCAATCCGAAATCATGAATTAGTTGGTTTGTTTTTGGGGGTGGGGGGAAGTTAGGGCAGTAGCCCAAGACCCTTAGGACTCAATCCATTCCGGTACTTTTTTCAACAAAACATGGGGTGTAGTCCTTGGTCCAACGTTAATGGGCTTTACTTATTCATACCAAACAATGAGTCAAATATTAATCGAGTCTTGGATTTTAAGCCCAAGAGTGGCTTGTATCAGTGTATCACTATTACAGATTGTTTTATATTCATAATGCAGAAAACCGTTTATGTAACAAGTATTCACGAGTGCTGCTTGAGGGAAAAAATTAATCATTCAGCATCCATTACTTAATGAAAAGGAGTGAAAAAAAGAGAGGATATAATGATAAGTTAATGGCCAATAAAATATATGTCAATTTTTTCATGCAATAAACAGTTTTCATGTAACTTTTTATGTGTGTGTGCGCGTAGTTTCATGAAACTTTGACCACCCCAGTTGGCAGTTTACGCCAGCACGTCACAAAATATGATCTATTATGAAAAATTTCAGTCTCATGTTAATAAGAGTAAATTACACTAACAAAAACCACTTTTATGTTATTCTATTTTTATACGAATTACGAGAAATTAATAAAATGTCAAAAAAGAAAGAAATCAAAAGTATAATGTTGCTAAATTATAGAAAATATAAATGTACTTTACCTTATTAATAATGAATAAGCAATTCCAAAGTTCATCGTTTTATTTTACTTTTCTATGTCAAATACTCAAAACAGTAAAAAAAAAAAAATACCAAAGCATATCAGTTAAAAAATTAATTTCTTTTAAGCAATATTTCTTGAGTCTTACATATAGGAAATAAAAATAATGTAAGAGCTTTATTTTTTAATATAAATTAATTCAACTCAATTAAAATTAGTCAGAACTCAAAATACCTTTTAAATATCATCGTCTTGTAAAAAGACAACACAAAAATTGAGTTCACTTAACACTAAAATATGTTATTTCCTTTTCAAACGTTGACTCTTGAACCACGTCCTTTTTCTTTCCCGTTATTAAAACATTAGGATGAACAGTGCTTGAGTTGAGAACTAACAATAAAACGAGAAATAGAACTTTCCATGGAAAAGAAGAAGTAAACAAAGTAATTGCACTTCCACTAACATGTCATTTTCTTTTCAGAAAATGTTGCTCGAACAATATTATACTTTCTTGCTACTTTACCTTCCATATTGACTGACTCTCTATTTCAATTTCAACTATACTATGTGTTTAGTTTCAAACATAAAAAGTTTACGCGTTTATGATAACTCATCTAACAACTCTTGCTTGGACCTGGACCATGTCTAAGTGTCAGCTAGTCAAATTTTGGTATTTTCCTCCGATGATTGACTTACCGTTTAACTGACTCATTGTATAACTACAGCTTGAAGTTGTCCACAATAACCTCTTCAACCTTCATGTTTAGATTATAGTGTATAAGAAACGTATTAAATGAGAATTCTTTTTAATATGAGAAATGATATATATATGTATATATATATATATATATATATATATATATATATATAAGTGTGTGTGTGTGAGTTTGCTAACATATATTTACTTGTTTTTTAGTTGAAGTACGTTAACAAGCTATAAGATATTTAAGATACATTGTAGTTATAGCTTGTTACTGTACTTTAACTAAAAAATAAGTATATGTATATATAATCAAATTACACTTTTAATAATTTTTTATGAAATGCAAATTTTGATATTATCTTCATGATCATGTATATCAAATTTCATATAATTTGGACTTTTTTAGATATGTAATCTAACAATGAATATTTACATATATTTTAATATCATATTGTACATTAAAATAAAGTGATGTGATGAACTATTAAATAATTTAGAATTGTATGAAATTTTGTATACTTAATCTAATTAATAAAAACGTCAAATTTAATGATTAGATCGATTAAATTTGTAATATACAAAAAGTTATTAAAGATGTAATTTGACTAACTTTGACCCTTGATGCCAACGAATTTTGACCTTATATATATATATGTAATTTAATATACATGATCATAAAGATAATATTAATTAATGCAACGGTTGGATTGGTTAAATTTGTATTTTATAAAAAGTTATTAAAAGTGTAATTTTACTAATTTTGACAATTAATGTCAACGAATCCTGACTCATATATATATATATATATATATATATATATATATATATATATGGTATAGATTTATAATTCTCATTTTCAATAATAACCAAATATTCTCACATATCTCGAACTTTAATTTAGAGACTATTAATTGTGTTTTTACAATAAATAAAATGTTTGGTTGCAAAAATTGTAACAAGAAGCATTCACGAGTGCTACTTGAGGAAGAAAATTAATCATCCAGCATCCATTACTTTTAAGAAATGAAAAGGAAAGGAAAAAAAGATAGAAGGAAAAGTCAATGGCCAATAATATATATGTCAAATTTTCTATGCAATAAATGGTTTTCATGTACCAATATGTTATTGGTCCGAGTGAAACTAAACTTAGATTTTTTAAGCAAGGTCTCGAGTTCGAGCTTTTTAGATGGAAAAAACATAGTTGGAAGGAGAGATCCCACTAAATGTGGCAGACAGGTTTTCCAGACAGAGATTAGTTATTGATAAAGTCAATGGATACTTCGCACTAATAATATGATTAAAAAAAAAACGATTTTTATGGTTTTTTTTTCATACCCTTAAGGGTAATTTTTTTTTACAAATTAACAAAATAGGATAAATTTCAAAAATTTATTTAAAATGGGGTAAATCGTATATGAAAACACAAATTTTTGAACAAAAATCGTAAAAGTAACTACGATTTATGGTTTTATATATTTTTAATTATTTTTTTACCAAAGTCGTAATTATATATGCAACTTTTAAATATTTTATTATTATTAAAGTCGTAAAACATCATACGACTTTTCTTATTTTTAAAATTGAAGTCGTGAAATTGAATACGACTTGTCTTTATTTTTTTAAGAGTTGTAGATTACTTTGGATTTTTTATTTTTTTTAAGTCGCTGATAGGAACACGACTTTGCTTTTTCTTTTATATTTCTTTTATTTTATTTTCATTGAAGCGTGATTGATCTTTTATTTTTTAAAATTAACTAGGAACGACTTCGTTCTTTTTTATTTTTAAAAATTTTTCTTTTTATAAAATTTATTTTGCAATTTTTACTTTTATTTATTAAAAAATTGCAAATTAATTTATTCATGTAAAATGAATTAAATTATTGGAGAATAAAAATATATAAATTTTATAAATTTCTCAATCACAACGTGAGAGAAGACCACCTCTCTATGGGGGACATCATTCCACCACTAATTTTATAAATTTCTCATATTGTAAGATATTTTATGTTTATTGTAATTATAATTTTATGGTAAATTTTATATTTTAGAACAAATTAAAAAATAAAACTAAATTTGTAATGTTAAGAAATAAAAAAGAAGAAATCTCTAATTTTTAAAAAATGTTTAAAATAAAAAAAATCATAAAATAATGTCTAAAAATAAATTTTTAAAAAATAAAATAAAATTAAAAGTAAAATAAAATAAAAAAATATAAAAAAGACGAAAGTCGTATGAAGATCCACGCCTTCTAACCTTCCAAAAAAAAAGTTTTTGCGTTTGTGATAACTCATCTGACAATTCTTGCTTGGACTGGGACCATTTTAACTAGTCAAGTTTTGGTATTTACATTTTTTATCAATTTAATACGTTTGTGATAACTCATCTAACATTTGACTTACAATTTAACTACAGCTTGAAGTTGTCCACAGTTGCTTACCTCATCGAGCCTTTCATGTTTAGATTATACTTTGCACGTCACAAACTTTAATTTAGAGAGTATAAACTAAGTTTTATCCATAGATAAATTGTTTGATAAAATCATAACTGAGTTATATCTGAATATAATTTTGACTCTTAAATTTTGGTTTTCGAATAGAAGTGAAAAAAAAAAAGACTTTTTGGTTAGGTCAAATCATGATTTACGCACTATAATTCAAGCACACTTTAGTGTTTGATTTGTTTAAATTTTAATAGATTGATGTTGAAAGGATTAATATTAAAAAAATGGCTTAAATATGTTTTAAGTTCCTGTAAATATAATTCTGTCTAGTTTTAGTCCTTGCAAATTTTTTTGTTAGTTTTAAATTCCTGACATTTTTTTACAGTTCTTTAACTCTTATCATTAACTCTAGTTAATTTAGTGTTGACTTGACTAATAAAATAAATGATATTAATTAAGATAATTAAGGTAATGAAGAATATCTTAAATTAAGATAATTAAACTATTTTTAGGCGTGCAATTCAATTAAATAATATATTTATTATTTTATATAAATAAGGTAATTGCATATAATTTACCTTTATAAGTTATTTTTAATTTTTAATACATTATGAACAATAATTTTTATTGTTTTTAATATTGTTATTACTTTTCAATTCACTAATTTACTTTTAATATTGCACTCTTTTAAAAAAAAGTATAATTTACTTAGACACTTATAATTTATTTTTAATATATTAATTTATATTTTGAGACAAAATCACTACTTGTGATATATTAAAAAAATAAAATATAATACAATAAATCAAAATTAATAAATCAAAATATAAAAATAACGTCAGAGTAATATATTAGAAGTAAATTATAAGCGTCTAAGTAAATTATAATTTTTTTAAAAAAATACAGTATTAAAAATAAATTAGTGAATTGAAAAGTAAAAATAATATTAAAAGTAATAAAAATCACTGTTCATAATATATTAAAAATTAAAACTAAATTGTAAAATTAAATTATATGTATCTATCTTATTTATATAAAATAATAAACCATTACTTAACTGAATTACAATTAAAAATAATTTAATTATCTTAATTTAAAATATTATTCATTATCTTAATTATTTTAATTAATATTTTTTATTTTTTAGCCATGTTAGTACTAAATTAACTATAGTTAATGGTAAGGACTAGAAAAGAACAATAAGAAAATGTTAGGGATCTAAAACTAACCAAATTTTTTGTAAGGACTAAAATTGGAGAGTCATATTTGTAGAAACTTAAAACATATTTAAGCTTAAAAAAACTTATGTATTTAAAAATAAAATTTTGAGAATAAATTTAAATAACTAATTTTGTTTGGTTAATAAAATAAAAGGACAAATTTTAGATAAAACTTTTTAAATCAAATAAACAAATGTTAACATAAATTATTTAACTTAAATTAACTTTTAATCAAAATTAATATTATTTTAAATCAAGTTTACAAATACTTATCCAAACATATATGCACTTAAAATACAGCAGATTAATTGGATATAAAATACATTTTAAGATAATATGTATCACCTTTTTATCTATTTTTTGCACAAACTGACAAGGAACAATCTCAATGTCAGAAAGACTAAAAAAATAAACTATCCAAAACCTACCAAAACAAAAATTTCAACTACGAACATATCAATTCAAGGCTCTTCTTTCTAACTTCACATTCACTTTTTCTTGTCACCCTTTTTCCTCCTTTCATAAGGGATTGATTCAAGGTCAAGAATACATCGCAAAAGAAGAGTGGCAAGTGTAGGTAAAGCGTGAGCTTAGGTTTTCCTTTCCATTTACCCTTTCAACTACTACCGGCAATTAAGATAAGTGAAAGGTTGAAAATGATTTGGGAATTTCAAATTTGCTTTACATTGCCATCATTCCCGCTTTGGCCGCGACCCTTTGAATGGCTCAAATTTAGTCCCCTAATTAAATGAACAAGACAAACCACATGGTGAGACTCATTTAATTTAACAATATTTTGCGAGACTATATTTTATGTACAGTGCAAGGATGCAAAC
The DNA here is from genome assembly GCA_004329165.1 of Spatholobus suberectus. NCBI lineage: Eukaryota > Viridiplantae > Streptophyta > Magnoliopsida > Fabales > Fabaceae > Spatholobus > Spatholobus suberectus. Next base: position 53,873,596 of record CM014732.1, read on the forward strand.
TCCACCAATTGCATATTTGAAAGAGAATTGATATGAAACATATTTGAATAGGACAAAGTCAATATTCAGTAAAGACATTGGTTGTCAATTAACGACTTGAATATATTTAAATTTAGATGAATATTCAAAAATATAAATTAAAAGAAAATATTTAATTATATTCTCCTTCTCCCTTAAGCATACATCTATATTAATGTTGTGATATATATCTTTTGAACTTTCATACCAAATCAAATTAAATCAATATTTTCTTTTTCTTTTAATTATTTATTCAATCAAAAGATACTTTTATTTACCCATTAAACATGTGATCAGGGATTCAATCCCTAGATTTGTCTTATAGAAAAATATATATTGAAAGAGGTTAGTCCGTTAAACAAATTTTTATAGGGTAATTAAGTTTTTTGTCCCTCAACTATTTCAAAATTTGATTTTTCGTCCTTGTAAATTTTTTTGCCCACGTTTAGTCCCTCATTTATTTTTCATTAGCAGTTTTGGTCTTTGATGTTAAATTGGAATCGTTAAGTGTTGATGTGTCAAACAAAAACACACGTGGTGTTGATGCCACATAACACCACATGGAGGTGCCACATGGCAACCTCATGTTGTGCCATATGTCATCACATAAAGGTGCACGTGGCATCATATGAAGGCACCACCTAGCGTCACATGAATGTGCCACGTGGTAGCCTTGTGGCTGTGCCAAGTGGCACCTTCATGTGGTGCTGCATGGCTAGTGTTTTTTTGTCACATTTTTATTTCCTAAAAAAATTTAAAATTTAGATTTTACTCCCTATAAAATTGTAATTTTTTTATTTTAGTCCCTAAAAAATTTAAATTTTAGTTTTTAGTCCTTAATTAATTTTTGAGTAAATTATATTGACACCCTTAAGGTTTCATCAAATTTCGCTTGATACCCCTAATTTTTTTTCACTTTTTCACTAACCCCTTTAATTGTTTGATAAACATTACACTGACACCTCTTATACATTATATTAACCCCCTAGTATCAATCTTTTATCATTTGCTTTCATCTCACTAATATCATCACATAGTATCAAATCATTATTGGGGAATAATGACAAAGGTAGAAGTATAACCACATGACCCAAACATCAACCCAACCCACTTGGACTCACCCGGAATATCTTGAACTCACCTAAATTGAAAGCCACTTGGTAAAAAATGAGCTTAAAATAAGTGTATTCAATTTGTCATGCTTTAGAATTTTTGTGCCCAAGCCTAATCGTAATCGATTGATGAGTTCCTAATAAAAATAGTGTTTATATTCTAAATTTTTAGGTGAAGTGAGCTTTTGATTTAAGTGAATTATGGGTTAAGTGTGCTCAAGGTATTTCAGGTGAGTTCAAGTTGGGTTCACGTGGTTTCACTTCTACCTTTGCCATTATTTCCTAATAATGGTTTGAACGATATTGTGTGATGATATTGGTGAGATGAAAGTGGATGAAGAAAAGATTAGAGATTCTAAAAATGATTAAAGTAAGACAAAAATTAATTAAGGACTAAAAACTAAAATTTAAATTTTCAAGGACTAAAATTAAAAAAATACAATTTTATAAGGACTAAAATCGAAAGGTGACAATTTTAAAGGGACTAAAATTTGAATTTCAAAATTTCCTAGGAACTAAAAATAACACAGAAAACATTGGTTGCGTGGCACCCCCACAAAGGCTGCCACGTGGCACCTTCATGTGATGTCACGTGGCACCTCTATGTGGTGCCACGTGGCATCAATGTCATATAATTGTCATGTGTCGTGTTGACGTGTAATTCTGTTTGACACATCAACACTTAACGGTTTTAATTTAACATCGAGAACCAAAACTGCTGACAGAAAATAAATGAAGGACTAAAAATGGACAAAAAAAATTTATAGGGACTAAAAACCAAATTTTGAAAAAAGTTGAGAAATGAAAAACTTAATTAACCCATTTTTATATCTTGAGAGATTGGTCCTTGTCTCTTAGATACCTTGGATACCAATAAAAGATGCTTTTACCTTTTTTTTTTTTTTTAAATACTCAAAATTCTTGAATTAACAGAAGGAATGAAATATTTGTAAAGTAACTAATAGAACAATATTTTATCAATTAAAATAAATTTTTATATTTTTTAAAATGAAAAAGTTTCGAACACCTTCATTTTTTTATATATTGTCCAATGCATGCTAATTTAGTAAATAAAAAGTGATTGGTCTAACACAAGTAAAAAAAAAATTCATAGTCAATGCTTGTGGAATAATTCTAAATCTTCATATAATATCTTTCTAAATTTTTTTACTTCCTTTATATGATAAGCTTTAAATGCATATTATATTTTTTAGGCATTAAATATATTTAATTTTTCTTCAAATATCTCATTTTAAAATAATAAAAAAAATTGTAGAAGAATATAGCATTTTGTGGTCTCCACACAAAATCAGATGTCCCCATAGGGTCCACACACCAAAAAAGGGGACCAGGGAGGTAATTACCAGCCAAAATAAGTTTGATTTTTCCTCGAGTAATTAAATAAAAATGTGAACAAGTAAGCTTAATCTTTCACTTCATCACACCCCAAATATAATTCAGAGGCATCTAAAAGTGTTTATGCAAAATTTATTCAATAAAAATAGTTTATAAGTCTCAAATTGTTTTCATTTTGTTTTAATAAATTTTCTAAAACTTATTAAAATAAATTTTAACTTATTTTAACATATTTAGAATTGGATTAAATGACATCCAATATCAAATTTAGTAGAATGAGACTTCTAATATATTTTTTAATCAAAAGCAAATTTTATAAATTCAACTGTTAGATTTATGTAATATTATCATAATAATCATGTATATAAAATTTTACACAATTTATACATTTATAAATATGTTATCATATAGTAACTATTTATTTATATATTAAATAACACCATATGTTAAAATATAATAAGGCGACAAAATATTAATTTTTAAATGAGAAAATACTTTATGCATTGACAGTATACAAATTTTTTATACTGTTATCCAATTAGAATGTGTCATGTATGATAAATTTATTGACTTTTACAAAAGCTACTTAAAAGTCATACCTACCATGACTTTTGATTGATTGATTGTGTAAAAATCTTTTACACTTAGTGCATATAAATTAAATTCTTTTTAAATTATGTTAGATTTTGTAAAAAAAAATTTATATGAGCATTTTCATTCAAAGATTGAATTAATAAAGATTACTTTTAATAAAAAATTAAAAATATTTACTACATTTATGCTTAATTAAAATTGATTCTATGTTATGTATTTCATCAAGTGTAGGACGTAAATTTCCATGTAATAAAAACTTATTAAGTAAATACTTAATTAAATTATGGACTTAAATATATTTTTAGCCCCTTAGAGTAAGTTTGTTTTTGATCCACCAAATTTAAAATTGATTTTTTTAGTTCTTGTAATTTGAAAAAAGCATGTTTTAGTTCCTCTGCCCAAACACATTTAATAAGTCTGTCATACAAAACCCACCTATTAGTGTCTCTGTTAGTAAAAACATCATACTGAACTCAGCTAATGCTGTATAGCTAATTCAATCTGCTTCTATCAATGATGCTATAAGTAGTCCTAAAAGACTAAAACAAGTTTTTTTTTTTCAAATTACAAGGACTAAAAAAATTAATTTTAAATTTAGAAATCCAAAAATAAACTTATCCCAAATTTAAAAGAATAAAAACATATTAAACTTGAATTATTTATCAAATAAACCTTCAGTACTTAAAGTTCAAGTTTGAAGATTGACTATGTCAAACAAAATTGAGCATAAATTTTGAATTGCGTTCTAAGAAATTTTTAGATTACATATAGATAAATTACTCAAATCTCTCAAATAAAAGTAGCATGCACATCGTGAAAAGGTTTCATTAGCTGTCTTCGATAATAGCACACGTGTTTCATTTTATATATGCAAGAATTTTTATCCATAAAATACAGATATGGGCCTTTGGCCTTTCTTTGCTTATCAAACAAGATAATGAATGACAATAAAAATCAAAAAATAACTAAAATTATCAATATTTCTACACTCGTAGTCTGCAATTCAAGGCAGACGGGTACAACATAAATATAAACATATAAACAAGATATCTGTTGTGAACGTATGAAGCTAGATTCCTATGTATCAACCAACTGTTCAATCCAAAATTGGAAACATGCTCCATTTGGCAATCGTCCTTCAAAAAAGAATCAATGAATCAAATGGTTTAACAGTTTAACTCTCACATCCAAAGGGGTAGTATTGCCAATGTCAATCCCCCCAGTATAATCTAACCTGTGGTATGCCTTTTGATTATACACAAAACCTTTTCTATTCTTTCCCTTTTTGTATGCCTAAACTGAAACTCATATTTTGAACGGAATGGGAACCCCACAAGGCCCCATTGATTCTTCAGCAGCCTCATCAACCAGGCTGGACAAAGGAAGCACATTCCCACCACACAACCCGAATGAGCTTCCTTTAACTTTAAGGCAGTGTCATAATGCATGATGAAACTCCACTGTTTAGCCTAATCATATGTAACAAAACCAAGGCACTATCTTTGTGCTCCGATACCAAACCGTTGGTCTAGTTTCTGGCTGGTAATTTGCTCCTGAGACTTGTTACACACACAACCAGGAAAGGGATTGGCAAAAAATTCTCCTCTGTTCTTGGTGACTCTCCTACCTGTCTAAGATAAGGCGCGCCTAGCCTATTGGAATGCGAATTCTTAACCTCAGAAGCAAATGCTTCCCAAGATATGGCACCCTCATCCAATTGATCAATCAGCCTAACAAAATTCAATCTGAAACGCAATGAAACAGATTACACATCGGTAACATGTACATGCCAACCACAAAATTTACCCAACAAAAAATAAATAAAAAATATTAGTTTTGATCATGTTATGAGAAAGAAAGCCTAAACAATTATTATAGGAGAAAGAAAGAAAGTCTATCAATTTTGTTTTGCGTCTTTTTCTCTCTTAACAATAACAACAACAACAATAACAACAAAGCTTTTTCTCCACTAGATGAGGTCAGTTATATGGATCACACGATGCCATTTGGCTTGGTTAAAGACCATTATTTATCATGAGATTCCTCTTAACAACTTCCCCCTTTTTCTATCTTAACATGACATTAAAATTCAGGTAGTGATTTATATTTTGTGAACTAACCTGTCAGGATTAATGGTTTTCCGAAATCCTTCAAACCTCCTATGACCCTGCACTGCCTTGGCCATGTTTCCATCATAGGTATACACAAAGACATCACTTTCCAAGGCCACTATATAGTCCAAAGCAGCGAGACGGTTTTGATATGGCTTGAAGGGTTCTAGCTCCTCCTCAGTTGCAAGGGTAGAATGAGTAAAGACATTAGGGTACTCAGATTGAAAGGCCTCCATACTATTGCTACCATATATAGGTCCTGCAACAATGTAGATTGTTGTAGTGGGAGGGTACCCCATGGCCTTGAGAAAAATAGCCGCCTCCCTAGGTGACATAGGGCACCCCCCTTGCAATCTTCTATCCACACTATCAATCTCTTTTTCCTTCCAATGCTTCACTTCATACCTCATCACCCTTAGTTCCTCAGCCTCCTCAGTAGTGAGATTGTGATTGCAGCCAGTAAAGGCTAGCATGTCTTTCTCATATCTATATTGTAAATAAATACCATAAGAAAATTGTCATATTTTCGCGGTTTATAAAAGTATAAGGTTTAGTTGCACTTTTGATCTCCCTACTTTCTCAATTTTAGAAATTTCGTCCCTCCATTTTTTATTTTTTATTTTTTGCAAATTTGATTTCCTCACTATTTAAATTGTACAAGTTAATCTACTAACTCAACATCTAATATTTAACAGAAATGTTGACGTGACAGTGCAGTGGAGTGCCACATCAGCATGGACATGCTGACAAGGCAGTATAGTAGACTTAGAGTGCTAAGTCAATATTTCTGTTAAATATTGGATGTTAAATTAACAGATGAACAAAAATTGCATAACTAAAATATTGAGGAGATCAAATTTGTGAAAAAGAAAACGGGGGGCAACATTCACAAAATTGAAAAAGTAAAGAGACTAAAAGTACAATTAAGCTAAAGTATAAAAAAAGAGTTAAGCCCACAAGATGATACCTTAAATGAAGGGCAATATATGGTTCATTGTTGTTTCTTAGCCTATCCACCATAGTCCTTCCAAGCTCTTCAATTTCTGCTGTGTACTTGAGAGCATGGTAATTGACACGACACCTAAGCTTCTGAATAGAGGAAGCAAGGCCATTATTGGCGAGCCGAGAATCTGAGTGAGTAAATTGTATGACCTTATGTCGCTTCAACAACGGAAGAATCTCACCTCTGTAGTAACTAGCCTGCAAATGAAGCATGTAAGCCACTGTTGCACTGAGAGAGAATAGATTTTTTTCAATGTTGTCACATAGAATTGTTTAATGGTCCACACCTTTGACCAGGAAACAGGGGCCTTCACAAGAGGTTTCAAGGATGCATACTGGACCGGCAAATACTCAATTATTTCAATGTCGTCCTTCAAAACTTTCATGAAGTGCCTCCAGTCAAAAATATCTTTAAAGTCACTGAAATATATTAGGGGCATTATATATTTTGGAAAAATGGTAACATGAGGAGATAATAAATAAATGTTCCACTCAAATTAAAAGGGAAAATTTACCTTGGGTCAGTCCAAAACGAATCATGGTCAAGAGAAGGAAGGACAAGGGTGGCATTCATTATTTTTGCCACAGCAACCATATCACATATCTGCCAGTCAATGAATGTTCTAAGAATTAGCAAATAGAAATATCATTTAGGAAACTTAGAAATCAAATGAAATATATCTTATCTTACCCCAGTTCTCATTTGATTCAATCCACCATTGGCATGAACAAGAAGATAGCCATTTGTCTTTTTTGGCCCTGAGAGGAAAAAAAAAAAGAAGGAATGAAAAATGAGAAAAAAAAAAAATGATTACGCGTGGCGAAGCTCGACGAATCAAGTGCAATTTTACACATACTTATTACATTCCTGGGTCGAGGAACGCATTGGTAATACTTGTCACTGTTTGGCTTCATCCATATTTCTGGAGTCTATTAAAAAAGAAATACTATAAATAAATAAAACACGATTAAGGAGTAAAGAATAAAAATAAAGGTAAAGCCACAAGTAAAAGTGTTAAACAATCTAAAATTATCAAGCACGGTACCAAAACTCAAATTGATAACATAATCCTCAATTTTAGTTTTAGCAGTAAAAACAATATAAACACATTAGATTTAAACAATTCAACGCCAATGTAGCATAATGGAAAGCACCAAGGAAAAAGGAAAAAAACAAACAAACGAAACGCGTGAGAAACCACAGAACGCGAAACAAACAAACACTAATGTGATACGGTCAGAGCCACCTTCCGGCCATCCCAGCACCCATCATTGAACACACACAGAGTTACACGTGTCTCCCGCACCAGTTGCCAACAAGTCAACATTTGAAAAAAGCGTCCCAATTCCAATCGCACGAGACATTTCAACCTTGCAACGAAAACAAATCTTTTCACACCCAATCCCATATCTCACATTCTGGCACTCAAAATAATGCGCTCATGGTTCCCCACTTTCCGCCGTTCTTATAAATTTTAATTAATCAACATTCAAAATAAGCTTGAAAATAAGTTATTTAGTCTATTAACCAAATCAAACTACAACTTCACCAACAAATTTTTATTTTAGCCCCTGAGAACCCTCATCCCAGCAAAAGATATTAAAAACAAATAAATTTTAATTACATTTTTTTATCCCTTGTCAAAATTTAAATGAGAAAATAAGTTATAGATTGCCGTATAAAATAATTTTATTATCCAATTATAATCTATCATATATGATAAGTTTGTTAATTTTGTTAATAATTATCTTAAAAATCATACTAAAAATAATTTTTGATTAGTTTATATTAATAATACATAACAATTAAACTTAATTTAAATGTTGCCCACTTATGCTTTCTCCGCAAATTTTATACTCTTATTTTAATTTTATAATTTTAATTCATTCATCTCTTACTTCGAATTTCAATATTTAATGAAATACAGACATGACAGCATGTCATATGACAGTACAATAAAATATTATACTAGTATAAATATTATATGAATTTAATGATTATGTCCAATGAGTCTAAAAACTTTTAGATTGTTAATTAATCACAAATTATAAATAAAAAATTATTTTTAATATAACTTTTAAGATAATTATTATAAAAATAAATAAAATTAATCCACAGTAATTTATAAACTGTTTTATTTTGTACATATATAGTTTATTTTCTGATATTGTATTACAAATAAACCAAAATTACACAGTTTAAGTAGTGATAAATAAATTCCAAAAAAATGACAAACCAAACCAAAAGTGTAATTAAAAAAACAACGAAATAAATAAATAACTCTAATGAAAACAATTCACCAGGAAAAACAAATTAACACTTTTAAAACTTTTATTTATCCGTATACCTTTTTCACCCCAGAAAAAAAAGGCAAAAGGGTTTAAAAAAAAAATGCGATTCCCCGAAAGGGAATTTTTAATCGCAATGGCGAGAAGGAAGCAAAAGAGAGGAAAAAGCGTTTTTACAGAACCGTGTTTGGCGAGCAACTTACAGGCAGCCTCTCGAGGACGCGTTTGGGCATGGAATTTTCGGCGCCGGTTTCGGTGACGACCCGTTGGGCCGAGGCCCAATCCTCCTTGAACCGCTGCAGTATGAGTTGCCCGTTCTCGATGCTCTTCCCGTTCACCTCGACGCCGTACCCGAGAAGCCACACCTTGAGGAACACCGACATGACGAGCATGAAAATGAGGGCCAAGAGGACCTTTCGGCCCACGTGCTTCCCGGACCGGAGGCCCTGGACCGAGCCCGCGAGCCAGAGGACCAGGTGCTCCACGCGTAGGAAGAGGAACTCGGGCACGCAGAGGAGGATGCGCGCGCGGAGCAGGAGATAGCGCGTGACGGGGTGCCGGTGGTGGTGGTGCGCGTGGTGGCGTGGCGTGCGCGGCGTTCTCGTCTTGCTCGGTCTCGGAGAAATCGGAGAAGCTCGAGGACTGGTGCTGCTGCTGCTGCTTCTCCGCGTCGATGATGGTGATGTCGGCCACGCGCCGTCTCGTGGTGGTGGGGCCCGCGGTGACCCTTGGGCTGGTGTTCGAGGAGCTCGCGGCGGGGCCGCCGGACGACATGTTGGCGCCGCTAACGGAATGCCAAAACGACGTCGGATTCGGAAACGAGAAATTTGTCGTTATTATTATTTTTTTTTTTTGGAGGGTGCGGTTTCGGGGGGAATGACCGAATGAGGGAGCGTTGTGTTTGTGTCTGTATTTGTTTTGTTTGTGTTGTTTTGGTTTTGCAGTGTTGTGTCGGGAGGCTTTCTGGTTTTTTGGTTTGAAAAGGTTTGAGGGACCGAAATCTAAGGCCAAGGCCAGCGTGGGGAGTGGCAACGTAACATAATGTGCCAATCTGGGATCTCTGATTTTCTCACGTTCCTTTATGTATCATTGGGCTCGGCTGATTCGCTTGGATTTATTTTCATCAGTAAGTGGAATGACCGAATTGCCCTCCCTTTTTTAAATTTTCTTTCAATTTTTAAAAGAGAAATGCCAGCACTCCTCTTTTTAAAATGAAGAATCTTTTTTTTCTTTTTCTTTTTTGACATTGAAAATGATTAATCTTGTTTTGTACCGGAACCGAATTATTTGCTTGATAAAACAAATTTACCTCACTGACAATTGTTCTTGGGGTCAAGGTTTGACTGTTTTTTTTTTTTTTTGTAATAATGTATTAAATATATTAATTAGTTTCTAAAATTGTGATAATTAATTAATTTAATGATTATGAAAAAGAATATTTTTGTTTTTGAAACTTGTAATTTCTTTTTTCTTATTAAATAAGTTTTTAAAATTATGATGATTAATTAATTTAGTCTTTTAATATGAGAAAGAATCTTTTGTTCTTGAAATTAAAAATTTCTTTGACTTTGATTAGGTAATTTTTTTTCTAAATTAAGAGTAACTCTAATGTAGTTGCTTATTTTAGTTTTTAAAATTAAGTAACTAGGAATAGTATTAGAGTAAATGAGTTTTTATAGAAATTGCTTATATAAATTATTGCAACTAATGTTACTTAACTATTAAGAGAATCATTTTTCAAGTCAAAATTAGTTCTTGAGTGAATAGAGAGACAATATGGGATCCACGAAAAATAAGTTTAAAAATTCAAGTTGGGTTTTACTATTGTAGTGAAAATTAGTAGCTTGTTTGTTTCCACGTTTCATATGTAATTTTTCACATCTCAGATGTGATTTTAAAAAGTTAATAATTATAAGCTTTCACATTCTAAACATGATTCCTCCTCCCTCAACGAGTTTCTAAACACGCTACAAGTGTTCTTAAATCCTATGTAATAATAAGAGATTCACTAAAACAGAATTAAGAACCCAAATTAAGTTTTGCATTTGAGGTACTTGAATCGTTTAAAGTTTAAATAAGTACTATCATGATTTCTTATATAAAAATATTTCGTTAAAAATTTTTAGCACTTCAAAATGATCATGTAGGTAAACATTTTATGAATATTTTAAATATTTTCTATTTTATTTGACAATTTTTACTTTTATTTGTAAAGCATTTATATTAATACAGATAAAATATTATATAATTAATATAAAAATTTAAACTAATGTCTACAAATATATTTTAAAGGTTCATATCTATAATTTTTATGATTAAATTAATGTCATATTTGTTTAGAAAATCAACGTTAGCACTTAGCCTTAAAAATATCAAGAAAATCTAAATTAAATGGTGCAGCTTCCACTATTGGGATTTTTCTCCGTCCTTCCAGCGTGGGAAAAGGGGCAAATAGTTAGGCAAGGAATTCAGCATATAATGGCGTTGACATAGTTATCAGAACGGAATTTGAATGACTTGAAAGTGAAACTAGGGTGCCTGTGGTTCAATCAAACGAAGAAGTTAGGTACTCACTCACTCCACCTGAGCATTGTTTGATATTTATTTGTGAATTAAAGTTGGGATCATATACTAAATAAGAACGAAGAGGGATTTAGCGCGGTAATGAGGGAATCATGTTTTTAGTGGCATGACCAAAATTCAACCTAGTAAATTGTGGGAAATTTTTTTTGTTACTATAATATTTAAAGGATTTGTTTTATAATAATAAACGCCAAGTTACTCCCATCAAAAATCAAAATGTAAATAAACTAGACTTTTTGTTTCTCAAATATGATAAAAATTAATTCATAAGGAACAAGATGAAATCTATTAAAACTTTCATAAGATATGAAAAATATCAAGTTTTTTAATAAAATTATTAGGATGGCAATTGTAACTAGTTTTAATGGAAAATCGTAAAAACTACTCATAAAAAATAAGTGATTTATTTAGTAAATGGCTAGGGGTCTATTTATCCACAATAAATTGGAATCAGTGTGAGCATAAGTATATTATAGTACCCGCCCTGACTCACTCCCCCATATAATATAATAAATTTAAATTAAATAATAAACATTTATAGAGTTATAGTATCATAAGTGAGATGCTATGTTATAGGTTTGAACCTCAATTTTGCTATTATACACCAAAAAAAATAAGTGAGATGCTATCATTTCGTGAACTAAAATAAAAAAGATATATTGTCATGCTAACGTTAATTAAGGGCATTTTAATAAATAAACAATTATCAACTTAAGTATTATTTGCTATTTATTTTTGTTATTTGTCTAATATCTTGAGCCGTTCTTATTCAAAATCATGATTTTTATTCTTATTTGAATTTAGTTGAATTGATTTGTTTGTTACAAGCACTAAAGTTATATGTTTTGTAATTAAGTACCTTGTTTTGCTTGAGTTTTGTTTAAAATTTAGTTAAATAGTTTGCTTGTTATATTTTATAATTAAGATATAAAATAATATATTTGTTTAACTAAAGTGCGTATAATCAGTTACGGATACAAAGGTGCAACTCCATAACCCAACTTCAACTCAACTCTCCTAATTAAATTGTACAGATACCAATCATACCATGTTGTTTGGGTGATATTGTAGCCCTTTATCATCCATAAAATCAAAACAGGAAAAAAAAAAAACTAAAGCCATATATTTTTATTTTGTGCCAATTTCTTTTCATGTCAATGCCAAAAAGAGAACAAATAAGATATGTCGTAATCTATAGTTATACTTTGTGTATTTTTATTTTATGGAGTTTTAGAAATATTGCGCACCTCTTTTGTTTTGGTTACTATCTCAATGAATTAGAAAATAATGAACAAAAATGTCATGTAATTTTTACATTTTTTTTAATAGTCGATATCCTATTAATTATAGAAATTTTTATCATGTAAAATAGAAATTCTTCCGTTGATAAAAAAATTTATTATAGAAATTTTTATCATTTAAAATAGAAATTCTTCCGTTGATAGAAATTTTTATTATGTTTTTCTTATTTTTATTGTTGAAAATAAAAAATAGTTTTAATTTTTTGTGTAAAATGGGTAAATATTTTTGTAAAAGTCATTATTTGTTAAAAATTATATATTTAAACAATTTCAAAGGAAGAAATTTTTTTTTTAACCTCCTATCTTTAATAGATTTATGAATCCATCCTTGCATGTAATGGTTTTAAGTATTAATAGGGTATAAAAATGTGGATTAAAGTTAATACCCACATTAGTGTAGGTGTATGAAGACGAGTATTAAAATACTTTAACTAAGATTTCTATTTGGATAAACTTTTCTGTAAGTATTTATAGTAAAAAAAAAAATAAGAAACTGAATTGAGTTTTTTCATAAACAAAAATTAACTTGTGTGCTTTAGCTTTTGAAAAAATTAAATGAAAAGAACTTCTATAAAAATTAAATGCATAAGTTGATTTTAGCTTATGCAAAAAACCCAATTCATTTTATCTTTTTATTTTATTATTTTATAAGTATTTATGGAGTAGTTTATTTAAACTGGCCTAGCTGACACTAATATCTTCAAAAATTACTTAATTATACATGGAATCTAATCCTGCTAAATAGCTATGGTTGTACTTTTGTCCATTCTTTCTCTTTCCTTGTTAAGATTTCGTTCTCCTTTATAACTACAAAAAATGGTAAAGTTTAAAATAAGGAAATATTATTCTTATTTTAATATTAAAATAAATCGTCAACCTAAATAAAGATCTATGGAGAGTGAGATACATACAGCTTACAAATATAAAAACTAATAATTTGAACTAAACTCGTACTCAATTTTAACATTAAGTTTGACAATAAAATTATGGATTCTGCTAGTTAAAAATTTATATGTATATAGGGGATTCACACTCGATGACCATTTTGCTCCTAAAAAAATCCACACTTGATTTTAGTTTAATCATAAATAGATGACGAATTAATCATTTTATGTAGTTAAACTATTAAGGATTTTTTTGGTTTGAAATAGTTTTTTTTAATTTTTATTACAAATAATTATGCTTTTACTATTTTTTGAATAAATCTTTTAAAATCAAGAAATAAAGTAAAAATAAAGTAATATTTATATATTTATATATAATTTTTTTTCTTTAAATCAAACTATATATATATATATATATATGTATGTATGTATGTATGTATGTATGTATGTATATTCCATAGAAAAAAAGTAATCTCTTCATTTACAAGGTAAGAAATGAAATAATGAAAGCAAATTAAAAATATAAGGACATGTGTGAATTGAATTTTTTTTGCTTTTATAGATAATTATAAAAATATTACATTATTTTCTATTTATTTTTATTTTAAAATTATACCAAAAATTGTAAAAGCATAATTATTACAAATTTTTTTTGAGAGAAGTAACTTTACTAAGAGTTATTCTCTTGATGTAATTTAATCGCTTCTCTCTATATATAAGCATATTAACTAATTCAGTAACTAACTTAATTTTAATCTATGCATTGAACATTTACAAGTTATTATATTATCTCCTCCCCCTCCCCCTCCCCCCCCCCCCCCCCCCCCCAACCCAAAAAAAGTTATTACATTATGCTACTACTTTCTTCACCGCTGAAACGTAAGATAATGGAAAATCAAATAACTGTAGAGATATACATGCATGAGAATAAAAGTTCATGATCAAGAAGTTAAACGAAAGAACAAAAAACAAAACTGAAAAAAGACGGGCAACGTGCCTACGCAATTTTTGGATATAATTTTATGTATATAGTTAAGTGGACTCTGTCAGTGTATTCACGTAATTGAAAAAGTAACTTAATGACACTGCCCTCACGGTTTAAACTACTTTAATGACTGGCAGTAATCAATGTTTAGTTGTGTCGTTATCTTCTGAATAATCCCCAGACCCTATATACATTCCCTTTCGGTACGCTAATTCTTTCTTATACTCAATATTAACATCATATTTTTAGCAAATGATCATTTGAATTGACATTGGATACGTCTGGTTTGCTTAATTAATCTTTGATTTTGTTTATGTGAGTGGATAATCTTCTCACGTTTTATTACATGCGTATCGTTAGGACCGTACGTATAATCAGCACATCTACATGCGAGAAGTTAATTAGAAGGTTGTTAACTTGATATATAGGAATAGGATAGGATCTTTTGCTTCAATATAAATGGAAGCAATCACGTAGAGTTTTTTTCTTTTAAAATTTTAAATTGATAATTAATGCACTTCGGTAGTTACATTTCATTAAATAACTTAATTTTAATCTATGAACTGAATATACACATCTTTTTATCTGATCTGTGAACTGAATATTAACAAGCTATTTGTATTTTATGCTACTTTCTTCAATGAAACTAAAATAATGGTATTATATATATCAAAAAAAAAATTTAAAAGAAAAAAGTAAGATAATAAACCTTGACCCAAATTTAGTGATGGACCCAGCCAACCAGGCATTTTAAGTTCTGATGGATATATACATATACATAAATTTATGGAGACAATATTCATATTATAACTTTTTTTTACTTCATTTACGGGAACAATTTATAATTATACATATATTTTATAATAATAAGATTATAAAAAAAAACTTGTAGGAACGTGCAACTATCCACACAAAACGCAGATCCATCTGCCCAAATTATCATTAAGATAATGGAAAATCAAGTTGTAGAGATATACATGCATGAAAACTAAAAAGGTTCAACAAAATTTTTTATTGAATTTATTTAGAACTATCTAATCATATAAATAAGATTAAAAGTGTTTAATTGAATTTATGAAAATAACATATAACTTTTTATATTTATTTTTATTTTAATAAGCTTCACCACACAATTTATCAAAATAAATTTATTAAAATAAATACTTATGATATCAATGTAAGTTGGTATAAATGATTAAGGATCCAAAAAACAAAGAGCTCTCAACCTTCTCATAAGTGTGACTACAAATTTTGTTAAAATTATCTCAAGTCTTACTTGGTAAATATCTTTCGTCAAAGAAATTTCTTGATGTCGAGAGAATAATTAAGCAATTGCAATTTAATAAAACTATTTACAATTTAAGTATGTACAAGTTTATGGAGTAACCTACTAGTTTTTTCAATGTGAAATTGGTGACTTACTAATTTTGTTGTGGAGAAAAAGAAAACACACACCTTCGAGTACATTTTTTTTAAAGTAATGCTATATTTTTTTCTATAAATTCTCATATAAATTTTTCTATTACTTTATAAAAATATTAAATAAAAAATTAAATATATTTAATGTCTTAGAAATATAAAACGTATTTAATCCTTGTCATATAAAGAAAATAAAAGAATTAATAAGAGCAATTAGAATTATTCTTTTTTTTAAAACATTCTTTATTTTTTTTGGTAAATTTAACACACTCTTTATTATTGATTAGAAATTATTAAAAATTATAAAAAATACTCATTAAATAAAAAGTAAAACTCACAAATTTGTGATTTTTAATAAATTTTAGTCATAATAAAAATTATGTTTATAAAAGTGTTAGAAAAACATATTACTAACATTTCTAAAAAAACACATAAAATACTAGTATATATACATTTTATAAATATTCTTCAAAGTTTAAAAAGTAATTTCAAAACATTTTCTTAGAATTATAGCTATGTAAGTCGTTTCATCTGCGCATGAGAATTGAGATCTCTTTCTTAATCCACGTTTTAGGTTTCTTTTACAATAAGGAAAGAAATATTGATTGCTCCGACGACAACGAAAAGAAAGAAAAAGATTAATCTCGGGGCAGCTACGGCAATTCGTCACTTTACAGCTTTGTGTACTTTGACATTTGCAAATTTGGAACGTTCCTCGATGGTTGTGCCCTCTCTCTCTCTCTCTCTGAAGAAACAGACAGTGAGATTGAGAGATTACGTCTACCCTGTCACCCCATAATTGACCCAAAAAAGTTAGGCTTTTGAGAAAGGTAGTGGGTCTCACATAATGTTCAGACTGACATTCTCTCATCCAGCAATACAAATCCAGTGGGACGCGTGGCATCTTCCTTGGGACTCTCACGCGTCTCTCACCCTCTCCCCGCCGTCATAGATAGATATACGTTTTCCCCCACATCTCATTTATACTCCTTTCGCTAAAATATAATTTTAATTCTTATAATATAGTTTAGTTTAACAATTTAAATGGAATGTATTTTTTTGTATAAAATTAATAATTAATAATAGATTATTATGGACGATAGATTTATTAATTTTTATAATAACAACTTTAAAAATAATATTTAAAATAATTTTTGATTGTTTAACTGCAGTAAAAATATTTATACTAATAATATATGAAAATTAAACTCTAAATTTTGTTTTACTCTTTTAACTTTTTTAATTTTCATCTTTATAATTTATTATTTTTAGAAATATCTATTATTATTATTATTATTATCATCATTTATTAAGAAATTAATTAGCATATACTAATAATATAATTTTTTTTATTCTATCATTCAATTATAGATTATCACCATTTAGTGTATGGAACAACTCACACAAGATTGTTTCAACTTAACTAGTAATCTCAAATTTAAGTTCTAAATATGCAGTTCCATTAAATATATTAGAAAGGAAAACTTTATTGTCCATAGTAGTCTTACCCAATTCATGTAGGGTTGCCTTTTGTGAAAGATCCATGTAATCTCATAAAAAAAAATATGGATTATAATGTAAGGTAGGATTCTTGAATTTTATAATAATTGTTTTAAAAATTATATTTACAATAATTTCTAATGAATTGACTTTGTAAATTTTTTTACATTAATAATATATAAAATTGAATCTCATATAAATGATATAACATATATTTAATTATATTACATGATATATCACTTCTAAGTGATCACTAACATAAAGATTAAATACAACTCATATTACTATTAAATAGTGATTAAGTTTATTTTTTAAAAATAAAATTTATTAAGATTAAAATTAATAAAATTTTAAAAATAATAAAATTAAATTTTATGATATTTATTAGAGATTAAAATTATGTTTAAACATAACCCTTTCTATTTTTAATTTTCTGTCCATTTATTTTTAAGCCAACACTTATTGCATTAATTTTTTTATTTGAAAATTAATATTCATTTTCTTGATTTCTTATTTATTAAAAAAATTTAACATTATTAAACTCAATTCGTTTAAAATATTATGCTATTAAATTATTCTTAACTAATAAATTACATATTAAATTGATTAAACTATATGTAATAAATATATTAATAAAGGATTATAATAAATAGAATTTAATTAAAATGCATTGATAAAATAATTTTTTAAGAGTAAATTACATTGATACCTCCTGAAGTTTTTTCAAATTGCACATAATCTTTCTACTTTTTTAACGTTTATAACAACTTCCCTTATAAGAGTACACGATGTAATGTTTTTCAAACAATTAAGAAAAATTAGTGTAATGTACAAGAGATGTTAGCATAATATTTTTTAAATAATTAAGAGGGTTAGTGTAGGGATAGAAAAAGAAGAAGTATTGTATGTAATATGAAAAAATATTAAGAGATGTCAATATAATTTACTTTTTTTTAATACTATTATGTAATCATGAATTGTTATATGTAGAAAGATTGTTGAGTTTTATAATTATTAGTTTAAAAGCCATATCTAAATTAAATTTAATAATGATAGTGTAAAAATCTTTATTATGCAAAATTAGTGTAATGAATATTAGTACTTGGGTTAGTAAGAAAAGTTTAATTTCTATTTACTATCGGTGTAAAAAATTTAGGTTGTCAATTAATTAGAAATCATGGTAAATGTAACTTTTAAGGTAGTTATTATAAAAGTGACAGTTTGTGATTGAATGAATGACAACATAAAATCTCTGTACCTAGTTAGTGCATGGGGACACATATGTTATGTCTTCGGGACCTTACCCCCCTCCCCCCTAACTTTTTCTAATTTTAATTTTTATAGTATGGAAGATATTTTAATATTAATTAGAGTAATTATTTTTATTTTGTGGGGTTTGCTTTTAGATATAATAGTATTTAAGTGTTATTTATCTTTTTCATATTTTTTGGTAAATGTTTAATTCTTTTTTTTATATTTTTTATTGTAAAGATAATGATATTTTATTTTTTCGTTTTAGATAAATATTTTATTTCCTTTTTTATAGTTTTCACTGTGGAGATAATTACATTCTTTTTTCTTTTTACACAAAATATTAGAGTATCATTTATTTTTTCTTTTAATAATCTTTTCCTTTTATAATTTGTTATTACTATTTTAAAAATTATAAATAATTGTATTTGCAATCAAATGACTTTATTAGTCTTCTATTTATGTTGATTTGATTATAATTGATTTGAAAATTAAAGGTTGTTTATTAATCTTTAACAAGCTTATTAACACTAATATAAGAGATTGACAACTTGAGTTTTAAGACACACCAACTAATATTATCTTTTCCTATCACAATTCTTCCTTCGTATATTCTCTTTGGTTTTTTTTTTCTCTCATCTTTATCTTCTGGGTATTGTTTGTGACTCTAACGTGCTTCTTACCTTAAGTGCACAAGTCTAAACATGATGATGTGTAAACTTTAGGAAAGTAAATAAGAATTTAGTTAAAACAATTTGTTTATTTTATTTTTAGTTAAAATGATTTTCAATGTGTTGCAATAATGCTTGTTATACTAATTTTTGTTTAGAAAAATATTTATTTTGAAAAGAAAATGACTAAAAAGTTTAGTATAAATTTAATTCTAGACAAATTTTCTCAAATGCAAGAGAGATATTTTGATAAATTATTGATGTAATTAATGTTTTAGAATATATAATTATTAATATTTTATATGAAAATCGATACATATATATTTATCAAAATACCTGTGAGGAATAAAAAAATATTTATTAAATAAACTTTAATTTTATAGTTGTCCCCCTTTTAACCAAGTCTGACTCCATTCTTGTTAGTGCATACATTGTTTTCTCTAATTCTAATTGATTCTAAAAGGAAAAAGTTGAGAAATTTTTATTAGTACTGAATAAAAAAAGAAAAAGTCAAGTAACTTACAATAGTTAATTTCAAAATCGGTTTAACTATATGATCGAAATTGCTTCTTTCCTATTTAATTCCATTTAGAGTTGTTTCATACTAGTTTATATTAATTTGATTAGATCTAATAAGCCATCCAAACTGATTATTTGGTCAATTTATAGGTTTGTTCTAACCTGGTCCACTTTAATAATTATGAGAAGTTTGGTATAAAGTTTGTATATAAAGAGTGTGAACTATTTAAAAGTGATCAAATATATATTAGAATAAATCATTTTTTGACAGAAATAAAATTAAACTAATCAAGTTTAGTTAAGTTTATTTTAGTATAACCGAACAAACCACAACTTGATTGCATAAGAATTAGTGATCAAATTGATATTCTTATGCTATTATAAAAAAAAATTGTCAAAATGATAATTATTTTAATAATTGAAATAATACCACTCGGTATTAAAATATATTCAAAATTAAAATAATTGAATTAATTCGAATTTGTTCCAATTAAAAAAAAAATTGATACCCGAATTAATTAATGTTTGAATTAGTTTTGGATTGAGCTAGAATTAATCCGACTACCCCATTTATATTTAATAAATTGATTTTGATCAAATTACTATGTTATCAGATCTATAATTACTGTAGAACTACTTGTAATTCCCTATCAAAATTAATTTTGATGCACAAGAACAATGTTAAAATAAAATAAACGAGTATAATTTTTCAAACTAAAACTATATATGTTAGCATAATAACAAGTAGATACCTATACAATTATTCTTTTTTCTTTTCTTTTCAATTGAAACATGTGCCGGCGCTGTAGTGGAAAATTGTTTAAGCTATGCGGTGGCGTGGCGGTGGCAATTGGAATTTGGAGGGATCAAACAAAAACCAAAATTGAACGCGGAGAATCAGACAGGAGTGTTATCTGTTAATATACCATTGCCAGTACGCACGTTCTCTTCATTCCTTGGTGTTATTGCCCCCACACGATGCCCAACAGCACCCACCAAAATAAAATAATAAAACCAGGAATCATGAATGAAATAATTGATATTTTTATTCAGTACTTTTGATTGTAAGTTTTTGAAAGTACTCTTTGGCAATAATATTATTCGTAAATGCGATTCTTTATATAACCAAAAAAAATTATGACTTAACTTTAACAACGAACTGATCTATTTAATCGTTAATGTTATGCGTGTTTGGGATAAAGTTGCCTTCTGTCACGTTATTAACGGTTCATTTGGCAGCGGAGAAACAATGAAGAAATAAAAGAAAGAGATGAGAAATGGGTAAGAAATAGAAAAGTGAGTGTGTTTGATAGAAGAAAAATATTGAAGAGAGAAATAAAAAGTGGTGAGTCCAAACTAAAATAATTTCTGCACAAAACCAGCAAGAAATGGCGGACTGGAGCATTGATAATCGATCTTCTGATTTTGATAATTGATTATCAAAGCTTTTTATACTATAATGATTATCAGATTTCATAATCGATTATTTAATTTAAAAATTAAATTTTATTTTTTTATTTTTTTCTTTTCTATTTCTCACTGTCGCAACCGAGGTCATGGCCGAATGACGGAAAAGAAAATAAAATCAGAGGAGCCGTTACCAAAGTTTATTAAGAAAAACTTTGAAAAAACCTTTTAAAAAGAAGAAATAGTCTTTGAAACTAAATATGGGTTCGAGAGTCGGTTACGAATAGAGAAGGTGTTAGCACCTATAACGTTCATCATAAAGACGGTTTACCCCTAATTAAATGTGCAAAAATGATAGCTTCTAAAATATTTATTTTACCCCTTAAAAAAAAGAAATATGTTTACAAATTTTATTATTTGTTATCAAAAGAATTTTAATTAAGAAGATAATATTTTATTTTTTGGAAAGACATTAAATTTTTATGTTTGAGATCGACAGGGGTGGGTCCCTGCTCCTACATATCTTCAGGTGCAATGAGGAATCAGACTCATGTAGTTCTTTGTAGAAAACGTTTTGTTGGTTGTTTGTTTTTTTATATTTTTAATTTTTATGTTTTAAAAGGCTTACTCAATAACCAAATAGGAAGTGCATCCAAAATGATTATCAATACACTTTTTAAGATTCTTGTAATACCCAAATAGAAAGTGCATCCGAAGTGGATATCACTAAAACCTTTATTATTATTTTAAAAGCTTTTTTTAAATTCTTTAGAATTTTATTTAAAAGGCTTTTACAATTACCAATGAGAAAGTGCATCCAACATGATTATCATTAGAAAATTAATAACGTCCCAAGTAAGAAGTGTATCTTAGGTGGGCATTATCAAGTTTATTTTATTTATTTATTTACTCCTTATTTATTTTCTACCTAAAACTCTATACGGGTTGTGAGGTTACAATTAAATCATTATAAATGGATATTTATTATGCTTTAAAATTATTAACATTTTTATTTTATTTTATTACAGAAACAACAAGGGGCTGGATACAACAAAATGGGCTTGGAAACCTATATTCCTTAGCCCGAACGTACTACAACCTAAAAAGGAAGGTTTTCAAAAAGAGAATGGGGCCAAGCCCATATTTCTTATGACTCCTGAAAGAAAGAAAGGAAAAAGCGTTGGGCCTAAGCCCATTTCATTATTTGCAGAACGGGTCTTGGGGAGATGTTCGGCAGATCCCGCAACTCAGAGCCCTAAGGGGTGAGATGTCACCGCTGCAAGGAGAAAGGGGAAGCTCGGGTTGTCAAGAGTGCGCTGGCGGACGGAGGTTCCGCGGAGACGACGACGGCACGACTACATACGGCGGAGTTCGCACAGGAATGGCGCGGCGGTGATGGGCGGTGCGGCGCGTAACGGTGTCGCGGTGGTGATGGAAATCCTCGCGAAGGTAGCTTGAACAACTCCACGCCGGTGGCGGTGACAGTAGGGAAGGAGATAGAGATGGTGCAGATCGACGGCGCCTCTCATCACGGCGACGCGACGTCGTCTCAACAATTTGACGACGCGGCGGCTTCGAGTCGCAGGTTCGCGGTGGTAAACGCGAGGCGGTTATTGGCGCGGTGATTGATGGCTCGCGGTGCGACGGTGATGACTGAAAGTGTTCCAGAGATCCGCAAAAGGGCACAGCAAAGAGGAGATACGAAGCTGTTTCAGCCTCTTTTTTCTTTTATTGTTTTAGCTATGACTTTAATTTTGATTTACTCTTAGTCCGATGAATGTGTGTGGTGAATCTAGAATTGAATGACTGTGAATCTGTGTTGAGCTACTTGTGTCTGTGGGAGATTTTATTATTGTTAAAATTTACAGGTATATGAACAAATTGGAATACCTTGTGCTGGTTTTAGAGTAGAAAACGAAGCAATGCATTATTTGTATTTGTGATTTTTGAAATAGAATTGGAATTAGCATACTGTCGTGTGAACTGTGTAGATCAAAATGAGACTCAATTATCAGAGAATGCACATCTACAGAATCAGAGATCATACAAACGAATTCAATTATACAAATTCAACTACAGAATCAGAGAATACACATCTATGTAATTGCAGATGATAACAGAGTATACAAGAGGTTAGGATACCTCTGCAACCTCCTCAATGATAGTGCATTCTTCTTCCTTTTCTCACTTTCGCTTCTCCTCTGCCTCTGCCAACTCTGCTTTAGGACTCTATCCTCTTATCCCCCCTCTGATTCTCGATCCCTCCTCTGCTTCTTCACTCTCCCGTTTTTCTTCAACTCTGTCCCTCCTCCATTTTCTTGTCCGCTTCTTCTTCTTTTATAATTTTCAGGAAACTTGCTTTGCAAGTCTCACATTGGCTAGCACCTCCCCCCCGTTTCTCCCTCTCTTATTATTATTATATATATTTTTTATTTTCGTATGATGATGATGGTTATGCTTGTATATGGATTATTCTAGAATCAGGATGTTGTTATGATATTGGTGATGTTATGCGTGGTATATGCATGGAATAATGGGAGGTATGTGTATGCATGTAGAGTTGATGCGCAAGTGAACTGGTGCTGATCGTGGATGAGGGTGGCGTGAACTGTGTGAGGGGATAAGCAAAACGTGACTTTCAAAATTCACTTTTCATGCATATTGTTCAGATAAAATTGGGTGTTCACACTCACTTATTTCTGTTAAATCAAACACTTCTATTCTTACTCTATTTCTCATCTATTTTCATTCATCTATTTCTCTCTTCTCTATTTTCATCAATTCTATTTCTCACCTATTTCTTTTCTTTTTAGCAAACACACTCTAAAAGTTGGAGACTAAGATAGTATTTTGCCTGTCTTATTGTCAGGTTTTTTTTTTTCCTCCTTAAAAGGAAAAGTAGAGCCAAACACTATATAAAAGCTTAAAAAAAAGTACTTTAGGTTTTAGAAGAAATCATGAAAATAAGAGCTTTTAAAAAAGCTAATTGGAAGAGCTTATGCAGAGCATTTTTATGCTAAGCTTCACTTCAAATAGGTTAAATATTTTATGTTATTTTTTATGAGAAAATAGAATACATATTGATAGTATAAATCTTCTTTATATTGTTATTCAATTGCAAACCTACCATGTATGATAAGTTTGTTAACATTGATAATAACTATCTTAAAAATTATAACAAAAATAATTTCTAATTGGTTGATAGTATAAAAAACTTTTATACTAACAGTACATATTCATTAAACTCTTTTTTATTACTTTGTTGCATTCTTATATTTTGTTGTATACATATATTTTTTATTAATTTTTATTATGTAAGCCCACCATCAAGCTAGTCGAATACATGGTCCTCTTTACTTTTTTGAACATGGTCTCAAAGTTGCTTTCTTTATTACTTTGCTTAGTTGGAATAAAATTCTTATATTTTTTAATTCTTTAAAAATATTATTGACCAAAAATATGGAATAAGTTAAACAGATTATCATTTGTAATTAATATTTAAATTTCTTTGATTAATATTGTATATATATAATTTACAAATCATCACTAAAATATATTAGTATTAAAATAATTTTTGACATTTTTAAAAATTAAAAGTTTTAAATATATGATTTTAATATTTTTATTTATTTTTATTATCATTAAAATAAGTTTATGTAAATTAAATTAATTTTAGTAATGTTTTTAATTTTTATAAATGTACTTTTTTGTTGGGCAAGATAACTATTTTTAAACAAAATCAAAGTTTCTAAAATTTTTGTACCAAACAATTTTTTTTATCTTAAAAGGCACATATAAGCCAAAAAAGTTGAAAACTAACAAACAACTTCTACTTTTATTTTTAAGATCTTATTTTTAGCTTTAACTTAAAAATAACTTTTAAGTAAAAGAAAAGTTGTGTCAAACATACCCTAGATATATTTTCTTTTATAATATTAACAATTAAATTTAGTGGTGGTATCAATTTTAAAAACTAAGTAAATCAATTATTATTAAAATTATAGATTAAATTTAATTTTTCCTAATTTTAAAAATCAAATTGATTGATATATTAATTTGAAAGATTAAATTAAATGAATTACTTAAGTTATTAGATTATATTTTGTTAAATATGTTTTAATTATAACTCCCTAGAGAATCCATTACCTTATGATTGGCAATAGCATGTAATAGAGCACAGGCAAGTTTATGCGAAGTGATGTCTATAATATCTATTTCTTGCTAATATTTATGAATAAGTCATTGAGTAATTAAAAAAATAAATTTAATTTCCAATGAAAATAATTAATTAAGACATGTATTTGTTTTCTGTGTGAATTTTTGTAGATGAATTATGCGAAAATTTGATCTATGTTGTTATCAGATGAGTGGAGAATTATTTGTAAAAATTGATGAGCAGTATAAAACCATAGAATTTAATTATAATTGATTTAAAAAAAATTAATTATGATTAGATTCCTCTTGGGTTGATAGTTTTTCTTATTGTGGGATTTGTTGTATATGGGACTCTCGGGTTGGGGAATCGCTGAGCGACTGTCTGTGTCGTTGAGCAAGTGTTCTTGAGTTGTAAGAAGTGACTGAAGGAAATAGGAGACTCGCTGAGCGAGTGACCACGAGAATTATGAAAATTTTCCAAAATGTGGTTTGCTGAGCAAATGCAACGTTTGTTAAGCGAATGTGGGCATTCCAAAATGCCTGGAACGAATTCGCTGAGCGAACACTGAGCTTGCTGAGCGAATTGAGGGCCCTGTAGAGTGGTGCTTTTGTTGTAAGTGAGTCACTGGGCGAACAATGGATTCGTTGAGCGAGGAGGTGTGTGTAGATTTTGGCTGTTATCTGGAAAGGCTATTCGCTGAGTGAGTAGGTGACTCGTTGAGCGAAATGTGGTCGAGAGAAATTTGGAGAAAGTCCTTAGACCAAATTCGCTGAGCAACTCTAATTGTCGCTGAGCGAGTGACCCTGATTCGCTGAGCGAGACTCATGGTCGTTGAGCGAAAAGCGTTCGCAGGGGAAGTTGGTCCTTTGTAAGGAAGGTCTTTGCTGAGCGAGCATGTGGGTCGCTGAGCGAATGTAGAGTCCTGTTGTGATGAAATTGTAGTTATAAGAGACATGGTTGAGAAGGACTCCTAGTGTGAGTCTAAGGTTGAGAATGTGAGAGGAGTGTTAGGTTGCTTGGATAGGACTTTCACTTGTCGTAAGTGTGGTTGTTAGGTTT
Source organism: Spatholobus suberectus (assembly GCA_004329165.1). Taxonomy (NCBI): domain Eukaryota; kingdom Viridiplantae; phylum Streptophyta; class Magnoliopsida; order Fabales; family Fabaceae; genus Spatholobus; species Spatholobus suberectus. Next base: position 53,899,813 of record CM014732.1, read on the forward strand.
TACCCATTGGATGTGGGATGCTTGGATAAGACCTTGAGTGGCAGGTTGCTTGGATAGAACCTCCACTAGTTGTGTATGAGTTGTGGTGTGAGATTTCTCATGAGGTATGAGCTGCTTGGATAGGGCCTTACTTGTAGACTAAGCTTGAGGCTGGATTGGGCCTACATAGCGTTGGTAGTAGTTATGGACCACTTGTGGTACTGGTCGGGCCCACGTGGTGTTGTGTTGTTTTTGTTGTGTTGTTACACAAATGTATGTGGTTTGGTTGTGGTGTTGTGATACATGCATTTCATGCATATGTTGTTGGCTAAGGCTGTGATTGGCCTCATGTCATTGTGTGGGCAGGCATGTAAGTTGGATGGTTGAGAGGAGTTGTGACTTAGACGGGCCTCCAACCTAGTGCCTGGATAAGACGTGAGGTCTTAAAGATGGGCCTTCGGGGATGAGTGGATGGCTGATTCCGCAGAGGGCCAAGGCAGTATAGGCTTAATGTCACGGTGAGTCACCACCCATATACACTTATCCTGACACACCATTAAGCTTATCTGCGGATCAGAGTTTCGGCAATCCCTAATGGTGCTTGGATAGGCCATGTAAGGGTGAGACTTGGCTGATCGCCCAAGATGTTGTGAATCTCTCAAGAGTCATGTCATCATGCATTAACATAGTTGTGGCAGAATGGTTGTGATATGAAGTTCTAGACTGAGAACTTTTTGCCATGTGAATGAATGCTACACGTGTGTATATGTATGAGTATGAATGTCGAGGATTGTTGATGGTTTCAGAATTTCTAAGCTATGTTGTTGTTATAGTAAGCTTACCCTTACCTTGTTTTGTTATATGTTGGATGTCTTGTTGTTGTTGTTGTGCTGGTGTGCCTGTGATTATCACGTCTTATGGTATGGAAGCAGATGGCGATGCTTTAGTGGACCCAGCTTCTTAGAGCTAAGGATGGAGCTGTAATGTTAGAGGCATTTGGCTTGAGGAGCCTAGTTTTTGTTGTTTTTGGTCTATATTTAGTTTCGTTCTTTTGATATGGGGTTGTATAGTGTGACTAGCTATAGGGAGTGCATTTTGTATCCCTCCCCTATTGATGGGTTGTATATTGGTTTATTTTTGATATGGCCTTATGATATCCCTATTTGTTTATGAGAATGAAAGTTGCACATACAGTGTTGTATGGCAGCAAGAGAGATGGATGAATCCTCAGTATGTGTATGTTTCATATATATATATATATATATATATATATTATGATTTTCATTTACATGATATGGCGGGAAGAGTAGGTTTAGTAGAGTTGTTTAGTAGTGACAGTTGGGTCGTTACAGTTGTGTTGCTATTTTGGATTCCAATACCGACACTCTGTAATGTTTTGCTTATAACTTGTGTTGTGGTTACTAGTTTTTGAGTGATTAGTTTTTTGTATAAAACTAGACTAAATTTGTTTCATAATGGACTCAAGAACCACATGAAAAAAAAAAAAAAGAAACGAAAAGTTATACTTGTTGAAAGTTGAGGTAGTTGTTTGGAAATGCTGATCTGACATTGTATGCTTAAATGTGATTATGGAATTTCTGGATAGGTAAAAACTACATTTCATAAGATTTCTATGGACATATAGTATGTCTAGTTTTATGATTGTTTACTATTTGTACCTATTTTTGGAAGTTAATGGTTGGACATTGTTTTTCACTTAAAAGTGTTTTCTAGAACTGTTATTTTTCAAAAATCACTATAAATTGTGTAGACCTTTTGTTTTCATGATCTTGGTCAATTTGGAAAGATTTTTTAGTGTACTTTTGGAAAATAATTGAATTTGTTGCTAAATGTTCTAATGTTGGATGGGAAAATCAAAAAGCAATTTTGTCAGTCTTCTAGTAGTTTAATTCGACATTACTGATTTTTTATTATCTTTTTTTGTCGATTTTTTCATAAGGTGATCTTGGATGATTTAGAAAATAAACAAAATTTCATTTTTAACAAGTTATGGATCATATTTTGCAAAAATCATTTAGCTATTCAATTTTGATAGCAAAACAAAGTCATTGAATCTAAAAAATATCTTGTTTTTGTTTTGATTCAAAATTTAAAATCTTTTTCTAGTTTAGGAAATTGGCATGCTTGAATACTTAAAACTCCTTTGTGAACTTTTATTTTTATAAACCGAATATAATCTTTTAAGAGAATTGTAACCACCTAAACTATCGCTACTAAACAACACTACTAAACTCCTGATAAGCCATACAAGAAAATAAATAAAATTAAAACATGTATATATATGAAATACATGCATCCTAAGAGATCCATCCATCTCTCCTACATGCCAACATACTTGTCTTTACCACTTATTAAGGAACCAAAGAAGAAGGGAATAACACCAAATCCATATAACCACAAATGAAATATACATCAATAGGGGAGAGGGGTACAAAACACACTTCTTATGGCTGGTCACACTATACATCCCCATCAAAAGAATAAAATGAAATACACCGCAAAAGAAGACAAAAGCTTGACTCCTCAAGCCTCACAACTCTAGCTTGCAACTCTATTTTTCAGCTCTAAGAAGTTGGGTCCACTAAAGCATCGCCATTTGCTCCCACGTCATCGGACGTGATCATCATAGTCACACCAACACAATAGCAACGGATAAACCACAAACAAAACAACAAGGCAAGGGTAAGCTTACTAAAACAACGATATAACATATGATTAAGGAAATCATCTATAATTCTCAACATTCACACACATGTATACAGCATACAATTTTATAGCAAGGAGTTCTCAATACCGAACCCCATGATATAGTAAGACCACCACAACTATGTCAATGCATGATGACTTGACTCTCAAGAGATTCATAACAACTTAAGCGATCGGCCAGGTCTAATCCCTTACCATGAAGATCCAACACTCATTCAGGAATTGCCAAAACTTTGATCTATGGATAAGATTTAATGGTGTGTCGGGATAAGTGTATATGGGTGGTGGCTCATCGCGACTTAAGGTTTGCATTACCTTGGCCCCCTATGGAATTGTCCATCCACTCATCCTCAAGGCCCATCTTTACGACCCCACGTCTTATCTAGGCACTAGGTTGGAGGTTGTCTGAGCCGTAGCTCCTTTTGATCAAATAGATACTTCAAGCTCTTATGATTACCGAACACATCAAACCTTGCTCCATACAGATAATGCCTCCAAATCTTCAAGGAAAACATAATTGCGGGCAACTCTAAATCATGGGTAGGATAATTCCTCTCATGATTATTCAATTGCCTCGACGCATAAGCTACAACCTTCCTATGCTGCATCAACACACACCCTAATCCTTAATGAGAAGCATCACAATAAACCTCGAAAGGCTCACTAGGATCAGGCAATACTAGGATAGGAGAAGTAGTCAGCCTCTGTTTTAACTCCTGAAAACTCTGCTCACAATCTTCAGTCTAAGCAAACGGTTGTTCTTTGCGGGTAAGTTGGGTCAACGATGCAATAATCCTTGAAAAACCTTCTATGAACCTCCAATAATACCTAACTAACCCAACAAAACTCCTAATCTCTGTAGCCATCTTCGAACTGTTCCCATTGCAATACAGTCTTCACTTTCTCAAGGTCCACTGCGATTCCACTGGCTAATATCACATGCCCCAAGAATTTCACCTCATCCAACCGGAACTCACACTTAGACAGTTTGACATACAACTATTTCTCCTTCAAAATCCCTAACACTGCCCTCAAATGCTTTTCATGTTCTTTATACGAATAGGAATAGACTAGATGTCATCGATAAACACAACTGACAAACTTGTCCACAAAATGATGGAAGATCCTATTCATATAATCCATGAATATGGCAGGGGCATTTGTCACTCCAAATGGCATCACCACATACTCATAATGCCCGTACCGAGTTCGAAAAGCCAACTTCAGTACGTCTTCTTGGCAACTGGTTTATCAGATAATCAATCCTTGGCAACGGATACTTGTTCTTGATGGTGATCTTATTTAGTTGCTGGTAATCCACACACAAACGTGAACTACCGTCCTTCTTCTTTACTAACAACACCGGTGCTCCCCAAGGGGAAGCACTTGGCCTAATCATCTTTTTTTCCAACAACTCTTTTACTTGCTTCTTCAACTCAGCGAACTCTGCTAGTGCCATCCTGTAAGGAGCCATCGATATTGGTCCCAGCTCCTAGAACCAAGTCTATAGCAAATCCACTTCTCGCTATGGAGGCACACCAATCACATCTTCAGGGAAAGCTTTAGGAAACTCTCTGACTACCGACATTGAGTTCAGATCCAAGTCACTCTTGACTTCTAGAAATGACAAGATCATGTATCCTTGAGCTTTTTCTTGCAAAGGAGTTTAGGCTTGGTTGGGAGTGACAAATCCAAAATCCTCGAAACTAGGCAAGATCAAGGTCTTTTTGGTACAATCAAGCAGGACATGGTTGAAAGATAACCAATTCATCCCTAAGATCACATCCAAATCTGACAAAGGAAGGCAATTCCAATTTACACTACAACTGCGCCCACTGACAACAACTGGGTAGTTAGCACAAACAACCGAAGTTGCCATTGGAGTAGCAGGTCGATGTGGAAACGAGCAAATCAAATGGCAATGGACAAGTAGACAACTTCAACTTTTCCACACACTTAAAGGAAATGGAAGAATGCGTGGCGCTTGAATCAAACCGTACAGATAAAAGATTATCAGCTATCTCACACTCGCCTTATATCAAATCATCAAAATTGGAGGCTTGAGCTCCACTCATAGCCAAAACACCACCAGCTACCGTGGGTCTCGTAGCTCTTGCGACGTTCATAGTAAACTCCCCTTCACCAGGGCTCCACAGTCTTTGGCAATATGGTCAGGTCATTGACACTTAAAGCATACGTTGCCCTTTAGAGGGCACTGATTGATATAGTGTGGTCCTTCACACCTAAAACATCAAACCTCCTATGATCTAGTCCGAGGAGTAACTGAGGAACGACTCTGAGAAACTCAAACTTCAGACTGTTGAGGTCTATAGGACTGCTGCTTTCCCTGTGGTCTACTGTAGGGCTTCTTCTGCTGCCCTCCTCTTTTGGATCCAGATGATCCACTACTATGAGTCCTTACCACTTGGGTGCCATCCTCCAAATGCTCCATCATCTTGGACTTCTCCATAGGTGTGGGGAATTCCTTGATAGTCATAAGGACTATCATCCTCTTCAACTCATGTTTCAAGCCCTCTTCGAACTTGCGACATCTCCACTCTTTGGTGGTCGTTTGTGAGTAATACTAAGACAAGTACTTGAACTTGCTCGCATACTCACTTACTGACATGTTCCCTAGGTATAACCTCAGGAACTCCATCTCTTTTATGTGCCTCACACTCGCTGGAAAGTACTTCTCCAGAAAGCGTTCTCGAAAGCAACCCAGGTGATAGCCTCACCCCAGGCCTCCATCAATTGTTGGGCTCCTTGTCATATGTACTCTGCCTTACCAACCAGTATGTACGTGACATAGATGACCTTTTGATCATCTAGGACAAGCCAAATCCCTAAAGATCTCCTCCATCTCCTGCATCCATACGTCAACTGCATCTAAATCTGATTCGCCCTTGAACTAGGGAGGCTTACTCTATCAAAATTCGGCTAACCCTTGGATCTCGGGAGGCACAATAACACAAGTGGCTTTAGTAGCAGCTCAAGACAACTCTAACTAAGCCATAACAGCCTAATGCTACTGAGCCATGGCAGTTTGCTGCTGGGCCACAGTATTTTGCTGTTGAGCCATAGCAGTGACCATCACCTCCATAGCCTGGTAATCTAAGAGAAATCAACTAGAGGTGGTCGTGGGTTAGATCTCTTCATTAAGATCCTACAAAACCAACCACAATAGAAAACAGTAAGCTCAGAAGCTATCCAATCATGATTGCTTCTCTCATAGAAGGATCCACACCACAACAACACAATGGGAACAATCAACACATATCATTATATTAGAAACACAAAACTAAAGCACATTGGACCTATTTCCCATAGGTTAGCCCAAAAGACACGACCAGCTCTGATACCACAAATGTAACGACCTAAACTATCGCTACTAAACAACACTCCTAAACTCCTGATAAGCCATACAAGAAAATAAATAAAATCAAAACATGTATATATATATGAAATACCTGTCCTTACCACTTATCACGGAACCAAAGAATAAGGGAATAACACTGTAGCCATATAACCAAAAATCAAATATACATCAATATGGGATAGGGGTACAAAACACACTTCCTATGGCTGAGCACACTATACATCCCCATCAAAAGAATAAAATGAAATACACTACAAAAGAAGACAAAAGCTTGACTCCTCAAGCTTCACTACTTCAGCTTACAGCTCCACTTTCAGCTTTAAGAAATTGGGTCCACTGAAGTATCGCCATCTGTCCCACGCCATCGGACGTGATCATCACAGTCACACCAACACAACAACAACGGATAAACTACAAACAAAACAACAAGGCAAGGGTATGCTTACTAAAACAACGATATAACACATGATTAAGGAAATCATCTACAATTCTCAACATTCACACACATGTATACAACATACAATTTTATAGCAAGGAGTTCTCAATACCGAACCCCATGATACAGTAAGACCACCACAACTATGTCAATGCATGATGACCCGACTCTTGAGAGATTCATAACAACTTAAGCGATTAGCCAGGTTTAATCCTCTACTATGAAGATCCAGCACTTATTTAGGGATTGCCAAAACTTTGATCTACGGATAAGATTTAATGGTGTGTCGGGATAAGTGTATGTGGGTGGTATTTCACCGCGACTTAAGGTTTGCATTACCTTGATCCCCTGCGAATTGTCCATCCACTCATCCCCAAGTCCCATCTTTACAACCCCACGTCTTATCCAAGCACTAGGTTGGAGGCTCATCTGAGCTGCAACTCTTGTCAACTAGCCAACTTCTATGCCTACTCATACCACGGCTTGAGGCCCTTCACACAACCTCAGCCTACAACATACGCATGAAATGCATATATCACGACACAATAGCAACTCAACATCAACCAATCAATATGTATATAAGGTAGCACACATACCACGTGGCCTACTCAGCACCACTAGTGGTCCAACAACTACTACCAACCCCATGTAGGCCCAATCTAGCCCCATGTATGATCAATAGGTAAGGCCCTATCCAAGCATCCTACCTCATTAGAAATCTCACATAACAATGTTATTCACAACAAGTGGAGGTCCTATCTAAGCAACCTTTCACTTCAACAACTCATCAATATTCTTAAACCCTTTTTAGAGCAACAACAAAACTTATACTTTACAATCTTTACTCAACACAATAACCTTAGAAAAAGAAAATCGAGCATACAAGATAAATATAAGTTTTAGAAAATGCATAATAGCCTTTTTATGTGTGTGTGTGTATAATGGATCACATTATGAAGCAAAAATTTTAAATTCTAAAATAACATATTAAATTCTGAAATAACATATTAAGTACTGTACCAACAGATTATCTCTGTATAACAGATTAAATCAATTAGGAAAAATGCACTAGAATTCATTTCTGGCAGAGATAATTGATTATGAATTCCCATAATTGATTATTTTAGAACTAGTGTCAGGAAAACAATTCCTGAAGCTTAGATAATCGATTATTCCAGAGCCCGGATCATGAAAACAACTTCTGGAACTCCAGATAATCGATTATGAGGCTTCTATAATCGATTATCTACGATAAAGTTGCAAAAAACGCGATTTTTCTGTAGAAAACTTAAACTTCTCAACCACATAAACCCAGATTTTGACTCATTGAGAGCTTCATCGTCATCAATCCATCTCAACCAAGCTCATACACATTAGATTACACAACTAATTCAACATTTCATCACCCAAATCTTATATTTTCCCCAAAAACCCATTTTTACCCAAAATACCATACATGGAAATATCCATAGAGATTTAATCGTTTCCCAAGCATGAAATCAACATACCAATAATCACTAACACAGAACAACCAATTTGTAAGCTTCCCTTACATCTTGGAGTCTTCGCATCTTGAATTAGTGGAAGAGGAAAGAAAGGGGAAAATGGAATCCTTAAGCCAAATCAAGGGGAGATCTCTACAATCACAATACCCTACACCCAAATCCATCAATATTCAGTAGCAGACTCAGATTCAATTGAAGTTTTCCCATACCCCCAACAGAGATCCACAAAAATCAAGAGAGAATGGGGATGAACTCACTAATTTGGGGCAATCGAGGGTTCTATACGAGAGAGGAAGTAGAAGAATGAGTCTCAGATCAAGCCTTAACCTTGAGAAGGGCTGGGAAAGCCTTGAGAGAAATCTGAAACGCTTCCACACGCGTTTGGCGAACAAATGGGAGGAGAAGAGGGCTTTGCTTCTTTATAAAGGGTCATGGGCCTCGAGACAAAGTATTAGGTTTACTAAGGCCCAAATTGACTCAGAATCACAACTCCTCACTATACCAATAGAAATACCATCGATAGAGACATTTGGCTCAATCAACATTTTCTCCAATTCCACAACTCAAACATGAGCTTTTAAGGCAACACGACATAAAACAACAACCATACATCTACAATTTATTTATTACCTTTTTAATTACAGAACTAGATTTAATTTCTACTTTCAAATTATTAAACTACTAAATCACACATTAGGAAAATACTGGTGTTACAAGAATAAATCTTTTTCTATTTTTAAAATTTTAAAAGGTATTTTATTAATTTTTTATTTTTAAGAATGGCCCTATAAGTTATAAGTCTAGGATTTATGAAAAATTTATGGCTTAATTTCTAATAACGGTATTTTCAATTTAATTTTTTTAACTAATTTAAGTTTAAAAATAGAAATAATAGTTTGTAATTATTAAATATGAATTGATAAAAGTTTTATAAGAGAATCTATGAGAGTTTTGTGGTTGATTTTTGTATATGGCATGATTTGTTGATAATGAGACTATGTATGGACTTTATGGCATGTTGAGATATTGAAAAATGGTAATTTAAACTTATCATGGTGTGAGGATAAATAGTTGTTGATGATATTGGTGCCATCCTTATCTATATTGTTGGTGAATTGTGATGTCATGCATGTATGCATATGAGTTGAGTAATTTGACACTGAATGTGTCAAGGGAATAATCTAGTGCAAATCCGGGAGTGAAAGCTTGAGGATGTTTGGATGGCGTGATTCCACAAGAGATCAGGACCTTGTAAGCCCCATGTTGTGGTGTGCGGTTATCCTATATGGATATCTTGACTAGTGCACTGGTTCCCATGATCAAGATCGATATTCCCCAAATGATTTTTGGCATATGTTGACTTATAAACTAGGTAGGGTTTTGTGTTGATGATACCATGATTAAGGAATATGGCTAGTTGATCGCTCAGTTGGTTCTCCATGGAAAGGTTGTGTCGATGTTTGCATTTGCATTTTGATCATGATATAACTATGATAGTAAATGATGAAATTGTGGTAATATATTCACATTCTTTGATTGAATTCACGTTTAAATATTTTATTAGTTGGTTATATGTTTGATCTTGTTATGATTATTCCTCTTTTGGGTAGCTTATCCTTACTTATGTGTTTGTGTGAGAGTGACTGTGATGATCGCAAAAGTAGATGGTGTTCCTTCATCGTAGCAGCGCTTTTAGTGTGGAGCTGACCCCCATTGTCCCTAGATGGGCGAGGTAGATGGACGATAGATGTCGAGTCCCATCAAGCACACTTTGACAGTTTACTGCTTACATGTTATACTCCACGTGACACTTTGATCTCCATGATTCTTGTTGTGATTCAGGTGGACTTCTCGAAGTTTGCTTAGGAGGTTCTACACCCCCCATTTGCTACACCTGCCCCTAGTGCCCTTACCTTGTCATGTGGGCAATGTTAGGGACTATCAGAGGCTATTTAGTACTTATGCATCTTCATAACACACATGGACATAGTTTTGGCTATGTTTTCTTTAAGGGAGATAATGATGATGATGCACCCTCCACCTCTCCTCATTATCCTTAGAGGGCAATGTAGTTAGTTTTATCTTTTGCGTAAAGGTGGTCAGTTTTAAGGAGTAAGTTATGTATCCTTCCCTCTTTTGTATGAGTATGTATTATAGGTTCATTATTATACACTTTCCTGATATTTTGAGATACTTATGTTATGTTTTTTTAATGGGAGTGTGTCGGCACTCAGTTATAACCACATATGATGTCCTTATTGCATGCGAGACATGCTTATTTACTGTTATGCATGTATGATGATATTTTTGCATCTATTTCTTTTCCTATGCTAAGGTAATGGTTCATTGAGTTATTCTATTTCAAAAAGAAAATATCTACATTTTTATAAGCAAATTAATAAAGAGTTTTTGATATTAAATGTAAAATAATATAAAATAGGTATCGAGCAATCTTTTTCACCCCCTATTGTGGCTATTTGTGATGGAAACATCGTGGGTCATGATAATGTCACATCCCTATTGAATTAGGGCGCATGGCATTTTAGGTGATCAAGTATTTGAAGTTTGATATGAAGATAGCAGGAGAAAGAAGAAAGTTGCAACTCAATGAGCTAGATGAGTGAGTATGAGTGAGGCTAAATGCTTATGAAAGAGTCAAGCTGTATAAAGAGATAACCAAAAGATGGCTTGACAAACATATTTCCAAAAGGGAATTTCATTTAAAGACCTCCTATTATTGTTCAACTCAAACCTAAAGGTCTTTCTTGGAAAATTGAGGTCAATGATTTAGTTCATTCCAAGCAAAAAAGATCTTTCTTTATGAAGAAATTGAAGTATGAAGTGAAGCCACAAGAACCTTTAAAATAAATAGTCAAAGACTTAAGTACTACATCTAGGTAGAACATTTGGAGAAAGAAGTCACTCATGCCCTTCTCGGTACCCCACTTTTGGGTAAAATTAACATGGGTCAAATTTAAGACCTTAAACAAGTGTTTCTTAGTAAACAACCTAAGCTTTCTCCTTTTCATCCTTTGTTTCTTTTGTTACTTTGATTTGATTATTTGATGATTGTTATGTTTTAGATATCTAACTACTAATCTTCATTGTGTTTTGTTCTAGTTAGGCTTTTGTGTAAAAGACTAAAGTTAGAGTATACTTAGAGCAAACAAAGTAGTGGAAAATGAGCCAGAATAACAAATTTTAGCAAGAATTATGGCTAGGTAGTGAAGTATGTAACATGTATTTCTGTTAATCTTCAATTAACTTGATTGATACAATTTATAAATGAAAACATTATTTAAAATATAAAATTTAATTAAATAGAATTTCTTTGTATGTTTCAATTGGTAATTCAATTGAAATTTAGATTGTTCTATGAAACATATAGTAAAAGTTTCTATTGATATTTGTGAGAAGACAGTCAAATATTTTATGAAAATTAAAATGATTACTCATTATTAATCATAATTAATTATTTGTAAAATTTTAGATAAATTCTGATACTATACATTAAAATTATATTATTTTTTTCGGTGTTAATATGTGTTTTATGAGAATTAATTGTTGAACAAAGATACACCCAAAATCACTCACTATACATGATAAATGACTAACATACTCTTATGTCATTAGTGTCTTAATTAAACCATTAGGAACACTAATCCTCACTAATTAAGGTTTTCACCAAAATGGTAAAACACATTCTTACATATTATGGTCAAAGCCTTCCACCATACCAATTTAGTGCCAAATTTTCAAAATCACATGGTAACACTTCCCATTGCTTAGTTTGACCACCAAGGCTAGAAATGGAGGGAAAGTTTGTTTATTCTGTTTGAATCAAATTCATTTCTACAACCTATGTTATTATTTAAGTGTGTTGGAAGCCTAAGCCACATCATTTCCCCACAAAACCCTAAACATTGAAGGCTTTCATTTCCCTTTTTTCTCTCATTTGGCCAAGCAGCCTCCATCTCAAAGGAAGCCATTTTTTCTTCTCCACTCCTCCATCGTAACCCACCAAGTCAAAAACTCCTAAGCTTCTAACACTTCCACTGATTCAAGCCTTTATCTTTTCTAATTAAGGTAAACTTTTCTCCCATTCTTTTTCTCTTTGGGGTTGCTCAAAATTTCTTCATGGTTTCTCCACCTAACTTTCCATTTGTTCTCCTTCCTTGGGTCCCAAAGTGATGGTCTTGATGGTGGTTGGAAACTAGAAACATTATTCTTGCAAGAAGCTTGCAAAAAGAACTCAAGAGGCTATTCTTTATTATTGGTGATATTGGTTAGAATTTTTGTTAAAAACCATTTCTTGGAAAGTTTTATGCTTGAAAATGTTGATTTTGATACATATTTTATTCTTGGAGTTAAAAACTTTGATCTTGCTATTTTTGTCATATTTTCTTGCACAAATTTTGCTATTGTATTTCGGTTATATTAGCTGGAAAATGGTTAGTTGATCATGTTTATATGATGTCATTTAATGTATATGTTATTTAGCTATGTTATTTGGTGATTTGGACCTAAACAATCTCCATCCTTAACCTCTCTCTAAGCTTTAAAACTCAAAAAACGAAACCTTGGACCTAATACCAAAATTTTGAGCTACTAGATAGTGATATTGAAGGACATAAGCAATTGGAATCAAGTGTGAAACTTGGACATAATACCCTAAGACAACATGATTTGATTTGGACAAAGTTTAGTCAATAGAACTTAAGAAAAATATGAAGTTTAGAGAAGACAGTGGCTTCCACAAATTTTTCAAACTCTAAATAGTGTGATTAACTTAATTTTAATGATTAAAAGTCATCAATAAAGAGTTAATAAACTTAGAAAAAAGATTAGGTTAAAAAGAGACTAATTCAAACTAGTTTTGACACTTAATTTAGAATTTAGTTTAACTAGGGGCAAAAATATAGTTTTATCCAAATTAAATTAATAAAATAATTAAAATAATTAATTTTATTCATAATAAACTTAATTAGGTCATATTGAAGAGAAAACCATTTTTGAATTTAAAATAAGTTAATTAGAAACATTCTAGTCAAATTATTTAAACCAAGGGGCAAAATGGTCTTGCACCCTTTAAAAGCTCTGCAAAATATAGAATAACATATTTTGGATGTTAATAATATTTTGTGTTTTTTGTAACAAAAAAATTCAAGTTAAAATACCTAAAGAATCTTTTGGAATTAACTTTTGAAGTTAAGAAATTTATATTAGAAATTAAGGTATTTTAATAAATACAAAAAATTGAAAAATAAATAAATTTGGAATCTATACAAAAATACAAATTAGAATATTAATCATAAATTAAAATTTAATTAATGTTTCAGAGTGTAATCTTAAGAGATTTTATCATAAAACTAATTAATACGCATATTATGCATAAACATTGATTTAATCATGTAACATATATAACTTCCAATTTTTTTTTAGAATTAAACCCAATATTGTGTGGGCCCTTATTAAGTGGATTAAAGTGTTTAATATAACACTCCTACTTTGGTCTATGATTGTTTTCCTAATTATTCTATATTTATTTTTGGGAACTGGACGAAAATCTTATAAATTTTGTCCCTACGATTACGTTCATGAGTAGACTTAGTTTAGATTTTTAATAAATTTTGAAGAACGAAGCCCAAAAATTGGTAAAATGATTGTTTCGTCCTTAAAAAGTTAGATAACAAAATTAATAGACAAAAATAGTTAGAAGTGTTTAAAAATTATTTTTAAGTCATCAATATACTTAGAATAATTAATAATAATTTTAGAAAATTTTCAAAAATTTACTAAGATAATTTTTGTGAAATGACAAAAATATCTTTAGTTGATTACGGAAACCAACCAAAGACTTTTTGACCTCAAAATATTTTGAAAATTTTATATAAAGTATATTTTAATTATAGAAATTTTATTTTGAAAGAAAAATAGTCAAAAATGTAACACTCCTATTTCAATTTTTCAACTATTTTTCTAATATTTGACAATTTAATTCTGAAAAATTGGGAAGGAATTTCAAAATTTTGATGTCCACAATTGCATTTAGAATTTCAAGAGCTATTTAGTCATGATTTTTAATAATTTTTCTGAGCTGAAGCTTAGAAAAATTAGAAAATGACAATTTTGTTCATATTTCTCAACATTAAGGGTTGACATGTGAAAAAGACTCAATTTTTAATTTGAGCTTAGAATCATGTTATATGCATTAAAAGATAATTTGAAACTTTTCTGGAATTTTAGTGTGAAAAGATCAAAATGCCCATTGCCCTTAGGTGTCCGATAAGCCTAGCTAGTATTGGTTTGACACCCATAAATGGTGAACATGATAATCTTATTTTCATAAAAATTTGAGAATTTATTGAATTCAAATGGATTTAATATGAATTTTCTAACTAGAAGATACAATATATATATATATATATATTTGAAATAAATAAATAAAAATAAAAATTAATTATTAGAATATCATTTTTGATGAAAAATGATGTATATGTTCAGTTTTGCATTAAAATGCATTATTTTCATGTTAAAGACTAAATTATTTAAGTTTAGGCGATTTTATCGGTACCGGCTAATTTAACTGCAAATAAAATTGACACAGGAGAGATTTGGGACAACACACCATGCCACACGTCCCAGCTAGCATAGGTGACTCACCTTCTATGTTTGAATGTAGTGAATAAAAAATAAAATAAAAATAGAATTTTGATATCATAGCTTATGTCATTTAAGGGGACACCTAACCCCCCTGTAAAGCACAGAAAAAACATAAGAAGGGAGTTGAATTGTGTTATACAAAATTTTCGCAAAAACCTTGTAAGAACGTTTCGTATGAAGGGTTAAACAAAAGTTTTTTAGAAGATGTTTTAACTAAAGATGAAAGATAAACGCAAGCCAGAGAAACACAAAGAGTTTATATTGGTTCGTCTCCCCTAAAAACTACATCCAGTTCTTGGCAAACTATCAAGTCCCACTAACTTAAACAAGTTACGAGTATTCTGTTAACCAAGGCTTTTCAGGCTCAACCCAAGTAGTTTTTAACTTGCCTTTCTAAGCAAAAACCCAAGTATTCTTTGAATCAAAGCCTTTTTAGGCTTCTACCAATTTCTTAGAGAAATGGTTGATTGTGAGTTATCTCACTTTAGCTAACGTCTTATTAGACGAATATACAATGAAGCACAAAGAAGCGTTTACAAATAATGTATTTAGAGATTACAGATTGAGAGAGAGTTTTTCAACAGTTTCATGCACTATCAAAATCTATCAACACTTTGAAACTGAGGTCTCTTCTTTTATTTATAGTGTTCTCCAAAAAAAATGTCTGTTGCGAGTGCTGTAGGAGATATCCTTCGTCTGGCGTTGTAAAAGCAGAAAAGAGTTGTTGGAACATTAAATGCAGCATTTAATGCCTTTCACCAACCAGTCACTCTGATAAGATAAAGCAGTTTGCTTATCTAGTCTTTCTTGTACCCAATCTTGTAGTAGTGGGCATATTTGCTTTCTATATTGACAACTGCACACAAATCCCTTCTTTTATGTGTAAAGAAGACTTTTCTCAAGGATAGGTACGTAGACTTCTTTTCTTTCGAGGTGGTTTATGCTTTTAAGAACTTTAGAGCACAGATAAGTAAAGCATCGTCTGAATGGAGTTAGTTATTAAATATTTACAAAGAAAGAAAGACGATATATGAACGCGTGGATAAACGATAGCGAATATATGCATTATAAACAAGTAATCAGACGATTGCTTGAAAAGACTGTTTGTAACTGTTTGTTATTATCAAAATAAACGAGGGTCATAAATTTGTCCTTTGTCTTAACACCCCCTCATTCTTTTATAAATAGACAACTAAAATTCAGATTTCTCATATCCCCTTCTCTCTCTTGGTTGGCTGAAACATTAAAGAGCTTCTCTTTTTAGAATTTTTTTTCTTTACTTTGTTTTTATGCTAAAATTTTACTAGTTTTCCATCAACTAATAAATTTTTCTTCATAAGAGCTTTGCACCAACAATTTAATCATCTTCGTCAACCACCTTAGAGGTAATGGGGGGAGTGAGGTTGGTTCTAAATTATTGTCACTTTGCATATTAGTAGGAAGGGTATTCTCCTAAACTTGTTTAGGCAGAAGCTTTGTTACTATTATCATTACCTTGTTATAATGTTTAAATGTTAAACTTTAATTTTTGCTAAGTTGTTACACTATTCAAATTTAGATTATTAAATTATAATTGCTAAATTGTCACTCTGCTCAAATTTAGAATATTAAATTATAATTGCTAAGTTGTTACTCTACTTAAATTTAGTTATTATTAAATTGATATTTTGCCAAAATTTCAGTGATAAATTTTTAATTATTAAATTGTTGTTTTGCTAAAATTTTAGTAATAATATTTAGATTATTAAGTCATTATCTTGCTAAAATTTTGGTAATTAAATTGTGATTACCAAATTGTTATTTTGCTAATTTTTGGTAAGTAGTTATACTGCCAAAATTTTGGTGATTGCTAAATTATTATCATGTAATTTTTGCAATATAAGGTAGAAATGTTACTGGTGCTCAAATTAAATTAGACCAGAAAACCTTTGTTTGAAAAGTGGGAATTTGATAGATTAGTGAGTAATGTAAATCAAATGACATGTAGTGGCATGGTGTAACGACTAGTAACTGTTAGCCACAGAGTTGCTACAATGAAGAGAAACTATTTGCTCAAAACTTGACATATAGACAGTTCATTTTCTTTTTAATTTATTATTATGGAAACTCTTAATTAATTAGTTATGAAATACAAAGAAATTTTTAATGAGTAAAGTAAATATCATTAAAACCTTAAAAGAATTCATAACCTGAAAATATCTCATAAAATAAAACCATATCGGTAGGAGCCATCAAAACATATAAAAACTATAGTCATCCAAAAAGTATAAGTCATGTACCATTATAGATAAGCCCTAAAGATACAACCAAAATGGGGAGAGGGGTACAAGAACTAACACCCTAAGAATTGGCCTTCTACACTACACTTGACACTAACTAGTCCCTTAAAGGCAGTAAGGAGAGGTAAATGGCATATCCTCATCGTCTTGGTCCTCATAGTGACCTTGCCCAAAACCATGTCCACGTCCTTGAGTCACCGCACAAAACATCCTACAGTAAGCCCTATAGTTCCCTCGGGAGAGAAAACGTGTAGCAAAAGTCTATCGAATCTAACTTCTCCTACCTCTCGATCAAGAATCCATCCAGTGCCACTCCCTTGGATGGTAGGAAGGAGTCGATACTAACATATTATGAAGTCTTGACATGTCTATCTACTCCCGCGAGATTAATCATCACGATCATCACAGTCACACAAAGAAAACGCACAAGGAAAGATAAGCTACTGAAAAGAAGACATAGATGTACAATAAAAATATATGTAAAGAAAATAATCAGAAATAAATATCATAACGATAGCATGGTCAACAACTCATACTTAATCATCACAAATCAAGCAGAGGAAATCAAATAGACAGGCACAATGGAAACATCTTTGGTATGCAATGTCATGAAATGTAACAACTGTTCATGGAGACTACAACATCAAGTTACTAAGGCCGGATGAATCCCTTAATCATGATATAATAAACAACATCCATCTGGGTAAGAAATGACATGTGCCAAGACCATTTGGGGGATACTAGAACTAATATGTGGAAGTGACATAGTGGTCACGTCAGGATAAATATACTGAATAATGGCTTTACACGCACAGATTCACGAGTATCCTAGTCTACATGTGGGATTCGCCCGTCTACCTATCCCCAAGGAAACCCATCCTCCACTAACCCTTCTTGCACTAGGTATGAGGCCTAACCAAGCGACCATCAACTTACATGTGTACTCGCCAACACAGCGTAAGCTGCTACAACACAGCCGAAGCTGCAAACTTATGCATGTATGTATAACATAACCATTCACCAACACATAAACGATAATGGCACCATATATCATAAACAAATTATCATACATGTGATTTAGTCATTAATGTTATCACCATTATTTCCATTATTGATTCACCACACCTATCCTCAAGAATAACACCATCATGTACCATCGCATTGGGCCTTATCCATCGTTAGCCCATTATCAAGTGTCACAACACAGAGCCCCCACCATCGTTGGCTCTGCAATAATAGGATCCTATCTAGAAGTGATCCCTAGTTGAGGATAAGCAGAGGTTCTAGACAGAGTAACCTCACAACACAAAGTCCTCATACTGAGCAACTTTGCCAATAACAAGTTAAACCTCTACTTAGAGTGATTTAAACCTAACCGTACAAGTTATTCAACGAAAATATAAGTCAATTAACTTCAATTAGATTATTTAAATAAGTTATCATAAGATAATTAAAATAAGATTTTGAAATATTGAGGATGCCTTAAGAGTATCAAAAAGTCAAACAAAATCAACTTTATTTCAAAGATTAGGTTTTCATAAAACTTGACTTTATAACTTATGGAGTTATTCCTTACAATGAAATCATTTAAAACACTTTTTGAAAATTTAAATAAAACAGAAAAGATAAATTTCCCTAGAAATCATAGTTAACTTTTATTTAAAAAGATCCATAGTTAAATTTTAAATGGTAAAAAATATCACATTCTATAAAACTAGTAAAAAGGTTATCAAAACTTTTGTCAAAATAAATTTCAGTGGCAACCAGTTTCTAGACTCGATGTTAAAATTCATTTTGAACAAGTAAATGATTTTTGTTTGACATGATCCCTATATGGTTGAAAAGGAAATTTTGTCTATTTTCTAAAACATTAAAGATCATCTCAATAAAAATCTATAAAAAAAGATACAAAAATAACAAGACAGTAAGGTCAGATGACCTGCTGGAGGACCAACTAACATGTTTTACTATTTTTCATATCCAAACAAAACTTTATAGAGTCCAAACCATTTATTTTCTAAAAGTAAACTTAAAAACATTTTCAAATTGACCAAGAACATTAAAGACAAATATCTATACGATGTTATGTGATTTTTGAAATTTCACAGTTCTTAAAACCACTTTAGTCAGGAAACAAGTACAACCTTCAGTTTTTAAAAATCATTAAAAATGGAAAACTGTGTCAAATATAGGAAAACCACATATGCTTGGAAAGCTTTTTGTGTCTTCTTTTTGGTTGCTCCAAAGTTTCAACATTTACACCACAGGATCTTCTAGAATCGTGTTTTCAAAAATCAAGCACAAATTTCAAAGGCTCAAATTTTCGTTTCTTATCCTTTTAACGCATTTCTTGAGTGTATTTTGGAGAAAATTTTGTTTATTTTATAAAAAAACAACAAGCACTCAAAATATTAACCACAACTTTAGATATAGCAAAAATAGTGAACCATACTCAGGCAGAAAAACAAAACAGCATCAGGAACACTTTACATACACCCACGAAAATGGCCTCTTTCATCAAGTTTACAACTTTTAAAAATACCAACAACATTTATAAGCAACAAAAGCATCAAGAATAGAATAACCACAATCCAAACACAAAGAAAAATGGTTAGCTTTCCTTACCTTTTGACAAGATTCTACAAACTTGAAAGAGGGTTTTTGGAAAAAGGAGTATCTCTTCCAATCTTTGGCAAGGTGAACCATTAACCAACACCATGAATGGTTGGTATATGATATAAACATAAGAAAGATTGAAATTTAGAACCAAGGAGGTAAAGAGAAAGGTTTAGACCACTTAGGTCTTGATAGAAAAGAAAAGATTAATAAAGAAGAATATGAAAAGGATGGAGCTTTACTTAGCACCAACTTCCTTTGGCACTCTAGCTTCCAACTTCTCCTCCAACACTTAGCAAAAATCAGAACAAGGGGGCTCTCTCTCTTATGTCTCATGGTTTTGGAGAAAAAAAAGTGAAGAGAGCTTTGTACTAATGTTACTTATAAGACAACTTAAGTGAAGGGTAAAATAATAATTCACAAAATGGTTACAAGTTTGAATAAAATTGGAAAATGAAATCCAACTTCTCCACAAGGGAGAGTGGATGGCTAAGCCACCAAAACCATGGGTGGTTTGGTACATTTAAGTACACTTAGGGTACTTATGATATGACCTTGTGTAGGAGTTAGGAGAAACACTTTTAGTTAGATAACAACTAGTTGGTTAGCTTAGGAGAAACAAATGGTTAAATCATTTGGGTTGGGCTTGGGGGACATGTGGTCTAGGCTTAGAGAGTAGGAATTTTAAATTTCTTACATTGACAGTGAAAATGCGGTCAAATACCAAATTTCATAAAATTCGGTTTTGGGTTTTCTAGCACTTGAATCAATTAAAATAATTTAATTGATATTAGAATCTAAATGAGTTTATGACTCTTTAGAATTTCTTTGATTATGATTGAACTGACTCTGCCTAAGTCAGGCAATTGAATTTACTTTATTTGACAGGATTTTGGACAGGTTTTTAACAGATAGATTGATCAAGAATAGGATTAACTTAAGAGTAAGGAAAACTACCAACTTGACTAGAATTCAACCATAATTAGATTTAATTAATTATAATTAAATTCCATAATCCTACACTGTCCATCAAAACTCTATAGATATTTCTCCACTTATTTGATAGCAGTGCAGATAAATTCCTGTAGAATTCTTTTGTAGAAATTTACACAGAAGACAAATATAAGTTTTAATTAATTCTTTTCATGGAAAATTAAATTAAAATTTTCTTTTTAAATTATTCAAACACATATTCACAGATTAAGAAGAAGCATGTATTACACATCACACCTTGCTAGGGAAGTTATAGTTTGGTACGTTGAGGAATGAAAGATAAGGACCCACTTGCGAAGGTCTTGGGGGTAGGCATCGAGTGGTGAATGTCCTAATGGCCAGGGTAGTGCCTTTAAGCCGGGATATTTACTTGACAAAGCTCAATAACCAACTGCCCAACATTCCATTATTGATATGAAAGTGTATCTTTATAAATGGATGTCCTGACTGTTATTTGTTTCTCATTGATGATGAGTGATGCGTTTAGAACACGCTTAAGAGCAAGTGTACCCTATCGCAGTAGTAACAAAGGACTTAAGTCCAGATATCGTACCCAAAGGACTGATATGAAGTACCTTTCAGAGAAATTCCTATGTACGTTGTCTAGGTCATTCAATTATGGGTTGAGTTCAAAGAATTAAAATGCAAAAGGCAACAAAAAAAGAATAATTAAAATAAAATAGGATTTCAATAAGTTAACAACCTAGGATTATGGATCCACCTATGCCTTCAATTTCTTTCCCTCCAAGTTAAAATGTAATTTATTTCCAAGTTCAATTGTTAATATCCTTTTACCGAGTTCTTTCACAACCTTTGGTCATAGGTTGTAAAAACTCTTTCTTGTATTAAACCCCTGGTTGGTCATGCAGTGGTTTAATCCAAGAAAGGATTAGGAATAAAGAGGGTGAACGAATTTGATTGAGAGCTTAGTTTGCAGTTTGATCATGCAACGTCCTAAACCAATTACCTTAGAGGTCTACCAATTAATTACGGTACGGTTGCCGATTAATTAATTGATTAAAGACATAGAAGGAGTTATCAATTCCAAACAGTATAATGAAGAACACTAAGGCAATTCAATTAAAAGAAAAAGGAAATAAAATTAATAATTAAAATGGGGTTCCAATTATCTCAAGCATGGCTACACCATAATCCTAGCCTAGGGATTAGTTCTCCATAACAACAAAAAAGCAACCCATTACAATATATATCATTAGAAACTAAAGGTAAACCTTGACAAAAAGGATGATCTTTAGTCTTTGGCCACTGGAATGCAGGGAGAATCCTCTGAAGTTCTGGGAGAGTCCTTCCATCAAAATCCAAGAGAGAAAGAGAGTAGAATAAGAATGGAATTGAGTTTCCTTCTATTTGTAATGTATCTCCAAAATTTTAGAGAAGAAGGCTATCCGTTTTGCACAACCTAAGCCCATTGAGAATTAAAATAAAATTAAAATTTAGGCCTTGGACCCGCCTAGTGAGGTTAGAAACTCGCTGGGCGATTTTTTCGGAAGGAATTCGCTTTGTATTGGCGTCTGGTGTGTTCATTTGCTGGGCGGCCTACAAAACCCGCTGGGCAGGATACTTCCAGAGCAGGCCCGTCGGGCGAGTGCCACCTTTCATATTCCATTTTGCACTTCAAGTCTCCTTTTTGTCTCGTTCTCATGCTTATAGGCTTCTTTTTTGGTCTTCATTTTGGTTCTTGCTTCTTTTAAATCCACTTTGATAAGTATGATACTTCTTTGTACCTGTGGATTGTATTTTCATTCTTTGTTCATCTAACTTGCTTCATAAAATTTAACAAAATTAAGGTAATTCATGTAATTTTAAGTAAAAAGCTTAAAAACACATATCACATGAAATCATTCATTAATGGCCTTATTTTCTCACAAATTTCCTATGAGTTAATGCAAAAATCATGTAAACTTACTCTATAAATCTACATAAAGTGTAGATTTATCAATGAGGACTGTACTATGTAATGATGTTGAAGAGGTATATGTACTCCTAGTCACTTCTCAATTCTGTTGAAAACTATTACTCACCAATAGGGAGTATAGATCCATATCGAGTTAAGGGTAGTTTAGTACAACTTAGAATAAATCCTAGGCTCTTTTTATTGTTTGTGTTTTATCTGTATTTTGTGATAAATTTCTTGCCATACATGTAAAAGTAATTTTAGAACAAAACACCTTACTCCATTGTTTTTCTTCTATGTATTATTGATTGTAATTATTGAAGATGGCGATAACGCCTTATGATGTTGAGGTCAATTGAAAAGATAGTCCTACAGATGAGGATCTATAGAATTAGTTTATAGAATGAAGGATAAGGTAGACTGAAATTACTCTGAATAAAATCTTTTTAATATATATATTGGGTTAGGTAGTACCTATCTTTTGATGTACTTTTGATCCCTGATGACTTTCTTTCTGATAGATATGTACTACCAAATCATGATGTATAGTTTGATGGTATATATATATATATAGTTTTTGTTTTTCATCTTTTATTACCATTTCTAAATTTTGTTAAGCTTAGAATTTTTCTATTATCAAAATCGAAAAAATTTGCCCGTATTTTCATTAATTCAAACTTAATTACTAATTAAATAATTAAATAAATACATGTAATGTTTAATGTGAATCGGTGTCACATTTAACACCTTATGGAGTCTTACATGTAATGTGATGCAGTTGTTTAGATTTATTGTGGCTCTAGCTTGGTGTTGTGAGGCTCAAGTGCAGTGTTGTTGGATTTGTCTCCACCTAAAGATCTAAGATATATAAGAACATAATTGTACAGTGATAATGTACATTTTGGTCTCTATGCACTTATATGCATGTGTTAAGTGGTTGGATGAGAGTTATATTCCTTATAGGGGAAATGTGAGTGCAAGTGAATTGAGGTTGGAGGCCTTAGGGATGTTTAGGCATGAAATCCTATTGGGGACCAACTTGATTACCCTTGCATGAATGTCTTGACACTATGCTATGCTACTTATGATTTGATTGGTGTATCTATCGAATGGTTTTAAACACGTGTCATGCTTTTGGGCTAGAAGGTCTTGTGGATATTTCTGCCATGTTAGGGGATACAACTAATTGATTGTTCAAAATGTGAAATTTTTTATCTCCATGGAGTAAAGTCTGTCTCATGCATGAATTTTTATCCATGTGAATTGTTTTGCATTCAATTGTTTATCTACTAACAATTTGATTGATTTATCTATATATGTTGCTACTATTGGCTGCATATGCTTATATTTTATCATTTGTATGATGTATTTATCCACATGTACTTATGTAGTATGTATGATTACCTTTCTAATTTGTGTTTGTACAATGAACGTGATGTTCGTGTCATGGAAGCAAATGACACATCAAGATATTTGTCTATGACTTCTATGCCGCCAGTTTACAGTTGACATCTCGTGCCTTGAAGAAGATTCTTTTCAAGTCTTCTTGACTTAAAGTTATTCTAGTGGACCAGCTTAGGGATTCACATCTTGTTGTTATTTTGATTTTGGATTTCTTAACTTGTAGAATAAGTTATTGTTATCCCTACTGGTTTTATGTTATAAAACTAATATCAGTTATTTGGTTCCATATTATAATTTTGTAGCACTTTTTGTGAGTAATACACTTATTTTATTTATGATGCATCAATATTTATTCAAAAGGTAATTATGATGTTACTTTACATTTAATTATTTATATGTATGTCATATTCCATATTTGAAATGCGAAAAATTTGCACTACTTTTTATAATCAAATTAAATAACTTCCTTTAAAATTGAATTATGCCATAATTAGAGTTAGTTAATCAAATGTGAAGTCATGAGATGTTACAGAGAATACTATGGCCAGAATTAGGAAGCAAAAAGCCTCGTGGTCATTATTTGTATTGTGTTTAAAGAGCTAGTTCTAGCAGGAATCGCTAGTGGGCTGCGGAATACACCATGCTTGCAATTTGTAAGTGAAGTTGCCATGTTAGAAAAATGATTCTAAAAGGAACTATGGTAAGGCCACAGAAAGCCTTGTGCCTGCGATTTTTATCTAAAGTCATCATCCATTTTTGAAAAAATAAGAAAAAAATGTGTTGTAGTTTCTAGTCATAGCACATAACCCAAAAGGGTATTTGAATTTCAAATAAAAATAAATTGTAGGTAGTGACTATCGCGACCAAGATGTGGAACTTCTCACAATCATAAACATCATTAAAAATATTCAAAACTTATGCGGGCTTATGAGTCAAACCCATCATTTTAGCTTCTCCTTCTTCTTCTTCAATCCTCAATTTCTCTGTTCTACTTCTTCTCTTCCACCCCTCTTTTACCTATTTAGTATTCCATTATCCTATATTTTCTTTTCTTCCACACAACATTTATCATCCCTATCTCTTTCCTAACTTATTCATCTCCACTAGATCTCTTTTTTTCTCTTCCCCTGTTGTCATTCCTTAAGGAGCTCCCATCCTATAATGCATTAGTGGTTCCATCTTGTTGTGAGAATGTTGTCAAAGAGGCAAGCCAACCTTAAAAGGTAAAGGTAAGTTTATTGTCCCTTTTAATTTTCATGGCACTATTTTAAAAAATGAGGTACAAAATATGAAATATATAAGATACTTGCCACTAGAGAGATAGTACCCAATAAATACTTTGATGAAGAAGCCCTTAGAAATTTAGGCATCTATGATGTTGTTATTTGGATGTTGCAATAGATGGGTTGGGGTACCTTTGTTAATATTAGACATCCCACCAATGAAAGAATAACTTTAGAATTGTTTAGCTCATTTGATGTTCTCTACGGGTAAGAGAGTACTAAGGGACAAATCACTTTTGGAATGTTCAATAATGACCGCTAAATGTTCAACCTATATGGCATGACTTGACCCTAGGCACTCCTAATTACAATTAATCGCAGTCAAAAGCCTCAATCATTGAAAACCCTTTGTCTTATTATTTTCACAAGGTCATGTCTACACTATTTTTGGCAGTGGAGAGGTATAAGAGGAATTAGATTAATAGAAATATGGTTTAGTTGGTATGTCTTGAATGGAGTTCAAGTCTATACAAGTTGCCAAATTACAGGGCAAATCACTATAGGGGGGATTACTATAGCTAAAAAAATTGTCATAGAGGATCAGTCACTGTTATTTCTGTATATCTAGGCTATGACCATTCTAGAGAGGTTAAGCTAAAAGGATGTGAACACCTTGATTTACATTACTACATTAAATGTCACATGTTACTTAAGCACAAGGACACCTACTGTTTAATCCTTAAAGATAGTGAAGCACCCTACCTTTTACCTAATTGTGATCGAACCACTATCATCAATAAGGGCAATTGGAAATTTCCTCTAATACCTCAAGTAGAAGGCATTCCAGCCTAATTACCTTAGACAATACCTATTGCACATCCCAATGCTTCCAAGTCCCTTGCTCACTCTTTCTCTTAGATCTATTCTTCACTAGCTTCCATTTAGGCTAAGCAGTATCACCAGGGAGCTATGATTGAGTTGCACAAACCAAGGTATAATTAACAATGATTCTAACAATGTATAACTAGCACCTTTCTTAAGGCTACTCCCCTCTTCCATGATTATGTGAATTCCTTCCACTTTCCTTGGTTTTTCTTAACATTGAAGACAATGTTTAGGAAAAGCTTGGGGAAGTTGGATTCTTATCCCTTATCTCTTTATTTTCTTTAGGCTTATTTGCTTTATTTTCCGTAAGGTCATTTTCTTTAAGTTTATTTGATAAATTGCATTATTTCACATTCATTTAACTTTATTTGTTTTGAGCTTACGCTTGCTACTATTTTTCTTTGCTAGGGATTTTGAATGTTGAAGTCTTAAGAACCCAATTAATTTTACTAGCTACAAACATAAGAGTGATCATTAATATATTAATAATTAGCAAATAATTCCTTGATTTTAGTTTCTTGCTAAAGACAATCACTTAAATGTGAGATTTGAGTTACACATAAGGGTTTTACTACATTTATTAACCTTTCTCCCTCTCTTCTTCTTTATGAGTGGTTTCATTTTGATTGTATATTTCAGAATTTGACTTGTAACCATGTTAAGGTGACTTTCATTATTTGTATGCTTTTGGATGATAAAGGCAGATTAAGTAATTTTCTTTCAAGCACCAAAGCTTAGTTGCATATCACTTTTATTAGTTTCCCATTTTAAACCCATTAAAAATTTATTTTATTTGGCGCCCTTCTCTCAGTTAGTGCTTTTAGATATTAAATTGAGTAACTTGAGTGGAAAATATTACTTTTGGAAATGGTATAGAAAGTCGAAAATACAAAAGTTCTTCCTATAATTTAAAAATAGAAAGAAAAATGACAAAAAAAGAAAAAAGTAACAAATTTCAATCTAAAAAAAAGGGAAAATATGTTGCTTTATTTACTTCCTAATTTTGATGTTGAGAGAAGAGAAATTAAAGAGTAGAAAGTTAGGCCCTGTTTGTTTACTATTTTCAAAAAGTTTTTGGTTTTCTAAAATTTATTCATTCTTTAAGAATGTTTAAAAGAGAGAAATAATAGACATAGTTGCTGAAATTGTGCATATACTGACACCATGAAGCTTGATTTATATAGATTTATTGTAATAAATACAATTGATTATAAGATATTTTGTTCCTATAAATTAGATATGACTTTCTTATGAACTTACTATTCAATAAATACAAAATATTTGAATATGATTTTCAGTACTCCTCCTCAAGCACTAGCATATAAATCATATGCACCAAGCTTGTTACATATGGCTAATTCTATGGTCTCTTAAAGATTAGGTGAAGACATATGCTTATTGGTAATGAAGTTAATAATGATTCTCTTGATTCAATCTTCTCCTTGATGAAATGACAATCTATCTCAATGTGCTTGGTCCTCTCATAAAAAAACCAAGTTAGAAGCAATATGCAAAGCTGCTTGATTATCACAGATTAGCGTCATTTGCATAATCTCTTCAAATCCAAGTTATTTAAGAAGCTGCTTCAACTAAATGAGTTCACAGATTTCTAATGCCATGGCTCTATATTCAACCTCAACACTGGATCTTGCCACGACATTCATGTTTCTTACTCTTCTAAGATATCAAGTTTCCTCTAACCAATACACAATACACCTAGAAGTGGATTGCCTATCACTAGGTGAACCATCCTAGTCGACATTTGAGTAACCAACTATTTGGGCATGTCCTTTATCTTAATAAATGAGTTCTTTTCCTAGAGCACTTTTAATGTATTTTAGGATTTGTATCACTGCATCCCAATGATCCTAGAAAGGAGAATTTAAGAACTAACTAACCACACTAATTGCAGAAGAATTGTTTGGCCGAGTGACTATGAGATAATTTAGTTTTTCAACTAATCTTTTATATCTCCCTAGATCAGACAATGACTCCCTTGATTAGGTAGAAGTTTGACGTTTGGATCCATAAAAGTGTCGATAGCTTTGGCTTTCATCAAGCTAGTCTCTTTAAGAATATCAAGGGCATATTTCCTTTGCGAGATCACTAGACCATCCTTGGATAGGGCTACAAGTTCAATACCTAAGAAATATCAGAGCTTACCAAGGTCCTTAGTCTGAAACTGGTGTGAGAGATGTTGTTTCAAGTGAAGTATGCCATGCTGATCACTACCCTTTGTAACAATTTGTCTACATACACAATAAGATAAATACATCCTTAGGGCTGTATGGCAATAGAATATAGAGTGGTCGGCTGCACTATGAATCATCCTAAACTACTATACCATAGTATGAAATATACCAAACCAAGCTCAGGGAGACTATTTGAGTCTATACAGAGACCTGTGAAGCCATTAAACCATGGTAGATAACTCCCCTAAGCAACAAACCCATATGGTTTCTCTATGTATACTTTATCCTTAAGATCACCATGTAGGAAAGCATTTTTAATGTCAAGTTAGTGTAATCTTGCCAAATCTTTGAGTATAACCCTTAACTACCAAATAGGCCTTAAAATGATCAATCTTGATTGTGTAAAGCCATTGACATCCAACCACAAATTTCCTAGGAGGTAGAGGAACCAGTTCTAGGTACCATTACTTTGAAGAGCACATATCTCGTTAATCGTTGCTTGTCACTATTTTGGGTGGGATAAAGCTTCATTTAGAAAGTTAGGAATAGACACAAGCGACGAAGAAAAGAGGCAAGTATAATGCAAAAGGGAAAGCTAGTGATAACTTAAGGCAATGTAATGAGGAGATGGGTTATGAGTACAGTGAGTACCTTTTCTAAGAGAAATGGGTTGGTTAAGGTTAGGTGGTGGGGTTAGATTTGATAAAGGAGGTGGCATTAGGGAGGAGTTTAGCATGGCCTCATTAGCAAGAACACTGGTAGGTTCAGGCATCGTAGTGGATCATTGGCGACGTTGATATGTTTGAGATAGAATTAAGAGGTACAAGAGAAAGAGGAACATAGAGGACTATAGAAAGAGGCTTAAAGGTAATTGGGCATATTCAAAGTAAGGTATAGACTCGAAAAAGGTAACATCGACTGATATAAAGTAATAGTGAATACTAGGAGAAAAGCAATGATAACCTTTTTGCGGTTGATGATAACCCAGGAAGACATACTTAAGTGTTGAATTAAGAGTTTGTCAAGACCTATAGAGAGGTTGTGGACAAAGCAGGTTGATTCGAAGACTAGAGGTGGAAGTGGATGAAGAGGTGTATAAGGAAAAAAACACTAAGTGAGGGACCTAATCATCCAAGATAGAAGAGGGTATGTGATTGATGAGATAGCATGTTGTGAGGACAACATTCCCATAAAAGTGAGGTGGAATATGGCCATGCAAGAGAAGGGTTCGAGTGGTGTTAATGAGATATCGATTTTTGCCTTCAGTGACCCCATTTTGTTGAGGGGTATGAGCACATGATTTTTGGTGAAGAATGCCTTTGGATGCCAAAAACTGTTAAAATTGATGAGACAAATATTCTCGAATATTGTCGCTACATAGAGAGCGAATAGGAACACTAAACTAAGTTTTAATTTCATGATAAAATTGCTTAAAGATAGAAAACAATTTAGACCTATTTCTTATTAAAAATAACCACGTATAACGCGCCAAATCATCAATAAATGTAACAAAATATTTAAATCGACAATGGCTAATAGTACAGGAAGGACACCAAACATCAAAATGAATTAAAACAAAATGGGAAGAAGCACATTTATTAACACATTCAGGAAGCAAATTACGGGTGTGTTTCCCTAGTTGACATAACTCACAATGCAAACTAGATAACTTGGAAATTTTGGGCACCAACTTCTAAAGTTTAGGAAGACCAAGATGTCCCAATTGAGTATGTATGGTGAGAGGGGAATGTATGGTAGAGCACGTTTTTGATGTGGTGAAGGGATAGTAAAGGCTATAAGACTCACATTTGACGCCAATTATCTGTCCTAAACTTTGGTCCTGCAATGTAATAGTGTCTTTAGTAAAGGTAATTAAACAGTCATGAGAATGGGTTAACCAATGGACAAATAACAAATTAAACGGATAACTAAGTACATAAAGCATAGAGTCAATGGTCAAGGAAAGGAAGGGATAGGTAGTGCCAATCCCTTGGAAATGGGTTTAAGAACCATTGGCCAAAGTAATATTGGTAAATAACCAAATGTAGAAAAGGAAGAGAAAAAAGATCTATTACTAGATATGTGGTCAAAAGCACCAAAGTCAAGAACTTAGGAACTAAGGGAAGGAGAATAAGATATGCAAGCAAATGAATTACTAATATATACAACAAAGGTAGTAATGTTGAGGTTTTAGCGATCCTCATACCACTGGAGAAAATATTCATAAGTAGTAAGGGTGTCTTAGGGGTGATTGACTATTTATGGTGTGTTAGATAGAGGCGTTAGGGCAACATTGGCAGGGCGTGGAGGTTTTCCATGCAATTTCTAGCAGCAATCGATGGTATGTCCTGAACGATGACAATGATCACACTTAGAATGATTCTTAGAGTGGGATTGGCCACCTCGAGAGCGACCTAAATTACTACTCAAGGAGACAAGAATATAGGTGTCACCAAGTGGAGGAGCAATAGGGGGCACACTAGTCGCTTTAGGGGGAACCCAGAAAAGAGCAAAAGATGTCGAGGTCATAATAGGGACCATGGGTAATCCCATAATCTGGTCACTAGTGGTTGAGTACTTCAGAGGAAGGTTATAAAGCGAAAAAAGCATGAAGAAAGCTACGATTTTCAAGTTCTTTCTTAACTTCAGTTGGATTAGTGGTGGCGGAAGGTAAGAATTCATTGAACTCATAAAGGGCGGCATGAACTCAACCAAGACAGGTCAACATAGGACCATCAAACTTTTGTGTGACTATAAGAGTCATCAAATTGTGACACACGCCATTGAGGCACTGAGTGTCATTGGTGTAAAACGCTTGGGCCTTAGACCAAATCAATTCGCAGTGACATAAAGGTGGAAAATTGGTTTGATGGATGGATGGAGGATCAACTTAATGATACTACATAGCTGGGCATCAATCTTCTCCCATTTGTCATGATTAGTTACTATCACAGAATTAGTGGTATTAGTGAGGTGGTCCTTATACCTTTGATCACTAATCCATAGTGTGATGGCACGGGCCTAAATGTTGTAATTGGAACCATCCAATTTCTCAGTAGAAAGGACAAAAAATTGGAGAGAAGAAAGGCTTCTGCCTTAGGAGGTTCTATAGAGCTAAAGGAAGCCATGATTAGAAACAAAAGGGTAGAAAAAATTATTAGGATAGAACCTTGTTGGAAAGTCATCAAAGGCTACTAGAAAGTTGTCGACGACCAAAAAGTCAGGCCATGGCCGACAGATTTGGGTGGCAAATTGGATTAGAACACGATTGCCAAAAAAATGCCATCGGGTAAGCATAATGTTTAGAGTTTCCTCTGTTTGGCTCTAGATACCATGTTTAAAAAAGGGAAATATTAGGCATAGTTGCTGAAACCATGTGTATAATGAAACCACAGAGCTTGATTTATATAGGCTTATTATAATAAATATAATTGATTATGGGAGATTTTATTCCTATAAATTAGATATGACTTGCCTATAAACTAGCTATTTAATAAATATAAAATATTTGAATGTGATTTTCAACATAGAACATTTGAAAGTGTTTTAAAAAATTAAAAGAATACTTGTTGGTAATTAACTACAGATTTATCCGTAGTATAAATCCATAGGTAATTACTGATGGATACATTCGTAGGTAATTATAAATCCATAGGTAACCTGTGGAAATTAGCCAACAAAAAGATATATAATTAACTACGAATAATCCGTTTGGTAATTACCTACGCTTTAATTTGTAGGTATTACCTACAAAAATTTCCACAGATGTACTGATGGATATGAAATTTTGTCCATAGGTTTTACTTACGACCAAATTACCTATGGATTTCTATTTGTCAAAAATCTATCGAAAAAATTGAGTTACCGATGAATTTTTTGTGTTTCTGATAGATTATGTCCGTTGATAATATCGAAATTTCTTGTAGTATGTTCCCTTAAGCACTTAAAGAAAACAAAAGAGGATGAGAAAATTTCTCCTAGCTATATTTGTTTGTTGTTTTTTAAAACACTTGTTTTGGAAAATATTTTCAAAATAGATTTTGGATGAGAAATTGATTGTTGAGTAGTATGAAATTATGTTAGAAAACAATTTTTAAAACAAAAAAGTGAGAAGAGAATCAACTAGACTCTTAGCATTTTATTGTATATCTACTTCCTAATTTCCCACTTTAATTGCTTGATTTAATATCTTAAGTGACATGATTAATGATTATTAATTATCTTCCTTTTTGCATCGTTCTTCTTTCTTCATCACACCTAATTCTTCTTACCCTTTGGCCATGTTACAACCTATAAAGACCTTTTGACTTTAGCATAAATTAAATATTTAATGTTGTAGATATGTGATTTATGGTCAAACTTATCGTAATATATTTCTTAGTGAATAATTGAGTGACTTGTCAATTCCTTTAAATAGTTTTACAGTTGGACAGGTGAGTGACCCCTTATTTGGTAAGGAATTTGATTTCAATGTGCGTGCTTTAGCCTTTGATTGGATGTATTTTTATATCACCTCTAATCATCATTCTTTTTTGGCTAATTATTATTTGTTGGTGAGTTCCTCTGGCTAATCATTCTTAATTTTCCACACATTTTAAGTTGAGATTATTGTTTGAGGACAATAATGTTTAAGCTTAAGGAAGTTTGATATGTGGAATTTGCATACTATTTTATATTATTTAGGTCAAATACCATTGGGACTTTGTCTTTTTATATAGATTTTTAGGACATAATGTAACGCCTGGCCGCTTTCAGGATAAGTGGCTGTCCCTACAAACCAACACAAGACTTTTCAGCGTGCTTTGTCCTCACTCACACGCTTCCTGAGAAACTTTTCAATAGGTCACCCATCTCTAAATTGCTCCAAGTCAAGCACACTTAACTGTGGAGTTTTTACGTGATAGGTTATTGAAAAGTAGATGCATCTTGTTGGCATAGGTAGCACTTATCGATTCCTTTACACTATCCTCAACTGTATAGTCCCATACTTGCACAGCCTTTGGATCCCTCTCATTCTGGTGTGTATTCGATTCATTCATGTCTCCTTCTCGCTGAAAGCCTGCTAGGAGCCGCTCCTTGTTTGTGCCTTATTTCTTTTGTATCGGCGATCATTCTCCGCCCTCGTCAGCGCTCGGGATGTAACATGCCCACCAGCTTCTGCTTAGTTTGTCCTTGAACCACACCATACTAGAAGAGAGGCCCTACTCTTATACCACTTTGTAACGCCCGGCCGCTTTCAAGATGAGTGACTGTCCTCACAAACCAACACAAGACTTTTCAGCGTGCTTTATCCTCACTCATACGCTTCTTGGGAAACTTCCCAGTAGGTCACCCATCCCTACATTGCTCCAAGTCAAGCACGCTTAACTATGGAGTTTTTAAGTGATAGGCTACCTAAAAGTAAATGCATCTTGTTGATATAGGTAGCACTTATTAATTCCTTTAAGTTATCCTCAATTGTACAGTCCCATACCAACATAGCCTTTGGATCCCTCTCATTCGGGTGTGTATTTGATTCATTCATGTTTTCCTCCCGCTGGAAGCTTGCCAGGAGCCGCTCCTTATCCATGCTTTATCTCTTTTGCACAAGCGATCACTCCCCGTCCACGTTAGCGCCCGAGATGTTACATGCACACCAGCTTTCGCTTGGTTCATCCTTGAACCACACCATAGTGGGAGAGAGGCCTTGCTCTGATACCACTTTGTAACTCTTAGCTGCTTTCAAGATGAGTGACTGTCCTCACAAACCAACACAAGACTTTTCAGTGTGCTTTGTCCTCACTCACACGCTTCCTGGAAAACTTCCCAGTAGGTCACCCATCCCTAAATTGCTCCAAGTCAAGCACGTTTAACTTTGGAGTTCTTAAGTGATAGGCTACCAAAAAGTAGATGCATCTTGTTGGTATAGGTAGCACTTATTAATTCCTTTAAGCTATCCTTAACTATACAGTCCTATACCTGCACAGCCTCTAGATTCCTCTCATTCTGATGTGTATTCGATTCATTCATGTCTCCTTCTTGCTGGAAGCCTGCCAGGAGTTGCTCCTTGTCCGTACCTTATCTTTTTTGCACCGGCGATCACTCCTCGCCCTCGTTAGTGCCCAGGATGTTACACATAATATGATGTTTTTGTTCAATTAACTACTTTTATTGTTTCTTTGGGCATTTGTAGATGAAATCTATAATGGGCTCGAGTTGAAATTATGTTCTCATTGTTTGGGTGTAGAAGTGCATAAGTGAGAAGCCCAATGTCTAAAAGAAACATTGAGGCATGTTTAAAAAAGGAGAGGGAAATTGTAAAGAGTCGTCTTAACCTTGGAAATAGAGAGAGAAAATTAGAGATCAAAGAGGGGAAGTGAAAAACCATCTTAAATGTTCAACAAAGGTTGTAGTTATTTAGAGATTGGAGATTTGGAGTTCTTCCTAATATTTTCTTTGTTTTTTTTATACCTTTGGTGGATAGTTTTTGTGTTCAGTTCTATGATTAGGGATTGTAAGCTCACTATGAGTGAGTAGTTTCTTATTTCTAGAGATTAAGGTAGTCCAATGAGGGATTAATGATTTTCTTTGTAATTACCCCCTATCATTGATGTTGGAAGTTTTTTAAATTTAATTTTAGATGTTTTTCATGCTTATGAATTTGATTTCTTCTTATTTGTATAATTTTAGATCTTAACGAAAAGATAGAAAAGATGAACTTTAATATTGAAAACTCTAAAATTAAGCTTAAAAATTTAAATCATGAAAGTAGATTTAGTCTTTTGGAAATTTTCTTTGAATTATCATAAAGCTTAAAGAGTTTGATGAGATTTAATTGCCATGAAAGTGGAGATTGATTTAATCAAATACATTAGTGATATTATGAAAGGAACCAATAATCAAATTAGGATAATTCACCTTTAAAATAAATCCAACTTAATAAAGGGAAAAACCTTCAGGGTGTATTTGGTAGGAAGAAAAGAAATAGTTGAGAAATAAGGAGGATGGAAATAAGAAAGAGAGAAAGAGTAAATGAAAATAGGGGAAAATATATTAGAAATATGGAAGTTTGATTTAACAAAAATAGGAAAGAAATAAGAAAGAGAGAAATACGAAAAAGAAAAAAAATTCATTTTTAATTGATTTTTGCAACAATCGATTGTAATGTGTGAAAATCAATTGTTGTTTATGCAAAGCAAATATATTTGTTTGTGGCACTTTTATACCACCAGTAAACACAAGATTGGCAGCTAAATGCAAAATTTTTGGCAATTTTTAACTCCAGAAAATGAACCATCACAAAATGTGCAAGATGCATCTTCCTAATTGCATTTTCGTGCATACAACGAAGAAATAAAAAAGTGTGGATCCTACACTTTGTTATCCCTCCCCCCCCCCCCCCCTCCCCGCAAAACTATTTCTAGGGACAGAACTAGAAAAAATAATTAGGGGGGAGGGGGATGTTAATACATGATAAGCAAAATTAATAATCACTAACTTTTATTTTTAATAATTACCTAAAATTTAGTTTAATGAAAAATAAAATATCATATATCATATAAAAGTAAAATTATTTATAAAATTAATTAAAAACAAAATTAAATCCTAAAATAAAAAAAAAACATTGCCTAATATATATTCTAATTATTTCTATTAATAACTATTATTATAAATAAAAATTATAAAATAAAACAAAATTGAATCTTAATATAAAAAAATATGATACAATATAGAAAAGATTTTGTGCATTTGGGGGGGCGGGAGGGGGGTGATTGCCCTTACCCCCGTTTTAATCAACGTGGTTCCGTCCCTGCCTATTTTTATACAACCAAACAATTCTAACTTCTCATTTCTCACTTATCTATTCTCCCTCTTCCCCTTTTCTCTACCATTTTCACTCTACCAAACAAAGTGTTAGAAATCAATTAATTTTCATTGCCATGAACTTAAGACATAGAATAGAAAGTTCTCTAAATTTGATTTCTCAATCTAATAATTGTTATTTCGTATTTTCTTTCTTTTTATAATTTCATTTTGGGTTAAATATGTTTTTGGTCCTAAAAAATATGACAAAATTGGTTTTAGTCCTTAGAAATTTTTTCCCTTGAATAAAGTCCCGCAAATATTAAAAATATCTTAATTAGATCCTTGTGCTAAATTCTCTTTAACTTTTATGTTAAATGATGGTCACACTAGCTTCCAAGTAAAGTATTTTATTATTTGAAGTGTCCAGTGATAATTTTTAATAAAAAAATCATATAATTAATTTTGTTTTAGAGTTAAAAAAATCTGTGGTTTAGAGTTAAACATATAATAAGTTTATTCAAAAAATATGTTACTAATCTGACCTGGACATAACAATTAATATGGACGATCACATCAGCAAATTAATGGTAACTGTGATGTTGATGTGACCATCATTTAATAGAAAAGTCAAACAAAATTTAGCACGAGTTTCTAATTAGAGTATTTTTAATATTTGAGGGACTTTTTTTAAGAAAAAATGTTCTGAGGACTAAACCAATTTTATCAATTTAAATTAATTGGCATTTAAATAGCCTTAATGCAAATATTTTGATAATTAATACTTTAATACATGTGAAGACGGTAATCTTTTATACTACTTAACAAGACTCTGCACTTGCCGCACATCATTGAAAATAGGAATCAAGATGAAAAGAATCTAGCATTTTGTAGCACTTCCAGAGTTTACTAACAGAGATCATTTATAGCTTCGAACAAACGAGTTTAAAATTCTCGTCACCATTCAATGCACTCGTGTAATATAATAAATATACTTGGCAGTTGGCATATACTTCAGAAATAAAAATATCTGCATTGTTGCTCTATTATTCAGCTTCTTAACAACAACTGGAAAAAGATCGAGCTTTAGCTTCTTCCTTTGGCTTCTTCAGGAGATAGAACAGACCTTCTGTCAAAGCAGCTTTGGAAGTCAGAGAAGCTCCCAGCAGGTTTAGTGCCTAATCATGTATAGATACAGAAAATCATTGCTTCTAATATATTAGAAGGAGAAATTATAAGCATTGCACAGAGTTCTTCGGAGTCATTCGCTGACAATCATTAAATTCTCAAGTATCAAGATTTACAAACAAGTATGGGAAAAACCCAAGTTCCACATCGGCTAGAGATAGTGTTAAGATAAAGTATATAAGTGAAGGACAACCCTTATCCTATAAGCTAGCTTTTGGGGTTAAGTCTATAATCCACATTTTAAAATGGTTTGAGGTCCTATCTTAGATCCATTATCGAACCACCTACCATATTATTCACGCACCAAGTCCAATAGTACTAGGCATGAAGGGGTATACTAAGATAAAATATATAAGTGGAGGGCAATCCTCACTGTATAAGCTAGCTTTTGGAGTTGAGTTAAGCCCATAATTTACATTCTAAGAACAAGATAAAATTAGCAAAGAATGGACTGTTACCTCTGTCTCCCCAATTCTCAGCTCATGCTCCTCCAAATCATCCAATTGAACATTCAGCTTTTGCAGAAATGAAATGCTGGAAGTATTTGCCAATGGTGTCACTCGCAGATCATCCCATACAACAAATAGTGATGGCCTCCTCACAAAGCCCACAGCGGATTCACTTGTTCCATCAGGGGATCTTGGCTCAAAAAGTTTCATGAGTACTGGATGTTGTATCAGACTATGTTCCTTTGAAATCACTCCATTCCCAATGTCATAGCAGATATTATTTTTAATTATTCCTGTGCCATACCAGTAACAAGGAGTGTTTTCTTCACAAAGTTGTGTTGGCTGCCTCTTGCAACCGAATTGAGGAGCCACCCAGATATTGAGTAAAGGAGTACATGAAGGCTTGTGAACCATGATGGATTGAGATCCTTCACACTTTTGTACAAGTTATTCATACATCCCAGAGAAAAGTTTCCATCCAATAACTTTAGAATAGATCCAATAGGTGTTGTGAGGAAGCTGAATAGAAAATCAACAAAATCTCCCTCAGCTTTAGCATACAGTATTGTTTTCTTTGATTTTCTCACTGTTACCTTAAGGTTTATACTGAAATTGTAAATTATCCAGCCTTGATTCTCTGGTCTAAGTTGTGGTGAGAAAGTGTTCACCCGCTTAGATTCTCCATTTCCTAAGAATACGTCGCTGAGAGGAGATTTGGAGGTTAATGCATGATTTAGTACGTCCAAAATCTATTAAAAAAAAAAAGAAGGTATAAGTACAATATTCATCAAATAACAAATTTTCATGGACTTAGAATCATCTAAGGTGTGCGATATATGTCGAAAGATAGAGTGCTGAGTAATAATTATTGATTGACAAATCAAATGATTGAGATTTTAACAATTTTATAATTGTTGTGCTCATGCCTGTAATTTATTATATCCATAATCATTGATAGAGTAGGCATCCCTAAACTTTTTCTACAGTTTTTTAGCACTTGTTTTGCATCTTTCCCATGCACAAGTTTACTAGCTAATTATGGAACTTCTGGAAGATTATCAGCTTCTGTTAGATAACTCCCATTTGTGGTTAATTATAATAGGTTGGTTCACCATTTGTAGGTTATATTAGTTAGTTATGTGAGATAGTTTGAATAAGGCTTCTTGTCTATAAATAAGAACAGGCGTTGATGGAAGAGGGGATCTGATTTTCAATAAAATATGAACTTCCCTCACAAAATGCTTATTTCAATCCACTACATTGAAGTATGTTCTAAATTCCAATTAACTTACATCTAAGCAAAATTGCAAATTTATTAACAAATTTTACGTGCTAATCTACAACTGCCATGCCAAATGAATCAAAAGCAATATTACCTCCTTTAGACCAACATTTCGGAACTTTTCTGTCAGCTTGTGGGAGTTTTTGTAGCCAAGTTGGACAAGTTGCTGAACAGAGTTACCAGAGAGCTTTGTAGCACCCTTAAATCATCAAAGATTAAGTGCATGGTTTGCCCCTTAACAAAAACACCATCCCCATGAGTCCCTTCATTAGAATTTCCATGCAGCTTCATTTCTTTGTCCATCAATTTCCCACAGCAGTAACTAGCCTCAGCAAAAGTACTCAAGAACCAATAACCATCCCTTCGACACTTTTTGCTTCACATGAAGTACTTCATGGGCCCTGAATCATCCACATTCAGCTTCAGTTTCTGGCAAAGTGCTTCACAAGGATTGCATGGATAAAGCAACATTCTCTTGCATATATTGTTTCAGAAAATCTCAGCACCAAAATTTCCCACGCTCTGGTACAAATTGTTGATGCAACCAATCTCTTCTGCGTCCTGTGCTTTTGTTTCTTTGACACAAGCCTTATGATAGTTCCCAGTGGAAGGGTGAGAAAACTGAGCAAAATGTCTATCAAGTCTCCACCTGCTTCAGCCACAACCACACGGTTTCTTTCTTTGTCCACCAAAAGCCTCAAAGGGAGGTTTTGTTCTTGCTCGGATGCCATACAAACAAAATCACAGAAAAAAAAGGAACAAAGCAGCAGGTTTAGTACAAAGAGTGATATCTCTGTTGCCTTCGTTGGGGAAGGGAAAATATATCATAAGGAAAGGGCTCTTAACTGCAAGTTAGTCGCTAATAAATACATAACTTTTCAATTTTCAAATTTTTTGTAACAGTTTTGGATATGCCATCTGGTTCCTAGTGGGTTATTAATGGTGTTGGGTTACCGGTTAGAATAGTGGAAACAGGAATGAGAGGAAGGAAATTAGGGAGAAGTTTCCATTGTTAGCCATCATTATTAGTACACTGTCACTTTTCGTTGTTTTGTGAGAAGAAAAAGAGAAAGACCTTACTTTTTGCATAAGAATTGAAACTGTAGCTACACTCGACTTTCTGATTTGTTTCCATGAACAATGTCATGACAAAATTGAAGAGAATGACAAAGATACCTTATTCTGCACTATTAAACGGTAAGGGTAGTGAAAAAAATTTGGATACTTGACCCCTAACTATGTGCCTTGTAGTACAACACCAAATAAAGAATGAAAAATTAATCTCTTTCTTTGTTTTGACATTCCTGACCAATGGTTTTTACATTACCCGTTACATCCACAAAATCAAAAAAGAACCATGTAAATCTTTCAGATCCCTGGAAGAAAGTTCGGGGCAGTGTTTCCTTATGCATTCTACCAAAGGTGCATACAGAAATTGCTAAGGTTTAGATACTTCAGTGTCTTGCCCAGAGTATTCATTTTGAACTAGAAGCAGAAAAAATGTCACATCTGCCATAAATTCCTTAGGCTTCCACCTTGGGGTAACTGAAACTCTCAATTTTCTGAGCCTGGGTCTTTGTCATGGAGTTTCACCCCAAGAATGTGCTTGACTGCCATATAGATCTGATGGAGCAATCCCATCAGTCCTGACTCCTGATGAATCCGTCAAAAATGACTTGCCCAAACCAACTCCATACAATGAAGCATTGAAGCCTGAACTGCAAAGGTGCTCCTCAAGCTTCTCTTGTGGAAGTTTGATTTTTGTTTCTCAGTGAACTTGATGAAACTCTTCTACAATAATGAAACCACCACCTCCACTCTGATCTTAAGCATCAAAAGCTTTGTGAATTGGTGATTCCCTTTCTTCCAGTTTCATTCTTGTTTTGACTCGAGCAAACAGTACAGTGTAATGGAATTCACTCCCCATACACGTTAGGGATGCCCACAGTGCAGTAAGTTTATAGTTTCCTGAAGCACAATATTCAGCAAAAAAGTAAAACTTCAAATGTGTAGTAGCAGAGATTTTACAACAAGCAGTAATTAAAGGCATGGCAACATTTTTCCATCATGTGTCTGCATACCTGGGTGACATGCTCAATAGGAGC
Organism: Spatholobus suberectus; assembly: GCA_004329165.1. NCBI lineage: Eukaryota > Viridiplantae > Streptophyta > Magnoliopsida > Fabales > Fabaceae > Spatholobus > Spatholobus suberectus. The sequence goes on from CM014732.1 coordinate 53,940,815, forward strand.
TGTAAGCAGAGGTAGGCTGAGATCATCATTATCCTTGTCAATTTGAACAAAGCCCTAGGTGAAAGCAAACATTGCATGCTTTGACATGAGTAACTCAAGAAAATATGACAATAACCAAAGAAAATTCAGTAATTCACAGTTTTTTGTTTTGAATTAAAGACAGTCAATTGGCAGTATTCCCCAACATGTAAGGAGTATAGGAAGTGACAACCCCAAAATTTTCTTAAAGTCGATGAAATAGAACACAATAGTTTGTTCAAAGCACGAATTCTTGAAGCTTAGGCTCCATTGCTATACACAGCTTTGAACAAACAAAGCCCCCTTTGCAGGATCAGATCAAAATTTAAAAGAGATTAGGATATGGACGTTCTAATTCAGGAACAAGCTTCATTTTGAAGCTCATAAGCTAACCAAGCACACAACTGATAGGATGTATGTACACAGACCAACTCCCTTTCAAATTAATAGAACACAAAACTCTGAACCTAATCTAAATGAAAATAAGAAACAACAATGAGTAAGAACAAAGCCAATTGCCCAAATCAGCATAGAGAATGATAAGCTCAATGCATTTTAGGTAGAAGTTGAAATTGGAACTTCCCTTCTCAGACAGACCACAATCTCCTACCCATAACCCTCTATTTTCTATTCATTGTCCATTGTTGTTGTTATTGTGTTTTAAATCATACAAGTTTCACATAGGTTACAAAATTGACGTAAGGCATGGGAGGAACAATAAAAAATAAGATTAAGAAGAAAACAACATTGTCTTATTTTTTCTTTCCATTTTTTTATTCCCTGTTAAAGTTATATTTTGGCATTTTTCATAGAGATACTAGACTGGAACTGTAATTAGACACTTAATTTTTGTTATTTCAAATCATCTAAGGTGTGATTGTTAAGTTAGTTCGTGAATAATTGGTATTAATAGGAATGTCTATATCCTTATCAATTTTAGATGAATCCTCATAGAATAAGAAGCTTTAATATCTTGGTTAGCTTAATATTTATTACCTATCCCAACTAGCCAAGTCATGGCTTAAGGCCTGTATGCTCAGGGAATTGTTGGTGCTATCCTCCAGGCAGTGCCGTGGATCAATCTTATTCTCGAGTTTTTCGTTGTTTCCCTCTCCTCCTATCCAAAACACTCTGGCATCTTTAGACCTTGCCCTTGCATCCTCCTCCTTTTGCCCTAGAAGATCAGCTTTACACACACAAACACATGAGCTTTTGGTGTTTTAGTTAACAGTTTTCCTGACAATAATATTTTCTGCAATATATTATTTGCATAACTATGCATCCACTAATGCAATTTTGCTTCAAAGCTTGTGCTACGAAGCATCTCAAGCATGTGATTGAAACAAATTGAACAACATTTACTAAAAGACTGTTAGAGCATCAGTACATTAATGTATTTCTCAATTGAAGCCGGATGGACACATTCCATGTTTATGAGATTTAGTCTCCATCCTGCAAACACAAGCAAAATATATAGAAATTTTATAATTTGTTTTAAGAAAAAATGGTAAATTATGAATGTTTTCTAAGTCATAAATCAGAACATTGCTTAATGCTTTTGCTTACTATTTTGCTACCATAACATTGTACAATGTTGGAATGTCCAGCTGGTTAGTAGTTGTGTATCCTGAGGAGCAGGAAAAAAAAGAATATAAGAAGATCATGGCATTTGAATAGTATAAAAAAATTCATGGTGATGAATAAAGTAAACTTGAGCTATTGTAGTGGAGTTTCACCCCTGGAATTTATTTGACTTCCATAAAGATCTGTGATTTAGTAGTCCCATTAAAATGGCAAAAGTTCAAAGACCTTACCCATAAGTCATCATGCATACTTCAAACTTCTCGAGTTCTTGTTTGGATTCAAAAAGACTTGCCAGAACTCATTCCATACAATGAAGCCTGTACTGCAAGGTCGCTCAAGCTTCTCTTATGGATGTTTGATATTTTGTCTCAGAACATCATGGAACCTTTCCACACTGATGAAACCACCACCTCCACTCTGGCATTGTGCATCAAAAGCTTTGAATGTATGATTCCCTTTCTTCCAGTTCGTTCCCATTCAGAACACTGGTGTCAAGTGCAAATCAGCACTGTGAAATGGCATTCACTCCCAACATGTATAGGCCACTTTGGGCATTTCAAATACTGACCAACCTTGCAGAAATTCAGGGATTCAAGCAGTATGGGAAATCCAACCTCCACATATTGGGATATACCTTTCAAAAACATTCCTCCACCTAAATCCAGCCTGGCATCGAATACATAAGTGGTGACCTGGCCACAGAGCAGTATATTACAATTTCCTACAACAAAATATTAATGGAAAAAACAAAACATCATATATGTTATAGCAGAAAATTTGAAATGGTACGCAGCATTTTTCAATTATCTGTTAGTATATACCTAGTAAGCATGCCTGAAAGATCAGTAATAAGTGGTACGCTGAAATCATCTATGTAGTTGGCCTCGTACACACCTTTTCATCCTTCACATTGTACCCAGTGAAAAGCCTTTCAATTAAAAATTCCTCTGTTGAGAAAGTGTCACTGTCACATCAATTAAATCAAAAATTTCATTTAGCTCTTTTTCAGAGTTAAATTCAGATCCATGGGCAGCTGCAGTTCCTCCAGGCCAATCTACCATATCTGAAAAACAAAAGCCAGTTTCCCAGAGCCGGGAATTTCACTCTGAACTTAGTCAACTGAATAATAGTACAATGAACAAAGTACACAGTCAACTGAATAATAGTACAATGAACAAAGTACACACAATTACACTTTCATCATAGACAGACAATGTAATAAGAAGAAATAGAAACCAGCGCTGATATATTGAGAAAGTTTAAATACAATGACATTGTTGAGTAACATTTTTTCAGGGAATCGATATATTGAAGTGTTTATCAATGTTGCATACTTAATACCTGTATTGTTGATTCTTCTTTATAGCTAGAGGACCACAAGCAACACTCTTCACTCAATTCGATTTAGACAATCTAATATGTTGCCTTTGATAACATGCTGATTCTCTGTAGATTCAGTAACATTTATACTACATCAATTTCTGTTTCAGAATCAATTAGATTTAGCAAATCATACACAATATCAGTAAAATGTGAGCCAGAGGTTTCAGTATCTCAACTGCTTACATAACCTGGCATTGATTTCATAGTTATTTTTAGCATTAGTTCTTTCACAAATAAAAAATCATATGCAACTTCATGTGCTATATTAACCCCGTGCTGGTTGATAAACTAGTCTGCTGTCACCCACCAAGGGGAGAAAACCAAGTTCACACTCAATGTATTTTGCAATTTGTAGAATCTGTTATAATGGAAATTACAATCTGGGTTTTCAGCCAATCAAAACAATACAGCACACTAGAATTCACACCCAGTCAACAGAAAATGTCACTCTTCTCAACCATGAACCCAATGTTATACTGTTTGTCAAGAACAACAAGGACTGATTTTTTCTTTTTTCAATGTTGGAGTCTGCTATTAAAATTATGGAGAGCAAAGGAAATTAGTTAAGTGATTGGAATACATATTTTCAAAGATAGAAAGTAAATTGTTCCCACACACATATTTGTAATAGTATCTTTGAAGATTTATATTCTGCAATAACATCTATCCTAGGATAATCTTTACCTCATATTCAGCATAATACTAAGCAAAATCTTGGCTCTGACTACACAGACAAACTGCAAAGAAGAAGAAAAAGACCACTAGTCATTTCTGTAGTATGTTTCAATTAAAAAATGCATATACAAATGAATTTGCTTTTGTTTACACTTGCAATTCCAATCAAGAATCACGCTGAACAACTAATCTTAAGACTAGTTCAATGCAATAACTAAGTTAAACCAAAAAGGAGAAAGGCGGGAAATGAAACATATCCTTGACTGAAATAGTTTTGCTTTGTTAGACTTAGATGACGACGACGTAGGTTAAAGCAGGAGAATTACCTGGTGATCATCCTTTGTCACGAAATCTATCTATCATCAACATTAATGCCACGGATATGGGAAATTTTAGGCCAAATTTGAAGGTGCTTCATGTGCATCGTTTTGCAGCAAAGGACATTCACGTATGCTTAATTTTATTAGAGAGACAGGCAGCTTTTCTCTCTCCATATTCTCCAGCTGTTGACAATGATCAATTTCTAATTTTTGGAGGGATGTGAGATGGAGAAGCCCCTTGCAGTTCAATGTCTCCAGACTTAAAAAGCCAAATATACGCAGAGACGAAAGGGAGGGAGGCAGCAAACCCTCCTTTGGGAAGGACTTGATGCCATCACATGGACCCCCGACAGAGAGAGAGGTTAGCATGGCCATGGATGGCCATGCTAGGCCGGTCAGGAGTTTCTCACAATTGCAGATCACAATTTTTCTCAAGTTAGGTGGCATACCCCCTTCAGGAAACGACTCAATTTCCGGGCATTTGTATATCTCAAGATTTTCTAACTTTGGGAAAAGAGTACTCATCTGATCAGGTAACGATTTCAAGTTGGGGCAGTTGCAAATCTTAAAAGAACTCAGATTCTCAGGTGACTCTGACCCTGAAACCAAAAGAGATTCCATATTTTTGCAGTATGAGATTTCGAGACTTTTGAGATTTGGAAAGGTAGCCAATGGAAGCGAAGTGAGCGAATCACAATCCCATATTGACAGTGATTGTAGTAACTCGTGTTTGTGTTGTGTCGGAAATTCCAGCTTTTTAAGACTGCAGATTTTCAGAGTCTTCAGTGATGCAGGTAAACGACCACTCGGAAATGATATGGCTGAGGAACAATGGCACAATGTTAAAGATCGGAGACAAGTTGGTTCGATGTTAGTGATGGCCTCGATCATGGACTCCACCACCATTGGGCTTTCTTTAATTTCCATAGATTCCACCGAAAGAGGAAGCACATGCAGTGCTACTTTATTGCTTTTACTTATCTCTAATCTTCGAATGGTGGGAGCTCTTGGGAGAGAAGAGACAAGCAGCTTGCAATCTTCAACAGTAAGTGATTCCAGAACAGGAAGGTGATTTGGCAAATCTCCCCTTAGTTTGGGGCAACCACGTATTACAAGACGCTTAAGTAGAGGAAAAGCATCTGACTCAACGGAACTCCACACCTCCCAACAAGGCATGTCATAAATCTTTAGAAATTCAAGGGAGGGAAAGGATGTCACAGAAGAACAATCTTCTTTCCTGTAGAAACCTGCATCAATAATCTCCACCATATTCAATTTTGAAATATCGAGGTCCTTGAGGGATGGCAGTTGCCCAAGTGAAGGAAGCATGCAACAGTTGTCACAATTACTTAAGCTTAGATGTGTCATATTGTGGTAGGAAACATTTCCCACCCAATCTGGAAATCTAGTTCCTTTATAACCATGTATTGATAAGGATTTTAGGTCAAGGTGAGGTTGTAAGTTGCAGAGTAAATCTATTTCAAAATGGGAGGAGGCACTATTGTAACATCCAGACCATTGCAAGGATAAACTATTAATGTGCTTCTTATCCATTATCCTAGCCTCCAATGCGTTATCACTTTTGACAACGTTCTCCAAATTCCTAATAGAAAGCGAACCGTGAAGATTTGAAAGTCCTCCCAATTCTTTGATCTCACTCTCTTCATCCATGCCCACAATGAAGAAATCCAAATGCTGTAAATGATTTAATTTTCCCATTGCTGCAGGCATCTCTTGTATAGAAGTACCATCAATTTCGAGATGGCGCAAGTTTACAAGATTTTGCATACCACTAGGCAACATAGTCAGCTTTCTGCAATGAGACAACTTCAAAGTTTGTAGATTGTACAAATTACACAATGACTGCGGCAGCGTTTCTACCCTGGTACGATAGAGATCTAAATGGCGCAAGTTTATAAGATTTTGCATGCCACTAGCCAACTTAGTCAGCTTTCTGCAATGAGACAACTTCAAAGTTTGTAGATTGTACAAATTACACAATGACTCCGACAGTGTTTCTATACTTGAACCAGAGAGATTTAAATAACGCAAATGGATCAATTTACCTATTGAATCAGACAAAGCATCCAAACTTTTGAAGCCATGAAATGATAAGACTCTCAAGTACTTAAGCTTTGACATTATGATAGATGGTGCTTTTTCATTGTTGAATGGAGGAACATCAAAATTGATCGGCAAGAAGGTTCTCAATTTTACTCTGTCAAAAACTTCAAAGTTGTCTGAGACTGGATCACTGATTTTGGTAAACGAAAAATGACGAGTCTTGACATCAATCTTGGTTTCTTTTCCAAATTCTTCTGATCTTAAGTAGAATTCTCCACCTAGGGATGTTGCTAGATCATGCATGAGGTCATGCATCACAAAATAATTGTCACAAGTCCGACCACTCGAAGGTTGAAAAAATGATCTTGAAACTAAATAATCAAAATATTCATGACCAATTTCTTCTAACGTTTTTCCTTTTCTTGGCAGCTTTAAAAGATCTTCAGCCATCCACAACAAGATTAATTCATTTTTCTGAAATTCATAATCCTTGGGGAACAATGAAAAATAAACAAAGCACCGTTTTAGATGTGCAGGGAGATAATGATAACTAATTCTCAATGCTGGAATAATTTTAGACTCACTTTCAGGAAGTTCCCAAATGTCACTTTTTAGTATATTATTCCAATCCCTAATGTCATGCTTTCTTCTCAACATACCTCCGAGTGACTGTGCTGCTAGAGGCAATCCATTACACTTTTTAACAATATCCCTTCCAATGTTCTCTAAAGTTGTTGTATTGTCACTAGATTCTAAGGGAAGACCTGCGTGGTTTGCAAACACTAACCAACAATCTTCATTTGACAATTGTTTGAGATGATAAGGTTGAAAAGTATGGACCACAGATGCTACATTTTCATTGCGGGTTGTTACGAGAATTTTACTTCCCCTAATCCCAAGTTGAAATGGTTTTTTAAAAACTCTCCAATTAACATAATCCTCGATCCAAACGTCATCCAAAACAATTAAGAATTTTTTATCTTGCAGGTTGTCCATCAAATGAAGTTGAAGTGAATTTAGATCATTCAATTCACAAGACTTTCGAGTAACTGCCTCTATCATAATTTTTGTGACCTTTACAATATCAAATTTATCAGAAACATAAACCCATGCTTTTAAATCAAATATCTGCTTCAAATTGTCATCATTGTACACTGATTGGGCCAAAGCTGTTTTTCCAACCCCACCTATGCCCACAATAGGGATCACAGACACTTGTTCACCATCACTGCTATCCTCCAACAACAACTTGATTATGGCTTCCTTGTCTTTATCCCTACCATATATATGAGATCCATCTTCTAGAGATGTTGATGGAGCTTTCCATGACACGTTCTCCACTGCAATCTCTTTCAAATCAAGACTCTCCTTGAGTCTTAAAACAGACTCTAATCTGACAACTATGTCTTCCAACCCACTAGCCATCTTCCTATTGGAAAAGAAGCTTGAAAACAAGTTGTTTACCTGCTTACGAGTTGCAGCTTTGGTACAAACTTCATCCAGTAAGTCATCGGCCTCATAGACAACATCTTTGAGAGCATTGAGCCAGTCGTTGACATTGGAGTCTGTGACTTGTTTCTTCTCAGCATCACCGAGCACAGCTCTGACCACTTTCAGAGTGGTCTCCAACTTTTGAAGTAACTTTTTCTCAAGCTTCTTTCCACGAATCAAGTTGACTTCAGGTGAATTCAGCCTGTCAAAAACAACATCAAGAAAAGCTGAGAGGAGCGCACCTACCACTGCTTCCATGATCTCTAGAAAAACTGATGACCAGACTATCAAAGTACAAAGACAAGGGTAAGGAATTGGTTGCAATAAACTTGGTTGGTTCTTGATGAGGTTTGGTTTCAGTCAACTCTCTTCACATTCATTCGTTTTGTTCTGCAAGAGAAATTGTAGTGGTGGGGATATCTTATCCGGTTGGCCATTGGATGCTTTTTAAAGACTCTTTCCCTTCGCTCCCACAAGATGGGTACTTCCTTGATATTTCTTTTTTTGAATTTAGCTCCTCTAAACTCGAGATTTATAAATTGATAAGGTGATCTGTCTGCGTTAATTTAAAGTGGAGTATATTTATAAAATGCTTTAATCAAAATTAATTGTGCCTCCTCTCTCATTTTATACGTCACTTACTTTAGACTGGCTTCTTTTCTGTTTACAAACCGTCCAAGTGTAGTAGTGGACCAGGGAGCGGTACGTTTTTTACTTTCAAGAATTGCTTGCAGGTTTCACGAACTAGGATCTTTTTTCTTTGGAGAAATGATATTTGGACATTAAAATATTACAAATATTCCATTGACATTCTCAATTTCTTTTTCTTTCACATCACATATCTATTATATCTATTTTTTCTCTCTTATATTTCTTTCTCTCTGTAGGTATATATTAGCATTCCAAAAAATATTTTTCTTTTCTTTGTGATGTGTGTACAGCGCTGTACAGTGAGGGACACATAATTGTCATTTTTCACTAATAGGATTCTTGACTTTTTTAATTTTAATAATTGTAAAAAAATTATCTAAATACTCATCCCAAAGATATTCACCAATATACTCGTCCTTTTGTATAAAGTGCAATTGCAAATGACGAGTTCTCAACGTGAACTCAAAATTTTATTTTATATATGATAAGGGAGCTCGGCTCTTGGAATGCCGAATTCCCAAAGTGATTTTTAATTTTCATTTAAATAGTTATTTTAGTTTAAGTTAATTTAAAGAAATAATTTAAATAATTAATTTAATTAATTAAATACTTTAAATAATTAATTAATTTAAATAATTAAATGTGTTATAATTAAATTTTTTTAAATAATTAATTAGTTTGTGGTTTAAAATATGTTAGAATTAGGAATTTAGGTTAAAATGATGATTATTAGTTTAAAATAAATAATTAAGTTGTATTATATTGATGTAAAATATTATACAAATGCATTAAGTGCCAACACGACAAGGGCAATTTTCCTTACTATGGTTCTCATTTCGACATAGTCCACATGTTTTGGGATGGTCATTTTCCCTAAGGTCCATCTCATTACGAATGCAGGAATATTTAGGACGACCTTTTGGATCTATCTGCATTTGTGGATTATAATACAAAACATCTCCATCATAATTCGACCAATAACCTTCGCTTGGCATTACACAAAATTGTTTGTTGTAAACATTGAACACATTTGCAACGTGTACACAGGAGGAACAAGTTGCATGTAATCGACACGTACATGTGAACATGTAGCGATAACATGTGAGCAAGGGGTGTGCAATGCCTGAAATTTTCTACAATCACACCACACTGTATTTAAGTTAACATTGAACTTTCCCACAAGTCATCCCTCTTGTGGGTTACACAATTCTTCTACTAGGAATTCCTTGTGTTCTCATGTGAAACTACATGGTGCGAGTTTCTGTCTCAGCACGACCATATGAGATCATTCCTTTTAATTGTTCTCCCTTTTTGGCGAATAATGTAGCTAACCTAAAATAGGTTTTTTTGGCAAATTCCACTTCCCCTTAAGAACTGAATTAATGGACTCAGCAAGATTAGTTGTCATGTGGCCATAACACCACCCTTGATCATATGCTTAAGTCCATTTTTCTTTGGGATTCGATCAAGCCAATTTGTGGCCTCTTGATTTTCTCCACGGAGAGTTTGTAGTACTAGTGAATGATGGTTGATTCAAGGCTATCTTGAAAAGTTGTAAGAAAAAAATTGTCAATTTGTTTTGAAGAGAATAAAAAAATAATTTCAATATATGTTAACGTAGCATTAACCAATGTTAACAACTTGCTTTCGCATGTCTGCATTCTTAAAGATCTTCATGAAATTTTGGACAATGTGTCGAATGCGGTACACATGGGTTGTTTGGGTTTGTGACCATCCATTACCCTGTCTCAAATAAGCACTATTTATTAATTTGTGTCTGTTTGAAATCAAGCAAATACCATTTTGGGGTGTGACTTGCTTTCTCAAGTTGAGAAGAAAGAATAACCAAGTGTCTGTTATCTCACCCTCAACAATGGCAAAGATTATTAAAAGAATGTTATTATTCTTATCTTGAGCAATTGCTAGCAAAGAGTTCCTTTGTATTTACTATACAACTAGGTATCATCACCTTGAACAACGAGCTTGCAATATGCAAACCCACGAACTAATTGGTCCTGATTATAGGCTAACAGGGTCTTTAACTCTACAGTTGTTATAACATCCTTAATTTTTTTCTCTAAATTTTTATTTTTTAATTAATTTTTCAATATGGGATACTCTAATTTTTAAAAAAATTATAATTATTGGACTCAAATGAATTAACTCACTAATTTATTGGTTATTATAAGTATTTTTTTTACATGATTCTTAATATTTAAAGAGAATGCCTAAATTTAAAAGTTAAGTATATATACATATATTAATTTTTATTATAGAATTAGTTTTTTTCAATTATAAAAAATAAGTAACATGATAATATATATATATATATATATATATATATATATAGAGAGAGAGAGAGAGAGAGAGAGAGAGAGAGAGAGAGAGAGAGAGAGGGAGGAATTTATGTTTACATGTAATATTTATTAGATTATGTATTAATTTGAGTTAATTAAACATTTTTTTTGGTGAATTGGAGGGGCCCAAGCCTCACCGAAAGATAGATTAATTACCTCTAAGGAATAAAATAGAAAATGCATCTTCCATTAAAGGAGCAGCAAGAAAATCTGGAACAGAAGTAAAAAACTTTTAGTGCAATCCAAAGATAAACCAAATTTTAACGCTTTGGCAGATTAGTTAGCCTCACGAAGGATGTGTTTCAACTCTACTTCCTCAAACCGCCCCATGAGTTGCTTTATGTTAGCTACTAGTGCATATCCTAGGTGAAAAGGATTGCGTACGTAACGAATCAAATTGACAGCAACCTATGAATTAGACTGAATATGCAACTTGGAATAGCCTTTAGCAATTGTTGCCTTGACACCATGCAAGATCCCCCAAAGCTCCGCATGGATGACTAAACAAAATCCAACATTGTAAGAGAAACCAAAAAGAAAGCTTCCCATGTAGTTTCTGAATAACCGACCACAAGTCGCTCCCATCAAATTACAAGAGACCGCCTCGTCCACATGGAGCTTATATAATCCTATTTAGTATTATTTCTAATAGTTAATTATCTTTACAAAAAAGAAATAGACGAACACAACTTTTTTCGATAGAAGCTTTTCTAGCATGCTTATATATATTAGGCTAAATTAGTAATTTGGTCCCTTAATTTAAAAGATCCAATTAGGTCCCTTTTATTATTAAAAGGTTCAATAAGGTCCCTTAATTTTCAAAAAGCTTCAATGTTACCCTTTCCATCCAAATGTGAGAAACGGTGTTAAGTGGTAACATATGTGGCCCAGATGTTATGGAATCTGTTGATGATGTGTCAAAATCGTATTTTTTCTCTTTTTTTTTTACCGTTGGACTAACATTCTTCTTTCCCAATTTAAAGCCCAAAAGTAGGGTTTCTTTTGCACTTCTTCATCAACGTCTCAGTTTCAAGCTTCTAGTTACAACTACCATCCAAATTCGTCTAGCCACAACAGTTCAGCCACGGATTCATGTTCCTCTCATGGCGGTGCAAGTTGAAGATGGTCGGTCACCTATATGCTAATGCAGGGAGATGGCGATTTTGCAAATGACCTTCACTCTTGCAAATAGTAGGAAGAAATTTTGGGAATGCCCTAACTACAAGGTCACTTCTTTTTCATCCTTTGGTCTTTAAGTTTTCCATTCCTTACAATTTGTAATTGATGCATCTTGTTTCAATTTACAAAAAACAAAGTGGCATTGACGAAGAGGTTGGCCGCAATTTCTTTCAATGGTTGGTAGATGAAGTAGCTGATGAAAGAGATGTAATCATAGTGAGACAAAGATTATCATCTTCAAAGTTCTTTGAAGTCAGCAAAAAAATGGCTGAATTTGTTCATAATCATTGGCTCTATTTTATTTTATTTTTGTGATGAATGTTATATTTATTTGTTATGAAACCTAGGAGGTAGAGATAGAAGGAATGTGTATTTAAAGTAGGCATTCTCTGTTAACTATTGTAGTTTTAATACTAACTTAATTTTATGTAGCTTTTGTTTTCAGTTTTAATGTAAGTTGTAGTTTGTATCGTGCACCTTTTGTAATGAACATCAATGATGTTTTGAATGTAATCTAACATGATAATGGGAGCTTTCATGTAATCAGTTGTCATTTTTGATGATTTGAATGTAATTATATGTTAATGAAGTCCATTGGATCTATTAATGATATGACATCAAATCACATTGACTCTTTACCCAATACCTTATTAAATTCATTTTATTTTTATAAATTTTATTTTTTATTATTTTCTTCCTTATTTGAAATCGCGAGTAAAATTTTTGCGATTAAAAACTTAACTTTAAACATTTTATAAAGTGCATGACTATTTATTGTCAGTGTAACAGCAGAAAATAAAATATTGCACAATTTATAAAATACATACATGGATCATCATGTTATATATGTCATAGTCATGCATAACAAGGTCATACATACCATCAGAGTAGTCACCATGATAAGTACAATCATCCATGTTTAGTACTAACATTGTCTACTGAAATATACATAAATATATAAATGACCAAAAGATCCTAACTACCCCGCCCTCAAATACATACAAACATAAATAAAGGGCCTATGTCAGATCAATGTATCTATACATATAGTCCCCTACCTATACAGTCATCCAAAAAGTAGTCAGATCAGATTAGTTATCTTTGTCTAAAAGGACTCCTCTCCTTGATTAGTCTTTGTCTCCTCTGAGTCCATCTCTGCATCAATTGCATAGTGTGAATGCCCATTGCACACTTGGGATGGTTGCCCAACATCTGAAGAAGATAAGGATAAAGAAAGAGATATCCAACCATTCCCTATCCCTGGCTGGTAGTCTAGCTTAGGAGAGGGAATAAGGTTAGTAACATGAACGAGCAATGCTATGACCATAGAGGATGGGGGTGGCTCAAAGTAATCAACCATAGGATCAACCAACGCATTGTCCTTATCCTTAAGAGGTGGTGATGGAACCTCAACTTTGACATATCCAAGGGGCAAAAAGGTTGTTAGAAGAGTAGGCAAAGTGATAGTGGTAACATGCATAAAGATCTCGAGGTACGGTGATAAGAAACTAATGGTAAGGTATCTCCTATAAGTAATGGTGCCAATATCCTAATCAAGCATCCATTCCCCAAAATGACCATACTGTAGATTCATCATTATGAGAAATTGGGCCATCTTCTTGTATTATCGATCGAACCCATACATAGGAAAGAAAAGGAAAAAGGAAATGGAGTGAGGTGATTTATTTTCTAAATCACTTCCAAAAAAAGGTATGTAGGATTGACCTACATAATATCACAAAGATAAAGTACAGCTGAATAATACATAATAAGGGGAACCTAGAGTTTAGTCAAAGTTCTTTTAATCTACTCGAATCTCTTAACACTTTGTATGGATCCATAACCCCATCTTCTAATGAGCAACATCCAATTTCTCATTACAGGAAAATGATCGGGAGTACATACTCGCGAATAAGGTACTAACATCATAGTCATCATCATCATCATCATCAATAGCGAGACATGAGCTCAAGGCTCCTCTAAGGTATTCACTACATTAATTATAGTGATGTTGAGCAGGTGTCAGGGTTACAAGTTGGTTAAGTGATTATCCTAGCTCTAGGGTGCTACCTTGACCATTAGGACTCTCGCAATGAGCTGTAATTTCAGCACATGGAGTGACCAAAACTTGCTCAACAAGTTCATGATAATTATCCAAAATTTTATGATTTAATTTTACTATTAAATTAGTTAATTTTTCTAATTTATTTTAATAAAATTCTAAAATCTTGATTTTATCCATTCTTGACCAATGGGGACTATTTTTAGTGACAAGTGAACATGTTCTAGACTATTCTAAATTCAAATTAATTTTTATACATCTTTATTAAGTTTTTAACAATTTTTAATGTATTTTTAGGTCAAAATAATAAATAAATCATTTTAATTCTAATAGATCTAAAGTTTTCAAGATAAATTCAAAAAATAATATTTCTTATAAAAAATGATTTAAATAAATTTTCATAATTTTTGGACACCTAAAAGACATTGGTTTGGGTTTTTCTGGTATTAGAGGTATTTTGGTCTTTTTGCACACAAATTTTAGAAAAATTCTATAAAATTTCCAAAAGTATATTTTATTATTCTAATTATTATTAATTCAAAAATATATTTTTCTAAATTTTTATATATTATTATCTTATTTTGTAAACTCAAGGGCAAAATGATTTTTTATTGAGTCTCGGTTCAAAAAAAATATTAAAAATCTAAGCTAAGCATTTTTCAACATTCTAAACTCAACTAATGTTGAGATCTTTATCTGGTCAATTTTATAAAAATATTAAATAAGTAGAAAAACAATGTAAAGATAAGTTAGGGTGTTTGTTCCAAATGAAGTCCCGAAATTTGGGAATTAGTTTTGAATCAGATGCTAATCTTGTTTTGATAACAATCTTATGTCTTTGAAAATGCGAGAATGATCTATTTTGCATTGGTTTATAATAGTAAATTTATTATCTGTTGGTAACAATCTTATGACCCAAAATATTGAGTGATCTTATTTTCTTTTGGACTTGCTTCACTTATTTTCATTTTCCAATTTCAGTTTGGCCTATAATTTCATACACATTTATAATAACCATTTCACCTATAAAGCATCAAGTAAAGGATGTTCACAAAACAAATACATAGTTTTAATAAGAACCATTAACATTTTGGCCTGAACTGGCCATTCCAAATCCAAGATTACATTCCAAATGTATTTCAAAATACATTACAAAACGTATTTCCACAATACGTGCTAAATATGTACTCCAAAAAAAAAAAAGCATCCAACATAATTACATTTCAAATGTATTCCAAAATGCATTGCAAAATATAGACCAAAAAATCATTCAAATTGTCCAATATCATCATGACTTCCTTTGAGGAGCTTTTCTTGTTGGTAGCTTTTACCTTATTGTGGATCCTTTCTTGGTGGTAGCTGTTGGCCTTCCTTTTTGACTTGCAACAATATGTTGTTTTGGTGCAAAGGCACTAGTTATAGTGGGTTGGATAGATGGAGTGGGTTGGCTAGATGCAGTGGTTTTGGTAGGTATAATAGGTTAGACTGGTGTAGTGGGTTGTATAGGTCCAATAGGTTATATAGGTGCATTGGTTTGGGTACAGTCAATGGTTTGGGTAGGTGCAATGGTTTAGGTAGATTTTGTTGTTTGGGTAGGTGTAGTGGTGGGGATAGGTTCAGTGGTTTGGGTAGGTTCAGTAGTGTCCCTTGGTGGTTCTTTACAAGTGGACTTGTTATGTCCATATTTGTGGCACCTATTGCATTTCTTATGTATACCATCCCTTCTCAACCGTGTCTCATTCTTTTTCAATTCCCCTGGTTCCAAATTTCTTCTCTTCTTTGGGCTTTTGGGCAATTGTAATCTACCATTTTATTTGGCATCTTAAAAATGGGAAATTTTCACTTTTGCCCTAGTCTTCATCATTATTGTAAAACATAGAAATAACACAAGAAGGGGGGTTGAATTATGTTATATTAGATTTTCACAAAAACCTTTTTCAAAACATTTCGTCTAAAAGATTAAACAAAAGAATTTTTTAAAACAATGTTAGAGAGAAGACGAATGAAGAAAGCAAGACAAAGAAACACAAAGAATTTATACTGATTTGTCTCACCCTAGAGACTACGTCCAATTCTTGACAACAACCAAGTCTCACTAACTTAATCAAATTACAAATATTCTTTTAACCAAGCCTCTTCAGGCTCAACCTAAGTAGTCTTTAACTTGCCTCTCCAAGCAAAAACCCAAATATTCTTTGAGTCAAAGCCTCTTCAAGCTTCTACTGATTTCTTAGAGAAAAAGGTTGAACGTGAGTTATCTCATTTAGTTTAACGTCTTATCAGACAAATATACAATGAAGTTTAGTAAAAATGTTTACAAGCAACGTATATGAAAATATTACAAGTTGAGAGCTTTTCAACAATTCAAGATTTATCAATTGACCAGCATTTGAGACTGAGGCCTATTCTTCTATTTATAGTATTCTCCCAAAAAGTGTCCGTTATGACTATTGCAGGAGACATCATTCGTCTGTTGAAAAGAGTCGTTGAAGCATTAAATGTAGCATTTAATGTCTTTCACCAATTTGTCACTTTGATAAGATAAAGCAGTCTGCTTATCTTAGCCTTTCTCGTACTCAACCTTGTAACAGTGGACATATATGCTTTTTCGTACTGACATTCGCACACACATTCCTTCTTTTAGGCGTAAAGTGGACTTGCCTCGAGAGTAGGTACGTAGACTTTATTTCTTTCGAGGTTGTTTACACTTTTTCATATTTGTAGTACACAGATTGTTTAAAACTTCGTGTGAAAGGAGTTAATTACTAAATCTTTTAAAGCAGTGAAAGACGATAGATCAATTCGTGATCAGACGATAGCGAATATGCAATATACGAGTAAACAGACGATTGATTCTAAAAGATTATTTTGGACTGTTTGTTATTATCAAAATAATTGAAGGTTATAAATTTGTCCTTTGTCTTAACAATTATTAACCCCACTATCCAAATCCTCAGAATTATAGTCACTACTAGAAAGGGTTGTTACATCGAAGATATGGTTTTGAAGATATAGTTGCTTATGCTTTGCAAGTAACAAAAGAAGTGAATACTTTCAAACCAATCACATATTAGGAAGCTATCACTAGTAATGAATCAACTCAATGGATTGCATCTATGGGTGAGGAGATGGAGTCTCTTCGTAAGAATCACCACCAAGAATTTCACTCATATATTTATAGGAATCTCATTTCACATTATTACAAGTATTCTTTTATCAAGTTTCTTTAAGCTCAACAAACCAAGTATTTTTTCGTTTGTCTCTCAAGACACGATCACAGAGTATTCTTTTATAAGCTTCTTTAGACTCAAACCTCATTATTGTTTAAACTTACCTCTTTAAGCACTATACCCAAGGCACTGTGACTTTTTTTTTTATATATGATATCTTACATTTCATTTTATATATATATATATTTTTATTACTCTTAAATATTGCTATTTAAATTTAGTGCGTACCAAAGTATCTTTCAAATAATAGTTAGGGATTAATCCCTTCAAGACACAAAGATCATCAAAATGGACTTTGTCTACCTTCATCATTAACTTTATTTTTTTCTAACTCTTTATAACAAAAGTATATCGTCACACTTTAAGAATTTATGCAATATTATTAACTTTATTTCTCACTCAAAATCTAATATTTAATTAATAGCTTTTAAACTATTTAATTGACTGTTTACCTTACTTTCTACTTCAACAATGACGAATAAAATAGTTAGAACAGTTTACTATAAGAATTTTTTTTTGTTTTTATTTATTTTTTAATTTTAATTACAAAAACGTCACCTTATTTTCCTACTATTTTTTATTTTCAAAAATTTGTATACGAAACATTTGAAACAATCTATTATTTTAACCGATTCCTATGCATATTTGTTGGCACCTAGAAAAAATTAGCCGCAAACAATATATAAATCAGTTGAAAGGGAAAAGAAAATAATCGAGGGGTCATACTGATAAAGCATTTAATCTTGTTAAGTTCGGCTGTTTTGTAGTATTAGCTGATGGACAAATTAGCTAAAAGGAAGGGGTTAGCTAAAAGGAATGAGAAGCCAAGGCTAGCTAAAGGATCAACTAATGGAGTAATGAGAACGTCTATGTTAAATCAACTAAAGTGAATTATAGAAGTTGCAGAGGACGGCTACCTAGTGTCGAGGTCAGCTGGTAGATAATTCGGCTGTTATTCCCATTTGGCTATCTAACGAAGAAATTAGCTGAGTGTGAAGCCTAAGGAGTTTGGATAAGTTAAGAAGGAGTTATCTGGGTTTCTAGAAGAATTTTTGAATGATTGTTGTGGGAAACAACAGTTGAAAACGGCTAGCAGAGGCTCCCTAAAAAATAGGAAGCAGTTACCACCCATTTAAAATTTAAACGCAGGTTTGATTGGCTATGGGAAAATGGAGATCGTGCCTATATTTCACGGAAGCAACTGGAGGAGGTTAAAAGAGGAGTGGCCAGTTGCAATTAGCTAGGACCTGCACATATTAGCCGAAGCTGATTGACACTGACAGGATTAGCTGAACTCGTGAAAAATTAGCTAATAAAGGTCTAAACCACATTTTAGGCAGTTATTAAATAGAAAAACGGGTAGATCAGTTCCCAACATTATAAATAGGGCCTTGTACTTATTTTTCGACGCACCAATCAATCACATCAACCTATTTATCTTGCACTTATTTACTGCTTTCCTTTACAACTCTAATTACAGTTTTATCATTTAACTTTCATGTAAATCCAATCTTCTTCTTCTCCTTTGTTCACCTACAACACAGAGTGTTTTCTGAAGTAGTTTAGGAACTCATTAGCTGAGGAGCAGATTCCCCTTCTTAGCACAAATCGTCTGAGTATCTTGGGATCGTGTTGAAGCAAGTTTAGTCGAGCCATCCGGCTAAAATTATTCACGCAAGAACAATATTTTTGAAATAAGAAACTAGCATTTTGCAGCACTGTCAGAGCTTGCTAACTGAGATCATTCTAGCTTAGAGCAAAGGAGTTTAAAATTCACTTCACCATTCAATGCACTCAAATGTAATATAATTTACTTGGCTGTTGGCACATATTCCATATATCAAAATATGTTCACGATTGCTATATTATTCAGCTTCTTAACAACAACTGGAAAAAGATCAAGCTTTAACTTCTTCCTTTGGCTTCTTCAGGAGAAAGAACAGGCTTTCTGTCAAAGCAGCTTTGGAAGTCAAAGAAGCTCCCAGCAGGTTTAGTGCCTAATCATGTGTAGATAATGAAAGTCATTGCTTCTAATATATATTAGAGGGGGAAATTAAAAACATTGCACAGAGTTCTTCAGACTCAATCATTGGACCAAAATTAATTTTAACTAAATTCATTAACAATCATTAAATTCTCAAGTACCAAGAAGATTAACAACACAAGATAAAATTAGCAAAGAATGGATTGTTACCTCAGTCTCCCCAATTCTCAGCTCATGCTCCTCCAAATCATCCAATGGAGCATTCAGCTTTTGCAGAAATGAAAGGCTGGAAGTATTTGCCAATGGTGTCACTTGCAGATCATCCCATACAACGAATAGCGACGGCCTCCTCACAAAGCCCACAGCGGATTCTCTTGTTCCATCAGGGGATCTTGGCTCAAAAAGTTTCATGAGTACTGGACGTTGTATCAGACTATGTTCCTTTGAAATCACTCCATTCCCAATGGCATAGCAGATATTATTTTTAATTACTCCTGTGCCATACCAGTAACAAGGAGTGTCTTCTTCACGAAGCTGTGTTGGCTGCCTCTTGCAACCGAATTGAGGAGCCACCAGGAGATTGAGTAAAGGAGTGCCTGAAGACCTTGTGAACCATGATGGATTGAGACCCTTCACACTTTTGTACAAGTTATTCATACATCCCAGAGAGAAGTTTCCATCCAATAGCTTTAGAATAGATCCAAGAGGTGTTGTGAGGAAGCTGAATAGAAAATCAACAAAATCTCCCTCAGCTTCGGCATACAGTATCGTTTTCTTTGATTTTCTCACTGTTACCTTAAGGTTTATACTGGAATCGAAAATTGTCCAGCCTTGATTCTCTGGTCTAAGTTTTGGTGAGAAAGTGCACACCTGCTTAGATTCTCCATTTCCTAAGAATACGTCGCTGAGAGGAGATTTGGAGGTTAATGCCTGCTTTAGTATGTCCAAAATCTATATATATATATATATATAAAAAAAAAAAAAAGGTATAAGCACAATATTCATCAAATAACAAATTTCCATGGACTTAGAATCATCTAAAGTGTGCGATATACGTTGAAAGATACAGTGCTGGGTAATGATTATAGAATGACAAATCGAATGGTTGAGATTTAACCATTTTATAATTTGTTGTGCTCATGCCTGTAATTTATTATATCCTTAATCATTGATAGAATAGGCATCCCTCAACTTTTGCTACTATTCTATAGCACCTGTTTTGCAGATCTTTCCCATGCACAAGTTTACTAGCTAACTATGGAACTTCTGGAAGATTATCAGCTTCTGTTAGGTAACCCCCATTAGAAGTTAATTATAACAAGTTAGTTAGTAAGCCCTTTGTTGGTTATATTAGTTAGTTATGTGAGATAGTTTGAATAAGGCATGTTGTCTATCAATAAGAACAGGGGTTGAGAGCAGAGGGGATCTGATCAATTTGGAAAGGTTTGAACTCCTAGAGAGTGGGGAGAGGTCAGGGTCTCTCGAATACCCTGAGTATTAGTCTAATTCATCTGAATCATCTCTGACTCTGTTACCAGAGAGTTGTACTAGAGAATAATACACATTTTCTCACTTCATCTATTTTCTCTATTTTCTTCTTTGTCCTGATCCAGTTCTATCAGCTTCAACTTACTAACATAAATGAGAGAAATACAAGTCCTACAAATGATTCAGTAAAATATGAACTTCCCTCACAAAATGCTCATTTCAATCCACTGCACTTAAGTATGTTCTAAATTCTAATTAACTTACATCTATCCAAAATTGCAAATTTATTAACAAACTTTTATGTGATAATCTACAACTGCCATGCCAAATGAATTAAAAACAATATTACCTCCTTTAAGCCAACATTTAGGAACTTTTCTGTCAGCTTGTGGAAGTTTTTGTAGCCAAGTTGGACAAGTTGCTTAACAGAGTTACCAGGAGAGCTTTGTAGCACCGTTAAATCGTCAAAGATCAAGTAAATGGTTTGCCCCTTAACAAAAACACCATCCCCATGAGTCCCTTCATTAGAATCTCCATGCAGCTTCATTTCTTTGTCCATCAATTTCCCACAGGAGCAACCAGCCTCAGCAAAAGTACTCAAGAACCAATCACCACCCCTTCGACACTTGTTGCTACACATGAAGTACTTCATGGGCTCTGTATCATCCACCTTCAGCTTCAGTTTCTGGCAAAGTGCTTCACAAGGGTTGCGTGGACAAAGCAACATTCTCTTGCAGATATGGTTCCAGAAAACCTCAGCATCAGAATTTTCCACGCTTTGGTACAGATTGTTGATGCAACCAATCTCTTCTGCTGCGCCGTGCCCTTGCTTCTTTGAAACAAGCCTTATGATAGTTCCCAGTGGAAGGGTCAGAAAACCGAACAAAATATCTATCAAGTCTCCATTTGCTTCAGCCACAACCACACGGTTTTTTTCTTTGTCCACCAAAAGCCTCAAAGGGAGGTTCGGTTCTTGCTTGGAAGCCATGCAAAATATCACAAAAACAAGGGAACAAATTGGCAGGTTTAGTACAAAGTGTGATGACTTCTCTTTTGCGTTGTTATTTTGGAAATGTCATATGATTCCCAGTGAGTTATTACTGGTGTTGGGTTTGAAATTGGAATGGTGGGAAGAAGGAAATTAGTAAGAAGTTTCCTTTGTTAGCCAGCATTATTAGTACACTCACTATTTTTGTTGTTTAGTGAGAAGAAAAAGAGAAAGACCTTACTTTTTGCATAAGAATTGAAACGGTGAGCTACACATAACTTTCCAATTTGTTTCCATGAACAAGGTCATGAAAGTGACTGAAGTCTTCCGGAAGCTTGCATTTGATTAGCACTTGGTTGATTAAAATTTAAGGCTTGAAAGAAGTATTTGGAAGTGAAGTAGTCACGTGATTCCGGTCCACAAAATTTTTGTAATGCTAGTCTATTTGTTTCCGTGTTCTTGCAAGTACTTAATAATAAAGTTGCTCCTTCCAAGCTCTGAAAAAAAAATTATAGTTTTTGTTGAAAGAACCCAGAAACTTCTATCACCTTCTTACGCGGCCTCAAGTAGAGTTGAAATGCCATCACTATTAAACATACATATGACAATTGGACTTCTCATCAATTTCCAAAAAAGAAAAAGTATAATTAGTAGATTCTTTATTACCTGAGTTTTGTTGTATCCTCTCTTCTTGCAACTTCTTTTTATCAATTCACTTAATACTAAATAAAAATATTAAATACAAACTAAATACATTTAATATCCTGAAAATTAAAAAAAAAATTCTTTATTTAATAACTAATATTTTTTAAAACAAGTTATCAGGATTAAGTTGTAAAAAAATTCAGATTGATTCTTTGTCACCTTCAACATATAGAAATAGAAACTTAATTTTTCTTTTAAAGCCTCAAATTAAGTTAAAAGAATATTAAAAAGAACACTCATATTTACATTAAAGAGGGATGTGAGATTTTATTATACTCTATTCAACCAATCCTTTAAAAGTAGAAGAATGCTGGTTCCTCTGAAATGAGTGGAGTGCACTTTAAGGGATAAAAGTGTAATAATATCTATTAATTCAAAAATCAACAATTAAAAATTGTGATAAAATCAAATTCATATAAAAAATTTAAAATCAATCACAATCTTTGTCATTATATATATATATATATATATATATATATATATATATATATATAGGACCAAGATCCGTTGACACCAGATGTCAAAATTAGTCAAATTACACCTTCAATAACTTTTTGTTGAATGCAAATTTAACTGATCTAACCGTTGAATTATGTGATATTATCTTCATAAACATGTATATCAAATTTCATAGTATTTGGACTTTGTTAGATATGCTATCTAACATTGAATATTTACAAATATTTTAATATCATATTATACGTTAAAATAAAATAATGTGATGAACTATTAAATAATTTTGGAATTGTATAAAATTTTGTATACTTAATTTAATTAATAAGAATATCAAATTCAATGGTTGGATTGGTTAAATTTGCATTCTACAAAAAGTTATTGAAGGTGTAATTTGACTAACTTTGACAGCTGGTCTCAACGAATCCTGATCCTATATATATCTATATATATTGCAGTAAATTTATCATTTTAAATCTTCGTAATTATGACTTACATAAGAAAATAATCATGCCGGAATATGCACGAATTTATAGAAAATTGTAAAAATAGTAATAATTTAAATGAAATAGTTGTAAAAATTAAAAATTAAAAATTAATTAAAAAGAATTATGACAAAGTAAAAAAAATTAGAATATTAGAATACAATATTGAACTAAATCTATAATATATCTATTAATCTATTAATATTTATAAAGTTATTATCAGAGAGAGAAAAATTTATCCGTCTAAAATAAAGACAATTTTGACAAACTCTTTCATTAATACTACATTAATTCTTTCATGATGCTATTAAAACAATTTACTCTTAAAAAATAAAAACTAGGCATGTTAATCAAAAGTGATAAGTTAATAATTGAAATCGTAAATGTCAAAAAATACTCTATATATACTTGGGAGTATTTTGTGTTTCTATAACTCTTTTTTTTTCCTATCTTTTTGCAGTGTCTTTAATGTCCGAACATAGGTTGTGTTTTAGGTATTTTATCATATAATTTTTTTTTTTGTTATTCTTACTTCTTGTTCTTAACTAGTAAAATTAAGCATTTTATTTAATTTTGTTTTTCTCAATCTTTCTTCTTCTTCTTTTTAATTAGGTATTTTTTTAATTGTAATTCTTACTTCTTCATCTTCTTCTTATTTTTTTTCTTCTCTTCAACTCATTTTTTATTTCTTTTTCTTTACGTCTTTTTCTATTAGTTTCCATGTTCTTGCAAGTACTTAATAATGAAGTTGCTCCTTCAAGCTCTGCAAAAAAAAAAAAATTACTAGTTTTTGTTGAAAGAACCCAGAAACTTCTATCACCTTCTCACGCGGCCTTAAGTACGGTTGAAATGCCATCACTATTAAACATACATATAACAATTGAATTTCTCATCGATTTCCAAAAAAGAAAAAGCATAATTAGTAGATTCTTTATTCCCTGAGTTTTGTTGTATCCTCTTTTCTTGCAAGTTCTTTTTATCAATTCTGGTAATACTAAATGAAAAGAGCCAAGTCCAAGAATGGAAACTTGAGTTATACTTACCTTTCATTTAATGCAATTTCTTACTATTTTCGTGTTTGTATGGAGCCTAAATTCTTTTAATTTATGCTTCTTTAATGACTTCTGACAAGAGAAAAAAAATGTTTTTATGTAGTTAACTAGCACAGTTGCTCTTGTGAGGCACGAAGTTACATTACATATAATTTTAAAATATATAAAACAATCAAGAAATTTTCTCTATTCAAAAAATATAAAAAAAATGTTATAAAATTTCATGATTTAATTTATCGGCAAAGTAATAAGTGAGTTTTTTAATGTTAACATTATTCATGTTAAAATATAAATTAAAAAACAATTCAATTCATAAAAATTTATATATAATCAGAATATTATATATTGTAGTAAAATTATCATTTAAAATTTTTGTAATTTTGACCTACATAAGAAAATAATCATGTAGGGATGTGCAGGAATTTATAGAAAAATTGTAAAAATAGCAACAATTTAAATAAAGTAGGTGTAAAAATAAAAAATAAAAAATTAATTAAAAATGATTATGACAAAGAAAAAAATTTAGAATGTTAGAGTACAATATTAAACTAAATCCATAATAATAGTATATAATTATATAAGACAGAAGAAATAATGTGAAAAAAAAAATACTTATTTACCTATATATAATTCGAATACTAATACACTTTCATTTAAAATTTACGCTTATATGTGAATTTTTTTATTCCCGCAATGCAAATATTTACTCTGTATTTTAGATATTAATATGATTTAAAGTAAAAATTTCATCCCCACATAATCCAAATATTTATCTATGTATTTTAGATATTAACATGCTTTCACAGGGATGCAAATATTCTTGTAATTTAAATATTGATATAATTTTTTAAAAGTCTTCATTTCTAAGTGATGGAAACACTTATTTCTGCAATTTAAATTTTAATATTTTTTTTATACAAAGTTTTTGATTCTGACAAGATATAAATTTTTACCCATTTAATTTAAATATTAAGATAATTTTATTTAAATTTATCTCTCAATGTGAAATATAAATAAATATATATATATATATATATATATATATATATATATATATATATATATATATATATATATATATATTTACTCTTACAATTTAGATATTAATACCTTTTTTATAAAGTAATTATACGTGCAAAAAATTCAACTGCTTAAACGTAAAGGTTGATATTACTTATGTAAAGATTTCAACCCAATAAATATACATATTTTAAGAACTGACACTACAGCTCAATTTGAAAAAAACCTTACATATAATCATCAAATAACATTTTCTAAATTTTACCATTTAATGTAATGACTTATATGTCATAAATTTCTACTTATCATACGGATATATATAAAAATAAAATAAAATAATTGTTTTATTTTTTGAGTAAGAAGGGATCACCGCCGAAAGCAAATTTAAGGCCTAGAGCGTTGAAGAAAAATAAAAAGAAACTGAATACGAACAAAACTAGGTCAAAATAAATAAATAACATGAATCCCTTGCTCCTGAGATAATCCATATTTACCATTGCATCTGCTACCTACTCGCTTTTACGAAAAATATGATTCCATCTGACCGAGCCTTTCAAGGATAGGTAATTCGAAATTTCTTGGACTAGGGTTGTTTTAGAGTAGGATGAGGGGCACACACATTATCACTCTAAGACCAATTGCCGCAGAAGAGTTAGAGCTGTCAAATTGGCTGGGCCAGCTTGGGTCACCCGAGCCATTGCTCTTTAGTGATCCGGCCTAGTTTGACCCAGCTTGTGTTCGGGCTTCTTTTTTTTCGTCTAGCCAGTCTTATATGAGCCACTAGACCAATTTGGATTGAATTTTTTTTTAGATTTATTAACATTGTTATTTATTTTAATTATTATTTTTTCTGAAAAAATTATATAAAATTAAATTATTTAAATTATTATTAAATATTTAAAATTAAATTCTACGTACTTTCTAATATAAACGAACATTTTTACTCATATATAATTGATCCTTTCTTTTTTAATTTTTTTAAGTATATTAATATTTTTCATTTAATATATATATATATATGTCAAGGCCAACCTAGTCTGGGCCCAGTTGGCCCGCTAGGCCAGACGAGTCGAGTCAAAATGGCTCGGTTTCTTTTTGGTTGTCTTTTTTTTAGTCCAACTTAACCTTTTTTGCAGGATAAACGGGCGGCCCATTGGGCCAAGCCCATTTTGATAGCTCTACTTCTAAAGAGTATGATTCAATTATGTGAATATTCCTAAAACCATGATGCCATGCCATGCAATTCAAAGGGCATGAAGAATACCCCATAATTTGGCTAGCATTACTGTATATCTGCCTAAATTACAAGTAAAAGCAAAAGTGAAGGCTCCCAGATGCTCTCTAGCTACCTTACCACAAGTTGCTGCACTATCATATGTATGAACTGATCCATGACGATTAACTTCAATAAAGTGCTCTGCCTGAGATCTCTACCGAGTAGCATGTCAATGGGAATATAGGTCAGTATTTGTTATTATTTTTTCATCCCTTGTAGTGGGCTTTAACACATTGGACGCAAACAATGAAACACGAGTTACATAGTGGGTGGCATTTTTTTGGGTCTAGATTAATCTAGTCTGGTATGCTTGAACTTTCCCAATCTTATATTTTTTTTCAAATTAGTTTCAAAATTCTTTTCTAAAAAATATTCAAACTCCATTTAAGTTTAAGAAAATACATTTTGTTCCTTAAAAAATACGATGACAATAGAGTCGTCGATATAATAGTTTAACCCAACACTAAGTCTTATATGTCAGGGCTGAAAAGTTCACTGAAGCATATGACAATGAGTTTGGGGTATTGCACCACTTTTTTTTTTTTTTTACAAATCACACCACCTTTATTTATTTTAAAAAAATATTATCCATAATTACTTTTGTCTAACAAGATGTTTAAGTTGATGTTTCTTTTAGAATTTTAATTCTGTAATATATTAAATACTCTTCTTGAATTTAATTCTAGAATGTTTTGTATATCACTTCCGAAATTAAAAATTTGTATGTGATTTGCAAAATATTATGGAATTAAATTTCTGAAACAATGTTTAATTAAGTTTCTAGAAAAGTGTTTTGAACGTGTTAGTGAAATAAAATTCCAGAAATTATATATATATTACAAATGTGTTTCTGTTCACACTTTGAAATGTGACTTCTTGTAGTCCCAGGAGGTGTCTCCTCCGATAGGCTCCTATTCCTTTGTTTTGCAAACCTTCCAAAGGGCTTCTATTCCTTCCATATTTATATTGGACACCTATCAATTGTTTGAAGCCACGTGCTTTCTTCCAATTTGTGCATTGTGTTCGCATGATCCCTGTAACATCCCGGGCGCTGACGAGGGTGAGGAGTGATTGCCGGTGCAAAAGTGATAAAGGATGGACAAAGAGTAGCTCCTAGCAGGCTTCTAGCGAGAGCGGCACATGAATGAATCGAATACACACCAGAATGAGAGGGATCCAGAGGTTGTGCAAGTATGAGACTGTATAGTAGAGGATAGCTTAAAAGGAATTAATAAGTGCTACCTATACTAACAAGATGCATCTACTTTTTGGTAGCTTATCACTTAAGAACTCCATAGTTAAGCATGCTTGACTTGGAGCAATTATGGGATGGGTGACCTCTTGGGGAGTTTCCAAGGAAACGTGTGAGTGAAGACAAAGCACGCTAAAAAGTCTTGTGTTGGTTTGTGGGACAGCCGTCAATCCTGAAAGCGGTCAGGCATTACAAAGTGGTATCAGAGCAAGGCCTCTCTCTTAGTACGGTGTTGTTCAAGGATGAACCAAGCGAAAGCTGGTGGGCATGTAACATCCCAGGTGCTGACGAGGGCGGGGAGTGATCGCCGGTGCAAAAGTGATAAGGCACGAACAAAGAACAGCTCCTAGCAAGCTTCTAGCGGGAGGGGCACATGAATAAATTGAATACACACCGGAATGAGAGAGATCCAGAGGCTGTGCAAGTATGGGACTGTACAGTTGAGGATAGCTTAAAAGAAATTAATAAGTGTTACCTATATCAACAAGATGCATCTACTTTTCGATAGCCTATCACTTAAGAACTCCACAGTTAAGCGTGCTTGACTTGGAGCAATTATGGGATGGGTGATCTCCTAGGAAGTTTCCCAAGAAGCGTGTGAGTGAGGACAAAGCATGCTAAAAAGTCTTGTGTTGGTTTGTGGGGACAATTGTCGATCCTAAAAGCGGCCAGGCATTACAATCCCAGCACGCTAGAGGGCGGTGCGCGTCCCTAACATGTCAGGACGTGGTGCACATCCTGCCACCTCGACGCCACCCGTCTTGATATGTCAGAGCACGGTTTGAGTCTTGATATGTCTGTGACACCCCTTTTCATTTGTCTTGATGTCAAAGGGTGTCAAAAGATCTTCAGAAACTTTCAGAGCCTTCCTAATTTTATCGCGTGACGCACATTTCTGCAAGTAAGGATTGGTGTCATCTGCATCAATCATTCGACCCTTTTCTATGGGGCGCATAGGTCGGTCATCACGAACACCTCTAACTGTAAGGACTCCATGAGAGGGGACGGACTCTCATAGTTGGTCCTGACGTTTGGACAGTCCATAGCCCCCCAAACGCTACACTTAAAAGGCATAGGCCTTATTGTGTCTTCTTAAGGTGCTTCCCTCACTTGTGAGATGTGAATCGATCACCCTTTATTTTTTATTGTAGAGAAGGGACCGACTCTCATGGTCGGTCCTCTCATCAAGGCGATCCACAGCCCCCTCTTACACCTTCTACTGTGTCTTCTTTGGGTGCTTCACTCATTTGTGAGATGTGAATTGATCATCCTAATTATTTCTTACTATATAGAAGAGCCGATTCTCTCGTCCAGACAGTCCACAACCACCCAAGCACTGAGCCTAGAAGGCATAGGCACTTTTGTGTCTTCTTTAGGTGCTTCACTCGCTTAGGAGAAGTTAATCAGTTGTCCTAATTATTTCTTACTATAAAGAAGGGACTGACTATCATAGTTGGTCCTCTAGTTGGGATGTCCACAGCCCCCAAGCATTGACCATAGACGATGAAGGCTTTTTTGTGTCTTCTTTAGGTGCTTCGCTTGCTTGTGAGATGTGAACTAATCGTCCTAATTATTTCTTATTGTAGAGAAGGGACCGACTCTCATGGTTAGTTTTCTCGTTGGGATGGTCCATAGCCCCCCAAGCACTAAGCCTAGAAGGTATACGCGCTTTTGTGATTTCCTTGGGATTTTAATGTGATGATGGTAGGAATTTAATTCATATGTGGGTTACTGTGTGTGGTACAGTGTGCCTATTTATTACTGATGAGAAATGATTGGACATTTGATTTGTAACCGTTGGATGTGTTTGGGGTTACTTTCCACCGTTGGATGTGGCATTTAATTTTCATTCATTGGATTGTCATGGAACCTTCTTTTGTCCATTGGATCTATATCTTTCTATGGGGGGTGTTCAATCATCACACGCATGTTGTAGGCTGATCTACCAAATTGAATTTTGCGATTTTCTTTTTTTTTAAGGGTATAAGAGAAGGTTTTTTGATTTTCCGTCTCATTTCTATGCGTTGGTTTTTGTGGTTTTTTCCTTCCTCATTACTCTTCATGATTTTGTTGGCTTGCTTCATTCGCTCTTCATGAAGAAAGGTGAGCATTTCCTATATCCGATATTCTTGTTCATGTTTAATTAGTTAATCGAGATATTTCTTGCATATTGCTTGAGTGCTTTTTGTTTATTCATTATGTCTGTGTTTATGGGTTTTTTGGGTTTTTTTGTGTACTTTCTTAAGTGCGTGACTTTGCAGCTCAGGGTTCAGTGACCAATTTTCTAGATTTTTTTAACTGGGGTTTATATGCTGTTTTGCTTTTTGGGTTCCTTTTGTTTTTATTTTTGCAATTTGTGAATGCGTTGGCGTTAATCCACCTAAGGTTATTGATGATCATTTCAGGAATGAAAATAGGGAATGTGCAGTGCATTCACATTATGTAATCTGATATAAAGGATGTAGACTTTGTTGAGGGGTCTATTTCATCTGACTATGTGTCTAAGAGTGGAGATAGGTTAGTTTTCACCAGTGACGAGGATACCAAGGAGTTAAGCATTTATTATCGAGTGGAAGAAGGTTCCAAGGTGGACAGTATCATGCAAGAGACGGTCGAAGGTCATGGTGAGGAGGCTGAGGTAGTTATAGACAAGGAAGTGGTGAGTGATGGTGAGCATGATTATGACTAGGTGGAAGAAAATGTGAAGAAAGTTAGGAGCATGTTTATAATTACTTCATTGTTGAAGGAAGTGGTTGGTCATATTAGTAAGGATGGGGATGTGAGTATTATAGAGGTTGAATCTTGTAGGGTAGGGGAGATGGTTTGTAGACCGATATGAAAGTTTTACTTACTAGTATGACAGGTTGTCAATTAGGCTAGGCATGCATTTTCTCTTTTCTGAGTTTCAGTGTGTTGCATTGAGGGCTTTAAGTCTTGCCCTACTCAATTACACCTTAATGGTTAGGCTTTTGTAAAGGCTTTCAAGATCTTATGTGAAGGTTTAGGTAGGGATTCGACCATTAATGTTTTCTTTGGTTTTTTTTGTTCATAATGTGGATAAGGTGGGTTGGATGTTCTTAAGAATCGGTGCAGTCAAACACGCTTAAGGGCTTTTGGCAATAAGTTTAAGAATTTTAAGGATATATAGGTTCTTTTGAGTAAGGGGTGGCACTTGGTCTCGTAATCTTTTTTTAGATGAGTTTGGTCAGTTTAAATTTTCGTTGTATTGGAGTCCTTATTTGTCAGTTAAAGTGCAGGTCGAATGGCATTGTTTGGCAAAAGGTGAGCAAGCACTTATAGAAAAGTTAAAGTTAGGCTGAGTTTGTAAATGTAGTGAATTGATTAAGCTCGGTGGTAATCATGATGACTTATTTGTCTTTTTATGTATTTACTTATATTCCTTCTTTGATTGGGACTTCTTTTTGTTGTTAATTTGATTTGTTATTTTTTCTAAGTTTGTTTCATTTTGTAGGTAGTGATGCCCTATTTCTGTTCCTCCTAGTGGTGTGAGATTGAAGGAGTTGCAATGTCTCAAGGTGAAATCAAGTAAGGAGGGTGGCAGTTAAGGTGTCGAGGGTCCTTTTTCTAATACATCGTCTGGTCATGCAAAGGGTAGAAGTAGGAAAAGGCCTTGTGCACATCAAGAGGCAACATCTGGTGGCACTTTCAAAATTGATCAACCTGGTCCCACTCAAGGATCATCAGATTTGTCTTTCTCGGTCATCGAGAAAGAGGTTGAGTGGCAAGATGTATTGTATGTTACTAAGAAGATGGAGAGATATGGTCGGCGTGGAATAGGAAGTTCCCTATCCTAGAGATTATTGATCAGAATTTGACGAGGAAGTTGAATCTTGAGAAGGTGTAGAAACTTGGCTTTATGCAGTCTATGCAAGCATTGGAGCATTACTATGTGGTGTTGGCTGTGTTAGCACGACGCATAGAATTAGAGTATAGTAGTCTTGAAACACAGAAGAAAAAAATTGCTGAGGCCATGAGAAGCTTAAAGGTGAAGTGTCACATTTGAAGGTAGAGGTTGATAAGAAGAAAGGGGAAGCTGTAAAGTTGGCTGAGGCTTTGCAACTTGCTTAAGAAGAGATTGGCTACGAAGGAGCGGTTGAAGAAAAGGGAGGCTGAGTTGGCAAAGCAATTAGAGGACTTAGGGAAGACAGTGGATGAACGTGTAAAAGTTGAGAAGAACCTTGTTGTATATGGGGAACATAACTTGGGATTTAACTGTTCCCTGGCTCAGGTTCGATGCTTATATCTCAACCTTGACTTAATTGCAGTGAGTATGTTTAAAGATATGGTGAATGGTCAGTTGGTTGAAGCATCTGCCCCTCCTCAAACACTTAAGGGCTAGGGTTTTGGTCATTAGTTCGGTCATCTTTTGACGTATTTTAAGTTTTATCTATTTTTTGTTCTTTTTTGGATGTTGGCCTTTATATTATGCCTAGTTTGTTGGGAATGTAACTGACAACAATTAACGCCTTTGTTGACTGTATACTTTTGGGTCAGTGTTCCATACCTTGTTCTCCGTTTCTTTTACTAATGCATTAAAGGTTGGCATGTAGGAATTGCCCTTATGTTTATGACACTTGTTTGTTGGGATTACATCTAGCATTTATTGTGCTCGCTTACTATTGGGTGTTATATTCACCCATCATGTTTATAAGTAGGTTGTCATAGAAATCTTATTCGCTGTGTTCTTTGGTTTTCTTTCATGCATTTTATTTTTGGTTCCTCGTGTTTTGCCATTGTGCTATTTCTTTGTTACCTTATTAGGGTTCCTTCTTAGTGGAGTTTATCTTTTAGCTTGAACTGAACAAATCACTTGAGTCTTTGTTTAAAGGATCTCGAGTGTTTGTTCAATTAAAGTTGATAAGTGTTCTTATGATTTGAACAATATTTCACTCAAGTGTTTTGGTTAGTTATAGGCAGTTTTGTCCTACAATGCATGCTCCAAACGAGTTTCGAAGAATAGTCGGAGGTTTGCGTAGAACTTTTGACGAGAGGTTTGGTTGTTCTGTAGGGGTTTATGGCTGCCTTGGTGATGACTTCAAGGAAGGGTGGTGTGACTACCCAAGTGATTTATTCAATTAGTGGGAGGCTTGTGTTGCGTGGTGTTTTGGATACAAGCATCAAGGAGGAGGCTTCAACTCAAACACACCGTGAACTCGGGTATAGAGGTCAAGAAAGCCATTTCTCAAAGCTCTGAGCACTGAAAATGGTCTATTGAAAGAGTGTAGCTTTCCTTGATTGATAATTTTGGTACGATATAGATAGTAGCACTTTTCTAGGCTGCTACTGTCATGTGTATGGTCTCTTCTATTTGGGAACTAATGAGTCTTTTTCATAAGTAGTTACTATTTGCTTTTGATTTATGTATTTTGCATTACGACTATGTCATATATTCTATGTATCGTATTGCGAGGTGTGTGTTTGTGCAACATTGTTCATTTTGTTGTTTTCACTATAAATATTAGCGTATTGATATTTGTAATGTGAAGCAATATCAGGGTGTGGTGGTTGGTGACTTAATATATGACTTTTACACACTTATATCATAGTGTTTCGAAGTATTGCTTGATTCCTATTTGGAATATAACTTTTATTTGTCTACATGTCTATGTAATATTGTGTAAAGAACTCAATATTATATGATGAAATGGTAGTGATGCTCGGTTCCATTGCAATGTATTATTTATTCGTTTATATTTTGTAGTCGATTCGACACACATAAGGCAATATTATAAAGTAATGTTTAATATTATAAAGTGTTGTTTGGTACCAATTCATTTTTGTTGCCTAGGGGGTCGAGGTTTGACCTTCGTTTGCTGGACTTTTTTCATTGCCTTGGGGGTCGAGGTTCGACTTTCACTTGCTAGACTTTTTTCGTTGCCCCGGGAGCTGTATGTTCAACCTTCGTTAATAGGACTTTTTGTGGTTTCTTGGGAGGTAGAGGTTTGACCTTCTCTCACGTGACTTTTTGCATTGCTCGGGGGGCTTAGGTTTGACCTTCACTCATAAAACCTTTTTCGTGTACAGAGAGATCTTTTTGGTTCTGTAATGGAGTTGTATCATTAATTTGATAAAGATGGGGTGTCATATTCCCTTAGGATAATAAAAGGTGATGCATTGTGAGAAATAAAAGGACAAAATCATAAAAAATTAAAAAAAATTAAACCAGGGGTTAACTAAGAACTAGCTTTAGTAGAATCGAAGGTTGGCTGCATTCTATGTCCTTGGAATCTGTTTCCCATCCAAATGTTGTAACTTGAATGCTCCATTGTCGAGTTCACCTATTATGCGAAATGGGCTTTCCTAGTTGGGGGGTCAATTTGGTGCTTGCAAAATCTTTATATAGCCTTTTGAGCACTAGGTCACCCACTTTGAAACTTTTGGGGACTACAATGGTATTGTATTTCCTGGTTGCTTTTAGTTTTGCTGCTTGTTCCTTTATGTGGGTGAGTTCTCTTTCTTCTTAGAGCAAGTCCAATGGCATTCGTAAATTTTCCACATTAGTGGTTGGTTCTAAGAAATGTATCAGGGTGAAACTTTACTTATTTCCATTAGGATCACAGTGTCGGCTCTAAATGTCAATCGATGGGGTGTTTCCCTAGTGGATGAATAAGGGGTGGTGTGATATGGTCATAAGACTTGTGGTAAATCCTCGGCCCATCTTTCTTTGGTGTCTTCTAATTGCTTCTTTATCCCTCTCGAATGATCTTGTTAGCTGACTGTGCTTGCCCATTTGTCTAAGGGTGTTCAATCGATGAAAATATTTGTTTGAGATCGAGATGTGAGCAGAATTTCACAAATAATGCGGTGGCAAATTGAGTTCCCTTGTCTAATACAATGGTGCTTGGTAGGCCAAATCTGCAAATTAGTTTTTTTCCAATAGAATTTGCAAATCCTATTAGTTGTGATGGTTGTAATCAGTTTTACCTTAATCCATTTGGTGAAGTAATCGACTACCACAATTAGGAACTTTATCTGACTGACCATGATTAGAAAGGGTCCGAGGATGTTAGTGCCCCACATATAGAATAACCACAGGGAATAGATCGAATGCAAAGGTTTTGGAGGGGGGGTGCTTTATGGAGGTTTGTGAATTTTTGACATTTGTCACATTTTTTTGCGAATTCCATATTGTCTTGCTTCAATGATGGCCAATAGTATCCTGGCTGAGAGATTTTTATTGCCAGGGTTCGACCCATAACGTGAGTGACACAAATCCCCTCATATACTTCCTTTATGATGTACTCAACCTGGGGTTTTGAGAGGCACTTTAGCAATGAGTAGGAGAATCTTCTTATGATAACTAGTTGTTGATAATGGTGTACTTAGTGGACTTCCTCTTAACTTTTGACGCTTCTCGAGGGTCCTCAAAAAGTATTTGTTCTTTAAGGTATGCTATAATGGGTGTCATCTAGGAAGAATCAACATCTATGTTGTGTATGTCAAAAGTTCCCTCGATGTTGGGGTGAATGAGTGTTTCCTAGATGACTAACTTGTTGTTTCATGGTCTTTTGGTGCTTGCCAACTTAGATAACAAATCAGCTCTGGCATTTTGCTCTCTTGGGATGTAGGTGAGTCTGAACTTGGCGAATGTTTGGGACATTTTCTTTACTCGTTCTTAATACTTGGTGAGTTGCGATCTTTCGCTTGGTATTCTCCATTTACTTGGCTCATGATAAATTGGGAGTTGTTTTTCACTACAAGTTCCTTCGCTTCCATATCTTGTGCTAGCCTCATGCCTGCTATCATTTCCTTGTGCTTCATTTGGTTGTTTCTAGCTTTGAACTCAAATCACAGTGATTACTCGAGCATTATCCTATTTAGCCCTTCTAATATTATACTTGCTCCACTACCCTTGAGGTTAGAGGCACTATCCACTGACAAAGTCTATTCGTTTATGGCATTTGTTGAAGGGATATAAGGGGAGGCTAATTCCACAGCGTAGTCTGCAAGTGCTTGGGCTTTAATGGCTCCTCTAACCTCCTATGAGATATCATACTCTGATAGTTCAAACGACCAGCTTGTGATTCTTCTTGCTAAGTTAGGCTTCTAAAGAACTTACCAAATGGGTAATTCTGATCTGACCTTTATAGCATGGGCTTGAAGTACGGTCAGAGTCTTCTAAACGTTATTATGAATATGTAGGCCACCTTTTCAATCTTTTGGTATCTTTGTTTTGCTCCTTAAAGGACCCTGTTAATGAAATACATGAGTCTCTACTCTTTTTCGAATTCTTGAACGAATACTATGCTTATTACTTGCTCAGAAATAGCCAAGTATAGAATAATCGGGATGCCTTGTCTTGGTCACATTAAGATTAGGGGTATTGAAAGGAACCTCTTGAGTAGCTGGAAGGCCTCCTCACATTTAACCATCCATTGGAATCTTTTGTTCTTCCTAAAACATCTGAAGGGAGGGCTTTTTTGGTCCACTTAGAGAGAAATATGCTTAACGATGCTATCTTCCTAGTCAATTAGTGTACCTCCTTAACATTAGCAGGGCTTTTCATTTCCATAACGGCTTTGCATTTCTTCAGGTTCGCTTCTATCCCTCTTCTAATGAGCCTAAATTTGAGAATTTTGCTCCCTTATATGCCAAACAAGCATGTTTTCAGGTTTAACTCAAGCTTGTGGGCTCTCAATGTCTCAAAGATGTCTTGCAAAGCTTGGCAATGCCAATGTTCCTCTACTAACTTTACCACCATATCATCCACATAAACCTCAATACTTTGAACCAACTTCCCTTAAAACATCTTATCCATAAGTCTCTAGTAAGTTGCCTTAGCTTTTTTCAAACTGAAAGCATTACTTTGTAGCAAAAGTTGCCTTCCTCGGTAATAAAGACATTTTTTCCTTTGTCATTGGAATGCAATTTGATTTGGTTGTAACTTGAGTACAAGTCCATGAAGCTCAAGAGGCCGCATCCAAAAGCGTTGTTGACTAGTCGGTCAATACTGGTAAAGAGTAGGAATCTTTTGGGTAGGCCCTATTTAAGATCTGTGTAATCAATGCACGTTCTCCATTTTCCATTGCTTTTCTTAACCATGACCACGTTGGCTAACCAAATAGGATATTTGACTTCTCGAATGAAGCCTGTTTCTAGGAGCTTTTTTGTCTCCATTTTTATGGCTCTCCATTTTTCTTCGTTGAATTTTCTCTTCTTTTAAGCCACTAGTTTAGCGGTTGGGTCGAGTGGAAGCCGATGGCACAGGAAATTTAGGTCGATGCCTAGCATGTCCTTAGCTTTCGATGCAAAAATGCTTCAATGGTCTCTGAAGAATTATATGAATGCCTTTTCCGTGGTGGGTCCTAAGGTTGCTCCTATCTTTATTTTTTCTTCAAAGTGGTTACCAATTTGCACTTCTTTATGATCTTCGACTAGTTATGGTCTTCTGTTAGTGTAGTCTTGTTTTGGGTTTAGGTCTAAGAGGTTCACCTGGTGGTAACCCTTGCCTTTTCTTTTTGCCTTTTCCAAAGGACATTTCGTAGAGGCCATTTAGATGACCCTGGTATTTGCTTGGCTTATCTTTAGGCTTTCTTTTTGGGTCGTTCTTTGATCTGCTTTGATAACGCTAATCCTCTCTCGATTGACTGGGTATTTAACAGATAAGTGTGGTGTTGACACAGCTGCTTCAAGCATGTTGAGTGTTGGCTAACCAATGATTACATTGTAAGAAGTCAAGGTGTTGATAACCATGTACTAAACCAGTATGGTTTTTGCATTTTTCTAGTTACTGAAAATGGTCCTTAAGTCCACGTATCCTTTTATCTCTACTAGTTCCTCGATGAATCCAACCAGGCTCCCTAGGTGATGTCGCAATGTATCGGTCAGCAAATGCATGTTTTGGTAAGTTCACCAATAAAGAACATTAGCTAGGTTTCCTTGATCGATAGGACCTTTTCAATTTTGAAACCTCCCATTATGACGTTGATAACTATTAGGTCATTGTCAAATGGCTCCTTCATAGTCTTCGTTGTTAAAGGTAATGGGGGGATGTTCAGTGACGGGCATCTCCATACTTTTGACCACTATGACTCGTGGAATGTTAGAGGGCATTAAAGGTTCAATCAGTCGTCCATGCGTTCTCCCCCCAGTGATGGTTGCAATGGTACCTTTATACACTTTCTTATGCTCTTCTCGTTCTGCATCTTATCTCTCCCCATGAAGGGACCTTTGCCTAACTTCTTGGTAGTGAGGCGATCTTCTTGGAGATCCTCTTCTCCCCATGTATTATCTCTTTCTGTCCCCTTTTTGAACGTAGTTGCCTAAATATCCTTCCTAGATAAGTTTCTCGATTTGTGCCTTCAGAATTCGACACTCCTTGGTGTTGTGATTGTGTGCCTTATGAATTCACACAATTTTTCTTTGAAGGGTCCCATTTGCGCTGACGTGGAAAGAGGTATATCAAGGAGGGTGGTGTGGTAATCATCTTTTCGTATTTGGCTTCTCCTTGTTTTTGAGGGGTGTGAGATTGGTGAGTGTTTCCCAATTCTATTTATGTCCCTTTTCCTTACGTCAGGTGGCCTTGTTTTGGGAAAAGGTCAATTGTTTAGAGTTAGGTGGGTGTCAACCTTATGTGTTTGGCTTGTTCCTCTTCTTTTTGTAACTTCTGACTGCTTTTAGGATTGACGGTTGTCCCCACAAACCAACACAAGAATTTTCAGTGTGCTTTGTCCTCACTCACACGCTTCTTGGGAAACTTCCCAAGAGGTCACCCATCCCTAAATTGCTCTAAGTCAAGTATGTTAAGAAAAAAATGAACTATTTTTGTGCCTAAGGCATTTATAGACGAAGGTGACCTCCCAAGGCTTTTATATATGATGTCACCTAGCATTTAAACTTTGAAAGGCTTAAATATCCTTTTAGTCCCCCAAATTTAAAAGTGATTATTTTTGTTCTTTTAGTTTGAAAATAGCGCATTTTTTTGTCCTTGTCAGGGGGTCTAAAATGATCACATAAAATTAAGGACTAAAAGTGGGTTATTTCAAAATAGAGGGATGAAAATAATCACTTTTAAATTTAGGGGACCAAAAGGAAATTAGGCCCAAATTTTAGGAGCCAAAAAGATATTTAAGTCGATTTGAAATGATTGTGTTCATTTTAAGCCTCGCGTAACCATCAGAGGCAGGTGAAAAGCTCACCATTCACGCCATGACACATGTCACACATAAGCCTAGTTAGAAGGTGAAACCACGTCAACTGACAAATTAACCATTGTGACATGTACTATCTTTTTAAACTCTAAGCCAACATCATCTTGCTTATGAGATGATACCACTTTGGGGCAACTGTTCAAGATTAGTTTCTAGCCCACCAGCCTCTACCTTTCTGCCATCATACAAGCCGACCTTAGAAGGTAGAACATTGACTTTACCCTATGCCTTATGATTTCATTATGTCAAGAATCCATCCAACTCGGACTTAAGGATCACTTCTACGATCGACTTGCATCAAGATCGACTTCATAATGTTAACCTTTCCAAGTCGGTTGATAGACTTCAACCTTATCACATGTCTCACATGACTGTAATTGAATGCCACCGTAACAACCTAACGACTTTTCTCATCAAAACTACTACTATATAAGGTGAACTTGCCTAGCAAGTATGAATATAATCCTCATTTTCACCCCACCTCTTATTCTCACAAAATCAAACGTCAAAGTCCTTGCAATTGGCCACCATCGTAGACATATCTTACTATTGTGCTATAACCTTGCTACACCATGTTTTGCCATCCAAAATCGCCTTAGCCATAGTTCGTGTCCATCTTGGATTGAGAAATAGAACAATTCCCATATGATATATTTTTTTACCCATTTCATTTAAATATTAATTTCATTTCATTTAAATTTATATCTTAATGTGATATATATATATATATATATATATATATATATATATATATATATATATGTATGCTCTTAAAATTTACATATTAATACATTTTTTTATAAAGTAACTATCACTTGTATTCTAATTAAGTATAAATATACATGTCAAATATTCAATTGTTTAAACATAAATGTTAATATTATTTATGTAAAGATTTCATCCCTATAAATATACAAATTTTAGGAAACAACACTACAACTTAATTTAAAAAAAAAAAATCATACATATAATCATCAAATAACATTTTCTAAATTTTACCATTTAATATAATGACTTGTATGTCGTAAATTTCTACTTATGATATATATATATATATATATATATATATATATATATATATATATATATATATATATATATATATATATATAAAGAGAGAGAGAGAGAGAGAGAATATATCTAGTGAGAGGGTCATCTATATATAAATCTAGGCTATAGAAAATGCATGGTTCTATAGCCTAGATTTATATAAAAATGATATATATATTTTAAAAAAATTAATAAAAAGGGATAACAGCCTAAAGCAAGAGCCTTTATGAAAAGTAGTTGAAGACAAATAAAATGAAACTGAATACAAACAAACCTATGCATCTGTTACCTAGTTGCTCATGAAAAATATGATTCCATTTGACCAACCTGCCAATTCCAAGGATTGATAATTCAAAAAGGCTAGAAATTTACCTGCAAAATTTATTAGGGGTGAGTGGTATAGGATGTAACACCCACTTTATTAAGATATATGTTCATTTAAATTAATTATTAATTAATTCAATTATTAGAAAATGTTGGCTTGATTTAAAAGTTTTCCATATTTTTTTCTAAAAATTTTAATAAATTATAAAAGCAAAGCATTATATAAAGATCATAAAACAAATGTCACTACATCGTATATATATATATGCATCAAGTCTGGAATACATCATCAAGTACAGATGTCAAAATACATATAGAAGAAATGCATGAAAAATACATCAAAAGTCATC
Source organism: Spatholobus suberectus (assembly GCA_004329165.1). Lineage (NCBI taxonomy): Eukaryota > Viridiplantae > Streptophyta > Magnoliopsida > Fabales > Fabaceae > Spatholobus > Spatholobus suberectus. The sequence goes on from CM014732.1 coordinate 53,981,427, forward strand.
TTAGCTACCTGCCCATATATGTACAACAAACTGACCTACATCAGAGCAGTATACATCTCTACTAAACCTTCCCAAACCTATAAGGTCTACAAAAAGTCACTAGTAATAGCCGTCCTCACTAGGAATCCTCGAAGTCCATCATCTTTGTGTCCTCTAAGTCCACCATCTCCTTATCATCGTCATCAGAAGAAACATGGCCATTAGGCAATTGCCTAAGGCCGTCAAAGCTACCAACACTATTGATCTCTGAAGAGAAAGAGACTCATCCATAATCCTCACCCAGTTGGTACGAGGGTTTATATGAAGAGTCAGTCATGCTGAGATACGATACAATCATAGGTGGTGGCTCGTAGAACTGAAGATATGGTGCCAGGATCGCTATGATGTTGATATTAGGACTGTCATCCATGTGGAGAAAAGAGGCATTAATCATATCATCATCAGCTAGTAGAGGTAAGGTTGGTTGCACTCCTCTAACATAACCGTCAGGGGCGATGTTCGATAATGTCATGGGGATAGTAACCTATTGCATCCAGAGAAGTTAGGGGACATAAACAAAAACTTGATGTGCAAAAACGCAAGTGCACGGTTTTCGTCAAGTAATAATTTAAAGATCGAATCCACAGGGATTGCGCGTTTAGTGATTATTGCTAAATAAATAAAAAATAAACAAATAGAATTTGTTTGGAAAATTCAGGTTTTGAGAAATAAGAAAAATGCAATTAAAAAATAAACTTAGTAGTAATCAATTTTTAGGGGTAATTCAATAAGAGAAGAGTTCCAGGATTGAGGTTTCACACTACGACGCTTCATGCCTTAATTCCACTACCTATGTGCTTTAACTTGTTCTTATTGAAGGTGAATTAACCTAAGGTAGCCTCCGTTCTCTTTTAAGATATGAAGGGGTATCTAATCAAATTTACCACCTACTGTCATGATGGTTGTGTTCAATTAGACCCAGTAAGTTCTTTGTTAATTCAATTATTCCTCGAAGACTTTATTAACCTACTTTCGTGGTTTAGACCTAAGTTCCTTTCCTATGGGTTCAATGTTTGGGTGTACCTTTCAATACTTCCCCAAATCCCTAAGGTTATGAAAAATTTTGGCCAATTCATTTTGCATAAATAAAGCAATAGGAGAAAAATCAAAAAGGAACAAGATCACACATAGACAAACGAAAATTAATCCATAAAGACAATCATAGGGCTATCCCCAATCCTAGAAAAATAGGGTTCTACTCACACATAGTCATGAGAGAATGCCAAAAAGAAAAGATCAAGAACATAAAAACAAACTCAGAGACAATTGAAGAAGAAAAGAGCAATCCTCTAATTCTTCGTGCCTTAAAATAAAGTTCAAATATAAAAAATAAAATCTTTAAGAATGTCTATTTATAACTAAATTACAATGGGTCTCAGTCTAATCTCAAAAAGAAGTCAGAAACTCGCAAAATAACTCAAGTCTTTTTGCCTATCATGTGGTGATATGCATCACCTTTAGTGGTAAATGAATAGGTGTAAATTTTAGCTCCAAGGGATGCACCACTGCGTGTTGATGGGTGCCACTATATGGTGGTGCATGCACAGAAGGTCAAAATAACTTCCAGCGAGTTCGCCACTCCCTGGTGATGATTGCCACCTGATGATGGCAAGGTCTCCAACAATTTTTCTACAAGTTTTCCTTTTTCAAACACTTTAGGATGACCCTCCTGCTTTTCAACTGGATTTCTAAGCACCCAAAGGTCTTTAAATCATCTAAAAGGCTTCCAAATCTTCAATCTCTTGCTTTTCATGCCCAAGTAACCTACACGAGTTTCCTAAAACAAAGGACAATCAAAGAAAAAGGCGTAACACGATACAAGAAAGGAAATTCATGCAATTAGACACATAACTAGTCCTAAACCAAAATTAAATGCATGTAATCTATTAATGAAAACTACGCTAAATATGTTATAAAATGCACGCATCAAATGTGAAGGTAACACGTCCCTAGTATATGGAGGACTGAGTGATTGGATCATAGATCCAGTGTCCTTGAGGACTGTAAGCTATGTGGATGTTTGAGACGATTCCATCTACTCATGCCACAAACATATATGAAAAGAAATAGTAAAGGAGTGAGGTTTTGCAAAGCCTCATTCATTTTCTTAATAGGTTTCAAACTTAACACACAATTATTAAGCAACCAGACATGGGAAATCCTAAGATCTAACCTACGTTATGATTACTTAATCACAGACCCTCACTCAACGTATGGATCCATACCTATCTCTGATGATTCATCTTAACCATTAGGAATTATTGGGAAGTGACTAGGAGTTTGTATAACCCCTTATAGGGTACAGACATCCATGTTGTAATCATCATTCTAGAGAAAAAAGCCTTATGTCTATCAGGGGTATATACTCCACCAATCTTGGTGATGCTGAACAGGGGTCAGGGTTACCAAGTCAGTTTACGTGATTTATCTCGGCTCATGGCGCTAACCTAGCCATTGGGATGTTCACAACTAAGTACCTTTACCCTCAAGACTTGAACAATGGTCCATGCCTTTCATCTCGTAGTGTACCAAACTATAACTGCCCAGACACATGCACTCGTGCTTCTCAACATAGTCCTAACCCAACTAAGGTTTTCCTATGACTTTGTTTTCTAAGCTTCAAGACATACTCTCTAGATATTCCAATAGAGTTCAAAATCATTCTTTACAGAAATACATTCATCAATTATATTTATAATAACTTAGAATGATTCACAAGATATAGTAAGTATAGCAACAGTTTCAACAATTATAATTTGCATACATAATTCACACTTATATATGTGTGTGTGTGTGTGTGTGTGTGTGTGTGCGTGTGTGTGTTTTTGTGTGTGTGTGTGTGTGTGTGTATTTTTTAATTGTAGTTTCTCAATTTAATTTATTTGATTTATCTTCTCCTTTTTAATTTTTCAAATTAGATTATTTTAAAAGTAAAATTCCCAACCAATAAACATAACTAAAATTGAGTAATAATTTTAAGTTGAGAGAACTTCATTTCTGATGTGGAAGGTCAGGCTATGCTACAACCATAGAGCATACTTAAAAAATCTCTTTATTATTTCTTTTACTACAATTTGATGCTTTTATCTTAGAAAAAAAATCAAGATTTCTATATGTTCCTTTTTGCTAAAAATGTTGACATTTATATATTCACAAGTACATGCAATTTTATTTTGTTGACAAAAACATTACCATTTGGTGAAAATTATTGTGAATCTATTAAATTCTTTTTCTTTACAAAACTTAATCTTTTTCCTACACTAACCATAAGTCGCCAAAAATAATAGTCATATGGGAAATTCTTCACAAACCTTTTTACCAATTTTAAATTAGGATAATTATTTGCCAAAGATAATTAAAATCGATAAAAAATTCATTTTTCTTAAATTTTCCTAGTTAGGGCCGAAAGCCCATGTATTTCAAAACAAAACATAATCTTGTTTTCTTGCTCAAATTTTAACTAGTTTATCAATATTAGAGTCTACTCTTTTTAGAAAATTCTAAGTTCCCTAATAAAGTCCTAACGGCTGAATGCCCTACTAACTTAAGCCTTCACTCTATCATTTTTATTTCAAGTCAAATTTATCCACTAATTTTAATTGTAGTTATTTAATAATTAGTAGACAAAAAAAAAAATCTCTTTAAGTTAAATAAAAAGGAGTGGGCCGTGAGCCCTATGTTCTTTTTTTAAAAAAAAAATTGTTGCTCTTAATTTAAACTCCTTTCCTCAATCAACCACTATTTAATTAGTTGTCTATTCACCATTTAAATCAAGCTAAAAAAAATAAAAATTCTTTTCTTGCTTCTTAATACGACTAGACCGAAGCCCTTTTTAATCATAACCCATCTACTATTTCATTTTTTTTTCTTTTACATCAATCCATTAACCACTTAGTTTATAATTACCATTTAATTAACAACAATAAAACTAACAATTAAATAATAAATGATAAGAAAAACAAAATACTAACAGTAGTAAAATAAAATAAAATAATTTAAGTACTTTAACCATTTACAAAGTAATCATTCATAATATTAAAGGCATTTAATAAAGTTTAAGTAACAAGAAAACTAAATGAATTTAATAACAACAACACTAATAATTAATTGATTGAGTAAATAGCAATAAATAAATAAACAAAATAGAATATTAAACAATAGTAAATAAAGTAAAATTTAACTATTTTAACCATTTGCATTATGATAATTAATCATTCATAATATTAAATATAAGGAAGTAGTTAAATGGTATTAAGCATATTTAAAGTAATATAATAAACTAAATGGCAAGGAACTAATGAAGCAATAAAAAGTAAATGACAATCAAATAAGGCAATTAAATGGAGCAATAAAAATAAATGACAAGAGAATAGAGTCATAAAAGTATATGAAATTTAAACAGGGTAATAATAAGAAGATTAACTTAGCTTTAAGGATTTAGGGGAAAAAATCTAGAGGTGGCAAAACGGGCTACCCAGTCCATTGCGAGCTGACCTGATGCAGGCCACAAGCTATAATAAACCTTGGAAGGTAATCTTGTTTATTATTTTACAGAAGCTACAGTAAAAGTAATTACATATTTAATGATTTACGCATATGAGTTTGTAAACATTGCAAAGGACTTATACCATTGTAAATATACGCAACTCGAAAAATTAAAAAAAAATGTAATACATGTATTGTAACTCTATATGTAGCATCGTAGCCTATGTTAAACAAATTAAGTTTCAAAAGTCTCCTAACATCTTAAATATATGTAACTCAACAGGATAAAAAATTATTTGGAATCTTGTACTATAAGTTTATAAGTAGCCTTTGTTAAAATCAAATATCAAAACCTGTGTCAAACAAAGGAAAGTTTGAGACAGTGAATTAATAATTATTTTTAATCTCCTAAACTTCTCTTAATCCCATTTTTATTTTAAAAAAAATGGGTAGCTTGAACCCAATCGGGCTAGCCCAGCCTAAGTCCGATTATGATGCAAGCTTTATCGGATCGGGCCAAAAAGGCCCTTATTTTACTCAAGCTCAAAATTTAGAGCCCAAGCCCTATATTTTAGCGGGCGGGTTTGAGTCGGCCCAGCTAGCCCGGCCTATTTTGCGATCTCTAGAAAAATCTATTAACACAAAACCCATTAAGAAATAAATGAAGCTAACCCCACTCCCCCTTTACCTCAAATTAGTTGTTTGATGGTAAGATTTAGAAGAAGAAGGGAGGTTTAGGACCTAAACTAAATAGGATTTGGCTAAGTGATATATATTTTTTGGGATGATTAAAAGAAAAAATCAAGAGCTTGGCTGGGGAAAGTGTGCTCGGCTCCTTGGTGTAGCAGAGTGAGGGGAGAGTTTTTTGTGAAGATGAGCGGGAGAAGATGGGAGTGGTTGATCGGGCATTTTAAAGGAAAATTTAATTTGTTTTCGATTTAAATTCTTGTACCACAAATTAGTATAATAACATTTTAAGTGTACTTTCCCCATGTGACCCAAAAATTGCATTAATTTGTAGCTAGGAGGGGCACAAAATTAAAATTTTAATTTTATATAATTATTAGATAGTAAAAGTAATTAAATATTGATTTATTGTTGGAAAATTAGATTGGATTTTTGGGTTAGTTTTGGACAAATCTAGCTATACCACATCCTCACATGTATTTTTGTGAGTCTCACAAATTTTTTTCAGAAATTTTCCATTTATATATTATTTATAGTAATTATTTTACTAAAAAAGTTAATTATTTGGCTAATAAATCAAGTTTTTTGTTAAATAATTTATTTTTTGGATTTTTCACTATTTTTTCTCTTAAAATAAAATTTTCATAATTAAAATATACTTAGTGTAATTTTTTCAAAATATTTTGAGGTTAAAAAATCTTTGATTGGCTCTCGAAGTCAATCAAAGGTATTTTGGTCATTTCAAAAAAGCTATATCAATAGATTTTTTTAAAAATTTAAAATTATTATTAATTATTCTCAATTAAAATGAATTTTAAATATTCTTAACTATTTTTATTTATTTATCCTATTATATGGCCTTTTAGGAATGAAACAATCATTTTATCATTTCTTGGGCTCCGGTCAAAAAAATTATTAAAAATATAAACTAAATAGTACTCACTAATACGAAAGTAATTATGGGGATCAAAATTTTGAGATTCTATGCGGTTCTTCAAAATAAATACAAAATAATTAGAAAATAGTTCAATTAAGTAAAAGTAGCGGTGTTACATGGGTACTATAATATCCACCCCATCCTACACACACATATTATTTAATTAAAATATCTCATATATATATATATATATATATATATATATATATTATTAATTATTAATTTAATTGGTAAAATATAGTTATATCTAATTATTATATCTAATTAATTATTAATATATATATATATATATATATATATATATATATTATTAATCATTCAAATATATCATATCACCTTACCCCCTTTGTGAACTAACTCGTGTTCTTCTCTCTAGTCATTGCCAACTTCTCGTTCTTTGCTCTAGTCACCAGAAAACTTCACCAATCCTTGTCCTTATCCTTGTTCAACGTTATATATAGAGTCTGTTTAATTTGCTAAAAATTAAAGTACTGGATAGCACAAATATAACTGTTCCTTGTTTGAGTTAAACAAAGATCATAAGATAGGACAAAAAAAAGGAAGATATATGGGATAAAAGCTCACTTTTTTGTTACCAAATAAACTTTGGGACAAATTTTTGTCCTAAGTGCAAAGTACTTAAAAGACAAAAATATTCATTTTTATTTGTCATTTAATAATTATAATATTTTCTCTCTCTCTTGTCTCTCCCCCATTACCACCGTCGCTACCACCGCCACCTTTATCTTCGTCGTCGCCACTGCTGTCATTACCATTGTCACTATCGCTACTACCACCAATACCATCGTCACTACCACCACTATTACTATCGTTGCTACCACTACCACCACCACCACCACCATCATCACCGCTATCATTGTCGCCGCTACCATTATTATCGTTGCATTAAGATAATTTATATTAAAAAAATATTACAATAAATTTTACACCATCTTATTTGTGTTGTCCATTATCAATGAAACTCTTTCATTTGTTGTTTTTTTTTTAATCAATGAAACTTCTATCAGCTTCTCACGCGACCCTAAGTACACTTGAAATACTTAGAGCATCTCCATCCTAACATTTATCTTTTTTACTTTTTATATATTTTTAATGGATTCCACTGATACACATAACTAATTTTTAGCTTTTACAACTTAAGCAATTATTCTCTTCAACACAGCAACTCTAAAAATTTTACTAAATGAGTCCCACAAATAATCTCACATTCTTACATTTTATCACATCAATTTTTACTACTTACCTTTTTTTAATATTATTGAGCCAAAAAAATTATAAGTACTAACGCTTATTTAAACGCCTTGTACTTGAGAGGTGCTAAATAAGCACAAGCTCCAATGGCACTGTCTTATTAAGCTCGCACAAAAGTGATAAGCACCTTCTTGGGAGATGGCCTTAAACATGCATATGAGAAAAGGATTTCTCGTCAATTTGCAAAAAAGAAAAAGCGTACTTAGTAGATCCTATATTACGTGAGTTTTGTTATTATATCCTCTATTCTTGCAACTTCTTTTTAATTGTTATCATTTCACCTAACGCTAAATGATAATACTAAATAAAAATTAAAGATTCACCAAAAAAATAAAAATTAAATTTATTTAATATCTTGAAAATATAAAAAAAAAATCAATGTTTTCTTCATTTAATAACTAATATTTTTTTTAAAAAGTTATCATTAGGACCAAGTTGTAAAAAAATTTAGATTGATTCTTTATCACATTCAATAAATAGAAATAGAAACTTAATTTTTCTTTTATAAAATTTTAAAGAGAACAAATAACAATGTTTAAAAAAAAAAACCAATAATAATCAAACTAGTGAAAGTACTGGTTCATGAATTATTAGTTCAACTGTGGTTAAACCGTGATTAAACTGGTTGTAATTAAATTTATATTTTTAAATATTATATAATATAAATTATAAGAAATTAAGTTATGAAAAATTGTAAATTAATGTAAATGACTAAATTATGTTTTATAAGATAAAAAATTAGTAATAATTGACAATAATTCATACCTACGTGTAATCCTTAAATATTTGTTTTATTTATCTTTAAAATATTTTAGAGTAAATTAAAAGTGAAAAAAAATTAAAAAATAAAGAATGGAAAATTTTGAAGAATACCCCTTCAAACCAGTTTTCCACACCGATTTTCACTAACAAACCAATCACTAAACTAGTTTTCGATCAGATCGGTCAAACTAGTTTTTAAAAACAATGGAAAATAGTGTCCTAATTAAAAATAGAGAAAGCTTGTTAGTTAGAAGAATATTAAAAAAAAACTTATTGTATACACCCAAATTTGGCTTTATTTATTTTTATTTTATTTTTTTAACTTTACATCATTTTAATTTAGCTTATTCTGTAGAACCAATGAAAAAGAAGAGAAAGGATGGATTCTAATGCAAAAAAAATGAACACGGGTTTAATTTTTAATTTTATCTTATTTTACTTTTACAAAACCAGGAAATGATTGAAATGAAAAAAAATGGGGGGCGGAATAAAATTAAAAAAAGGGAGATCAGAAATCGTGACTTTATTTTGGGTAAGGAACAAAGAGCTACTTTGCCTTTGTTGCTCCATCATTTACTGTTAGGTAAAATATATTTTTGGTTCCTCTAAAATTTTTTAAATTCAATTTTAATCTTTCAAAAAAATTTTGTCATATTTTGGTTCCTTCAATTTGAAAATGCATCACTTTTGATTCTCAAAATAATTTAGACAATGTTTTATAACTACTATTAAATGTTACTTTGAGAAATAAAAGTTATGCATTTTCAAATTAGAAAAATCAAAATATGATGACAAATTTTTGGAGAACTAAAACTGAATTTGAAAAATTATAAAAACCAAAAACATATTTTACCTTTAGCGATTTTTTATCAAGGAGCACGGGTATACAGCAACAAGACTGATTTATCCCCTCGCCCCTGCTCCATGGCAAGACGAATTTGACCCCATGTACGTACAACAGAGGCAACAGCTGCGCTCGCCCTTGTTATGGGAAAGTGACAAATTGCTTTGAAGGAAAAAAAAGGAGCAGGACACCAAAACAGATGCATGGGGCAACGGATATATCAGGAATTGCCAAGGCCAACAAAGAAACTTAAAATTAATGTTCTGATGCGCCAAAGGTTTCATTTGCTTTCCTGCAAAACTGTATTTTACTTTCATCATAACATAGAATTGGAGTCATGTGTTGTTAGAACATCGAGAGTTTGTCTTTTCAGGGTAGTCTAAGCATTGAATTAATTTGTTTATGGCATCTACTTGTTTTCAAATGAACTAACATAAAGCAAATTTTACGATGGGCCACCAAATACGTGGTCTATCAGTAAACTACTTTTCTAAACAGTTATATATATGAATAAAAAATCAACCGTTAAGATTTGTTGATTAGATTAATAATTTCAATTATTGATTTTTTTTTTATTATTCATATATTTAAGGGTTTAAAAAAGTGGTCTACAGGTGAACTATTTGATATGATTCTTTACTGTAGAAGTCACCCCAACATAAACTGAAATGATTTGTTGGATTAATAAGTGGATGTTACCTTGCACTGACTTGTGGGAACATGGTCTTTGGCCTTTTCTTTATGATTTAATTGAATGAAGAAAATGATGCGGGAAACATTGTTATTGATGTGGTTATTCTTTTTTTTTTTCCCCCTTTTCTTATTTTTTTTTTGTTAGCGTATGTATATGGGTCAATGACACAGTTTCGAACTTACTTGTTCCATTTCTTTTCTCTTGTCTTTTACGTAAATAAAGATTAACTGATGGATGCTTCTGACCCATGGTCCTTGAGGTTGATCTTCTCACAATGTCTATGTCTCTTTGTATTCAAGTGTTAGTTTTTCGCGCTTCCCATTTATTCTTCCAGGCTTTGGGCTAATTTGTAGAATGAATGTGAGTTTAGCTTTAATGCCTACCAATACTTTTACAGACTTTTGGCTAGTTTATTGTCATTTTCTTTTTTTAGATAAGATTAATAATAATAAAAAAGGAGGTTAATCCTCATTAAATAAGATTGTAAATCTCACTCAATGAGCTGCGACGTTCACTGTACTGTGCAACATGAATTGTTTTTTATTATTATTATTTTAATCCATTCTTTTAGTTTCTTTTTTTTCCTTCTCTCTTTTTTTAATAGTCAGTTTTGCAAAATAAATAAATAGAATTTTAGATCTCACAGTACGAGCTACGACATTGATTTTATGGTTTCTCATCCTCAAGTGTCGCATACATTGTAAAGACTTAACTATAGTTATACCATCTTAAGTATTGAGCAATATGGATTCTTCTTTTAATAAATAAATTCCTTTCATTCAATCTTATCAAAGATTAAGGAGGTCTTGCTAAAACAATTTTTCCCCAAAATCTCATCGAAGGTCTTTTTGAATAAATTCTTTTTCTTAAAAAAACTTCTGTTTATCTCCTTTTCAAATTTTACTTATTTGTTCTTTCTTTTTCAAATCATTGCTTTCTTTTTAAAAAATAAATAAAAATAAAAATTATTTCCTTTCTCTTTAATTAAAAGGCATAAAATAAAATTTTAGTTATTAAAAAATATTGCACAATCAACTTAAAGGTCATTGTTTTAGAACGGACGTATCAAGGATGCTGTGAGATTTACTTTCCACTCATGTGCACAAATCGATTCTCCACCTATCTCGGTTTTCATAAACCAAATAATTTTTAAAAAAAAATTCTAACATATTCCCAAATTAAATAAACTTTGATGGCGATTTCATTTTTAAATATTTTTCGTCATTTCGTCGGGATATCAGTCGAGACACTTATATTTAACTTAAAGAGAGATGTGAGACCTTATTATACTTTATTTAACCAATCTTTTGAAACTATAAGAATGGGGATTTGACTATTCTAAAGTGAGAAGAGTGTATTTTAGAGGATAAAATGAAATAATAACCATTAATTAAAAAATCAACAATTAAGATTGTAATTAACTTTAGATTTTGTCATATATGTATTTTATTTTGTCACAATTTTGAATAGTTGATTTTCTAATTAATAATTACAAGTCCACTTTATTTTCTAAAGTGCACTCTCTCCCTTTAAAGGAGTCAAATCTAAGAATGAAAACTTGAATTGCGGTTACCATTCATTTAATTCAATTTCTTAATATTTTTGCTTCTGGATTGAGTCTAATTTCTTTTAATTTATGCCTCTTTAATGACTTTTGACATGAGAAAAAAATGTTTTTATGACTCTTGCGGGGCACGAAATTAAGTTACATATAATTTTAAAATATAAAAACAATGAATAATTTTTTTCTATTAAAAATGTAAAAAAATATAAAATTTCATGATTTAATTTATGGGCAAATTTATAAGCGAGATTTTTTTAATGTTAACACTATTCACGTTAAAATATAAATTAAAAAATAATTCAATGCATAAAATATTTATATATAATCAAAATATATATACCAACATGTCGTTAGTCCGAATAGAACTAGCCTCAAATCTCCTAAGTAAAGTCTTGAGTTCGAGTATTATAGATAGAAAAAATGTGGTTGGAAGGGAAAAACCCACCACTAAGGTGGGGTAACTCCATGAATAATATGATGTGATTCAAAAAATTCACCTATTTCATTAGAAGCATAATCCTCACATCTATCAGAATGAAAGATCTTAGACCAAAACTAGATGCATTCTCTTCAGGTTGACAACGACGTTGAAAATAATCCTTAGCAAGATGATTGGTTTGCCCAGAAACAAAGCAAAAGGATTCATTCCCCAGAAATTTACCCTTTTGGCCTATTGTTATTATTAAATGCATTGTTTTTATTCTTAGAGAAATGAGAGTTTTTACCAAACTTGTTTTTGTTAAAACTAGATTTTTTGAAAGACTTGGACTTAGGCTTATTAGAATCCTCCACTAAATGAGCCTTAGCTTGAAACTGAGGTTTTTGAAAATTCTTTTGTGAAAGACGATGTTTATCTTCAATACGCAAAGAAACTGATCAAGAGTAAAATAATCAGGTTTATGCTTTAAGCTTCTAGCAAATTTAGACCAACAAGGAGGTGATTTAGAAATCAAGAGACTGACAAGCATGATGTTAGGTAAAATAATTTCTTTCATCTTCATGTCATAAACAATATTTTCAAATTCAAGAATTTGGTCTAAAATTGATTTTCCATCTTCTATTTGAAAATAAATCATTCTTGCATAAGAGTATCATCTTAAACCTTTTTCAACAAAATCATATTTGAGTTCAAGAGCATCCCATAATTCCAAAGCAGTTTTAGTGCGAAAAAAGATTTTATAAACATTATCAGACAAACCACTCAAAATGTGACCATGACACAAAATATCTTTGTTACTAAAAACATTACTAGAAGAACCAATTTGAACCAAATCATTAGAAGACTTCACAAAACTTTTTCAGACTTTCCATTCAAAATAACAAAAATAAACCCAATTTGGTAAGCCAAAACTTCATTTGTTGTTGCCAGCAAAAGAAATTCTCATCGTGAAACTTTTCAGGCTTATTAGACAAAGACTTTAATAAATCCATTGTAGACATATTGTTAATGGGAAGGAAGGTTTTTTTTTTTTTTTTTTTTGGTTTCTCTCTCAAATTGTTGGAAGAGAAAAGATATTAATGTAATATATATCAGAGAAAAACAACAGTACAAGGTGGTATGAAATTTCAGAATAAACAAGCAATAAGCAACCAACAATTAAGCAAACAAAGAATAAATTAAGTTCAGATGATGAGTGTAGAAAAGCCTATGTTGAAGCACACAAAGCATTATTCTTAGAGAGAAAATGTTTCACTACACTAGTACTTGAAATTGATGCGCTCCTCTCTCAAGTTATGTCAACCAACTGGATCAATCATGTGCAATGAAGGACCCTTAAACCAATATGAACATCAATGCTACAAATTGTTTTTTTAGTAGCAGCAAATAATCTATTTTTTCTACACGCTGTATATGTGTTCTGTGTTTTTTCTTAACAGGAAGCAATATTTATAAAAACCAGTAGCTATAACGTGTCCAATAGTTAACGTGCAGTAGAATAAAAAGAAACTGAATCTGAAAATAAGCCTTGAACGTGCAAAATCTCCAACGTGCATAAGAGATATTGACCCAATCAACAAAATCCTTAAAAGATAAGGACTAAGAAGGTAAGAGAAGAGTGGATTAGTTTTTAAAAAACTGATTAAAAAAGAAAATATTTTTAATTTAAATTTTAAATTACACACGTAAATATTTACCAACTGCTGTTGCGTGTGAGAATTTTGTTGTGAGAAAAAGTTGTGGATTACGAAGTGAGTGAGACAAAATCAGATATAGGATGCATGAGCGAACGAATGTGGCGCGTGGTTAGTTAGAGAGCATTACAGGGTGTGGAATTTCTGGGTATGAATCACGAAAGAAAGAACTTTTTTTTTTTTTTAGGCTGAGATTTGTTATATGGTGTGCAGTGTCACTGAAAATGAGTGCAGTAGTGAGACTATGTTTGAATTAAAGGTGTACAAGTATTTTTGCAAATTTTAATATAATTTTGTGAATTTTAATATAAAAATGAAAAAAAAAATTATGACTTCTATATACTGTCTATGAAAAGAAGGTCTTGGGTGACCACATGTCAGTGCCACAATTTTTTTTGCCGCTCAAACAATGACCAATTTAGTCATTTCATATACATAGAATAGAGCAATGTACTACCCAGTACAGTCCTTTTTTTTTTTTTTCCTGTTCATATGTTTGTGTACCATGTTACAGGAGTGTTTGCGGATTGGATTAGATCGGTTTTAAAGAGAAAAACCATCCGATTCAATTATTTTAATTTTGTTATTTTATCATCAAATTGGTTTGGTTTAAAATTTAAATCCAATTCAATTCAATCCAATTTAAAGTAGTTTGGATTGGATCGGTTTTTGGTTTTAATCTTATTATTATTTTAAAAAAAAGTGTTAAATAAATAATATGATATATAATAAATGTGTTAAAAAATAATTTAAAATATCAAATATTATATTAATGAGTCATTATATAACTAATACTAGTATAACTCTTCAAATATATATTATTAAAAATAAATTTACCCAACTTAATAATTATGTTTATATATCTTTACTCAAATAGTTACTAAAAAACTATCTTTAAATAAATATATTTTTTATAAACAAGTATAATTTATGTGATAATTTTATAAATATATAAGAAATAAAAATATAAACATGAGTGATATTAGAAAATTACAAGTGAAAATATATATGCATGTGTAAGTTTGGTTTGGATTGGATTGGATCGATTTTCAAAATCAAATCCGAAATCCGATCCAATCCAATAAAAAATTTTGGTTTTTTCAATTTTCAATTTTTTCGGTTTTCAGTTTATTCGATTTTTGGTTTTTTGGATCGGTTTTTTTCGGTTTTCATTGGATTGGATCGGTTTATGAACACCCCTACCATGTTACTACACAGCCGGTTACTTATAGTACTCTATTTTCCTTTTTATTTATAGCATTGGGTTATATGCATAGAAATTTATAATTTATAAACATATAATAATAAAGCTAAACAATCATTATCTACGATATATTTAATTTTACTTGAAATATATAATTATGATAACATGTATAAGATTGTTATCAAAATATGTTATAATTTAATATTAAGTGAATTATTATCAAAAATATATTAAGTCAATGATAAATTTATATAATTATAATAACATGAATAATATATCAAATAATGATAATTTATATAAATATATATTAAATTTAGTTATAATTTAATTAACTAACTTTATTTTCACTGTAAAATTGTATAAAATCATTTTTAGTAATTTCATCAATAAAAATTCTGCTAATTAATATTTAAATTATGAGATTAAAATTTTTATATAATTAGTTAATATATTTACTACATAATAATATTTTGACTCTATTTTTAATAACATCATATATAAAAAATTTATTGATTAATATCTAAATGATAGGGTTGAAAAACTATACATAAATACATGAAAATATACTAAAATTCAATCTATTAAATATAATTTTATTGGGAAATGATTTAAATTATTTGTTCAATAACATAATAAATAAAATTGTTGATTTCTTGATGTTGATAGTAAACTTTATTTAAAGTCATATAGAACTTTTATTGTAATATATTACTTTTAAGTAGATGATGATGATAATGATGATAATAATAATAATAATAAAGATACGATATTTTATTAAAAATATGTATTGTAAAAATAATTTTAAATCTAAACATGTGTATTTTTTCTATTTTAAAAAAAATAATATTTACATTTTTATGGACAAATGACTTATATACAAATTAATGAAATTGGTTAAACAATATTCTTTTGAGTAATTGAATTAATAATATTTTTAAATTGTCTTATTTGAGATTTTTCTAATGATATAAAATTAAATTATTATTATTTTTATGACAATATAAAATATATTTTCAAAATATATACATAATTATTTTTGAACAATTAAATTTTAAATATAATAGGCATATTTCTCTGTGTGAAATATTTCACTAAGGATTTTTATTTTTGAAATTACACGAGTAAATCATTTATTAAATATATTTCATTACAAATAGTTTTAAAATTTTCTTCATTAACATCACAAATAAAATGTTTTCTAATTTCTTCGTACATTGTATAAATATATCTCCACAATAATATTTAGATTTGCATTATAGGAGATTAAGGTTTGACATGGAAATATAATTATTTTTATATACATAGGAGAAATTTTCAACAAAATATTTTTTAATATTTGATAAGATATCTCATGTAGGTGTAACTATAAGATTAATTCTTGAATTAGGAACAATGATCAAATAAGGCCCTTCTCAATACATTTGCACTAAATATCAATATTATTATGTATATATCATATCTATTAAATTTTACATTTTTTTTAGGAAAGTTTCACTTACTCTTATTTATGGGATCTTTTCATTTAAATTTTATAGTCAAAGTTGTTTTAGATGAGTACAATGTCAAAATATGATGGCTATCCTTTTCCTTTTTTTCCATAATTATCTTCCTTCGAAGACAATCTTGTTTGAGGTATGGTTAGACAGTAAATGCAGATATCTCTCTCGACAAGGATTCAAACCTTAGTTCACCACATTGTGTAAGACTAGTCCCTTTTGCTAAACTTAACTCCCGTTAGTTATGATGGCTATCTATATCATGATAACATTTTGAATTTATATTTTATCAACAAAATTACTTATCTTCTATTTTTTTCTTTAGATCCAATATTACATTAACAATATTTAATTTTTGAAGAATGCTAGCAATACTCTCTTGAACACTTTCTTTCTAACATTCTCTTTATTATTGGCTGAAATTTATTGAAAATTACAAATTTTAGTATGTCTAATGAAAAGTGAGACATACCAAAATTTGTGATTTTCAATAAATTCTAATTAATAATAGAGAGAGTATTAAAAAAAGAGTATTAAAGAGAATGTTATGAGCACTTCGCTTAATTTTTTATTATATTTTGGCAATTATTTTAAACTAAAAATATTTTTTTTAATTATATACAAAATAGTTTTAATATACATGTAAAAATTAACATGACCCGTGCAATAGCTCGGGTATTATACTAGTTAAGAATAAAAGTACTTCTGTACTTTTCTAATTAAAATCTAAATATGTACTGAGTCGTTTCAATTTCTACATAAAACATTTACAATAATTTATTTATTTATTTATCAATTACTCTTTGGTTTGTTGTTTTTTAATCAATAAGACTTCTATCACCTTCTGACGCGGCCCTAAGTACACTTGCAATACCATCTCGGTTAGACACACAAGTGACAATACAATTTCTTATCAATTTCTAAAGAAAGAAAAGCATAATTAGTATATTTTATGTTGTGTGGTGAACACAAGGATGTGTTTCCGGTGTGCTCTCACGGTGGTTGTTGGCGTTTCCGGTGGTGGCACCTGCAAGGACTCCGATGCTTAAGTCAGTATTGGTCTTAGTATGAGGGAGTATGAGAGAGCGTACATGCCTAATGGGTGTGGAGTCCTTTATATAAGACGTTTTGGAGGGAAATTCTGTTAGAGTTGGGTGCCACGTGGCAGTATTCGTTTGGGTACCTAATTACACGTGTTCCTTGTCACCAGGTGTGTTCGTTGCAGGACCAGGGTTGAAGTAAAATTGATTCGGGATAGCAGGAAAAATATGAGCCGAGATACACTAGCAATGTTAAAATCGAAATAGGTGGCGTGGGATCGGCTTAGAGCCATAGGTCAAAGTAACCTCCAGAACAGTTGCCCCCAAGCCGATAATACTTGGGAAGCATCGTTGGCTTAAGAGACTAAGTCGGTCAGAGTGACCTCCAAAACATTTTATATTATGTGGGTT
Source organism: Spatholobus suberectus (assembly GCA_004329165.1). Classification (NCBI taxonomy): domain Eukaryota; kingdom Viridiplantae; phylum Streptophyta; class Magnoliopsida; order Fabales; family Fabaceae; genus Spatholobus; species Spatholobus suberectus. Next base: position 53,998,995 of record CM014732.1, read on the forward strand.
TTTTATTATATCCTCTTTTCTTGCAACTTCTTTTTAATTTTATCATTTCACTTAATAGTAAATGATAATATTAAATAAAATTAAATTCATTTAATATCTTAAAAATATAAAAAATCAATATTCTCTTTATTTAATGACTAATTTTTTTTTAAAAAAATTATCATTAGAACCAAGTTGTAAAAAAATTTAGATTGATTCTTTATCACCTTCAATATATAGAAATAGAAACTTATTTGTTTTCTTTTATAAAATGTTAAAGAGAGGAAATAGCTATGCTTTAAAAATCAAACTGGTATTTGAACTGGTGAAAACACTGATTTATAGTTTATTAGTTCAACCACAATTAAATCATGGTCGAACTGGTAATATACAATTAAATTTATATTTTTGAATATTATATACTATTTTAAGCAATAAAATAATATAAATTATAAAAAAATAAGATATGAATAGTTTTAAATTAATATAACTAACTATATTATATATTTTATAAGATAAAAAGTTAATAATAATTAGCAAAGTAATTCATACCTTCTTAAATATTTGTTTATTGATCTCAAAAATGTTTCAAATTAAATTAAAAAATAAAAATATTAAAAAAGAAAATTAGAAATTTTTTAAAAAAATACCAGTTGAAACCGGTTTTGCACATCATTTTTTTTTATCAGTTTTGTGAACACCTCATTTGACTAACTTCTTTTATTTGCTTGATTTTCTTTTCTCTTCTATAAAAAAAATCAATAAAAAATTTCCTTTCTATTTTATCTGCCTAATCTATCATCTATATAAAAATAAAAAAATTGTTAACTAATTAAAATTTTTCTTTTTAGACAAATTAAAATAATAAATAGAGTTAAATATACTTTTGGTCCCTATAATATACCACTTTGTCTATTTTGGTCCTTGTAAAATTATTTTTTTAATAATTCTTGTAAAATTTATTTTTTATATTTTGATCTTTGTTATTTTGTTTTAATCGTTGTAATACATATATTTTTTCGTCTTAATTGCTATAATATTTTATTCATTTTGAATTAATATCTTTAGAAAGAAAATAATAGGAACTAAAAACAAATTATTCACATATTACATGAACAAAAATTAAAAAAAATTAGTATTTACAAGAACTAAAATAAAATTATTAAGACCAGAACAAAAATAATTTTTTTACAAGAACTATTTTAAAAAAAATAATTTTATGAGAAACAAAATCACTAAAGCGATATATTACAAAGACAAAAAAATATATTTAAGTTATAAAATATATATAAAACAACAAACAAGAAAAGAAAAAGAAAAAGCAAGAGAGAAAGTCTTCAACGAGAGAAGGAACAAAACGCAAGAAAAAGGGAAGATAAAAAAGACAATATTGCTATTCGGAGCAAAGGACCAAGTTCCTGTTGCCTGCTCTTCCTCCTTTTTCCATTTCCCATTTCTCCTCCAACAAAAGACCATCCACAGGCCACAGCTAATCTACAGCTAATACCTCTATCTGACTCATTCACGCTCGGATTCCCCCAAAAAGGGTGAAAGACCTCTCCTTTTCACACACTCATGCCTCCACGCCACAAGAGACACACATTGATCTATCTATCTTCTATCTTCTCTCTTTTTTTTTTAACGTATGTTTGGTTTCACGTTAAATTTTTCAAAATCGTGTTAAAATAACAATTAACATAATTTTAAATAAATTTTTACATGTTTAATTTTATGTTAAGAAATTGATTTTAGGTCCAGAATTAATTGTGTTAAAACAATTTTAGATAATTTTTGTATTGGATCAAAAATTTTATATTAGATTTTTTTACTAACTTGCTTTTATAATAAAAACATCCAAACGTAAATTATAGTGCTTGAAAATCAATTTTAACCAAAATTAATTTTATAAAATCAATTGGAGAAAATTATACTAATACTTCTTAGGTTTTTTGAAATTATACAAACCCCTTATTTTTTAACCATTACAATAACTTTTTTATAAGAATACATAGTATAATGTTTTTCAAATGATTAAGGAGTCTTAATATAATATATAAGAAGTGTTAGTGTAATATTTTTTAAATAATTAAAAAAATTAATATAAAGGTAAAAAAAAAAAAAGATATTAGATGTAATTTGATAAAACTTAAGCAGTATTAGTGTAATTTATTCAATCAATTTTATTGACGCACGTACAAACACGGAGTTAAACATCCACAGCACCCACGGGGAATCCTCCATCAAGCCTCGTATAGTAACCTCTCATCCCCAACTCTTGGGGTCTCACGGGGTCATACACATCAAACCATCATCATCCGTTCCCTCCATAAAAGAAATCCACATATGTACGTTCACTCTCTTTATCTTGGTCCATGATCCAAAGCTACAAAACCTTGGTGCTTCCTTTTGATCCCCCGCGAAAACACTCTCCCGCACCACATCTGAACCAACCAAGAGCCACGAGTGAGGATTTCTGACCCCATAAAACAGTTGAAAACACTCTCTCGCACCACACCCTGCTGTTGGGTTCCATCAACTGAAGCAGCGGCATTCAACATTAAGTTTCCCTTTCTACTGATACCAGGTGAGCGATTCTGACCCTTTTAGTCGTTGTTTATTTATTTATTTATTTTTCTATTTATATGTTGAGAAATTTTGTGCTGAAACCATGACCTAACTTTTTATTTCAATTTTTTTTTTCATAAAGTCACGATCTGTGAAGGAATAAAAGAAAGGTTGTGTCACTATTTCCAAATATATGTTAATCATGAAGGGTAGCGTGAATGTTCATTTTATTTTCCATTTAAGTTCCGTCACACGGATCCTCTTTAGTTGGAAAACATTGGAGAATGTCCAATTTACAAATCTCACCATTCATGCATTATTTTTTTATCCTTTATTTATCATTTTAAATCTTTGTAATTATGACCTACATAAGAAGATAATCATGTAAGGATATGTGCAGGAATTTATAGAAAAATTGTAAAAATAACATCAATTTAAATGAAATAGTTGTAAAAATAAAAAATAATAATTAATTAAAAGGATCACGTTTAAGTAAAAAAGTTTAGAATATTACTAAATCCATAATATATAATTATATATGAAAGAAGTAATTTGAAAATAATATTTATTTACCTATATATAATTTGAATATTAATATACTTTCATTTAAAATTTACCCTTTTATGTAAATTTTTTATTCCAGTAATGCAAATATTTACTCTATATTTTTTATGTTTTTTGATTGGGTGTAATTTTGTTTTCTTGATTGGATCTTGAAGTACGTTCAATCTTACTACTCTGGTTCCTTTCTTGAAATACATCTCTGGTTCTTGAAATAAGTCTCCTCTCAGTGCAACTTCCATTACGGTATGTCTTGCATTTTCAGGCCTCATTTGAAGCATGTTTTGCATCAAATAGAGCAACATGTCACGAGAATTCATGTTCAGCATTTCGGTTTTTCATTCCACTATATGCAATGTTATTTCATGTCTCGTGCTTTGATAATGTCATCATGTGCTTCTCTTTTTTTTAAAAAAATGTATTCCGATGTGGATTTAGTACACATGCTGGGAAAGTATCAGTGTATTTTGTTTTCAATGTGCAGTTAAAATGGAATATGAACTTGTTTGGATAAGTTTCTCAATAAACACTTATAGCAAAAGAAAATAAGAAAGAAAAATAAAATAATTTTTTTCATAAAATTAAATTAAATCATGCATAAGTTAAACCAACTTTTTAAATAAACTAAAATAGCTTATCGAAACAGGATTTACGACTTTCGTTTTGTCTCTCATTCGGTCATGTTAGGTCAAAGTTACTTTTAGTCGATGCATTAGCTTTCTATTACATGCGCTTGGTATGCGAGTGATTGGTTTATACCAAAAGTGGATTTGGTAATGCCACATGTCAGTAAAACGGACTGACTGATGAATTAAGATAAAATCTCTAATAGTATATATTATTCTTATTATCTGATATACTTATTCATTATTGCCTAATTAATTTGGAGACAAATGGATTTTGTTGAAAAAATAAAATCCTAGAATTTTCACTATTATGGACAGGACTTTTTAAATTAGTTAAAAAATAACTTTTTAGATTGGTTGTTAAACTGTTTTAGATACGTATACATTGAATATTGACCCGATGTAAAAAAAAAAAACTTTTTAAATCAGTTATAACATAATCGATGTAAAAAGTGGTCACGACCATATCCACCACCACTGAAGCTGCATCCATCGCCACCTTTGTAACAGCCATTGTTGCCCCCCCCCCCCCTTACCGTGGCTCTCGCGAGACCGAGCTTCGTTCATGGTGATGTTACGGCTTTCAAGGTTTTGACCATTCATTCCCCTTCAATCGCATCTCCTATCGACTGTTCTGAGACGAAGGTCACAAATTCGAACTCTCTCAATCTTCTAGTCTCACGATCATTGATAATTTGCACATAAAAACATGAACCATGAATAAGATCTAAACCAAAATAGCACAAAAACTAAAGCAAAATTGAATAGAAACTGATCGATCTTTTCCTTTGGTTAAATGATGAAGATGAACGTAATTATTGGTGTGTGTAATAAAAGAATGATATAGTATCATAGATCAAGTAATGCAAAAAGATCAGAGATCATAGATCAGAATGGGATAAATAAATTCTGAATTTGAATCATGTCAAATCAAATGCAATGCTTGCAACAAACGAACCTTCGATTCAACGATGTCATTGTACAGAGAGAGCACTTTCTTAAGGGCATTGTTGTTGGTCACCCAAGCGAGCTCACCAACGAAGCATTGGTACTCAACATCTACAGAAGCCATCAACAATAGTAGAAAGAAACCCTAGAAATTTGGGACAAAGGGATTAGAAGTAAGATGGATATGATTTAAAAGAACTTTTAGATCAGTTTTGTGATACCTATTCACATTAAACACAACTAGTACTTATTTAATTACATAAATTAGTTATTAAGTTTGAGTTGATGAAAATGCAAGATTTTTCTAATTTTGATAATACTGAAATTGTAAAATTAATAGAATTTGGAAATAGTAGTAAAAGATAAAAAGAACCAAGTCTATCATATATGCATCAATAATGTACGTCATGATTATTGAGGTAGAAATACAAAGAAAGTCAATCGAATATAGGAAAAAATTGAAATATATATACATACCCTACTAAGTACAGTAAAAAAGGTCCTACATTAGAGCAGTGTCTATATAATCTATCTCGTCCCAAATATAATAAAAAAAATAGGATTCCCAATCTCTATCCGTTAGAGTAGTCTCTAGGTCATCTAGTCTAGCATTGGGGCGTGATCACTGTGCATTACCGCCATCTTCGCATATTAGCCCATAAACAACATATACAAAGAGAAAGATAGAGGGGTGAGGTGATTTGTTCTAAAATCACTTTCACACGTATAACAGGAATTCTACCATAAAATAAAAATAAAACACAGTTGACAATAATAAAATAAGAGAACCTAAGATTCATTCTAAGTGGTACTAGACTATCCTTGACTCGAAATGGATACATACTTCCCATTAGTGAGTAATAGTTCTCAACAGAACTGAGAAGTAACTGGGAGTACATATATCTCTCTCAACAACATCAAATAATACAACCCTCATCATCATGAGGAACAAAATAATAGTTTAGGACAACACAGTCAACATAGAGGCATACTCTCACACCAATTCTGATGATGGCTCAACAATTGTAAGGGTTATTAAGTTTGTTCTCTACAAAGATCTTAGATCAAGTATGTTATCCTGGTCATTGAGACTTTAGTACTTGATACGCACCCTCAAGACCCTCTAGGTCCCTGCATACATCTCTTAGTGTACCAAACTGTGGCTTCCCTTGCAGGATGTCATGCCACTAAATGTCTCTTGCTTTACATTACTCACTAACTTATTAATTTCTAACTTCTCAAACAAAGGTTTTCTGGTCTCATTTAATTTGAACACCAGTACAATCAACATTTCTGTCTTATATTGTAGAAATTGCACAATTGTAAAATTTTAATAGAATAACAATTTAGTAATCACATAAAATTTTAGCAAAATAATAACTTAGTAATCATAATTTAATTACGTAAATTTTAGTAGAATGACAACTTAGTAATTATAATTTTATTACTAAAATTTTAGCAAAATAACAATTTATTAAAATTTTAGCAAAATAACGACTTAGTAATTATAATTTAATCATCTAAATTTGGGTAGAACAACAACTTAGTAATTATAATTTAATGGTCTAAATTTAAACAGAATAACAATTTAGTAAGTATAATTTAATTATCTAAATTTGAGTAGAGTAACAACTTAATAAGTATAGTTTAATTATTTAAATTTGAATAGAATAACAACTTAATAGTTGTAATTAATAATCTAAATTTGAGCTGGATAACAACTTAGCAATTCTAATTTAATTTTCTAAATTTGAGCAGATATCAACTTAAAATTTAAAATTTAAAATTTAACATTAAACAATATAACATTATAGTTAAAACATAGTTAAATTTAAGCATAGAAAGGTTTAGGAAAAACCTTTCCTACCAACATACAAAGTGACTAAAATTTAGAACCAATCACATTCCCCCTATTACCTCAAAGATGGTTGATGAAGAGGAGAAAAGTTGATGGTGATGTTGGTTCCAATGCTTCTAGGAAAAGAAGTTTACTAGTTGATGGAAAACTAGTAAAATTTAAGCATAAAAAAAAAATTAGAGAGAGAAGCTCTCCTATATTTTGGCCAGCTAGAGTGAGAGGAGGATGTGTGAAAATTTCAATTGTTGGGTGCCTATTTATAGAGAATGGAGGGGGTTAGGTGTCCCTTAAGTGACATCATCCATTATGTCATAAAACCTATTTTTTATTTTCTTTATAATTAAGTCAGTAACACATATCCAAAAATAAGTGGTGAACCACCTATTCCTAGGGGTGGACGTGTGGCAGCTAATTTGTTCCATTTATCTGTGTTTATTTTCTCTGCAGTTAAATCAACAGGTACTGAAAAAATTGCCTAAACTTGAGTAAATTAGCTTTTATTATCAAAATAATGAATTTTAATGTAAAAATAGACATATAAATTATTTTCCATCAAAAATAAATTTCAAAATAATTAATTTTAATTTTTTATTAATTTATTTCAAATTTTATTTATTTATTTTGTATTTTTGAGTTAGAAAATTCATATTAAATCCATTTTAATTCAATAAATACCAAAAAATTTACTACAATTATTAAATTAAATATTTTACCTAAAAATAAATTGAGATTATTATTTTCACTATTTCTGGATGTCAAACTAATACCAATTTAGTTTATCAGACAACTAGGGACATTTTGGTCATTTTATACAAAACTTCAAAAAAATTTCAGAAAATTTTTAAAATTATATTCTAGTATATATGACATGATTTCAAGCTCAAATTTATATTTTACTGTCAATTGAATCTTTTTCTCATGTCAGCTTTTAATATTGAGAAATAAGGACAAAATCATCATATTTTCATTTCCTTGGGCTTCGTCTCCAAAAAATGATTAAAAATCACAATTACATAGTTCTCGAAATTCTAAACACAATGGTGGAGAATTTTGAAATTTCTTCCTAATTTTTCAAAAATAAATCATCAAATATTAGAAAACAATTACAAAGCTAAAGTAGGAGTGTTATAGGTTGCATGTGCAATCGATGTAAAATACAACTTTTTAAATCAATTATAATTATAACTAATTTAAAATATCTCTTTTTAAATCAGTTATAATTATAACTAATTTAAAAGTACTTTTTTGCATCAATTCATCTCTAACTAATTTAAAAACTTGTCCACTTATTACAAAAATGCTACCACATTTGTGTTTAAATTGGGTAGGAAACAACTGAGCTAAATTGCTGTTATAAAATCCTAATTTTGTAGTAGTGCTTTCAGCTAGGGATTAATGCCCACTCTGCTTCAAAAGTTGAACACCACTCTCAAAGTGGTTAGAGTTGTTATCTAGTGTACATCAAACATTAGATAGGATTAAAACTTATCATGTTCTTATCTTATCCTGCTCCTATTTTATTCTCATATCCTATCTTGACCATTAAACGATTCTTAAAAACCTTCCGTTTTTCCTTCCACCCCTAACTCTCTCCAGTCTTCCTCGCACCTACCCCACCCTCTCGGCTCTTCTTCTTCTTCACCTTCACTCTCTCCTTGTTGAGTTTCTCACCTTTGCTTTCTCCTAGGTGTTAATCACACCTTTTTGCTTCTCCCTAATTTGACAAAAACTAGTTTTTGTTGCATGTCTTGACTTAATTTATATATTATTCATGATTAATTAATTACTTATTTAGTTAACTTTTATTTATGTAATGTAGATACATTATGGCACATACACGTGGTTTCAAAGTTGATAGAGCTAATAGAGATTATAGAGCTGAGCAGGCATGACCCATTACTTTAGCTCACAGACATATAGATGTAGTTGTGCAATAGGGGCTGGTGGAGGTGGTGCTTGTTAAAGTGCCATAGGAGCCAATTGTCACTTTTAAGCCTTTGGTACCAACTCTTAAGCCATAAGCTGCTAGCCCACTTTTTCCAAGAGGTCATATGGATATTTTTGTGTTAAGGTCCCATGCGGACCATATTGCCCTATGATTATGGGAAGGATAGGACTGCCAAGAGTTAAAGGTGGTTAGTCATGGAAGTAAGGTGTTGTCCATGCCTGAGCATGAGTAAGTGAAGAACTACATGGAGTGGTTTGGGCTAGCGCCTCTTCTATAGGCATGCTATTGTATGATGGACAATGGCATCTTGTCTACTTTTGTTGAGCAATGACATAAGGACACCATCTCCTCCCACTTTCTAGTAAGGGAGATGACCATTACTCTATATGATGTGTCATCTCTCCTACATTAACATACAGTTGGGAGGCTTGTTCTTCTTACTTGGTACTAGAACAAGTGGAGGCACACGACTATTTAATGAAGCTACTCAGGGTCGCCTTTGAGGTGACATACATTAAGACTAGTTAAGGAGCATGCGTGCATATTTGACTTAGCTACGAGACTTATACCATGCACACGTCTAGGCCAGCAACATCCTCTATGCAACCACAACTTTTCTACTACATTCGGTAGGTTGCATAATATTTGTTGACAAGAGTTTCACATGCATGGATGTGGCATACTTGGAGCTTTTCCATAATCTAAATGTTAGGAAACATGGACAAAAACAATCGCGGCAAAATTTTTCCACCAAAGGAGCATAAAACTGTGTTAAGAACAATAATTCTTGTAGCATGAAATTTCCTTTCGCAAACTATGTAGTCTAGCAATACAAGTCAAAAACCTCTACGAAGTCCATGCGAATAAACTCCCTAATCATCTCACGATTAAGGAAGGAAAGAGTAGAGCTAGCTATGCCACAAGAAATGTCTTGCTACCTAGGGTTTCTCACACAAATTGGGTGCAGTATACGGCTACAAAGAATAATGTGCGTCTTAGGGCTTTTAGGTGCTCTACCTTTATATTGTAGCTTCTAGCAACACTGGGCCCTTACATTAAAAGTCTAACTCATGAGAAACATAACTATTTCTCATTATTCCAACCTTTCTTTAAGTGAGCTCACACATTATGAGTCTAGCCTATATTATAGTCATACTTAATATTTCTTTTTCTCCTTTAATATGCTCTATGTGTGTGATACTATAAGTTCTCATTATGTTGGCAATAATATTAAATCTTATTTATAAGCAGTGATGGTATCTAGCAATACATCACTATTACTCAAGTAATAAGAATGTCTGTGATTTGACATAACATTTATGTGACATATGTTCTTGTGTAATTAAGTTCCCTTGTCCATATATCATAATTGAACACAAGGTATAGAATGTGTCATCCTTATATAGTTTAATTTATTTATTTCTTAATACTCGAGTAGACATAAGAATACATATGATCAATATCTTATATTGACTAATATTAGCATGATTATGCATTTTTGTCTTATTCTATCAAGAGGGCCCATAGATATCGTTCTTGTTACGACGGCGGGGCAAATCCCATCTAGCTCACTCACATCCTTCTTCATGATTTGTTTTATATCCATTAACCAACTTTATATTACAGGAAAAGTTTGATGGCATTAAAACATAAGACTCCTTATATAGGAAATGTAGTGATTTTAGGTCTAAGAACTGTATACACCATAGTCACTTTGAGAATCACTTATGACACTTTCATAACTTTTTTACATCGTGTTCCCATAATAGGTCAATTCAATACATCATTACACAAATAATGTGCCTATGTGAAGACTTGATATCTTATATACATGAACCGTGATACGCGGTCATCTGTCTATTCATATACTAGTCTTAATGCATTATTATTGTCCTTATTAACAATAATGCTTGACTAGCTATAATTTTAAGAATAACATTAGATAAACAATCCTATGGAGTTTATGATCTTTCAATAAACAAATAATAAATGAAATGCCTCATATTACCAATAAATAAATAAAACAAGATACAAATCTAACCCATAAAGTATTGGCCTCTAAGGCATACACCAACATTAGAGGTGTGTGCGAAGTATGCAGGAGGTGCCTTTGCCTTATGTTACCTCTACGACCAGCTCAGCTAGGCCGGCATGCATCAAACGTGACAAATTAGAGGATATATGACCTCCTATAGGTGCTAAATTTGTTTTCTATTTTGTTGAGATTTTTTTTTGTTTTATGACAATTAATTATGTAAATGGTTTTATAGGCTTGTTAAATGGCCATCAGGTCTTGCTAAATGGCTAAGCATTATATTGAGTAGTATTATCGTGCCTATCGATGGTAGATTGTGAGGGGCACTAGTGGTATGTTCACCACTAGATATGCTGTAGCCTCAAGAGGTCATCTGAACGTCTTATGGAGCCCATAGATAAGAGCAGGCTTTCCAAGACATCACATACTTTTCAAGATTACTCAAATCAAGCCCATTGTTACTCGCCATCTATTAGAGAAGGGGCTATGATAGGATGGGCATATGTAGAGGACTCCTTGCTCACCACGCGTCATTACGGAGCACGTGCCTGCCATTAAGGATTGTGATCAAGTTTATTGAGTATCTCGATCACATTCTTAATGATGTAATTAGAGGAGCACGTCTGCATGTGGCTGATCTAGCAAAGTGCATGGATGGATACTTTACTTGGTTCTACTATATTTTCCATCCCTACATTAGCTTGCACGAGAGGAAGATCTTTTAAGAGGCCCTTCGAGAGTACTTGTACGACTTCCCACAAGCAACCAGATAGAGCCTAGTTTGAGTAACTCGCATGGTTGTACGAAAAGTATATATATTTTTGCTGTGTATTGAACGAAAATACACTTTCATAGTACTTATTTATGTTAAATTCTTTTTGTAGGAACAATTTGAGAGGATTTCTGAGTTACTACGGTCTTTACTTGATCGAAGGATGGTTATTGAAGGGACTGAGGCTTGGGACGTCACACGGGATGCCTTAAGAGTCACACATGTAGGCATTGAGGCAAGTTGTACATATTAGAGGAAGAGGAAGATCCGCACATGATCTTTGTATTTTTTGGATGTATTTCATTTTTGTTGTATTTTTTTGTATTTGGCATATTTATTATATATGAGTATGCTGACTTATTTTGATTTGTCTAATATTTTTGTCTTATATTTTATTTATCAAGTTATTAAACTATTAAAGTTATTTAAAACAAATAAAAAATTAAACACCGAAATTAACTAAATTAATACATTAATATGTATATTTTATTTAATAAGTTATTCAATTCATAAAATTATTAAATTATTTACTAAAGATATAAAAATTAAAAATATATAATAAATAAATTAACTTCACTACAAAAACTAATTTCCACGTGTAAATGAAAACTAATTTCTGTTGGATTTTATGTCATAAAACTAGTTTCCATCAAGAGTATTTTTGTAAAAATAATTACAAAAACAAGTGGATGGTGCAAAGAGTAAACAAGGGGTGCGAATAGCAACCCTTTATATGGACCTTTAGCAATATCTCAAAAGTCAAGACTCTTCCAAACTTTTATAAGCCTAATGATTAGAAAAGAGTTGTGTATGTCCACTATAGAAGCCAAGTAGAGGGAATATAAATTCAACAATTAATCTATTATGGTGGTGGCTCTGCTGTTCCAAGTCCAACCACAAGGAAATTAATTTAGTTTTTGGTCTCTTATGCACATTATTAATCATTTCGTAGATTTGAACAATCAGGTTTAGTGGGTTTCATTTGGTGCAAGGTAACCTAAATATAGCAATTTTAGTTGGGTTTTAGAAGCTTGTATATGATTCATTGTCAATTTAATTATAGCAACAATCCAACACCTCCTGTCCTTTGCTATTGTATGGTATGGTGATGAATTTGCTAGATGTCAGACTTCTATACAAATAGGTCCTTCAATATAGCATCAATTCACATAGGATATTCTAGTCTAGCACATACAAACAATTTCAATGAGCATGACAAGGTCTGGTGGCATATGGATTTGAATGAAACTATAACCATGATATTTCACTCGAACCGTGGATGCTACAATAATGAAGTTCTTGATCATGTTCTTTCTTCATTCAATCTAGCATCTATGTAAAATTAATGTTTTCTTTTGTTTATGTCAGGCCTTTTTTAGTGGTTTCAAAGCAAGAATTTTGGATACCCTTATTCAAGGGTCATCCAACGGTTAGAATATAAATTTATTATAGCCTTTTCATCTAAAGAACCAAAAATAACTCTTAAAGGTTTAGATTGTGTGCTTGCTCCCCATTTTGGATCTTGAGTAACCTAGAACACAATTCTTGAACAAAAAGTTGCCAACGTCCTTTGCATTATATTAAATCATAACCAATGATTCTTGTTTCATTAGAATGGCTAAGATCAAACTTATCAAGCATTATTTATTCTTTTAATTTCTTACTAGCTTTTAGCCATCTATGTCTTTTTTTTTTGTTTTAGTGGAAAAATTCCAAAGAGAATCAACCAATACTATCCTTCAAAAGAAGAGAATCTAGACAAGGAGAAAGGTCCTTCCAAATACAAAGGGGTTGCAGATGACGAACACCATACATATTTGTTGTTCACTTTTCATCTTCTAAGAAAACTATAATGATCCTCACCCAACCAAAAGAAATCACCATACATATTCACACACACACACACACATATGCATCAACTATGAGATCCATCTGTCAACTAATGTCATTGTACAACTATACAAATCAAAAGTTTTGCAACAAACTATGTGCTAACATACAAAAACCAAAGGTGACATCAACAAGGGGAGGGAATTCAAAAACACACTCTCTGTCACTGGTCACACTATACATCATGTAAAACAAAGCAAAACAACTATCCAAAAAGAATCATAAAAAAAAGGAGAATGTGATTCATCAGATTCCATCATCTCCCATTAACAACTCTACTATCAACTCTGAGCAGCTAGATCCATTGAAGTCTCGCCATTTGCTCCCACGTCAAAGACGTGATCATCATAGTCCACCACCACCACCAACAACAACAAAGTAAGGGTAAGCTTACTTTAAAAAACAAAACAAAACAACATAATACATATTAAAGGAAACAACCAACAATAATATTGTACTTGTTCATCAAAAGGGAACATACACATTAATTAACACGATTTAAAATCACCATTTACATTCTTACATATGATGTTCCACAAACAATTCCATGATGCATAATCACATTACAAATTGATTTCACCAACCACTATGCCAATGCGTGAAGACATTACTTTTAAGAGATTTATAACATTTTAAGCGACTAGCACATACATGCTCTTTAATACAGCACCATCCATAGCTATTGGGGAACACCATAGCTTTGATCTATGGATAGGATCAAGTGGTTGATTAGATTAGATATACGTGGATAATGGCTTACCACAAAACAAGGCTTGCAACAACTTAGGTACAATGACTCTTACTGACCTTTTTGACACTAGGTTGGAGATCTGTTTGAGCCTAAGCTCTTGTTAACTAACCAACTTATGTGACTGCTCATAATGCATTCATTACTGTGGATTTATGCATGAATGCATATACTACACGATCAACCATCAAACCAACATCAACAATTTGACAAAGTTCAACAGCAACACCATGTGGGCTCAATTCAGTACCACACATGGTCAACAACCATTCAATAACTCCATGTAGGCTCAATTCAGCACCTTACATAGTAAACAGGCAAGGCCCTATCCAACCAGCCTATACCCCATTAGAATCTCAAAACAACTTCATTTACAATAAGTGGAGGTCCAATCTAAGCAACCTTCCACTTCAACCATATATTCAACATTTTACAACAACTCACACCAAGAATCCTCCTTTTTAAACCATTTGAACACAAATTTGAAACTCAACTAGGGTAAAAAACTACCTAACCAACTCGCTCAGCGACCTATATACTTGCTCGACGAAAGCTTTCTTACAAAAGGTCTACTTTTCTCCACGAAGGCTCTCGCTTAGCGACCATAAGTGTCGCTTAGCGAATGCCTACTCTAGAGAACACCCATTTTTGTCTCTAGAGACTCGCTCAACGAAAACTAGGATTGCTCTGCTATCAATTCCAAAGATTTCCACAAATTTTCAACACAAGATTCGCTTAGTGAGCATCACTCTCGCTCAGCGACCAACCACTCAAGAGAACAACATATTTCAAAAACATTTTTTTCGCTAAGCGAACACATTACTCACTTAGCGGGAAGCGCTTTACAGAGAGCACCAAAGTTTCTAAAACAAGAAATCGCTCAACAAGGCTAACTATTGCTCAACGAGCCATTCCTAGGCACTCTGGAATGCCTGCACTCGCTTAGCAAATCCCCTACTTGCTTAGTGAACTACTTTTAGAAGAATTTCCAGATACTCGCTTGGCAAGTTAAACATTCGCTTAGCAAACGACTTTATTTCTCCTAATCACAACAGGGTCAAGACCACTTGCTCAGTTACATCATGGGTTGCTCAGCAAAGTTCAAGGTCGAAAGCCTCACTCCTCTCCTAGAGGACATTCTTATTGAGCGAGACCTCGCATCGCTCAGCAATAACTCAAAATCAAAACTAGAGGTTCTCTTCAAAAAAACTAAAAATCCAAACTTTATCCCTACCCATGCTCAAAACCACTCAATAGGGTTCAAAAAAATATCATTTAACAATAACCAAACGTATATCCATCACATTTTGCAACACATTACAACACATCAATAAAATCATCAGATTTATCACTAAACCCATTTTTCACCAAAGTTTCACCACAACTTATATAATTCACGTATTCAACTTAATCCAAAGCAACATTCTAAATTAACAACATCCATAGATTAGTAAATCAATAAGTGTAGGCTTCTCTTACTTCTAGGAGCTTTTGAAATCTGATTTATTTATTTTTGTGTGGAAGAGGAGACTAAAAAGGAGAGAATCTTAGAGCCAAACTCTTTGAGGAAAGAAATTCTTCTCACAACATAAGGAAATAAGACAAGTCTTGAAATCTCGCTCTTCACTTCGGATTTCAAAGGAGGTGAGTTGAGAGAGTTTGAGAGTGTTTTGGTTTCTATCAACAAAATGAGAAGGAAGGAGAGGGTTTTATGTTTAACAAAGATCTTAGGGAAGGTCTTGGGCTCACCCAGGCCCACTATCACTCTCCAACCATCTAAAGTCCAAAACTGGCCCAGCACCACGGTTCATTCACTAGACCCATATAGACACCATCAACAGGGATATTTGGCTCAAACAACATTTTCTCACTTCCCACATATTCAAACTTGGGCTACCAAGATAACACAACATAAACAACAAACACACATCTACAATTTATTCATTACATCTTAATTACAAAAATTTAAATTTAATTTCCACCTTTAATTATTAAATCACTAAATCACATATTAAGAAAACACAGGTGTAACAATTAGGAATAGAGTTTGCCTCCCTATAAATATGAGTCAAAGAGATGGACCAACTTCTTGAAAAGTAATCCAACACCTCCATCAACAAAGAAGCATAAGGATGATATGGTGGACAATCACTAGAGTTAACCATATCAACTATCTGAGTTATCCATCTTGCAATAAATATTCCTAATACCATGCTTCGATGAAATGCAAAGGCCATTAACAATAGCCAACAGTTTAGCTTTTAAAATATCACCAATCCCTTCAAAGGAAGAAAAACCAAGAATCAACCTAGATGAATCATCACAAAGCATACCACCTGTACCTATTTTTGGTTCAAGGGCAAAAAACACCCATCCACATTCAGTTTATAGAAACCCACCCTAGGAGGAATCCATTTAGGGATCAACAAAGGAATAGAATCAATTTTACCATTCTCGCTCATAGAAGAAACAATATCATCATGGAGAATATTAATTCTTCTGAGCACTTGACTAACATCCCAATGATCACTCTCAAAGATCCTATCCTAATCCACCAAATAAAGGTAGCAAAAAGGAAAAATTTCCATATCATGAGTTGTTCCTACAACTACAGTTTAGGATTAGGAGAGAAGAACCTTGTTCTAGAAAGCAAACCCACCCTAAGCCACACTTATCTTGCATGAGGACAATCCCTCAAGCAATCGCACCTGGTTAGTTGGGATCAAATCATTAAGTACTAGCCAAAAGAATATTTGAATTTTTTCTGGAAGATAAGCTCTCCGAAGCCAATTAAACGAACTAAAATTATGCACAAGAGATAAAAATAGTCATTCAACTTTTAACTAGCTTGGTAGAAAATCTTTGAACTGTTTGCAAGGTCTCATGAATATGCCCATGTCACCTTCGTTGAGTTTGGGGAAAAAAAAAACCTCATTGATTTTAAAGGATGAGAAGTGTTCTTCAATTTGATATATTACCAATGTAAGACTTGTCGATTAGTAGAAATTGTAGAGTATAGATTTTAACTATGAGGCAGCATTACAACCTTTTTATTGCCTATGAGGTTAGAATACCATTTTAAAATCATTCTGAACATTTCTACAAGAAGTATAGTAACATTTTATTAAAATCCTACCAATGTGAGACTAATGGGAAAGTTAAAAACAACAGTAGGTTAGTAAGGTATTAACATTTTATGAAAGACCTATGATTATGATGTAGGACTAATGAAACTATAAAGAATTAAAAATAATGGAAAGTTAGCAGGGTCTACTAGCTTGCTTTGCATAGGCTACACAAGGTCCAGTGCACTGAAGACCAACCAAATCTCAAAAAGAATTAGTACACAAACTCGATCAATAGCAGCTTGATTTTCTTATGTAGGGGTGGCCAAGCAGGCTAATTTGTCTCGCCCCACCCCGCATTGCCATCAACCAGCCTAAAGCAGGGCGAGTTGACCCACTAGTGGAAAGTGGGTTGAAAAATATACCCGTTTCCTATTTAGAAGTGGGTTGGCAGGTTGATCCGCCAAAAGATAAAAGGTGGGTTGGTGGATTATAAAATGGCAGGTTAGCGAGTCGACTTGCCAAAAAAAATTCAAAAATAAAAGAAAAATTAAGAAAAATATTTTAAAAAATATTAATTCATTTCTTTTTAACACATCACTTATTTTATTATATATAAATATACATATTATCTATTTTTAATTATATAAAATATATATTTATTTTTATACACCTTAAATATTGGTGGGTTGGGGGATGGGTTAGGCGGGTCAACGCGACAAGCCAACCCAATGGGTCAATCCTCCCCGCCCCGCCTTTAACCCGCTAAGTTGGTGTGACACTCATTCACATTGAATACGACTCATATTTATTTAATTCTAAGTTGATAAAATTAAAGGAAAACATTTCACCTTTCATTTTACATGCAATCGTCTTACGAAACTTTTTAAAGTAGATAAATTGTAAGTAAAACAAAATTTAAAAATGAAAGTAAAAGATAAATAAAATAGAGCATATCATAAAGTCATCATCAAAACCAAACACATAGATTTCTGAAGTACATATGAAGCTAAATACATTCGAAACTGAAATACAATACAGAGAAATAAGAAAAATACGTTAAAAGCCACTGGCCATTCCTAACTATATAAAAAAAAATATTCTAATCAAAGTAGTATCTATAAATCTACTCCTAGTCCCTGTCAAAAAATAAAATAAAATACAACCCCCGTATCAACATAATCATCATGCATGTTGAGTAGGATAGGAAACGTCACCATCTTCAAGTACCAACCACGAACAATCATGCATAAAGAAAATAAATAGAGGAAAGAGGTGATTTTGTTCTTAAAATTACTTTCACATACATGCTAGAATATCCTACTGTCACCCATAGATAAAACACAGCTGACAAAAAAAAAAAATGGGAACCTAAGGTTTATTTAAGTTATAGTAACTACCTTTGACACTGTATGGATCCATACTTCCCACAAAATCAGGAAATGGTTGGGAAAACATACACCTCTCTCAAAATTGTTCACATTGTACAACCCTCATCTTCATCAAGGGACAAAGCAACAGCTCAGGACATTCACAGTCCATCCAGAGGTATACTTCTCACACCAACCCTAGAATATTGAGCAGTTGTCGGGGTTGTCAAGCTTGGTCAGGTGAATATCCCAACTCAAGAGCACTATCTTGGTCACTAAGACTATCATTACTTGACACCTTACCCCTAAGACCTCTGCAAGTGAGTCCTTACCTTTCATTCTTTAATCTACCAACTGTAACTTCCCATGCAGGGTATCATGCCACTGCATGTCCCTGGATCACATTACTCTATTTTCTAATTACTGCTTTTGCTTGACACTCATAATTTGGACAGAGGTTTTCCTGGTTTTAGTACACCTGAGCACCAGCTCCTCAACATCTCTATCTTTTAGTACAGAGGTCGAGTTTTTTTTATCACAATATAATAATTTGGAGTCATGAAATTAGATATACATATAAACAATAAAAGAAACTCAATGCTTCATCCATCTAATTTAATCTAATCTAATTACTTTTAAGTACCACATTTAATAATTAAATTTACTTAGGGAATCTTAATTTAGATACTAATTATTTATCAATCAGGAATTGATTATTAAAATCTTTTAAGTATGTCTTGATTATTAAAATCTTTTAAGTATGTCCTTAGGTACTTAATAAAGTTTTTAACTTGTTTAATCAAGATGAAGTGTATAATTGATTTTTCATATTGATGACCGAATTACTTAGAGGTTCCTAATACCATGATTAATTCATTTTATCAAAGCTAAAGTTTGGTTAATTAGTCATGATTCAAAAGAAATTATGTAAACCAAGTTACTTATGGATTGTATAAAAACTAGGTCTTTATAATCAAATTATGAGAATCCTTTACAATTGTAAAAAAATAAATAGAAAAGTTATATTTATTAAGCAATATTATGTTTAACTTTCATTAAAAGGGTTTATATTTAAGTTCCAAATGTTAAG
This sequence comes from Spatholobus suberectus, assembly GCA_004329165.1. NCBI lineage: Eukaryota > Viridiplantae > Streptophyta > Magnoliopsida > Fabales > Fabaceae > Spatholobus > Spatholobus suberectus. The sequence continues at coordinate 54,018,450 of CM014732.1, forward strand.
AAAGTGGTATTTTACAAATTAGAAAAAATGATCATATATTTTTGCTCAAAATAGACTCAAGAGGTAGCATATTCATGCCTCAGTTTTGAATTTCAAATTGGATAGATAAATGATTTTTGTTTGGATCCATAGTTCGTTAGAAATATATTTCTGTCTAGTTTCTAAATCATCAATGATCATCTAAAGCAAAAATCTACAGAAATAGATACAAAAATAACAAAATAGAGGGCTCACTAGACCCTATTGGAGGACCAGTGGTTCTCTTTTTCCATTTTCGCGAAACTTCAATTTTTTCAAAAACCACATCAATTATTTTTGGAAAGTACAGTGAAAAACCTTTCCAAAAAGTCAAAAATCTTTCAAAATCAAGGCCTATCTAATTTATGGTGATTTTTCAAAGTTTACAGTTGTTTAAAGGTGTTTCCCTTCAGAAAAGTGTATGACTTTTAGATTCTAAAAATTATTAAAATAGTAAGTGAGAATGAACATAGACAAACTATGTATGCTTGGAGAGCTTATTAAGTCTACTTTCTATTCGTTCTAAAGGTTTTGGACAACATGCAACTAATTTTTTTTTTTTTTTGTATTAACTGCTAGATAACATTTTCAAAAAAGTAGCTCTAACTTTCAAAAAGTGTAACTTTAACAATTCTTAAATTTTTTAAGTGCTTCTCAAGCCTATTTCTGAGAAATTTTTTTCTACTTTTCAAAAAAAAAAGAACTCAAAAATATTAAGTATAACTTGAAATATGGCAAAAATAAGAAGCAGTCTTCAGGCAGAAAAGGAAAATAACTTATTGGACATCAAGTTCTTCTTTATAAAAAGATTTTCTTTCACCAAGTTATTAATTCTAAATGGTCAAAATGAAATTTAGTAGTTCTTAAGAAATTGATCATCTATTAAGTGCTTATTGGAAGGTCTTAGCCATAAGGTTCAAGGAGGGTCCATGGTTCAAATGTTTTTCTTTTTCAATTTCTTGTTATATTAAGGAAAGTTTGCAAGCTTTGCACTCTTTGTTCATGGATTTAATGGTTTATAACCAAACCTTTAATATTTTATGATAAGTTACCAACACAAACTAACATTTAAATGTTAATAACAACATTAAACTAGCATCTAATGCCATAAAACAAATAGAGCAGCAAGATAAGAAACAAACAACAACATAAGTACAAGGCAACGACAACAACAACAAAGAAAATAAAAGAAGTAATGGAAAAGTAAAAAACTAAGGGTTTGGGAGGTAAAACCCACTCCAAAACTATATAAATAAAAGTAATTAAATCTAAGGGTTTTGGGAAAAAAAAAATTCACTCCAAAACCATCTACATAAAATCAATTAAAGAGAAGGGTTTTGGGGGGAAAATCCACTCCAAAACTATCTACTTGAAAACAATTAAATGGAAAGTAAAAGCTAAGGGTTTCGAGGGAAAAACCCACTATAAAACCATCTACATGAAAGCAATTAAATAAGAACAACCCCACTCCCCTCAATACCTTAGGTGAAGCTTTTAAAAAGAGGAGGAAAACTGAAGACTTGAAGTTCCTAGGTGGTGGTCTTGGATGGAGGTTGAAGGAGGAGGAGAATGGAAGATTTTGAGTATTCAAAAAAATTTGAATCAGTTAGGAAGAAGGGGAGGGTAATTCAGCTAGTTTGGGAGGGGGATGAAGAATGAAAAAATATGACCCATGAGAAGGTTTTTTATAGAAGAAGGAATGAGTAGCATAATAAAAAATGGTAAGCATTAAATAACTTGTAAGATTTTTTTTTTAACTTTCTTTTACCACATGTGAAGAAATAAGGGCGTGGGTCTACAAAGCAAGGGCTAAATGTGCCAACTCTCTATTCTCTCAAGTCTCTGCATTTCGTTTTCTTTGCAGGCGAAAATTGACCAGAGTCTATATAAGTGACTTAAACTTTAGTAATTTGATTTTTTAATAGCAAATGAATGGATTTTGCATTGAAACTTTGTGAGCACTTTCATTATTGATTAAAAATAATTTTTGAAATGTAAAATTAATTTTATATAATTTATTTCAAATTTTTAAGTATTTATTGGTATTTCTAAGTTAAAAATTCATAGAAATTTTAATCTAACTCAAAAAATTCCAAATTTTTTTTTGGAAATTTTAAAATTGAATATCTAACCCAAAAATGCCCTAAGAATGTTCATTTGTATCTTTCATATATCAAAACTATACTGGTTATAATTTTAGTAGATAATGGAGGACAGGTTGATCATTTTCTACAAGAATTTCAGAAAATTTCCATAAAATTTTCAAAAGTATATTTTAATATATATGACATGTTTCTAAGCTCAAAATGACAAGTTTTCAATCATTTAGTCCTTTTTCACATGTTAGCCCTCGGTATAGAGAAATTGAGATTAACTAGTATTTTCTTAACTCCTCGGTTTATCAAAAACAATTTCACATATATTAAAAAAGTAATTACAATACTAAAGATGAGGGTGTTACAGGTTAGGCGGGGCAGATTAGGGTGGGTTGGTGGATTGAAGCACCTAACTCGCCTCACCATTTTTGGTGGGTAAAGTGGGTTGACCTGCAGGTTCAACCCACTTTGCCACCCCTACGGTCTTATGAAATTTAAAGTTATAGATCACTCTTGGTTAGGAAATTTCTTTTTTTACAATAACGTTAAACTTTATACCTATTGATTCAACTTAACTATTTTGTTTAATAACATAACATAATATTCTATAATTAATCTTAATAATAATAACTATTAGGCCCGTTTGCTGGCCAGGATAGGATATGATAAGTATTCTATCCTATTGTAATCTATCATTTATTGTGCCAACAAGATATGATTATACTATCTTATCTCTTATCCTATCTTGTTACTCTAGTGTATTTCTTATTCTGAGAGAGAGGTGGGTTAGGAAGCAACAGGATGAGATAAGCTCTCCTTTTTTTCTCTCTCTATATGTTATGTAATATGTTAAATATTATAACAAATATTGTATATAATTATATCTATATAAAATATTTGTATATTTGTATATTTATATATATTTTTTATTATATAATATTTGTATATATATATTAATTACAAATAATTATATATACATATAGATAGATAGTTATTATAATAAATATTATAATAATTATATATAATAATATATTTATGTGAAAATATATAAAGATTTATATATAATTATATGATAATATATATATATATATATATATTATTTATAATAATTTTGTATATAATGTAAAGTATATATTAAAATTTAAAAATTAAATAATTATTTAAATATTTTTTAAAAATTGAATAATAATTATAATTTTAAAAATTATATATATATATTAATAATTTTAAGCAAAAACTACATAAAAAAAAAATATTATATACTTTTAGAGATTATATTTTTTCATAAATTAAAAACAATTAAGTTGAAAGTTGCTTTCTAAAAAATTATACATAATTTTAACAAATAGTAATTTTTTTATTTGAACATGTTTTATATTTTATCTTATCATTATTTAGTTTGTTGTCTGATGTTCACCAAACATTAGATAAGATTATAATTTATTCTGCTCTTATCCTATCTTATTTTTACCCTGCTGTCATTTCCTATTTTATCCTATCTTATCCTAACTACCAAACAGTCCCTTATATTTTATTTTATTTTTCTAAAATATTGGTTCAACTTAATAATTAAAAATTTTGGTGTTAGTTTAACTTAATATGAACATATTTAAAAATATACATAATATTATGTCATTATATGAATATTTTATTATTTTTAATATTGTTTAATATATTGTTTTCAAAACTTGAGAGTGACACAAATCGTGAAGCTGGTTCAGTGTATGATTCACTTTCATATTATTATTTCCGAAGTCAATTCTCCTGATTTTAGGCTAGTAACCCGACTTTTTCTCCGATTCACCACCATCCAGGGCCCGTATTTTTCTCCAACAGAATCCTTGATTAAATATTTAAATGTTCTATTTATTAAATTAAATTAAATTAAATTAAAATTATAGAAAAAAATTAAATTAAATATGTTTATCAAATTTTTATTAAAGAAACATAAAGGAAGCATTTTGTGAGGAAAAATACCTTAAGGAGACATTTGGTATGGAAGAAGTTTTTTCATATTTAGAAATCATGTTTTCTGATAATTACAAATCTTGAAAATCATGATTTCTAAGTATAATTAAAATCCATTTAGTTAATCATAAGTATTTTTGGAAATATTTTTAAATATTTCTTGAAAAAATTAGATTTGATTTTTTATAAAATTAAAACTTTCTTCCTAGTTAAGAAAGTTAGATTCTCAACCCCTTAGAATATTTTTACAGAAAAGTTAGATAAAAATAATTCTTGAGAACAATATTCCCTGAAAATATTTTTTTAAAAATAAATATCAAACATTAGAAATCAATATTCTCAATTTAATATTTTCAAAAAAACAAAAAATTCTCCCATACCTTATAGTTCACTTGTCACGCAGATCAGAAGCCTACTCCTATTTTCTTTGGTACCCTCCAGTAGTGAAACCTACCAGCAATTCCTGAAAAGAAAAGACGTATACCGCTAGTCCAATCATCACTTGTTCTTTAGATCATGACTTCAGCGGTGGTAAGTGATGGAATCCGCTTTAAGAAGTTGAAGGACACTCTGACGGTGGTTAAAGCTGTGATTGATGATGAAGAGAAGAAACAAATCACAGGCTCCGATGTTAACAGCTGGCTCAATGTTCTCAAAGATACTGTCTATGAGGCCGATGACTTAGTTGATGAAATTTCTACCCAAGCTGCAACACAAAAGGAGGTAAGCAACTTTTCCAATGGAAATATGGTTAGTATTAGTGAGTTGGAAGACATGGTTGACAGATTAGAGCATGTTTTAAGACTCAACAAGATACTTGATTTGAAAGAGATTGCAAAGGTGCCTTGGAAAGTTCCATCAACATCTCTAGAAGATGGATCTCATATATATGGTAGGGATAAAGACAAGGGGTTCATAATCAAATTGTTGTTAGAGGACTGTAGAGAAGGTGAACAAGTGTCTGTGATCCCTATTGTGGGCATGGGTGGGGTTGGAAAAACTACTTTAGCCCAATCACTATACAATGATGACAATTTGAAGAAGATGTTTGATTTAAAAGCATGGGTTTGTGTGTCTCAAGAATTTGATATTCTGAAGGTCACAAAAACTATGGTAGAGGAGGTTACTCGAAAGCCTTGTATATTGAATGATCTAAATTCTCTTCAACTTGATTTGATGGACAAGCTGAAAGATACAAAATTCTTGATTATATTAGATGATCTTTGGATTGAGGATGATGTTAATTGGAGTCGTCTTAAAGAACCATTTCAACACGGAATTAGGGGAAGTAAAATTCTCGTAACAACCCACAATGAAAATGTAGCATTTGTAGTGCGTACTGTTCAAGCTTATCATCTAAACCAAATGTCAAATGAAGATTGTCGGCTAGTGTTTGCAAACCATGCATGTCTTTCCTCAGAGTCTAGTGAGAATATAACTACTGTAGAAAAAATTGGAAGGGAAATTGTTAAAAAGTGTAATGGATTGCCTTTAGCAGCACAGTCGCTTGGAGGTATGTTGAGAAGCAAGCGTGGTGTCGAGGATTGGAATAATATACTGAATAGTGATGTTTGGCAACTTTCTGAAAGTCAGTGTGACATTATTCCATCATTGAGAATTAATTATCATTATCTCCCTTCACATTTAAAACGGTGCTTTGTTTATTGCTCACTGTATCCCAAGGGTTATGAATTTCAAAAAAATGAATTAATCTTGTTGTGGATGGCTGAAGATCTTATAAAGCCACCAAAAAGAGGAAAAACATTAGAAGAAGTTGGTTGCGAGTATTTTGATTATTTAGTTTCAAGATCATTTTTTCAACATTCAAGCACAAAGACTTTGGGCAATTATTTTGTGATGCATGACCTCATGCATGATCTAGCAACATCCCTTGGTGGAGAATTCTATTTCAAATCAAAAGAACTTGGAAACGAAACCAATATTAACACCATGACTCGTCATTTGTCATTTACCAAATTCAGTGATTCAGTCTCGGACAACTTTGAAGTTTTTGGTAGAGCAAAATTTTTGAGAACTTTATTGCCCATCAATTTTGAGGTTTCTTCGTTCCATAATGAAAAGGCACCGTGTATCATAATATCGAATCCTATGTACTTGAGAGTTTTATCATTTTGTGCCTTCCCAGGTCTGGATGCTTTGCCTGATTCAATAGGTAAATTGACCCATTTACGTTATTTAAATCTCTCTCGCACAAGTGTAGAAAGACTACCAGAGTCTTTGTGTAATTTGTACAATCTCCAAACTTTGAAGTTGTCTCATTGCTTTAAGCTGACTAAGTTGCCTAGGGGTATGCAAAATCTAGTAAACTTGCGTCATCTTCATATTGATGGTACTTCTATAGAAGACATGCCTAGAGGAATGGGGAAATTAAATCATTTACAGCATCTGGATTTCTTTATTGTGGGCAAGCATGAAGAGAATGGGATAAAAGAATTGGGAGGACTTTCAAATCTTCACGGTCCGCTTTCTATTAGGAATTTGGAGAATGTTATAAAAAGTGAGGAAGCACTAGAGGCTAGGATAATGGATAAGAAGCATATTGATAGTTTATCCTTGCAATGGTCTGGATGTTACAATAGTATTGCCTCTCAAATTGAAATAGATGCACTGTGCAAGTTACAACCTCAGCTTAACTTGAAATTGCTATCAATAGATGGTTATAAAGGAACCAAATTTCCGAATTGGGTGGGAAATTTTTCCTACAGCAATATGACACATCTAAGATTGAATAATTGTGACAACTGTTGTATGCTTCCTTCACTTGGGCAACTACCATTTCTCAAGAACCTCCATATTTCAAAATTGAATATGGTGGAGATTATTGATGCAGGTTTTTACCATAATGAGGATTGTTCATTGTTGACACCCTTTCCCTCCCTTGAATCTCTAACGTTTTATGACATGCCTTCTTGGGAGGTTTGGAGTTACTTTCAGTCAGATGCTTTTCCTCTGCTTAAGCATCTTAACATACTTGGTTGCCCCAGACTAATGGGAGATTTGCCAAATCGCCTTCCTTCGCTGAAATGCCTTACGATTAAAGATTGCAACAAGTTGAAGTCGTTGCCTGATCAAATGAGTACTCTTCTCTCAAATTTAAAATATCTTCACCTAAACAACTGCCCGAAAATTATTCCTAATTCGTGGCATTAATGTTGACGGTAATTCTCCTTTTACCTACTTCATCATCATCATCATCATCTTCTAAGTCTAGCGAAGGAAAACTATTTGAGTCAAGGATTGATTCATTTCATGTCTTTCTCCTTTTACATTTAACTTTGTTATTGCATTCAACAAGTCTTAGATTAGTTGTTCAGCATGATACTTGATTGGAATTGCAAGTGTAAACAAAAGCAAATTCTTTTGTATATACTATCTTTACAGTGAACAACTGAACATTCATATATTTTTAATTCAAAACATACTTACCAAGGAAATGACTTGTGGTTTTTTCTTCTTCTTTGCAGTTTGTCTTTGTGTACTCAGAGCCAAGATTTTGCTTATTATTATGGTGAATACGAGGTAAAGATTACCCTACGATAGATCTCATTGCAGATACTATTATTAATATGACGAGCAAGTAGTCTTAAAAAAATGTTTTCTGTTTTGGTAAATGTACGTGGGTACAATTTGCTTTTTATCTTTGAACATAATATGTATTCCAATTACTTAACTAATTTCCTTTGCTTTATCACATTTTAATAGCAGACTCCACCATTTAAAAAAAAAAAAAAAAAAAAAGTCCTTGCTGTTCTTGTCAAACAATATTACACTGGGTTCGTAGTTGAGATAGAGTGACATGTTCTGTTGACTGGATGTTTGTTTCAAGTATTCTATATTTGTTGTTTTGTTTGGTCGAAAAACCAGATTGTAATTCCCATTATAACAGCTTATACAACTTGTAAAATACATTGACTGTGAAGTTGGTTTTCTCCCCTTGCTAACAGCAGACTAATTTATCAACCAGCATGCGGTTAATATTGCACACGAAGTCCCTTTGATTTTTGATGATTGAAAGAACTAAAACTGAAAGTAACTGTGAAATTAATGCCAGGTTATGTAAGCAGTTGAGGTACTGCAACATCTGGCTCGCATTTTACTGAAATCTCTTGCGTATGATCTGCTGAATCTAATTGATTCAAGAATGGAAATTGATGTAGTGTGTGTTTGGTAGTGTGTCTACCACCGATAGATTGACGTCAACACAGAAGCAGCAAATACTAGCTTCTGTGTTAATTTTATCAAATTGACGTGAATTTCATATCAGACGCGAGTAATTGACGTATATCCAAACACATGGGTAGCATATCTATCACTGAATCTATAGAGAATCAGCACATTCTCAAAGGCAACATATATGATTGTTTAAATCGAATTGAGCAAAGAATGTTGCTTATGGTCCTCTAGCTTTGAAGAAGAAATAACGATATAGGTATTAAGTATGCAACATGAAAAGATACTTCAATATAGCAATTCCCTAAAAAAAAAATGTTACTCATCAATGTCATTCTATTTAAAATTTCTCAATATATCAGCACTCAGTGTTGGCTCTTTCTTCTTATTAAATTCTCCGTCAGTGTTGAAAGTGTAATTGGGTGTATTTTTTCATGTACTATTATTCATTTGATTGAGATCAGAGTGAAATTCCTGACTTTGGGAAACTGCTTTTTATTTTTCAGATATGGTAGATTGGTTTGGAGGAACTGCACCTGCCCATGGATCTGAATTCAACTCTGAACAAGGGCAGTAGGATGATCTCAGTTTACCTTTTTTTACTGAACTTTCAGGCATTTTTACTGATAGATAATCAAAAAATGCTGCATATCCTTTAACTTTTAGCCATTTCAAATTTGGTACTAGAACATACCTGAGATTTTGCCTTAAGGATGATTCCGAGCTGGAATGCCTGTGCTTACATTCATCCAAGAGAGATATGGTGTTATTAGCTGCATTTGCTCCTTTTAGTCACTTCCGTAAATAAACTGAGTTACTTCATCTGAGGAAACTTTTTCTGCATTTCTACCATGATGGTAAAAGGGCCAAGTAATTGGAAAAGGTTTATTAACTAACTGATGTGGAGGTTTGGATATCTTAGGCTTATACCGTTATTCAATCATTTAATTGGTCAAGTGTTCTATCGCATAAACGTATATATTAAGTTGGTTAAATTATAAAAGAGTAATTGGGTCATTGACAAAATTAGTTACAAGGGTCGGATGCTCGTTTATGATACAAAGTACTGCCCATGCAAAAGCTTGACCCTGTTTCTGTTATTTGATTTTATTTTTGTTGTGTGGTAAACACAAGGACGTATTTCCGGTGAGCTCCTGCGATGGTAGTTGGCATCTCTGGTGGTGGTACCTGTAAGGACTCCAATGCTTAAATCAGTATTAATATCGATATGAGAAGGCCTCAGAGACCGTACCTGATGGGTATGGAGTCCTTTATATAGGATGGCGCATGGTGGTTTACGTTTGAGTGAACTACATGCATTCTAGCTGAGTGCCACATGGTGATTTACGTTTGAGTGAACTACACGCATTCTAACTGGGTGCTACGTGGTGATTTACGTTTGAGTGAACTATACGCGTTCCATGTCACTGGGCGTGTTCGTACACGAATCCGGGGTTGAAGTGAAGTTGATCTGGGATAGTATGGAAATACTGGCCGGGGTAGACTAGCGGTGTTGAAACCGGAACAAGCGCTGCGGGGTCGACTTATGGTCAAAAGTACGAGTGACCTCCAGAACAATTTTACTTTAACACATTGGATGCAAACAATGAAACACAAGCTATATAGTGGGTGGCATATTTTTGGGCTCAAGATTAATCTACGTTGGTAAGCTTGAACTTTTGCTTATTTATTATTTTCTCAAACCAGTTTCAAAATTCTTTTCTAACATATATTCAAACTCCATTTAAGTTCAATAAAATACATTTTCTTCCTTTAAAAGTACAATGACAATAGAGTCGTCAATATAAAAGTTTAACCCAACACTAAATCGCACGTGGCAATGAGTTTACCGTGTTGCACCACTTTTTTCTTCTTACTAATCACACCACCTTGTTGACCAAAAAAAAAAAGAAAGAAAAGAAAATCACGCCTCCTCTATTTAAAATATATATATATATATATATATATATATATTATTCCCAAATTACTTCTGTCTAAACGAGATGGATGAGTCGATGTTTCTTCTAAAATTTTAATTCTGGAATATATTAAACACTCCTTGAATTTAATTGTAGAATGTTTTGTGTATCACTTTCGGATTTAAAATTATGTAAGTGATTTACAAAATATTACGGAGTTCAATTTCTGAAACAATGTTCAATTCATTCTGGAATTAAATTTCTAGAAAAATGTTTGGAATGTGTTCTAGAAATAAAATTCTGGAAATCATTAAAAATGTGTTTTAGAGAATTAAATGTTTTTTTCTTTGGAAAAAGAGATTTAAATGTTTTGTTATATATAAAGTTTTTTTTTTTAAAAAAAAAACTTTCAAAAATATGTTTGTCAAGATCGTTAGTGTTTTTGCAACCTTTACCATAATATAGGGGCGCAACCCCTGATCATCTGTAAAGTCTCGTACATCAACCGAGCTCAAGATTTTCACGACCTTCAGTGTAGCATTCACATCCACGCTTAAAGTGTCGTTAGTTCCTAAGCCCTGGACTCAATTACGTAAGGATGTATGCATGCATTGGACAAATATGATTTATTAATCAGTGTCGTTCTTTTTTATTATTATTATTCTTGAATAAAGTCAACTTAAACTTCCTAATCTCCAATCAAAATTTCCAGTTTACATATATTTTTCTTCATTTTCTATTATTAATATATTGTTTTCTAATTATAAGATTCCCCTATAACTTTATAAGTTTTATTTCTCAACTAAATTTCTTAGGTTCTCTTAACTCTACATATACTTAGACTAAGGTGGTGCTACAATTAAATTTTTATTTTATGTTTGAATTACACTTGAGTCGTATTAAGTATTCTTAAGTTGTTACATTACCTAGGTTATTAACAACTTTAATAATCTTAGGTGACATAATATTTTAGGAACCTAAGGCTTGGATTAAAAAAGATACTAGATTAGGAAGTTTGTTAATATAATTAAGTAGTTACTGTGTTATAGTTAGGTGATTTCCTCCATTACAATTTGTATTAACGGTTATTCTTTCATTTGGGTCACGTTATTTTTATTCCAGTATCATTATTGATGGTCCCTCCTACTTACATTTAACAGTATGGTTGTCACTCATGACCTATTCCAGTGCATCAAAATTATAAGTATACCGGCACATAAATATGAAAGCACAATGCAAAGGATTGATCAATTCTATTAATTCCATCAACCATCAAATGCATGCATTGGGTGCTTATGGCCACCCATCAACCAGGGCCGGCCCTGGGCATAGTCTAGGGGTGTGATGGCCTAGGGCCCATGGCTGCGAAGGGCTCAAAAAATTTAAAAAAAATTATATAATTGTGTGATAATTTTTTTCTATATTATTTTATGTTATTTTTATAAATGAATTAAAATTACTATCACTTATCATGTATCCTTTTTTATATCTAAAAAAAAATGTAACATGTGATTATAAAGTACTATTCTCTTAATTGTTAATATTTTTTATGATGTATTATATTCATAAGCTCATGTTAAATGAATTTCTAACTCATTGTGACAAATAAACATGTAGTGGATATATGATAATGCGTAGAATTAAAGTTTTTGTTTTTTCAACAATATAAAAAACACAAATTAAAGCTCAAATTAGAAAGGAATTTACTCCTACATATTAATTCAAAATCACTAACTTGGATAGTAAAGCTCTCACTCTCTCAATTAGAGGTTTTCAACACCTTCTCTCCTTTCCTTGAAAGGTGCATTTCACATACATTCTTTACAATTAGGCAAAAAATATCTCTCTCAATCATCTCAAACTATCCTCCATTTATCTTTATATATATATATATATATATATATATATATATATATATATATATATATATATATATATATATAGGGGACGAATCAAATGATACCAGTGTAACTTACACCAACTATTACATCATCTAATAACTTTTAATTGGATAATTTTATCCCAAAATGCATCGTTGGATTAAAAGTTTCTTTAACATAGAACATGTATATATATATATATATATATATATAGGGGAAGGATCAAATGATACCAGTGTAACTTACACCAACTATTACATCATCTAATAACTTTTAATTGGATAATTTTATCCCAAAACGCATCGTTGGATTAAAAGTTTCTTTAACATAGATCATATATACAAAATTTTATATTAATCCAAAATTATTTGATACATTATTCATATAGATCAAAATGGACGTAATATTTACTTTTCAAAATATAGTAAAACATGAATCATTTGATTACCTTATTGTTTTTCAATTTTGACAAAATTTGACGCAAACAACCTTGGTAATAAGAAAAATTATAATTCAACTGTTGGATCGATAAAAATCACATTTTATATCAAGTTATTGAATGGTGTAATAGTTGATGTAAGTTACACCGGTATCATTTGATCCCTCCTCATATATATATATATATACATACATACATATATATATACATACATATATATATATGTATATATATATAGGGATTTGCTAACATACACACACATGTTTTTAGTTGGAGTACGTTAGCAAGTTATAACTACAATATATCTTAAAATACACCATAGTATAACCCTCTCACTTGATATGTTCTCTATATATATAGGGTGGGGATCAAGTTACTCCAAGAGTAACTCTTGGTAGAGTTACTCCACTCAATAACTCTTAATATGTATTAAATTTCAACGATCCAACCGTTGAATTAAAAGATTATATGCCAATGATTATCTACACCAAATTCTAGGTAAATTGCACATTTACAGCTTGTTAATCTTATAGTTGACATTTACTTATAATTTAGAAAAATATATTATACGTCAATTTGAATCTATTTAACCAAGTATCAAATAGTTTTCAAACTTTATAAAAATTTGTAGACTTGATCTACTTAATATAATCTTTTAATTCAACGGTTAGATCGTTGAAATTTAATACATATCAAGAGTTACTGAGTGGAGTAACTCTACTAAGAGTTACTCTTAGAGTAACTTGATCCCCACCCATATATATGTGTGTGTGTGTGTGTGTACATATATATATATATATATATATATATATATATATATATATATATGTTTACATATATGTATGTATACATATGTTTACATATATGTATATGTATATATTTATATGTATGTATACATATACATATATGTAAACATATATATATGTGTGTGTGTGTGTGTGTTTACATATATATATATTTATATATATGTATACATATATATATAAGGGACATATCTAGTGAGAGGGTTATATTTATATAACAGTGAGAGAAGTAAATCTGGGTCGTACAACCATACATGGATGGTCATGATTCAATGTTATGTGATCGCTTAAAAAGTCATGTGACTTTTTAAAAAACTCACATGACTTTAAATGTTTTAATCTTGACAATTCATGACAAGATCTAATGGTCAATATTCATTCCTCTCACTCTCATAAAAAAAGCCATCTCACTAATATGTTTCCTATATATGTATACATATATATGTATACATAGATACACATGTATACATACACATATATATGTGTATATATACATCTATATATATGTATGTATATATATATATGTATATATACATACATACATATATATAGATGTATATACAAATATGTATATATATGCATATGTATATATATATACATACGTTTCAAATGAGAACTTTCTTAATATGAGAAATGAGAATCATTAATAGTAGTCATTGGATTACAATTAAAAATAAGGAATGACTGATATTAATACTCAATTAAACAAAGTTGGCAGCAACAGTGGTGGTGGAAGTAGTACAATGGTGGCCTCATAAGAGGTGATTAATTGGGTTTTAATCTCAGTCGCAAATTGTTTTAATTATGATCCAAGGACTATGATTGAAAGTTCTCAATTTCTCATTATAAAAGTTTCTCATTTGAAACATTTTCTATATATACATATGTATATATACATATATAATATGTATATATGTATATGCATATCTATACACACACACACACACACACACATATACATACATTCATATATATACATACATGTATAATGTATAATGTATATGTGTGTGTGTGTGTGTGTGTGTGTATGTGTATGTATGTATATACACACATATGTATGTGTCACATCCAGGGTCACAACGGGTCGGTAAAAAAGAATTATAAAATCAAAGGAGTCACCATTATGGTTTATTAAGGGTAAACACATAGAAAAACCTAAAAGAAAATGGTCTTGAACCGAGAAATGGATTCAGGAGCTGGTTACGTGTAGGGAATGTGCTAACATCCTACGACGTTTGTCACAAGACGGTTACCCTTTTATCCAATGTGTGAAATTTTTATCTCTTGCTTAAAAAGGAGTATTATTATTTAAGGTTTTTGAGATCGACAGGAGTGGTCCCCTACTACTACGTATCCTTCGGTACAATGAGGAATCAGACTCACGTAGTTCTTTAGATAGAAAATGTTTTGTTGGTTGATTGTTTTTTATTCTATATTTAAAAGGATTTCTTGATAACCAAATAGGAAGTGCATCCAAAATGATTATCAATACACTTTTGTTAGATTTTTTGCAATACCCAAATAGGAAGTACATCAAAAATGGTTATTACTGAACCTTTATTAAAGAAAAAGTTTGTTTTAATTTTTTAGAATTTTTATTTAAAGGGCTTTTACAATAACCAACTAGGAAATACATTCAAAATGGTTATTTATTCACCTTTTAATATTTTCATAATAGTCAAATATGAAGTGCATCCAAAATAACTATCGTTAAATCCCTTCTTATTAATTAGACTAAAACATATATATATATATATATATATATATATATATTTAAAAAGGTATTTTAAAAAAAATGATAATCAAATAAGAAGTACATTTAAAATGGTTATCATTAATATTTTAAAAAATCCTTGACAATGCCCAAATAAAAAGTACATCCAAGATGACCATTATCAAGTTTAATTGTTTTTATTCTTCTTACCTATTTATATTTTTACTAAAGAAAATTAATTTAAAGAAACTTTTTAGGGGTTGTGAAGATCACGTTCTCCATTAATTTCAAGAAATAGGTTATTATAAGCAAACATTTAAATTATGTTTAAATTCTATTATTACTTTATTCATATTTTATTGTGAAAGGACAACTAGAGGGGCTAGGATAGAAAATGGATTCAATATCCTTTACGCTCTGTTTGGTAACATTGAAGTATCGAAGAAGAGAAGAGAAGAGAAGAGAAGTGAGCGGAAGTAGGGGTGTTCGCGGATTGGATTGGATCGGTTTTGAAGAGAAAAACCATCTGATCCAATCATTTCGGTTTTGTTATTTCATCATCCAATCGGTTTGGTTTAAAATTTAAATCCAATCCAATCCGATACAATTTGAAGCGGTTTGGATTGGATCGGTTTTTGGTTTTAATATTACTATTATTTTTAAAAAAAGTGTTAAATAAATAATATGATATATAATAAATGTGTTAAAAAATAATTTAAAATATCAAATATTTTATTAATGAATCATTATATAACTAATACTAGTATAACTCTTCAAATATATATTATTAAAAATAAATTTACACAACTTAAGAATTATGTTTATGTATCTTTACTCAAAAAGTTACTAAAAAACTATCTTTAAATAAATATATTTTTTATAAACAAGTATATTTTATGTGATAATTTTACAAATATATAAGAAATAAAAATATAAACATGAGTGATATTAGAAAATTAACAGTGAAAATATATATGCATGTATAAGTTCGGTTTGGATTGGATTGGATCGGTTTTCAAAATCAAATCCGAAATCCAATCCAATCCAATAAAAAATTTCGGTTTTTTCAATTTTCAATTTTTTCGGTTTTCAGTTTATTCGGTTTTCGATTTATGGATCGGTTTTTTCGGTTTTCATTGGATTGGATCGATTTATGCACACCCCTAAGCGGAAGAGCAGAGAAGTGTACGAACTTCCCTCGTTTGGTAGCGGTGAAGTATCAAAGAAATATTTGAAAAAAGTGTGGGACCCACGTCTTAAAACTTATTTGCAAAACTGCGAAGAAATGCACGAAAATGAGCATTGTTGGTAAAAATAATTGATTATTTAAAAATAATTTTTATTTCAATAATCGATTACTTTTGTAACATAATCGATTATCTCTTCTTCCATAATTGAATATCTCTCCCCCCCCCTATTCGATTATCTGAATCCCTCTCCCCCCTGTTATTCGAATATGCCCACCCCCTCTCTCTCAAAATCCCGTCTTATATAATAATAATAATAATAACAATAATAAAAATAAATAATAAAAATAAAAATAATATTAATAATAAAAATAAATATTTTTATTAATAAAAATAAATATTTTTATTAATAAAAATAAATATTATATTAATAAAAATAAATATTAATTATAAAATAAATAATAATAGTTAAAATAATTTTAACTTTTACTCTATTTCTTACCTATTTCTCTTCAACCAAATAACTTTAATTTCCACTCTATTTCTCTTCTCTTCTCTTCGCTCTACCAAACACACCCTTAGTCTAGAAATGTATTATGATTGAAAGGATTGCACCAATGGGTCTTGGAAAAAATTATTGCCCTATATATCTAAAAAAACAAGGTGATATTAGGGCCCAAGCCTAATTCGATATTACAGAGGTCTAGGAGTTGTGTTGGACACAAAGTCCTTTCCCACGAGACACAACCTCGATAACCCGCAGGGGACAATTCGCAATGCTGCTGCAAAGGGTATGAGGCAATGGAGGAAAACACATCTCCATTTAGGTGAGACGAAGACTTAACGGAAACAACACATCAGTAACACGTCGGCGACACGGTGGAGGCCACATTAAAACATGACAGCAACATGCCACTGGACAGCGTGGATTTGTGCTTTCGAGAACAAGACCTGAGAAAGTGGCATTTGACTACCAATTCACCTCACAACGGTTGTTGACGGCAAGAAGAATATGAGCCATGACGAACATTGATAACGGCGGGGAAAGTGATATGGGGTTTTGAGGGAACTTCGTCGCCATTTCTATTCTGTGACGAAGGCGCGCAGGAGGCTGACGCCGATATGTGCTACGGTGATGGTGAGGGAGAGAAGGAAAGCCTATATGATGACGCTTGCGCGAATTCGCATTGTGGTAGTAGAGAGCACGTTGTTGCTGCTCTGTTTTTTTCTTTTTGTTAGTTTCTTTTTTTTATTTACTTATTTTTCTTGTTTTGATGTAGATCCATTGCTTTGGGTGATTGATATTATGTTGTGATAAAAATGAAAGTGATATATGTTGGTGAAGAAAGTGTATGTGTGTGTGTGTGTTACTGTAAAAAATAAGAGGAAAGTGTGTGATAATGCAATGTTAATGATTTTGGAAAGCAACTACAGTTAGTGCCTTAGTGTGTGGATGTATGATATTTGTGTTTTTAAAAGGCATATCTGAAATTGGTGTATAATAGTGTGAATGTGCGCTTTGATTTCTGGAAGAAACATGAAACTGATGCATTATTATATGATAACTAGTAGATGCTAAAATTATGGATATAGTTAAGGCTATATTTCACATTCTGATTAAATGGAGATTCAACCATTAGAGCTCACACTAGCTAAGGATATGCAAACACAGAGTACATTTCAAACATCCCAAACAGAGCACCATTTATAGAAGTATGCATACACAATCATAGCAAGCAAATAGAGATTGAAGCAATCAACAGCAACATCAAGAACTCCTAAATGAATTAGCAAGGTATAAAATGATACCTATGCAACTTTCACTCTTCAATCAACCTTCATGCACTCTAATCCAAACCTCACTTCTCAAACCAGCAGCCTTTTTTCCTATCTTCATCCTATCCTCCTCTTTTCTTTCCATCCTTTTTTTTATTTATAGGCTAGTGTAGGGTACAGAGGGAATTGTTTTGTCTCTATAACCGTTTTTCATTCTTGATCCTTCCTTTCTCTTTTTTATGTTTTTGTTTATATATTTTTTATTTTTCTTTTGTATGATGATGATGATGCTTGTAGATGGATTCTTTTGGAATCTGGTGATGTAATACCCGCTATAGTAAGATATACATTCATTTTATTTTATTATTTCTTAATTCGTTTGTTAGAACGTCGACTTGGTTTAAAACTAATACGTACTTCTTCTTCTTCTTTTCGCGAACATTTAGTAATTCCAAGAGACATTATATAAAGAATCACGATCATGAAATAGACATCAAGTCTTACGTACAAAATCAGAGTACATATATAAGAAATACATCAGTAATTACAACAAAAGTACGTCCTAAATACCCGTCCGTAGCTGTACAACAAAATGACCTATGTCAGAGCAGTATAGGTCTATACTAGGCTAGCCCATCCTATAAAATCTACAAAAGTCATACGTAAAGTAGTTGTCATTGCCAGTCCTCAGAGTCCATCTGCTTGTGCCACGATCGTATATGAAAGAAAACAAACAAGAAAGGAGTGAGGTTTTTATAAAAGCCTCATTTGTTCCTTAATAGGCTACAAACAACAATTTAAACAAGCAATCAGGGGAAATCCTAAGGTCTAACCTATGTTATTACGACTCAATCTCAACCTTTACCAGACGTATGGATCCATACCCATCTCTGATGATTTACTTTAACCATCAGGAATCATTGGGAAGCGATTGGGAGTTCGTATAATCCCTCACAAGGTACAGACATCCATGTCGTAATCATTATCCTCAAGGAAAGGGCTAGACGCCCATCAGGGATATGCACTACACCAATCATGGTGATGCTGAGCAGGCGTCAGGGTTGCCAAGTTAGTTTACGTGATTTACCCCGGCTTAGAGTGCTAACTTGACCATTAGGATGTTCACAACTTAGCACCTTTACCCTCAAGAGCCGAACAATGGTCCTTACCTTTCATCCCGCAGTGTACCAAATTGTGACTTCCCAAGCACAGGCACTCATGCTTCTCAACATGGTCCTAACTTAATCGAGGTTTTCCTATGACTTTGCCTGACAAGTTTCAAGATATACTCTCTGGATAATCCAGCAGAGTTCCAGAGTTACTCATTACAGAGATGTCATTCATCCATCACATTTTCATAGAACTTAGAAACAATTCAATATGAACATCACAGGGAAGGAAATATTAATAACCAAAGCGTCATGCATATTCATTCTCACACGTTTATACATTTATTGTGATTCTTATTTTAATTATTTTGATTTGTCCTTATCCTTTTCTATCTTTTCAAATCAAACTATTTTAAAGAGAAAAACTTTCGTCTACAATTTTGACTAGGACGTAAAATTTTAAGAGAAGTTCTTTTCTGATGTGGAAGGTTAGACTATGCTGCAACCACAGAGCATACTTAGAGTTTCTCTTTAGTTATTTCCTTTTTACTAAAATTTGAATTATTCATCTTATAACAACCAACACTTCTAATTTCAGGAAGACGCGCAATTTTATTAAAACCTTTGTTGTTGTTATTTATTTATTTTCACACTAGCCATAATTTGTTCAAAATAGTAGTTTAACGGTAACAATTTAAAATTGTCTAATAAGGTCTTTATCCCGAAAACTTTTTCAAATTTGGGCCTAAAGTCTAAACTCTATTTCTAAAAAACTTAGTAGAACTTGCTTTTTCAAGAAAACATTTTCTTTAACTTTCCTTAGGATATATTCTTACCAATTTTTATCAATTCAAGTATTTATCAAAAATGCTAAATCTAAATGAAAGATTCATCTTCTTCATTGATTTATTTCTTTAATGGGCCAAATGCCCTTTGTAGAAAAAGCCCAATTTTATTTTATTTTTATTTTTTGAAATTGAGTTCATTTTGTATGTGGTCCAAGAATTAATTTTATAGTAATTATTATTTTTCAACTATCTTACCCATTCTAATAAGTTAATTGAAAAAAAAAATTATCTCTTTCCCTTTTTTTTGAATATGGCCAAGAGCCTTGTGAGGAGAAAATAGATTTCAAAAAAAAAATTTCTCTAAGTAATCTTGAAGCTTAAAATTGGGTTTTTTAGAAAATAGCTATTTTTGCACGAAAAGAAGCCCATAATAGCTATTCATAATAGGATATTTAAGTTATAATATAATGCCAAAATAGTAATGAAAGTAACATCAAAATAAATGACAATAATTAAAATAACAGTAAAGTGAAACTTAAGTAAATAACAATAGAATAGCAATAATAATTTTAACAATAAAATAAATGGCAATAATTTAAATGGGCAATAATTTAAATGACAATAAGTAAAGCAAGAAATTTAAAGAGCAAGAATTTAAATAGCAAGAACTTAAACAATAAAGTAAATGGCATAATAATAAAGCAATAATTTAAATGACAAGAATATAAATAATTATATAGTAGTAGTAGTAGTAGGATTAATATACTAATTGGGTTTAAGGGAAAACCCACACACTCACACACCCATTAAGAAACAATTTTTAGAGGCTAAAACCCCACTCCCCCTTACCTCTAAACAAGGCTTGTTGGTAGAAGATTAGGAGAGGAGGGTTGGTTTGGAGGTTTAGGGACCTAAACTTTGTGGAAGCCTTTTAATGGTGAGAAAAAAAAATGCAAGAGTTTGGGGAGAAGAGGGAGCTCTACGTATTCAGCAGCTGGGTGGGCAGAGCGAGCTTCAGAAAATCTGAAGGAAAGAGTGTGTAATAGTAGAGTGGTTGATGGGGTTATTTATAGGTCAAAAAGTAGGCATTTTGGATTTAATTTTTGACTCAAAAATCATATAATATCCATTTCCATTGTACTTTCCACATGTGGTCAAAAGGGAAACGTCCCAGACCAGTCAAGACTTCTGGAATTTGAAAAAAATTATTTTATATAATTATTAGATATTAAAAATAATTAAATATTAATTTAATGCAACAAAATTAGATAGAAATTTTGGATAGGTTTTTGAAAAATCCGACCACACCAAATTTTCAAGTATGTTTAGTAAGCTTTACGAAAATTTTTCAGATTTTTCTCATGTATATATGATTTATAATAAATTTTTTCATTAAAAAGACATTTCTTAAGCTAATAAATCCAATTTTTTCCAAATAAATATATTTTTTGACTTTTCACTATTTTTACCTTAAAATAATATTGGTATAATTAAAATATACTCAATATAAATTTTTTCAAAATTTTTTGAGGTTAAAAAGTCTCCTGCTGGCTTTCACAGTCGGCTAAGGGTATACCAGTCATTTCCCAAAAACTATCTCAAAAAAATTCCGAAAAATTTATAAAATTATTATTAATTATTTTGAATATAAATATGATTTAAAAATAATTTTTAAACCACTCTAAATAATTTTTGCTATTTTATCCTATCATGCAAGTTTTTAGGGATAAATCAGTTGGTTTATCACTCTCGGGTCCTAATCCAAATAAATTATTAAAATCTAAACTAGATATAACTTGCTAACATGAATATATTCATGAAAATCATACCCTTGAGGTTCCTATTTTATTTTTCATAATTAATCATAGAATAATTAGAAAAACAAACAAGTTAAAGTGGGGGTGTTACAGCATGCTTCCCTCCTGATCTAATTCAAACATTGATGATAGGGTGGCTAAAGCATCGGCCAACTGATGAGCAGCCTATGCCAGGGCACAACAAGTTCTCTCAAGTAAAACTGGTGAACTTCTTGCTTAAATAGTAAATAGCATGCTCCTTTTTTCTCGACTCATCATGCTAGCCTAAGTACACCCCATTGACTCATTAAACACTGTCAAATACAAAATGAGGGGTCTTCCTAGAACTAAAGGAACTAGAACAAGGGGTTTGTGAGTATTACTTAATCTTCTCAAAGGCTGCCTGATAATCTTCATTCCATTCAACAACTTGATTCTTCCTCAAAAGCTTAAACAAGGGTTCACACGTGGCAGTTAATTGGGAGATGAATCTGGCAATGTAGTTTAACCTTCCTAGAAATCCACAAACTTCTTTTTTTGTACGAGGTTCTAGCATCTCGAGGATTGCTCATACTTTATCTGGA
Organism: Spatholobus suberectus; assembly: GCA_004329165.1. Taxonomy (NCBI): domain Eukaryota; kingdom Viridiplantae; phylum Streptophyta; class Magnoliopsida; order Fabales; family Fabaceae; genus Spatholobus; species Spatholobus suberectus. The sequence continues at coordinate 54,040,718 of CM014732.1, forward strand.
TCCACCTCTATCCCCTTCTCACTAACAAACAATCCTAACAACTTTTGCAGGTTAACTAGATGCTTGTACTCATTCCTTGATTTTGCAATCATATCATCTACATAAACCTCAATCTCCTTATGCATCATGTCATGAAATAAAGTCACCATCGCCCTTTGGTATGTTGCCCCAGCATTTTTTAGTCTAAATAGCATCACATTATAACAAAAGGTTCCCCATAAGGTAATAAAAGTGGTATTTTCCATATCCTCAGGTGCCATTTTAATTTGATTATAGCCAAAAAAACCCATCCATGAAAGAAAACAAAGCAAACTAGGTTGTATTGTCTACCAGAACATTAATATGCAGCAGTGAAAAATTATCCTTAGGGCTAGCCCTATTGAAATCCCAATAATCGATACACATGCAAACCTTCCCATCCTTCTTCAGTACCAGTACAATGTTTGTAACCCATTCTGGATATTTTGCCATTGCTAGGAAACCAACATCAAACTACTTCTTTACTTCTTCTTTAATGTTCAAGGACATCTCAAGCTTCATTCTTCTTAACTTCTACTTGACAAGATGGCATTCAGGTTTTAATGGCAATTTATGCTGAACAATACTAACATCCAGCCCAGGCATATCTTGGCATGACCAGGCAAAAACATCTGCGAACTCTTGCAATAGATTAGTCAAACCTTTTCATGTTTCAACTTTCATGCTAGTACCAATCTTTACTTCTCTTCTACTTTCTTCATTCCCTAAATTTATCACTTTAGGGGACTCTTGATGTGGTTCTATCTCTCTAGCCTCCTTTTCCATCAGCCTTAATAATTTTGGAGATAATTCCCAACTATCTTCATCACCCTCCTCCATATGGTTGTCAGGGCAATTAAAATCATACAATGGGGTTTCAACACCGTCTTTTTCATAAGATTCTCTTTTAGATTTGCATTATTCAATGTTAGCAAAATAAATATAGTGGCATGAATGAGAGAAGAATGAAAGGAAGAGAATTAATAAAAGAAAGTTTTTATTTATTATTAACATTGGAATGAAATGTGTGAGCCCATACAAACATCCTAAGGCCTTGGGCAGAGGCAAAGGATTTGCATGTGAAATTACATGGAATCATTGCTAAAGCTTGTAGGCAGCTCAGTGATTTTCCAATTAGCAAGCTCTCTACCAGCAACATATGTGTACACGAAATTGGTACTTTCAACAGTAAGGTCATCATCAGCTATAGCCACCTGATCAAAGTTTATCCATCTCGCGCTTCGAAAACTTTTACGAACAAATGGGAGCCCTTCCAACCTTCAGCTCTCGTTGCTCCAATCTAGCCAAGTTTTTTTCTTTCTTTTCTTCCCACATCCTCCGTTTATCAACTTTGGTGGGCTTATATCCCAACCCATACCTTCCTTTGTTATCATGGATTTCCAGCAAAGTTGTAGACTTCTTCCCTTTTTTCTTATATTGAATTCTTGCTTGAGTCCTTCATTCAACATGATTTTGGCTGCCATCAGAGCTGCACTAGACAATTGTGACTTCACAGGGATAGATTCTACATATGTAATGCCAACAATCTCCAGAGTTTGGAAGGAAGACTCTAATGCCTCCTCAGTAGCTTTAATATATCGTGTGGAAGATGGCCTGCCTACAAGCAAATCTTCTTCTCCCATCACAATCACCAATTTGTCATCCATCACAAATTTCAACTTTTGGTGTAAGGTAAAGGGAACAACCCTTGCTGAATGAATCCAAGGTCGTCCTAGCAAACAACTGTACGTTGGCATGATGTCCATAACTAGAAAGGTTACATGGAATACGCAAGGGTTGACCTGAATTGGCAACTCAACCTCCTTCATTACTTTTCTTCGACTGGCATCAAAGGCCCTTACCACCACGGCACTAGGTTTTATAAAGATGCCTTTACAAGGAAACTTCTCAAGAGTGGTCTTTGGCATGACATTCAATGAAGAATTGTTATCAATGAGCATATGGGCTATTACATAGTCTATGCATTTGATTGAAATGTGGAGAGCCTTACTATGCCTTCACCCATCAACAGGAATCTCGTCATCTGTAAAAGTGAGATACTTGTTGGTAGTGATATTATTGATAATACCCTCAAACTTGTCTATGGATATATCATGCACTACATGGGCTTCATTCAGAATTTTCAATAACAACCTTTTGTGTGCTTCTGAGTGCATTAATAGACCTAGGAGAGACATCCTAGACAGCATGCGATTCAACTGTTCTTTCACCTTATAATCGCTTTGTTGAATAAACTAGAGAAACTCTCGTGCTTCTTCATTTATCACTTCTTTTTTCTCCTGATTCTTTTCTTTTACTGTTCCCTCTTTCTCCAACTCTTTTTCTTTTTCTTTCATAGTCTTTTCTTCTTTCTCTTTATTACTTACTACCTTTTTTAGCTTTGGGTAGCTAGAATTTTGAGCCCCAAGATTAAGGCCTCATATTTAGCTTAGTTATTAGAATATTTGAAATTCAGCCAACATATGAACTTCCAAGTTGTACTTATGGGGCCCTTAATGGTCACACCTGTGCTACCCTTTTTTGCGTCCTAGATCCGTCAAACATTAAGGTCCATGGCTTTAAGTTTACGCATTAGCTGCCTTCGGGTAGACTATTTTCTATTGAAATGCAAGGGTGTTCAGCAAGGAAGTCAGCTAATGCTTGGCCTTTGATGGCTCACAAGGGTACATACTAAGACAAACACATTTAATTTAATGGCCCATTTCATAAGCCTTCCTTATAATACTGGCCTATTAAGTAAATACTTAACAATATCAAATTTGCACAAAACCAATACTTCATTTGGCAATAAATAATATTCAAGTTTTGCACAAGCATGATATAAAGGCAATCCTGCCTTTATACCACTTTGACTAAGGACAATAAATATTCATTTTGAGACATATATTATTAGAGGTCAAAAGCTTGAAGCCTTTGGGAGTTTGAGAAAAGTAAAGGAATTTGAACCTTTAAGTAGGCTTCTTGAAAGAATTATCACAACACCACAAACAAAGGTTTTCCATGGATAAAAAAGTCAAAGAAGTGGTTAGGGAGTGGAGAGGTGAATTTGTCCAACACAAAGAGAAAAAGAAAGAAGAAAAGGTGAAATAATACTTACCAAATGCCTTATGAAATTAATAAAGATGAGTGGAGGAGATGATAACACCAAATGTTTGAATCACTTGTATCAAACCTTTTGAAGTCTTGAAAATAAGAAAAATGAATCAAAAATTGGGGGAATGGGAGGATGAAGTTTCAGCCAAGGAGAGGATAAAAAAGTGAAGGAAGATCAAGTTTGTGACACCAACACAAATATATAAGGCCAAGGATATTTTAATTGATCAAATTTTTGGAACTAATTTAAATTAAAAAAAAAAAAACCTCCCATGTGCAGATGAGTGGTTCAACCAACACAAAATGGGGGTGTCAAAATACATTGATTCACTTAATTGACACAAATTGATGAAGTACTTTGATGGGAGTAGGTTTTGGGTGAAGAAATTTCACCGAAAGGGTGAAAAAGCACAAATTAATTTAATTAACTGCTAATCATATAATTAATATCTTAATAACTTACTAATATTAATTTGGGACATATAAAAATAATTTAGAGTGGCTTAGAGTATTTTTTTCAACTCTTGAAAAAGCTTTTGTAAATGCGTATTTTGGATCTGAATTAAAATAATACTATTTTAATCAATGTTGTTCAAATTAATTAAAATTTTTACAAAAACTTAGTTATAATTGATAATAACTAATTATAATTATTCCCATGAATTTCTTGACTATTTGCTCATTTTCATTGTGTAATCTTACACTGTCATCTTACAATGCAATGTTGGTTTTGGTAGAATTTCTATTAAAACTTACATAGAAAATCACATATATTTATTTAATTAAATTTTCATGATTGAATTTTGTTAGATCAAATGTTTATATATCTCTCACATGTTTTAAATATAACAAACAAATAATTAAGTTTTTAAGTTTGGACAGACTGAACAAAGGCTTATGCTTACAAACAAATAAATCATCTTTACATATAAATAAGTTAAATATCATGTTTTCATATAAATATACCATCCTAAGAATATATCTATTTGCATCGTCTTACTATCTTTGCAAGACAAAAAGTGTGCACGATATTTATAAGCAAAGAAGTGTATCAAAGAAGCTTCACTTTACAAAGTCAAAATGCCTCTGACTCACCTACTCTCTGAAAAGGCGTGCCTTTGAAAAAGCAAAAAGGTGCAACAGTGTATTATGTCTGATAAAGCAGAGTTTTGTACTCTAACTCAAGGCGTAAGTACGAGAATATAATAATGAGCAAATTGTTTTATCTTATCAGAATAACTAGTTGGTGAAAAACATTAAATGTTGTATTTAATGCTTTAAACGTTCATCAAAGGAACCCTCAACAACCATCAACATAAACTTGTCTCAATCTTATAAATAGCTTAGATTTTCAAAGATGAAGAAGAATTTGAATGTGCAAGAACTTGAACACGAACCTTTGAACTTTTTTTCTTTATTAAGTTCTTAATTGTATCATTAATAAGTTCTGAGTGTTTCTAAGTAAAATTAAAAGACTTGTACTTATCTTTGTATATCTGTCTCACTAAGACGAAGTAAGTCTGTGAGAATTACCCTCAACCTTTTCTAAATGAAATTAGTGGAAGCCTAAAGAGGCTTGATGTTAAAGAATATTTAAGTTTGAGCCTGGACAGACTTTGTGAAAATAATACTTGGGAAGTTGCTTGAAAAAGCACATAAAAAAGAATACCTATTTTTAAGCCTAAATAGGCTTAGTTAAAGAGTACTTGTAATAGTCTTATCTATTAGTGGAATTCTTGGTAGTGTATCGAGGATTGGACGTAGTCTTGAATTAAGACAAACAATTATAAAACTTATGTGCCTTTATCTCTTTCTTTTATCCTTCTTACAAAGTGTTTAAATTGTTTATAGAATGATAAAGACTTAAGATATTTGGTTAAGTCATAATAGTACTTAAAAGTAATTAAATAGCTTCATCTTATTTAATTATCTTATATTGTCCTACGTATGACAAAATAGTTTTTCAAAAAGGATTTGCAAAAATTGTTTAAAACACAAATCAACCTATCTTCTTATGTTTTCTCACGTCTTACAAATTTACTTTTTCACTTGTAATTATTTTCATTCAATTTATTAATCATAAATACCGAAAATACGGGTGTTACATGGGGTGCTCAGTAGTGTATAGTTCTTAAATTTGCTCAGAGGGTGGTAGGTGTGGCTCTCCTCAGGTGGCATAGTTCTTTTACCCCTTGTTAGTCCTATGTTGCCCAAGTCAGTAGGGACATTCTTTATTTAAGTAGCTTGGATTTCTTCTTCCAAGTTTATGTATAGAGGGTCTTGTGAGGAATTCCTCCATGGTTATGGCTCTTCTCTTAGCTAGTGACATGTGAATGGGGTTCTTAGGAGCATTTTGTTTTTAATGAGGTGTAATTCTACCCTTGGCATTAGTCCTTACACTTTTAGGGTCTCTTGGTTAAATCTATTGGTGTGTGCTCTAAGTGGTTCATCGAGCTTCTATCAAATGGCCATTAAAATGGCCTCCAACTTGGGTTGAGCTTTACCCATTAAAAAATAATTTTGTGAATTTTTACTTCAACTCTACCCAGGTGTTTATCAACCTAGACGAGAAGATCTAAAACCATCTTATGATGGTCTTCTTAAAGGAGTGGAGGAAGACTCTACACATCATGGGACCTTTAGCACCCTTATACATTAGCATGGACTCGAATGTGTTTAGGTGCTTCATTAGATCTCTAAAACCATCGAATTGCTCCATGATTGGGTGGTGATTATGAGAATTGTTATAGCTCCTATTGATATGGGTTTGGTAGGTGAATGAGATAATTGTAGTAGCACCTACTAATTATTGTGAGTTGGACATGTTGCCGAAAGGCTTTGATAGCTTACTAGTAGGCTTATTCGAATTTAAGCATTCTAAAATTCATATCAACATGTTCTAAAGGCTAAATCCTTTGATTTTGGCTTTGAATAAGTTGAGCCTACTCACTGATTAACTTGAGAAGTTTTGAAGTGGACCAAAGAGTCACAATAAAGGAACTTAAATTGTGATGCTTGACTATTTTTTGAAATTCTTTTTATATGATTGTTCAAGAATCCTTCTTGGCTATCAAAAGATCCTTAAAAGTAAAGAAATAATATACAATTACCAGAATATGCTTAGAAGATATGAAATGCTTATGCATAGATGTTTAAAAGCAATATGTTAATAATTAATATTTAATGTTGTGCTTCTAGAGGTTATCAGAAGCAAATTTCTTAAACTAGAAAACTATGATGATGCTTCTAAATGTTAATTTCAAATCAATTTTCAATAAAAAAAAACTTTGCGTATATGATTATTTGCTAACATAAAGCCTGTCTAAAGGATAAAATCAATGTTCTATCATAACAAGATATGTTCAAAAGTAAAATGTTAGTTCAAAAGCTAAATGATGATAATATAAGTGCAGAAACTAAAAGAATAGGGTAAAACGGTACTACATAAAGTATTTTTACATTGGTTCATCCATAAATCACTTGGACTAGATCCATTCCCTACCTCTGTAGATATTTTTTGTTGCAATCAACCTTGATTACACATATATTCTTTCTCATAAGTCATCACAAATTTTTTAACACTAGTATTCTTTCTCACAAGCCTCCACATGTTTTTCAACGCCAATATTCTTTCTCTAACTCATCCAGTTGTCAAATCAACATTAACTCATCTAGTTAGGTTGGTACCACACTTTAGTAACACTAGTCCTCACTAATTAGCCTTTGAAGAAGCACGATCTACTTCAAGATTATAGAATTTATCTCTATGTTCTTTTAACACTCAATGAGTTGATACACAATAATGAACAAAGAGCACAAACGCTCTTTAAGATATTGTAATGAAAAAAATAAGTATTGGAGTTATTAACTAGGAAAGGACTATTTTCAGAAGATGCTTTCTCTCTTCAGAAGCATATATTTTGCATATTTGATGTGTAAGTGTATGACACTTCCTTCCCTTGATGAATTTCTTGAAGTAGTCTATTTATAAAGGTCCAATCTTCAAACTAGTCACTTATAGTTATTAGAAGAACAATCAAACTTGTTCAAAAGTTGTATGTCATGTAACTTTCATTGAACAACTTTTTTCCTAAGCTTTGACTAGTTTTGCTTCTGGAATATTTATTTTGATGGTTTAAATCCTTTATTTTGAAAAAATTTTCTTCTTGAATGTGATTCAAGGATGGTAGCTTGAGGAGTCTTGAAATTTTCTTCATGAGAATCTCTGATAACTTCTGATATCTGTCAAGATTTCAACTTTTGGAAGAATTGATCTTTTGTAGAATGCTTATATTTTTCTTTTGAAAACTTGAAGAGTATTCCAATTAGTCTTTCTTGATTTCCTTTGCTTTATTTGCATCGTTATAAGTCATATGTGTTGATATTCTCCTTTTGGAATAAGTCTACAGATTTCAACATGCTTCTTCTGATATAGCATCTATTCTGCTTCTAGAACATTATTGAGATTGCCTCTACAACTTTTATTCATATTATAGCTTTTGGTGCAACTTTTGATCACATGTAGCTCCTAATATTAGTACACCTTGATCTTTTACTTTTCAAATGCCATCTTTTGACATTGCTTCTGATCATATGTAACTCATAATGTTACTGCACTTTGATTTTCTTAAAGAATGTTCAGATATGTATGCTTTTAAAAGTTTTCCTTCAAATGTTTTGCTTCTAGATGATGCATACTTTAACTTTCTATGCTTTTGAATATTTGCATACTTTGGAAAGATGTTTCTTGAACTTGATTGATACTTTATGGGATGTGTTCTTCTGAATAATAATTTGTCTAGTTTTTTAAAACATATTGTCAAATCAAAGCATTAGTGCCAAAATTTCAAAATATTTAGAATTTACTTCTTCACAAATTATTATCATTATATTGAAACTCTATCATATGAGGGAATTGGACTCAACAAGTTCATCTTTCTCCAATGTTGCTTCAGTGTACTGGTCAAGCTGGTAAAAGTCTTCATTTGTCAAGGGAGAGAGGCTATTTGGGTTTAGATTCGTGATCAGTTGATTGGGATTGCTCTAGTAGTTGGGGAGCTTGTTCTAGCAGAATTAGCAATGGTTTTGAAGAGTTTAAAGAGTATTGAAGTGAATTAGTGAAGAACGAAATTGATTCAAAGAACAAATTGATTTAGAGAGAAAATTGATTTCCATAAACGACACCAAATGATCAGCATCAACCTAAACGAATGGAATATTCGTAGATGGGTTGGAATCTCTAGTGGAATCTTGCAAGCTAGGCTTCGATGTGGTCACATGTTAAGACTTTAATGCTAAAGTTAGTATTTGTAGAAGGTGACAAGAGTGAAAGTTAGAGTGAGTCTATACCTGGTGTTATCTATGCTTTCTTATATCATTTCTTTAATGCTAGGGTGGTGTCACCTTTGTGATATTATGGAGAGTGCACTTTTACTCGTTTTTGCTATTTTTTGCTATTTGTTGTTAACTGCCTTTGAGTATGTTCATGTTCTTCTCACCTATAAAAGTTCTCATGCAATGTTGGAAACCTTCTTGATTGAGGCCATGTACTGGACTACAAATATTGAGTTATGTTGCATTGGACCAATGTGTTGACTTTGTTATTTTTGAGTTGGTTATATGAGCCGAAATGTGCCCAAGATATTAAACCAAAACAAATGTTAATGTAAAATTATTCTTAACAAATATCTAACATGATTTGATTATTTAATTTCGTCATTCTATTCATTATTATGATGCGGTAATAAGATAAATTCTTATTAAATATTTGTATAACAGTATTTTACCCTTACTTGAGATTGATTAAATATTCATTAAATATTAAAAAATATTCAAGTCTCAAGTAGAAGATTATACGTACATCCAAGTTTCAAGTAATGTATTAGATTAATAAAACGATACCGTTTTATTTTAATGGACTTGAGATTGATATATCATGAACCTTTTTCATGTTAAAAAAAAAAGATTTTAAAGTTAATAACATTTTTTTTAAAAGTAAAGTTAATAACGTTAAACTTAAATAAATGAAGAGTTAAAAAAAAAAAAATTTTGAAAAATAAATTCATAAAAATTTATATCAAAATGGCTAAGCTTATATTAATTTTAGTGTTAAAAAGTAAATTATATATTTCTTAATAAAAATACATGTGATATCTTAATTATACCCTGAATGGATAAATAAGTATATTACATTTAAGTAACTAAATAACTAAGGGACCGTTTGGGGTGGTTTTTGATTGTGAGTTTTGAAAATTTCAAAAACTCCAACCAGGTTTTAGTTTTTAAAAATTAGCTTTAGTTTTTTTTTTTCTAATTTTTGGTTTCAAAATAAACTCATTTTGAAATTTCTTATTCTGTTAAAATTAGTTTAAGAACATGTTTGTGTGGTGATGACAGTGGTAATGGTGACGACAACAATGATAGTGATGGCAGTGGTAATGCCGACGATGACGGTTGTGGTGGTGGCGGTATCGGTGGTGATCGTGGCGGTGCCACTGGTGATGGTAGTGGCAGAGTCAGTGGTAGTAGTGACATTGCTTGTGGTGGTGGCAGTAGCGCTGGTGGTCGTAATCACGGTCGTGGTGGTGGCGATGACAATGTTAATGGTGATGAAGCTTGTGGTGGGGGAGGCGATGCTGGTAGTTGTGGTAATTGTGGCAACAGTGATGGGTGGTAGTTGTGTCAGCAGTGATGGTGGTGGCGATGCTAGTAGTTGTGGGAGTTGTGGCAGCGGTGATGGTGGTGGCGGTGGTCGTGGTGGTAGCGGTGGTGGTGGTGGTGGCGGCGATGCTAGTGGTCATGGGAGTTGTGGCAACAGTGATGGTGGTGCCAGTGGTCGTGGTGGTAGTAGTGGTGATGGTGGCTGCGGAGATAGTGGTAACAGTAGTGGTGGCGATGACAGTAGTGGTGATAATAACGATGGTTGTGGTGGTGGTGGCAAGAAAGACTATTGTCAAATATAATGATGTGTGTTTTTTTTAAAAAAACCAAAAATCAAATTCACAAAATTTTTTTTCTTGATTTTGAAAATGAATGTAAAAATATTTTGAAATTAAGTTAAAAACTATTTCAGCTCCATTTTAGCCAAATACGTTTTGTTTCGAAAATTATATTTAAAAACCAAAAATCAAAACTCACAACCACCCCAAACGGGACTTAAATAAACAAAGTTTTCGTAGTATACATCAGTGCAACTATTGTATAAAAAATTAAAAAAAAAATTGTGGTGAATAATCTAATAACCTCCTGGATGGCACGGCAAGCGACCTAGTTAATTATTAATCATAGAAGAACAAAACCAAAGAATGAATCGCGTGAAGAAGAGATTCAGAGGAAAGAGAACAGAAGAAGGGGTTCTGTGGTGTGCGACAACGACGAACCTCTCTTCCATTTCATTCTGGTAAGTCTCTTTCTCACTTTGCTCATTCCTTCATTTCACTATAATGCATCACATCGTGCCTTTTGATATCGCCCACTATTCACATTCCAGCCTCAAAATACTCTGCATCACACTGCACTTAAATCAGATCTACATTTTCACACGCAAAATTCCAGAGTTAATATCAATAACGCGTATTTTTGGGGTTTGTTCAGATGTCTAAAGATACCGACGTGGAAAACCCTAGTAATAACCTCACTGTTGAAAAGGGTGTTGATGTGAATGTGAGCGATGGTGAGGGAAATTGGTACACTTCATTGGTGCATCAGATTTCAGTGTATGGTGTAGCTGCTGGGTACTGTTTATCTGCATCTTTGCTTTCCATAATCAACAAATGGGCAGTGATGAAATTCCCTTACCCTGGTGCCCTAACTGCCCTGCAGTACTTCACCAGTGCCGCAGGGGTCTTCCTCTCCGGCCGGCTTAAGCTCTTGGAGCATGACCCCCTTGACCTTATGACCATGTGGCGGTTTTTGCCGGCGGCGATAATATTTTACCTGTCCCTTTTCACCAATAGTGAGTTACTCCTCCATGCCAATGTTGACACTTTCATTGTGTTCCGCTCGGTTGTTCCCTTGTTTGTTGCGGTAGGGGAGACGCTGTTCTTGTACCAGCCGTGGCCGTCGGCGGGGACCTGGGCCTCCCTGGCCACCATCTTCGCCGGCAGTGTGCTCTATGTGGCCACGGATTATCAGTTTACTTTCATGGCTTACAGCTGGGCGCTGGCGTACTTGGTTAGCATGACCATAGATTTTGTTTACATAAAACATGTGGTGATGACAATTGGCCTGAACACATGGGGTCTTGTGCTGTACAATAATCTCGAGGCTCTTCTGCTTTTTCCGCTGGAGCTGCTGATTATGGGTGAGCTGAAGAAGATTAAGCACGAGATCAATGATGAGTCAGATTGGCACTCGTTCCAAGTTGTTTTGCCGGTGGGACTGTCGTGTCTGTTTGGTCTGTCAATCTCTTTCTTCGGATTTTCTTGCCGCAGGGCGATTTCTGCAACGGGGTTTACTGTCCTTGGTATAGTAAACAAGTTGTTGACGGTTGTGATCAATTTGGTAATATGGGACAAACATTCGACATGGGTGGGTACGGTGGGTCTTCTGATTTGTATGCTGGGTGGGATTATGTATCAGCAATCAACAAGCAAGCCGAAGGCTGCAAAACAGGTGAGTGCACAGGAAAATGAGGAGGAACAACAGAAGTTGCTTGAGATGCAAGCCAATTCAGAAACCAACATCAATAATAATGAAGTTAATAAACCAAGGGAGGAAAGCTGAAATTATTTTCATGTATGACCATTCCATATTTCTTTTCAAGTGTATGTTTGTTTCACATGTATTTGATATAAATTATGCTCTCATTCTTTGTAACTGTTAATTCATGATTCTTTACCAATGCTATCTCCTTAAATGGCAAGTTCATTGGCATTCTGGTATGTAGGGTTTTGTTTACTTTAATGGCTGTTATGTAAAAACTATTATTTAAGTACTTGATAGATAAAATGTTCTTCAATTTGGTCCTTTCAGCTTTAAGCTTTTAAACTGAACCATTTTACATTTCAAATCTCAATTTGTTCTTTTCTTGCTCTTGATGCTTCAAATTCAGACTCTGGTGGAATTGAAATATTGTTGTCTCTTCAATCATGTGTTTCTCTGGGTCTATTTTCTTATCATGAATATGATGATTACACACGACTGTAGTTTTGTAGCATCTCCATAATTGTAAATTTATTTGATAGGGATCTGAAGATTGGCTTGACCAGCTTGAAAACATTGTCATCATGTCCAACTTAGTTCTAATACACAATCAATTTTAGATCTGTTGATAAGGTAGTTGTATCAATGCATTCGACATATTTTAATACGACCAAAACAACTCCTAGATTGCCCTTGCAGTTATGAGAACAAATGATGCATCCTTGTAACTTGTAAGAGAGTAGAAGAATGAAAAATGCTTTCTCTTCCCAACCTGGTTTCTCTTGCCCCCTAAAATTCTTAACTCCAGTGTCTCCTTCAACAGTTTATCTCCAGTGTAACAGTAAGACTTTTGCCCCAGTGCGTTTCATTTATATTTGCTTTTACATTTTAATTCTGCAATATTCATGTCTTTTGCTTTGTGTTGTAATTTCTTCTTTGGTTTGGATTATGTTGCTGCTGATGATTGATTATGTTTGCTCGCTGAAATCAATTTCTTACTCTGAGAATGCATTTGCCTCCATTCTGTGCCAAATGTCAATAGCTTTGGGCTCCTCATAATTAGATTTCGTGTTATTCACAGTAGCTCCTCTGATGTAGTTAGAATGTACAAACACACACACACACATATACAGTTAGCACTTAGCATTAGCTCCTGCCCTCTGAAATAATCTTTAAACTTAGACATATGTTTGTTTTTGACTAATGCACTTGATAAGAAAAATCAGGAATAGATAAAAATACTGCTCATGTGGATTAATTGGGCTATATGCATTTCATATTCATTGTTGTTAAATAGCAGCCATGGTGCTATAGCGTAGTGGGTTTCCTGCAAAACAACATTTTATGGCTATGGCATTTTGAGTTTCTGATGGCAGCCAATATTATTCAAATGAGTTATGGATCCCATGTTCCTTTGTAGTTACAAGTAGCTTATGCTACAATACAATATTTTTTCACTTTGGTGATTTATCTAATGATGTCTTGAGCCTCTAGGCTAAGTGATAAAGGTCAACTAGTAGATCCTTTGGGAGACATGCAATCCAGTTCTTAATCTGTTATAGCTTTAGTACTGTAAATCTGAGTACACTAGTTATGGAACCTAGAAGAATGAAAAGAAAGTGAGGACGGTCTACACTCTGACGAACAGGGAAGTGAGGCAAAACACTTAGAATAGTTACAGTTGATTGGGAAGTTAAAGTTGTTAGGTTGGTTAGGCAGTTGAAGTTGTTAAGAGCAGGGGATTAGCTTAATAAAAGGAGAGAGGTTAGGGGAGGGAGGCATTCAGAAGGCCGTTTGGGAACTGAGCAAGTGGCTCAGTTGTGAAACCAAAAACCCTTTGTCAAAGGAAAACCCTTGGAAGGAGAAGTCACACCTTTAATCTCTGTCTGTGCAGTGTTGTTGAATAGCGGCCATAGCAGCGTAATAGCACTATTGCCTTGCAGATCCACGCTTATCCACCACCGCGATGGCATTGCAGTACAGCTTCTGCGAAAGTGCAGTCATGGCTGTGATGGGTAATGGGTTTCACAGGTTCAACTGAAATTGCAGAAGTCATGGGCATGAGGCATGGATGTGGACTGCATGTGTGTTTTTTCTCCCTCAGGTCCAGTGTCCCACACTATCATGCAAACTCTTAAACTTCTCCCCGCATGTTAACTTCTCCATACACATTAAGTAAACCTCTCTGATCAACATAGGAAGGTCTCCTCCATTCCTCCACAACATTTGGCTGTCTGTTTACCTCCTTTATCATTTCCTCTTAAGTAATGGCAGTTAGTCCTTTTTTTTTTGTTTTTTGTATTTTTTTTTTACTTTTGCCTTCTCCTTTTTCATTCTCTCTTCTTCTTTACTCTTGCCCACTTTTTTTCCTCTGATTTTTTTACTTGGATTCTTTTCAAATTTTAAGTTGTTTTTCTTTTTATTCTCTTTTGTTCTGCAAAGTTTTGTTTGTTATTATTTTTTCTTCTACTTTACTCTGTTTTTTCCTTCTTTAAATTTTTTTCTCTGATTTTCTTCCTCTAAATCTTCTTCCGTTTCATTCTTTATTCCACTGTTTAACTCCTTTTTAATGTTTTCATCAGTTGTCTTGAACAATTGAACTTTTGAGTTAATATTATGCAAATTTTTATGTAGCTTATTTTTATTTGCATACGGCTTAATTTTTTTATACAGATATTATTGATATATATCATATATTTCAACTGCTATGTGACTTGCATTATTTATGTGTGGTGCTATCTGCTATATGATACAGTGGATTTCGGCTATCCACCATTTTCCTTTCCCACTATTGACAACACTGTGTCTGTGATTCAGTAAACCTTTATAGGATCGTGCTTTCTCTTACTCTGTCATTCAGCTCTCTAAAATCTAATAATTTTATGTCTATAACAAGTAGTGATCTTGTCATGGAATTTTTTGAATATTCTAGTGGTGGGACGGAACTGAAAGATTAATGATAAGAAAATTATTCTGGATCAAATATTTGTTATTGCTTCTAGTTTAATTGTGTTTTCTTTTCAAATGTTCATTATAAATTTATGGGACATTTATTAATGTGCAATGGCTGTACTGTTTAAAGTTTTATGAAGTAGGAAGAACTTTAGCCAATTTAATGTTATTTACAGAGGCTTTTGTTTTTAATTATTCTCAAGCTGAAAGTTCTATGAATTTTAAAATCAAATTGTATTAACATTGTATTTGGAAGTAATGAAAAGTAGCCTTTACTGTACCAGATACTTCTCTTTTATTAGAATTCATTTGAGTTATTTTACAGGTTTGTATGGAGTCTAAAGTAGTAGTTTCATTAGAAGTAGCTATGCTATTTATTCCTGCATTGCTTCTAAAGATTATGCAGGTCTTTTTTCTGTTTCTTTGTTTTTGGTTCAAATTTACGACACTTGAAAAAGATATTATACAAAGAAAGAAAAAGAAAAAAGGAATTTTACTAACCTGGGAAAAGACTTGATTGTTGTTATTGTTGATTGGTATTTATTCTTAATCGGGATGCAAGCACTCAGCCTAGAAGATGAAAAACCAAGTCTTCTAAACTCTGATACTCTCACTTGGTTTTAATGGCGTTGTCTCCGCACATTGGCTTTCCACCTTCTCGTTAAACATTCAACATGTTTTATCTATTGCTGCATCCATGTTCTATATTTTTTTCCTTACATATTTAGAATTCTGGACCCTCAAACAAGCTTTTGATCTAAATATTAGATTGATTTGGTGATTTGGAGGTAGCTACCATGGTATCAATTGAAATACTTGAGGAAATTCCCGAGAATTCTAGTAGAAAAAGTGATACAAAAAGGACGTTGCTGAGGCAGGGAAGGACTTTGTACCTTGGGCTTCCTGAAATTTGCCTTGGGCACTATTGCTCAGTGTTATTAAACTCGGACTGGACCGGTTGGTTCAACCGAAAATTGGACCCATGACCGGTTCGGTTACTTTATTCGATCGAATATGCAATTCGTTTGGTGCTAATGTCAACAACTCGGGCTTAAACCACTAAACTCGTACAGTTCGAAACGGTTCGGAGCTACCACTCATACTCCTAGAAGCATGTTCCCCTATTTGATGTTGTATTGACTACTGCATGGTCTGCACCTGCACAATATCAAACGCTACTTCAAATTTGAAGCCTCGCTTCTTCATATTGGAAACTTGCAAATGAAATACATGAAACACAACAATATGTTTCAATTTTACATGGCTTGGGGTTCAAACCCAAGTCCCACTTATCCTTAAAAGAATATCTAAGGCTTAGTGTTAGCACTTATATAACAAATCAAGTTTATATACAATACATGTAATATAAAGTTTATAAATTTAATATATGTTGGTTTATGCAGTCTAACTAGTGACTCGACCAATGACCCATCAACCTAGTACCCCGATCGAGTTGATGGCTGGTCTAGTTTTGATAACACTGCTATTGCTACAATGAGGAAGGAATCTTATAAAAGGTGCCCACGTTAGTGTTTGCTCAATAATTACTGTGTAATCAAGTGTTACACATATGTACCAAAACTTTTTATGAGAAAACAGAGAAAAGAAAGATATGATGGATTGGAAACTTGTCAGTATTATTTTTTCGCACATAGAGTTGAGACACTTCGTTTATATACAACACGAAGAGAGAGAAAACGGAAACTAAAATGGCTAACTAAATAACCAACAAAGTAACTAATTATTGACATGTGGACAGTTGAGAAACTAATAGTTAATCACGTAGAAGGTTAATTTGGTAATACCCCTTGCAAGCTAAGGGTTGTTATATGTCAAACATACCTAGCTTGGAGAGAAGGTGATGAAACACCTTACGCAGTAGAGCCATGGTACGGATATTTGCAGTTTGATCCGTAGAGGACAAAGGAAGTAACTTCATGAGGCCTGAATGGCAACGTTCGTGAACCACATGACAATCAATCTCCAAATGCTTTGTGCGCTCATGGAACACAGGGTTAGTAGCAATATGTAAGGCACTACGGTTGTCACAATATAGGACTGCTTGTCTGGAACAAGAAACATGAAGATCACTGAGTAAAAAAGACAACCATTGAAGTTCACAAAATGCTACAGCCAAAGCTCTATATTCAACTTTGGAAGAGGACCTATCAACTGTTGTTTGTTTCTGGACTTCCAGCACACTAATGAATCACCAAGAAAAAAACAATATCCACTAATGGATCTTTTAATATCCAAACACCTGCCCCAATCGACATCACTAAACCCCATCAGTTGCAAAGAATGGTGTGAAAAGAAAATCCCTTTGCCAAGATTATGCTTCAAGTATCTTGGTACTCGTTGAGCAGCTTTGAAGTGAAATTCAGTGGGTTCAACCAAGAACTGACTGAGTTATTGAGTTGTAAAACATATATTAGGCCTTATAGTGGTTAGGTAAAGCAATCTTCCAACAAGTCTACGAAAACTTGGAGCATTAGAGTATGGAAAACTGTCATGCTAATGTAAATGCATGATTGGTTCAATAGGAGTGCTAACAGGTTTGAACTTGAGAACACCAGTGTCCTGAAGAAGATCCAACTAGTATTGTCTTTGGCATAAGGAAATGCCCTTAGCTAAGCGAACAACTTCGTGCCCTAAGAAATATGTAGGACACCTAGATCTTTGATCCCAAAAGCTGAATCCAAGGTAAATTTGACAAAAGAGAATTCATCCAAGGAATCGCCCATAAGAACGATGTCGTCAACGTTGCTATTTTCTTAACAAAAAACGAGTGATCTGAATTTGCTTGAACATAACCGCAGTCCAAAAGCAAAAAGGACAACTCCTCATACCATTTGCAGCTAGCTTGTTTAAGTCCATAGAGGGACTTAAGAAGCTTGCAAACTTTGTTAGGACAGGAACATGACATGCCTTGAGGAATGGTCATGTAGACTGCCTATGTGAGTCACCATGCAAAAAGGCATTGTTCACATCAAGTTGATGGACATGCGAATGATGGATAGAAGCAAGGCCAACAACATTCTCATAGTTGTGAGCTTGTAACTTGTGATAATGTATCAAAAAATCAAGTCCTTCGATTTGTGTATAACCTTTAGCTACAAGTTGGGCTTTACATTTTTCTGCAGACCATCAGCTTTTCTCTTAATTTTGAATACCCACTTACTGCCTATAGGAGTAATACTTCGTGGTAGATCAACAATGGTCCAAGTTTTATTGGCTTCCAAGGCTTGAATTTTAGACTACATAGCATCACGCCAACACTGATGTTGTTGGCCTCAATGAAAGAAGATGGTTTGATCAGGACGGTAATGGACATGGCATACTTTTTGTGAGTAGGGGAGAGGTTATCATAGGATACATATTTGTCGATGGGGGGTATGGTGTTTTCAAATAAGCTTGGTTATAATAATAATCTTGTAAATAGATGGGTTGTTTCTCATAGGGGTGTTCATCAGTTTGGATTAACCGGATGAACCCGATAATCTAAACCAAACCACTTAAACTAGTTCAGATTTTTCAACGTCATTGGATCCACCCAAACTAAACCAATCTCACCCGATGATAATCGGTTCGGGCATCAAGTTAGTGATTTGCAAATCCGTTTAACCCGAACCAAACTGAACATGTTATATATTATTAATATTAATATTTTTATTATTTTTCTATCCTTGAGTTCACTAAATATTGATTTCATTAAGTGATTATTTTCATTTCGACATTTTGTTTTCGCATTCGAACAAGGACAATCCTAACTTGTAGATGTACTACCTTTGCTTGTAACTCATGGAGTCATAGATGCAGAGCAGAAGCTCGTCTTCGTCACAGTTCTCCATCACAACGAACTAAGCCAACAATGCTCCACCAGACTAACAGAAGCTCATCACAATCTCTCTATCCACTAAATCAGTCAGCGCATCCCACAACAAATAAACAACCAAGCTAACAACACTCCTTGTAGCTTCTGAACCCCTTTATTTGGATTTTGGTGAATTCGCTTGGCTTTTATTATTATTATTATTATTATTTATTATTTTGTTTTGTCTTAATGTCTTATTCATCTTACTTTATTGGTTTTCCTTAGGGTCTCCAAGTCTAACGAAGCTAGGTTTATCTTTTTATTATAGTCTTTATTCTGATCTCTCCATTGTATGTATATGTGTCGAGCTTTGCTACCTTTTCTGTTACTGCATTCTGCGTCATCTTCCCCTCCCTTGGGAAAAATCATGTATTTTTGCTTTTTTCCCAAACAGATTTTTTTCACACTTGTATAGCAAGGATTTGATGGATTTGAATTGAACCCACCCATTTTTGATCGGGTTGTGCAAAAAATTTTAAGAAATTCGAACCAATCCAAACCAATGAAAATTGATTGGTTCAAATTTCATTTTCCTCTAAATCCAATCCAAACCAACTCGTGAACAATCCTAATTTCTTAGGTCAAATAGATTTTCTAGTGTTAAGTGGTAAAGGTTTAGTGTTAGGTGTTTGGATTGGAGGTAAGGCATTAGGTAGTGGTTCTTGATCAGCAAAGAGATCATAGAGTTAGGATCTGGAGTATTAATAATTGATTCTGAGCACTCAGGGTTAGAGTGTTTGGTGGTTAAATATTGCCAAGGTGGAGGATTGTTTGTGGCAGGTAGTATATGTACAAGGGAATGTGTTCATGAAAGCTTACATGTTAAGAGACTAGTATGTCGTGAGTGAACAGATCATAGATTACAAAACCTTTAATTCCAAGTTGTAGCCAAGGAACACACACTTCCTGACCCTTGGATCAAATTTTGATCTTTAGGAACTGATAGTGGAAGAAAAGCATAATGGGCCAAATACCTTTAATTGGCTAAGGTTAGGGAGCACACCATAAAGAGCCTCATAAGGACTCCTATCCAATGAAACCTTGGAAGGAACACAATGATCAAATAAGTGGCATGGAGTACACATAGCAAAATTCTAGAATGGCCTTGGCAAACCAAATTGAATCATCAAGGCTCTAGCAACATTTAAAATGTGCTGATGTTTCCTCTCAACCTTGCCATTCTGTTGTGGGGTTTCTACGCAACTACGTTGATGGATAATTCCTTTAGATGCATAAAAAGAAGACAAAGAAAACTTTAGTCCATTGTCACTTCTTATCACTTTTACTGAAGCATCAAATTGCTTTTCAACTAACAACACAAATCTTTGAATCTATTTCTGTGCTTCAAACTTTCCTTTGAGCATAATCACCCATGTAAATCTACTAAAATCATCTACCACAGTGAGAAAATACTTGTGGCCATAAACTGAAGGAACTGAGAAAGTTCCCCATAAGTCCACATGTAACAAATCAAAAGCATGCAATGCTTTGCTACTACTAATAGAAAGTAGAAGTCTTTTTGCTTGGCCAAATGGCACACATCACACAAAGCAAATTTATTCAATTTCACATAAGGAATTTGTTTACAAAGTTTATCCAATTGGGAATAAGGCATGTCCCAATCTGAAATGCCAAGTGCACTTTCAGGTATTGATACAGAATTACAAGAACTATTTCTTACTGAACTAACAAAAGAATGTGCTTCTGCTCATGCAACACAATCATGATCTAAATAGTAGAGCCCTTCAAACACTCTACCTGAACCAATCGTCCTCATAGACACATCCTGTATAGTGCAAATTCCATCAGAAAATTGAACTGAACATTGTAATGTTCTTGACAGCTTAGAAATTATAAGGTTGAAGTAAACATAGGCAAATATAACACATCATGAAGGATGATGTATTCTGATAATTTTGTGGTCCCTTTAAATTCTGCAGTGGATATACTTCCATTGGCAACTTGATGGAGACTGGATGAATCTTCTTCTACGTAGTGGACAATTTTAAACTAGAGCAAATACGATCCGATGCACCGAAATCAAGAATCCATTGACACAAAAGGCCTTTAATTGAACAAGTAATGTCAATAATACCTTCTTCTTTGGAATCCCGAACTAGTGAGCAAGTTTGATTCATTGAAGCTGTGCTTGTGTTCTCGCCTGTCCCAATGCTGCTGGAACGCAATAGAGAGAGTAGACCCTTGTATTCTTCATGAGTGAAAACGTGTGCTTCGTGATCCTCATCCATGGTAGTGGTACAATTTGCTAATGAATTGTTGCCTTTATATTTGTAATTGGGCGGAAACCCATGCTTCCTGTAGCAGATATCTATAGTATGCCTAACATTGCCACAGCAGGTGCACATTTTCCCATTGGGCGCACCTCTCACTTTACCATAAAACTTCTTTCCATTAACTGCATTTACCATGATTTGATCATCATTTCCTAAATTCAATCCATACTACCTTTCCTGCTACAATACCATGGAGAAGGCACGATTCAAAGCGGGAAGAGGCTCTAATAACAAAATTTGTGATCTCATTACCGCAAACTTTTCATTCAAACATATGAGAAATCGCATCCCTTGATCATGTTTCCCATACTTCTTAATATTTCTCATAACATCACAAGTACATCTAATAGTGCAGACACAATAAGGAATTGGTCTATTATTTTCCAATTCTTCCCACATGACTTCAATTTGGCAAAATAATCTGTCACTAATTGATTACCTTGCTCATATTGATAAAGTTCTTGTTGCAGTTCAGCTATTCGAACTGAATCACTCTATGCGAATCTTTCTTTCAAATCTCACCATTCTTTAGATGCATTCTCCATATACACGACACTTTGCGCTATCGAGGGTGAAACGGAGTTCAAATCCACGAAAGAGTCATGTTGCATCGGTCCCACGCATCTAACTTGGATCAAAGTTATTTGGAACGGGAATAGAACCATCAAGAAACCTAAATTTGTTCTTAAGCCCTTTTCATCGATCTGTACCATGCATGATAATTCCGGCCAACTCAATCAACGGATTTTCCCCAGGATGTATATAATAGGGACTCATCCGATTCTGTGAAGGATCCATTGGAACTGGAACAGTAAAAGTGGCATTGGAGCCAGAACCACCTCGATTTCAAGACATGATAGCCCGCTAGCCCACCAAAAATGGCTGGGTGGGTTATTGAGTTCAGCCCATTAGTCTGCCCAGTCTATCAACCCGGCGGGCCATTGGTGGGGTGGGGCTGTTGGCCTGTTAGGCCATCCTTTTTTAATAAAAAAATTATATGTTACTTAATTGTGATTTTGTTTTGAACGATTATTAGTATTTTGTATTATTGAATGACAATCGGTAATTTATGACTCTTTATGGTTAACAGACTGAACTATTATTATTTTTTATTGATTGTTGCTGATGAATCAAAAAACTTTGTCTTGATTCTTGAAAGACTAAGACTATTAGTATTTTTTATTGTTAAAAATTATTAATAATTTAATATTTTTGATTTTGTGTTGTTGAAGGATTAGTAGAATATTAGTTTTTTATTTTTAATTTTTTTTGTTTCTCTTTTTTTAAATTTTTAGCGAGACAACCCACCAACCCACCTCTAAGCGGGACGGGCCATAAAACTTAGCCCACCATTAATAGACGGGTCAGCCTGCCATGGCCTGTTTTTGGCAGACTGAAGACAGGTCAGGCTAAAGGGGGGCAGCCCAGCCCACATTGCCACCCCTATGATAGTGGCGCAGCAGAGCTCTTTCTCTTCAAGAGAGCTCTGATACCATAAGAGAAAACAGTGAAAAGAAAGATATGATGGATTGGAAACTTGTCAATATTATTTGCTTCACATACAAAGTTGAGACACTTCGTTTACATACAATTAGGGGTGTCTACCCGTACTCGCCCCGCCCGATAAAATTTATACCCGTACTCGCCCTATTACCCGCGCGGGTATCCGTTAAGCGGATACCCACAGATATTTTTAATATCTGTGGTATTTTTAAAAATAAAAAATAAAAAAAATAACAAATTTATTTTATGTGTTATAGACAATTATAAAGTGCTGCAAATATCACTTTGAATTTAAATTTAAATTTATAAATTAAAGAGTTATTTAAAATAATCACTTTAAACATAAATTTTAATTATTCTAACAATTTTTCTAAAAAGAATATAGTTTAAATGCTCACAAATTTATGTTCCTTTTCTCTTGTAATATAATTGTATAAGATTTCTCTTGTAATGAACAATTTTTTTGAAAATTTTGAATAAATTTATGTAATTTTATCTATATTAATATGTAAGGGTATTTAAGTAAATATAATTGCGGGTAATGAGTATCCACGGGTACGGGTATCATGATATCCGTACCCGCCCTGTTAATAAACGGGTAACGGGTATACCTGTTAAGAATATTTGCGGGTACCCATTTAAAGTACCCATTTTCTACCCATGGCAGATTTTATCCGCAGATATCTGCAAGCACGGATATTTTTGTCATCCCTACATACAACCCGAAGAGGGAGAAAACAGAAACTGAAATGACTAACTGAATAACCAACAAAGTAATTAACTATTGACGCGTGGACAGCTAAGTAACTAACAGTTAATCACGTGGAAGGCTGATTCGGTAATACTCTTTCTTAATTGACATGTGGATATCTATGCTAATGCATCCCGGAAACCCGATGGCGGCTTATTGCCACAATGCTAGAAAGAGAAATGCTAATGGCACATTGTGTGAATCCTTTAGTTGCAATCGTCGGCCAGGTGGTGTCTTGTTGAACGGTGATCACATGCAGTAATAAAATATGTCACCGGAAGAAAAATGGCTAGGTCATGTTTAAATTTCACATGACAAGGTAACTTGCAAGTTTTGTATTTATCTTTTTCACAATAAACACTAATTAATGAGTAAATAGCCTATGCACTGATCGTGTAAATGATTTTTACACTGTTATTTAATTATAAATATTATATATGGTAAGTTTGTTAATTTTTATAAT